>JAEIGR010000036.1:0-1391277 GCA_018904305.1 Scaptomyza montana | reverse complement strand
CAACGACCCCCAAAAATCTGCATCAAAGTTTTGGAGCCACGGCCTCCATTCCCCCCCCCTTCCCCCTCTTTTCAATTTTCGAGCTAGAGTCACCAAATTTGGTATGAAGATAACAATTGACATTTTACAAAGATCTGCATCACAAATTTGGATGCCACGCCCACCAATACTGCCCTAGCCGCCCCCATCCACCCCAACGCTTCGTCAAAAACGGGAATGCGTGTATCTTCCAGAGTTGTGGAGCTAGAGCCACCAAATTTGGTAGGAAGATAGCTGGCAACGACCCCCAAAAATCTGCATCAAAGTTTTGGAGCCACGCCCTCCATTCCCCCCTCTTTTCAATTTTCGAGCTAGAGTCACCAAATTTGGTATGAAGATAACAATTGACATTTTACAAAGATCTGCATCACAAATTTGGATGCCACGCCCACCCTTACCGCCCCCAGCCCCCCTTTCCCAATCTTTTACAAACTCCGAGCTAGAGTCACCAAATTTGGTATGAAGATAGCAATTGACATTTTACAAAGATCTGCATCAAAAATATGGATGCCACGCCCACCCTTACCGCCCCCAGCCCCCCTTTCCCCATCTCTTACAAACTTCGAGCCAGAGTCACCAAATTTGGTATATAGATAGCAATTGACATTCTTCAAAGATTTGCATCAAAAATTTGGATGCCACGCCCACCCATACCGCCCCCAGCCCCCCTTTCCACACCTTTTACAAATTTTGAGCTAGAGTCACCAATTTTGGTATGAAGATAGCAATTGACATTTCAGAAAGATCTGCAAGAAAAATTTTGATGCCACAACTACCCATACCGCCCCCAGCGCCCCCCCTTTCCCCACCTTTTACAAACTTTGAGCTAGAGTCACCAAATTTGGTATGAAGATAGCCGGTGGCATCCCCATCTGCATCGGAGAATCTTTAAGGCAGCGTAAGCCCCTGCCGCATCCGTACCCCTTTGCATTCAGGCCTCTTTTTACCGGTTTTAATTCTGGTATCGAGTATGCCGCAGTCGGTTGCGTCCGACTGCAACGTTTCCACTTGTTTATGACTTTGCTTGTGCGACGCGAAGGCGTCACTGCGCATTTGTTTTGTTTTTGTATTCTCGCTCGCGATCAAACCCTCAGCTTGTGCGACAATCAGGCGACAGTATTGGAATGGGTACTTGTTGTAATTGTAATTTGTTTTTTAAAATGGGTAAAAAGTGCTCCAAATCGTATGGGAGGTACTTGAAGGAGTTGTCCAAATAAAAATTCCCTTCTTAGTGCTCACCTCCTACCTGCATGGAAAATTGTGTGAAAATTTCAGCCTTCTAGCTCTTTTCGTTTAGGCTGTGGCTCTTCCATTCTCATCAGGACAAACTCTTTTATATATATACAGTGACTCACAGCTTAAATGATGCAGGGTCAAATAAAAAGTTTAAGGTGCTATATATTTTATTTGATTTTTAAATGCACTTAAGCAGAGTCTATATAAGAATTATATAATATGCAAAATAGAAGACAACTATAAATAAGGTTGCTTCAATTATTAAGTCGAAAATCTACTTAATATTCTTGGTTTTAAAAAACAACAAAAGAAATTAAAATACGTTGATCGTTATTTAAATATTTAAATAATAGCAATTAAATTTTATTATAACTTATCATAAAATACGAATTTTAAATGAACGTATATACATACGTATTTTAAATGAATGTATATATTTATATAATACGAAAATCAGAATATTAAAAAACTCACTGATCCAAAAAGAAACTTTCGTTGTTATTATCCTTATCCTTAATATAAACAATATTAAAAAATTCACTGAAACGAAAAGTAACTTTCTTTGTTCACATTAAATATGAACTAAAATGCATAACCAATTCCCTTACCATTGTATGTAAAAACATAATGTTGGAAAGAGCATTACAGTTATTCCTCTAAGCAGCAGATCCCGAGCTCATACATACAACGCTTGCACTTAAGAGCTATGTATGGGTGGTGTAAATTAGGCAATGCAATTCCCTTAACTGCAGCCTCTTAGTTATGGTTAGCTTAGCTTAGTGAGTGCGGAGGAGATAGGGAGATTAAGATTTATGTTTGACATGCAAAGCGCGCATAAACAAAAGAGTGAGCGTAAATGGGCAACAACAAAGATGCATGATTGCATTCAAATTATGTTATATCTAGCGGCAATCATATGAGAGACGCGCGCGCTGATCAAGCTTTAAGCCGCTCTTTGTGTTGCAGCATATATTCGCTCAGCTGTGCATGCTGCTTGCAGTGAGTACCATTTACAGTTATATTTCTTCTTCTTTGTTCTTCTCTCTGTTATCTGTGGCTACAAAATATAAGAAAACTTTGTTTTGAAAGCATGCCTAAAATATTACATTATTTTTATACCCTGAACCCATAAAATGGGTAATAAAGGGTATAATTGATTTGTGCAAAAGTATGTAACAGGCAGAAAGAAGCATCTCCGACCACATAAATCAGCTTCAACAGCCGAGTCCACATGTCTGTTATTTAGAGAACGTAAAAATAGGAGTTAAAACAATGGATAACTTTATAAATTCTGTGAAAATTAATAATCCAAATCGGTTAAGAAACACGGGAGATATTTTATATTAAAATGAAAAAATCACTTCTGCAAGTCATTTTCATACACGGGTTCAGGGTATCTTTTAGTCGGGATTTCTCGACTATAGCCTTCTTACTTGTTTTCAGATTCGCTCATTCTCGTGTTGTGCTGACAGTCGGCAATTCAACACCTGCATCATGAATTGAGCGCTGTTGGTCCAAAACCCAAAGAGGCAGCTTTAAACTTGAACACGCTCGCGCATCGCTCTTCATGTTCGCCGCTAGATGACAAATTATTTTTAAATCTCGCTCCGATTATGCGCCTTAGTTGTTGTCTTTTTCGGCTAACTCTCTTATGCAAGTCAAACAAAGAGCACGCACTGATCCAACGCAAAACATATCTATGGCTGCAGTTAAGTGAATTGCATATTGCCTTGAGCTTTAATTTAGTCTGTGTGCGGAGGAGGTAGGGTTATTAAGCCTTACGATTGACATGCAAAGCGCGCACATAAAATAGAAAGTGAACGTAAATGAGCAACAACAAAGGAGCATGATCGGAGCGAGATTTCAAATTATCTGATTATCATAAGAGCAACAAGCGCGCTTATGTGAACGCCCTTTACTTATTCGGAATTGTATATCAATAATATATCAATAATGTTAGTGAGTTACGTTTTCTCTAAGTTATATAAGCAGCAAGTAGGCGAATCCACCCCCATAACATATTCTGGTGTGGGAAATTTTTCTAGACGCACCAAGTTTTGTTATGTTGTTGTTGTTTTTTATACCCTTAACCCATAAAATGGGTAAATAAGGGTATAATGGTTTTGTGCAAAAGTATGTAACAGGCAGAAGGAAGCTTCTCCGACCCTATAAAGTATATATATTCTTGATCAGCATCAATAGCCGAGTCGATTTAGCCATGTCCGTCTGTCCGTCCGTCTGTCCGTCTGTCCGTCTGTATGAACGCGTGGATCTCAGAGACTACAAGAGCTAGAGACTTCAGATTTTGGATATAAGTTCTCCTATACCATGAGCAGAACAAGTTTGCTTCAAATTATCGATAACTATTCTGGTTTCCGATATACACATAATATCGATAACAAAAAAATATCGAATTTGGAAAATGTAAAAATGAGGGTTGAAAGAATGGGTAACGATAAATCTTTTCTGAAAATTTCATCCAAATCGGTTAAGAAACACCGGAGATATCGAGCTTAATCGATTGTTTGTTGCAACTGGGTTCAGGGTATCTTCTAGTCGGGCTCTCCCGACTAGAGCCTTCTTACTTGTTTTTTTTTAAATCAATGACACCAACAAAAAGTAGCAGTGCGGGCCCAACAACAACACTTACAACAACAACAAACGCTACTTGGGTCGTAAATCAATTGTCAAAGGCACACAAATTTGAAAAAAAATGTGCAGTGTGCGAAGTGATACATTACATAAAAATATGAAAATTATTTTCAAGCGCATAGTTCACTTAATTGTGTATGCACTTATTCATTAAGAAGCGGTAATTCGTTTCTTTTTTGCAAGTGTAAGAACCTTTTTTATACTCGATACCGAAGGTAAAGAGTATATTGAGTTTGTGCAATGTCCGTCATGGTGTCTGTCCGTCTGTCCGTCTGTCCGTCTGTATGAACGCAACTTTTTTCCACACCCTTCAAGCTAGAGACTTGAAACTTTCCAAATCTCTTTATGTATGGGATAGTAAATTAAAGTGTCAAGATGGGTGTTCTACGATAACTGGGGGGCTGGCAAATCGATAAATTCGATAACTCAAAACCGATAAATCCACATATTTCACTCATCCTTACAGCTAGAAGTACCAAATTTGGTAAGAAGATAGCTACTAGCAACCCCCAAAAAACTGCATCAAAAATTTTGGAGCCACGCCCCCCCATTCCGCCCACAGCCCCCCCGAAATTTAAAGTCAAAAAAGCCAATATCTCCCACAGTTTTTGAGCTATAGCCACCAAATTTGGTGCCAAGATAGGTGATGATGACCCCTCAAAAACTGCATCAAAAGATTGGATGCCACGCCCACCAATACCGCCCTAGCCACCCCCATGTGCCCCAACGCTTCGTCAAAAACGGGAATGCGTGTATCTTCCAGAGTTGTGGAGCTAGAGCCACCAAATTTGGTAGGAAGATAGCTGGCAACGACCCCCAAAAATCTGCATCAAAGTTTTGGAACCACGGCCTCCATTTCGCCCCCCTTTCCCCCCTCTTTTCAATTTTCGAGCTAGAGTCACCAAATTTGGTATGAAGATAACAATTGACATTTTACAAAGATCTGCATCACAAATTTGGATGCCACGCCCACCAATACTGCCCTAGCCGCCCCCATCCACCCCAACGCTTCGTCAAAAACGTTTAGGCTGTGGCTCTTCCATTCTCATCAGGACAAACTCTTTTATATATATACAGTGACTCACAGCTTAAATGATGCAGGGTCAAATAAAAAGTTTAAGGTGCTATATATTTTAAACCAGAGGAAAAACAAAAAATGTTTAAACGCCAATTTGTTTTATGTTTTATCACATTTAAAAAAGGAACTTTATTTGTTTCTAAAATATTGCTAAGTTTTATATATACACTAAAAACTAAAAATACATCTAAAATATAGGTCACAGCTTAAAAGATGCAGACACAAACCAGTTATATTTTTGCCGAATAAAAGGTTAAATAAGGATTTTAGTACTTAGTATGTAATCCCTTAACCTTTACAATAGCCCTTAACCTATTATTCATCGAAGAGACCATCTTCCAAGTGGTTTCCGGGCATATTTTGCTCCATTCCTCCAGCAGAGCATTTTTAAGGTCCTATTTGCTGGAAATCCGATGATGTTTGGGGTCGTTGTCGTGGTAGAACCGGAAATCACGTCGGATTCCTAACTTTTTGGCGCTTTGGAGCAAATTTTCTTTAAGAATATTGAGGTACATAGTCTTATCCATCGTCGACTCAAAAATCGCCAAGTTTCCGACGCCGGCTGCCGACTTACATGCCCATACCATCACACTTCCTCCGCCATGCTTAACTGTCGCTTTAACATTTTTTGGATCCAGTTCAGTATTGGGCTGTCGCCACACCAAATTTCTTTTGGAACACAGTCATTTTTGCAGACGAGTCCAAATTCAACCATTTTGGGTCGAACGAGTGAAATTTTGTGTGGCGACAGCCCAATACTGAACTGGATCCAAAAAATGTTAAAGCAACAGTTAAGCATGGCGTAGGAAGTGTGATGGTACACACAGAAAAAAAAAATTTTAAATCGCATAATTTACACTTAGATTCTAAAATTTTTCGGCACGATTTTCGGTCTACACCTATAATTATATTCGATACCGAAGGTAAAGAGTATATTGAGTTTGTGCAATGTCCGTCATGGTGTCCGTCGGTCTGTCCGTCTGTCCGTCTGTATGTTCGCAACTTTTTTCCACACCCTTCAAGCTAGAGACTTGAAACTTTCCAATTCTCTTTATCTATGGGATAGTAAATTAAAGTGTCAAGATGGGGGTTCTACGATAACTGGGGGGCTGGCAAATCGATAAATTCGATAACTCAAAACCGATAAATCCACATATTTCGCACATCCTTACAGCTAGAACTACCAAATTTGGTAAGAAGATAGCTATTAGCAACCCCCAAAAAACTGCATCAAAAATTTTGGAGCCACGCCCCCCCCTTTCCGCCCCCAACCCCCCCGCATTTTAAAGTCAAAAAAGCCTATATCTCCCTCAGTTTTTGAGCTAGACCCACCAAACTTGGTGCCAAGATAGGTGATGATGACCCCCCAAAACTGCATCAAAAGTTTAGATACCACGCCCACCGATACTGCCCTAGCCGCCCCCATCCACCCCAACGCTTCGACAAAAACGGGAATGCGTGTATCTTCCAGAGTTGTGGAACTAGAACCTCCAAATTTGGTAGGAAGATAGCTGGTAACGACCCCCCAAAAACTGCATCAAAGTTTTGGAGCCACGACAACCCATTCCGCCCCCAGCCCCCCAGCATTTTGAAATCACAAATGGCTGTATCTCCCTCAGTTTTAGAGCTAGAGCCACCAAATTTGGTGCCAAGATAGGTGATGATGACCCCCAAAAACTGCATCAAAAGTTTGGATGCCACGCCCACCAATACTGCCCTAGCCGCCCCCATCCACCCCAACGCTTCGTCAAAAACGGTAATGCGTGTATCTTCCAGAATTGTGGAGCTAGAGCCACCAAATTTGGTAAGAAGATAGCTGGCAACGACCCCCAAAAATCTGCATCAAAGTTTTGGAGCCACGCCCACCCATTTCGCCCCCCTTTCCCCACTTTTTACAAACTTTTAGCTAGAGTCACCAAATTTGGTATGAATATAGCAACTGAAATTCCACAAAGATCTGCATCACAAATTGGGATGCCACGCCCACCCATACCGCCCCCAGCCCCCTTCCCCACATTTGACAAACTTTGAGCTAGGGTCACCAAATTTGGTATGAAGATAGCAATTGACATTCCACAAAGATCTGCATCAAAAATTTGGATGCCACGCCCACCCATACCGCCCCCAGCCCCCCCCTTTCCGCACCTTTTTACAAACTTTGAGCTAGGGTCACCAAATTTGGTATGAAGATAGCAATTGACATTCCACAAAGATCTGCATCAAAAGTTTGGATGCCACGCCCACCCATACCGCCCCCAGCCCCCCTTTCCACACTTATTACAAACTTTGAGCTAGACTCACCAAATTTGGTATGAATATAACAATTGACATTCCACAAAGATCTGCATCAAAAATTTGGATGCCACGCCCACCCATACCGCCCCCAGCCCCCCTTTCCCCACTTTTTACAAACTTTGAGCTAGGGTCACCAAATTTGGTATGAAGATAGCAATTGACATTCCACAAAGATCTGCATCAAAAATTTGGATGCCACGCCCACCCATACCGCCCCCAGCCCCCCCTTTCCCCACCTTTTACAAACTATGAGCTAGAGTCACCAAATTTGTAAGGAAGATAGCTTGTGGCATCCCCATCTGCATCGGAAAATCTTTAAGGCAGCGTACACCCCTGCCGCATCCGTACCCCTCCGCAATCAGGCCTTTTTTTTTACCGGTTTTAATACTGGTATCGAGTATGCCGTAGTCGGTTGCGTCCGACTGCAACGTTTCCACTTGTTTTAAATTCTAAAAGTGGAATTTTAAATTAAAATTTTAAAATTAAAATTTTCAGATTAAAATTTTTTATTTTATATTTAAAGTGCTTACATTTGAGTTTTCACAATGAAAACTTTTTGATTGAAAATGTTTTCATTTTGAAGTTAAGCATTAGAAACCTTAAATTAACTAAAATAATTTTTTGAGTCGAAATGTTACATACCGATATCAGTACTTAACTCCACATAGGTGGTTAATTTATGTATAGATGTTTAGTATAAACTACTATAAATTGTTATTAAACTTTTTGCTTGGGGCACACGGGTACACACTAGTATAGCAGCATTGCGTGATAGCTCTTTGTTTATAGTTAATAGATTCCTTGAATGTATGCGAGAGAAATATTATGTTCATATATGAGTAATGTATTATTTGTAAAATTTTAAATCAGTACCACTTCAACCTCTGCAGAGATAAGACGTGTTACAGCAAATACAAAAACCGCGACAAACAGCAAACAAAACCAAACACCGCTTAGATCAATAAACTCCAAACACAAAACGTAAACGAGAAATCTCAACAACAAACAGCATCAACAGTTACCGCGGGCATCGGCCCAACAACAACCAACATGCACGAACCACCTGACATAAGAACATTCGGACTAAAATCCAACAACACAAACCTAGGCGAGCCCAAATACATAACAATAAAAAGAAACGACAACAACACTTTCGAAAACGTTTCACCGTTTGTTATCAAAAAAACAATCGACTTCGCCTGCGATGGGGAAGTTGAGACATGCAAAAAAACAAAAGACGGCTCACTCCTAATCAAAACGAAAAACAATTTACAAGCAATTAAACTATTAAAACTTAAAATGATGACAACAATAGCAATCACTGTCTCCGAACACAAAACTCTAAATTCCACCAAGGGAGTCATTTATTGCAACGAACTGCGCGGCATCGCCGAAAACGAAATACAACAAGAACTAAAAGCACAAAATGTAACTGAAGTAAGGAAAATCTTAAAAAAACAACCAACTAACACAAACACCGAAGGAATAAACAACACGTTAACAGAAACTGGACTAATTATAATCACTTTTGGAACAATAAATCTCCCCGAAAAACTACGAATCGGCTATGAAACGGTTCGCGTGCGTCCGTATATTCCACTACCCCTACGTTGCAGAAAATGCCTCCGCTTTGGCCATCCAACTATAGTATGCAAAGGCATAGAAACATGCATAAACTGCTCAAACGCTAAGCACACCAACGAAAACAAGCGATGCAACAATCAAAAAAATTGCCTGAACTGCAACAACAACCCAGACATCGACCACCAACACAGTCCTCTCGATCGTAAATGCCCGACATTCATAAAACAACAAGAACTAACTGCTATCAAAATCACAGAAAAAGTTGACCACAAAACTGCACTCAATATTTATAACACCCGCCACGGCCAACACATCAGAACATCTTATGCAAAAACTCTCACCAATACAACAAACATTCAACCATCACACAATCACCGAACACACATACGCCAACAAACACATCGCCAATCATAAAACCTACAAACCTATCTGGAACAACCCAACAAACCATCCTGGCTGCACCGACACCCCTTGGGCACGGTACACTCAATCCAACATCCCACACAACATCGTCAACCAAAACACCACCACCAGCAGCGACACAGCGACCCAGCCTGACCGAACTAGAAGACATGGATACCGACAATACCCACCACACCAACACAGCAAACAAGCCATACACCTCACTCCTCACCGAAGACTTAAAACTCAAATTATATTCCAAAGATAAGTCTAACAACCTCTCTACCAATTTCAAAACAACCAAATCAAGTACAAAAATCAAAGCCAAACCCTCAAACAAGAACAAGTACGCAATCAGTAGCGAAAGCGACTCCATTTAAATAATAATTAAAATTAATTTTGCCCCTAACCTAAACTTAACTTACTTTTTGCTTAACTTAAATCAAACTAAAACCACAGTACCCAAAATGTCACTCATAATACTACAATGGAACATCAAGGGCTACACAAACAACTACAACGAACTTTTAACCATAATAAAAAAAACACTCACCACAAATTATTTGCCTCCAAGAAACCCACTATTACAACAAAATCACCCCCATCCCCGTCCCAATTAATTACCAAATCTACACCAACACCCCTTCCAACAGATTTGGTGGAGTAGCCATATTAGTGCACAAATCTATTCAACATACACAAACAAACCAACCTTACCACTTAGAAACTCTTGGAGTCGATATCATGTCCAAATCAAAAATAAGAATACTTTCAACGTACATCCCTCCCAACAAAACCTTTTCACTTAAAAGATTAAACGACAACTTTGAAACGCATAAAACCAACACCAACCAAATTATACTAGGCGACTTCAACAGCTGGCATCACTGCTGGGGATCACCTCAAGCTAACAGGAGAGGCAGAATCTTAGCCAAATTCTTCCAAAACACCAACCTCACCATACTTAACGACGGCTCACCAACCCACTTTTCAACACACAATACATTCACCCACATAGACCTCTCATTATGCTCCCCCCAACTCACCCCCTTCACTAACTGGAAAATAGTCGACGACCTCCATGGAAGTGACCACTTTCCAATCCTAGTCTCCTTGTTCCCTCAATCATCGACAACTAACTTTTCTCGCCCCCTTTTTAAAACAAAGTTAGCAGACTGGCCTTATTTCACAAAATTAACGGAAGAATTCAACGAACTCATACCTATAAGCTCCAACATCAATAAAGAAGCTGCAACTATCAGCAAAATAATTCTACAAGCAGCCCATCTCAGTATCCCACAGACAACCCCACACCACTACAACAAAAACACCCCATTGTGGAATAAGTCCCTCGCTGAACTCAGGGCAAAAAAATTTAAATCCTGGCAAATTTTCAAACGCTCCAACAACACCGACAATCTCCTTAAATACAAACGAGCTAACGCACTCTTCCGGAGAGAGCTAAAAATATCAAAAAACAAAGCTACAACAGATTTCACGTCCACAATCACACCCAATACCCCCACAGACAAAATCTGGGCAAATATCCGACGGCTCTGCGGACTTAACCAAACTAAATCCATACACTGTATCGCAGACATAAATAACAACGCGCTCACGACAGATACAACCCAAATAGCCCATCTTTTTGCCGAACACTGGTCAGATATCTCCAAGGACGAAAACTTCGACCAAAACTTCACCGCCAACAAATACGCAGATAAATTAACCAGCTACATACACAGTTCGACAGCACAAACAATAGAATCTGATATCACACTAATAGAGCTTTCAGCAGCATTACACTCCTTTAAAGGGACAACCCCTGGTCTCAATAGAATATCATACCCTATGATCAAAAACACCTCCTACGCACTAAAAACTAGAATCACAGCCCTATTTAACACTATTTTCAACAATTTCATCCCGCAATCCTACAAAACCAGCCTAGTCATCCCCATACTTAAACCCAAATCTAACAAAACAATAATCACCAGCTATAGACCAATCTCCCTTAACTGCTGCCTTTCCAAAACCCTAGAAAAAATAATAGCCAAACGGTTATGGTGGTTTGTAACCCATAATAACTTTTTACATCCAAACCAATCAGGTTTCAAACACGGCAAATCGGTTGCAGACGGTCTGCTCTAGCCGACCACCTGATAACCAGGTCGCTTAAAACTAAAAAGCACACCTCTGTCATCGCCCTTGACTTTTCAAAGGCCTTCGACAGAGTCGGAGTGCACTCCATAATCGATCAACTAATCAGCTGGAAAGTAGGACCAAAAATAACAAATTTCGTCAAAAACTTTATGTCAAAAAGAAAAATAAGGTTGAAAATCAAAAATATAATAAGTTGCCCATACCCACTCCACTACGGCATCCCCCAAGGATCGCCAATATCAGTCATTCTGTTTTTAATTGCCTACAACAGACTCTCAACCATCATAAGCCTAAAAAAAGAAATACAATTCAGCGCCTATGCCGACGATTTTTTCTTAATTATTCCCCTCAACAGACAGAAAAACCAAACATACAACCTCGACACCCTCTTCTCAAATATTCACGAATGGTGCTCATATTCAGGAGCATCATTATCATTTGAAAAATGCCAACACCTCCACATTTGCCGTAAGCAGAACTGCACATGCAACATTTCATGCAACAACACCCCGATTCCCTCAGTTACCAACCTTAAAATCTTAGGACTAACAATAAACAATAAATACAGATGGGACTCACACATAAAACAAATTCAACCAGCCTTAAATAACAAACTTAACATTATTAAATGCCTATCAAGCCCTAAACTAAATTGCAACACACACACACTTATAAATATAGCAAAATCAACCTTAATATCGAAAATAGACTACGCCCTTTATATCTACGGCCATGCCCCTAAATCAACACTAAATAAACTCAAATCTTTATTAAACGCCGCAATCCGCTTTTCACTGGGAGCACTACGGTCAACTCCCATCCCCAACTTGCTTTTTGAAGCAAACATACCCACAATAGAACAAAAAAGAGATCTTATCACAACCAAAACCTACAAAACACTACTACACAGCTCAAACTCTCCACTTCACAAATACATTAAACAAAACGTAGGGAAAACAAGTAGAAACGTTGCAGTCGGACGCAACCGACTGCAGCATACTCGATACCAGTATTAAAACCGGTAAAAAGAGGCCTGATTGCAAAGGGGTACGGATGCGACAGGGGTGTACGCTACCTTAAAGATTCTCCGATGCAGATGGGGATGCCACCATTTTTTTTACTTCCAAATTTGGTGACTCTAGCTCAAAGTTTGTAGAATGTAGGGAAAGGGGGGGGGGCTGGGGGCATTATGGGTAGTTGAGGCATCAAAATTTTTGTTGCAGATCTTTGTGAAATGTCAATTGCTATCTTCATACCAAATTTGGTGACTCTAGCTCGAAATTTGTAATAAGTGTGGAAAGGGGGGCTGGGGGCGGTATGGGTGGGCGAGGCATCCAAATTTTTGATGCAGATCTATGTGGAATGTCAATTGCTATCTACATACCAAATTTGGTGACTCTAGCTCGAAGTTTGTAAAAAGTGGGGAAAAGGGGGCTGGGGGCGGTATGGGTGGGCGTGGCATCCAAATTTTTGATGCAGATCTTTGAGAAATATCAATTGCTATCTTCATACCAAATTTGGTGACTCTAGCTCGAAATTAGTAAAAATTGTGAAAAGGGGGGCTGGGGGCGGTATGGGTGGGCGTGGCATCCAAACTTTTGATGCAGATCTTTGTGGAATGTCAATTGCTATCTTCATACCAAATTTGGTGACTCTAGCTCGAAAATTGTAAAAAGTGGGGAAAGGGGGGCGAAATGGAGGGCGTTGCTCCAAAACTTTGATGCAGATTTTTGGGGGTCGTTGCCAGCTATCTTCTTACCAAATTTGGTGGCTTTAGCTCCACAACTCTGGAAGATGCACTCATTCCCGTTTTTGACGAAGCGTTGGGGTGGATGGGGGAGGCTAGGGCAGTATAGGTGGGCGTGGTATCCAAACTTTTGGTGCGGTTTTTAGGGGGTCATCATCACCTATCTTGGCACCAATTTGGTGGCTATAGCTCAAAAACTGTGGGAGATATAGCCATTTCTGATTTCAAAATGCGGAGGGGCTGGGGGCGTAATGGAATGCAGTTTTTTGGGGGTTGCTAATAGCTATCATCGTACCAAATTTGGTACTTATAGCTGTAAGGATGTGCGAAATATGTGGATTTATCGGTTTTGAGTTATCGAATTTATCGATTTGCCAGCCCCCCAGTTATCGTAGAACCCCCATCTTGACACTTTAATTTACTATCCCATAGATAAAGAGAATTGGAAAGTTTCAAGTCTCTAGCTCGAAGGGTGTGGAAAAAACTTGCAACCATACGGACGGACAGACGGACAGACGGACAGACGGACAGACACCATGACGGACATTGCACAAAACCAATATACTCTTTACCTTCGGTATCGAGTATAAAAAGAAGCAAATTAACGTCAACGCTAGAAAAAATTATAATCTCATGCAAAGAACACAACATTCCCTACCTCCCCCTTCCGAACAAGTCAATCACTCCCCAATGGACATTCCCCCCTTCCCTTATCAACACCTCACTACAGAAATTTAGCAAGTCCAATACACCACCAAGCATATACAGACAGCAATTCCTTGAACTTAAAGACAAATACAACAATCACACATTCATATACACTGACGGTTCCCTGCAAAATAGCATAGCCACATTTGCCATCACTACGGAAAATGAAATCCTTAAAAGATGCCTTCTACCCCACTACTCATCCATCCTATCAGCCGAATCCATAGCTATCCTTGACGCAATCAAGCTAATTCAAAAAAGAACTGGCAACTTCATCATTTGCTCCGACTCTCTCGCATCAATTAACTCCATTCGTAACATCAACAACAGTAATATATATCCTACAAGCATTAGATCCCTCCTTCCCAAAACTGCCCCTAAAATAAGACTCCTTTGGATACCAGGCCACTGTGGCATTAAAGGAAACGAGCTAGCCGACACGGCAGCCAAATCTACAGTCAATATGCCCCTTCACTGCACCCCTAACTACAACACCACAGACATAAACAAATTCCTTGCGAAGGGACTAGCGCAAAAGATCAGACACAACTTAGAACACTGCAATAGATGGTACAAACAATCAAACACAACCTTAACAAACACAACCCTTTATCTAAAAGATATTAACCAAAGGAACATCACACGCTGTGACCAAATTAAAATAGTCAGACTAAGACTAGGACACACAAGATTCACACAACAACACTACAACAACCCTAATAACATTTTACCATGCCCAAACTGCCACTCAACAATAGACCTCAGCATTAAGCATATTTTTACCAACTGCCACGCAACCTCCTATTTTAGAAATCAAATCTTTCAAAGCACATGCCCAATATCCCACCTTTCGAACCCATCCCCAGAAAACATCTCCAAAATAATAGAATATCTTAAACAAACAAATATGTACCACCTACTATAAATAAAAATGTAAAAAATAATGTAAATAAAAATGTAAAAATGTATATAAATATGTAATTATAACTAACCACATAGTACCAAGCCGAAGGCCTTTGCAGCCAGTGCTTCTAGAAATTAAGTTAGTGTTAATTTGCTAATTATATCTGACTATTATAAATAATAAATAATAATAATAAATAATAAAATTTTAAATCAATTTTTTAAAACTCACCGATCACGAAAAGCCATTTTCTATGCCGCGACTCGAACCTGGGACCTTACAATTACCACGCGGATGCCATAGCCATCGCGCTGTTGCCGACTATGATGATATTCTATTTTTTTCTCTTCTTTTTTTTTGCACACGCTCTCTCGAAAAATAAGAGCGCCTCTCTCTCTCTCTCGTTAAGCGTAATCCTAGAGCGATTCGTACTGATTTCTAAAATTTTAATTATCAAATTAAATGTGCTCGTTTTAAATATGTTTTTTAATAGGGCAAATTATTAAATTTAAAATTTTTCATTTGAAGTTCGAGTAGTAAAAATGGAACACTTTGCTTCAAAAATTAAAAAGCCTTAAAACAATATTTTTCAATTTAAAATCTAAAATTTAAATTTTGCATTTTATAATTTTTCTGATTTCTTCAAATTAAAAAAAGTGGAAACGTTGCAGTCGGACGCAACCGACTGCGGCATACTCGATACCAGTAGTAAAACCGGTAAAAAGAGGCCTGATTGCAAAGGGGTACGGATGCGGCAAGGGTGTACGCTGCCTTAAAGATTCTCCGATGCAGATGGGGATGCCACCAGCTATATTCCTTCCAAATTTGGTGACTCAAGCTCAAAGTTTGTAAAATGTAGGAGAAGGGAGGGGGGGAGCTGGGGGCGGTATGGGTAGTTGTGGCATCAAAATTTTTGTTGCAGATCTTTGTGAAATGTCAATTGCTATCTTCATACCAAATTTGGTGACTCTAGCTCGAAAATTGTAATAAGTGGGGAAAGGGGGGCTGGGGGTGGTATGGGTGGGCGAGGCATCCAAATTTTTGATGCAGATCTATGTGGAATGTCAATTGCTATCTACATACCACATTTGGTGGCTCTAGCTCGAAGTTTGTAATAAGTGGGGCAAGGGGGGCTGGGGGCGGTATGGGTCGGCGTGGCATCAAAATTTTTGATGCAGATCTTTGTGAAATATCAATTGCTATCTTCATACCAAATTTGGTGACTCTAGCTCGAAATTTGTAAAAATGAGGAGAGGGGGGCTGGGGGCGGTATGGGTGGGCGTGGCATCCAAATTTGTGATGCAGATCTTTGTGGAATGTCAATTGCTATCTTCATACCAAATTTGGTGACTGTAGCTCGAAAATTGTAAAAAGTGGGGAAAGGGGGGCGAAATGGAGGGCGTGGCTCCAAAACTTTGATGCAAATTTTTTGGTGGTCGTTGCCAGCTATCTTCCTACCAAATTTGGTGGCTCTAGCTCCACAACTCTGGAAGATACACGCATTCCCGTTTTTGACGAAGCGTTGGGGTGGATGGGGGTGGCTAGGGCAGTATTGGTGGGCGTGGCATCCAAACTTTTGGTGCAGTTTTTAGGGAGTCATCATCACCTATCTTGGCACCAAAATTGGTGGCTATAGCTCAAAAACTGTGGGAGATATAGCCATTTCTGATTTCAAAATGCGGGGGGGGCTGGGGGCGTAATGGGTGGGCGTGGCTCCAAAACTTTGATGCAGTTTTTTGGGGGTCGTTAACAGCTATCTTCCCACCAAATTTGGAGGCTCTAGCTCCACAACTCTGGAAGATACACGCATTCCCGTTTTTGACGAAGCGTTGGGGTGGATGGGGGCGGCTAGGGCAGTATCGGTGGGCGTGGCATCCAAACTTTTGGTGTGGTTTTTAGGGGGTCATCATCACCTATCTTGGCACCAAATTTGGTGGCTCTAGCTCAAAAACTGTGGGAGATATAGTCTTTTTTGACATTAAAATGCGGGGGTGCTGGGGGCGGAATGGGGGGCGTGGCTCCAAAATTTTTGATGCAGTTTTTTGGGGGTTGCTAATAGCTATCTTCTTACCAAATTTGGTACTTCTAGCTGTAAGGATGTGCGAAATATGTGGATTTATCGGTATTGGGTTATCGAATTTATCGATTTGCCAGCCCCCCAGTTATCGTAGAACCCCCATCTTGACACTTTAATTTACTATCCCATAGATGAAGAGAATTGGAAAGTTTCAAGTCTCTAGCTTGAAGGGTGTGGAAAAAACTTGCATACATACGGACGGACAGACGGACAGACACCATGACGGACATTGCACAAAACCAATATACTCTTTACCTTCGGTATCGAGTATAAATAGTAAATTACGATTTATAAAATTTTGAACTTAAACTCTAAATCGATTCGTACTGATTTCTAAAATAGAAATTATAGATTTAAATGTGGTAGTTTTAGGTATATATTTTAAAAGCGCACATTCTTAAATTTAAAATTTTCATTTTAGGTTTAAGAAGTAATTATTTAAATCAAAGTTTTTCCACATTGATTTTAATACGAATCGTTTTAAATTTGATGTTTCAATACGATTAATTTTAGAATCAAAAATTTTCGTATTGAAATTAAGAAAAAAATTTAAAATCTGGATCTAAAATTAAAATGTTTGGTTTTACGTTTCTTTTTTTTTCTCTGTGTATGGGCATGTAAGTCGGCAGCCGGCGTCGGAAACTTGGCGATTTTTGAGTCGACGATGGATAAGACTATGTACCTCAATATTCTTAAAGAAAATTTGCTCCAAAGCGCCAAAAAGTTAGGAATCCGACGTGATTTCCGGTTCTACCACGACAACGACCCCAAACATACGTTCGGAATAGTGCAGTCCTGGCTTACCTGGACCTGCCCCCACGTCATGATTCCTCCGGCCCAGTCTCCAGATTTAAATGTTATTGAAAATTTGTGGACTATGCTGGAGAACAACATCCGGAATCATCGGATTTCCAGCAAATAGGACCTTAAAAATGCTCTGCTGGAGGAATGGAGCAAAATATGCCCGGAAACCACTTGGAAGATGGTCTCTTCGATGAATAATAGGTTAAGGGCTATTGTAAAGGTTAAGGGATTACATACTAAGTACTAATATCCTTATTTAACCTTTTATTCGGCAAAAATATAACTGGTTTGTGTCTGCATCTTTTAAGCTGTGACCTATATTTTAGATGTATTTTTAGTTTTTAGTGTATATATAAAACTTAGCAATATTTTAGAAACAAATAAAGTTCCTTTTTTAAATGTGATAAAACATAAAACAAATTGGCGTTTAAACATTTTTTGTTTTTCCTCTGGTTTAAAATATATAGCACCTTAAACTTTTTATTTGACACAGAATCATTTAAGCTGTGAGTCACTGTAGATGTATAACGCGAAAAGTCATCAATAAATGTCGCGAAGTATCTTGCACCGCCGGCCGAGGCTATATTCATTGGTCCGCAAATATCTGTGTGCACTAACCCTAGAGCTTCGCGAGCACGGTTCTCTGCCGCCACAAACGGCTTTACACATATTTTGCACTTTGCGCACGTTGCTCATATCTCGTCTCATTCATTGTTGCCGAACGGTTTCAGCCCACGCACAATATTGTCATTTGCCATTTTCTGTAGGCTTGCCATATTTAAGTGGCCAAAACGACAATGCCACTTCCACAGCTCACTGCTGTTTGACTTTGCATACATGCACTTTTCATTTTGTATTTTAACAACAAACAAATTATTGTTCTTCGCGGCATGTAATATTTTCACATTGTTTTTGTTCTTTATAACTGCACTGTCCTTGTCAAAATACACTTTCATACCTTTCTCTACGGCTTTTGACACAGATATAAAGTTCGCTTGCAATTCACCGACATACAAAACGTTTAATAACTCGATGCTAGCGTTTCCCGTTTTCAAACGCACACTTCCAATGCCGCTTGCATACACATAATTGTCCCCCACGAGGGATATTTTCTCTTTATGCTCTCTTATAAAGACAAACTTCGACTTGTCACAACAGTTGTGAGCGGTCGCGGCACTATCCAAACACCACGTTGATTTTGATAGTTGGTCCGTTTTACGCACACTCGCAAGCATACTGACTCTCTTCGTTTTGTTTCTCTCTATCATCATTCCTCCAATTTTTTTTTGCGCATTCTTTTTGTCTTTATTTTTATACCCTTAACAGGCCGTCAGCCGATTGGAGCAACAAGGGGATAAAGCGTACTGACATCACACGTCCATGCATACTGACAATTTGTGTGTACGTTGATGCCGTGCGCTCCGTCCTTGCGGCTCACAATTGGTAGTGCGACTATACTCTCCACGCGAGGGCGGCTGGAAGCAGATCCTTGGTACGGTCATGTCTCTGCCAAGGGTGCTGACCAATTGTAGTCGGGCGAGAGAAGAAAACTCTATAAAATTACCCCAATCCAAGGTGGAACAGCATTGTGCCGAGGGATTCGTGGCCGAGGGGGTGCTCGGTCTCTACTTTGCGAACTCTGGATACCTGCCGACCTCCAGTTTAAATTAGGCTTCCCGCGATACACGGGCTATGTCGCGGGTGACCGTCCTTCCCGTCTACTCGTGGGATTCCAATATGAAATCAAATTTAAATAAAATCAAAAACACAGTGACCGGGACACTCTCAAACCCGGGGGGACAAGCCAATCCCTCTGTCAGTGGAAACACCCCCACGTCTGGTAAGCCAGCAGACGTCCACAAGCCCACCAGCGGCATAAGTGGAAAACGGCCAAGCCAGCCGTCATCCCACTTCGGTGGTCTGCCCAGCACCGCTCCTGGTGCAAGTGGTGTGCAACCAAAGGTTGCCAACTCGGCACCCAGGACGGTAGCGCCAACGGGCAACACCACAAAATCCGTTGCTCCTGAGGGAGTCAAAGCGTCCTTCCAGGACCGTAGGCGCGCAGCCGACATTCTCGGAAAAAGTCTGTCCGCTCAGCCCGCATCTCCGGATGAGGTCCGACTAGTGGAGTGGGCCAGAAAAATCATCCCAAATTTCAAGCCAGCCCCCTGCGTCCTCTGCCAAGTCCAAGCAGAAACGCCAGCGGTCCGTTGAGGAATCGGCCCCGAAAGCAAAGCGGATCAGACCACCTCCACCTCGACCGCAGCCGTTGACGAAATCTTTCGCCGAAGCCACAAGGGAAAAGATTGTCATTGGGGTCCTTGACAGGGGCCACAATGAGGGTCATATCCCCAGGAATCGGTGGGGGATTATCGAAAATGAGCTGCAGGACAGGTTCGTCGACCTCATGACAGAATTCATGGGTCCCCCCGTTGCTCTGATGCAGGCTGGCATCAGGGCAACATTAAAGCAATAGCTTGTGAGGATGAGCGATCTGCCGGGCTGTATAAGAAGGCGGTTGCAATGCTGGGAGAGATCTACCCTGGCGCGAAACTGGAGGCGGTGGACTGGAAGGATGTGCCCAGTAGACCTCGCGCCAGGGTATGGGTTTCTGCCAAGCCCGAGGACCCCGAAAAGGTCCTGAAAATCTTCCAGCTGAGCAATCCCACGCTTGACACAGCTGATTGGAGGGTCGCCAAAGTCGACGAGCCAGAAGGCAACTCGAGGCAGGTGATCCTCATAATCAACGAGAGATCGGCGGAGGCACTTGCGGGTTCGGATGGTGCGGCTTACTACGGCTTTAAAACCGTAGCTATCCGCGTCTATAAAACCGACACCAACAAGCTCTCGGCAGCAGACGAGGAGCTCCCAGATAAACCGGTTGACACTACAGACAATTGTGTCAACCGGCCTGTAGCAGTGGGTACCACAGACAATGGTGCCCCCGTCAAAACCTTGGTATGGAGCCGGCAGATGGGAAGGAGGCCGGCTACCACTCTGAGGGCTCTGAATTGGCCCATGACATGGCCAAGCTAGCGAGCTTCAGTGAAGAGTCCCTTGACTTGGATGACACGGACGAGGAAGCGAACAGGACAGTGGTGGAGCGTCGGCCTGAAGATGTCACTAAGACTTCTTCAGATTAACCTCCACCACTGCAAAGCGGCGGCGGCCGCTCTGCTGCTCCGCATAAGCCAATGTGGAGCAGACGTTGTCCTCATCCAGGAACCTTGGGTCTGTGGTGGCAAGGTGACTGGACTGGGGACCAAAGACTATAAGCTAATAGTAGCTCAAAATAAAGGTAAAATTCGCACCTGCATTCTAGCAAAAAAACACCTAAATATATTTTTGCTCCCTAACTACAGCGATGGAGACAACACAGCTGTCTGCCTGGAGTTGAAGGCTGGGAATGTGAGAGTTTGCTCAACATACTTGGCCCATGACCACCAAGGGCCATTCCCACATCCACTCCTGCAAGGGTTGGTGACCGACAGCGAAACCACGCACACCGACCTCATAATTGGGTGTGACGCCAACGCCCATCATCATCAGTGGGGAAGCACTGACACAAATGAACGGGGTGAGTTGCTTTTTAACTACATTCTGTCCACTAATCTCATAATTTGTAATACGGGCAATGACCCAACCTTCATTACAAAGAACAGGGAAGAAGTACTAGATATTACGCTAGTCTCAACCTCCCTCTGTAGCAAACTAACAAGATGGAGAGTGCTAGACGAGCACTCCTTCTCAGACCATAGATATATCGAAATAGTCTTTTCGTTCGATGTACCCAAGCCCAAATGGCACCAGAATGTTAGACGTACAAACTGGTCCACTTTCAAAAATCACTTAAACACTCTCGTCCCTGAGTCCCCCCCACTGGGAAACCCCACTACTGAAACCACAGACCTTCTTATAAAAAAAGCTTACGGAGGCATGCGAGTCCGCCCTAAACGAGTCGTGCCCCCGTAGCAAACCCAGAGGTAAGACTAAGCCACCATGGTGGTCTCCCCAACTGGGTGAGCTGCGTAAGACATCACGCAAGCTTTTTAATAAAGCTAGGTCTCTCGGAGACGACCAGTCATGGAGTCTCTACAAAACCAGCCTCGCCTCCTATAAGAAGGCACTTAGACAAGCTAAACGCTCCTCATGGCAGACATTCTGCTCTAATATTGAAAGTACCACAGAGGCCGCAAGGCTCAGAAAAGTTCTTTCTCAAACCACCCCATCGGTAGGTTTTCTCAAAAAACCAGATGGCTCATGGACTTCGTCCAGCTCTGAGTCCTTAGAACTCTTGATGGAAACTCATTTTCCGGGCTGCTCAGCAGTAGCAATCCCACAGACAAACACAGGGGTTCATATGGATAGACCTTCCACAAACTTCCTGACTAAAGAATTAATCTCATGGGCTATCAACAGCTTTATGCCCATCAAATCCCCAGGGCCAGACGGCATCTTTCCAGCCCAACTGCAGCATGCAGGTGAGACTGCCTTAAACTGGCTCCTACAAATTTTCACTGGAGTCTGGACGACGGGACTCATCCCAAAGCCCTGGCTTGAATCCAAAGTCGTCTTCATTCCAAAGGCGGGCAAAGCCTCCCACACAACTCCCAAGGACTTTCGTCCAATAAGCCTAACATCCTTTCTACTCAAGACCTTTGAAAGGGTGCTGGGCCTTCACTTAAGGAATTCGATACCGACACATCAATTCTCCCGTGCGCAACATGCGTATCAAAAAGGCAAATCCACGGAAACAGCACTTCATGCTGTAATCTCCACAGTGGAAAAATCGCTTCACCAGAAGGATTATTCTCTAGTCGCCTTCCTTGACATAGAGGGTGCTTTCAACAACGTCAACCCAGAGGCAATCACAGAGGCGCTAACGGATTTGGGTGTCGGGCACCGTGCTGTGCACCTGATCGATCAACTGCTAAGACGCAGGATCGTCAGGTCAACTCTCGGTTCCACGACAATCTCCAGGTCCGTCTGCAGAGGCACCCCTCAAGGTGGAGTTCTCTCTCCTCTCCTTTGGAACGTGGCAGTAAATTCTCTGCTGCGCTCCATTGAGGGAGGTGGCTGCAGGGTGATTGCCTATGCGGATGACGTTGCGATTGTTTTCTCGGGAAAATTCCCCCAAACCTTGTGCGAACGCATGACCGTAGTGCTTCGCACTCTGTCCACTTGGGCAAAGAAAAACGGACTTGGACTGAACCCAGCGAAGACTGATCTTGTCCTCTTTACTAGGAAATATAAAATCCCGAATCTTAGGCCGCCCACCCTTGACGGGGTGGAACTAACCTTCAGCAAATCAGCCAAATATTTAGGGCTCACTTTAGACAGTAAATTGGACTGGAATCTTAACACCGAAGAGCGTGTTAAGAAAGCCCTAGTTGCTCTTTACACGTGCAGAAAGTCGATCGGACTGAAATGGGGCATGGCCCCCCACATAACTCTGTGGCTGTACACGGCCATCATTCGGCCAATCCTACTGTACGGAGTATCAGTATGGTGGCCAACACTCTCAAAGAAAAAGTCAGTTCGCTTGCTAGGCAAGGTGCAGCGCGCTGCAGGACTGACCGCCACCGGAGCCCTCAGAACAACCCCTAACGAGGCTCTCGATAACATACTCAATCTTTTGCCTATCGACCAGATGGGCAAACTAGTAGCAACCCTCTCAGCACTTCGCATGAGGGAGACAAACCAGTGGACCGCACAGACACACGGTCACTCAAGTATTCTCAATGGAAACTCGCTTCTTCCCCCAGCAACTGACTACTGCTGCCCTCAGGAGTTTCTTAATACTTCTTTCCACTCAATTATCCCATCTAGGGAAGAGTGGAGAGAAGGGATACCAGGGCCGACAGACTCAATTAGAATTTTTACGGACGGTTCAAAGCTAGACAACCGGGTAGGGGGAGGTGTCTTCTGCGAAGAACTGTCCATAAATAATTCCTTTAATATACCTGACCATTGCAGTGTTTTCCAGGCAGAAATCACCGCTATACAAGAAGCGCTCAAATCCTTACAAGGAATTGAACGCTCTGCAGCCAAAATCTGCATCTTCTCTGATAGCCAAGCAGCTATCAAATCGCTCAACGTGATATCGTCGAACTCGATATCCGTCACAAACTGCCGCAAATCTCTGCAAGAGATGGCAGAGCAGTTCGATCTCTACCTCATATGGGTGCCCGGTCACAAAGGCATCGAGGGCAATTGTAGGGCGGATGAGCTGGCAAGACATGGTACTACCATGCCTCTCCTCTCGGATAAGGAGGGTTTGGGCATGCCCATGGCCAGCTGTAAACTTAAGATTCGCGAGCATTTCGAACGCGAAGCAAATAAAAGGTGGCAACACACCACCGGTAGATGCAATATAGCCAGACAGACATGGCCAACGCGCTGTAAAAAAGCGCTCTTCAAGCCTAATCCACCTAAATAGATCAGGTTGTGCCTCCGTAGTGAGGGCTGTTACGGGGCACTGGCTAGTGGGATCTCATGCAGCGAGACTACTAGCCCCTTCTAACGATTTCTGCAGAAGTTGTCGGGACGAGGAGGAGGAGGAAACTGTTTCCCATCTTTTCTGCGACTGTCCTGCACTCTGCAAAAATAGAAATCGCTTTCTCGGTTCCTATTTCCTAACAGACCTCTCAGAGATAGCGAACACCACCCCCAAGAGTATTCTCTCCTTTATTCATGCTTCGGGCTGGAACCACGCCCTCTCAAATAGTATCACACACCCTGTTCTCGGGTAGACGGAGTTGTGGACGCAGTCCATTGCGGCATCACAATGGGCCAACAATTGGCCTAAGTGAGTGGAAGGGTCTCTCACCTGCCCACTACCGCTCTAACCTAACCTAACCTATACCCTTAACAAATAAAATGGGTAAATAAGGGTATAATGGTTTTGTGCAAAAGTATGTAACAGGCAGAAGGAAGCATCTCCGACCCCATAAAGTATATATATTCTTGATCAGCATCAACAGCCGAGTCGATATAGCCATGTCCGTCTGTCCGTCCATCTGTCCGTCTGTATGAACCATGGATCTCAGAGACTACAATAGCTAGAGACTTAAGATTTTGTATATAAGTTCTCCTATACCATGAGCAGAACAAGTTTGCTTCAAATTATCGATAACTATTCTGGTTTCCGATATACACATGGAATCGATAACAAAAAAATATCGAATTTGGAAAATGTAAAAATGAGGTTGAAGGAATGGGTAACGATAGAGCTTTTCTTAAAATTTCGTCCAAATCGGTTAAGAAACACCGGAGATATCGAACTTAATCGATTGAAGTTAGGTCAGTATACCAAAGTCTATGTAAATTTAATTTATTTATTACAACTGGGTTCAGGGTATCTTCTTACTTGTTCGTACGTGATACATACATTGCTGCTTGATTCCGATTTGCTTACCATTTGCCTCTCTCCCTCTTCCATAATCTTGATCTTCAAGTCAGATAGGGACGGCAATACCTCACGTGTTTCAATCGCTACTAAAAAATTCTCAAATGTTTTACTCAGTCCCGACAATAGCACAATTGCTAAAATGTCTTCTTGAATATCCATATCAATCTCTTTTAACTCGTCCACTATGTCTGCGAACTCACTTATATACTCTTGCACACGAGTGACGTCACTGAGACTCAAACGCAGCAACTTTCTGAACAATTGAATTTTTCTTGCAGGTCCACGCGGTTGATACACACTTCTCCCAAGCCTCTTTCGATGTCGTACAGTTCTTAACGAAATTGATTTGTGACGCCTTTACACCCAGCAATATACTTGCTAATGCCTTTTCGTCACGCGTATCAAAATCTGACTTTTCTTGTACCGTGCCACTCTCATTTTTCTACCGCACACAACCGGCCAATTGTCATTGTGAATCAATATGCTTTTCATTTGCACTGACCACGCCGCATAATTTTCGCCGTCCAACTTGTCGATCGTGTATAACCCCTGCGCACTCATGTTTCTTTGATTTTTCTTAATCACATATAAAATTTCACTTATTCAGATCGCACTGGGCCCATAACCTGTTGGAGATCCTCAGTGTTTTGTTATATGAATCGGAGATTTATTTATTATTTACTACTATTATTGTTGTGGTGGTAATACACAAGTACCGAACATTGGATGCAGAAATCAAAGTGAAATTAAGAAAATTTTATAAATTTATATTTTTGCCCATCTAGCTGAGTCGATTAATATAAAATTGCTGCGATTTATAACTGAAGGAGATTTGGATAAGATATTTCGGAACCGTAAGCTGGGCGATAAAATCGACTTTCGATATTAGCTTTGGGAATGGAAGCGCACCAGGGTATGTTTAATATTTCTCTATTTATAAAAATTTATATTTACATTATGTATTTATTATTTTTTTCAAGGGCTATGACAATAAGGTGTATGTTGGATATAATATTGAAGATAAGAGTTCCGGGTCTTCGCAGTCGAGCGGGGCGTCTTCAGTTCAACTTTGTGGACTAAAAGGACCTATACAGGGGTGTGCCAGAAATCTCTAGAGATTTTGGCTCGAGCAGGTTTTCAAATCTCTAAAACAAAACCGTCGGTGTGCCAGAAGTTAGGGAGATTTCATTTTTCGGTTAAATTTTTCGGAGCAAATACGTAAAACGACAATGGCCAAAAAGAGTTGCTACCTTTGAAAAATAAAAATTGCCTAAAATGTATTTGCTATTTTTGTCATTGTTTTCCAGGTTGTCCACATGTCATTAGTGTTATATTTAATAATTGGTAAAATAAAAATATGTTAGGTCATATCTCTTGTAATTCTTATACAAAATAATTATTTAATATTTTGCCCGCCAAGTAACTCATGTTGCTTGACAGCCCTGCCGTGATAGCTTGCTTGAAAAACTGTTCTACGTATTTCGTGAAAATAGTCCCAGAGATTTGTTACAGATTCATTCAAAACTCAACAAAAAATAAAATAAATGCAATACAAAGTATTAAATGCAAATTAAATTTTTTCGGCAAAATGACTTTCCATAAATTAAATTCTTCTTCTTACTGTAGACATTCCCACACCTAACAAACACCGCAAAAGCTGCCACCTTATAAAAAAAGGTTTGCTACAATAATTTTGTTAAATTTACAACAAACTGTCCACTGCTCAACCATGCAATTTTGTTACCTTAAAGTAGGATTTTTGTTATGTTTATTTGCCACAAATAAGTGTCTTTTAAATTGACCTATTAAAGACTCCGAATAATAGTTATTGTTAAACGAACAAGGTGGCACCTCTCTTGTTAGGGACGGTTTTGCACGTTTACATGGAACGGCAAATAGTTTTAGAGATTTGTTAGAGATTTATTAATATCGAAAATCATGAATTAAAATATTTATAAAATTCAAATGTATTTGCAATATGCAATTAAGCTTAAAATTACCTTTCGAAAAAGTAACACTTGTTATGCATTAGACATTTAATATTGCTTAAACTAACCAAATCTCTGACCAAATTTGTGGAGATTTCAAAACCATCTCGAACTCTGCTCTGGCACACCTAAAACCAGCTCGAGGTTGGGTTTAGGTTGGAATTCGGTTGGTTTTGATGGCTGGCACACCCCTGATAGTAAGGCATTTATGTTATGTTTATAAAACAGTCCTAACAATTATCTTTCTTTACAATTACGATTTGGGATTTTCAACGCATTTTGGCAGAACAAACGTCTGGAATTATACTGATTGAAGCTATAATAAGCTATTATTGTAATAACAAAATAAAGCTAGCGAAACTCGATTTTCAACAAATTTAATCGATTTTGAAGTAAACAACCCATTGGGATCTTGCAAGGGCATAAAATCAGTTGCTGCACTCAATTATTCATTCCCTACTTTGCCCGAACATCACCAAGCTTCTATTGAAAATATTTTTCCTGCTCTTTTTTTTTTAAGTAAAGATAAATGTTTCGGGAACGATGCATGTCTAAAATATCTTGTAGAAAAAATCAAACATCTTGAACAATATGGCATTAAAATTGAAGTAGCTGGTAGCGAACAACAATTTCTCGTTGTGTTAGCTGTTATTGTCGGGGATAATTTGGGATTAAATAGTTTGCTGGAATACACTTAAAGCTTTAATTCAAACTTTTATTGCAGGCATTGTCAATGTAGTAAATAACAATGTTCTCAGTTATGTAATGAGACAGAAAAAAAACTTCGCAATGAATTTAATTACGAAAACTCATATAACATTACTTAAATAGACTTAAATTAAGTGGAATTTCCGAAGATTCAATACTTAATTCAATTAGTTCTTTTCATGTCACAACTAATCTATATAAAGATATAATGCACGATTTATTTGAAGGGGTTTGTCAATATGATAACACCCAAATACTGCTTAACTTTATCAAAAAGAACAAGTGGAATCGTTGCAGTCGGACGCAACCGACTGCGGTATACTCGTTACCAGTATTAAAACCGGTAAAAAGAGGCCTGATTGCAAAGGGGTACGGATCCGGCAGGGGTGTAGGCTGCCTTAAAGATTCTCCGATACAGATGGGGATGCCACCAGGTATCTTCACTCCAAATTTGGTGACTCTAGCTCAAAGTTTGTTAAAGTTGGTGGAAGGGGGGCCGGGGGTGGTATGGGTTTGCGTGGCATCAACATTTTTGATGTAGATCTTTGTGGAATGTCAATTTCTATCTTCATAAAAAATTTCGCGACTCTAGCTAAAAGTTTGTTAAAGTTGGAGGAAAAGGGGCTGGGGGTGGTATGGGTGGGCGTGGCATCCAAATTTTTTATGCAGATCTTTGTGAAATGTGAATTGCAATCTTCATACCAAATTTGGTGACTCTAGCTCAAAGTTTGTAATAGTAGGGAATGGTTGGAAAGGGGGGCTGGGGGCGGTATAGGTGGGTGTGGCATCAAAATTTTTGATGCAGATCTTTGTGAAATGTCAATTGCTATCTTCATCCCAAATTTGGAGACTCTAGCTCAATGTTTGTGAAAGGTTGGGCAAGGAGGGGAAAGGGGGCTGTGGGCGGTACGGGTGGGTGTGGCATCCAAATTTTGGATGCATATCTTTGTGAAATGTCAATTGCTATCTTCATACCAAATTTGGTGACTCTAGCTCAAAGTTTGTAAAAAAAAGAGGAAAAATGGCTGGGGGGCGGTATGGAAAGGCGTGGCATCCAAATTTTTGATGCAGATCTTTGTGAAATGTCAATTGCTATCTTCATATCAAACTTGTTGACTCTAGCTCGAAGTTTGAAAAAAGTAGGGAAAGGGGGGTGAAATGGGTGGGCGTGTCTCCAAAACTTTGATGCAGATTTTTGGGGGTCGTTACCAGCTATCTTCCTACCAATTTTGGTGGCTCTAGCTCCACAACTTTGGAGGATAAACGCATTCCCGCCTTTGAAGAAGCGTTAGGTTGGATGGGGGCGGCTAGGGCGGTATTGGTTGGCGTGGCATCCAAACTTTTGATGCAGTTTTTGAGGGGTCATCATCACCTATCTTGGCAACAAATTTGGTGGCTATAGCTCAAAAACGGTTGGAGATATAGGCTTTTTTGAATTTAAAATGCGGTGGGCTGGGGGCGTACTGGGGGGCGTGGCTCCAAAACTTTAATGCAGTTTTTTGGGAGTCCATACCACCTATCTTCTTACCAAATTTGGTGGCTCTAGCTCCACAACTCTGGAAGATACACGCATTCCCCTTTTGGACGAAGCGTTGGAGTGGATGGGGGCGGCTAGGGCGGTATTGGTGGGCGTGGCATCCAAACTTTTGATGCAGTTATTGGGGGGTCATCATCTTCTATCTTGGAACCAAATTTGGTGGCTATAGCTCAAAAACTGTGGAAGATATAAGCTTTTCTGATTTCAAAAGAAGGTGGGGCTGTTGGCGGAATGGGGGGGCGTGGCTCCAAAAATTTGATGCAGATTTTTGAGGGTCGTTGCTAGCTATCTTCCTACCAAATTTGGTGGCTCTAGCTCCTCAACTCTGGAAGATACACGCATTCCCGTTTTCGTCGAAGCGTTGGGGTGGATGGGGGCGGCTAGGGCATTATTGGTGGGCGTGGCATCCAAACTTTTGATGCAGTTTTTGGGGGGTCATCATCACCTATCTTGGAACCAAATTTGGTGGCTATAGCTTAAAAATCTGCATCAAAGTTTTGGAGCCCCCCACCCATTCCACCCCCTTTCATCACTTTTTTCAAACTTCGAGCTAGAGTCACCAAATTTGATATGAAGATAGCAATTGACATTCCTCAAAGATCTGCATCAAATATTTGGATGCCACGCCCACTCATACCGCCCCCAGCCCCCCTTTCCAACCATTCCCTACTATTACAAACTTTGAGCTAGAGTCACCAAATTTGGTATGAAGATTGATCTGCAGCAAAAATTTGGATGGCACGCCCACCCAATCCAACCCCTTTTCCCCACCTCTTACAAACTTTGAGCTAGAGTCACCAAATTTGGAAGGAAGATAGCTGTTGGCATCCCCATCTTCATCGGAAAATCCAAATTTTTTATGCAGATCTTTGTGAAATGTCAATTGCTATCTTCATACCAAATTTGGTGACTCTAGCTCAAAGTTTGTAATAGTAGGGAATGGTTGGAAAGGGGGGCTGGGGGCGGTATAGGTGGGTGTGGCATCAAAATTTTTGATGCATATCTTTGTGAAATGTCAATTGCTATCTTCATCCCAAATTTGGAGACTCTAGCTCAATGTTTGTGAAAGGTTGGGCAAGGAGGGGAAAGGGGGGCTGTGGGCGGTACGGGTGGGTGTGGCATCCAAATTTTGGATGCATATCTTTGTGAAATGTCAATTGCTATCTTCATACCAAATTTGGTGACTCTAGCTCAAAGTTTGTAAAAAAAAGGAGGAAAAATGGCTGGGGGCGGTATGGAAAGGCGTGGCATCCAAATTTTTGATGCAGATCTTTGTGAAATGTCAATTGCTATCTTCATATCAAACTTGTTGACTCTAGCTCGAAGTTTGAAAAAAGTAGGGAAAGGGGGGTGAAATGGGTGGGCGTGTCTCCAAAACTTTGATGCAGATTTTTGGGGGTCGTTACCAGCTATCTTCCTACCAATTTTGGTGGCTCTAGCTCCACAACTTTGGAGGATAAACGCATTCCCGCCTTTGAAGAAGCGTTAGGTTGGATGGGGGCGGCTAGGGCGGTATTGGTTGGCGTGGCATCCAAACTTTTGATGCAGTTTTTGAGGGGTCATCATCACCTATCTTGGCAACAAATTTGGTGGCTATAGCTCAAAAACGGTTGGAGATATAGGCTTTTTTGAATTTAAAATGCGGTGGGCTGGGGGCGTACTAGGGGGCGTGGCTCCAAAACTTTAATGCAGTTTTTTGGGAGTCCATACCACCTATCTTCTTACCAAATTTGGTGGCTCTAGCTCCACAACTCTGGAAGATACACGCATTCCCCTTTTGGACGAAGCGTTGGAGTGGATGGGGGCGGCTAGGGCGGTATTGGTGGGCGTGGCATCCAAACTTTTGATGCAGTTATTGGGGGGTCATCATCTTCTATCTTGGAACCAAATTTGGTGGCTATAGCTCAAAAACTGTGGAAGATATAAGCTTTTCTGATTTCAAAAGAAGGTGGGGCTGTTGGCGGAATGGGGGCGTGGCTCCAAAAATTTGATGCAGATTTTTGAGGGTCGTTGCTAGCTATCTTCCTACCAAATTTGGTGGCTCTAGCTCCTCAACTCTGGAAGATACACGCATTCCCGTTTTCGTCGAAGCGTTGGGGTGGATGGGGGCGGCTAGGGCATTATTGGTGGGCGTGGCATCCAAACTTTTGATGCAGTTTTTGGGGGTCATCATCACCTATCTTGGAACCAAATTTGGTGGCTATAGCTTAAAAATCTGCATCAAAGTTTTGGAGCCCCCACCCATTCCACCCCCTTTCATCACTTTTTCAAACTTCGAGCTAGAGTCACCAAATTTGATATGAAGATAGCAATTGACATTCCTCAAAGATCTGCATCAAATATTTGGATGCCACGCCCACCATACCGCCCCCAGCCCCCTTTCCAACCATTCCCTACTATTACAAACTTTGAGCTAGAGTCACCAAATTTGGTATGAAGATTGATCTGCAGCAAAAATTTGGATGGCACGCCCACCCAATCCACCCCCTTTTCCCCACCTCTTACAAACTTTGAGCTAGAGTCACCAAATTTGGAAGGAAGATAGCTGTTGGCATCCCCATCTTCATCGGAAAATCCAAATTTTTTATGCAGATCTTTGTGAAATGTCAATTGCTATCTTCATACCAAATTTGGTGACTCTAGCTCAAAGTTTGTAATAGTAGGGAATGGTTGGAAAGGGGGGCTGGGGGCGGTATAGGTGGGTGTGGCATCAAAATTTTTGATGCAGATCTTTGTGAAATGTCAATTGCTATCTTCATCCCAAATTTGGAGACTCTAGCTCAATGTTTGTTAAAGGTTGGGCAAGGAGTGGAAATGGGGGCTGTGGGCGGTACGGGTGGGTGTGGCATCCAAATTTTGGATGCATATCTTTGTGAAATGTCAATTGCTATCTTCATACCAAATTTGGTGACTCTAGCTCAAAGTTTGTAAAAAAAAGGAGAAAAAATGGCTGGGGGGCGGTATGGAAAGGCGTGGCATCCAAATTTTTGATGCAGATCTTTGTGAAATGTCAATGCTATCTTCATATCAAACTTGTTGACTCTAGCTCGAAGTTTGAAAAAAGTAGGGAAAGGGGGGTGAAATGGGTGGGCGTGTCTCCAAAACTTTGATGCAAATTTTTGGGGGTCGTTGCCAGCTATCTTCCTACCAATTTTGGTGGCTCTAGCTCCACAACTCTGGAAGATACACGCACTCCCCTTTTGGACGAAGCGTTGGAGTGGATGGGGGCGGCTAGGGCGGTATTGGTGGGCGTGGCATCCAAACTTTTGATGCAGTTATTGGGGGGTCATCATCTTCTATCTTGGAACCAAATTTGGTGGCTATAGCTCAAAAACTGTGGAAGATATAAGATTTTCTGATTTCAAAAGAAGGTGGGGCTGTTGGCGGAATGGGCGGCGTGGCTCCAAAAATTTGATGCAGATTTTTGAGGGTCGTTGCTAGCTATCTTCCTACCAAATTTTGTGGCTCTAGCTCTTCAACTCTGGAAGATACACGCATTCCCGTTTTCGTCGAAGCGTTGGGGTGGATGGGGGCGGCTAGAGCATTATTGGTGGGCGTGGCATCCAAACTTTTGATGCAGTTTTTGGGGGGTCATCATCACCTATCTTGGAACCAAATTTGGTGGCTATAGCTTAAAAATCTGCATCAAAGTTTTGGAGCCCCCCACCCATTCCACCCCCTTTCATCACTTTTTTCAAACTTCGAGCTAGAGTCACCAAATTTGATATGAAGATAGCAATTGACATTCCTCAAAGATCTGCATCAAATATTTGGATGCCACGCCCACTCATACCGCCCCCAGCCCCCCTTTCCAACCATTCCCTACTATTACAAACTTTGAGCTAGAGTCACCAAATTTGGTATGAAGATTGATCTGCAGCAAAAATTTGGATGGCACGCCCACCCAATCCACCCCCTTTTCCCCACCTCTTACAAACTTTGAGCTAGAGTCACCAAATTTGGAAGGAAGATAGCTGTTGGCATCCCCATCTTCATCGGAAAATCCAAATTTTTTATGCAGATCTTTGTGAAATGTCAATTGCTATCTTCATACCAAATTTGGTGACTCTAGCTCAAAGTTTGTAATAGTAGGGAATGGTTGGAAAGGGGGCTGGGGGCGGTATAGGTGGGTGTGGCATCAAAATTTTTGATGCAGATCTTTGTGAAATGTCAATTGCTATCTTCATCCCAAATTTGGAGACTCTAGCTCAATGTTTGTTAAAGGTTGGGCAAGGAGTGGAAAGGGGGGCTGTGGGCGGTACGGGTGGGTGTGGCATCCAATTTTTGGATGCATATCTTTGTGAAATGTCAATTGCTATCTTCATACCAAATTTGGTGACTCTAGCTCAAAGTTTGTAAAAAAAAGGAGAAAAAATGGCTGGGGGCGGTATGGAAAGGCGTGGCATCCAAATTTTTGATGCAGATCTTTGTGAAATGTCAATTGCTATCTTCATATCAAACTTGTTGACTCTAGCTCGAAGTTTGAAAAAAGTAGGGAAAGGGGGGTGAAATGGGTGGGCGTGTCTCCAAAACTTTGATGCAGATTTTTGGGGGTCGTTACCAGCTATCTTCCTACCAATTTTGGTGGCTCTATCTCCACAACTTTGGAGGATAAACGCATTCCCGTCTTTGAAGAAGCGTTAAGTTGGATGGGGGCGGCTAGGGCGGTATTGGTTGGCGTGGCATCCAAACTTTTGATGCAGTTTTTGAGGGGTCATCATCACCTATCTTGGCAACAAATTTGGTGGCTATAGCTCAAAAACGGTGGGAGATATAGGCTTTTTTGAATTTAAAATGCGGTGGGCTGGGGGCGTAATGGGGGGCGTGGCTCCAAAACTTTAATGCAGTTTTTTGGGAGTGCATACCACCTATCTTCCTACCAAATTTGGTGGCTCTAGCTCCACAACTCTGGAAGATACACGCACTCCCCTTTTGGACGAAGCGTTGGAGTGGATGGGGGCGGCTAGGGCGGTATTGGTGGGCGTGGCATCCAAACTTTTGATGCAGTTTTTGGGGGGTCATCATCACCTATCTTGGAACCAAATTTGGTGGCTATAGCTTAAAAACTGTGGAAGATATAAGATTTTCTGATTTCAAAAGAAGGTGGGGCTGTTGGCGGAATGGGCGGCGTGGCTCCAAAAATTTGATGCAGATTTTTGAGGGTCGTTGCTAGCTATCTTCCTACCAAATTTTGTGGCTCTAGCTCTTCAACTCTGGAAGATACACGCATTCCCGTTTTCGTCGAAGCGTTGGGGTGGATGGGGGCGGCTAGAGCATTATTGGTGGGCGTGGCATCCAAACTTTTGATGCAGTTTTTGGGGGGTCATCATCACCTATCTTGGAACCAAATTTGGTGGCTATAGCTTAAAAATCTGCATCAAAGTTTTGGAGCCCCCCACCCATTCCACCCCCTTTCATCACTTTTTTCAAACTTCGAGCTAGAGTCACCAAATTTGATATGAAGATAGCAATTGACATTCCTCAAAGATCTGCATCAAATATTTGGATGCCACGCCCACTCATACCGCCCCCAGCCCCCCTTTCCAACCATTCCCTACTATTACAAACTTTGAGCTAGAGTCACCAAATTTGGTATGAAGATTGCAATTCACATTCCACAAAGATCTGCAGCAAAAATTTGATGGCACGCCCACCCAATCCACCCCCTTTTCCCCACCTTTTACAAACTTTGAGCTAGAGTCACCAAATTTGGAAAGAAGATAGCTGTTGGCATCCCCATCTTCATCGGAAAATCTTTAAGGCAGCGTACATACCTGCCGCATCCGTACCCCTTTGCAATCAGGTACACCCAACTCTTTTTTTACACGGTAGATACGTTCCTCAGAAATCCGTGTAAAAAAAACCGTGTAAAAGAGGCGTTTTCTATAGTAAAATGGGGATACGTTCCATGTCATCTGAAAACCGTGTAAGATGAAATAAAGAACTATATTTACTACGAAAAACCGTGCTAAAAAAATTTTGAAAACTATAAAATTTCAGATATGCCCACAAATTGTATGGTCATATTGCATTTTATTGAGCATTACAACTTAAACTTCATAATTCATACAGGTGGAAAAATTCATACAAGCAAAAAACCAAAAAAATCTGTTAATCCAGAATTAAGAACAGATAAATTTGAATAGAAATAAAGAAAAACAAGTGGAAACGTTGCAGTCGGACGCAACCGACTGCGGTATACTCGATACCAGTATTAAAACCGGCAAAAAGAGGTCTGATTGCAAAGGGGTACGGATGCGGCAGGGATGTACGCTGCCTTAAAAATTTTCCGATGCAGATGGGGATGCCACCAGGTATCTTCCTTACAAATTTGGTGACTCTAGCTCAAAGTTTGTAAAAGGTGGGGAAAGGGGGGAGGGGGGGGCTGGGGGCGGTATGAGTAGTTGTTGCATCCAAATTTGTGATGCAGATCTTTGTGGAATGTCAATTGCTATCTTCATACCAAATTTGCTGAGTCTAGCTCGAAGTTTGTAAAAAAGTTGTGAAAGGGGGGCTGGGGGTGGTATGGGTAGTTGTGGCATCAAAATTTTTGATGCAGATCTTTGTGAAATGTCAATTGCTATCTTCATACCAAATTTGGTGACTCTAGCTCGAAATTTGTAAAAAGTTGGGAAAGGGGGGCTGGGGGCGGTATGGGTGGGCGTGGCATCCAAATTTTTGATGCAGATCTTTGTGGAATGTCAATTGCTATCTTCATACCAAATTTGGTGACTGTAGCTCGAAAATTGTTAAATATGGGGATAGGGGGGCTGGGGGCGGTATGGGTGGGCGCGGCATCCAAATTTTTGTTGCAGATCTTTGTTGAATCAATCGCTATATTCATACCAAATTTGGTGACTCTAGACAAAAAATTGTAAAAGGTGGAGAAAGGGGGGCGAAATGGTTGGGCGCGGCTCCAAAACTTTGATGCAGATTTTTGGAGGTTGTTGCCAGCTATCTTCCTTCCAAATTTGGTGGCTCTAGCTTTACAATTCTGGAAGATACACGCATTCCCGTTTTTGACGAAGCCTTGGGGTGGATGGGGGTGGCTAGGGCAGTATCGGTGGGCGTGGCATCCAAACTTTTGATGCAGTTTTTGGGAGGTTATCATCACCTATCTTGGCACTAAATTTGGTGGCTATAGCTCAAACTGGGGGAGATATAGGCTTTTTTGACTTTAAAATGCGTGGGGGCTGCGGGCGGAATGGGGGGCGTGGCTCCAAACTTTTTGATGCAGTTATTTGGGAGTTGCTAATAGCTATCCACTTACCAAATTTGGAAGTTCTAGCTGTAAGGATGTGTGAAATATGCGGATTTATCGGTTTTGAGTTATCGAATTTATCGATTTGCCAGCCCCCCAGTTATCGTAGAACCCCCATCTTGACACTTTAATTTACTATCCCATAGATAAAGAGAATTGGAAAGTTTCAAGTTTTCAGTTTAGCATGACGAGATCTCAACAGCCAAGCAGTCCAGCTGCCTTTTTAACGTACTAATGCCTTTGCTACATACATATGTAGATACGAAAACATCGAGCTTTCATTCAATACTACTGGTGCACATCGAGTGTGCTTGTCAGTAGAGGTGGAGAGCTATCGATGGCAATATCGGGAATATCGATGGTTGGCCACTATCGACTCGCTATCGATAGTGGTGCGGCGCGCACTCTCGATAGTGGTCGATCGCTATCATCGATAGTTGTCGATTGTTTTTTTACATCTCTGCATTAAAATTGTAGTGAAAAGAAAGAAAGAAATTTGCGCGCATTTATAAAAACTAAACAATAAAATGAATCGTTTTCTTCAAATAGGTAAGATATTGTGTACTTGTGTTTGCATTGTAAAGAATAAACCAAAATTTTTAGTGTTAATAACAAAAGTGCTACGTGCGGATGTCATTGCTGCTATAACGTTTTGTTGTGAAATGCATTCGCATACATACATACATGCATTTCTTGTGCATATTAATCTATGTGTATTTAAATTTTAATTATACTAGTAAATATACATTTAATTAAAGGCAAACGCCGAACATCTCTTACGCCCAATACAGCCAGTACGGACAAAGAGATTTGTGAGTGCAGCAGCACTGATAGTGAAGATTTGGCGACGGAGAAACCAGCACTCAAAAGAAATTCCAAAATTTCACGCGCATGGAAGTATTTTAAAAGCTCTGACGATAAGAAATTTGCAAAGTGTCTTTCGTGTGGAAAAGAGTATAAAACTAGCGGGAATACATCGAACTTACGGGATCACTTGAAAAGATTTCTACCGACATTGAATACTCATGCACCGGGCAACAGTACCCCTGATACAGAGGCTGATAAGGACCATATCCCATCCACAAGTAGCAGCTCTAGGTCGAGTATGCAATCTGTGGCTTCTTATTTTAAGAGAGCCATATTATATGATACGAATTCTAAGCGCAAAAATGATATTGACCAGGCCTTAACCGCAATGATTGCAAAGGATGTGCAGCCTTACAATATTGTAGAAAATGCAATTTGCACTTGTTAATTTGGCTATGCAGAGCGTTTTCTTGTGTTGCTTCTGCTTTAGCAATGCAAAACTGATAATTGCCTATTTTGCTAGACGCTTGTTTTTTGTGCTGTGTGCCTGGTCAGCAAATGTTCGATGAGCACCAAAACTGTCGTGGAAGTATTATTTTTCTGATTTTTCTTAGGTAGGCAAATAATACAAATTATGTCAAATATTGGCTGTTTAGCGTTTGCCCAAATTCATATTTGTTGAGAAAGGTCAATGGATTGCCTGGCAAATGGTACGCATACATTAAAATATGGAAATGCATAGAGACAGGGACACACACACATGCTTATGGTAGCTAGCTGAAACAAAAATCAAAAATCAATTCAATGCCTAGATACCACCAAAACTGCATATATACATATATGTATTTGCAAAGATACAAGTCACTAGCTTTACGGGTGTCGAAAAACTTGTTCATACAGACAAATATATGGAGAGACGGACAGACACCGTGACGAACATTGCACAAAACCAATTTACTCTTTATCTTCGAAATCGAGGATAACAAGTACATAAATAATTGGGGTGCGTGTCTTAACGCCCACGGTCGCGCGATTTTATAGAAAAAAAATTTTTGCCTGCGCCGCTTTTCAGAATTCAAGCCTGAATAAAAAAACGCAGGATTGAAGGCTTGTTATAAAAAGATTTTAATAACACTGTGATTGCTTTTTTAAAAAAAAAAAAGACCAGACCAAACTCGACGGTTTCCCCCTACTTCGGGTCCTACGAATCGAGCTGCATCATTACTTTTAATACTCGTTACCGAAGGTTTAGAGTATATTGGTTTTGTGCAATGTCCGACATCGTGTCTGTCCGTCATTCCGTCTGTCTGTCTGTCCGTCTGTCTGTCCGTATGTGTGCAAGTTTTTCCCCCACCCTTCAAGCTAGAGACTTGAAACTTTTCAATTCTCTTTATCTATGGAATAGTAAATTAAAGTGGCAAGATTGGGGTTCTACGATAACTGGGGGGCTGGCAAATCGATAAATTCGATAACTCAAAAACGATAAATCCGCATATTTCACACATCCTTACAGCTAGAACTACCGAATTTGGTAAGAAAATAGCTACTAGCAACCCCCAAAAAACTGCATCAAAAATTTTGGAGCCACGCCTACCCATTACACCCCCAGCCCCCCCGCATTTTAAAGTCAAAAAATCATATATCTCCCACAGTTTTTGAGCTAGAGCCACCAAATTTGGTGCCAAGATAGGTGATGATGACCCCTCAAAAACTACATCAAAAGTTTGGATGCCACGCCCACCAATACCGCCCTAGCCGCCCCCATCCGCCCCAACGCTTCGTCAAAAACGGGAATGCGTGTATCTTCCAAAATTGTGGAGCTAGAGCCACCAAATTTGGAAGGAAGATAGCTGTTGGCATCCCCATCTTCATCGGAAAATCCAAATTTTTTATGCAGATCTTTGTGAAATGTCAATTGCTATCTTCATACCAAATTTGGTGACTCTAGCTCAAAGTTTGTAATAGTAGGGAATGGTTGGAAAGGGGGGCTGGGGGCGGTATAGGTGGGTGTGGCATCAAAATTTTTGATGCAGATCTTTGTGAAATGTCAATTGCTATCTTCATCCCAAATTTGGAGACTCTAGCTCAATGTTTGTGAAAGGTTGGCAAGGAGGGGAAAGGGGGGCTGTGGGCGGTACGGGTGGGTGTGGCATCCAAATTTTGGATGCATATATTTGTGAAATGTCAATTGCTATCTTCATATCAAACTTGTTGACTCTAGCTCAAAGTTTGAAAAAAGTAGAGAAAAGGGGGTGAAATGGGTGGGCGTGTCTCCAAAACTTTGATGCAGATTTTTGGGGGTCGTTACCAGCTATCTTCCTACCAATTTTGGTGGCTCTAGCTCCACAACTCTGGAGGATAAACGCATTCCCGTCTTTGAAGAAGCGTTAGGTTGGATGGGGGCGGCTAGGGCGGTATTGGTTGGCGTGGCATCCAAACTTTTGATGCAGTTTTTGAGGGGTCATCATCACCTATCTTGGCAACAAATTTGGTGGCTATAGCTCAAAAACGGTTGGAGATATAGGCTTTTTTGAATTTAAAATGCGGTTGGCTGGGGGCGTAATGGGGGGGGCGTGGCTCCAAAACTTTAATGCAGTTTTTTGGGAGTCCATACCACCTATCTTCTTACCAAATTTGGTGGCTCTAGCTCCACAACTCTGGAAGATACACGCATTCCCCTTTTGGACGAAGCGTTGGAGTGGATGGGGCGGCTAGGGCGGTATTGGTCGGCGTGGCATCCAAACTTTTGATGCAGTTATTGGGGGGTCATCATCTTCTATCTTGGAACCAAATTTGGTGGCTATAGCTCAAAAACTGTGGAAGATATAAGCTTTTCTGATTTCAAAAGAAGGTGGGGCTGTTGGCGGAATGGGGGGGGCGTGGCTCCAAAAATTTGATGCAGATTTTTGAGGGTCGTTGCTAGCTATCTTCCTACCAAATTTGGTGGCTCTAGCTCCTCAACTCTGGAAGATACACGCATTCCCGTTTTCGTCGAAGCGTTGGGGTGGATGGGGGCGGCTAGGGCATTATTGGTGGGCGTGGCATCCAAACTTTTGATGCAGTTTTTGGGGGGTCATCATCACCTATCTTGGAACCAAATTTGGTGGCTATAGCTTTAAAATCTGCATCAAAGTTTTGGAGCCCCCCACCCATTCCACCCCCTTTCATCACTTTTTTCAAACTTCGAGCTAGAGTCACCAAATTTGATATGAAGATAGCAATTGACATTCCTCAAAGATCTGCATCAAATATTTGGATGCCACGCCCACTCATACCGCCCCCAGCCCCCCTTTCCAACCATTCCCTACTATTACAAACTTTGAGCTAGAGTCACCAAATTTGGTATGAAGATTGAAATTCACATTCCACAAAGATCTGCAGCAAAAATTGGGATGGCACGCCCACCCAATCCACCCCCTTTTCCCCACCTCTTACAAACTTTGAGCTAGAGTCACCAAATTTGGAAGGAAGATAGCTGTTGGCATCCCCATCTTCATCGGAAAATCCAAATTTTTTATGCAGATCTTTGTGAAATGTCAATTGCTATCTTCATACCAAATTTGGTGACTCTAGCTCAAAGTTTGTAATAGTAGGGAATGGTTGGAAAGGGGGGCTGGGGGCGGTATAGGTGGGTGTGGCATCAAAATTTTTGATGCAGATCTTTGTGAAATGTCAATTGCTATCTTCATCCCAAATTTGGAGACTCTAGCTCAATGTTTGTTAAAGGTTAGGCAAGGAGGGGAAAGGGGGGCTGTGGGCGGTACGGGTGGGTGTGGCATCCAAATTTTGGATGCATATCTTTGTGAAATGTCAATTGCTATCTTCATACCAAATTTGGTGACTCTAGCTCAAAGTTTGTAAAAAAAGAGGGAAAAATGGCTGGGGGGCGGTATGGAAAGGCGTGGCATCCAAATTTTTGATGCAGATCTTTGTGAAATGTCAATTGCTATCTTCATATCAAACTTGTTGACTCTAGCTCGAAGTTTGAAAAAAGTAGGGAAAGGGGGGTGAAATGGGTGGGCGTGTCTCCAAAACTTTGATGCAGATTTTTGGGGGTCGTTACCAGCTATCTTCCTACCAATTTTGGTGGCTCTAGCTCCACACCTCTGGAGGATAAACGCATTCCCGTCTTTGAAGAAGCGTTAGGTTGGATGGGGGTGGCTAGGGCGGTATTGGTTGGCGTGGCATCCAAACTTTTGATGCAGTGTTTGAGGGGTCATCATCACCTATCTTGGCAACAAATTTGGTGGCTATAGCTCAAAAACGGTGGGAGATATAGGCTTTTTTGAATTTAAAATGCGGTGGGCTGGGGGCGTAATGGGGGGGGCGTGGCTCCAAAACTTTAATGCAGTTTTTTGGGAGTCCATACCACCTATCTTCCTACCAAATTTGGTGGCTCTAGCTCCACAACTCTGGAAGATACACGCATTCCCCTTTTGGACGAAGCGTTGGAGTGGATGAGGGCGGCTAGGGCGGTATTGGTGGGCGTGGCATCCAAACTTTTGATGCAGTTATTGGGGGGTCATCATCTTCTATCTTGGAACCAAATTTGGTGGCTATAGCTCAAAAACTGTGGAAGATATAAGCTTTTCTGATTTCAAAAGAAGGTGGGGCTGTTGGCGGAATGGGGGGCGTGGCTCCAAAAATTTGATGCAGATTTTTGAGGGTCGTTGCTAGCTATCTTCCTACCAAATTTGGTGGCTCTAGCTCCTCAACTCTGGAAGATACACGCATTCCCGTTTTCGTCGAAGCGTTGGGGTGGATGGGGGCGGCTAGAGCATTATTGGTGGGCGTGGCATCCAAACTTTTCATGCAGTTTTTGGGGGGTCATCATCACCTATCTTGGAACCAAATTTGGTGGCTATAGCTTAAAAATCTGCATCAAAGTTTTGGAGCCCCCCACCCATTCCACCCCCTTTCATCACTTTTTTCAAACTTCGAGCTAGAGTCACCAAATTTGATATGAAGATAGCAATTGACATTCCTCAAAGATCTGCATCAAATATTTGGATGCCACGCCCACTCATACCGCCCCCAGCCCCCCTTTCCAACCATTCCCTACTATTACAAACTTTGAGCTAGAGTCACCAAATTTGGTATGAAGATTGCAATTCACATTCCACAAAGATCTGCAGCAAAAATTTGATGGCACGCCCACCCAATCCACCCCCTTTTCCCCACCTTTTACAAACTTTGAGCTAGAGTCACCAAATTTGGAAGGAAGATAGCTGTTGGCATCCCCATCTTCATTGGAAAATCTTTTAGGCAGCGTACATACCTGCCGCATCCGTACCCCTTTGCAATCAGGTACACCCAACTCTTTTTTTACACGGTAGATACGTTCCTCAGAAATCCGTGTAAAAAAAACCGTGTAAAAGAGGCGTTTTCTATAGTAAAATGGGGATACGTTCCATGTCATCTGAAAACCGTGTAAGATGAAATAAAGAACTATATTTACTACGAAAAACCGTGCTAAAAAAATTTTGAAAACTATAAAATTTCAGATATGCCCACACATTGTATGGTCATATTGCATTTTATTGAGCATTACAACTTAAAATTCATAATTCATACAGGTGGAAAAATTCATACAAGCAAAAAACCAAAAAAATCTGTTAATCCAGAATTAAGAACAGACAAATTTGAATAGAAATAAAGAAAAACAAGTGGAAACGTTGCAGTCGGACGCAACCGACTGCGGTATACTCGATACCAGTATTAAAACCGGCAAAAAGAGGCCTGATTGCAAAGGGGTACGGATGCGGCAGGGATGTACGCTGCCTTAAAAATTTTCCGATGCAGATGGGGATGCCACCAGGTATCTTCCTTACAAATTTGGTGACTCTAGCTCAAAGTTTGTAAAAGGTGGGGAAAGGGGGGAGGGGGGGGCTGGGGGCGGAATGGGTAGTTGTTGCATCCAAATTTGTGATGCAGATCTTTGTGGAATGTCAATTGCTATCTTCATACCAAATTTGGTGAGTCTAGCTCGAAGTTTGTAAAAAAGTTGTGAAAGGGGGGCTGGGGGTGGTATGGGTAGTTGTGGCATCAAAATTTTTGATGCAGATCTTTGTGAAATGTCAATTGCTATCTTCATACCAAATTTGGTGACTCTAGCTCGAAATTTGTAAAAAGTTGGGAAAGGGGGGCTGGGGGCGGTATGGGTGGGCGCGGCATCCAAATTTTTGTTGCAGATCTTTGTTGAATCAATCGCTATATTTATACCAAATTTGGTGACTCTAGCCAAAAAATTGTAAAAGGTGGAGAAAGGGGGGCGAAATGGTTGGGCGCGGCTCCAAAACTTTGATGCAGATTTTTGGAGGTTGTTGCCAGCTATCTTCCTTCCAAATTTGGTGGCTCCAGCTTTACAATTCTGCAAGATACACGCATTCCCGTTTTTGACGAAGCCTTGGGGTGGATGGGGGTGGCTAGGGCAGTATCGGTGGGCGTGGCATCCAAACTTTTGATGCAGTTTTTGGGAGGTTATCATCACCTATCTTGGCACTAAATTTGGTGGCTATAGCTCAAACTGGGGGAGATATAGGCTTTTTGACTTTAAAATGCGTGGGGGCTGCGGGCGGAATGGGGGCGTGGCTCCAAACTTTTTGATGCAGTTATTTGGGAGTTGCTAATAGCTATCCACTTACCAAATTTGGAAGTTCTAGCTGTAAGGATGTGTGAAATATGCGGATTTATCGGTTTTGAGTTATCGAATTTATCGATTTGCCAGCCCCCCAGTTATCGTAGAACCCCCATCTTGACACTTTAATTTACTATCCCATAGATAAAGAGAATTGGAAAGTTTCAAGTTTTCAGTTTAGCATGACGAGATCTCAACAGCCAAGCAGTCCAGCTGCCTTTTTAACGTACTAATGCCTTTGCTACATACATATGTAGATACGAAAACATCGAGCTTTCATTCAATACTACTGGTGCACATCGAGTGTGCTTGTCAGTAGAGGTGGAGAGCTATCGATGGCAATATCGGGAATATCGATGGTTGGCCACTATCGACTCGCTATCGATAGCGGCGCGCACTCTCGATAGTGGTCGATCGCTATCATCGATAGTTGTCGATTGTTTTTTTACATCTCTGCATTAAAATTGTAGTGAAAAGAAAGAAAGAAATTTGCGCGCATTTATAAAAACTAAACAATAAAATGAATCGTTTTCTTCAAATAGGTAAGATATTGTGTACTTGTGTTTGCATTGTAAAGAATAAACCAAAATTTTTAGTGTTAATAACAAAAGTGCTACGTGCGGATGTCATTGCTGCTATAACGTTTTGTTGTGAAATGCATTCGCATACATACATACATGCATTTCTTGTGCATATTAATCTATGTGTATTTAAATTTTAATTATACTAGTAAATATACATTTAATTAAAGGCAAACGCCGAACATCTCTTACGCCCAATACAGCCAGTACGGACAAAGAGATTTGTGAGTGCAGCAGCACTGATAGTGAAGATTTGGCGACGGAGAAACCAGCACTCAAAAGAAATTCCAAAATTTCACGCGCATGGAAGTATTTTAAAAGCTCTGACGATAAGAAATTTGCAAAGTGTCTTTCGTGTGGAAAAGAGTATAAAACTAGCGGGAATACATCGAACTTACGGGATCACTTGAAAAGATTTCTACCGACATTGAATACTCATGCACCGGGCAACAGTACCCCTGATACAGAGGCTGATAAGGACCATATCCCATCCACAAGTAGCAGCTCTAGGTCGAGTATGCAATCTGTGGCTTCTTATTTTAAGAGAGCCATATTATATGATACGAATTCTAAGCGCAAAAATGATATTGACCAGGCCTTAACCGCAATGATTGCAAAGGATGTGCAGCCTTACAATATTGTAGAAAATGAAGGATTCGTAATGTACACACAGGTATTGTTATTAACAGTGACTTCGTGACTTCTTGACTTCGTAACTTCTTTTGCACTTGTTAATTTGGCTATGCAGAGCGTTTTCTTGTGTTGCTTCTGCTTTAGCAATGCAAAACTGATAATTGCCTATTTTGCTAGACGCTTGTTTTTTGTGCTGTGTGCCTGGTCAGCAAATGTTCGATGAGCACCAAAACTGTCGTGGAAGTATTGTTTTTCTGATTTTTCTTAGGTAGGCAAATAATACAAATTATGTCAAATATTGGCTGTTTAGCGTTTGCCCAAATTCATATTTGTTGAGAAAGGTCAATGGATTGCCTAGCAAATGGTACGCATACATTAAAATATGGACATGCATAGAGACAGGGACACACACACATGCTTATGGTAGCTAGCTGAAACAAAAATCAAAAATCAATTCAATGCCTAGATACCACCAAAACTGCATATATACATATATGTATTTGCAAAGATACAAGTCACTAGCTTTACGGGTGTCGAAAAACTTGTTCATACAGACAAATATATGGAGAGACGGACAGACACCGTGACGAACATTGCACAAAACCAATTTACTCTTTATCTTCGAAATCGAGGATAACAAGTACATAAATAATTGGGGTGCGTGTCTTAACGCCCACGGTCGCGCGATTTTATAGAAAAAAATTTTTGCCTGCGCCGCTTTTCAGAATTCAAGCCTGAATAAAAAACGCAGGATTGAAGGCTTGTTATAAAAAGATTTTAATAACACTGTGATTGCTTTTTTAAAAAAAAAAAAGACCAGACCCAACTCGACGGTTTCCCCCTACTTCGGGTCCTACGAATCGAGCTGCATCATTACTTTTAATACTCGTTACCGAAGGTTTAGAGTATATTGGTTTTGTGCAATGTCCGACATCGTGTCTGTCCGTCATTCCGTCTGTCTGTCTGTCCGTCCGTCTGTCCGTATGTGTGCAAGTTTTTCCCCCACCCTTCAAGCTAGAGACTTGAAACTTTTCAATTCTCTTTATCTATGGAATAGTAAATTAAAGTGGCAAGATTGGGGTTCTACGATAACTGGGGGGCTGGCAAATCGATAAATTCGATAACTCAAAAACGATAAATCCGCATATTTCAGACATCCTTACAGCTAGAACTACCAAATTTGGTAAGAAGATAGCTACAAGCAACCCCCAAAAAACTGCATCAAAATTTTGGAGCCACGCCCACCCAATCCTCCCCCAGCCCCCCCGCATTTTAAAGTCAAAAAATCATATATCTCCCACAGTTTTTGAGCTAGAGCCACCAAATTTGGTGCCAAGATAGGTGATGATGACCCCTCAAAAACTGCATCAAAAGTTTGGATGCCACGCCCACCAATACCGCCCTAGCCGCCCCCATCCGCCCCAACGCTTCGTCAAAAACGGGAATGCGTGTATCTTCCAAAATTGTGGAGCTAGAGCCACCAAATTTGGTTGGAAGATAGCTGGCAACGACCCCCAAAAATCTGCATCAAAGTTTTGGAGCCACGCCCACCCCTTCCACCCCCCTATCCATACTTTTTACAAACTTCGAGCTAGAGTCACCAAATTTGGTATAAAGATAGCAATTGACATTTCACATAGATCTGCGTCAAAAATTGGGACGCCACGCCCACCCATTCCGCCCCAGCCCCCACGCATTTTAAAGTCAAAAATGTCTATATCTCCCACCGTTTTTGAGCTATAGCCACCAAATTTGGTGCCAAGATAGGTGATGATGACCCCTCAAAAACTGCATCAAAAGTTTGGATGCCACGCCCAACAATACCGCCCTAGCCGCCCCCATCCGCCCCAACGCTTCGTCAAAAACGGGAATGCGTGTATCTTCCAAAATTGTGGAGCTAGAGCCACCAAATTTGGTTGGAAGATAGCTGGCAACGACCCCCAAAAATCTGCATCAAAGTTTTGGAGCCACGCCCACCCCTTCCACCCCCCTATCCATACTTTTTACAAACTCTGAGCTAGAGTCACCTAATTTGGTATGAAGATAGCAATTGACATTCCACAAAGATCTGCAGCAAAACTTTGGATGCCACACCCACCCAATCCGCCTCCAGCCCACCTTTCTCCACCTTCTACAAACTTTGAGCTAGAGTCACCAAATTTGGAAGGAAGATAGCTGGTGGCATCCCCATCTGCATCGGAGAATCTTTAAGGCAGCGTACACCCCTGCCGCATCCGTACCCCTTTGCAATCAGGCCTCTTTTTACCGGTTTTAATACTGGTAACGAGTATACCGCAGTCGGTTGCTGCCGACTGCAACGTTTCCACTTGTTTCAGTTACAGTCATGGTTTCATAGAAAATTTTTTGTTGAAGTTTTTCATCAAAGTGGCCCACTGTAAGAGAAAGTCACATTTTTCTTCGGTCTCTAACTTTTTTAATGTTGACTTTTTTGGTAAACTTTCCTTGGCAAAGCTTCTCAGAATAACTCCGTCTTTAAGTTCTTAGCTGACTGTAAACCTCAAAATCAATGTTTTGGGTGTCCTTATAGCCAATTCGCTCATTCGCTTTGCATCGCAACGGACGTGTTTTTTTTTATGCGCTTCGCTTTTTGTACTATTGTGCGTTTTATTTCTGCTATTAATTTCGCGTCTTTGTGTAAACTAATAGTTTTGTGACTTTGTGTTTTGTCGGTTTGCCTAAACCCAAAGTGGACAGTAAATTAACAATTTAATTTGCATTTGTTTTAAAGTGATTCCAAACACAACAACAAACTGCAGTCCAGCATACTGAAAAATTTGCTCAACTTGCTGCCGCCTGCGTTTGTTTTGTTTTTGTGTTTTTACGCTCACTCTCTCTCTCTTTTTTTTTCAAGCGCTTCGCTCCCGGTGCATTAAACCGTTTCTTGATCGTTTACTCTAACGCGCTCTTTTGTGTTGGTGTTGGTCGCGGTCAAACTTTTCTCCGTTGCTTGTTGCTTTCGGTGGTCGCGCTCGCGCCGTTTTTGTTTGTGAAGCTGTGAAGTAAGTTTTGTTTGTAGCTTTACTATTTGCACATTAGGGTGGACCTGTATTTTAATCATAACAATTTTCTGCAGCGATATTTTTTTTATTTTTTATTTGTATTTTTCTTTTCTTTTAATAAATTAAATAAAAATGTCTGTCTGCTGCTATGCGAATTGTCAAGTCCGCGCAAACTCTAAAATGGGTTTTGTCTGCTGCTGGATGTGCACAAATGTTGCTCATGAGCAATGTGCTGGCATAAATGGCCGTATCTCCGACCTCATGAAGGTTACTAATTTAGAGTGGCCGTGTTGGTCATGTTTGGAGAAAAAAAAGACATTGCAAGCTTTATAGAAACTCAACTTGGCTTAGAGGGCGTTTTCTGCCAGTTGAATAAACTGTGTGAAAAATTCTCATCGGTTCAAAGAAACCTTAACGAGAAAAATCTCGTAATGGATTCTCCAAAGCGTAAAAAGGCCAACGTTGGGCAGTTATCGGGCTCTGTGATGTCCGAAAATACTCCAAACGCTCCGATACCACAGTGTAAAGTAAATAAAGTAAATAAAAATCTTCACGTCCCTCCTACTAAAATTATCGAGAACTTAGATGATATACCAATAACTCCCATGGATATTGTGTTATCTGATCCCGATCCTTCGGTTCCTTTGGTGGTTAGTAGTGTTGATGTTAATCAACAAAAAAACTCTATCAAACTGAAAGAGCCAAATATTCAATTATCCGAGACTGAGTCTTCCAAACCAGCCTCAGTGGAGGATATAATTAAAAAATTTATTGCTGTTCCACCTAAAAAACAAATATTTGTTTCAAGGCTTCCCCCTGATTTAACATCAGATGATGTCAAGGTCTATATAAAGGCCAAATCGAATGCCAATTTAACGGTGGAGAAATTCAAATTTGCTTATGATCGGAACATTTCGTCTTTTAAAATCAGTGTTTCGAATCAAGATTTTTGCACTATATGCTGCAAAGAATTTTGGCCAGAACACATAATTGTGAAAGAGTATACTGCAAGGAAGAAAAAAAATCGGCCCCCGATTGTATCTACCCTTCCGGTGGTTGGATCTAAGGTAACTCTGCCAATTACTGATAGTTCAAAAAACTAACATCCTCCTTCTTACTTGGCTATCAGAATGTAAGAGGTCTTTGTAGTAAACTCACTAGTTTATACCTTAATAGTCTTTCTTTCGCTTTCCATGTCATTGCCTTTACTGAAACGTGGTTAAGGCAAGACATTCTCAATTCCGAAATTCTATGTAGTACATATTCTATTTACAGAAAAGACCGTACTCTTCGGCGTGGTGGTGGAGTGCTTATTGCTGTGAATGTAGACTTTCCTTCTGAAACTGTCGAATTAGATAGTTCTTTTGATATAGAGTTTATTGCTGTAAAGCTTAATATTTACGGTATTAACATTTTTATCACTTGTTCGTATATACCTCCTTCCTCTGATCTCTCTATCTATGAGACACATCTATCTGCTATCCATTCTGTCTCTGCCTTGCTTTCTGATCGCGATTTTCTTGTAGTTCTTGGTGATTTCAACATTGCTGAAGCTACTTGGATTTCTTCTCCTGACTCTGGTGCCCTGACTCCCGCGGCCCCGAATGAATTTTTAATCGACCTACTTGGGATGTCATTGAGTCAAATTAATGCTATCCCAAATTCTCTTAATAAAATGCTTGATCTGATTTTTGTTTTGGATTCATCATCTTCATCCGTTTCCCGTTCCCGGCCTATATCTTATCCCGAAGACTTATACCATCCTACGTTGGAGCTATTGATTAACTTACCTTCCCGGACGCGTTGCAATATCAAGATGCCTTTGAGTCGAGTTCGTCAATTTCGGAATACTGATTTTGAGGGACTCGCTCTGCTTTTATCCCAAACTGACTGGTCTCCCCTCTACGAGTCTGACGACTTGGACGTGGCAATCAGTATTTTTTATAATACCTTACATTCTTTATTTGATTTATGTGTCCCGGTTGGTAAGCTAAACAGGTCTAACAAACCTGTGTGGTTTACCCGAGAGTTGACAATTTTCAAAAATCGTAAATCTAAACTCTACAAGAGATTTAGAAAAAACGGCTCATCGGTAGCCTATTCTGCATACTTGATTGCTCGTGCCAGTTTTGATATCTTAAATAACCAATGTTATAAGAATTACCTGACTCGGTGTAGATTACAGTTTCAGCAGGATCCAAAGCGGTTTTTTGATTTTGTTAATGCGAAACGTAGGTCATCGACACTCCCAACGGAAGTATTCTTTGAGGAAACGAAGGCCAATTCTGATCAGGAGATTGCAAATATATTTGCCCAATTTTTTCAAACGACTTATAGCTCATTTCAATCTCAAGTCGATTTGCCTTACCCTTATCGGGTTAATGGCTCGAATCGCATCTTTGGACTGAAAATCACTGAAAACTCACTTTTAAATAATCTACATGGTTTGAAACCTATATTTTCCCCAGGACCTGACGGAGTGCCAAGCTGCGTGCTTAGACACTGTGCTCATGGTCTTTTAAAGCCGTTGCTTAAAATGTTTAACTTGTCCCTGGAGTTAGGCTCCTTTCCAAAAATTTGAAAAGAGTCATTTATTATTCCTCTCCATAAAAAAGGAAACAAATCTAATGTTCAAAATTATAGGGGTATCTCCAAGTTGTCTGCTATTCCTAAGATTTTTGAAAAATTAATAACCTCCCATCTTCAACACCTTTGCAAATCTATTATTTCACCGTGCCAGCACGGATTTATGAAACAAAGATCTACTACCACTAACTTGTTAGAATTTACTTCATTTGTTATCAAGGGTTTTCAGGACAAATTGCAGACTGATGTTATTTATACTGATTTTAGTAAGGCTTTCGACTCTGTAGATCATCGTCTTCTTATACATAAACTAGAACTCTTGGGCTTTTCAAATATTCTAGTTCTTTGGATTAAAGACTACCTAACTCTTAGAACTCAGAGGGTTTTATTTAAAGGGTCCGTTTCCAAGACGGTTCAGGTCACTTCAGGCGTTCCACAGGGTAGTCATCTTGGTCCTTTGTTATTTATTTTGTTTATAAACGATCTTCCATCAGTTATAAAGTTCTCTCGGGTTTTGATGTACGCTGATGATGTAAAATTATGCACGTCGGCTGCAACTCCCCTTGCTGCTCAACAGCTTCAAAGAGATTTAGACAACTTTCAAATGTGGTGTAAAGTAAATTTTTTAAATCTTAATTGCAGTAAATGTAAAGTAATGTCATTTTTTAGATATTTGCCCTTTTTTAATATATATTTTCTTGACAACAAACCACTAGATAGAATTGAATGGGTTGACGATTTGGGCATCGTTATAGACCCAAAGCTTAAGTTTGACAAGCATATTTCTTCAATTTCCAATCGAGCATCTGGTGTCTTGGGGTTCATTAAGCGCTGGTCGAAGGAGTTTAACGATCCCTACTTAACAAAAACTCTGTATACTTCTCTTGTTCGACCGATTCTGGAATATGGATCTTGTATATGGTTTCCGAAATACGAAATTCATCAGAATAAAATAGAATCGGTACAAAAACAATTTCTGCTCTTCGCACTTAGAGGTCTCAACTAGGACACTAACAATAATTTGCCGTCTTATCGTAGTAGACTTTTACTAATAGATCTTCCTTCTCTGAGTGATCGTAGAATAATGCTATCATTTTCCTTTTTTCACAAATTAATTAATGGTGAAATTGATTCTTCTGAATTAATTAACCAAATTAACTTTGCTGTTCCTATTAGAAATACTAGAAATTTTGTACCTATATCTCTTCAAACTTGTAATTCTAATTATGCTCTTCATAACCCTTTTCGTATTCTGTGTTCTATTTATAACGATCTTTCCCACTTAATACACAGTGCCACTCCTACTTGCTCTATTAAAAAGTTAGTTTTGTGTCATTTGTCTACATGTTCGCGATCATCGTAACCGCACGATAAGCGGAGCGCCCCTCGGTCGGATGGGCGGGAGGTGGGTCGCTTTGTGCGTGGGTCCGCGCGTTACCAAGCCGGTGCTTGGTATCGTTGGGCCACTTGACTGTACTGTTCGTTAGTACATCTACGTCCAATAATATGTCGAAAAAACTGAAATTTAACCCATTGTTTTAAAGTCTTTTTTCCCTCACGTTTCGTCAATATTTTAATTTATCCTTTGATACTTATACATTAAGTGACAACTTGTAATAGTAAGTAACTTAAGAAAAGACAACGTTCTGTGCAAACAAACCATTAGAAAAAAAACTTAACAAAATTTGTATTTTTTAAAAAAGTTACACTAAATATGTTTTTGTGCTGTTTTATTTTTATACGCGATACCGAAGGTAAAGAGTATATTGAGTTTGTGCAATGTCCGTCATGGTGTCTGTCTGTCTGTCCGTCTGTAAGAACGCAACTTTTTTCCACACCCTTCAAGCTAAAGACTTGAAACTTTCCAATTCTCTTTATCTATGGGATAGTAAATTAAAGTGTCAAGATTGGGATTCTACGATATCTGGGGGGCTGGCAAATCGATAAATTCGATAATCAAAACCGATTAATCTACATATTTCGCACATGCTTACAATAAGAACTACCAAATTTGGTGAGAATATAGCTACTAGCAACCCCCAAAAAATTGCATTAAAAATTTTGGAGCCACGCCCCCCCATTCCACCCCCAGCCCCCCGCATTTTAAAGTCAAACAAGTAGAAACGTTGCAGTTGGACGCAACCGACTGCGGTATACTCGTTACCAGTATTAAAACCGGTAAAAAGAGGCCTGATTGCAAAGGGGTACGGATGTGGCTGGGGTGTACACTGCCTTAAAGATTCGCCCATGCAGATGGGGATGCCACCAGCTATCTTCCTTCCAAATTTGGTGACTCTAGCTCAAAGTTTGTAGAAGGTGGAGAAAGGTGGGCTGGGGGCGGATTGGGTGGGTGTGGCGTCCAAATTTTTGCTGCAGATCTTTGTGGAATGTCAATTGCTATCTTCTTACCAAATTAGGAGACTCTTGCTCAAAGTTTGTAAAGGGTTCGGAAAGGTAGGGCTTGGGGTGGTATGGGTGGGTGTGGCATCCAAATTTTTGGTGCAGATCTATGTGGGATGTCAATTGCTATCTTCATACCAAATTAGGTGACTCTTGCTCAAAGTTTGTAAAGGGTTCGGAAAGGTATGGCTGGGGGCGGAATGGGTAGGCGTGGCTCCAAAACTTTCATGCAGTTTTTTGGAGGTTGCTAGTAGCTATCTGCTTACCAAATATGGTAGTTCTAGCAGTAAGGATATGCGAAATATGTGGTTTTATCGGATTTGAGTTATCGAATTTATCGATTTGCCAGCCCCCTAGTTATCGTAGAAACCCAATCTTGACACTTTAATTTACTATCCTATAGATAAAGAGAATTGGAAAGTTTCAATTCTCTAGCTTGAAGGGTGTGGAAAAAACTTGCGCACATACGGATGGACAGACACCATGACGGACATTGCACAAAACCAATATACTCTTTACCTTCGGTAACGAGCATAAAAAGCCTATATCTCCCAATGTTTTTGAGCTATAGCCACCGAATTTGGTGTCAAGATAGGTGATGATGACCCTCCAAAAACTGTATCAGAAGTTTGGATGCCACGCCCACTAAGAATGCCATAGCCACCCCCATCCGCCCCAACGTTCGTCAAAAACGGGAATGCGTTTATCTTCCAGAGTTGTGGAGCTATAGCCACCAAATTTGGTAGGAAAATAGCTGGCAACGACCCCCAACAATCTGCATCAAAGTTTTGGAGCCACGCCCACCCATTCCGCCCTCAGCCACGCCGCATTTTGAAATTAGAAAAGCCTATATCTCCCACAGTTTTTGAGCTAGAGTCACCAAGATAGGTGATGATGACCCCTCAAAAACTGCATCAAAAGTTTGAATGCCACGCCCACCAATACCGCCCTAGCCGCCCCCATCCGCCCCAACGCTTCGTCAAAAACGGGAATGCGTGTATCTTCCAAAATTGTGGAGCTAGAGCCACCAAATTTGGTTGGAAGATAGCTGGCAACGACCCCCAAAAAGCTGCATCAAAGTTTTGGAGCCACGCCCACCCCTTCCACCCCCCCTATCCATACTTTTTAAAAATTTCGAGCTAGAGTCAACAAATTTGGTAGGAAGATAGCAATTGACATTTCACATAGATCTGCGTCAAAAATTTGGACGCCACGCCCACCCATTCCGCCCCCAGCCCCCACGCATTTTATTTGGTGTCAAGATAGGTGATGATGACCCTCTAAAAACTGCATCAAAAGTTTTGATGCCACGCCCACCGATACTGCCCTAGCCGCCCCCATCCACCCCAACGCTTCGTCAAAAACGGGAATGCGTGTATCTTCCAGAGTTGTGGAGCTAGAGCCTTCAAATTTGGTAGGAAGATAGCTGGCACCGACCGCCAACAATCTGCATCAAAGTTTTGGAGCCACGCCCAACCATTCCGCCCGCCTTTCCCCACCTTATACAAACTTTGAGCTAGAGTCACCAAATTTTGAATGAAGGTAGCAATTGACATCCCACCTAGATCAGCACCAAAAATATGAATGCCACGCCCAACCATACCGTCCAGCCCCCCTTTCCCTACTTTTACAATCTTCGAGCTAGAGTCACCAATTTTGGTATGAGTATAGCAATTGACATTCCACAAAGATCTGAATCAAAAATTTGGATGCCACACCCACCCATACCGCCCCCAGCCTCCTTTTCCCCACCTTTTACAAATTTTGAGCTAGAGTCACCAAATTTGCAACGAAGACAGCCGGTGGCATCCCCATCTGCATCGGAGAATCTTTAAGGCAGCGTACACCCCTGCCGCATCCGTACCCCTTTGCAATCAGGCCTTTTTTTACCGGTTTTAATACTGGTATCGAGTATACCGCAGTCGGTTGCGTCGGACTGCAACGTTTCCACTTGGTTTTTTGTATCTTATAAGTGTTATTAATAAGTATCATAAATTTGTACACAATATTTAAATTAAATTTAATAAGACTCCGTTATGACTGTTATAAACCATTGCTTAGGAGTGCATCGGTCTGAAGATTGGAAAAAATATGTGGATGACATGTTAGACGCTTTTGAAGAAATAGGTGTGAATATGTCCCTAAAAATTCATTTCCTTCACCATCACATGGACCATTTTGAGCAGCAAGTTCCGAGTGAATCTGATGAGCATGGAGAAACATTTCACCAAGTCGCCGCTCCCCTTGAGCATTTGTACAGCGACAAAATCCATGACTCTTTGCTTGCTGATTTGTGTTGGACATTGGTAGATGAGTCTTATTAAATTTAATTTAAATATTGTGTACAAATTTATGATACTTATTAATAACACTTATAAGATAAAAAAAATAAATAAAACAGCACACAAACATAGTTAGTGTTGCTTTTTTAAAAAATACAAATTTTGTTAAGTTTTTTTTTCCTAATGGTTTGTTTGCTCAGAACGTTGTCTTTGCTTTAGTTTCTTACTATAACAAGATGTCACTTAATGTATAAGTATCAAAGGGTAAATTAAAATATTGACGAAACGTGAGGGAAAAAACATTTTAAAAAATGGTTTAAATTTCAGTTTTTTCGACATATTGGCTATAAGGACACCCAAAACATTGATTTTGAGGTTTACAGTCAGCTAAGAACTTAAAGACGGAATTATTCTGAGAAGCTTTGCCAAAAAAAGTTTACCAAAAAAGTCAACATTAAAAAAGTTAGAGACCGAAGAAAAATGTGCCTTTCTCTTACAGTGGGCCACTTTGATGAAAAACTTCAACAAAAAATGTTATATGAAACCATGATTGTAACTCAAAAAAGTAATGATGTAGCTCGATTCGTAGGACCCGAAATAGGCGGAAACCGTCGAGTTTGGTCTTGTCTTTTTTTTTTTTTTTTTTACTATCACAGTGTAATTATTAGGCTCAGGTGTTTTTGTTTCAAAACTTTCTTAGCTAAGGCCGCAGGCAAAAATTTGTTTTCTAAAAAATCAGGCGATTTTTTCGAAAAAAATGTTTCCCTGCGGCGCTTTTCAGAATTCCAGCCTAAATAAAATGTACGCTGCTGCGGCTAATTAAAATTAATATGAAATCATTAGTAGGTTTGGGCGCTGATGTACTTCTTATAGTGTCATAACGCCCAAAAATGTGAAATAAACCCTCGCGGGCGATATGACACTTTTAAAAGTGCCTTAAGACACAAAAATTGGCGTGGCCCGTGGGCGTTATGACATGCACCCAAATAATTCAGTAGCCCAGGACAGAACGCTGCGAATCAAACTTAAAAAACCTATCCTATTTATTTGCAGTTTATAGTTTATAGAAATGTCCTGTGCAAACTGTCCTTCCTTTCTCTCTCTTTCTACCTCTCTGAACTTCCTCTCGTCGCGCTAAGCTTACCTTGAGTGTGATGACTGGGCGTACGTTGTTTGCTTGCTTGCTACCGTTACATTTATAATACAAAATCATACGGAACTTGGCAGCCATCACAACATCATTTCTTAAGCCATTTTTGTTCACCGTCTGTGTCAACTATTCTAATAGTTATAAATAAACATACACTGATTGAAATAAACAAGTGTTTCGTACTTAAAACTTAGTTCGGAATCACTGAAATCGACAATGTCGTTCTTGAATCAAGAACGATTCTAAGTTCGTTTGTTTTTGATCAAAGTACACTTTGAACTTGAATAAAGTCCTTCTGTTATTGGTTTAAGTTTTTAAGTTCGTGTGTAATAATAATATGATTTGTTTTAAATTTTTATATGAATATATTGATTCTTAATAAAAGACTTTGCGTACTTGATACAAGTATGAAAATTATATTTTTTAATTCTCAAAATTTCTTAGATAAATACCCCTAGTCCAGGTAGAGCTATTTAAATCTGGAAATTATTCTCATACTTCATCTAGAAATTTAAGGAATTAGGAAAAAGCCCATTTAAGTATATATGAACTTAATTTTAGCACGGCTTTTATCTATCAGTGAACATGCACCTCCCGTTAGTTCACTTTGTAGTCAGTTCCAAAACTCCACTAGTTCTCAACTAGTTATTTTGCAACTAGTTCTCAGCTAGTTATTTTGCAACTAGTTCTCAACTAGTTACCAACTAACTATTTTGCAACTGTTTCTAAAGTAATAAGATGGGTAGTCAGTTGTAAAACGTTTTCACAATTTTTATACGTTGAGTGCTCTCTTGCTCTCTTTGCTGAAACCGTTTGAGAGAGCAATTGCTTTGCTATGCCTTAGCGAATGGAGAGAGACAAAGAGAGAGGAAAAGAGTTAGCGAGCACATTTGCAAGCTGCAGCACAACAACGAATTATATGCTGTAACTGTTTGTTATCCCTTTGTCTTCTTTAATATTTACCGGTTGAATTTTAATTTTTGTGCTATGCGTTTTATGCTTGATTAATTTTTGCCAGTTTTAGTGCATTTGTGATCACGCTGTGCTGTGCATTTTAAAATTTTGTGAATACAAATCTTAAAACAATTAAATCTAAACAATAAAATATAAAAACAATTAAAACAAGTGTATAAAAGTTCATCAGTTCTACAAACAAATCAACAAAAAGCTTTAAAATAAACACATAAAAAGTTTAACAACAACAAAGGAGTCAGCAACAAAAAGAAACCACATAAATAAATAAAAACATAGATATTAAACAAATAAATAAAAAAAAAAACGAGAAGTACCTAACATTATTATTTACCTAACTTTTTCCATATATGCATATATACAAAAAAAAAAAAAAAAGTGCAGTCGGACGCAACCGACTGCGGTATACTCGTTACCAGTATTAAAACCGGTAAAAAGAAGCCTGATTGCAAAAGGGTACGGATGCGGCAGGGGTGTACGCTGCCTTAAAGATTCTCCGATGCAGATGGGGATGCCACCATTTTTTTTACTTTCAAAATTGGTGACTCTAGCTCAAAGTTTGTAAATGGGTTATCGTGGGTCCAAAACTTTGATGCAGATTTTTGGGGGTCGTTGCCAGTTATCTTCCTAACAAATTTGGTGGCTCAAGCTCCACAACTCTGGAAGATACACGCATTCCCGTTTTTGAAAAAGCCTTAGGGCGGATGGGAGTAGCTAGGGCAGTATTGGTGGGCGTGGCATCCAAACTTTTGATGCAGTTTTTGGGGGGTCATCATCACTTATCTAGGCACCAAATTTGATGGCTATAGCTCAAAAACTGTGGAAGATATAGGCTTTTTTGATTTCAAAATGTGGGGGGGCAAGAGGCGGAATGGGTGGGAGTGGCTCCAATACTTTGATGCAGATTTTTTGAAGTCGTCGCCAGCTATCTTCCTACCAAATTTGGTGGCTCTAGCTCCTTAACTCTGGAAGATACACGCATTCTCGTTTTTGACGAAGCGTTAGGGCGGATGGGGGTGGCTAGGGCAGTATTGGTGAACGTGGATTCCAAACTTTTGATGCAGTTTTTGGGGGGTCATCATAACCTATCTTGGCACCGAATTTGGTGGCTATAGCTCAAAAACAGTAAGAGATATAGGCTTTTTTGGCTTTAAAATGCGGGGGGGGTGGGGGTGGAATAGGTGAGCGTGGCTCCAAAATTTGTGATTCAGTTTTTTGGGAGTTGCTAGTAGCTATCTGCTCGCCAAATTTGGTAGTTCTAGCTGTAAGGATGTGCGAAATATGTGGAATTATCGGTTGTGAGTTATCGAATTTATCGATTTGCCAGCCCCCCAGTTATCGTAGAACCCCCATCTTGACACTTTAATTTACTATCCCATAGATAAAGAGAATTGGAAAGTTTCAAGTCTCTAGCTTTAAGCAAGGTTTACAATGTCAGCGTGAGATTGGAAAATGTTTTGCTTCTGTCTGCCACACATATTTTTCACATAAGTTCGTCTCACTCACTCTCAATCTGTAACCGCTTATGCTTGCATCTCAGCTTGGAGTGGAAAGAAGCTATTCAAAAATTTAGTTTTAAAAGCTGTCAATAGATGGCGTATTATCGAAATTAGTTATGTTTTTGCCTGTAATTTGCTCAAAACTGAGGTAAATGATAATATAATTCACTTTTTTATATTTATTTGGTACATATTAACGAACATATAACAGAAAAATCATTGTTATATGAAAAAAAAATCCTTAATTTTTGCGCCATTGCAAATGTGTTAGCTGAGTTCGAATCAGCTGATTGCATTGTTCACGCTGACATTGTAAACTATCAGCGTACATGTCAGATTTTTAAAAGCTTCAATCCAAGCTATGCTGACATTGTAAACCTTCCTTTAAGCGTGTGGAAAAAACTTGCAACCATACGGATGGACAGACGGACAGTCAGACAGACGGACAGTCAGACAGACGGACAGACACCATGACGGACATTGCACAAAACCAATATATTCTTTACCTTCGGTAACGAGTATAAACATGATCAGCAAAAGGCATATGAGGCGTTTGGTAAAAAAAGAGAGGGAGAACATTTTAGAAGACACAGTGGCAAGTGAAACAGAAGTGTGCAGTGTAAAAAGAAAATATATATATGAAAGGTAATGAGATAAACAAATTCAAATAAAGTGCATAAAGTAATTTAATTGAGTCATTAATTTTATTTTCAGAAACAATACTGCAGGAAAATAAGCAGATTTTGGGTATGCCTTAAATGTTTAAGGGCCAGTTTCTCAATGTCTGGTTAGCTAAACTAACAGATGGTTAGCTTAACTATCTGATGGTTAGTCAAAATTGAGTTTCTCAATGTCTGGTTAGGGTTGTTCGTGATAAAAACTAACATGAGGCCTGAGTGCCGGTTAAAATTTGTTCTCTCGTTAAGTGCCGATATAAATATCGATGAAATCATCGTTAGGCAAACAGGTGACTGTGGCTGACACTTGCATTGTTTACATTTTATTATTCAAGCAAAATGGCATCGCATCAAAGAACTTTTAACATCCACGCAATGTGGCCGCTTTCTGTTCTCAACTGAGCTCATTAAACTTGTTTGTGTTCTCATTTCCATTTTTTAATTGTTATTTTTGAGTTGAAAGAAGAATTTGGCAGTCACAAAACAAAAAATACCAAACAAAACCAGCTATTTTGCTCGATCAGGGTGGCAGCACCATCAATGCGATAGTATCATATCGATTTAACTTAACCATACATTGAGAAAACCAAATTGGCTTAACGCGAGCGTTAAATTTATCTGGTCGTTAGCTAATTCTTACTTTAACCAGACATTGAGAAACTGGCCCTAAGTATAATCTTAATACGATTCATAATTTCTTACAGAAACAGTGCAGAAGGAGAATTGGCTCTTGCAGCAGGAATGCGGAGCTTTGAAAAGTACAAAATCCTTATGCTTTATTAGAATTTCAGACTTGCGCATATTAAAACTTCTTTTTTTTAAAGATCAACTCAACGTGGCTTTAAGTGCGATTGCTAAGCAAAAAGTCATGCTGTCGCAATTGCTGCGGCATAAGACCTCGGCCAACGTGTACCGCACTAAATTTCATCTGGAGACCGAGGAGCACCTTATCAACCTCAACAACGAGATAACAGAGGAAACAAAAGATTACTAAGTGAGTAAAAATAATAATATCTTTTAATTCTCATTGCGTTTACTTTTACATTCTTATTGCATTTTCTTACACATTTTAGAACAAGGCTGTAAAATCCATAATACTGCCGCTTGGGTTAAAAAAGGGGCTGCAACGTGTGCTGGCGGACAATGTTATACAAGCATACAACATTTCTGGCAGCCACGGGAAAAAGTCACTAAAAGTGCATACTAATTTTTACAATGTGCTATTAGGTAATAGTTTATAGACCCATTGTATGTATACTTACTTTATAAAAAACAATAAATTTATATCTTTCAGCTTCAATACCAGAGGGGGACAAACCTCCAGAAGAAAAGCTGAGGGCGGCTATTCAAGTTCAGAAGAAGCGTTTTTTTAATAATATATGCGTTGGGAAAAAAAATTTGCCTACTTCACCAGAGGTGTAAACATGTTTAAAAGAAAAGAAATGTTTTGTAAATAAACAAGTAGAAACGTTGCAGTCGGACGCAACCGACTGCAGCATACTCGATACCAGTATTAAAACCGGTAAAAAGAGGCCTGATTGCAAAGGGGTACGGATGCGACAAGGGGTGTACGCTACCTTAAAGATTCTCCGATGCAGATGGGGATGCCACCATTTTTTTTACTTCCAAATTTGGTGACTCTAGCTCAAAGTTTGTAGAATGTAGGGAAAGGGGGGGGGGCTGGGGGCATTATGGGTAGTTGTGGCATCAAAATTTTTGTTGCAGATCTTTGTGAAATGTCAATTGCTATCTTCATACCAAATTTGGTGACTCTAGCTCGAAATTTGTAATAAGTGTGGAAAGGGGGGCTGGGGGCGGTATGGGTGGGCGAGGCATCCAAATTTTTGATGCAGATCTATGTGGAATGTCAATTGCTATCTACATACCAAATTTGGTGACTCTAGCTCGAAGTTTGTAAAAAGTGGGGAAAAGGGGGCTGGGGGCGGTATGGGTGGGCGTGGCATCCAAATTTTTGATGCAGATCTTTGAGAAATATCAATTGCTATCTTCATACCAAATTTGGTGACTCTAGCTCGAAATTTGTAAAAATTGGGAAAAGGGGGGTTGGGGGTGGTATGGGTGGGCGTGGCATCCAAATTTTTGATGCTGATCTTTGTGGAATGTCAATTGCTATCTTCATACCAAATTTGGTGACTCTAGCTCGAAAATTGTAAAAAGTGGGGAAAGGGGGGCGAAATGGAGGGCGTTGCTCCAAAACTTTGATGCAGATTTTTGGGGGTCGTTGCCAGCTATCTTCTTACCAAATTTGGTGGCTTTAGCTCCACAACTCTGGAAGATACACTCATTCCCGTTTTTGACGAAGCGTTGGGGTGGATGGGGGAGGCTAGGGCAGTATCGGTGGGCGTGGTATCCAAACTTTTCGTGCGGTTTTTAGGGGGTCATCATCACCTATCTTGGCACCAATTTGGTGGCTATAGCTCAAAAACTGTGGGAGATATGGGCTATTTTGACTTTAAAATGCGGGGGGCTGGGGGCGGAATGGGGGGGCGTGGCTCCAAAATTTTTGATGCAGTTTTTTGGGGGTTGCTAATAGCTATCATCGTACCAAATTTGGTACTTATAGCTGTAAGGATGTGCGAAATATGTGGATTTATCGGTTTTGAGCTATCGAATTTATCGATTGGCCAGCCCCCCAGTTATCGTAGAACCCCCATCTTGACACTTTAATTTACTATCCCATAGATAAAGAGAATTGGAAAGTTTCAAGTCTCTAGCTCGAAGGGTGTGGAAAAAACTTGCAACCATACGGACGGACAGACGGACAGACACCATGACGGACATTGCACAAAACCAATATACTCTTTACCTTCGGTATCGAGTATAAAAAGAAAGTTGTTGAAATGAAGACGATTTTTTTTTTGTTCTACCAATATTCTTATTTATTTTCAGCCGAAAAAAATAGTGCACAACTTATTATTTTGAGTCAAAATTAAAATTATTTGCAATAATGTTATTTAAGTAGTTAATTTGCAACTAGTTCTAGTTTTGACCCAAAGTAGTCAGTTGGCAACTAGTTCTAGTTTTGACCCAAAGTAGTCAGTTGGGAACTAGTTCTAGTTTTGACCCAAAGTAGTCAGTTGGCAACTAGTTCTAATTTTGTCCCAATAAAACTAGCTCAGAACTAGTTCAAGGTAATGCTAAGCAGAACTAGTTGCCCTCCTAGGACATCCCCATGTAAAGTAAACAGTTGTTAGCATTGAAAAGCAATCGAGCGAGAACCAGCCATTTACACTTTGCAACTAGTTCTAGACTAGTTCTGAACTAGTTGCCAATACTGGCGGGCTAGCATACTCTTTAAGTCTGTGTGTGTGTGTGTGTGTTTGATTTACAGTTGCGCTGATTGCGGGGATAGTGTGAGTGCCTGTGGAAGAACTTGCAGCTCCCGCAACGGATGACTTAGAAACTACAACACAAGCGAGCGTTCTGGCGAAATGAGAAATGAATGCGACAACTGAAAGCAAACGGCATTGAAGGCAATGCGGATGTCAGCTTTATGCTATTAAGATATTGAATCAAAGTGGAAATATTTAAGAAAAAAGATAAATGAAAAGCGCAACCAAAGGCAGATGAGTAAGTGACGTCGACTTTGAACTGTAACGTTGGCTTTAAGTGCATTCAAAAATTTTAGAAGCAAGTAGATTTACAAGCAGGTAGGTGGCTCTGTCCTTGCCAGAAACAGTGCTTTTACACTATAATGCCATTTTAATGAACATATAACGACGACGGTAGTAAACATAAGATACATTTGGCGCAAGCAAAGACCAGAATCAGACAATAAGTCATAGACAAAAAATATAAATCAAGAAAGAAGACTGTAGTCAAGGAAGCTCATAGCTCTATTCAAAAAATTTAGTTTGAATTTGTTTAAATGTGTAAATTTTTGTTTAATTTATCTTGTTTAGTTTTACTAATTTTTGATGTTGTTTAATTCTCAGTTTTACAATTTTTTACAAAAAACGTGTCAAATTGTTTCTATTTACAGACACCATAAAAATTCAGCTTCCGATCTCTTATGGGTCAATCAAATAACATAGACATACGAATATCCCGATTCATTAATTGCTTTCACTCTAAATGCGCACGCTTTGATTTAACTATTACATTTAAGGCAACATTAAACAACAACATTTTTAAATTCCGAATCACACAAGAGCTGACTTTAGTATGTGTGTATTAATATATGTGCGTGATTCAGTGCCCTGTGCACTTAAATTCTGTTACTCTGTTGCGACCCAATACTAGTTTGCCATAAGCGCAAAAACGCTATTCGATAAAGCAATGTTGATGGCGCCACCTGCGTGAGCTACATATATAGCAAAATCCAAGGTAAACGAATTAACTTCCGTTCACTTTTATAGGCACAGGCAAACAAAAAAAACTCGACGATGTCCAAATGGACGTTCTCGTTCTGAAACCACGTCCAATAGCCCATTATCATGCAGCTGCAGCCGCAGCAGCACTATAGAGTGTGTCCTCATGCTTACAATGACAAACTATACATGTATGCGTATTGGCCTGTCGGCAAACAATGTAACTACAACAGCAGCAGTTTGGTAGCCTAGGCACACACTGAGAGCAAAACTGTTACGTAACAAAATAAATTACATATATGCACAAAAAAAAAACACTTTAAAATATAAGTAAGTAAAACAATCAAATCTATTTTACACAAAATTTTTAAAAAACTTTAAAGTAAATGGAATTAATCTGTGTTCAAAGCAAGGATTTCATTTAATCATATTTATTTTTTGAAAGACTGAGAAATTGAAGTCTGTACTTTGTTACAATTTATACTTTTCTGAACAGCTGTTTCGCGAATGTTAAGAAATCGGGTGTTGCAATTATCGAGGAGTTGCGTGTAACGGGGTTTACGTTGAGTGAGGTCGTACTGTAGTTAGAAACAAAAAGCTGTTCACCATAAATTGAGTTACTTATTTTTTTTAAAGAATGCTAGCTACTAAGACTATCGTCTCGACAGAAACACCATGAGTTTTATTTTAAAGTTTTTATTTTTTGGTTTTAACTAGAGATGGGATCGGGAAATAAATTGCTTCCCATCCCATCCCGTCCCGATATCAAATTCGCTTTTCCCATCCCGATTGTCCCGAAAAATTTAGTGTCTATCCCACGGGTCTCGACATTTTCCCGAAATTTTTTTTTTCAAATAAGTGTGCATATATATTTTTATACATTTAACCCATAAAATGGGTAAAAAAGGGTATAATGGTTTTGTGCAAAAGTATGTAACAGGCAGAAAGAAGCATCTCCGACCCAATAAAGTATATATATTCTTGATCAGCATCAACAGCCAAGACGATATAGCCATGTCCGTCTGTCCGTCCGTCTGTCCGTCTGTATGAACGCATGGATCTCAGAGACTACAAGAGCTAGAGACTTCAGATTTTGAATATAAGTTCTGCTATACCATGAGCAGAACAAGTTTGCTTCAAATTATCGATAACTATTCTGGTTTCCGATAGACACATGTCGATAACCAAAATATCGAATTTGGAAAATATAAAAATGAGGTTTGAAAGAATGGGTAACAATAGATCTTTTCTGAAAATTTCGTCCAAATCGGTTAAGAAACACCGGAGATATCGAATTTAATCGATTGAAGTAAAGTGAGTATACCAAAGTCTTTTATAAATTTAATTTATTTATTGAAACTGGGTTCAGGGTATCTTCTAGTCGGGCTCTCCCGACTAGAGCTTTCTTACTTGTTTTTATTAAATATGATCTTTAAATTTAAATTTCTGTTTAAAAACAATATTCTCTCAAAATTTTTTCCAATTAATCGAGATCCTCTTCTCTCTTCCAAAATTCTACTGGAAGTAGAAAAAACCCTTTCGCTGGTGGCAGCAGACGTTGGAACAATGGCAAATCATTGCATTGTTACCAAAATGTTAAAATATCGCAATTTTTCTTAAATCTATTATTTTTTATATAATTATTTATTTCTTTATCGATGTCGTCATCCTTTTCGGATTGCGGTGCACAGAACTCCGAAAACCTATGTGATAAATAATAATGTTGAAGTTTTCCCACACATCAGTTTTTGAGGAAGAATTTAAAAAGACAATTTATTTACTTTTTTTTGGCAATTAATTGCAAAATTTCTACACGCGTTGCCATAGCTGCACCAATTATTGGAATAGAGTGACCGAATTTCGTAATAGTGAAAATACATCTAAATGCTTCCACTTGCACTTGCGATATATCGTGTCACTAAAAAATACAATCGGTGGGTAATTTCGATAAATAAAGAACAATTTGTTTGGGTCCCGACTTATTTTTGGGTCCCGACAGGTTAACCGGGACCCGTGGGAATTTCGGGATCGACCACTTATCCCGACTCTCCCGGATTTTTTTTAAAATCGTTCCCATTCCGCCCGATCCCGATAATTTTTTCGGGACACGCGGGATTCCAGAAAATCCCGATCCCGACGCCCATCTCTTGTTTTAACCAATACACCTTCCCAAACTTGGTGATTACCAACAAATAATTCAATTTGATCGGACAACTAAAGCTTATTTTCCGTTCTTTCTAATGCTGCCCCCACAATGACATTAGAAAAACATTAAAAAAATTAGTAAAAAATTTAAACCATGCCTGCCTAATTCCATTCTTGGTAAGGTATCAGTTTGAAGGCATGATTCTAATACTTGAAATAGAAAACTTTAAATGTGTAAAAAAAAAACTTTTTTGTTATCTTATGAACTTTGACTAAGGAAACAAAAATTTAAAAAACAAGTGGAAACGTTGCAGTCGTTACCAGTATTAAAACCGGTAAAAAAAAAGGCCTGATTGCAAAGGGGTACGGATGCGGCAGGGGTGTACGCTGCCTAAAAGATTCTCCGATGCAGATGGGGATGCCACCAGCTATCTTCCTTCCAAATTTGGTGACTCTAGCTCAAAGATTGTAAAAGGTGGAGAAAGGTGGGCTGGGGCGGATTGGGTGGGTGTGGCGTCCAAATTTTTGCTGCAGATCTTTGTGGAATGTCAATTGCTATCTTCATACCAAATTTCGTGACTCTAGCTCAAAGTTTGTAAAGGGTTCGGAATGGCGGGCTGGGGGTATTATGGGTGGGTGTGGCATCCAAATTTTTGATGCAGATCTATGTGGGATGTCAATTGCTATCTTCATACCAAATTTGGTGACTCAAGCTCGAAGTTTGTAAAAAGTGGGGAAAGGGGGGCGGAATGGGTGGGCGTGGTTCCAAAACTTTGATGCAGATTTTTGGGGGTCGTTGCCAGCTATCTTCCTACCAAATTTTGTGGCTCTAGCTCCACAACTCTGGAAGATACACGCATTCCCGTTTTTGACGAAGCGTTGGGGCGGATGGGGGTGGCTAGGGCAGTATTGGTGGGCGTGGCATCCAAACTTTTGATGCAGTTTTTGGGGGGTCATCATCACTTATCATGGCACCAAATTTGGTGGCTATAGCTCAAAAACGGTGGGAGATATAGGCTTTTCTGATTTCAAAATGCGGGGGGCTGGGGCGGAATGGGTAGGCGTGGCTCCAAAACTTTTATGCAGTTATTTTGGGGGTCGTTTCCAGCTATCTTCCTACCAAATTTGGAGGCTCTAACTCCACAACTTTGGAAGATATACGCATTCCCTTCGGTAACGAGTATAAAAAGTATATATAAATTTTTGAGAATGCATTAACCAATCACTTGACTGATCTATAAAAATAGTAAGTTTTAACGATGAGTGATCTACACACAGCCCAAACCGTTAGAGCTACAGAGCTTCAGTTTCTAGAAAGTTCTGTTGGTAAATTTGGAAATACATTGGTATGGAATTTTTTGGCTTACCATATAATCGCTCTCAAATATTTTTTTTCAAGTCCTTAAAACTGTGTACCAATTGTAAAAATAAGGGTGAATTGATTTATTCTAAAATATGTTAATTTGTTTTATTTATTTTAGTTATTACAAAGTACATGTATTTTAAGAAAATAACTTGTTTTTGACCCAACCTAAACGTTATATGAGTTAAGTTTTAATAGATTGTTTTTTTTTTTTTGCAATTGTCAAGAGGCTCTTATGAAAATTGGTTGATACTAGCAACTTCCTAGAGAAGTGTGAAGTTATGTTTGGGAAATATTCTGGTGGGTAGTGTATAGGTACTATGATCTTCTCATTCGATTGACAGCTTGAATTTGCTCCCTGCCTAGTCTTGCGCAGTATGCTGGTCATATGATTCTGCTGACTTTATTGTTGTTATGGGTCAACAGCACAATAGGAAGAGCAAACAATTGTGTGCGCATTCGATTCATGTTTTTTTATGCTCGATACCAAAGGTAAAGAGTATATATATTGGGCTTGTGCAATGTCCGTCATGCTGTCAAGCCGTTTTGTGGTCTGTATGAACGCACGTTCCTTGGACACCCTTAAAGCTAGAGACTTGAAACCTTGTAAATATCTTGGTCCAGTTCTGCGTCAAAAAAAGTATCAATATATAGGGGTTACGCCCACTGGAAGGCTGGGAAGTCGCTAAGAAAACGATACACCTCGAGGACCAAATCGATAAATCACGAATTTTTCCAACGTCGCGACGTGTCGTCACCAAATTTGATGGGAAGATAGTGAGTTACGTCATCCAAAAATCTGCATAAAAAGTTTGGAGGCCTCGCCAAACTGCAACGAGTAGAGTGGGGTCCCAGGTGTGAGCCTTGCTTGAAAGTGCATACGTGTTGTATTTTGTAAAACGATTTGAGCTGGGTTAAAATGGTTTTTACCATTTGGAAAGTTCACCTCACCGACCCAGTTGACCCACAAAATTAAGTCATTGTAAAGGGCTGTTTACTCTTGACTTAACTTTACTTAACTTAACGTAAGAGTCAGCTGACTTAATCTGCCTTAAGCCAAGAAGGGGGCACAATAGATCTTTTAGGTCGCAGAGCACTTTACCCCAATTATAATAATAATAATCTGCCTTATGGCTGTCAATGTTAGCGTTTACTCTCAACTTAACGTAACTTAACTTAATTCTGAACCTGCAGGTTGCAGATTCTTACGTTAAGTTCTTAAGTTAAACAGTGTTGATTAATGTGAAAATCAAACAGCTGATCAAAAACGTTAAATGCTCTTTACAAAATGTTTACAAAATCAAATATTCAAATGGATGAAGATAAACTTATTATTTTAGTAGAAAATCATGCTTTGTTGTATGATAAAAAGTCAAAAGACTTTAAAAATATAATTAAAAAAAGGAGGGGTTTGGGCTGCAATTGCCAAAGAACTTGGTTGCAACGTTGTATTCAAAATGCGCCAACGAGCGGTCAATATATTTTTCTGTGTTTAACAGCACTGCTAACATAATTCTTCAACACTGACACACTGATTTCTTAAGTTAAGTTAGGTTGAGAGTAAACGCATATATTCCTTAAGTTAAGTTACGTTAAGTTACGTTAAGTTAAGTTTAGCCAAGAGTAAACAGCCCTTAAGTAAATTTCTTAGCATAATACTGTTTGACTGCATATTCTTTTCGGTGTTGCAACTTTATTCTTAAAAGAAGTTGAATAAGGGACAATAAAGTAAATAAATATAAATACGTGTTTATACCATTTACACATTGAATACACATGCAATTTTAAATTAAAATCTTTTTAGAACAACTTTTGTGTTACAAATCGTAGGCTCTTACACCTGAGTTCAAAAGTTGTTCTATTGTTCGTTGCCATACAAAATTTGTATTACAAATGTTCATATATATTAATGCCATTACCTATATTAAGGCCATGATACCGAAGTTGAAGTTAGAGACATTGGCTAGTTAAATAAAGTATTAAGATTGGGTTACAACGCCTACTGGGAGGCTCGGAAACCGATTAAATCTATGACTAAAAATCCTTACAGCTAGAGTTATTAAAGTTATTAAAATTAAGAAGATAGTAGCTTCTAGCGAACCCCAAAGAACATCATAAAATCTGCTGGTGCCACGTCGGCTTAGCGCCTTTTTATTGACTTTTTATCTGACGCAGACAATGACGAAGCTACTTATCAATGTTTCAAGACTCTAGCTTTTACGTTGTCCAAGAAACACGCGTTCAAGACAGACAACATACACTGAGAAAAAATTAAGAACAAATGTTCTATGTAGTAAAATACGAACGGCGTTCTTAAAACATGTTCTTAACCCTTTCATGTCATATGTTGCTTATAGGCAACATTGCATATTTCTGTCGATAACTCCCCAAAATACCAATAGTTTTACAATCACTTTTTTTCTCATCTCTAATAGACATCTGCGAGCACTTGTTTGCGAAGTTTCATGACGATAGCTTAACAGGTGTTCATTTGATAACAAGCGAAACTTGCGTAAAAACGTGTGAAAAAAAGTGACAAAAATTAATTTTGTAAAAGTTAAATAAAAAGTAAACTGATTGCCTTTTTGTTATACAAAGTGATTTATTTTATAAATAACAAGTAAGAAAATGAAATAAAATTTACAAAACCAAATTTTTTGGATTATTGTGGATCCAGGAATTTTGTAAACACAATGTTTCTTATAAGCAACATTTGTCCAAAGTAACCTTTTTTTTTTCTTTAGTGGATATGCGTCGCAGAGGTCTTACAGAAGCAGAAATAAATAAAATTATCAACTTTGACTGGAATAATTCTGAAGGTGAAGATGAAGAAGAAGAAGGGGAAGAGAATTTGGAGAGAATGAAGAAACAATTGAAGAAGTGAGAAAAAGGGGAGAAAGCATGGAAATGAATTTGATTGCTGAAATCATGGAAGGCGGTGAAAATGCAGATGAAGCTGAAATTGAAGTGCACACAGAAAAAATTGTAAGTGAAACATATGAGAAAATAAACCTGGATAGTTTGAGATGGAGGTCACCATGCCTACCAGATTGCGAAACTGTTTGGAAAGATGAAGTAATTTGTCAAGAAGTCAAAGATCCTATAAACTACTTCAATGAGTTCTTTGATGATGAAATTATAACGAAGATTTGCACCGAAACAAATCTTTATTCTATGCAAACGAAAGGCGTAGAGCTTCATTGTTTACCTTTCGAAATCAGACGGTTTATTGGCGTACTTGTTTATCTGGGCGTGAAACAAATATGCGAATGGCTTGGACGCCAAACTACAAATTATCAGCTGTTGCGGATTCTTTATCCAGAACACGCTTTGAGAAAATCAAAGGAGCCTTTCACCTAAATGATAACACAAAACAGCAGCAACCAGGATCACCCGATTACGACAAGCTCTACAAAATACGTCCATTATTGGCCAAACTGAAGGAGAAATGAATCAGCACAGCGGTAGTCAATAGCTGGTTGCTACCTAGAGACCTACAAAATCAAGTCGGACGAACGAAATATATGACATTGCTGGATTTTCAATTATCCATAGCAAACGAGCTTCTTCACGCGTCTAATATAATGTCAATAATATCACGTAAAAGAGGTCGTCCAACTGAACGAATGGAACCAGGTTCATCCTCACCAGCGTCGCCAGTACCATCTAACGTGTCCGAAATTTCAATGAGCTCTTCGTCGTCAAAACGATAATACATAAGTGAACCTCCGAAGTCGATACGTCTTGATCAAACCGGTCATTGGGTTGAATGGGGAGCAAAAGGAAGGTGTAGATTATGCCAGATTGGTATTATAAAATCTATATGCTCCAAATGTAAGGTGCACTTATGCTGTAACCCACAAAAAAACTGTTTTGTCTCATATCACACATGAAATGTTTGAAAAAATAATAAAAAAATGAAAACTATCAATATTTGTATGTGTTTGATTGTATACCACCATGGCTCGATGTTGCTTATAAGCAACATCTCATAACTCAAAAACCAGAAGAGATACAGGTTTGAAATTGATATCGTTTCATATTCAAGGCTCAAATAGTATCCCCATATGCTCAAAATATTTTTAAATTAGCCCAGTTTAATTATGACATGAAAGGGTTAATTTTGATTTTGTTTGATAGCATTGCACAAAAACAATATATTCCTTACCCTCGTTAGCAGACTATAACAAGGAGACAATCCCTTAATTAGAGATATGCTCAGCTCACTTAGTAACTAAATTTATATCTAAAATGCAAGCAATAGGAATAAATTACACCTATAAACCAGCATGTAGTGATTCTGAGATAGCGCAGCATAGATAAATTCTAAGAAACTAGAGAAGACGAAATTAACAACAAATTGCCTCAAGGGGAATTTGCCCTAAAAACTTATCAGCATGCGACATATGGTCGAAAGGAATCAAGTGATAGACAAAATAGTCTAATCAGTGTTCACACTTTCAAGAACCTGAATCGCGTATAGAATCAACGCTTACAATAAAAAAGAACATTGTATGACACCACGGAGGAAAAGCAGCAGTCGACTTACCTCACCGTCGTCGAATTTAATGAGGCTAATATAGCAGTTGTAAAATTACAACAACAGCTTGATTTGGTCAAGAAATTCGAATTGCTCAAAGCTAGAATGCCTCAAGACGCTTAGAATAAATTGTTGGTGCACAAACCCTTTCTAGATGGAGATGGAGCGTGGAAGGCCGTCTTCAAAATGCAATGGTGGCATGTGATGTTAAGCTCCCAATTAAAGTTTGAAAATCAAAGTTTGCATGTCTGATAATTCACAACGCCCATAAAGAAACCTTACAGGGCGTACTGTAAATTATGGATCTTCGGCTTTCGGAACTCCCTGAAGAAATATTTACACGAACATGTTACTTGCATTAGGTATAAACAGAAAATGGTCAGTGAAAGGATAAGATATTAATAGTTGTATCGAGTATCAGGTTATAAGTCACTCCAAAACACCAATTCGCTGATCCAAGGGAAGAGGTCAAAAGACATCAAAAAGAATCAATCAAGTGGCAGTTTATCCTGCCGGCAAGCCCCGATTTGGGAGGAATATGGGAAGCTAGAGAGAAGTTGCGTTATCTCAAGCGCGTCATCGGCGATAACAGATATCCATTTGAAAAATTTTACTACTGCTACTACTTTGTCATGCACGACATTTTGACACCAGGTCATTTTATTATGGGAGACCACTCTTTGAAATTCCGGAGCACTTTGATGAACATTTTAAAATTGAGTATTTAGACAGATGGAAACACATGCAGCTCGTCAAAGAAGAATTCTGGAAAAAATAGAAAGAAGAATACCTGACGTCACTGCAAAAACGAACGAAATGGCGAAAAGAAATGTCAAACCCAAAGCTAACTTGTTTTATTCAAGCATGGAAACACGCATCCAGGTATATGGCATCTGGGAAAAATAGCTAAAACTACTAAGGGACAAGAAGATAAAGCTCGAAGAGTGACAATAAAAACAAATGGAAACGTTGCAGTCGGACGCAACCGACTGCGGTATACTCGTTACCAGTATTAAAACCGGTAAAGAGAGGCCTGTTTGCAAAGGGGTACGTATGCGGCAGGGGTGTACGCTGCCTTAAAGATTCTCCGATGCAGATGATGCCACCAGCTATCTTCCTTCCAAATTTGGTGACTCTAGCTCAAAGTTTGTAGAAGGTGGGGAAAGGGGGGCTGGGCTGGAATGGGGGGATGTGGCATCCAAATTTTTGCTGCAGATCTATGTGGGATGTCAATTGCTATCTTCATACCAAATTTGGTGACTCTAGCTCGAAGTTTGTAAAAGGTGGGGGAAGGGGGGCTGAGGCCGGAATGGGTGGATGTGGCATCCAAATTATTGCTGCAGATTTATGTGGGATGTCAATTGCTATCTTCATACCAAATTTGGTGACCCTAGCTCAAAGATTGTAAATGGTGGGGAAAGGGGGCGGAATGGGTGGGCGTGGCTCCAAAACTTTGATGCAGATTTTTGGGGGTCGTTGCCAGCTTTCTTAAGATACACGCATTTTTGTTTTTTCGAAGCATTGGGGCGGATGGGGGCGGCTAGGGCAGTATTAGTGGGCGTGGCATCCAAACTTTTGATGCAGTTTTTGGGGGGTCATCATCACCTATCTTGGCACCAAATTTGGTGGCTAAAGCTCAAAAACTGTGGGAGATATAAGCTTTTTTGACTCTAAAATGCGAAGGGGTTGGGGGCGGAATGGGTGGGCGTTGCTAGTAGCTATCTGCTTACCAAATTTTGTGGTTCTAGCTGTACGGATGTGCGAAATATGTGAATTTATCGGTTTTGAGTTACCGAATTAGTCGATTTGCCAGCCCCCCAGTTATCGTAGGACCCCCATCTGGACACATTAATTTACTATCCCATAGATAAGGAGAATTGGAAAGTTTGAAGTCTCTAGCTTGAAGGGTGTGGAAAAAAGTTGAGAACATACACACGGACGGATGGACGGACGGATGGACGGACACCATGACGGACATTGCACAAAACCAATATACTCTTTACCTTTGGTAACGAGTATAAAAATCATTGTTGCCAAAAGAAGTCATTTCACTTTTAGAAAAACCTCATATTGCACCTTATATTAGGAATGATTCACTAATCAGTGATTCCGAATCTGATTCCGAATGTGATGCTGCAAGTTCCTACTCTTTCGAATTAGAAGTAGAAGATAATTACATAATTGTTTTTTTTTTTTGTTAAGAACTATTTTTATACTCGATACCGAAGGTAAAGAGTATATTGGTTTTGTGCAATGTCCGTCATGGTGTCTGTCCGTCTGTCCGTCTGTCTGTCTGTACGTCTGTCCGTCCGTATGTATGCAAGTTTTTTCCACACCCTTCAAGCTAGAGACTTGAAACTTTCCAATTCTCTTTATCTATGGGATAGTAAATTAAAGTGTCAAGATGGGGGCTCTACGATAACAGAGGGGCTGGCAAATCGATAAATTCGATAACTTAAAACCGATAAATCCACATATTTCGCACATCCTTACAGCTAGAACTACCAAATTTGGTAAGAAGATAGCTACTAGCAACCCCCAAAAAACTGCATCAAAAATTTTGGAGCCACGCCCCCCCAATCCGCCCCCAGCCCACCGCATTTTGTAGGTAAAAAAAGCCTATATCTCCCTCAGTTTTTGAGCTTTAGCCACCAAATTTGGTGCCAAGATAGGTGATGATGACCCCCCAAAAACTGCATCAAAAGATTGGATGCCACGCCCACCAATACTGCCCTAGCCGCCCCCATCCACCCCAAAGCTTCGTCAAAAACGGGAATGCGTGTATCTTCCAGAGTTGTGGAGCTAGAGCCTCCAAATTTGGTATGAAGATAGCTGTTAACGACCCCCAAAAAACTGCATCAAAAATTGGGATGCCACGCCCACCCATACCGCCATCAGCCCCCCTTTCTCCACTTTTTACAAACTTCGAGCTAGAGTTACCAAATTTGGTATGAAGATAGCAATTGACATTTCACAAAGATCTGCATCAAAAATTGGGATGCCACGCCCACCCATACCGCCCCCAGCCCCCCCCCCTTTCCCCACATTTTACAAACTTTGAGCTAGAGTCACCAAATTTGCAACTAAGACAGCTGGTGGCATCCCCATCTGCATCGGATAATCTTTAAGGCAGCGTACACCCCTGCCTCATCCGTACCCCTTTGCAATGAGGCCTCTTTTTACCGGTTTTAATACTGGTATCGAGTATACCGCAGTCGGTTGCGTCCGACTGCAACGTTTCCACTTGTTAATATTAAGATACCATTCTCAATGTGCTTTTGAAAAAGCTGAAGCTTCAAGCTTTAATAAATACATATGTTTGCACCTCACTTATATTAAATAAATTAAATTACCATTTATTTTAACTAATGTATAACCGGGAAATCAAAAAATCAACATTACGGTTCGTATACGCAATGCATTCTTATATAGGCGGTAAGAGTAGGCGTGTCCAGAATTATCCCAATTTTTTTTCATTTATTATGCATTCTAAAACTATTATGTATACTAAGTTTCAGCTCTGCAGCATCAATATTAGACTTTTTGCCAAAAAATCGGCAATTGGGCCCAGTGTGCGCTGGTCTGATTGCCTTTTTCTATGTTTTTCCCAATCCACACAACAAATGTAGAGCAACTTATTTTCTTTTTAAATTTCTCAAGACATTTACTTATCAAATATATCTTCAGATCTGGTCTGATTGGGTTTTTCTGGGTTTTTTCCAATACACGCAACAAATAATGGACCACTATTTTTATTGTTGAATTTCCCAGAGCTTTAACGTTAACTTTATACATTTTTTACCTAAACTTACTATCAGATTTATATAAGTTAACGACAAATCTTACAAATACCAAAATGCCTCAGCAGCGACGGCGCAAGTGCACCCAAATTGCACTCCGCTAAGTGATAAGCCACGACAGCAGCGCGTGAACGACATCCGCCACGTGCGCTGTGTCAGCAGATTCCTGCAGACACCTGCATGATACCAACGACCGGCGCGCCATACAACGAACACCACCGTGGGACTCAAGCTGGTAACCGGACACCCAATGCTACAACGAAAACAGCTACAGCGACAGCAGAAGCAGCGGCGGCAGCAGCAGCGGCGGCAGCAGCAGCGGCGGCAGCAGCAGCGGCGGCAGCAGCAGCGGCGGCAGCAGCAGCGGCGGCAGCAGCAGCGGCAGCAGAGGCAGCGGCGACAAACAGAAGAACTTCAGCCAGCGGTTTCTAGCATAAGATATAATTGTCATAACTTTAGTTCTAAATCTGCACTACAATAAAGCACAAGCTTTTTTTATTAAACAAAAATGTAAAGTTTTTGTTAATTGGCGCCCGAGCAGGGACCGGTTTATGTCCTAACGAAGGATATCGTGCCTTATTACCAGTGCCTTATTGCCACACAGTGTACCCCGCAAAAGTGCCTCAAAGAGCCACAACGCGAGTGCGATTTAAATAGAGCTAATCCTCTTTCGCGATTCTATTCGAAAGGCATAACCGGCCGTTTACCGTCGACGGTTCTGTTGTACTAGTTCGCAGACCACCACGCACGCAAGTGTCCCCCAGGATCCCCAGTCACCTACTGCATCGACGCTCCGCTGCACTGCCGCAGGACAAAAAGGAACACATCCAAAGGACCAGCGCGGGAGATTCGCCGGATGTTTTATATTCTGTAAGCTTAGTGTTTAAGTGATTTATTAAGAAGAAATACGAAAAACAAAGAAGTTAATCAATTTAGAAAAATAAGAAGAAAAAAAAATAAAATAATACAAAATTACAAGAAACTAAAATTAAGTGAAACATTTTCTACAATCATATTAAGTAAAGAGTTAAAGAATCCGTGAAAAATTAAAATTATTTTCGAGCTAGTTAAAAGTAACTGACTATTTAAAATAAAACAAATAAATTCAAAAATAATTATAATTAAGGTAAAAGTTAAATAAAAATTTATTAAGTTAAAATTTAAATTTTCATAATCAATAAATTTTTGCGTTGATAATTGCTGTTAAAGATTTTCACATAAAAAATAATCTTTTCAAATTATTGTGGTCCGCTTAATTTAAATCATAATCTCATTCCGTAGTTTTGTCAATAACATGCCAGACGATATAGTAAATGCCATGGCAAACCTCGGTATCGAAGGTGGCACAAGCCAAGCAACAAATAGGCAACCAGGTACCAGTACACCGGTAACAAGCCCAGAACTAAGAACAGTGATAATGAATATGATTAGAGAAACTCTTCAAAGTAACGTAAATAACCCAAACTTTGGGCACGAGAATCTACATGACATTCCATTCGTGAGACCTAGAGCAGGCGAAGATCAAGAAAAATTACCAGAAATAGCAAGGCTTATCAGAGAATCCTCCGGAGATAGAACAACGTTTAACTCATGGAAAAAAAATGTTGAACGTATTATGAGTATCTATGAAGGGCAAGAACAGTCATTCAAATATTATTTGATAACTTTATCCGTACACAGAAAAAAAAATGACGATCTAAATTTAAGATTTTAAATCTAGAATTATCCCGATTCGTACTTGAAATATTTAAGTACGTTTCGTACTTAAGAAATCTTAAATTAAGTTTAAAACGAACTTAACGAAGAATTTAAGATTAAAAATCTTGATTCAGTCCCAAACATACTTGAATTAAGAATTCATTTTCTTAAAAAATCTCAAAACAGGCCTAAAACGGTCTAGAAAATTTCTTATTTTATTTAAGTACTAAACGTTCTTAATATAAGAATATAATTCTTGATCCAACGTTAAAAAGTTTTATAATAAAACTGAAACGAACTTGGCGATTTAATAAGTAGTAAACGTTCTTATTACAAGAATAAAAATCTTGATTCTAATTTTTTTTTTTCGCACGTGTGTAATGTTTTTATACATATGTATGTATGTACATATTTATGCTCGTTTGGGCATACATATATTGTAAAATATATTTACATTCGCACATACATATGGGCTTGCATATACATATGTTTATGTAATTAAGCTTTATTAGCTAAATATATATAGTATATTCTACAAAAATACATATCGATCATTTATTTAGAGGTTGTCATAAAGTTGCAGAAATATGCGTTCACAAAAATCGCAAAATCGCTTCAGGTAAATGAGCAATATATGTCTACATGCACGCACACATAGTCCGCCAAAGTCCCGTTTCTTTTGCTTCGCTTTGTATTGAAACAAAAAGCAAACGCAGCGCAGCAGCGCCGCAAACCAGGCGTTAGCCGACGCAACCGAAAATATGTGCGAGTCGTCACGAAATGAAATTTCAACGACGCGATCAGGCGACATCGGCTTGTGTCGTTTGTCTATGGCTTTTGTTTGTTCTTGAACTTCACTTTTTGCCAACAGCTAGTGATGGCACAATTAATTTCATGATTAATCTTAAGTCATAACAATCAATTCTGATAATGTCTCAAAATTTTTTACTAAGCATATACAAATTTACTGTCAAAATGGACATTGTCTTATCTACATTAATATGCATACATAAAAACAAAATTTCCATAGTTATTATATGTTCCACTTTAAAAATATCTTGATAGTTATATTTTAATGTATATTGATATGTATGGTATTTTTTAATTGTTGTGGTAAATTTTAAGCAAAACTATGCAAAAGTAATATATGGACATGATTTGCGAAAAATATTATATATTTTTTGCCATCACTAACAATTGCGACCAAGAATAGGCACGACGCAAATTAACGGGACATTTTTCTTAGTATTGCTGTGCGCTCTTCTCATTTATTAATGCACGCATCATTTCATTGCTGGATTTCGGCGAGCAACGAGTATAAAGTGAAGTATTCTTACAAAAAAAAATAATAATAAAATGAGTGAAAGTGACCAGGAGGAACAGATGGAAAATCTATTGAAGGAATTTGATTTAATAAACTGTTTGCCATATTTAAAAGGTAAATCATAAATAATATTATTTTAATCGTGCCGTGCCATATTCATACATATGTATGTACATGCATACATTTCCAAACTTACCTACATAAGTGCACATACATACATACATGCAATGAAAAGTGAAGTGAGCAATGAATATTAAAATTAAAACGAATATATGTATGTACATATGTTTACATATTTAAAACATGTACATACATATGTATGTACATATTAAAGTGCGAGATTTACTTTTCTTTGAACTTACATGTATGTATGTATGCATATGGGAGAGTATGCTCGTGTGTGTGTGGAAGAATAAAAAATCGCCTTACTATGAGCATGCATGAACATGATTGTATATGATAAAAATTTAATTTCATTCATATACATATGTATATAAAACAACATAAATACTTATGCATGGACATATAATAGCAAAGTGAAGTACATATGCACATATGTATGTATGTGTGTAGAAAAGTGAATATTGCAGTATGTACATGCATATATATTTTAATTTTCACAAAAATATGTGCACCTAAAATGTGTATTAAAGTGCACGCTTACTTTACTTTGCATGTATGTAAATAGATATACATACTACATATAGCATAATAAATAAATTAAAAACTGATCGTGTCATATGTGATATAAAAACAATGTAAATTCTTACATACATACATATGTATGTACATATATAGAAAAGTGAAGCGTGCAGTTTTTACATACATAAATATTTAAATTCAAATAAATATGTATGTATATTAAGAATATATACATATGTACATATCGATTCAAAGACGCGCTCATTTTTCTTTGCATGTACATACAAACATGTGTGTTTATAGTACGTATGCCTGCATGCATGAGAGCGGGCTTCGCGCTAAAAATGTATGCGTGTATGTTAACTGGAAGGCATAAGTATTTTGACAAAACAAAATTTCGAGCGGTTCTTTTCTTTATTATTACTTACACAAATGTAAATTCATATATTTTTTGGTTTATGCACAGAAAAAAATGTAATCTGTTTTACATAGCAAAAAAAAAAAATCCGAAAAGTTTCTGATTCTTTTTTTTTTTACCAAAATACTAATGCCAATGTACATATATGTTATAAAACGCTATTTGCTTGTCAATAACGTAACAGCGGATGACTCACTTCTTTTATATTTATTCAAAGCTGCTAAAGTTACATTTACAAGTCTTCAATACATGAAAAGCGAAGATTTCAAAGAGGCGATTCCACACCTGGGTTTGCGAATGGAGTTTCGAGAAAAACTATTTATTTGGAAAAAAACTAAGGTTGGTACTATGATTGTCTTTCGTTACACTTTTTAGACAATTGTTGTTTATTAATAGTTTAACATTGACGAAGATACGATTTCGGTGCCATCCAAAGTAACTAACTGGCTTAGTAAAGATTTGGATTTTCATGGAAAGCATATACTCGGTCAGGTAATTAAATATCTATATATATATAATGCGTACGTAAATTAACATATGCATAACGGTAGAAATTTGCCATTGTATCTTTATATTTAAATATGAGTTTGTGTTTTCTTTATTTTTTTTTTATTATTTAGAGCTTACATTCTCTATTACTCGAGTCTGTGCAGGGAAGAGATATGTTAAAATTTGAAGAAGCACACAAGCATCTTAAAGGAGAGCATCGTGATACATTAATTTGTATTATTGTTGAACAAGCTTTAAATAATAAAATAACTCTGAAAACACAAGATTTCCCAAGATTGGTTGATGAATTGTGTTTCGTCTTTCCTAGCGAATTGGGGTCACAGGTAAATTAAACATTTTATAAAATGTAATAATTTCTTTAGTTAATTTAAAATATACATTTTTTATAGGATTATTATTTTATTCCAAGACATGGAAAAACAAACCCGAGCGGAAAATTGTTCAGCAAGTATAAGAACTTGCGTTCAAAGAGATTGAAAACGGATTCGACTAGCTCAAAAGTTTTATCGTGCACATCATATGTTGATAATGATGCTTCTGTTGCAAATACAGATTTAGAAATTGATGACGATGTCGCGAAATCCCTAAAACTTTCACTTAATAGAGATTGTTCAAATTGGGATGAAGTGTGCGAAAAGTGGAAACGAACTTTCATTATTCGCCAGAAGGATTTAAAAAATTTAAGCAGCTTTGAATTTTTTGAGCAATGGTCAAAATTATCTCATTCTCAAGCATCCGACTTAGTAAGTTATACTTTTCATTATTTATTACACACAGCATTACAAATTTTTACGTTTTTTAAAATTAATTTTGGTAGATTTTCTTTATAATCTTTTTACTTTTTTATTTTTAATTATGTTTTTCAGATTGAAATTGATTTTAAGATACTGCATCCCAATAAAAGCCATTCTTTGCTTTTCCAGTGGGAAGAATTTAAAAAAAAAGTTGTTGTCTACTATGATTCACACATAAGCAATGAATCATGTAAACAATTATTTTCAGCTTCAAAATCAGCTACAAACAAAGGTAACTATAATTATTAGGTTCCTCTTTTTATTTTCTATTCCGTGTACCATAATATTAGTATATAGATATTTTTTTTTGTTTCAATATTTTTAAAAATGTTTTGAATTGTTTCTCTTAACAGATGCTCAAGACTATCTGATGTGTATTCTGCTTACGTCTGTGCTGCCTTCTTTTGCGCGATATAAGGATTCTTCTGGAAAAAGCTACAGAAAGGCTACTTTAGCTGACGCGCAGGAAAGCTTTGTTTTAAGGTTAAATTGTCTAAACGATTATCAACGTCAGGTTGAAAATATTATTTCAAAATTTTATTTTTCCGGTCTGACAGTGCAACCCTACATAATAGCTGTAGGTAGTTCAAATGAGGATATACATGATTACTATGTTTATTTTGACAAAAATTTACTTAAATTCGATTCATTTATTAAGAGCGTTGATGTGTGTTTTAAAATTTTTAATGTTTTAGGATTACAATATCCCAAAGCATGTCAGCAGCCTTGGCTATTTATCCAAAAGTACTTTTTTAAAATTGACACGATTTATGATATCAAATCTTCTAACGTTACAGCCTTAATCAATTTTTTACAGCATTAAAATGTATATTTGTTTTCGTTGTAAAAAAAAAGTGCCAAGCGCTAAAATGCTTGTTTCACATCTAAAAATAAATCATTTGTTGTCAAGAAAGTCTTTAAGGCTACAATGTGTTCAAAATAATTGTAACCAAATATTCACTGACTTCACAAATTTTAGAATACACATTGAAAAAATACATAAAGTTGAGAAGCAAAATGAAGAAGAATTAATCACAGACATAATTAATGTTAAAAAAAATGTTTCCGTGCTGAGCAGTCGCTGTTTAACATCAACAAACATAATAATGAAAAAATGTAAAACAATTTTATCAATAACGGATTTAAAAAAAAAAGCTTTTAATTTAATATTAAGTTTACATGAGATTGATTCTATGCCAAGAAAGCAGGTCATTAATTTGCAAAATATAATTTCCGATTTAGTCAAAACAATATCAGCTTCTATAGAGGCGCATTTTGAAGAAAATAACACAAATGTTGAATTAAAAAGTATAATGGACTTCTGTAAAGATCCGTTTTCAAACTTCAATTCAGAATACAAACTTTTAAAATTGTTAACTGATTTAGATTTATATAGAGAACCGAAATCTTATATAATTGACAAAAAAATTTCAGAAATAATTGTTAATGGAAATCCTAGTTTGGGGCCGAAAACTTTTTATGTTTACATATTTCCTTTATGTTTCAGTTTTAAACGTATTTTGAAATTCCACAGTTGCTCGATTTAACATTAGATAATATAAAAACTTATTTACATAATAGCAATTATACAAATTTCGTAAATGGAGAAATATTTAGACAAAAAGTTAAGAAGTTGAATTCTTCATTAGTAATCCCCTTTATTATGTATTTTGACGATTTTCAAATCAACAATGCTCTTGGAAGTCACACATATTCTATTTGTGGGACATATGTTAGTTTTCCATCTATGCCGGATTATCTTTTATCAAAGTTAAAATACATTTTTCCAGCTTCATTCATTTCAACCGCAGATTTAAAAACTTGTGGGAACGAACGTTCGTTTTACCATTTAATGAAAGAAATTGAAATTCTTGAAAATGGAATTGTCATTAAAACTGGCAATATAGAAAGAAAAGTATATTTTGTTTTAGGTTTAATTGTTGGTGACAACTTAGCCGTAAATAGTGTTCTTGGTTATGTCCAATCATTTAATTCTAAGAGATATTGCCGTGCTTGCAAAAGAACGAAGGATCAAATGAAATATGATCTTTCAGAAATAAAAGATTCTTTAAGAACAAGGGAACAAAATGCTCTTGATATTTCCATTAACAATTTCAAAGAAACAGGTCTAAAAAATAGATGTATATTTAATGATTTGAATTTTTTTGACGTTTCTGAAAACTTTTGCTTTGATATTATGCATGATGTATATGAAGGCATATGTAGCTATGACGTTTGCCATATTCTTCTAGCGTTAATTAAAAGTCAAGTTTGTTCAATTAATGATATAAATTCTCGAAAAAATTTGTTTCAATATGGAGAGACAGAAATTCGAAATATTTCCATTCCATTAAATTTAAAACGATTAAAAAAATTTAATTTGAAAATGAGTGCTAGTGAAATTAGTAGTTTTGTTCATTTCTTGCCTTTACTAATTGGAGATTTAGTGCCTAGCGATAATAAAGACTGGCAGTTACTTTTGATTTTATTAGATATTATTGATTTAATTCATAGACCAGCATATGAAAAGAGCGACTTGATAAATTTAGAAAAACTTGTCGAAAAACATAATGAAATCTATGTAAATTTGTATGGTGCATTGAAACCAAAACACCATTTTCTAGTGCACTATTCAACTGCAATACAGAAATGTGGACCATTAAAGTATCTCTGGAGTATGCGGTTTGAATCAAAGCATAAAGATGCAAAGGTTTATTTTCATAGTATATCCAGCAGAAAAAATCCATCATATACATTATCAATTAAAGCTTCATTAAAGTTTGCAAAGTTTCTTCTTGACCATGAACAAGGTGTAGAATCAATAATAACTTGTGCCTCTTGTACTAATAATGAATTGACGAATGATGAACTAAATATAATTAATGAAACAAACAATATTGACATTTTATTTTGTAAAACATATAATGAAGTAACATATAAAGGAACAAGATATAAAATCAATAACTATTTAATATCTGAAATTAAAAAACCGGAACTCTTTAAAATAAGAAATATAATAATTTATAAGGAATATCTTTACTTTTTATGTCAGCAAATAGAAATAAGAAAATTTAATAGCCATCTTCGGTCATATGAAGTTGGTACACTGATTGATAAGATTTACTTCAAAAATATTTGTAACTTCATAAGTTCTCCATTGCATATATACCCGATGAACGATGGCAAAATGTACATACGTAATAAACATTTATGAAAGAGTGAACTGAAAGTACAGAACTTTGGAAACTTCAAACGCTACAGTGGTTCACCATCTTTCCATCACTGGGCCGAAGTTTTAAAATTTTGTACTTTCGGCACACTCTATTAAATAAGTCTTAGGTTAAGATAAATACATATTATTTATAAAAGTTTATGAAAAGAATAGAAAATAAAAATATCTTATTAAACTTATATCAAGATTTGGTTGATCCTATTTTAAAATTTTTATGTACAATGCAAGATGCTTTCAACTTAAACGAAGATTTAACATCTTATTTTGAGATTGTCAGCTCTTAAATCAAGTGGGCTTATTCTTATTTTCAGATTGTACGATCTTAAATTTTAAGAATTTTGATTCTTAAATCAAGAATTAACAATCTTAGAACATCCTATTTCTAAGTTCACTTCAATCTTATTTGGAGTTTGTCAATTCTCAAATCAAGAATTAATGAACTTAAAATTCAAGATCCAACATCTTATTTCTAAGTTCTCTTCAATCTTATTTTGAGTTTGTCAATTCTCAAATCAAGAATTAATAATCTTAAAATTCAAGATCGAACATCTTATTTTTAAGTTCACTTTAATCTTATTTTGAGTAGGTTCATTCTCATTTTCAGTTTGTCAGATCTCAAAATCTAAGAAATTTGCTTCTTAATTCAAGAATTAACAATCTCGAACTAAGTACTTTTCATTCTCCAAACGATCTAAATTTAAGAATGCGCGATCTTAACAGTTAAGAACGTTTCATACTTGATTCAAGATTTTTCGGTCTTACACGAGAAATAAGACCGAAAAGTGTTGATTCAAGGTGGAAAATCTTGATTAATTTTTTCAGTGTACGCAACAAAGTGGTTGGCGAAGCTGATGCAGTCTTAGAATCATACAACACCCCAATGAATTGGAAAGCTATTTCCAAATGTTTGACTGCACACTACGCTGATAAACGAGACTTAAAAACTCTTGAATATCAGATGTTTTCTCTTACTCAAAATCGATTGACTATAAACGAATCCTATCAAGCTGTCTACCACCAGTTATCTCTAATATTAAATCAGATAGGTGCACAAGAAGAATCCCCAGAAACTATTAGGGCTTTGACCGATAACTTCAGAGGCAAAGCTTTAGATACGTTCGTACGCGGTTTAAATGGAGATCTACCACGTCTTTTAGCAATTAAAGAACCAAGAGATCTAAGCCATGCACTTCATTTGTGTAGCTTAGTTGAAAATCAAGAACAAAGAAATTCTTTTGCGCCCAAAATAAGACAACAGCCTCCACCCTTGCCACCTAGACAGACAATGATGAGAGTCCTGGGACAAAAGCCCTTACAGAGTACAAACCAGTGGAGAAACTTCGACCCTAGATTCTACCATACCCCACGACCCGTTACGTAGCAACATCAGATGGCATCCAATGGCAGGTCCTTCCCAAAACAAACCAATTACCAGACCCATACATTCGCAATTTGCTTACCAACAGCAATTGCCTACTCAAGGCCAAACGTATGCTGCGCCCCCCAGGCCATTCGCTCCAAAACCAGAATCCAAACCGGAGCCTATGGACATTGATCATTCTGTTCGATCAAGACACCTCAATTACATGAATAGAATGCAAAATAACGATTTAGCAGGAAAGCGTCCCCCACTGCAAGGTCAGACAGGACCACTCCAAAAATATCAGAGGCAATTTCATGTAACTACAGGCGAACCAGAAAAGGTTACAGAGGAGCAAGAGCATGATACGCAAGTAGAAGACTACGAACAGGCTTATCTAGAATATCTAGAACAAACAGGAGTAGATTACTTACCAGAAGCTTCACCATATGAAAACGAACAAGAATATACAACAGAATTAGTAGACACAGCCGACATTAATTTTTTAGACTAAACAGTTCTTCCTTGCCCTATTTTAATTGCAAAACGAGAGACGGAAAAACATTTAAATTTTTAATAGATACAGGTTCAAATCAAAATTATATCCAATCCAAATTAGTGCATAAGCCCAAACTTAACGAAAAACCATTTTTTGCAAATTCTGTCGGAGGACAGACAAAAATCTCTCATCATACCTATCTTAGTTTATTCGGACGTGATCAAACCCCTATCAAATTCTTCCTTCTCCCGACTCTTAAAACTTTTCATGGTATATTGGGTAACGATACCCTCAAACAGCTTAACGCTGTTATCGATGTCCGAAATGATGTTCTGGTAATAGACGGAAATTATAAGATTAATATCAAGCAACTGGCTACTCAAGCTGTTAATAATATAAAAGTCAGAGCAGACCATATGTCGGAGAAACAGAAAGAACTCATGGATCGGATGACCGAGACGCATGCAGAGTTATTCGCTGATCCCGACGAAAAGCTAACGTATACAACAATAGTAACAGGTGAAATAAGAACCACGTCCGATACACCAATATACAGTAAACATTATCAGTACCCTGCTTCGTTAAAATCAGAAGTAGAGAAACAAATAGAACAATTGTTAAAAGATGGCATAATAAGACCTTCACGGTCACCGTACAACTCACCTGTGTGGATGGTGCCAAAAAAACTAGACGCTTCAGGACAGAAGAAATACAGATTAGTTATAGACTACCGAAAATTAAACAAAGTAACCATATCCGATCGATACCCAATTCCAGACATTGGAGACATTTTAGTACAATTGGGTGACAACAAATACTTTTCCGTTATAGACTTGAAAAGCGGATTTCACCAGATTCCACTTAAGGACAAAGATATAGAGAAAACAGCCTTTTCGGTAAATGGTGGGAAATTCGAGTTCACACGTTTACCTTTCGGATTAAAGAACTCCCCATCAATATTTCAAAGAGCACTAGATGACATCCTAAGAGACCATGTTAGTAAGAGATGTTACGTCTACATAGATGACATTATTGTTTTCGGTAAATCAGAAAAAGAACATGCGGAAAACCTACAGAAGATATTCTCTACCCTTTCCAAGGCCAATATGAAAATTCAAATCGACAAATACGAGTTCTTTAGAACTGAAGTCGATTTTCTAGGCTTTACAATTTCGGCCGATGGCGTAAAAACTAACGTCGAAAAAGTAAAAGCCATGCAACAATTCCCAGTACCTAAAACATTGAGAGATTTGAGAGCCTTCTTAGGCTTAGGTAGCTACTACAGACGTTTTATTTGCGATTACGCTAAGATAGCGAAACCACTTACCAACCTACTCAGGGGAGAGAATGGCCGACTCTCGAAAAACGTTTCCAGTAAAATTAAAGTTTCTCTAGACCAAAATGCTCTAGAAGCCTTCCAAAAGATAAAAAAACACACTAGTTTCAAAAGACGTAATACTCGCTTATCCCGATTTCAAGAAAGAGTTCCACCTCACTACGGACGCTTCGAATTACGCTATTGGCGCAGTTCTGGAACCGATCGGGAGACCAATCACTTTCATTTCGCGTTCGCTTACAAAAACCGAAGAAAATTATGCCACTAACGAAAAAGAAATGTTGGCAATAGTATGGGCACTACATAGCCTACGCATGTACCTTTACGGTACCTCTAAAGTGATTATCTATACCGACCATCAACCTTTGACATTTGCCCTAAGCAACAAAAACCATAACGGTAAACTTAAAAGGCGGAAAAGCTACCTCGAAGAGTACAATCATGAACTCCACTATAAACCAGGCATATCGAACGTAGTGGCCGATGCCCTCTCAAGAAACCCCACAGACACGCAAATAAACAGCACAACCGCATCAATTCATAGTGATGAAAGTTCATCACATAATTTAATACCAGTCATGGAGGTACCAATCAATGTTTTTAAGAACCAAATTTTCCTATTAACATCAGATGAAGAGTCATACAAATTTGAAATACCCTTCCCACAATATCACAGGCATACTATAAAGAAAAAGAACTATTCAGAGTCCGATTTAATAAAAACACTAAAGGAAAAATTAGATCCAAAACTAATTAATGGATTACTCACTTCCGAGAGTATAATGGGATAGATACAAAATATATTCCCCATTCTCTTTAATAATTACAAAGTGAGGTATACCCAGAAATACGTAACGGACGTACCGTTAGAAGGAGGACAAAAATGAGCACGAGATTATAACAGCAAAAATTAACGAACAACTAGAAAGTAACAATAGACAAGTAGTTATTAACATAGTTTTGAACAATAGAATGAATGAATTAAGTAAAATCACCAATACCATAATAAAATCCACTCAAGATGATAAAACATTAAGAGAAGAAGCAATAGCCATATTAAGATTCAAATTACAAACCTTAAAAGATGATCTAACCAATTTAATCCACGCACTAAACTGGGCAAAAACTAACACTGTAAATTCCATACTACTATCAGAAGCAGAGGTCACTAAAGTAGAAGAAATATTAGATAACGAGGAAGGAATGTTCATCAATGTAGAAGAACTATTAGAATTTGCAAAAATAAAAATAGCCACAAATGGCAAAAATTTACTCTACATGATAAACATACCTTTAATCGGAAAAGAACCCTGCTTATCAATGATAATAAAACCTGTCAAAAAAGGTAGCACCATAAATGAAATTAAATATGAAAAAAATATAATGTGCAACAAAACTGTATACGCCCAAATAGAAAGTTGTGAAACACATAGCGATAAAACCATTTGTAATAGAAATAACATTTTAAACTTAAGTAACAACACCTGTATAACTCCACTTCTACAAAACCGCAAACCACAATGTAAAACCATAAACAGCCAACACATCCCAGATCATGAGGAAATAGTCGCCGGCACGATACTTTTGAACAACTACGAGGGAAAAATTCGAATAGACCAAGACGAAATGGAACTGCAAGGGACTTATCTAATTAAATTCCAAAATTCTACGATAAGAAAATAATAATAATAAGAAAAAAAAGAATTTGCCCCCATTCCGCCCCCCAGCCCCCCGCATTTTAAAGTCAAAATAGCCCATATCTCCCACAGTTTTTGAGCTTTAGCCACCAAATTTGGTGCCAAGATAGGTGATGATGACCCCCAAAAAACTGCATCAAAAGTTTGGATGCCACGCCCACCGATACTGCCCTAGCCGCCCCCATCCACCCCAACGCTTCGTCAAAAACGGGAATGCGTGTATCTTCCAGAGTTGTGGAGCTAGAGCCTCCAAATTTGGTGGGAAGATAGCTGTTAACGACTCCCAAAAAACTGCATCAAAGTTTTGGAGCCACGCCCACCCATTACGCCCCCAGCCCCCCCGCATTTTGAAATCAGAAATGGCTATATCTCCTACAGTTTTTGAGCTATAGCCACCAAAATTGGTGCCAAGATAGGTGATAATGACCCCCTAAAAACTGCACCAAAAGTTTGGATGCCACGCCCACCGATACTGCCCTAGCCGCCCCCATCCACCCCAACGCTTCGTCAAAAACGGGAATGCGTGTATCTTCCAGAGTTGTGGAGCTAGAGCCTCCAAATTTGGTGGGAAGATAGCTGTTAACGACTCCCAAAAAACTGCATCAAAGTTTTGGAGCCACGCCCACCCATTACGCCCCCAGCCCCCCGCATTTTGAAATCAGAAATGGCTATATCTCCTACAGTTTTTGAGCTATAGCCACCAAAATTGGTGCCAAGATAGGTGATAATGACCCCCTAAAAACTGCACCAAAAGTTTGGATGCCACGCCCACCGATACTGCCCTAGCCGCCCCCATATACCCCAACGCTTCGTCAAAAACGGGAATGCGTGTATCTTCCAGAGTTGAGGAGCTAGAGCCTCCAAATTTGGTAGGAAGATAGCTGGTAACGACCCCCAAAAAACTGCATCAAAGTTTTGGAGCCACCCCCACCCATACCGCCCCCCTTTCCCCACTTTTTACAATTTTCGAGCTAGAGTCACCAAATTTGGTATGAAGATAGCAATTGACATTCCACAAAGATCTGCATCACAAATTTGGATGCCACGCCCACCCATACCACCCCCAGCCCCCCTTTCCCCACTTTTTACAAATTTCGAGCTAGAGTCACCAAATTTGGGATGAAGATAGCAATTGATATTTCACAAAGATCTGCATCAAAAATTTGGATGCCACGCCCACCCATACCGCCCCCAGCCCCCCTTTCCACACTTATTACAAATTTCGAGCTAGAGTCACCAAATTTGGTATGAAGATAGCAATTGACATTTCACAAAGATCTGCAACAAAAATTTTGATGCCACAACTACCCATACCGCCCCCAGCCCCCCCTTTCCCTACATTTTACAAACTTTGAGCTAGAGTCACCAAATTTGGAAGGAATATAGCTGGTGGCATCCCCATCTGCATCGGAGAATCTTTAAGGCATCGTACACCCCTGCCGCATCCGTACCCCTTTGCAATCAGGCCTCTTTTTACCGGTTTTAATACTGGTATCGAGTATGCCGCAGTCGGTTGCGTCCGACTGCAACGTTTCCACTTGTTTTATTAAACAAAAATGTAAAGTTTTTGTTAATTTATATAATTTTATTTTACTTCATTTTAATTTCAATTTTTAATTTTATTTGAATTTTATTTAATTTGGATTTTATGTCAGCTGATTTTAGTCGACAATAAACAAACAAATAAATAAATAAAATAAATCTAATTTAATTCATAATTTTATATTTTATTATTTTAACTATATTTTAATTTGAATTAATTTTGATCTTATGTCGGCTGTTCGTAGCTGACAATAAGTTAATAAATAAAACGAAGTGCACTTTAAAATATTACCAACACTGTATACATATTTGTATTATGTATTACACTCAGTAACTGTTTACATATGCCTACATACACATACGTACACACTGACTACACTGCACTATGGGGAAAATGACCACTTTATCTGGCATTTATTATTGTGAGTTAACCAAAGGAGATTTTTCACTGCGGTTTTTTTTATTATGTTTTTATAGACCATTAAAAGCTATTTTGAAAAGTAGGCATGTCAACGCCCTTCGCCCAAAAAATAAAAAAATAAATAATTTTTTACGTGCATTTTTAGACATAAACTTTCCAAATTACGTTGCAGATAGGAGTTTCGGCACGCCCCCTTTCGCCCCCAAAATTATGAAAAACCAGTTTTTTATTAATTTTCTTTATTTTCATCATTTTCTTCATTATCCAGCTCAAAGTTTTCAAGAAAAAGTAGGCTGTTGTCTTCAAACTCATCTTGTTCTGAAAAATCATTTATGTATTCGTGTTCACACGAAAGAAGCTGAATTACCTCAATGGGAAGGGAAAGATTTTTATGTTTTTTTATACGTCGCGATAAATTTAGGGAAGAAATTATTGGATCTGATGTATCCAAAGCTCGTTTAAACACATCGCCCAAAGATTCAAATCGGCTGTGCTTTCTAGAGTGATGAAGTCTATCCGATTTATAAATTTTGTTGCGGGACTCAGACGCTTCTTCACCAAAACAGCCGACTGGAAGCACCGTATTTTCCATGATTTGCCTTGAGTGCACAATAATCTTATGGAGAGTTGGTGTCATGGGAAGCCATGGATAAGTGTCCACAAGCATTTCGCCAGTTTGGTGACAGTATGCCTCGAATTTTTCTAAATTTATTGGCAACTGACAGGACAAACATATCAAAATGATCCTCAAATTGTAGATAATTTGTTGACTAACTCCAGTTATTTCAGAAAATGTTTTGAAGTTGGCAAATGCGCGACGTGCAGTGTTACCGGTATTTGTATTTCCAAAGCCCCCCTGCTTCGGCTTATCGACCTTCAAAGCGAGTTTTGCCCAAAACATTTCCTGTATATTTGCCTTTCGTTTTAGCATCGCTTGCTTGTCACATGGACTAGCAATTTGCCATTTTTTTAACTCCAGCTTATACCCAGATTGCAAGACGAACTCAAAAATTCGTATCCAGCAATGAAGTGGGATTACTCCATATTTCAGATTGTCTAAAACTGGCAAAAATTTGAAGCACTTGAAATTTTTATTTCCAAGGAAATCTCTTTGGCTTGAGTGGCATATGGGGCATGATTGAAATGATTTTGTGTCCGTTAAAGCATTCAGAACTTTTCCATCAATGGCAGTGAGATATGGACTGAATCTTACATATACACATTGAGTATCATTTAAAGATACCTTGAATATCGTTGATTTCAAATTTTCAATTTCTAATTTTATGTCATTGTTCTCTTTTAAAATGACTTCTTTTGTTTCTTTGAGAAACTCCAATTTTAGCGGACGGCAAAACCTAAAAGATTGAGGGGTGCGATTGTTCCACAACAAGTTTCCAGATGAGTCTATCAGTCGAAGAGGCATTATGGTGGTGGCAAAAAGGCACGAGTCTTTGTCACAGGATCTCTTATCTGCGTATGCCTGGTTATAATTCGCCTGACCAGTTCTTCCATCGAATCCATAACTGACAATGAGCTCAGCAGATAAAAAATCAGTGTGCTGATTGGCCAATACACCATGGATAACATCTTTTTGAAGTGTCACAATCCGAAAAGCCGTGTGTTCCAAAAGGTCTTGCAGAGAGACCTTGGCTACAGTCTCTGATACATCAATTTTGTCTGGTCTGCTTTGCTTCTTGTGCTCTGCCACATTTTTATAAATTGGGAAAATATCCACATTTCTCTTACGAATGTCATCTCGGATAGCACAATACTGCTCCTTTGTCAATCCTTGGTCCAAAATTAACGCCAATGCTTCATCTTTGGACGCTTTTAAAGGCTCATCAATGGGCTTTGTCAAAACTTCTCTGACTTGCTTGGCTTTTTCCGGGCTACTTGCAAGTATTTGAAGAACTGCAGCAAGATCATGTAGTCCTTGTTTCCGGGCAGCTGCGGTTGCTGCATGAACTAGCAAGAAAACATTATTATTTTGAAATTTGGATAGTTCCGCTGCTTGCAGTCTTTTAGCCCTTTCGCCTTTCGATTCAAATGGAAGAAGCGGCCGTCCAACCGGTCTAATACTTTTTTTTAAAGGCAAAGTTGTAGAACCGTTTATCCATTGCAAATGTCTTCTTTCAAAGTTCTTAAAAGTGCTATTACATTTAAGCCAATTATAGTGCAAATTGTTGCAAAATTGGTGGCTTTTTACTTTTAAAATATTTGCATCAACATTATTGCACGCATGCAGTTCAAAATATCTTTGAATTGCCTTCTCTCGTTCGTGCCGGCCCCTCTCGCTATTCCACACAGCAAACAAATCGACGTTGGAAAAAACAAGGTTACCTAATAAAAATGCAAATTGCGCCAAAAGAGGGAAAAAGAGGAAATTAAGACCAATACCTGTTAACTCAGAATTGACAACGCTACAACAAACACTTGGACAAACACATAAACAATTCTTAACTCTTTTACATAATCCTTTCCAAAGTTGAAATTTGTTTATAAAAATCCAGCTTTAGAAGCGCTCATAAAAAGACAAAATATTAATATACACACGCACAATTCGAAAGATTTGTTATTTAAACACACAGTGCAAACCTGCGAAATCAGTGTTCATGACTTGATTTTCTTCTAATTGTGTTGCCATCACAATATTTTAGAAACAAAACTCAATGCAAAAATTTACAAAACTTAGCCGCACGTGCTTTCGATTGCAACAGCTGACTTTACAGCTGTTATTCTCAGATGGGACTGTTAAATTTAACATTTTGAGTTTGGGGCATGAAAGTCTAATGTTTTCTTAATGCGATAACAGCAAATTTGCCATAATTAGAAAACTTTTAAAAAACATGCAAATGCCAGATAAAGTGGTCATTTTCCCCATAGTGCACTGTGCAGCTAAAATCGTTTCCCGCACGCGGTTGAGAAAATCTTTAGAGTCTTAAGTTTAGACAAGTTTTCGTTGCATGCTGAGCGTATGTGTGTGTGGGCTTGCGTGTGTGTGTAAGTGTGGCGATGCATGCTCCGTTTGTGTGTTTAATTTGCCACAAAATTGTATATCATGCTCAACAAAATAAACCTCGAGCGTTAAAAGCTAAACCGGAAAAAGTTAAAAACGCCATGAAAGCTTTTACTGTTAATACCCTGAACCCCTGCCATTGGTAAAAAGAGTATAATGCTTTTGTGCAAAAGTATGTAACAGGCAGAAGGAAGAAAATACTTTGTAAATCACAACCTTTGCCTTTTGGCATACCAGGCAATCGCATTCTTTAGATCAAAGATAACTTAATTCTTAAACCCAGAGAGTCCACTTCAAGGGCTCTGGCTACAAGACGGTTGAGGTCACTTTTGGTGTTCCGCAAGGAAGTCAGCTTGAACGACTGCAACTTTTCTGTCCGCTCGAAAATTAAAAACTGATTTAGATAACTTTCAAGAGCAAGAGTAATCGGTTGTTGATCCAGAGATAACAAAACATTCCGAATCATATCCGGTGCTCACGTGTACCACGACAACGCTACCACACACAGCCAACTGCGCATGCCACTGGTCAAGGAGGTTATCACAAAGATGAGTGCCAGCTGCCCTGCCAGACTGCACAACCAACCCAGCAATCTTTCCCTCTTGGACAACAGTCAGATCACGAGGAGCCTCCAGAGGACCCACCTGCTCGACCTCCGACACCTGGAAGACGACTGATCCTCCCCTTCACCAGCTCATTAACACACCTAACGAGCCTGAACTTACTACTGCCAAGTTCTCAAGCTATACAATTTAATTATTGCCCACATGGGCAGATCTTAAATAAAAATTCAAAAGAGAAAAAATGTTCTTGAAAGTAAATCACTAGATGTCATTGAAAGGGTTGAAGAATTGGATATCCTATTGGACCCAAAGCTTAAGTTTGCCAAGCATATCTTCTGTGTTGTAAATTAAGCATATCGTATCCAACAGTTCATTAAGCGCTGGTTGAAGAAATTCTATGATCCCTACATAAAACAAGTGGAAACGTTGCAGTCGGACGCAACCGACTGCGGCATACTCGATACCAGAATTAAAACCGGTAAAAAGAGGCCTGAATGCAAAGGTACGGACGGATGCGGCAGGGGTTTACGCTGCCTTAAAGATTCTCCGATGCAGATGGGGATGCCACCGGCTATCTTCATACCAAATTTGGTGACTCTAGCTCAAAGTTTGTAAAAGGTGGGGAAAGGGGGGAGGGCTGGGGCGGTATGGGTAGTTGTGGCATCAAAATTTTTGTTGCAGATCTTTCTGAAATGTCAATTGCTATCTTCATACCAAATTTGGTGACTCTAGCTCAAAATTTGTAAAAGGTGAGGAAAAGGGGGGCTGGGGGCGGTTTGGGTGGGCGTGGCATCCAAATTTTTGATGCAGATCTTTGTGGAATGTCAATTGTTATCTTCATACCAAATTTGGTGACTCTAGCTCGAAGTTTGTAAAAGGTGGGGAAAGGGGGGCTGGGGCCGGTAAGGGTGGGCGTGACATCCAAATTTGTGATGCAGATCTTTGTGGAATGTCAATTATTATCTTCATACCAAATTTGGTGACTCTAACTCGAAATTTGTAATAAGTGGGGAAAGGGGGGCTGGGGGCAATATGGGTGGGCGTGGCATTCAGGAAGCTAAATTACAGTTGAGACTTGCAGAAACAACTGCAACTGAATTATTGGCTAAAGTTTCATTGCAAAACCTGTTAAACCGTACTGCTAGCCGGATTGTACTTATGCAGGATAAGAATTTTCAAAATCTTGATATCAGGAGCGCCAAGTTGATTGTTAGCTACGGATTCGACGGCACAACGGGCCAGAGCATGTATAAGCAGAGATTTAAAGTTAACGAGCCGGATTCCCTAGACCAGTCTTTGTTTGTGATAACAATCTATCCCATTAAGCTAATAGATGATTCAGAGACGGTTCTTTGGCTAAATCTAACACCCCAGTCAGTCAGATATTGTAGGCCACTTAAAATGGAATTTGTCAGGGAGAGCAAGGAACAAATTCTAAAGGAAAAAGAAAATTTAGACATACAAATACAAAACATGCACATTTATATGCACAACTTCGAACGGAAAACAGATTAAAATATCATATGATATTTATATGACGTTAATAGATGGCAAGGTTTTAAATATTTTGACTGGCACAAAAACTTATCAAATACGCCCGATCTGAGGACGGATATTTACACCAAATGAAGGAACTCTTCAATACGGGATTAGCCCTTTACATGCCTGGATACGGATATTTGAATTGTTACTTAAGATTGCTTACAGAATTAAAAAAATTGCAAGTAAGGGATAAAGTGGATAAAATTCAAATGATGGAAAAAAAAGGACATATACTAAAGAGAATGTATCAAGAAATCGGCTTACATGTGGATAAACCAAAGCATAATGGAAATGGGAACACAAACGATGGCAATACGGCAATGAAAGCGTTTTCAAATATAAAATTATTTGCATTTATTTTGGAATTGGAAATAGATTTACTTGAAAGCCTCCGGATTATATTAATCGCAATTTCTTGTGAATTTCCAATTAATGCACTTAAGTTCCAAAAACTCTGCGAAGAAACGTTCACTGCGTTTATGACCAATTACCCGTGGTACCCAATGTCCCCAACATTGCATAAAATACTGGTTCATGGATCTCAAATAATTACATCATCGGTTGTTCCGGTAGGTTGTCTTGGCGAAAATGGATAGGAGATCACACGCTTGCCATAATTCGCGTGCGAACAATTTGATTGACGTGTTTCATAGATCAATTGACTCCTCAGATCCACTTCTTTCGAGGATTGCATTAAAAAAAGGACAGCTCAATAAAAACAAGTGGAAACGTTGCAGTCGAACGCAACCGAATGCGGTTAACTCGTTACCAGTATTAAAACCGGTAAAAAGAGGCCTGATTGCTAAGGGGTACGGATGCGGCAGGGGTGTACGCTGCCTTAAAGATTATCCGATGCAGATGGGGATGCCACAAGCTATCTTCCTTACAAATTTGGTGACTCTAGCTCAAAGTTTGTAGAAGGTGGGGAAAGGGGGGCTGGGCTGGAATGGGGGGATGTGGCATCCAAATTTTTGCTGCAGATCTATGTGGGATGTCAATTGCTATCTTCATACCAAATTTGGTGACTCTAGCTCGAAGTTTGTAAAAGGTGGGGGAAGGGGGGCTGAGGCCGGAATGGGTGGATGTGGCATCCAAATTTTTGCTGCAGATCTATGTGGGATGTCAATTGCTATCTTCATACCAAATTTGGTGACCCTAGCTCAAAGATTGTAAATGGTGGGGAAAGAGGGCGGAATGGGTGGGCGTGGCTCCAAAACTTTGATGCAGATTTTTGGGGGTCGTTGCCAGCTATCTTAAGATACACGCATTTTTGTTTTTTACGAAGCATTGGGGTGGATGGGCGTGGCATCCAAACTTTTGATGCAGTTTTTTGGGGGTCATCATCACCTATCTTGGCACCAAATTTGGTGGCTAAAGCTCAAAAACTGTGGGAGATATAAGCTTTTTTGACTCTAAAATGCGAAGGGGTTGGGGGCGGAATGGGTGGGCGTTGCTAGTAGCTATCTGCTTACCAAATTGTGGTTCTAGCTGTACGGATGTGCGAAATATGTGAATTTATCGGTTTTGAGTTACCGAATTTATCGATTTGCCAGCCCCCCAGTTATCGTAGGACCCCCATCTGGACACATTAATTTACTATCCCATAGATAAGGAGAATTGGAAAGTTTGAAGTCTCTAGCTTGAAGGGTGTGGAAAAAAGTTGCGAACATACACACGGACGGATGGACGGACGGACGGACGGACACCATGACGGACATTGCACAAAACCAATATACTCTTTACCTTTGGTAACGAGTATAAAAATCATTGTTGCCAAAAGAAGTCATTTCACTTTTAGAAAAACCTCATATTGCACCTTATATTAGGAATGATTCACTAATCAGTGATTCCGAATCTGATTCCGAATGTGATGCTGCAAGTTCCTACTCTTTCGAATTAGAAGTAGAAGATAATTACATAATTGTTTTTTTTTTTGTTAAGAACTATTTTTAATATTTAGATACCATTCTCAATGTGCTTTTGAAAAAGCTGAAGCTTCAAGCTTTAATAAATACATATGTTTGCACCTCACTTATATTAAATAAATTAAATTACCATTTATTTTAACTAATGTATAACCGGGAAATCAAAAAATCAACATTACGGTTCGTATACGCAATGCATTCTTATATAGGCGGTAAGAGTAGGCGTGTCCAGAATTATCCCAATTTTTTTTCATTTATTATGCATTCTAAAACTATTATGTATACTAAGTTTCAGCTCTGCAGCATCAATATTAGACTTTTTGCCAAAAAATCGGCAATTGGGCCCAGTGTGCGCTGGTCTGATTGCCTTTTTCTGTGTTTTTCCCAATCCACACAACAAATGTAGAGCAACTTATTTTCTTTTTAAATTTCTCAAGACATTTACTTATCAAATATATCTTCAGATCTGGTCTGATTGGGTTTTTCTGGGTTTTTTCCAATACACGCAACAAATAATGGACCACTATTTTTATTGTTGAATTTCCCAGAGCTTTAACGTTAACTTTATACATTTTTTACCTAAACTTACTATCAGATTTATATAAGTTAACGACAAATCTTACAAATACCAAAATGCCTCAGCAGCGACGGCGCAAGTGCATCCAAATTGCACTCCGCTTAGTGATAAGCCACGACAGCAGCGCGTGAACGACATCCGCCACGTGCGCTGTGTCAGCAGATTCCTGCAGACACCTGCATGAGACCAACGACCGGCGCGCCATACAACGAACACCACCGTGGGACTCAAGCTGGTTACCGGACACCCAATGCTACAACGAAAACAGCTACAGCGACAGCAGAAGCAGCGGCGGCAGCAGCAGCGGCGGCAGCAGCAGCGGCAGCAGAGGCAGCGGCGACAAACAGAAGAACTTCAGCCAGCGGTTTCTAGCATAAGATATAATTGTCATTACTTTAGTTCTAAATCTGCACTACAATAAAGCACAAGCTTTTTTTATTAAACAAAAATGTAAAGTTTTTGTTAATTGGCGCCCGAGCAGGGACCGGTTTATGTCCTAACGAAGGATATCGTGCCTTATTACCAGTGCCTTATTGCCACACAGTGTACCCCGCAAAAGTGCCTCAAAGAGCCACAACGCGAGTGCGATTTAAATAGAGCTAATCCTCTTTCGCGATTCTATTCGAAAGGCATAACCGGCCGTTTACCGTCGACGGTTCTGTTGTACTAGTTCGCAGACCACAACGCACGCAAGTGTCCCCCAGGATCCCCAGTCACCTACTGCATCGACGCTCCGCTGCACTGCCGCAGGACTAAAAGGAACACATCCAAAGGACCAGCGCGGGAGATTCGCCGGATGTTTTATATTCTGTAAGCTTAGTGTTTAAGTGATTTATTAAGAAGAAATACGAAAAACAAAGAAGTTAATCAATTTAGAAATATAAGAAGAAAAAAAAAATAAAATAATACAAAATTACAAGAAACTAAAATTAAGTGAAACATTTTCTACAATCATATTAAGTAAAGAGTTAAAGAATCCGTGAAAAATTAAAATTATTTTCGAGCTAGTTAAAAGTAACTGACTATTTAAAATAAAACAAATAAATTCAAAAATAATTATAATTAAGGTAAAAGTTAAATAAAAATTTATTAAGTTAAAATTTATATTTTCATAATCAATAAATTTTTGCGTTGATAATTGCTGTTAAAGATTTTCACATAAAAAATAATCTTTTCAAATTATTGTGGTCCGCTTAATTTAAATCATAATCTCATTCCGTAGTTTTGTCAATAACATGCCAGACGATATAGTAAATGCCATGGCAAACCTCGGTATCGAAGGTGGCACAAGCCAAGCAACAAATTGGCAACCAGGTACCAGCACACCGGTAACAAGCCCAGAACTAAGAACAGTGATAATGAATATGATTAGAGAAACTCTTCAAAGTAACGTAAATAACCCAAACTTTGGGCACGAGAATCTACATGACATTCCATTCGTGAGACCTAGAGCAGGCGAAGATCAAGAAAAATTACCAGAAATAGCAAGGCTTATCAGAGAATTCTCCGGAGATAGAACAACGTTTAACTCATGGAAAAAAAATGTTGAACGTATTATGAGTATCTATGAAGGGCAAGAACAGTCATTCAAATATTATTTGATAACTTTATCCGTACGCAACAAAGTGGTTGGCGAAGCTGATGCAGTCTTAGAATCATACAACACCCCAATGAATTGGAAAGCTATTTCCAAATGTTTGACTGCACACTACGCTGATAAACGAGACTTAAAAACTCTTGAATATCAGATGTTTTCTCTTACTCAAAATCGATTGACTATAAACGAATTCTATCAAGCTGTCTACCACCAGTTATCTCTAATATTAAATCAGATAGGTGCACAAGAAGAATCCCCAGAAACTATTAGGGCTTTGACCGATAACTTCAGAGGCAAAGCTTTAGATACGTTCGTACGCGGTTTAAATGGAGATCTACCACGTCTTTTAGCAATTAAAGAACCAATAGATCTAAGCCATGCACTTCATTTGTGTAGCTTAGTTGAAAATCAAGAACAAAGAAATTCTTTTGCGCCCAAAATAAGACAACAGCCTCCACCCTTGCCACCTAGACAGACAATGATGAGAGTCCTGGGACAAAAGCCCTTACAGAGTACAAACCAGTGGAGAAACTTCGACCCTAGATTCTACCATACCCCACGACCCGTTACGTACCAACATCAGATGCCAATGGCAGGTCCTTCCCAAAACAAACCAATTACCAGACCCATACATTCGCAATTTGCTTACCAACAGCAATTGCCTACTCAAGGCCAAACGTATGCTGCGCCCCCTAGGCCATTCGCTCCAAAACCAGAATCCAAACCGGAGCCTATGGACATTGATCATTCTGTTCGATCAAGACACCTCAATTACATGAATAGAATGCAAAATAACGATTTAGCAGGAAAGCGTCCCCCACCTCAAGGTCAGACAGGACCACTCCAAAAATATCAGAGGCAATTTCATGTAACTACAGGCGAACCAGAAACGGTTACAGAGGAGCAAGAGCATGATACGCAAGTAGAAGACTACGAACAGGCTTATCTAGAATATCTAGAACAAACAGGAGTAGATTACTTACCAGAAGCTTCACCATATGAAAACGAACAAGAATATACAACAGAATTAGTAGACACAGCCGACATTAATTTTTTAGACTAAACAGTTCCTCCTTGCCCTATTTTAATTGCAAAACGAGGGACGGAAAAACATTTAAATTTTTAATAGATACAGGTTCAAATCAAAATTATATCCAATCCAAATTAGTGCATAAACCCAAACTTAACGAAAAACCATTTTTTGCAAATTCTGTCGGAGGACAGACAAAAATCTCTCATCATACCTATCTTATACCCCGATTCCATTAGGCTGCATCTTTCATTAACAGCGAGTCGAAGATGTAGGTGATTCCACTATATATCCAATTGCATAGTTGCATCTTGGTTTAACAGGGTATGTTAAGTGATAGCTGACAGCTGTTTGTGTATTAAACGTTTATATTTAATTGGAAGCAAATATGAGCTCGAACACAAATAAAATTAGTGACACCAAAAAAACAAACATAATTGCTTTAATTTGTGCGCAAAACGCAAACATGGTTTAACGAATATCTCAGTTTGTTTAGACATGCACTTGATGACAAGCTGTTTTACTCAATTCAGCACTGTTTAAACCAAGTATCGATTACAAATTTCATACTATCGACTATGTTAAAGCTCTGTTCAGTGCTCTGTAATGTTAACTTCTAACATTCCCAGTTGGTCGGTTTCGAACCAACTGGGAATGCAGCCGACCAACAGGAAAAATTTGAATAAGATTCCCATTGTACAAATGGGATTCTAATACAAAAAGATGCGGCATCTTCGAGTTCCAATTACATACTTGCATCTTGCTCTAGTGGAATCGGGGTATTAGTTTATTCGGACGTGATCAAACCCCTATCAAATTCTTCCTTCTCCCGACTCTTAAAACTTTTCATGGTATATTGGGTAACGATACCCTCAAACAGCTTAACGCTGTTATCGATGTCCGAAATGATGTTCTGGTAATAGACGGAAATTATAAGATTAATATCATGCAACTGGCTACTCAAGCTGTTAATAATATAAAAGTCAGAGCAGACCATATGTCGGAGAAACAGAAAGAACTCATGGATCGGATGACCGAGACGCATGCAGAGTTATTCGCTGATCCCGACGAAAAGCTAACGTATACAACAATAGTAACAGGTGAAATAAGAACCACGTCCGATACACCAATATACAGTAAACATTATCAGTACCCTGCTTCGTTAAAATCAGAAGTAGAGAAACAAATAGAACAATTGTTAAAAGATGGCATAATAAGACCTTCACGGTCACCGTACAACTCACCTGTGTGGATGGTGCCAAAAAAACTAGACGCTTCAGGACAGAAGAAATACAGATTAGTTATAGACTACCGAAAATTAAACAAAGTAACCATATCCGATCGATACCCAATTCCAGACATTGGAGACATTTTAGTACAATTGGGTGACAACAAATACTTTTCCGTTATAGACTTGAAAAGCGGATTTCACCAGATTCCACTTAAGGACAAAGATATAGAGAAAACAGACTTTTCGGTAAATGGTGGGAAATTCGAGTTCACACGTTTACCTTTCGGATTAAAGAACTCCCCATCAATATTTCAAAGAGCACTAGATGACATCCTAAGAGACCATGTTAGTAAGAGATGTTACGTCTACATAGATGACATTATTGTTTTCGGTAAATCAGAAAAAGAACATGCGGAAAACCTACAGAAGATATTCTCTACCCTTTCCAAGGCCAATATGAAAATTCAAATCGACAAATGCGAGTTCTTTAGAACTGAAGTCGATTTTCTAGGCTTTACAATTTCGGCCGATGGCGTAAAAACTAACGTCGAAAATGTAAAAGCCATGCAACAATTCCCAGTACCTAAACATTGAGAGATTTGAGAGCCTTCTTAGGCTTAGGTAGCTACTACAGACGTTTTATTTGCGATTACGCTATGATAGCGAAACCACTTACCAACCTACTCAGGGGAGAGAATGGCCGACTCTCGAAAAACGTTTCCAGTAAAATTAAAGTTTCTCTAGACCAAAATGCTCTAGAAGCCTTCCAAAAGATAAAAAAACACACTAGTTTCAAAAGACGTAATACTCGCTTATCCCGATTTCAAGAAAGAGTTCCACCTCACTACGGACGCTTCGAATTACGCTATTGGCGCAGTTCTGGAACCGATCGGGAGACCAATCACTTTCATTTCGCGTTCGCTTACAAAAACCGAAGAAAATTATGCCACTAACGAAAAAGAAATGTTGGCAATAGTATGGGCACTACATAGCCTACGCATGTACCTTTACGGTACCTCTAAAGTGATTATCTATACCGACCATCAACCTTTGACATTTGCCCTAAGCAACAAAAACCATAACGGTAAACTTAAAAGGCGGAAAAGCTACCTCGAAGAGTACAATCATGAACTCCACTATAAACCAGGCATATCGAACGTAGTGGCCGATGCCCTCTCAAGAAACCCCACAGACACGCAAATAAACAGCACAACCGCATCAATTCATAGTGATGAAAGTTCATCACATAATTTAATACCAGTCATGGAGGTACCAATCAATGTTTTTAAGAACCAAATTTTCCTATTAACATCAGATGAAGAGTCATACAAATTTGAAATACCCTTCCCACAATATCACAGGCATACTATAAAGAAAAAAAACTATTCAGAGTCCGATTTAATAAAAACACTTAAGGAAAAATTAGATCCAAAACTAATTAATGGATTACTCACTTCCGAGAGTATAATGGGATAGATACAAAATATATTCCCCATTCTCTTTAATAATTACAAAGTGAGGTATACCCAGAAATACGTAACGGACGTACCGTTAGAAGGAGGACAAAAATGAGCACGAGATTATAACAGCAAAAATTAACGAACAACTAGAAAGTAACAATAGACAAGTAGTTATTAACATAGTTTTGAACAATAGAATGAATGAATTAAGTAAAATCACCAATACCATAATAAAATCCACTCAAGATGATAAAACATTAAGAGAAGAAGCAATAGCCATATTAAGATTCAAATTACAAACCTTAAAAGATGATCTAACCAATTTAATCCACGCACTAAACTGGGCAAAAACTAACACTGTAAATTCCATACTACTATCAGAAGCAGAGGTCACTAAAGTAGAAGAAATATTAGATAACGAGGAAGGAATGTTCATCAATGTAGAAGAACTATTAGAATTTGCAAAAATAAAAATAGCCACAAATGGCAAAAATTTACTCTACATGATAAACATACCTTTAATCGGAAAAGAACCCTGCTTATCAATGATAATAAAACCTGTCAAAAAAGGTAGCACCATAAATGAAATTAAATATGAAAAAATTATAATGGGCAACAAAACTGTATACGCCCAAATAGAAATTTGTGAAACACATAGCGATAAAACCATTTGTAATAGAAATAAATTTTTAAACTTAAAGGCCTGTACGCAGACGCCTGTACAGCTCCCGTACAGCAAAAACTTCATATAAAAAAAATGGTCCCGTACAGCTTCAGTACAGTACGTACATTTAAGGTCTGCAGTTCTGTTAGCTACTGCTGGTACGGTAGTGTTGAACAATGAAAATGTTAAAATGTTGTGTTAAAATGCTACGGGCAGTAAATAGCTTTCAGCAGCTATTTACGGTTGTAAAAAATGCAACAACATGTCGGGCAAGAGCCGGCTTATAAATTTTTCGGATAATATTAACAAAGTTGACCTATTTCAGGCTCCACTAGAGCCATACTTATTGTTTTGGCAGTCAATGCTGCACAAGAAGTAATGAATAAAAATATATTTATTAATTAATAAGATACAATTTAAATAACATATAAACTGGATTGTACTGCCACTGATCTATGGCAGGGTATAGATTATTAGAAGCAGGGCGTTAGCTGTACTCAAACACAAAAGTAGCGCGCGAATCATTATTTTGAAATCAAGTGTACAAAACACAGTTGCATTTCCAATTTATTTACAAAAAACAATTAGCCTACCGCCACAATATGTGAATTTTTCAACACTTGTCGTTACAGCCGTAAAACTCATGTATACTGTACGGGAGCTGTACGGGGCTCATGCGTACAGGCCTTAAGTAACAACACCTGTATAACTCCACTTCTACAAAACCGCAAACCACAATGTAAAACCATAAACAGCCAACACATCCCAGATCATGAGGAAATAGTCGCCGGCACGATACTTTTGAACAACTACGAGGGAAAAATTCGAATAGACCAAGACGAAATGGAACTGCAAGGAACTTATCTAATTCAATTCCAAAATTCTACGATAAGAATCGACGAAGATGAATACGAAGCTAAAGAATCAATCTACGCAGAAGCGACTCCCCCACTCTTTCAAATGTTAGCAGATAAAACCAGCATCGAGGAAGTATTGTCCCTTCAAATGCTAAAAGAAATAAACATCAACAATACGAGAAAACTGGAGATGCTGAAAACGGCGAATTTTACAGCAACGACTATCAGCCTGTTCAAGCATGAACATATTTACATAATAACAAGATAAGATAACAAACATGCCTTGTGCGCTCTCAAGGTCCAACAGGTAGACGAACTGAGAGAGCAGTAAAAATAGGGACACATGTTTGTTATCTTAAATAGCCATATGCACGCTGTACCTTACAAACACAGCGATAGGATAATAATATTAATAGACCAACGCTGAGTCTTACAAACTCAGCAATAGATAAGTTAGAATTAAGGGATGAAATATGCATGAGTTGGGTATAAGAAGCCTGGCTCATGAAAATAAAGATCAGTATAAAAAGTACAACACCACGAGTACTTACTTCTCAACATTTTGGTCCTTCGAGTACTGTGCTACTTTACTCTGCAAAATAATAAAGCGTTTCTGTGGCATTCAACAACAGAAGTGTTAATAGTGTGTGTGTATAGTGAAAAAATTTTTTTTTGGCTAACCATAAAAAGCTGTGAGTCGAGGCACAGCACGATCAACCAGGCGATCAAACAAAAACACCTCCAACGCGTTTAGCCAAAAGAAAAATAAAAACATACAAAATGCTGTCAGCACAAACTCTGCAACTGTTGAAAAAGCAATCGGAGATATTTGAAGAAGTCCGGCGGGCAATAGAAAAAAGGAAGCAGTATCAGTTGTTGATAATTTGGCAGCCGAATTCACTGCCAATCATGACATGCTGATGAAAATTGGAGTCGTCGATCATCAATATTTTACTGGAAAAATATATGATGTCACAATGGCAAACATCAGGACCTATAAAGAGTCCCTGATGAAGGTCGAAGCTGCCGACCAAGCCAAGATAAGCGACCAACAAAATGACGTGGAAATGCTACCTGGGACGTCCAAAGGAAAGCACATTCAAGAGAAATTTGAAATGTCTTCTCAACGGAGCCCAAGCCCAATGGACGTATTGGTAGATCTTGTGGACAAAAGAGCACAGAAGGTAAGGCAGCACATTAATACAGTGAATGCCTGCCTAGAAATCAGCAACCAGGAAGATATAAATGATCTTAGGAACAAACTTAACTTCCTTTGGAACAAGGTGCAGTCAACACTTACAGAATTAGAGGAACGCTATGAAAAATTTGCATTTGACATCGACGAGATCGATGATCTAGAGTGCAGTGTAGACGTTCTTTTAAAAAAATTAAACAAAAGAATAAGTGACATGCACCGAATTAAAGAAGAAGTTCCAGAGCTACCAAAAGTGGATCTTCCTCACTTCAATGGAAGTCCCAAAGAGTGGCCAACATTCTTCGAGCTGTTCTCCGAGGTAATTCACAACAGGAAAGACATCAGCGATACAAGGAAGCTGAACTATCTAAAATCTTGCCTCAAAGGAGAAGCTAAAATGGTCGTCGGCCATTTATTAATAGGATCAGCAGCTAGCTACAATGCAGCGTGGGAGCTTATATGCAAGCGCTACGAAAATACGCGCAAAATATTTGCTAACTGCGTAAACCAGCTGCTGGACTTGGAACTGCTGAAGAACAATGATGAAGGCAGTATCCGCAAGTTCTTGGACACAGCTACTGAGTGCATCTACATCATTAAAGAAAAAGGTCAAATTTCTAGTGATGCTGATGTTTTATTCGCTCAAATTCTGCTGCGAAGATTTTCCACAGAAGTCCTACAACTTTACGAGCAACATGTAAAGAAGGCTAGGGAAATTCAGTCCCTGTCCGATGTACTAGAGTTTATTGAGCAACTATATAACTCAATAGACTCAGTACAAAAACATGCCATTCAGTCAGAAGCCAAGAAAACGAACAACAAAAGATGCCGTTATTGCCAACTGGATGGTCATGAAATAACGAGATGCCAGAAGTTTAGAACCGAGCCAGTCAAAAAGCGCAAGGAATTTGTGACCAAAAGCTCGCTATGCTTCAAATGCTTGGGCACACATAGCATCAAAGATTGCAAAAAGGATTGGAAATGCAATCGATGCTCGAAAGCTCACAACAATTTGCTTCATGAGGATGCAAATAATAAAGAGACCGTCAGCAGCAATTGCCTTAAAGAAAGTAAAGGGCAAGACACGTTGCTGGCAACTGCGCTCATCCGGATAAAAAATAAGTCTGGAAACTATGAGCAGCTAAGAGCCCTGATCGATGGAGGCTCGCAAAAAACGCTCATCTCGGAAGAAGCCGCACAACAACTGAAACTTCAACGAACAAAAAGAAATGTTGAAGTTCAAGGAGTTTCACAAAACGTGGAAATATTAAAAAACAGCGTTTGCCTAATGATTAAACCCAGGTTTAAAAGCCAGTTTATTACAAAGAGCTCTACCAAGCAAGAAAATTGACATGAATGTCTGTAAGGATTGGATGGGCTGCGAGCTAGCAGACCCACACTTCAATGAGCCCAGCCGAATTGATGTCATAATCGGCGTTGACTTACTTCCTATAATTATGTTAGGACAAGTAAAGAAAATCAATGAAACTCTGGGTCAAAAAACCGAACTTGGATGGATAGTTTCCGGCAACATAGCTAGATCGTCCAGCAATAAAGTAATCAGTGCAACAACGACCATTTGCCTGGACGATCTGGAACGCTTCTGGGAGCTTGAAAGCGACTCCAGCGACTCGGAAGACAACACTGTTTGTGAAAAGGTGTTCCAGGAAAAAACTACGCAGGATGAAAATGGACGGCTGGTAGTCTCAATACCATTCCGTAAAAACTTTGAGTTAGGCAACTCTCGGAAACAGGCAATGGCAAGACTACTTCAAATGGAAATAAAGTTCAAGAAGCACCCGCAAATATTCAATGAATACAAAAAGTTCATGAGGGAATATTTGAAACTGGGTCACATGGAACCGGTGAACACAATCGGCCAAGGCAAATATTATATGCCACACCAAGCAGTGATCAGGCCAAACAGTCTTACTACTAAACTAAGAGTAGTGTTTGACGCATCGGCAAAAACGTCCAACGGATTAAGTTTAAATGACGTGATGTTAGTTGGTCCCAAAATACAAAAGGACTTATTTGATATACTAATCAAATGGGTACTATGGAAGTTCGTAATGACAGCTGACATTGAAAAGATGTACCGTCAAATTAAAGTCGCCAAAGACGATCAGGAATATCAATATATCCTCTGGAGAGACGACCCAAAGTTGCCAATTAATGAGTTCAAGCTAACTACGGTAACGTACGGGACTTCAGCTGCGCCATTTTTAGCAGTCCGCTGTCTACAAAAACTAGCAAATCAGCATTGCCAAGGCAACACCAAACTGATGACGGCAATAAAGGAAGACTTTTACATGGATGATCTAATCACTGGTGGCGACTCAATTGACGACTGCATCAAAACACAAACTGATATTAGAAGCGTCATGGAAAAGGCTGGCATGCATTTGAGAAAATGGGTATCAAATGATGACAGAATCATCGCTGGAATTCAAGGAGGAGACTCAACCGAAAAAATTATAATAAACAATGACGAGTCGGTAAAAACTCTCGGTCTGCAATGGGATCCCAAAAAGGATGTATTTACATTTTTCGTCGACTGTCCAAAATTAGTGCGCATAACAAAGCGTCTAATTTTATCTCAATTGGCACGAATCTTCGATCCACTGGGATGGCTTACACCAGCTACACTGCAGGGAAAATGCTTTATTCAGGAGCTATGGAAACTACCGCTTACTTGGGACGCCGAGCTGGAGCCCAGTCTTGCCAATTATTGGCAAGAATATGCGAGCGCATTGCCAGACTTAGAAAAAATTATAATACCGCGCTGGTCTGGAAAATCGAGCACTGATGCTACGGAGCTCCATGGATTTTGCGATGCATCAGAAAAAGCGTATGCAGCAGTGGTGTATACCAAAATTGGAAATAAAATCACTTTGCTAACAGCGAAAAGCAAAGTAAATCCAATAAAAAACAAAAAAACAATCCCTAAGCTAGAGCTATGTGCAGCTCACTTATTAGCCAAACTATTAGCTAAAGTCCAAGCAATAGTAGGAAACCACACCAAAACGCAAGCATGGAGTGATTCACAGATTACGCTAGCTTGGATAAAGAACAAGCGCAGCAAAGATAAATTCGTCAAAACAAGAGTAGATGAAGTAAACAAAAAATTGCCTCATGTCGAATGGAGTTACGTTAAATCAGCAGACAACCCAGCAGATGTCGCCTCAAGAGGAATTTCACCAAACCAATTAAAAGCATGCAACATATGGTGGAAAGGACCCGAGTGGCTAACAAGACCGTCAAATCAGTGGCCACAATTTGAAGAAACCTGAGTTATTTATAGTAGCAACTCTAACAAAAAAAGAAAACTGCCTCATCCCACTATTGACAAAATTCTCGTCGCTTAACAAGCTAAAAAGCGTACTGGCCTATGTATTGCGCTTTATAGCAAAACTACGAGGGAAGCAACAGCAGTCGACCTTCCTCACCGTTGACGAATTAAAGAAAGCCAAAACAACCGTTGTAAAATTACAACAACAGCTTGATTTTGGGCAAGAAATTAATTTGCTGACAGCTGGAAAATCTCTAGAAGCAAAGAGTAAATTGCAGCCGCTCAACCCCTTTCTGGATGGAGATGGAGTATTACGTGTGGGAGGCCGTCTTCAAAATGCAATGGTGCCATATGACGTGAAGCACCCAATTATAGTTGGAAAATCAAACTTAGCTTCTCTAATCATACACAATGCTCATAAGGAAACTTTACATGGTGGAATGAAGCTGATGAGGAACATAATTCAACGAGAATTCTGGATCTTTGGTCTTCGGAACTCTTTAAAAAAATATGTACGCCAATGTATTACCTGCGTTAGGTATAGACAGGAAATGGCCAGTCAACTGATGGGCAATTTGCCTGTGTATCGAGTAACAGGTGATTACCCGTTCCAGAATACTGGCATCGACTACGCTGGACCTTTCCAAATTCGCTGTTCAAAAGGAAGAGGTCAAAAATCATATAAAGGGTACATATGCCTATTTGTATGCATGGCCACGAAAGCAATACACCTGGAAGCCGTCAGCGACTTATCATCAGATAAGTTTTTAGAGGCTCTACGCCGATTTTTTGCCAGACGCGGCAAAAGCGAACATCTGTATTCAGACAACGGCACAAACTTTGTGGGTGCAGCTAGAATACTTGACAAAGATCTGGTCACCGCTATAAAAGGCAATAGCAATCTGGCACCGGTGCTTGAAAAAGAAGGCATCAAGTGGCACTTTATCCCGCCGGCAAGCCCCCACATGGGAGGAATATGGGAAGCTGGAGTAAAGTCGGTAAAACACCATCTCAAGCGGGTCATCGGCGATAACAGCTTCACATTTGAGGAGTTTACAACACTGCTCTGCCAAATTGAAGCAGTGTTAAACTCACGCCCGTTAGTCACCTTGGATAGTGACACAGATGGGGATGACATTTTGACTCCAGGTCACTTTATTGTGGGAAGACCACTCATTGGAGCTCCAGAACATGTTGATGACAATCGGAAAATTGGGTCTTTAGACAGATGGAGACACATGCAGCGCATTAGAGGAGAATTCTGGAGGAAATGGAAGGAAGAATACTTGGCGTCACTGCAACAGCGAACAAAATGGCGACAAGGAAAGTCAAACCCCAAGGAAGGCCAACTTGTTTTATTAAAACAAGAAAACACGCACCCACCACCACTCACCATCATAACACCGCAGGAAGTCACATCAACAGATACAGCAAGGTACTCTCCACTCTTCCTAAAAGTACTCAACCACAACAGCACATGGGTGCCGACACCACTCCACCACATTGTAGTAAATAACTCAGTGGAACTACAGCGACTACAGCAAAACATAAAGGATCTACACAGGCAAAAAGTGCACATTGAGGATCTGGCATTTCACACCATGAATGGTCATATTTCCTTAGCATTAACAATAATAATAATAGTTGTAATTTTCATTTATGTAAAGAAAAAGCAAAACCAGAGGCAACAGTTGCTAGCTGTTACATTTGCTGGCCCCCCGCAGAATGTTCAAGCATGAACATATTTACATAATAACAAGATAAGATAACAAACATGCCTTGTGCGCTCTCAAGGTCCAACAGGTAGACGAACTGAGAGAGCAGTAAAAATAGGGACACATGTTTGTTATCTTAAATAGCCATATGCACGCTGTACCTTACAAACACAGCGATAGGATAATAATATTAATAGACCAACGCTGAGTCTTACAAACTCAGCAATAGATAAGTTAGAATTAAGGGATGAAATATGCATGAGTTGGGTATAAGAAGCCTGGCTCATGAAAATAAAGATCAGTATAAAAAGTACAACACCACGAGTACTTACTTCTCAACAAGCCTGTCACTCTCTGGAATTTTGATGTCGATACTGGCCACTATCGCAGTGTGGGTATGGAAACAAAAATCATCCACAAAAACACCGAATAACACCGAAGAGGAGATTAAAGAGACAAGCTTGGCAGACAACAAAACCCAAAAGCGCTTCTACATCGCGACCGAGGACGTCCGCGTTTAAAGGGGGAGGAGTTAACGACAAATCTTACAAATACCAAAATGCCTCAGCAGCGACGGCGCAAGTTCACCCAAATTGCACTCCGCTAAGTGATAAGCCACGACAGCAGCGCGTGAACGACATCCGCCACGTGCGCTGTGTCAGCAGATTCCTGCAGACACCTGCATGAGACCAACGACCGGCGCGCCATACAACGAACACCACCGTGGGACTCAAGCTGGTTACCGGACACCCAACGCTACAACGAAAACAGCTACAGCGACAGCAGAAGCAGCGGCGGCAGCAGCAGCGGCAGCAGAGGCAGCGGCGACAAACAGAAGAACTTCAGCCAGCGGTTTCTAGCATAAGATATAATTGTCATAACTTTAGTTCTAAATCTGCACTACAATAAAGCACAAGCTTTTTTTATTAAACAAAAATGTAAAGTTTTTGTTAATTTATATAATTTTATTTTACTTCATTTTAATTTCAATTTTTAATTTTATTTGAATTTTATTTAATTTGGATTTTATGTCAGCTGATTTTAGTCGACAATAAACAAACAAATAAATAAATAAAATAAATCTAATTTAATTCATAATTTTATATTTTATTATTTTAACTATATTTTAATTTGAATTAATTTTGATCTTATGTCGGCTGTTCGTAGCTGACAATAAGTTAATAAATAAAACGAAGTGCACTTTAAAATATTACCAACACTGTATACATATTTGTATTATGTATTACACTCAGTAACTGTTTACATATGCCTACATACACATACGTACACACTGACTACACTGCACTATGGGGAAAATGACCACTTTATCTGGCATTTATTATTGTGAGTTAACCAAAGGAGATTTTTCACTGCGGTTTTTTTTATTATGTTTTTATAGACCATTAAAAGCTATTTTGAAAAGTAGGCATGTCAACGCCCTTCGCCCAAAAAATAAAAAAAATAAATAATTTTTTACGTGCATTTTTAGACATAAACTTTCCAAATTACGTTGCAGATAGGAGTTTCGGCACGCCCCCTTTCGCCCCCAAAATTATGAAAAACCAGTTTTTTATTAATTTTCTTTATTTTCATCATTTTCTTCATTATCCAGCTCAAAGTTTTCAAGAAAAAGTAGGCTGTTGTCTTCAAACTCATCTTGTTCTGAAAAATCATTTATGTATTCGTGTTCACACGAAAGAAGCTGAATTACCTCAATGGGAAGGGAAAGATTTTTATGTTTTTTTATACGTCGCGATAAATTTAGGGAAGAAATTATTGGATCTGATGTATCCAAAGCTCGTTTAAACACATCGCCCAAAGATTCAAATCGGCTGTGCTTTCTAGAGTGATGAAGTCTATCCGATTTATAAATTTTGTTGCGGGACTCAGACGCTTCTTCACCAAAACAGCCGACTGGAAGCACCGTATTTTCCATGATTTGCCTTGAGTGCACAATAATCTTATGGAGAGTTGGTGTCATGGGAAGCCATGGATAAGTGTCCACAAGCATTTCGCCAGTTTGGTGACAGTATGCCTCGAATTTTTCTAAATTTATTGGCAACTGACAGGACAAACATATCAAAATGATCCTCAAATTGTAGATAATTTGTTGACTAACTCCAGTTATTTCAGAAAATGTTTTGAAGTTGGCAAATGCGCGACGTGCAGTGTTACCGGTATTTGTATTTCCAAAGCCCCCCTGCTTCGGCTTATCGACCTTCAAAGCGAGTTTTGCCCAAAACATTTCCTGTATATTTGCCTTTCGTTTTAGCATCGCTTGCTTGTCACATGGACTAGCAATTTGCCATTTTTTTAACTCCAGCTTATACCCAGATTGCAAGACGAACTCAAAAATTCTTATCCAGCAATGAAGTGGGATTACTCCATATTTCAGATTGTCTTAAACTGGCAAAAATTTGAAGCACTTGAAATTTTTATTTCCAAGGAAATCTCTTTGGCTTGAGTGGCATATGGGGCATGATTGAAATGATTTTGTGTCCGTTAAAGCATTCAGAACTTTTCCATCAATGGCAGTGAGATATGGACTGAATCTTACATATACACATTGAGTATCATTTAAAGATACCTTGAATATCGTTGATTTCAAATTTTCAATTTCTAATTTTATGTCATTGTTCTCTTTTAAAATGACTTCTTTTGTTTCTTTGAGAAACTCCAATTTTAGCGGACGGCAAAACCTAAAAGATTGAGGGGTGCGATTGTTCCACAACAAGTTTCCAGATGAGTCTATCAGTCGAAGAGGCATTATGGTGGTGGCAAAAAGGCATGAGTCTTTGTCACAGGATCTCTTATCTGCGTATGCCTGGTTATAATTCGCCTGACCAGTTCCTCCATCGAATCCATAACTGACAATGAGCTCAGCAGATAAAAAATCAGTGTGCTGATTGGCCAATACACCATGGATAACATCTTTTTGAAGTGTCACAATCCGAAAAGCCGTGTGTTCCAAAAGGTCTTGCAGAGAGACCTTGGCTACAGTCTCTGATACATCAATTTTGTCTGGTCTGCTTTGCTTCTTGTGCTCTGCCACATTTTTATAAATTGGGAAAATATCCACATTTCTCTTACGAATGTCATCTCGGATAGCACAATACTGCTCCTTTGTCAATCCTTGGTCCAAAATTAACGCCAATGCTTCATCTTTGGACGCTTTTAAAGGCTCATCAATGGGCTTTGTCAAAACTTCTCTGACTTGCTTGGCTTTTTCCGGGCTACTTGCAAGTATTTGAAGAACTGCAGCAAGATCATGTAGTCCTTGTTTCCGGGCAGCTGCGGTTGCTGCATGAACTAGCAAGAAAACATTATTATTTTGAAATTTGGATAGTTCCGCTGCTTGCAGTCTTTTAGCCCTTTCGCCTTTCGATTCAAATGGAAGAAGCGGCCGTCCAACCGGTCTAATACTTTTTTTTAAAGGCAAAGTTGTAGAACCGTTTATCCATTGCGAATGTCTTCTTTCAAAGTTCTTAAAAGTGCTTTTACATTTAAGCCAATTATAGTGCAAATTGTTGCAAAATTGGTGGCTTTTTACTTTTAAAATATTTGCATCAACATTATTGCACGCATGCAGTTCAAAATATCTTTGAATTGCCTTCTCTCGTTCGTGCCGGCCCCTCTCGCTATTCCACACAGCAAACAAATCGACGTTGGAAAAAACAAGGTTACCTAATAAAAATGCAAATTGCGCCAAAAGAGGGAAAAAGAGGAAATTAAGACCAATACCTGTTAACTCAGAATTGACAACGCTACAACAAACACTTGGACAAACACATAAACAATTCTAAACTCTTTTACATAATCCTTTCCAAAGTTGAAATTTGTTTATAAAAATCCAGCTTTAGAAGCGCTCATAAAAAGACAAAATATTAATATACACACGCACAATTCGAAAGATTTGTTATTTAAACACACAGTGCAAACCTGCGAAATCAGTGTTCATGACTTGATTTTCTTCTAATTGTGTTGCCATCACAATATTTTAGAAACAAAACTCAATGCAAAAATTTACAAAACTTAGCCGCACGTGCTTTCGATTGCAACAGCTGACTTTACAGCTGTTATTCTCAGATGGGACTGTTAAATTTAACATTTTGAGTTTGGGGCATGAAAGTCTAATGTTTTCTTAATGCGATAACAGCAAATTTGCCATAATTAGAAAACTTTTAAAAAACATGCAAATGCCAGATAAAGTGGTCATTTTCCCCATAGTGCACTGTGCAGCTAAAATCGTTTCCCGCACGCGGTTGAGAAAATCTTTAGAGTCTTAAGTTTAGACAAGTTTTCGTTGCATGCTGAGCGTACGTGTGTGTGGGCTTGCGTGTGTGTGTAAGTGTGGCGATGCATGCTCCGTTTGTGTGTTTAATTTGCCACAAAATTGTATATCATGCTCAACAAAATAAACCTCGAGCGTTAAAAGCTAAACCGGAAAAAGTTAAAAACGCCATGAAAGCTTTTACTGTTAATACCCTGAACCCCTGCCATTGGTAAAAAGAGTATAATGCTTTTGTGCAAAAGTATGTAACAGGCAGAAGGAAGAAAATACTTTGTAAATCACAACCTTTGCCTTTTGGCATACCAGGCAATCGCATTCTTTAGATCAAAGATAACTTAATTCTTAAACCCAGAGAGTCCACTTCAAGGGCTCTGGCTACAAGACGGTTGAGGTCACTTTTGGTGTTCCGCAAGGAAGTCAGCTTGAACGACTGCAACTTTTCTGTCCGCTCGAAAATTAACTTTCAAGAGCAAGAGTAATCGGTTGTTGATCCAGAGATAACAAAACATTCCGAATCATATCCGGTGCTCACGTGTACCACGACAACGCTACCACACACAGCCAACTGCGCATGCCACTGGTCAAGGAGGTTATCACAAAGATGAGTGCCAGCTGCCCTGCCAGACTGCACAACCAACCCAGCAATCTTTCCCTCTTGGACAACAGTCAGATCAGGAGGAGCCTCCAGAGGACCCACCTGCTCGACCTCCGACACCTGGAAGACGACTGATCCTCCCCTTCACCAGCTCATTAACACACCTAACGAGCCTGAACTTACTACTGCCAAGTTCTCAAGCTATACAATTTAATTATTGCCCACATGGGCAGATCTTAAAAAAAAATTCAAAAAGAGAAAAAATGTTCTTGAAAGTAAATCACTAGATGTCATTGAAAGGGTTGAAGAATTGGATATCCTATTGGACCCAAAGCTTAAGTTTGCCAAGCATATCTTCTGTGTTGTAAATTAAGCATATCGTATCCAACAGTTCATTAAGCGCTGGTTGAAGAAATTCTATGATCCCTACATAAAACAAGTGGAAACGTTGCAGTCGGACGCAACCGACTGCGGCATACTCGATACCAGAATTAAAACCGGTAAAAAGAGGCCTGAATGCAAAGGGGTACGGATGCGGCAGGGGTTTACGCTGCCTTAAAGATTCTCCGATGCAGATGGGGATGCCACCGGCTATCTTCATACCAAATTTGGTGACTCTAGCTCAAAGTTTGTAAAAGGTGGGGAAAGGGGGGAGGGCTGGGGCGGTATGGGTAGTTGTGGCATCAAAATTTTTGTTGCAGATCTTTCTGAAATGTCAATTGCTATCTTCATACCAAATTTGGTGACTCTAGCTCAAAATTTGTAAAAGGTGGGGAAAGGGGGGCTGGGGGCGGTTTGGGTGGGCGTGGCATCCAAATTTTTGATGCAGATCTTTGTGGAATGTCAATTGTTATCTTCATACCAAATTTGGTGACTCTAGCTCGAAGTTTGTAAAAGGTGGGGAAAGGGGGGCTGGGGCCGGTAAGGGTGGGCGTGACATCCAAATTTGTGATGCAGATCTTTGTGGAATGTCAATTGCTATCTTCATACCAAATTTGGTGACTCTAGCTCGAAGTTTGTAAAAGGTGGGGAAAGGGGGGCTGGGGCCGGTAAGGGTGGGCGTGACATCCAAATTTGTGATGCAGATCTTTGTGGAATGTCAATTGCTATCTTCATACCAAATTTGGTGACTCTAGCTCGAAGTTTGTAAAAGGTGGGGAAAGGGGGGCTGGGGGCAATATGGGTGGGCGTGGCATCAAAATTTTTGATGGAGATCTTTGTGGAATGTCAATTGCTATCTATATACCAAATTTGGTGACTCTAGCTCAAAATTTGTAAAAGGTGGGGAAAGGGGGGCTGGGGGCGGTTTGGGTGGGCGTGGCATCAAAATTTTTGTTGCAGATCTTTGTGGAATGTCAATTAATATCTTCATACCAAATTTGGTGACTCTAGCTCGAAGTTTGTAAAAGATGGGGAAAGGGGGGCTGGGGGCGGTAAGGGTGGGCGTGGCATCCAAATTTTTGATGCAGATCTTTCTGAAATGTCAATTGCTATCTTCATACCAAATTTGGTGACTCTAGCTCGAATATTGTAAAAATTGGGGAAAGGGGGGCGAAATGGAAGGCGTGGCTCCAAAACTTTGTTGCACATTTTTGGGGGTCGTTGCCAGCTATCTTCCTACCAAATTTGGTGGCTCTAGCTCCACAACTCTGGAAGATACACGCATTCCCGTTTTTGACGAAGCGTTGGGGTGGATGGGGGCGGCTAGGGCAGTATTGGTGGGCGTGGCATCCAAACTTTTGATGCAGTTTTGGAGGGGTCATCATCACCTATCTTGGCACCAAATTTGGTGGCTATAGCTCAAAAACTGTGGGAGATATAGGCTTTTTTGACTTTAAAATTCGGGGGGCTGGGCGCGGAATGGGGGGGCGTGGCTCCAAAATTTTTGATGCAGTTTTTTGGGGGTTGCTAGTAGCTATCTTCTTATCAAATTTGGTAATTCTAGCTATAAGGATGTGCGAAATATGTGGATTTTTCGGTTTTGAGTTATCTAATGTATCGATTTGGCAGCCTCCCAGTTATCGTAGAACCCCAATCTTGACACTTTAATTTACTATCCGATAGATAAAGAGAATTGGAAAGTTTCAAGTCTCTAGCTTGAAGGGTGTGGAATAAACTTGCAACCATACGGACGGACAGACACCATGACGCACATTGCACAAAACCAATATACCAATATACCAATTTACCTTCGGTAACGAGTATAACAAGTGGAAACGTTGCAGTCGGACGCAACAGACTGCGGCATACTCGATACCAGAATTAAAACCGGTAAAAAGAGGCCTGAATGCAAAGGGGTACGGATACGGCAGGGGTTTACGCTGCCTTAAAGATTCTCCGATGCAGATGGGGATGCCACCGGCTATCTTCATACCAAATTTGGTGACTCTAGCTCAAAGTTTGTAAAAGGTGTGGAAAGGGGGGGGGGACTGGGGCGGTATGGGTTGTTGTGGCATCAAAATTTTTGTTGCAGATCTTTCTGAAATGTCAATTGCTATCTTCATACCAAATTTGGTGACTCTAGCTCGAAGTTTGTAAAAGGTGGGGAAAAGGGGGCTGGGGCTGGTAACCAAATTTGTGAGCAGACTTTGTGGAATTCAATTTTTTTTTTCAAACCAAATTTGGTTCTAAAATTTGTAAAAGGGGGGGGGGGGGCGGTGAGGGTGGGCGTGACATCCAAATTTGTGATGCAGATCTTTGTGGAATGTCAATTGCTATCTTCATACCAAATTTGGTGACTCTAGCTCGAAATTTGTAAAAGGTGGGGAAAGGGGGGCTGGGGGCGGTATGGGTGGGCGTGGAATCAAAATTTTTGATGCAGATCTTTCTGAAATGTCAATTGCTATCTTCATACCAAATTTGGTGACTCTAGCTCGAAAATTGTAAAAAGTGGGGAAAGGGGGGCGAACTGGAGGGCTTGGCTCCAAAACTTTGATGCAAATTTTTGGGGGTCGTTGCCAGCTATTTTCCTACCAAATTTGGTGGCTCTAGCTTCACAACTCTGGAAGATACACGCATTCCCGTTTTTGACGAAGCGTTGGTTTGGATGGGGGCGGCTAGGGCAGTATTGGTGGGCGTGGCATCAAAACTTTTGATGCAGTTTTTAGGGGTTCATCATCACCTATCTTGGCACCAAATTTGGTGGCTCTAGCTCAAAAACTGTAGGAGATATAGCCATTTCTGATTTCAAAATGCGGGGGGGCTGGGGGCGGAATGGGTGGGCGTGACTCCAAAACTTTGATGCAGTTTTTTGGGGGTCATTACCAGCTATCTTCCCACCAAATTTGGAGGCTCTAGCTCCACAACTCTGGAAGATACACGCATTCCCGTTTTTGACGAAGCGTTGGGGTGGATGGGGGCGGCTAGGGCAGTATCGGTGGGCGTGGCATCCAAACTTTTGATGCAGTTTTTTGGGGGTCATCATCACCTATCTTGGCACCAAATTTGGTGGCTATAGCTCAAAAACTGTGGGAGATATAGGCTTTTTTGACTTTAAAATGCGGGGGGGCGGGGGGCGGAATAGGGGAGCGTGGCTCCAAAACTTTTGATGCAGTTTTTTGGGGGTTGCTAGTAGCTATCTTCTTACCAAATTTGGTACTCCTAGCTGTAAGGATGTGCGAAATATGTGGATTTATCGGTTTTGAGTTATCGAATTTATCGATTTGCCAGCCCCCCAGTTATCGTAGAACCCCCATCTTGACACTTTAATTTACTATCCCATAGATAAAGAGATTTGGAAAGTTTCAAGTCTCTAGCTTGAAGGGTGTGGAAAAAAGTTGCGTTCATACAGACGGACAGACACCATGACGGACATTGCACAAACTCAATATACTCTTTACCTTCGGTATCGAGTATAAAAACAAGCGTCGTAGTCGGACGCAACCGATTGCGGTATTCTCGATACCTGTTTAAAAACGGGTATCAAGAGGCCCGATTGCAAAGGGGTACGGATGCAGCAGGCGTGTTGCCTTGCTGATTGGCAAATGCAGATCTTTCAGGGATATTACCAGTTATATTGCCAACAAATTTGGTGACTCCAACTCAAAAACTGAGAAAAATACTCTGGCTCATAAAATAAACGCATTCCAATTTTTAAAAGAGGGACGTTATCACCTATCTTGACACCAAATTCGGTGGCTATAGCTTAAAAACTATGGAGGATATAGGCGTTTCAGGTTTCGAACTGGGGGGGGCTGATGCAGTTTTTAGGAGGGTGATAGTAGATATCTTCTTACCAAATTCGGTAATTCTAACTGTAAGAATGTGGGAAATTTAAAGATTTATCGATATTGAGTTATCGAATTTATCGATTTGCCGGTCCCCCATGTAATGGTAGTGCCCCCATATTGACACTTTATCTGTCGTGGCCATGGAAAAAGATATTTGCAATGTTTCAAGTCTCTAGCTTGAAGGGTGTCGAAAAATTTGCGTTAAATCTTTTGCAAATTAATCCAAATTTTGGCGACATCGATATTTTCCAACAGAGAATTGTACCATATGCTGACGCTGGTACTTGTGAGGTGCGTATATTGTTAGAACAGCAGCTGATAATTTACTGCTTCTAAAAGAAACTGTATTTCTGCCTAAGAATTTTTCTGTGATGGGATACATACACCAAATGTATGAGATTGCGGCCCTAGCCAATATTGAACAGAAGGTCACAATGCAACTTATCATTTATGGATTTCGTGATGACTCTGCAAACATAGCTGTATTGTTTTTGCGTTAAACTCTGGACGAACTCAAGGAGCTATCGAGCAAAAATGGAGAGTTCCGCAAAAAGAGGGACGCCCGGCAACGATAAAAACGAAATTCGTTGCTACAATTGCGCTCTCCATCGTTACACAATCAAATATTGTTGTGTCAATGGATCGGCAAAATTTGTTTTTTTGAGTTTTAAAAAATACTAAACTTAATGTCACTCCCGATATTTAAATTGCAACTGAATTGCTACTGGGTTGAAATTTTTTGAAATCATTTCGATGAGGCTTAATTTTCAATTTAAATTCTGTAAATATACACGACCACTAATTTGGAAAAAATTTACAGAAACTGCATTTATAAAAATCAAAAAGTTTAAACTGAATGTTGATGAATTGATTTATGAAGAATTGTGTATTGATAAACCAACTATTGAAATTTGTTAAGTGAAAAATGTTGTGAGGAAGATTTAAGATAGGAAACTCCATTACAGATTGAAGACACGATTATGATTTAATCTTTATCCCATTGGCTTATAGTAAAAGAGTCGTACCATTCGCGTTATAGAATTGATCCAAAGTTAGATGTAGATTCCCCAGAAAAAATTGAAAATTTAATAATTGTTAATTTCGTGAACATGGCTGATATTCCACAATAAGTCAGATAGTCCGGTGCATTCACCTCTCAGAAGGTTATCTTATCAGGAAAAGAAAGAGGTTGACTATATTGTAGAAGATCTATTAAAAAAAGTGGAAACGTTGCAATCGGACGCAACAGACGGCGATGTTCTTAAATTTTCAGACTTTTCGTTCATGATTTTTTGGTATTCAAATACGAACAGCGTTCTTAAAACACGTTCTTAATTTTGATTTTGTTCTTAAATTATGAACAGACGTTCTTGATTTAAGAACCATTTGTTGATATTGGTCCATTATAAGAAAATTGGTTCTTAATTTCAATACAAATGGAACCAATTTCGTTCTATTTGTACCAAATTAAGAACAATGTTCATAAAATAAATAATGAACGCATTTACCACCCAAAGCTCAGCTGAATTTTGATTGGTTAACTATAAACTTAGCTGCGTACGAAATAAGTTTGGAAGCAGCGCACTAGCTAAGGCTTACGCGTGGTTTTCGTGAGGTGTCAGGTTCGATTCGCGACAGAGGAATTGGCTTTTCGTAATAGGTAAGATTAGATAAATTAATTCAAATTACATTTAAAATATTTCTCTAGCATATTAAAGTTATTCGGCAAAGCTATTAACTATTTACAAATAAGTTAACTTAACTACGTATTGCTACTTGTGTTTCATCGCTGCAATAAATTTAATGGCAAGTGTTAATAAGCTTATACTATACTTCAACTAACTACCAATTTAGTGTTAGGGACTGATTTTCGTGATTATTACTAAATATCAATTTTAACAAGTAGAAACGTTGAAGTCGGACACAACCCACTGCGGGGTGGTATACTCGTTACCAGTTTTAAAACCGGTAAAAAGAGGCCTGATTACAAAGGGGTACGAATGCGGCAGCGTTGTACGATGCCTAGACTAAAAAGCTCTTTTGTTACATTTGTGGTGAAGACTGGAATCGGGAACATACTCCAAAATGCCCAGCAAAGGATGTTATCTGCAAATGCGGGAAAAAGGGTCATCTTCAAAAAGTGTGCCGTAACAAAGCTATCAGAGCTGGTGAGGTTAAAGGGGACACTGATAAAAAATCAAAGTATATAAATAAAATAGGTAATGTAAAAGCTAATAGTGGAATTGCAAGTATAATTAATAATTCATTTTACAGAATAAGTTCAGTTGGAGAAAATGTTTGTCACTGGTATAAAGATTGTTAGTTTTTGCTGAAAAATAGACTTTATCTCCATGCAATGAAAAAGGCAGTTTGATTTGGTTTTGGTACTTGTTCAATAAATGATATTTTATTTATTTTATACTTGCTGCGTTTGCCACTTTAACTATGCACACACGAATGAATGGAGCGAACGAGAGTGAGTCGAACAAGAGCGATCGAATGCAAACCGAGAGAACATTTACCGTTACTGCTCTCTTTCTCTCTATTCCCTTTTCGATGCTTGTCCCTTTTGCCGCTTACACATACTTAGCGCAACAGAGGTTAGATAAACAAGTATGTGTATCCAACACACCTCCTCAAAAGAGACATGCATCAAAGTTATATTAGATTTACAATTAAAGTTTATAATTCTATTATGTGGCAAGTTACGCATATTCTGGGGAACAATTTTCTTGATCCAACATTTGTTGCAAAGGATTGGGGAAACCCAGTAAAACCCAATCAGATCATCATACAAAATTAAAATTAAAGAAATCAAAAAGTTACATTATTAAATTAATTACGTTACACAATTTCAAATTGTTTATCAACTTAAATATTCAGTTTCAGTTTTTATACTCGATACCGAAGGTAAAGAGTATATTGGTTTTGTGCAATGTCCGTCATGGTGTCTGTCCGTCCGTATGGTTGCAAGTTTTTTCCACACCCTTCAAGCTAGAGACTTGAAACTTTCCAATTCTCTTTATCTATGGGATAGTAAATTAAAGTGTCAAGATGGGGGTTCTACGATAACTGGGGGGCTGGCAAATCGATAAATTCGATAACCCAAAACCGATAAATCCACATATTTCGCACATCCTTACAGCTAGAAGTACCAATTTTGGTAAGAAGATAGCTATTAGCAACCCCCAAAAAACTGCATCAAAAATTTTGGAGCCACGCCCCCCATTCAGCCCCCAGCCCCCCCGCATTTTAAAGTCAAAAAAGCCTATATCTCCCACAGTTTTTGAGCTATAGCCACCAAATTTGGTGCCAAGATAGGTGATGATGACCCCCTAAAAACTGCACCAAAAGTTTGGATACCACGCCCACCAATCCTGCCTTAGCCACCCCCATCCACCCCAACGCTTCGTCAAAAACGGGAATGAGTGTATCTTCCAGAGTTGTGGAGCTAGAGCCACCAAATTTGGTAGGAAGATAGCTGGCAACGACCCCCAAAAATCTGCATCAAAGTTTTTTAGCCACGCCCTCCATTTCGCCCCCGTTTCCCCACTTTTTACAATTTTCGAGCTAGAGTCACCAAATTTGGTATGTAGATAGCAATTGACATTCCACATAGATCTGCATCAAAAATTTGGATGCCTCGCCCACCCATACCGCGCCAGCCCCCCTTTCCCCACTTATTACAAATTTCGAGCTAGAGTCACCAAATTTGGTATGAAGATAGCAATTGACATTTCACAAAGATCTGCAACAACAATTTTGATGCCACAACTACCCATACCGCCCCCAGCCCCCCCCCTTTCCCCACCTTTTACAAACTTTGAGCTAGAGTCACCAAATTTGGAAGGAATATAGCTGGTGGCATCCCCATCTGCATCGGAGAATCTTTAAGGCAGCGTACACCCCTGCCGCATCCGTACCCCTTTGCAATCAGGCCTGTTTTTACCGGTTCTAATACTGGTATCGAGTATGCCGCAGTCGGTTGCGTCCGACTGCAACGTTTCCACTTGTTTTTTTTTAAGTTAAGATTAAAATTAAAAATTTTTAAATTTAATTCTTTTAAAGAAAAATTAAAGAAAAGTATTTCAATTCATCATTCATAGAATGAAAGCATATTCATTGTAAAGCTATTAGGTATACAGCCCAAGCTGGTTCTTCAAATTCAGGAATTTGGTTTGAGTTAGTGACTTCGTCATCAGATCGGCCAGTTGATTTTCTGTAGAAGTATACTCAAGAATTATTAGTTTATTCTCAACCTGTTCTCGGGAGAAATGATACTTGATATCAATATGTTTCGATCTTTTGTGACAAGATGGGTTATTGGCAATGCTAATACAACCTTGATTGTCTTCGTATAACTTAATAGGCTCATTTAATTCATACTTAATACCTTTCATTAATGATCTTAACCACATAGCTTCTCTTACTGCTTCGAACAATGCCATATACTCTGCTTCAGTAGATGAAGCTGCAACTGAATGTTGTCTTTTTGTATTCCAGCATATTAAGTTCGTCTCAAACATTTTAAACAAAAAACCACTGTACTTTTCCTGTCTACTTCATTTCCAGCCCAATCGGAATCAACGTAGCCATCAAGAGTACTTTTAAAATTCGGATTTTGAACAAAAGTTAGTTTTAAGTTAACTGTACCCTTTAGATATCTTAAAATCCTTTTCAAACATTGCCATAATTCTATATTATTTTTGTTTGTATATCTACTTAATATATTTACGGCCGTACTCAAGTCAGGACGTGTACATAACATGATATACATTAAACATCCGATTAAACTACGACATGGGGCGTCATAGTGTTCGACTGAGTCTAGGGCTACATAGTTCATTTTACTTGGAAGTGGTGTGCTTACTGGTTTACACTCTTCCATACTGAATTTCTTTAAAACATTATTTATATATGATGATTGACTAAGATTTATTTGGCTATCATGAATCTCTACTTTTATTCCAATAAAATGTCTTATTTCCATTAAGTCAGTCATCTTGAATTTATTCATTAAATAAGTTTTAAATTCCTGCATAGTTTGACTATCTTTGGTTGCTATTACTAAATCGTATACAGAATAAATCGTATAAAATAAATATACGAATACAGTTTTTACATCCATGTGATGTATTTTCAAAGCGAACTGGTTTGAAAGAGATAATATGAATCTAAAACTTGAGATTCTTGCTACTGGTGCAAATGTTTCATCATTATCTATTAAGTACTCCTGTGTTAAGCCTCTTGCAATTAATCTTGCTTTATGTTTAATTACGTTGCCATGTTCATCATGTTTTATTGTAAAAACCCATTTAAAATCTACAATATTCTTGTCTTTTGTCTTTTTCAATTTGTCATTATTTATCATGGCTGGACCACTGTCCACAGTTGTTGCATCATTAGGCTGCTTATCTGATATCAAAATATCAGATTTCTCTTCCGTACTCTCATTCCGGAAATTATCTAACAGATCGTCATTTTCATTTGAGCAAATCTGCTCCAAATTATCCGTACTATCATTCGGGATACGATCAATTTTATTTGAGCAATTCTGCTCCATATTATCCGTTCTATCATTCGGGATACTATCATGTACATGAACATTATCTTTAACAACAGTCCTTGAATCCACCACTTTGGTTTCATCTACAACAGCATCTCTAGACGTGATAAACTTCTGAGAATCTATATCCCATAATCTAAACCCATTTGGCTCATATCATAGTAGGATACATTTTATTGACTTTTCGTCAAACTTTCTCTTCCGCAGCTTATTGTGAACATAAACTGTGCAGCCAAATACCTTTAAATACCTTTTCTTTGATGCCATAACTCGAACGGAGTTTTCTTGTCATGTAAGGCTTTACTTGGACTTCTATTTATTAGGTATGTTGCTGTTAAAACAGCTTCTCCCCAAAAACGCTTGTCCAATTTGGCACCGCTGACCATAGCACGTGCCTTCTCTGTTATTGTTCTTATCATCCGTTCCGATACACCATTTAATTGAGGAGTATGTGGAACCGTTAAATGATAAGAAATGCCTTTTTCGACACAATATTCACGCATCTCTTTTGACAAATATTCCCTGCCGTTATCTATATATAAATTTACAACTTTTAAGTTGAAATGCGCCTCGCATTTCGCTATGAAGTCTTTAAAAACATTAAACACATCAAATTTGTGTTTTAACAAATAGCTTACACAATAATGAGTAAACTGATCTAAAAATATAACATAATAGTTCTTGCTATCAACAGTTGCAGGTGTTATCGGACCACAAACATCAGAATGAATTATAAATAAAGGTCTTTTTACATAATTTTTATCTTTAAATTTTTCAAATGGTAATCTAGCTTGTTAACCATTGATACAGGATTCACATAATGCATTATATATCTGCACATCTTTCAAAAGCTCTATATCTTTAAACATATTATTACGTATTACTTCTACAATTTTGCCTTTGCTCATATGCCCTAACCTCTCATGCCATAATCGAAACTCTTCTTCTTTTTCTTTTCTTTGTGTTGCAAAAGCATTCGGGTATACTTTGAAATTTATAATGGATATACCATACTTACATATACCGTCACTGATAAACTTGCCATCTTTTGATATCTTCACACCTCCTGGATGAAATTCGGTTGTCATTCCAGCCTTCTGCATTTTGTTTACCGAGAGAAGATTATGGGGTATCTCCTTACAAAAGAGTACATCTTTGAGAATGATTTTATCTCCCAGGCTGTTGCGGAGCAGTACATTTCCCTTGGCCGTGGCATATAAGTTAACACCCGGTTCCAGCGATGCTCTTCGGCCACCTCTTGCTGTCACCAACAACCATTGGCAACATTTCACAGAGTCAGCAAATTATAAACGTCACAACTCGGCTACTACATCGCACGCCGATGTATCGACACGATACAAAATGCCGGCCGACGGAGAGCCGACGAGAGCTTGCTTGGGAGCGAGTGGAAATCAGTTTAAGTTGAGCGGCCGAAACTGATACTTTAAAATTATCAAATAAACTGAACACTTAAAACGAATTCTGGTTTTTACTTAAAAAGAATTAATCGCGACTACGTTTGAGATTGCAACATTGCAGGAATAGCATTAAGGTGGTATAAACATTCACGGTAGTCGTCCTGACTGCTTAACTGGCGCCCGAGGCAGGACTCTCATAGAGAGATGGACCTAATTTTTTAATAAAAAAATTAATTAATTAAAAATTACAGATAAAAAAATACAACCACAGGCTGTGTAAAAAATTAAAATAAGTGAAACAATTACCCGCCGCGGCGATCTGCTTGTACAGCTTATTCGCGGGCGCATTACAATTGTCTAAAATTCACAATTTATAAACTTACAAGCTGTGTGTTAAATAAAAAAGAGAGAGGAAAAAGGAGAGGTTAAGCAATTGCCTGACGCAGCGATTCGTTTGTACACGTCACAACTGATTCGCTGGCGCAACAAATTGTTTAAAGCTTCACATTTCCCCTTTCAAAGCCACAACGGTCACAGCGTAGACGAAAGCAACAACGAGAACGGCAACAACAAAAATAACGAACGTCGACAAAAGCCACAACGGCGACAAGCCGAAATTGGCGAAAGCAACGAACAGTTTGCAATCGTTATCGTTGCGCCACGTCATTCTACTTTGACATATCGTTGTCGTTGCGCCACGTCATTCTACTTTGACATATCGTTGTCGTTGCGCCACGTCATCCTACTTTGACATATCGTTGTCGTTGCGCGACGTCATTCTACTTTGACTCGTCGTTGTCGTTGCGAAAAGTCACTCTACTTTGACTCGTCGAAGTGTACAGACCGTTTAAAAATTTACGCATTACAATTGTCTTAAATTCAAGGTAATAAAAAAAAATAAGACATGGTGTGCAACTTATTCGCGAGCGAAATAAAAGAATAATTAAAATTAAAATAAAAATATACAATTACACACTGCGGCAATTTGCCCACGCTCGTCGTGCGTCATTATTTGCGAGTGCTAAAATATTGTATTATTTAGAATAACAAAAAAGAAAAATTTTAAACACAATCAAAAACAACTACACACTGCGGCAGTTTGTCCACGCTCGTCGTGTGGCATTATTTGCGGGTGCAAAAAACGTTGTACATTTAAAAAAATAAAAAAATAATGCAATAATAATAATGCAAAAATTTTGTTAAAAGGGAAGATAAAACATAACCACAATGGTTCCATAATTAAGTATGGTGTGTGGCAATCTACTAGATACGCTTAGAAGTGTGGAATGCACTCAAAAAAAGCCGCCTAGTGGATTGTGTGTGCAACCGTACCATTAGTAGGCCAAAAGCCAAAAAGGACAACTACGGACCACCGCGCCCAGTGCCAAAAATATTAAAAAAAAAAAAAAAAAAAAAAAAAAATAATAATAATAAAAAAATAATAAGATTCTTGAAAAGCAAGCGAGTAAAGCGCACGGTGACAGCGCGGCCGACACAAAAATATTTTTTTATTTTTTTTCGTTTATTCACCAAAAATTCTAAAAAAAAAAAAAAAAAAAAAAACATTACTAACATTTATTTTTTCCCTTCCCAATAGAGCACGGCACGCAAAAATTTATCAACTAAATACAACAAATACAACAATTTACAAAACATTGCTACACTAAAAAAAATTAGGAAGGGGTAAGTGAAGCGTTTTCAATTGTTTTACCAAAAAGAGGAAGACCTCAAGTCTGATTTAAACAAGTAAAAAAAAAAAAAAAAAAAAAAAAAAGACGAAAAAAAATTTAAACTTTTTCAAAATCTTTTAATCCAAAAGTAACTCCAAATAAACTCTAGCACTATGGAAGAAATTAAGGCAACCTTGAATAGATTTGAAGACTCTCTAAAAGCCTTGCTTAATCAGGTGATGGGGGTTAAGGAAGAAGTAAGGAAAATAAGTAATAGGCTCCTCGTTGTAGAGACCGATTACGAAGAGCGTAATCCGGTGGCTAGTCAACCTGCACCTTTGACGCGCCCGCGTACGGAGTACGAGTTGAAAGAAACTTATACTCTGCCGGATTGCGTCAAGGAGCTCCAAACTTTCGAGGGCCAATCTGGACAATACATATCTTGGATCAATAGGGCGCAATCCATCCTGAGCGATTATGAAATCGTGAGGGGTAAACCTTTGTTTAGGTCAATAGTGTTGCATATTAGGCAAAAGATTAGGGGAAGTGCCGATATGGCACTCAGTTCGTATGGTGTGAAGGAGGACGACTGGTTGGAGATAAAACGGGTATTAGCACTTCACTATGCTGATAAGCGTGACGTCCGTACTCTGGAGTACCAATTGAGTCAGCTGACGCAGGGCACTAAGACATTGGAGGAATATTACATGGAAGTAAATAACCACTTTTCTTTAATTGTAAACAAGCTAAAGGAGGGATCTCACGCTCCCAATGTGGTCGACGCGTTGACAGAGACCTATAGGGATAAGGCATTGGATGTCTTCATAAGAGGACTTGATGGCGATTTCTCAAAGCTGTTAGTCATTCGCGGACCTAAGAATCTGCCAGAGGCGTATTCTTTTTGTCTGGAACTACAGAACGTCTCATTCAGGGGAAATTTGCAACAATCAACAAATGTGGGAAACTTTACACAACCTTCCTCACAGCCAAACCGGTGGGCTAACTCCCCCCGATTCCAGACCTTTCAACAATCACCAGTACCGTTCCCACATCATAGCGGCAGTACTGTCAGAAACCAACGGGGTTTCCAAAGATTCCAGGGGCCTCGACCTGCCATAAAAATGGAATCCAACAGGTCAGGGCAATCCTTCCAACCCAGATATAATGCACATCAAGGCGATGCTGGGGTCAAGCGAAGCCCAAGCGCCTCTTCTACTTTGAACCCATTCAGAAAGGTGCAAAAGTTGTACCACGTGTCAACGGCCCTGCCTTCTCAGACTCCCGTCTCAAATGAGACCACTCAGGTTCAAAACCACGAAAACTTCTATGAGAACGTGTCTCATGAAAATATAAGTAGCGAACAAGGAGGCTCAGTGCAAGAGGGAATCGTAGAAGATACTCTACAAGAGTTTGAAGGGGAGACAAATTTTATGTATTGCAATTTGATTGGTAGCGTCACATATTTGGTGGACGGACAACTTCACTTTTTTCCTGACTTTCGAAGAATAAAGCAGCGTTTATTTCTTTATTTGTTTATTGTCAACTATGATCAGCTGACATAAAATCCAAATTAATTAAAATTAAAATTAAATTAAAAATTGAAATTAAAATTATGTAAAATAATATTATATATAAATCTGAAAGTAACGACAAGAATTAAGTGAACTTCCCTCGTGGAGCAAAATGAATTTGCGGAAGGATATTAAAATCCTGATGCATCCATCGCCCAAGCCGAGACCGTCGCTGCAATTATTTCGTTTTTCATGGAGGAAAAATACCCACGTTTTACGCTTGTGTAGCCTGTACATAAGTGCCTCTTGCGGTGGCTTGGTGTGCACGCGCCCAAATATTCAGCAGATTGATCAGCATAAAGTAGCGACCGAAAGCAGAGAAAAGCCGTCAGGGATCAAAAACACGTCTTCTGAAGGGAAATAGCGCTTGAGAAAGCCCGACCATGCGTTAAAGCATAACACGCTCCCGCCTCAACATAACCACAACCTGCACCACGAGTGTTGTGCAATTCGCACTTAAGTTTTCGTGGTGCTCTAGATGCCCGTTCTAAAGCTGACGACATTTGAGTGAAATAGTTTAATTTGCACCACTGTGCGCAGAGCTATTTTTCTTGTATCGCGAAGTAAAAAGTTTGAATTTATTTAGAATTAAAATTTAATTGAATACTTATACCTATAATTTTCTATTTTAAAGCTATGCGAGTTTTGTTGTAATACTTATACTTCAACACATCTTTACATATACACCTCAGAGAGAGAGATCTCAGTTTGAGTGTGATTGACGTGTTTTACTTAAGCTCCGAACAACTTATTAATTTTGCGCCGTTTATCAGGCTTTTTATTTATTTTTTGCAGTCTACTGTTCGTAAAACATAGGCTTACCTAAGCTGTGCAAAGTGCTTCTTGTTGTGCGTCGTTTAATTTGCTAATTATTATATTTTAACAATTGCGGCGTCAGCTCTGTGTGGTTGTTAGTGTCTGTTTTTGTTATTCTGCAATTCTGCCGCTTATTCGTGCACTCATTTGTTTGTGTGTTTGTTCGCTGCGTTTACTCTTGTTTGTGTGTTTATTCGCTGCGCATACACTTGTTTGTGTGTTTGTTTCGTTTAAGCGTTATCTGCCTTGCTTGTCGTGCTTTAATACATTTTTGTTGTTGCTTATCGCTCCAAACAAGAAGTATTTGTGTTACGATTCCTCTTAATTTGTGCGATTGCTCTTAGATTTTCTGTGCGCCGTTTTGTCCGTTCTGTGCTCTCGCAACCTATTTTCGTTAGTTTGACCCCAGTGGTAAATATGTCGTGCTGCAAAAAGTCTTGTACATTTAAGCAGTCTGACGATTCTGCACGGCCTCAATTTGTTCATTGCTGGTTGTGTGAGAATTTTATGCATGCTAAATGTGCAGGTCTTACTGGGCGTGAGTGTGACAAGATCACTGCTGTAGCCAAGCCCGGCTGTGGTGGTGTGCGTTGGTCATGCCCTATGTGCATTGATAAGCAAATTGATTTCTCTAGAATGTATAACTCTGTGAGAAATCAGTTTTCAAAACTAAAAAAGACGGCAAGCATGCTAGTGACTGACATTGATTCGAGTTTGGAATTTCTCAATAATTTTAAATTTGAGTCATTGTCTACTCGCCGGTTGGAGTCTGAATTTTTGAATGTTCCGTTAATGTTTGCCCCTTCACCATCGTCGCTTTCACCCGTGCCTAGTAACGTAGAATTGTCGCCAGTTCTATCATTATCTCCAACTCCAAGCGATTGTTCGAATATATCTCCTGCAGTATCCCCTGCTATTAGTAGTATGGTTCCCGTCTTGGATCCTGCCGAAATAAACGCGGTAAATAATGATCTATCTGTCCCCATACCTCAGCCACCTCCTATTTTAACAGTAGTGGCTCCTCGCAAGCAAGTTTTTGTGTCGCGACTTTCCGCTGAAACAACTTGTGATTCTGTTGCTGCCTATATTGCTAGCAAAACTAAAGTTAGCGTCTCTATTACGAAATTTAACTTTTCTTCCCCTCGCGAAATATCATCTTTTAAAATTAATGTCTCTTTAGAATCGTTTTCAATCATATGTGATCCCAAATTTTGGCCCCCTCATACGGTTGTTCATGAGTTTTTGCAAAAAAAAAGAAATCTGCCTTTACCTGTCAACCTTCCAGCTGCAACCTTCTCAAATAATAACTCTGTCGTTTCAAAAAACTAAATTCTGATGAAATATCTATTATTTATCAGAATGTTAGGGGTCTGGTCTCAAAACTTAAAAACTTGTTTTTGAATAGCTTTTCGTTCCATGCTGATATAATTTCTTTTACTAAAACTTGGTTAAATCCAAGTGTATCTAATTGTGAACTTTTTTCAAATAATTTTATCGTCTATAGAGCTGATCGACCGTCTCGCCGAGGTGGTGGGGTATTAATTGCTGTTAAAGCTACTCTCCAGTCGGAACCTTTCTGTTTTTCTGCCATTAATGATGCTGAGATTATTTCTGTTAAAATAACTCTCCCTTCACATGTTGTTTATATCACTTGCTCTTATATCCCTCCTTCTTCTGACATTCAAGTTTATCTTCAACACCTAACTTGTATTAAAGAAGTTTCTGCTCATATCCGTGATAATGATATTTTCATCGTACTGGGTGACTTTAATTTACCAACCATCCCCTGGTCTTCATCCGACACCATAAATTATCTTGTACCGTCTGCCCAGCATGACTTCTTAGAAGAAATGCTTGATCTTCCATTGTTTCAGATCAATTCAATTTCTAATCATTTGATTAGAACACTCGATCTTGTATTTATTAACAACTACTGTATTGCCAATGTATCTAGGTCATCCCCTCTGTCTGTCCCTGAGGATTCATATCATCCTACTTTAGAAGTTACATTGTCTGTTAGCAATCCTGTTATGTCTTCTCCTCCAGTGTTTAACCTGCCTCGCCGTTGCTTTCGCAAAGGAAATTACTCTTTATTAAATCAACGTATTCTGGCAACTGATTGGTCTTTTATATATGATTCGGTTGATATAAATATTGCCTTAAAATCTTTTTATAGCACCTTAAACTCTCTATTGGACGAATGTATCCCTTACTCTGCTCCGTTGTCCGTTTCTTCTAAGCCCCCTTGGTTCACTCCAAGACTATTAACTTTACAAAATAATAAATCTAAATATTATAAAAATTTAGCAGGTCTGGCTTGAGTGCTGACTTGTCTAAATACATTATAGTCAAATCAAACTTTCTTCTCCTGAATTCACAGTGCTATGAGAATTACCTTATTTGTTGCTAAATCCCAAAAAATTTTATAATTTTGTCAATTTTAAGCGTAAATCTTCCACTTTACCGTCATCTTTCATGTTTGGGATGGATAAATCTAGCATCGATAGCGAATCCGCTAATATTTTTGCCAATTTCTTCCAATCAACTTACTCTTCTGCATCCCCTATTAACATACCTTACCCTTATAGTATTGCTTCTACAAATTATATTCCTGTTCCCACCATCTCTCAGTCCACTCTGCTATCAGCTTTAAATTCGTTAAAGTCTTCTTACTCTCCTGGACCTGACAATATACCTAGTTGTCTTCTTAAAGAGTGCAGTGCTTCTCTTCTTCGCCCATTGCTTAAGCTTTTTAATCTCTCCCTTGAATCTTCTGTCTTTCCATCTCTTTGGAAAGAATCTTTTATAATCCCTCTTCACAAAAAAGGTGGGAAGTCCAATATTGAAAATTATAGGGGCATTGCAAAATTGTCCGCTATCCCTAAATTATTTGAAAAAATTATCACTTCATCTCTGCAACATTTCTGCAAATCAGTCTTATCCCCTGCTCAACATGGCTTCGTAAAAAATCGGTCAACCATGACCAATCTATTAGAATTCACAACTTTAGTAAATGATGCTTTCCTCTCGAAAATGCAAACTGACGTCATTTACACAGACTTCAGTAAAGCTTTCGACACTGTACACCATGACCTATTACTTCTCAAGCTTGTCCGTATTGGTTTCCCTCCCTCACTTATATCTTGGATTTCTTCTTATTTAAAGGGTCGGACACAAAGAGTACTCCTAAGATTGGCTACCTCGAAACAAGTTCATGTTACTTCTGGAGTACCTCAGGGTAGTCATCTTGGTCCTTTACTCTTCACTCTTTTTATAAATGATCTTCCCTCTGTTTTATCACATTCTCGCATTCTCATGTACGCAGACGATGTGAAACTTATTTTCTCCTACTGTAGTTCTCTAAATCATACTTGCTTACAAGATGATTTAAATTCAATGCATCTTTGGTGTAAGACTAATCAGTTGCTTCTCAATTGTTCTAAATGTATGTTTATGACTTTCAGCCGAAATAACCCCTTCATTACCAACTACTTAATTGACAGTACCCCGTTGCAACGTATTTTTACAGTCAAGGACCTTGGTGTTCTTTTTGACTCAAAACTCTCATTCGGCCTTCATATTTCTACTATTGTTAATGAGGCCAAAGGTGTTCTTGGTTTCATTAAACGTTGGTCTAAAGAGTTTAACGATCCTTACGTTACGAAAACTCTGTACACTTCCCTTGTTCGCCCTATCCTAGAGTACTGCTCTTGTATATGGAGCCCCCAGTATAGAAATAACCAGGATCGTATCGAATCTGTTCAGAAGCAGTTTTTGCGTTTTGCCTTACGAGGCTTAAATTGGGATAATAACCTTCGCTTGCCTTCATATTCCAGTAGGCTTCTTCTCCTTAACCTCCCGTCGTTGAACAATCGTAGGATAGTCCTTGGTGTTGCCTTCCTGCACAAGTTGATTAATGGTGATATAAATTCTTCTTTTCTGTTAGGTCATCTCCATTTCTCTATTCCCTCCAGACCTACTAGAAACTTTCGCCCGTTATTTTTGAAAACGTGCACAACAGATTACGCTATGCACAGTCCATTTCGTGTTTTATGCGTCAAATTTAATAATCTATACCACGTGTTCTCTAATGAGACCTCTCTCTCCTTAATCAAATCATTGCTTTCAGTTTATCTTCGGGAAGTTAATGACCGCTCTCAGCTATGAAACGGGGCTGAGCCTGCTGGACTGGCTAAGTTGTTTTCTTTCATCGGGTCATATATATATAAATATTTTTTATTCTATTTTATTTATTTTTATTATTATTATTATTTTTATTTTATTTTTTTTTTTTTTTTTTAACATTAATTTTTAGTTTACACATTTAAGTTTTTCTTTTCTATTTTCTACTAACATCTCTGTTTTAAGTATAGAGTCTATAATATCACTGACATTTTTGGCTGTGGAAAGGGGCATAGCTGGCCGGACTGGCAAATAAAACACCCCCATCGGTCGGTGATGTTATTAGACATTTTTGTTCTCAGCCTAGGCTTTTTACTACTACTATTTAATTGTAACTTATTTTTAAAAGTTGACTCTAGAATTGTCAACAACTTTCAATAAATACAAAATACAAATCTACAGCCACCTCTTCGTCATCAGGCCTGCTGACATCGATGGAAACTGGTAAAATGCTCGTGACAACGGCCTAGCCGAAACTAAAAAAAGTAATCAAATGATTAAAGATTATAAATAATATCGTGTGTTTGCAATATAAACAAACAAAAGAAAAGTATTTATTACAACAAAATACGCACCGCTAATTTAGATTCCAGCTAAATATAGATTTAAAACGTAGTCGTTAGCTTTTAAAAATATAAATAATGTTTTCTTAAATTTAAACTGTTAGAAAAACATCATTGAATTTATTTTAATTAAAATTAATTGCTGAATTGTTTACGAAGATGAATTAGCGAGTTATTTAATGGGCATCTGATCGCTTGTCACACAAGCATTTTAAGGATAGAATTACGCAGACTTAGTAAATTCTGCAGGTAGGGAAGGTAAAGACAGAAGAACATCTCCACCATAGTTCTTCTAACACTACATATCTCTTGAGTGAATGTCGATTGACCTTGGTTCTCCGATTTATACCTTATCTGTCTTCGACTTTTTGTTTTAGTGAAGCGTATGTCAAGGCAGTTCCAAAGCTCCCACCCCAATTGCCGTGAGCACGGCCGGAACCGTATGGTAGACAGGGAATTGCCGAAACATTACTGTTGTGCACGTTACAAGCTTAAATAGCAACAGCTTTATGTATCGTATAGTCTCAAAAAAGAAAAAAAAAATTTGAAGCAATCGTCAATTATACATCATAAGGATCATTTTGAGAAGACTTCATTACATTGGCATACATTAAATATTTAACCTTAGGTCAAAAGTTGTTTGTTTTACATTTAAAACATACGAAGCTCGACATTTTTACAATCGATACCGTAGGTAAAGAGAGGTTCTACGATAACTGGGGGCTGGCAAATCGATAAATTTGATAAATCGAAATCGATAATTCCACCTTTTTCGCACATCCTTACAGCTAGAACTACCAAATTTGGCGAGAAGATAGCTAACTGCATCAAAAATTTTAAGACACGCCGTCACATTCCGCCCCCAGCCCTCCCGCAGTTTGAAAACAAAAACGCGTTTATCTTCCACAGTTTTTGAGCTCGAGCCACCAAATTTGGTGCCAAGATAGGAGATGACGCCCCCATAAAACTGAGTTAGCCTCACTCATTGCCCTGGGCAAGTAATTCAATTTTACCTCATACGTCATTGCGCGTTCCTCCAATGCTTCTATGAACCCGAGTCAGTGTAACCGTCAAATCTCATCGTATGTCGCGAGCGGGCGTACGACCTTCGCTCTTCTTACACTGCACTATGGGCAAAAAGTCCGAAATTTTTGCATAAAGTATATTTTTCTATGTTTTAAAAACTCAAAATTGAATGTTTTTTCTAATTATGCATACCCAAGAGAATATAAAAATGTTTCGCAAAAAATTTTAAAGTTTTCGGTTTGAAATTGCCGCGCAAACAAAGTCCGATGACCAATCGTTTGCTCCACTTATTGAAATACAACCATAATTTTTCATAAACTTTGTGCTATTGTTGCGGCTTGTTCCTTAAAGTGAAGACAATTTGGAAAAATGGAAAATAGTTGTACAGGTATGTAGATTGAATGTTGTATGTTGGTTTATATGTGCTTTGTATGTTTTGCCGCGTATCGTCAATTGTTGTTGGAGTATTTTTACAGCTGAAATTTAGCAAATGTAGTTGTGTTCTGTGGAGTGTAACTTATTCGCAGCGCGCGCTTGCGAGCAACGAAATATGGTATGTTTTTCGTTAAAGTATTTAGATTACGGTGATATTAACATCTTTTGCCCCTTTTTGCCCCTTTTCGAAAAAAATGGCATATTGCAGCCGGGTATGAGTTTCGCCGCTAAACATTGCTGGAGGTTTGGGACAACAACCGACGTGATGACTCTGCCGTAACGAAGTGGGTGTTGGAAAAAATTAACAAAAATGAAGTCAGCAACTCACACGTTGATCAAATTGAGGAAACTGTGCGCAATTTCATAGCACACGTTAAGAAATATTTGCCTAAATGCAACCGTATGTTGTCAAGGTTTAAGGTTACTCATTCAAGGTGGCTTTCGCAGGCGATTATTATAACCTTAGATGGAGAGCTTACGGATCCATCTCCCTCTAAAATGGGTAGACCAACCAAATTCCCAGGCTGGAATGCGTTTGAAACATAAATAGCATAATTAGCAAGTGATCTTGCATCCGGCACAGATTTTTCAATGCAGCACTTATTACATGCTGCTTCTGTTTCTGCAAAAAAAAATCTAAAAAGGATGATTTGTTTAACGCGTTAAATGTAATCAGGGAAGAACAGACAGCGAGCACGACAGGAGGCCGAAAATTTTCGGTGATTATTCCCCTTACCCCTGAAGAAGCATTGCCATTTTTGTTGGAAAATGGACTTACGAAACAGCAGTACATCAATATGCACCATTTCAATAAAGCTCATGGCTGCAACATTTTCCCCCCATATAATACAAAAATAAATAATAAACTCCTCTTTGCTTCCGGTTAGATGTTTAGGAGAAAATGCTTCAGAAGCAAGAAACAAGTACTATAAGAACGATAGAAAATCACACGCCCGAAAAAATAGCCGTTAAAGCAATATGGCTGATGTTTTTAATAGAGCTATGGATACTTCTGATCCACTTGTATCCAGCATATGTTTGAATGAAAGGCAACATAAAATAAAGAAAAAACCCTTGCCAGCAGAAGTAATAAATCTTTTAAAATGCCCATCTCCCCAGAATAACGAAACAATTACGTCAGCTACGGGAAATGAAAATTCGGACTCCGCGGACGATTCTGATGGTAATCTACGTTTTGAGTTAGACAATGAAGAACAATAAACATATCTGTTAATAAAATTTTGAACTTATACATAGAAATTTTTATATTTTTTCTTGGGTGTGGGGAGGAGGTGTTGAAGGTGTGGTTTGATTGAAAAATAAAAAAAAATACATAATTCTATATTAATATTTCACATTTTTGTGCAAAATTTGAATGCTCTAGCTTGAAAACTGGACTTTTTGCCCATAGTGCACTGGTGTCTTATGCTATGCTTATTCTATTAACCTTCACCGTACCATAAAAATGTTAAATGCTTAGCCTGTTAAAGTGGATATTATGATTATTCATATTTAATACTGTATAGATATATGTATAAGTATGTATATAAATGTATTGTGGGGGAGGCCTGCGCTTGGCCTACCTCACAGCCTCTAAAAATTTAAACAGTCAAGATATTTTCTTGAAGAGTTTTTATACTCGTTACCAAAGGTAAAGAAATAGAGCTAGAGCCACCAATTTTGGTGCCCAGATTTGTGATGACGACCCCCAAAAAAACTGCATCAAAAGATTGGATGCCACGCCCATCAGTTTTGCCCTAGCCGCAACCAGCCACCCCAACGCTTCGTAAAAAACGGGAATGCGTGTATCTCTCAGAGTTGTAGAGCTAGAGTCACCAAATTTGGTAGAAAGATAGCTTGCAACGGCGCCCAAAAATCTGCATCGAGCCACGCCCACCCATTCCGCCCCAGCCCCTTTTCCAGCACCTTTTACAAACTTTGAGCTAAAGCCACCAAATTCGGTATGAAGATAACATGTACCGACCCCCAAAGATCTGCATCAAAAACTTGGATGCCACGCCCAACCATACGGCCCCCAGCCCCCATTTCCCCACTTTTACAATCTTTGAGCTAGAGTCACCAAATTTGGTATGAGGATAGCAATTGACATTCCACATAGATCTGAATTAAAAATTTGGATGCCACACCCACCCCATCCGCCCCAGCCCCCCTTTCCACAGCTTTAACATACTTTGAGCTAGAGTCACCAAATTTGTAAGGAAGATAGCTGGTGGCATCCCTATCTGCATCGGAGAATCTTTAAGGCAGCGTACACCCCTGCCGCATCCGTACCCCTTTGCAATCAGGCCTCTTTTTATCGGTTTTAATACTGGTAACGAGTATACCGCAGTCTGTTGCGTCCGACTGCAACGTTTCCACTTGTTTAGGAGTAAAATGGTGAAAAAATACAAAATTCCAAAAATGTGTTGCATGCATTCCTGGGTATATATATGACATATAACCGTGAAAACCCATTCTTATTGTTATTGTTTCAATCTTTTGCAGGCTACTATGTCTACTTTGACAAAAATTTGTATAAAACGAGCTTTTTATACCCTTAACCCATAAAATGGGTAAATAAGGGTATAATGGTTTTGTGCAAAAGTATGTAACAGGCAGAAGGAAGCATCTCCGAACCCATAAAGTATATATATTCTTGATCAGCATCAATAGCCGAGTCGATTTAGCCATGTCCGTCTGTCTGTATGAACGCGTGGATCTCAGAGACTACAAGAGCTAGAGACTTCAGATTTGGGATATAAGTTCTCCTATACCATGAGCAGAACAAGTTTGCTTCAAATTATCGATTAATATTCTGGTTTCCGATATACACATGGAATCGATAACAAAAAATTTTCGAATTTGGAAAATGTAAAAATGAGAGTTGAAAGAATGGGTAACGATAGATCTTTTCTGAAATTTTCGTTCAAATCGGTTAAGAAACACCAGAGATATCGAATTTAATCGATTGAAGTTATGTCAGTATACCAAAGTCTTATATAAATTTAATTTATTTTTTGCAACTGGGTTCAGGGTATCTTCTAGTCGGGCTGTCCCGACTAGAGCCTTCTTACTTGTTATTTTGTAAATTTTGCGTACATCAAGCGGTTATTGCCTCTCTGTCTCTGTTTTGATACTGTTCTTTCTGTTGTATTTTAAAGTTTTGTTTTATTTGTAGCGCATGTTTAATCTCCTCATGTGCTTCGCTGTTGGCATTTGTTTCCTACGCTCACTGCTGCTGGTGGATTGCTCGAAAAATACCAGTGTGATCTCCACAAACGCCCGAATCAGCTGTGAATGACTGTAACTCAAGGTCAATATAATGACCTTTTAGTGATTTATGTTTTGTTTCCTTTGCTATATGCTCGATTTCTCTTTTATTTGTTTATATTTCAGTTCACTCATACTGTTATTAAGCCAAACACGTGGTGTGCAAAATTAGTATATAGTATTTGTTGAATCATTTATGGCAAACAATACAGAATATATTGTTTAGCCCAAGTCAATGCCTGATTTGGTGTCTTACTTATTCTATAAGGATACCGCATGCAAAAATAAAAAAATTTTCAGCCTGTGTTAGATACACGGTCGCATAGGTTAACCGTAGAATACGTCTGTCCTTGTGCAACAAAAATTATGAAACTAAACACAGTAATTATATGATTTGAAATTTAAATACATATATGAAACATATAAATTTTATATTTATATTATAAAACAAAACCATATGCACATGCTATCAGCTATCGCACTCGCTCACACTTATTGCTTACATCACTAATACTTAAATCTATATACATATATAAAAGAGTTTGTCCTGATGATAATGGAAGAGCCACAGCCTAAACGAAAAGAGCTAGAAGGCTGAAATTTTCACACAATTTTCCATGCAGGTAGGAGGTGAGCACTAAGAAGGGAATTTTTATTTGGACAACTCCTTCAAGTACCTCCCATACGATTTGGAGCACTTTTTACCCATTTTAAAAAACAAATTACAATTACAACAAGTACCCATTCCACTACTGTCGCCTGATTGTCGCACAAGCTGAGGGTTTGATCGCGAGCGAGAATACAAAAACAAAACAAATGCGCAGTGACGCCTTCGCGTCGCACAAGCAAAGTCATAACAAGTGGAAACGTTGCAGTCGGACGCAACCGACTGCGGCATACTCGATACCAGAATTAAAACCGGTAAAAATAGGCCTGAATGCAAAGGGGTACGGATGCGGCAGGGGTTTACGCTGCCTTAAAGATTCTCCGATGCAGATGGGGATGCCACCGGCTATCTTCATACCAAATTTGGTGACTCTAGCTCAAAGTTTGTAAAAGGTGGGGAAAGGGGGGCTGGGGGCGGTTTGGGTGGGCGTGGCATCCAAATTTTTGATGCAGATCTTTGTGGAATGTCAATTGTTATCTTCATACCAAATTTGGTGACTCTAGCTCGAAGTTTGTAAAAGGTGGGGAAAGGGGGGCTGGGGCCGGTAAGGGTGGGCGTGACATCCAAATTTGTGATGCAGATCTTTGTGGAATGTCAATTATTATCTTCATACCAAATTTGGTGACTCTAACTCGAAATTTGTAATAAGTGGGGAAAGGGGGGCTGGGGGAAATATGGGTGGGCGTGGCATCCAAATTTGTGATGCAGATCTTTGTGGAATGTCAATTGCTATCTTCATACCAAATTTGGTGACTCTAGCTCAAAATTTGTAAAAGGTGGGGAAAGCGGAGGCTGGGGGCGGTTTGGGTGGGCGTGGCATCCAAATTTTTGTTGCAGATCTTTGTGGAATGTCAATTAATATCTTAATACCAAATTTGGTGACTCTAGCTCGAAGTTTGTAAAAGGTGGGGAAAGGGGGGCTGGGGCCAGTAAGGGTGGGCGTGACATCCAAATTTGTGATGCAGATCTTTGTGGAATTTCAATTGCTATCTATATACCAAATTTGGTGACTCTAGCTCGAAGTTTGTAAAAGATGGGGAAAGGGGGGCTGGGGGCGGTAAGGGTGGGCGTGGCATCCATATTTTTGATGCAGATCTTTGTAAAATGTCAATTGCTATCTTCATACCAAATTTGGTGACTCTAGCTCGAAATTTGTAAGAAGTGGGGAAAGGGGGGCTGGGGGCGGTATGGGTGGGCGTGGAATCCAAATTTTTGATGCAGATCTTTCTGAAATGTCAATTGCTATCTTCATACCAAATTTGGTGACTCTAGCTCGAGAACTGTAAAAATTGTGGAAAGGGGGGCGAAATGGAGGGCGTGGCTCCAAAACTTTGTTGCACATTTTTGGGGGTCGTTGCCAGCTATCTTCCTACCAAATTTGGTGGCTCTAGCTCCACAACTCTGGAAGATACACGCATTCCCGTTTTTGACGAAGCGTTGGGGTGGATGGGGGCGGCTAGGGCAGTATTGGTGGGCGTGGCATCCAAACTTTTGATTCAGTTTTTAGGGGGTCATCATCACCTATCTTGGCACCAAATTTGGTGGCTCTAGCTCAAAAACTGTGGGAGATATAGCCATTTCTGATTTCAAAATGCGGGGGGGCTGGGGGCGGAATGGGTGGGCGTGACTCCAAAACTTTGATGCACATTTTTGTGGGTCGTTGCCAGCTATCTTCCTACCAAATTTGGTGGCTCTAGCTCCGCAACTCTGGAAGATACACGCATTCCCGTTTTTGACGAAGCGTTGGGGCACATGGGGGTGGCTAAGGCGGTATTGGTGGGCGTGGCATCCAATCTTTTGATGCAGTTTTTGAGGGGTCATCATCACCTATCTTGGCACCAAATTTGGTGGCTATAGCTCAAAAACTGTGGGAGATATAGGCTTTTTTGACTTTAAAATTCGGGGGGCTGGGGGCGGAATGGGGGGGCGTGGCTCCAAAATTTTTGATGCAGTTTTTTGGGGGTTGCTAGTAGCTATCTTCTTACCAAATTTGGTACTTCTAGCTGTAAGGATGTGCGAAATATGTGGATTTCTCGGTTTTGAGTTATCGAATTTATCGATTTGCCAGCCCCCCAGTTATCGTAGAACCTCCATCTTGGCACTTTAATTTACTATCCCATAGATAAAGAGATTTGGAAAGTTTCAAGTCTCTAGCTTGAAGGGTGTGGAAAAAAGTTGCGTTTATACAGACGGACATACGGACAGACGGACAGACACCATGACGGACATTGCACAAACTCAATATACTCTTTACCTTCGGTATCGAGTATAAAAAAAGGTTCGACACTTGCAAAAACGAAACGGATTTCTGCTTCTTAATGAATATGTGCATACACAATTAAGTGAACAATGCGCTTGAAAATAATTTTCATAATTTTATGTACATGTATCACTTCGCACAGTGCATATTATTTTTTTTTCAAATTTGTGTGCCTTTGACAATTGATTTACGACCCAAGTAGCGTTTGTTGTTGTTGTCAGTTTTGTTGTTGGGCCCGCACTGCTACTTTTTGTTGGTGTCATTGATTTAAAAAAAACAACAACAACATAACAAAACTTGGTGCGTCTAGAAAAATTTCCCACACCAGAATATGTTATGGGGGTGGATTCGCCTGCTTGCTGCTTATATAACTTAGACAAACCGTAACACACTAACATTTATTGATATATTATTGATATACAATTTTGAATAAGCAAAGGGCGTTCATATAAGCGCGTGTGTTGCTCTTATGATAATCAGATAATTTGAAATCTCGCTCCGATCATGCGCCTTTGTTGTTGCTCATTTACGTTCACTCTCTATTTTATGTGCGCGCTTTGCACGTCAATCATAAAGTTTAATAACCCTATCTCCTCCGCACACACTCTAAATTAAAGCTAAAGGCAATATACAATTCACTTAACTGCAGCCTCTTAGATATGTTTTGCATTGATTCAGTGCGTGTGAAGAAGGTAGCGATACTACGCTCTTTGTTTGACTTGCAGAGCGCGCGCATAGATAAGAGAATTAGCCGAAATAGCCAACAACGAAGGCGCGATTTAAAAATAATTTGTCATCTAGCGCCGAACATGAAGAGCGATGCGCGAGCGAATCTGAAAACAAGTAAGAAGGTTTTAGTCGAGAAATCCCGACTAAAAGATACCCTGATCCCGTGTATTAAAATGACTTGCAGAAGTGAGTTTTTCTTGACTTGAACTTTAATATAAAATATCTCCAGTGTTTCTTAACCGATTTGGATCAAATTTTCATGGAAGCTATAAAGTTATCCATAGTTTCAACTTCTATTTTTAACTTTCTTAATTCGAGATTTTTTCGTTATCGATTAAATATTTATATCGAAAGCAAGAATAGTTATCGATAGTTTGAAATAAAGTTGATCTGCCTATGGCCACCAAGGAAAAATGAGTTCATGAGTTCCCAACAAGCCCCGTACGCAATGATTGCTCTATAATATTTTTCCTTGGTGCTATGGCTTAGGAGAAGTTATGTTCCAAAATTGAAGTCTCTAGCTCTTTTAGTCTTTGAGATTGACGTGTTCATACATACGGACGGACGGACGGACAGACGGACAGAAGGTCATGGCTATATCGACATGGCTGTTGATGCTGATCAAGAATATATATATTTTATATGGGGTTGGAGATGCTTCTTTCTGCCTGCTCAAAACAATTATATCCTTTTTTTTATCAGGGTATAAAAAAATTTAATATTTTACGCATCGATTGCTTTCAAAACAAAGTTTTCTTATATTTTGTAGCCACAGTAAGAGAACAGAGAGAAGAACAAAGAAGAAGAAATATGACTGTTTATGGTACTCACTGCAAGCAGCATGCACAGCTGAGGGAATATATGCATGTCTTCATCACAAAGAGCGGCTTAAAGCTTAATCAGCGCGCGCGTCGCTTATGACTGCCGCTAGATATAAAATAATTTGAATGCAATCATGCGTCTTTGTTGTTATTTACGCTCACTCTTTTGTTTATGCGCGCGCTCTGCATGTCAAACATAAATCTTAAAATCCCTATCTCCTCCGCGCTCACTTAGCTAAGCTTGCCATAACTAAGAGGCTGTAGTTAAGGGAATGGCATTGCCTAATTTACACCACCCATACATAGCTCTTAAGTGCAAGCGTTGTACTATGTTAGAGCTCGGTGTCTGTTGCTTAGATGAATAACTGTAATGCTCTTTCCAACACTATGTTTTTGCATACAATGGTAAGAGAATTGGTTATGCATTTTAGTTCATAATTAATGTGAACAAAGAAAGTTAATTTTCGTTTCAGTGAATTTTTTAATATTGTTTATATTAAGGATAATAATAAAATCGAAAGTTACTTTTTGAATCAGTGAGTTTTTCAATATTCTGATTTTCGTATTATATACTATATATACATTCCTTTAAAATTGCGTATATATATAAATTCATTTTAAATACGTATTTTATGATAAGTTATAATAAAATTGAATTGCTATTATTTAAATATTTAAATAACGATCAACGTATTTTAATTTCTTTTGTAGTTTTTTAAACACAAGAAAATTAAGTCGATTTTCGACTTAATAATCGAAGCAACATTATGTATAGTTGTCTTCTATTTTACATATTATATAATAGTTATATAGACGCTGCTTTAGTGCATTTCAAAATCAAATAAAACTTAGCAGTCTGAATATTCTATTAAAATAATATAAGTTGGTATATTCAATTTTATTGAATTCTATACTTACGTATAGACGCTGTAACGTTGTACAGTGAAGTCAATTTTTGACTTATTTTGAAGTATTTATTTATTTATAATACTTACTTTAAATAAAGTTGTTAATTTGTTTTGTTGTTTTTTTTTCAACAAAATTAATAAGTCGATTTTAGACTTAATAATTGAAGCAACATTATATATAGTTGTCTTCTATTTTGCATATTATATAATAGTTATATAGACGCTGCTTTAGTGCATTTAAAAATCAAATAAAACTAAGCAGTCTGAATATTCTATTAAATTAATATAAGTTGGCATATTCAATTTTATTGAATTCTATACTTTGTATAGACGCTGTAACGTTGTACAGTGAAGTCAATTTTTGACTTATTTTGAAGTATTTATTTATTTATAATACTTACTTTAAATTAAGTTGTTAATTTGTTTTGTTGTTTTTTTTTTCAACAAAATTAATAAGTCGATTTTAGACTTAATAATTGAAGCAACATTATATATAGTTGTCTTCTATTTTGCATATTATATAATAGTTATATAGACGCTGCTTTAGTGCATTTAAAAATCAAATAAAACTAAGCAGTCTGAATATTCTATTAAATTAATATAAGTTGGTATATTCAATTTTATTGAATTCTATACTTACGTATAGACACTGTAACGTTGTAACAATCGTTTTACAGTGAAGTCAATTGACTCACAGCCAAATTAAAATATGTCTATTGAAGCTTTAGATATTAGTGGTGTTTTGGTGCCGCATACAACTGTTGCCATAATTGGTGATGGAGCCTGTCTTTTTAGATCTATTTCCTACCTTTTATTTGGTAGGCAAGGCTTCCATGGCACCATACGCCAAAATATTGTTGAACATGTAACCAACTGGCAAACTTTTGCTTGCTTCAGCATAAACTTAAATGGAGAGTGTTAAAGCTCTTCTGAACAATATGAATGCGCTATGTCATACTCATATACTTATGGTACTGCATGTGAGCTTCAAGCAGCAGCAGAAATTTATGCTGTAAATTTCCAAGTTTTTCACAATGGAAATTTATTACAAGCATTCGGAAATAATATGCATCCTGTAAAAAGATTTCATTTTACCGGTCCATTAATGAATGGACATTTTGATGTTTATATTCCTTTAGAGGAAGGCAGCGTTTACAATGTCAGCGTGAGATTGGAAAATGTTTTGTTCCTGTCTGACACACATATTTTTCACATAAGTTTGTCTCCCTCATTTCCAATCTGTAACCGGTCTCGCTTGCATCTCAGCTTGGAGTGGAAAAAAGCTATTCAAAAATTGAGTTTTAAGTCAAGTCAGCTGTCAATAGGTGTCGCATTTTCGAAATTAGCAACATGTGCTTGAAAGCACCAAAGCTCTAACCTCTATTTTACTCAAAATGGCTGTCAATAGGTGTCGCATCTTCGTAAGCTCCAATGTTTTTACCACTATTTTACTCAATACAGAGGTAAATGTTAATATAATTCACTATTTAATATTTATTTAGTACATATTAACGCATATATAACAATAAAATCATTGTTTTGTAAGAAAAGCAAATCGTTTAATTTTCGCGCCATTGCAAATGTGTTAGCTGAGTCGAATCAGCTGATTGCATTGTTCACGCTGACATTGTAAACTACCAGCGTGGATTTCAGATTTTTAAAAGCTTCAATCCAAGCTAAGCTGACATTGTAAACGCTGCCGAAGTATTAACTCAAGATACTGATACGTCAAGTGAATGTATAACTGAAAATGTTAAAAATCCTGTTAAAAGACGTAGTCGGTTCACCGGCAAAACAGAAAAAAAGGTAAAAAAACGTTCATTAGAAAAAAATAGTGATATCAATAGGGGTAAGCGCATAGAAGCATCAAAAAGATATCGTGTTAATAATCCTGATGTTATTAGAGTTGTAGTGAGAAGAGATCAGACTAATAATCCTGAAGCTCATAGAGTTGTAGTGAGAAGACATCAGGCTAATAATCCTGATGCACGTCAAGAAAGGCGTTTGCGTGCATGGAGTGTTAAAGCCATGTCTGGCTTAAACTATGATTTTGAAATAGCTTACAAGTCAGATAAAATTACTCAACTTGGTAGTATGAATTTGATATGCAAACATTGTAATGCTTTAAAATGGAAAAATGAGCCTTTGGGTATCTGTTGCAAGGCAGGAAAAGTTAAACTTTCACAAAATGAAAGTTTGCCTGATCCACTTAAAAGCTTAATAATTGGTGGAAATCCAAAGCATGATCATTTCATTGATCGTATAAGAAAGTATAACAGCTGCTTTCAAATGACTTCTTTTGGAAGTACAAAAACTATAAATGATAGTTGGTCAACCCTTAAAGTCCAAGGACAAGTGTATCACTTAATTGGTAGTGTCCGACCTTTGCCAAATGAAGAAATGCAGTTTCTTCAAATTTATTTTGTTGGTGATGATGAAAAGGAAGCTCAACTACGTTGCAAAAATATTTCAAATGTTGATTTAAGCGTAGTAAAGGATCTTCAATGTATGTTTCATCATCATAATCGTTATGTTAAAGATCTAAAAATGGCTCTCAATAAAATACCAACAAGTACTAAAGACTATAAATTGATTATACATGCTGATCGAACACCCGCTGGTGCTCACAAAGGGCTTTACAATGCACCTCAATCAAGCGAAGTAGCTTTAGTTATTGTTGGTCAGCAATTTGAAAAGCGCGATATTATTATTGAAAGCCATAATAATAAATTACATCGTATAAGTGAGGTGCATCGATCATACGATGCCTTACAGTACCCTTTGCTATTTCCTTATGGCGAAGATGGCTATTCAGTGGATATACCACAATGGAATCCATTATTAAAAAAAGAGGAACCAAAAAAAAAGATATCTGCGTTAAGCTTTTACAGCTATAAAACAAGTGGAAACGTTGCAGTCGGACGCAACCGACTGCGGTATACTCGATACCAGTATTAAAACCGGTAAAAAGAGGCCTGGGGTGTACGCTGCCTTAAAGATTCTCCGATGCAGATGGGGATGCCACCAGCTATCTTCCTTACAAATTTGGTGACTCTAGCTCAAAGTATGTAAAAGCTGGGGAAAGGGAGGCTGGGGGCGGTATGGGTAGGCATGGCATCCAAAATTTTAATGCAGATCTTTGTGGAATGTCAATTGCTATCTTCATACCAATTTGGTGACTCTAGCTCAAAGTTTGTAAAAGTGGGGAAAGGGGGGCTGGGGGCGGTATGGGTAGGCATGGCATCCAAAATTTTAATGCAGATCTTTGTGGAATGTCAATTGCTATCTTCATACCAAATTTGGTGAGTCTAGCTCAAAGTTTGTAAAATGTGGGGAAAGGGGGGGCTGGGGCGGTATTGGTGGGCGTGGCATCCAAATTTTTGATGCAGATCTTTGTGGAATGTCAATTGCTATCTTCATACCAAATTTGGTGACTCTAGCTCAAAAACTGTGGGAGATATAGGCTTTTTTGACTGAAAAGTGCGGGGGCTGGGGGCGGAATGGGTGGGCGTGGCTCCAAAATATTTGATGCAGTTTTTTGGGGGTTGCTAGTAGCTATCTTCTCACCAAATTTGGTAGTTCTAGCTGTAAGGATGTGCGAAATATGTGGGTTTATCGGTTTTGAGTTATCGAATTTATCGATTTGCCAGCCCCCCAGTTATCTTAGAACCCCCATCTGGACACTTTAATTTACTATCCCATAGATAAAGAGAATTGGAAAGTTACAAGTCGCTAGCTTGAAGGGTGTGGAAAAATGTTGCGTTCATACAGACGGACAGACACCATGACGGACATTGCACAAACTCAATATTCTCTTTACCTTCGGTATCGAGTATAAACAAAGACAAAGTTCCAAAATGTGATCGTGCATTTCTGGGTATATATATGACATATAACCGAGAAAACCCATTCTTATTGTTATGGTTTCGTACGTTAATTTTAACATATTGGTTTTCATTATGTAATGCTTACTTGAGCTCCTTGTCAAATCCTGGTCCCTAAATTCAGGTGCGGTTACAGGATATACAAATAACGACCAGGTACCAGGTACCAAATATACAAATTGCGTTGTAGTACAAGTAGTCACACATCCCATACAGGTAGGCACAAATCTTATTCGAAAACGTGCGCAGTACCCAAATTGCATAAATTGAACTAATTGACCTATACTTATACAATAATAGGACAATTTGTTAGGCATGAAAGCCAACTCTTTTCTTGAACCCTTAATCCAAATGGTATCTATCAGTTAAAAGATAAGACTATATAGTGAAAAAAAACAGTATCCCTGGATAAGTCTACGACTGATTAGTCTACACTGGAAAAATCAACGACCGGCATCCGTACATTATTGCCGACCAATAATTTTTCAGTTTGCAAGGGAATCACCGGAACTCATAAGAAACACAGTAAAGGACATTGAAGAACAAATAAACAAGATTAAGCCAACAAAGCTCGAAATCAGTGGAGGAAAATACATTGAATGTAGTTACGAGTTCCACCTGATCATGGTTGACGGAAAAGTCGTTAACGAACTGACAAACACAACGTCAACTTTGTCATGCCCAATTTGCAATAAGACGCAAAAGAACTTCGACAATTTAAGTGATTCTACAAATGAGAAAAATTATGAATTTGGGATCTCACCATTGCTTGCAGGAATAAGATGTATGGAGGAGTTCTTGTTAAAATTATAATAAGGAATAAGGAAAAGATCAGAAAGAAGCGAATACAGGATGCGTTTTTCAAACAAGTTGGACTTAAAGTAGATTGCCCCAAGTATAGATCCGGAAACTCAAACGATGGAAACACTTCGAAGAGATTTTTTGAAAATAATGAGGCTGTAACTCAAATTACAGTGATAACACTTTCAAGGATGAGACAAAATGAGGACCTCTCTTACATGTTAGCAGCATCTTCCTATCCAGTAATCTCATCACTGAGGCATGCAAAGTCACGAAATGAATAAGAAAATACTTATAGTTCAGATATGATTAGTCTTTTACAAAAAAATAAAAACAAAAATAAGAAAAACAACAATTTTTTTTATAATTGTTATATAAATTTTAAATCATAAAAACCTTTAAAACAAATTATAAAAAATCCAAAATTTAAAAAAATTTTTTTTTCCTTCCCATAAAATTAATTTTTCCTCAAATTTCAACTTTGCATACCCATAAATAGACACTTACAAATCGTTCAATTCATTTTAAATGCTCATTTTATAGGTTGATTAATTATCTATCATATGCTTTTTAAGTTAATCTATTATCTCATTTGGTTAAAGTTATGATTTTTGCAAAGAAAAAACTCAAATTGCGCCACTGTGCGACGTCAAACCTATTGGTATTTCACTTAAAAGTGTATTAAAATTGCTAAGGCTTTTGGGTTTATTTAGAACATTTTGCGACTTTAATTTTCTCTTAATTTACCAGTCTGCGTGGTTGGCTTTGCAGTTTGTAATGTATGTATGTATGTATGTAATGTAATGTAATGTAATGGACGGGTGTGGCTCCAAAACTTTGATGCAGTTCTTTGAGGATCGTTACCAGCTATCTTCCTACCGAATTTGGTGGCTCTACCTCCTTAACTCTGGAAGATACACGCATTTTCGTTTTTTACGAAGCGTTGGGGTGGATGGGGGCGGCTAGGGCAGTGTTGGTGGGCGTGGCATCCAAAGTTTAATGCATGTTTTTAGGGGGTCGTCATCATCTATCTTGGCACCAAATTTGATGGCTCTAGCTCAAAAACTGTGGGAGATATAAGCTTTTTTGACTTTAAAATGCGGGGGGGCTAGGGGTATAATGAATTTGATGCAGTTTTTTGGGGGTTGCTAGTAGCTATCTTTTTACCAAATTTGGTAGTTCTAGCTGTAAGGATGTGCGAATTATGTGGATTTATCGGTTTTGAGTTATCGAATTAATCGATTTGCCAGCCCCCCAGTTATCGTAGAACCCCAATCTTGACATTTTATCTGTCCCGGCTATAGATAAAGATATGTATTTGGAAAGTTTCAAGTCTCTAGCTTGAAGGGTGTGGAAAAAAGTTGCGTTCATACAGACAGACGGACAGACACCAAGACGGACATTGCACTAACCCAATATACTCTTTACCTTCGGTAACGAGTAAAAAATTGTCGAAAACTGATTTTCTTAACCGTCAATAATAAAATTTAAATCCTTGTGTAAAAAGGCGGTTCAATTGGATTACGCAAATACAACATTTGCTTTAAAATTACGTCTTTGGTGCAACGAATATTATAAGGAATATTCAAGGTTCAAATTTCTAAATAAATGTTTGTTTTTGAGTGCAGCAACGCGCACCGAGTTGGCTAGTTTGTATATAAATAGTTTTTTATAGCTAAAAAGTAAAACGACAAACAATAAAAGTTACTCAGCAACTCTAACTCTAACCAGTGGAAACGTTGCAGTCGGGAGCAACCGACTGCGGTTTACTTGTTACCAGTATTAAAACCGGTAAAGAGAGGCCTGATTGCAAAGGGATACGGATGCAGCAGTGGTGTACGCTGCCTTAAAGATTCTTCGATGCAGATGGGGATGCCACCAGCTATCTTCCTTCCAAATTTGGTGACTCTAGCTCAAAGTTTGTAAAAGGTGAGGAAAGGGGGGCTGGGGGCGGATGGGGTGGGTGTGGCATCCAAAGTTTTGTTGCATATCTTTGTGGAATGTCAATTGCTATCTTCATACCAAATTTGGTGACTCTAGCTCAAAGTTTGTAAAAGGTAGGGAAAGGGGGGCAGAATGGGTGGGCGTGGCTCCAAATTTTTTGATGCAGTTTTTTGGGAGTTGCTATTAGCTATCTTCTTACCAAATTTGGTAGCTCTAGCTGTAAGGATGTGCGAAAAATGTGGATTTATCGGTTTTGAGTTATCGAATTTATCGATTTGACAGCCCCCCAGTTATCGTAGAACCCCAATCTTGACATTTTATCTGTCCCGGCTATAGATAAAGATATGTATTTGGAAAGTTTCAAGTCTCTAGCTTGAAGGGTGTGGAAAAAAGTTGCGTTCATACAGACAGACGGACAGACACCAAGACGGACATTGCACTAACCCAATATACTCTTTACCTTCGGTAACGAGTAAAAAATTGTCGAAAACTGATTTTCTTAACCGTCAATAATAAAATTTAAATCCTTGTGTAAAAAGGCGGTTCAATTGGATTACGCAAATACAACATTTGCTTTAAAATTACGTCTTTGGTGCAACGAATATTATAAGGAATATTCAAGGTTCAAATTTCTAAATAAATGTTTGTTTTTGAGTGCAGCAACGCGCACCGAGTTGGCTAGTTTGTATATAAATAGTTTTTTATAGCTAAAAAGTAAAACGACAAACAATAAAAGTTACTCAGCAACTCTAACTCTAACCAGTGGAAACGTTGCAGTCGGGAGCAACCGACTGCGGTTTACTTGTTACCAGTATTAAAACCGGTAAAGAGAGGCCTGATTGCAAAGGGATACGGATGCAGCAGGGGTGTACGCTGCCTTAAAGATTCTTCGATGCAGATGGGGATGCCACCAGCTATCTTCCTTCCAAATTTGGTGACTCTAGCTCAAAGTTTGTAAAAGGTGAGGAAAGGGGGGCTGGGGGCGGATGGGGTGGGTGTGGCATCCAAAGTTTTGTTGCATATCTTTGTGGAATGTCAATTGCTATCTTCATACCAAATTTGGTGACTCTAGCTCAAAGTTTGTAAAAGGTAGGGAAAGGGGGGCAGAATGATTTTTATACTCGATACCGAAGGTAAAGAGTATATTGGTTTTGTGCAATGTCCGTCATGGTGTCTGTCCGTCTGTCCGTCTGTCCGTCTGTCCGTCCGTATGGTTGCTAGTTTTTTCCACACCCTTCAAGCTAGAGACTTGAAACTTTCCAATTCTCTATATCTATAGGATAGTAAATTAAAGTGTCAAGATTGGGGTTCAACGATAACTGGGGGGCTGTCAAATCGATAAATTCGATAACTCAAAACCGATAAATCCACATTTTTCGCACATCCTTACAGCTAGAGCTACCAAATTTGGTAAGAAGATAGCTAATAGCAACTCCCAAAAAACTGCATCAAAAAATTTGGAGCCACGCCCCCCATTCCACCCCCAGCCCCCCCGCATTTTAAAGTCAAAAAAGATTATATCTCCCACAGTTTTTGAGCTATAGCCACCAAATTTGGTGCCAAGATAGGTGATGATGACCCCCTAAAAGCTGCACCAAAAGTTTGGATGCCACGCCCACCGATACTGCCCTAGCCGCCCCCATCCACCCCAACGCTTCGTCAAAAACGGGAATGCGTGTATCTTCCAGAGTTGTGGAGCAAGAGCCTCCAAATTTGGTGGGAAGATAGCTGTTAACGACCCCCAAAAAACTGCATCAACAATTTGGAGCCACGCCCACCCATTACGCCCCCAGCCCCCCTGCATTTTGAAATCAGAAATGGCTATATCTCCCACAGTTTTTGAGCTATAGCCACCAAATTTGGTGCCAAGATAGGTGATGATGACCCCCTGAAAACTGCATCAAAAGTTTGGATGCCACGCCCACCGATACTGCCCTAGCCGCCCCCATCCACCCCAACGCTTCGTCAAAAACGGGAATGCGTGTATCTTCCAGAGTTGTGGAGCTAGAGCCACTAAATTTGGTAGGAAGATAGCTGGCAACGACCCCCAAAAATCTGCATCAAAGTTTTGGAGCCACGCCCTCCATTTCGCCCCCCTTTCCCCAATTTTTACAATTTTCGAGCTAGAGTCACCAAATTTGGTATGAAGATAGCAATTGACATTTCAGAAAGATCTGCATCACAAATTTGGATGCCACGCCCACCCATACCGCCCCCAGCCCCCTTTCCCCACTTTTTACAAACTTCGAGCTAGAGTCACCAAATTTGGTATGAAGATAGCAATTGACATTTCACAAAGATCTGCATGAAAAATTGGGATGCCACGCCCACCCATACCGCCCCCAGCCCCCCCTTTCCCTACTCTTTACAAACTTCGAGCTAGAGTCACCAAATTTGGTATGTAGATAGCAATTGACATTCCACATAGATCTGCATCAAAAATTTGGATGCCTCGCCCACCCATACCGCCCCCAGCCCCCCTTTCCTCACTTATTACAAATTTCGAGCTAGAGTCACCAAATTTGGTATGAAGATAGCAATTGACATTTCACAAAGATCTGCAACAAAAATTTTGATGCCACAACTACCCATACCGCCCCCAGCCCCCCCCCTTTCCCTACATTTTACAAACTTTGAGCTAGAGTCACCAAATTTGGAAGGAATATAGCTGGTGGCATCCCCATCTGCATCGGAGAATCTTTAAGGCAGCGTACACCCCTGCCGCATCCGTACCCCTTTGCAATCAGGCCTCTTTTTACCGGTTTTAATACTGGTATCGAGTATGCCGCAGTCGGTTGCGTCCGACTGCAACGTTTCCACTTGTTGTTATTTTGTTTGGGCTGGCTAGTGTTAGTGTGTTAGTGCTTTTGTATATCTACATGACATATTTTAATGTACGCGTAGCATTTGCCATGGCATTCATTGACCTTTCTCTACTATTATCAACTAAATTTGGTGCAGAATTTGTATTTTGCCTAAAAAAAATCTTAAAGCCAAGACCTTCCAAGGAAGTCAAATATCATTTTTGCTGCTGGTCGAGCATTTGAGAAACAGGCGAACAGCAAAATAAACAAGCATCAATGTATGCTTATGCATATGAGCGTTTTCTTCATTAGTCTTTATTTGTTTGTATTTTGCTTTTTTCGCCATTCGTTGACCTAGCTGTAAAATAACAAAGCACATGAACCATGATGAAATAAGTATAAGGTGGTGTGGCGCAGCTTTTGTAGCTTGTGCGCGGTGGCGTGTTAACCAACCTAAGTCGTACTTTAAGCTGTCGGGTGGAAGTTTATTCTTAAACACTATCATTCAAAATTATTAAAATAAAACTATAAAACCACCGCTTTGTTTATATTGGCATTTAAACCAGGGACCAGCAGTAATGACTATCACCGTTCACACCAAAGTGCTTCTCAAGCGGGACAGCACGAGCACCAACTTATTTCATCATGACATGAACTTATGAATATACACATACATATAAAAATTTATATATATGAATGTGCGTTCGCTTATGCTTCCAGTTTTCGTGGGACTCAGGCTGTGTAACAATTTTTGTTGTTATTCTTGCTGATCTTTCATACTCTATTATGTTTTCAGTTCTATGACCATTTTCAGCTATTTTGCCCGCGCAAATCAAATTCGGTGGCTTAAAGTACTTCGCTTGTTTTACTTTGAAGAGCGATTCTTCGTATATTTTTCATCATTTCTATTAGGCGGCGCTGCTAACTTGTTAATTGGCACACTGTCTCTGTCTCTATCACACAATTGATGATGATGCCAGCAGCCGCTCTCTCTTTGTATGCGTCAGGTGCGTCTTCTCTTTTGGTCTTTGTTCGCTCAGTTCGTGTAACACTTTTTGTGTGATGGAAATTTAATTAACTTTTACACTTATTGCAGTGGCAACTGCAAAGGTTGACCCTTTCCACACACATTTCCCCTATCCAATTGCTTCCTTTCACTCATTTTATTTTGCTCCACCTCTATGCATTTTTATAATAACTTAACTGCTTTTTTCTCTATCTCTTTCTCTGTGTCTGTCTGCCTGTCCCCTTGTTTGTGTGTATAAATCTTTGCGTGTGACATTTAAATATGTGCCACGCCCCCCACACACACGCAGCGCACATTTTACCCACAATTGACCAATGAAATTTTTTCAATAGGCTTTCATTTCAAATTTTCACTTTGTGTGTGAACCATAAATAAATTTAATTCTATTAATTGACTTCTGTCTTTATGTTTGTGCACGGCCTGCTGCTCGTAACTTTAAGGGGGACGGGACTGGTAGATACATACCGTACAGCTTTTAGCACTTTTGCAATATTTTAATCTTATTTACGGAGCAAATTAAATTATTTTTAATTTGGGGTATATTTTTTGCCTCAGCGCAGACAAAAATGGTTTTCTTTTGTTTATATGCACATATATACTAAGTACATTCCTACAAATGAAAATACATACATATGTATATATATGTATGTATATACATGGTATGCATTTATACAGTGATGCCAAAGATAGAAGAGTGTGTTGGATTGGTCTAAATAAAATAGACAACTTACAACCTACACCTGTTTCGATGCAACGCCCACCTATGTATTATTATACCGAAGGTAAAGAGTATACCGGGTTGTGCAATGACCGTCATGGTATCTGTCCGTCAGTCCGTCCGTCCGTCCGTCTATATGAACACAACTTTTTTCGGCACCGTTCAAGCTGGTGACTTGAAACTTTGCAAATATCTTTTTTTATGTCCGGGACAGATAAAAAAGTCAAGTTTGGGTTCTTACAATAACTTAAAATCGATAAATCCATTTATTTCCCAAGAAATAAGAAATACCAAATTTGGCAACCCATTCCGTTATGGGTGGGCGTGGCATCCCGAGCTTTTATGCAGTTTGTTGGCGGACGTCATCACCTATTTGGACACCAAATTCGGTGGCTATAGCTCAAAAACTGTGGAGGATATAGGCGTTTACGGTTAAAAAATGATAGTGGCTGGGGGCATAATGGGTAGGCGCTGCTCCAAAATTTTTGATGTTTTTTAGGGGATGCCAGTAGCTATCTTCCAAATTCGGTAACGAAAAATATAATAGTTTTTTGATTGGATAACTTGATTATACGGAAGTTTTTTATAGTACAGGAGATCGACTGTAGCTGTTTCTGTTGGCGCCACCTATTGGTTAGTAAAGCGTTGGAAAGGTATATACTTCTTTGACTTGTAGCAGTGAACAGGGAATGTATAAGTTTGTGAGTTCCATCTTAGTGCTTGTTGACATTTTATGAAAATCGGACCACAACAAGCGAAGTTTTCGCGCTTAAAGTGACTGTAACTGTTTGGCATCGGTCAAAAAATTGATGATTTGGCGGCGGGAGCGTTGATCATGGTCATAAAAAAGGTTCTTTATCTTCCTACCAAATTTGGGGACTATAACACAAAACAAAATTGGAAGATACGAGCATCCCCGTTTTTAAAAAGCGGAGGAGGTGGCATCCAATTGTTTTAAACATAACATTGGAGAAAGTTAACAATTATTATTTGTTTATCGATTTCCCAGCCCCTTACTGGGCGTAGCACCCCAACCTTGGAACTCTTTCGGACGCATACAAAGTGTAAAGCCTTTCCCACTCAAAATTTTTACAAAATTCTGATCAAAAGTAAAACTCTTTCGAGTCGTCAAGCGCGTGAAAAAAATCATAAGCGAAAACGGTTTCTGATCGATGAAGGGACAATACTCTTCCTAGAAATCGCTTACGACTCGAATTTCTAATCAGTTTTGACTCGTATTTGGAATTAAATTCTTGTCTAAGAAAATTGGCTGTCAGCTGATTGTATTTATGTTTGTATTTAAGTTTTCAAACGGAGATTTCACATTTGACACATTTAACACAGTAAACAAACTATGTACATACCTTATATCGCCATCACCGATAATTTTGAGTTAATTGAGTTATAATTTATAATAAAGAGTAATACGCTTTTCTCTCACACAAAGACTCTCACCAAAAGACAGTTTGACTAAAAATCTCAACAGAAATGATCTTTGCCTTCGTGTGCATGTAAATACATACATATAAATGTACATGAGCATGAAAATAATAAAAAAGACAATGCAATCGGATGTTATATAAAAATGTGAAAAAAATGTTTTGTTTTTTAAGGAACAATATTTATTTTTATTTTGTTTTTAAAAATATTATTATTTTTTTTGGAAATTGAGTTTATGTATAATGCAAACAAAAAGAACGCAACAATCGCGTGTATACCCATACATACTGAAAAGACAATTTGCTTCATTTAACTCAAGCAAACGATCAGTGTTTGACTTGAGCGAAACGAAAACAGAAAGAACTGTCTTGCTCAGAGCGCGAGCGAGCTAAGTCAGACGCGACAAAATCAGTTTATGTCTGAGCCTTTTTTATTGTGTGAGTGAAAGACACTTATTTGCAGACAACGAAAAAGTGTCAACAGTTATTTGCGAGCTATGGTTATAAACTATCCTATAGTTTGAGTAGGAACAAAACACACATTTAAACAAGTAAGAAGGCTCTAGTCGGGAGAGCCCGACTAGAAGATACCCTGAACCCAGTTGCAATAAATATATTAAATTTATATAAGACTTTGGTATAATGACTTAACTTCAATCGATTAAATTCGATATCTCCGGTGTTTCTTAACCGATTTGGACGAAATTTTCAGAAAAGTTCTATCGTTACCCATTATTTCAACCCTCATTTTTACATTTTCCAAATTCGATATTTTTTTGTTATAGATTCCATGTGTATATCGGAAACCAGAATAGTTATCGATAATTTGAAGCAAACTTGTTCTGCTCATGGTATAGGAGAACTTATATTCAAAATCTGAAGTCTCTAGCTCTAGTAGTCTCTGAGATCCACGCGTTCATACAGACGGACAGACAGACGGACATGGCTATATTGTCTCGGCTGTTGATGCTGATCAAGAATATATATACTTTATGGGGTCGGAGATGATTCCTTCTGCCTGTTACATACTGTTGCACATAACCATTATACCCTTATTTACCCATTTTATGGGTTAAGGGTAAAAAATAAGAAAAAATTAAAATCGGTTAGTAGTTTCGGAGTTCCGGACAACAACGTGACACTGGAATTATAAACAATAGATTTATTATTTTTTTATATAGAACTTAACGTGTTTTGTGATAAGAAATTAAATCTTATTTAATTAATCCTAAGCAACCTAGTGCGCCTTTTACTTAATTTGCTGTCTGAGGTAGAAAGCAGACGTTAGTCATATAAGACAAGTTCTGCAATAGCTTTAGGTTTGTAGAATTTTTTCAAAATATCAAAACATTTGTGTTGGGGTCAGCAACCAAATTAAGGTATTTTTCGATATCTCCTAATCATGGAACTCCTTCGAAAATCATATATGTTCGCTTTAAAGGAAATCCGTATACATTTGCGCATTCATCCGTTCCGTCACAAAGCAAATGGGAGACTTTCCAGCAGAGCTAAAAGGCTTGTATTTCTGGTTACCATCTGGCCCGTTTTTTTTTATCACTAAAAACCACCCAAAACATCACCGTCAGATTTGCCATAAGCGGGACCCAGGTGGTGGCTCTCCGATGGTATGGTCGGCTTTTAGCTTGAGTCAGCTATTTATGGGACTTAACTGGGGCCTCAAATTTTAACCAGCTTTCAAGAAGCGGCTATGATTGTTACTCTACTCTCAAGTTTGACTAAACGGTCATGGAAAAATTGGGCCTTAGTGAGAAATCAAAGTTCAGTTTGAAACGGCTAATATACTAGCTAAATAACGAAATCGATGGAGTTTTAATGTCTGGATGAAAACCTCTTAAAGATGGGAGGCTAACAAATATCAATATACATGTAGGATTGGGATAGGTTGGCAGAGCTGAACACAGTTTGTAAGATAGTTTTAAGAAATTTGTCAGAGTCACACTTATAAAAGAATAAGAGAGTCGAAAAGTAGTCGTAGAGGTGAACGCAAAGAAATAAGACGTACATGTAGTAGAAAGAAACGTGAATTCTATGTATCCGTTAATTTTACTTTATATATATATTAAGTCAACGTTGTATATCATAACCCATAAATAAACTATTTTGTGAATCCCACATATGTACATATACAAATATTTAGATAAGGGCGAGTCGTCTTTTATGGTTCTTTTTTTTTATTTTCGATACCGAAAGTAAAGAGTATATTGGGTTTGTGCAATGGCCGTCATGGTGTCTGTCCGTCTCTCCGTCCGTAATTTTTTTCCACACCCTTCAAGCTAGAGACTTGAAACTTGGCAAATATCTTTTCTATGGCCTGGATATATAAAGTGTTAATATTGGGGCTCTACGATAACTGGGGGACTGGCAAATCGATAACTCAAAATTTATAAATCCCCCTTTTTCGCACATTCTATAGCTAGAACTACCAAATTTGGTGAGAAGATAGCTACCAGCAACCCCCAAAAAACTGAAACAAATTTTGGAGCCACGCCCACCCATTCTGCCCCCAGCCCTCCTTTCTCCCTCAATTTACAAACATTGAGCTAGATTCACCAAATTCTGGAAGGAAGATAGCTGGTGGCATCCCCATCTGCATCAGACAATCTTTTAGACAGCGTAAGCGCCTCCCGCATCCGTACCCTTTTGCATTAAGGCCTCTTTTTACAAGTTTTAATACAGGTATCGAGTGTACTGCAGTCGGTTGCGTCCGACTGCAACGTTTCCACTTGTTTTTTTTTCTCACATTTCTTTCCTTAACTTTATGATACACAGTTTGCTAATAGAGAATTTTTTTTTAAATAAATTCTTATAACCTTATATTAACTTATGAACTTTTAATTTAATGAAATTTGGCCATTTAAAATAAATAACTACACTAACTAAATAACAATAAATTTATATTGTATAAAAAAAAACTATATAAATATATTTAAGTGACGATTATAATACTATGTACTTATATTTATAGTGAACTAAATTAATGTATTTTTTTTTGTCTTGATGTCATAAATTTCAATTACGGTATTGAAATATCCCCTTGCTGCATTCAGCTTTTTGTTTTATGTATTGTAAATCCTGCAGTCGTTTTTATTTTATGTCAATTTAAATATTTGTATATGAAATCAACATAGTTTCATCCCAAATTTTTTAGCCTATACTTAGTATGCAGAAGGTTGGTTTTGATATTTATAAATTGAATACATATTTAACCTTTAAAGGAAATCGTTGCTTCAACTTCGCCCATTCGGGATGCTCTCAGCTCGGTAGCAATTTTTCATCATGCTACACACAACTGCAATATAATGTGCTCATTCAAATTTAGTCTCACCCATTTACAAATTTACTTAACCACACCAAGGGCTATAGGCAGGAAGTGCAAGTGGGACAACTATAGGTTGAACACGCAAAGAATGAGCGCCTCGTACAGCACTCAAAAGTTATGAGAAACGTACTGTTAGGTAACATTCTACTGGTATGTTAATAAGTATACCATGCATCCCCAAGTATGCAATACTATTTTAAACACCCAGTTTGCCCACTTTACTCCAAAAAGTATATGTTGTATATTGTTTGCACTCAATTTAGCAGTGAGTTAACAGTTTGAGTAGCATGTTCATTAACAGCTGCGAGTAGCGTTCGCTCTCAGTGAGAAGCAGTGAGCAAGAGTTTTCAGCCCGTTTAGCGTATTTATTCTTATAAGAAATACTGAGCGCAAAACTGAGTCATTTATAAAAATTTAATGGTGGTGTACGGTTCATTCAGCTCGCAGCGCGTTGCAACGTATTAATTTGTTGGTCAGTGAAAAATACAAAATATTCAGAAAATAAGAAAAGACCCATACAATTGTATTCTTCAAAGCAATTGTTGTCTTGCGGTGTGCAGGACAAAGTAACAAAACACAAGCACAGAATAAATAAAAAGAACAACACAAAAAATCGTGTAACATCGCGTCGCGTTTGAATTGCAAATTGCAATAAAGTCTGGAACGTGAAGAAGAGGAAGAGCAGTGTAAAAACATCAATTGAAAGAAGCGGAAAAAATACAAATCTCAAAATTGAAAACAACAAAACATACTAATACATCAACAACTACAGCTACAATTTAAGAAACAAAAAAACGTGAGCGCAAATTTTTTCCCCCTGTTTGATTGTTCAACAAATTTTAAACCAGCTTTATTGTCTGCCTCGTGAGTTTTTAGTTCTCTCTCTTCGGTACACTGTACACTCTCTGTGTCTATGTGATTGCTTGTGCAAAGTTAACAACGGCTTATAATAATAATAAATATAATTTAGTGTGTCTTAGCTTTTTTCTCGTACTCTCTTTTTATTCTCATCTTCCAGGCTGCCGGCAAAGCCGTCGCTTGTTGCCCGTCTGTTTGTATGGGTGTGTGTGTAATTGGTGTTTACAGTTTATATGCCCTTTTTAAAAATGGTATTTTAATTTCTTTAAGGTTTTGGTAACAAATATCAACAAAGTTAAAAGTTAAGTTTATTTGAGTGTTTAGATTTTCCGGAATCAACAAATGTTCTCGTAAACAAAAATCACATATAAAATCAATCAAAAAATTCTGGTTCAGGTAACATCAATGCAAAATGTTTTTTAACACGATATGTTTAGTTGTTGAAATAAAGCAGTCAAACCAAAAAAAAATTAAAAAATAAAATAAAATAAAAGGAATTATTTATTAATTTAAATACAAACTAACTAATTAAATGTTCATTTAAGTAATAATAAGTTAGTTCACACCTACTTGATCAACAGGAAGCAACCTCTGATGTTTTTGAAATATGAAAAATATATATAAAAAGGTAAAGGGTATGTGTATTTCGGTGTACCTGGCTTAGCTTTCTTTTTAGAGTGAAGATATCCAAACATCACATTCGCATTCATATGCCTCATCCCACGCAGCTTGAAATTGATTTCTGTATGGCGGCGGCGTCGCATTATATTCTTATTTGCTTCTCACGTTTGCGTTGCCTAGACGCTCTTTGTTTTTTGTTGTTATTTGCTTCCTTTTGCGCCTTGCATTTACGCGCCTTTTGGTTTGCTTCTTGCGCTCTTGCGCAAGCCGCTCTCCGCTCTTGAATCTTGAATAGTGTGTGTGTGTGTGAGTGCGACATGCTAGTTTGTTCATTTTGCAACACTGGCGTTTACTAGTTGGGATTTATGTGTATTTTTCTAATTGGCGTGGGCAGCAATGCGCACACTTTTTTTATTCCGGTTTATTTTTCCTTTTTCATATAATAAATTTTTGGTAGCCCTTTTTCTCTTTTAAAGTGTGTTTTTCTTTCGCCCCGCCGCTTATAAAATTCAATTGAGACAACGTCGCTGTTGCTGTTGCGTCGCTTCGCTGCACTTGAAAAGAGAATGAGTTTGATTTTTTCCATGCTCTCTCGTGTTTCCACTTACACATACACACACACACCCTTTTCTGTGTACAAAGCTCAAGCGTTGCTTTGTTGTTTAGATTCTTGATATTAATGTTGCTGTAGCTACTTAGTCACTTAAATAGTTTACACCTGGCACGCTCATTAATTTGGATTGAAAAAACGTAAAGACCGACAATCAAACATAAAATTTTAGCGAAGAGTACTTATGCACATCTTCTTCTGACTTAAAACGAGAAATCTTTCTTTTTCAATTTACTTCTTTAATTTGCACGTCAAAATGTTACTGAAGCTTATTTTGCTAATTTGTGTATGTGTACATTTTTAAGTTTGAAAGCATGAAATTATTTATCTTAATGATAAAATTTGTAGCTATGCTGCAGCTTTATAAAATAGTATATGTATATGTACATATGTAGATATGTATGTAAGCAAATGAATATTCAAATCTGTACATAACTGCTTTAATATTTTTTTTTTTTAACTCTGAAATTTGAAAGTAAGCATGTGTATGCACACGATTCAACAATTTCACAGATAATTAAAAAAAAATATATATATATGTATGTGCATATATATGTACATATATTGAATGTAAGAAATAATCTAGCGAATTTTATTGACATATGTATGTTAGTTATTTTCACAAACTAAATATACATTTTATTGTAAATCTTAAACAGTTTAAAAATGTATTTGCAATGTTAATAATATGTAGTCATTTGTCTCCCACATACATACATACATATGTATGCATATACATACATATGTACATACATATATCTTTAAGACTTTTTGACTCTGGTTTCTGATGCTGCAGTTGTTGCTCTTCTTTTTCTCCTTTTGCTTCTTAGCGGTGCATTCAGTTGCAATTGCTTTGGCGGTTGCTCTATGTAGCATTTTCTACTTCTCTGGTGCTGCTCTCTGCACATTCTTTGCACTGTACATATTTTCTGTTTTCTTTTTATGTGTGCACTCACGTCGTTTTGCTGGCTTTTCTCTTTGTCTGGCCTTTCATTTGCGTTGTTGTTGCATGTGCATATTTTCTTTGCTATTTTTTCCACATTTACTTTGCTCTGTCACATACTCGTTCTGCTGCGTTAAATTTCAACCTGCCAAACAAGCATAAAACGTGTAAGGGGTTAAGTTTGGTGAATGTCTGTGTGTGTGTGTGTGTGTGTGTGTGTGCTTGTGTATGTATGTATATTTGCCATCAGATTGGGAGCTGTACTTTGTTGCATTTTTGCTGCTGCAATTTCTAACTGGTTGGGAATGAGCTTAGTCTCGTCTCGCCCTACCTCCACCACCACACATTTCCTTCTCATCTTACCGCCAGACCCACCCTTTCTCGCTCTCTTAATCTGTGATTCTTCTTTGTTTTCTACTCATTGCCGTCATCGTCTGTAGGCCGTTGACTGCGTCGCGAACATCAACGCCGCTGCTGCATTGAGTGGCGTGTCTCTCTGTCAACCGCCTCCGTCTCCTTCTTTATGTTTTATTGTTGACCCTGCGCGCCACTTATTGCTGTTTCCTCCTATGCCATTGCATTTCTTTTGCTTCGAAGCCCCACAACGCAAAGTACTCAACCCGTTTTCATGCCACATAGCACATAGTACTGCACCCAAGAGCTCAGAACAGCACAGTTCAAAGCTAAAGTGGGTGGGCGGAGGGTGCTTTCTGCCCGGTTAAAATGTGGGCGTAGTCTTTACTTATTGTTGCTGCCACCGAGCACTTAACCGCTTTCCGTCTTTTCTGTTTTTTTTTTTTTTTTTTTGTGTTTGCTAGCTGTATTTTTCAAACTATCGGGGCAGAGACCACCATCGGTACCCGATGGCACCACCATCACCACTGTCATCAAACCACCTGACCTGGCCAAGAATTGGCGCTGCTACCTTTTCCAAATCAAATCTTCCCCCTTTTGCTTGGTAAGATATGCAGCTCAAATGTTATCATTATTGATTACCCAAGACCCACCGAAAAGTCCTCCACACCACCGTCATCCTATTTGCTACACTTAGCGCAAGAAAATGCTTATTGACAATCTTTGCACATTTGACACATTTGGTACATATGTAGTTAACTTACAATGTGAGCTCGCTTTGACAGGTCATATAACAAGATTTTTTTTTTTTGCACTCATACGTTTAATCGGTTGATACCAAGCTGTCAAAATCGAGCACATTTTGTATGTTTTACCGTTTGGTAAATATTGGTCGTTGATTTCGCTCAGTGTAGTCGCAGTGGCATTTATAGTCAAAGTCGAATTCTCTGCCGTTTTCATGCGCAGGTCACATTACTATGGCAGATTATTCAGGCCGTCAGGTCGCTGCTTGCCGCTTAAATATGCAAAACGTTGCTCCTTGTTGGCTATTTGCGGCCGGCAAAGCAACAACCATAACTGTAAGTAGGCGGCAGAAGGCAAGAGAGGAGGAAATAAATGCGAGCTCGACTAACTGGCTAGTTGGCTGTCTGTGCCGTTCTGTCTTGTCTGGGTGGTTGAGGTAGAGTGCAGAGGGAGCGTGGAGAAGTCCACACAGGACACTTTTGACTTGCACACATTAGAAATTTAACAGGTTAATGTCCAGAGTCGTAAACGAAACCATTCATTACGTAATTTGCACGACGGCCTTTTCGGCAGGAGTTAGGAGTTTGCAGAATGTTTGTATATACATATGTGTGTGTTTATTTAATTTTTTCACTTCTTTGTTCTCTTTTTCTCTTTGTCATACTGTTTGTGCGTGAATGTTGTAAAATACAATCTTCAAAACAGACAACAGAAAGAGAGAGAAAGTTCTAAACAGGCTTTCATAATGACAGCCCAGTTCGCTGACAGCTCTATCAATGGCTTGCTTACTCCTAGTTCAACATTATAAATAAAATTATCGTTCATTTTAAAATCAATAATATGATAACTTTTTAAAATGCATTGCAAATTCAAGTTGGTTGTCTAAATATCTAACTAACCGTGCAGCCTTAACTAAGAGATAAGAAGCTGAACTTTTCACAGACGTCACATCTAAAAACGAAAAAGCTTTGTGAAAATCCTGTAGGGGTATATAGAAAATTAGTGAAAAAGTTTTGTGTGAAACTTTTTTAACCTTGAACCCATTCAAAATGTGTTCATAAAAAAGCGGAATTAAAAGAAGGAAAAATATTCTTAATTTTAACTCAATACATACAATTAATTAATTTTAATTACAAATACATACATACATACATGTCTTGAGATAAAGTTTTAATATTAAGACTGTATCAGAGGCAAAAACTAAGCAGTGCATGTTGATAAATGCAATTGCAGTAAATTTCCAATCAGCAGCAATCAGTTGTGTGTCTTTTCCCTCTTTTTGACGTAGAATACGTCTTACCTTACGATAATGAAGTCTCAACACAAAAAAGTTGTTGTTGTAATAAGAGAGGTTCACAAAATCGCTTATTGCTCATGAACTAATGGATCAATTTTCCTCAAATTAGTTTCATTTAAAAGCCAAGGCTTCAAGCTTTCAATAAATGTATATTAATATATGTATTGATTACATTTTCTATTAAAAAATTGAAACCAAAAATATGTATATTTTTGCTTCATTTTGAAGACTTTAAATTGGTCTAGCGCTCTCAATAATTCATCAATTACTTTAGAGTTTTGGAATATAAGTTGAGATAAGTTAAACAAACATTCCTACATTCAAATTTTATATACTTTTGCCAAATTTATAACTTTTTAAGGCAAAAAACCAGTGCAAAAATCATTACTTTTTTTTAATTGCAAATTGCTTAGAAACTCCCTGATGAATTTGTTTAATTTTTTCTCAATATAAAATAGACTCGATTTCCTTTCGTTTGATATATATGCGGTCATGATTGATATCTTCTAAGTGCTGAAATTTCATTAAGATGTTTGTTTTAAATTTATTTCAAATGTGTGTATATTAGTATTAGTGATGTAACCAATAAGTGTGAGTGAGTGCGATAGCTGATAGCATGTGCATATGCTTGCACTGTTCGTCTCAGCTCAGCAAACAATCGATGGAACTATCGGACAATCTATGGTCTTACACTATCGCTGCCACTATCGAGGGCAGCAGTGGCTACTAACTAACGGGAAATAAACTATCGATAGTGTTGACTATAAGAAAGTTTGTCTTTACGGTAGCAGCTTTGATTTTTGCAACTCATGCATGAACTTACTTCATAAAATAAATTTTAAAAAATGCCGCCTGTGAAAAAAAATACTTTTGCGCAGCGTAAAAGAATGTACAATTTACGGAATAGAAGATCAGGTAAAAAATAAAATATTTTAATAAAAGATTGAACAATTTTTATTAACGCTTTTTGCTATGTAAGGCATAAATATGCATTTCAGCTTTTTTAAATGTTTAATATATTTAAATTTGCAATCATATAAATACTATGTTTACTTTCATAATTTTTGTTGCACAAACAGACGTATTCTACGGTTAACCTATGCGCCCGTGTGATCTAACACAGGCTGAAAATTTTTTTTTCTGCCTTTTTACCTTTTGCATTTCATGACTATTTCTTGGAATCTTCTGGCGCAGCCAGCTGCTGCCGCTACTGCATTTGCTAATTGCAATACAACAACAACGACGACGACTTTACCGCAAATGCAACAACAGAGCCATTGGCTTTTCCTTAGCCGTTGTCATAGTTGCTTAAACCGTTTTTCCATTTTTGTAGCCACCTGCAGCTTTGCCTTATTTGGTGTTAAGCATTTTTATTCTTTCAAGGAAAATCGAATGCGACTTTACACTTTTGAAGCACAAATTATTTTGTACTGTTGGAAGTAAAATTTTTTTTAGTTTTCTGGTTGCTTTCAAAAATGCTCTAATTCAGCACATTTGAAATTAATTTCTCGGAATTAATTAACCAAATTGGTTTTGCACTTCCGATCAGAAAAAAATGTTCAGCCTGTGTTAGGGCTCGGCCACGCAGTAAGCGATAAGCGATTGAGCAACTGAGCGATAATTTTAAGCGACTAGTGGCCTAGAACTGAGCGAATGCTTTGAAGCGATTAGTTGTAAAAATGCCGTTGTCAAGAGCAGTTCGCCTTTTTTTATGGTATAGATTACGTAAACGTAAAATAAAAAGAAAATATGGTGTTCATCCAATTAATCGTTTAAGATCGGGGTTCGGTGAATTTCATCATTTATATAAAAATCTACGCAAATTTCCAGATAGATTCTGGCAATACTTACGTATGTATGTCTATACATTCTTTTGACATTATTTTCAATAAGGTGCAGCCTAGATTATTAAAACAAAGGGTTGCAATTTCTCCTGAGCGGAGACTAGTTTTAACTTTAAGGTTAGTACTTTATTTTGTTTATTATTAGTTAATTATCCTTAAATTTTTTCCTTTGCCTTTAAGTTTTGCAAAATAATATTATTTTTAGTTTTTCCACTATAGTAAGGGCTTTCATAGATGGCAATAAGCTTTTGAAGAAGAGCAGATCATCGCAGTCTTCCTTCTCCACTTCCACTTTTAACATTTTCATCCTTTCCTTCTCTAACTTTAAAAATTGGGCATCCACATCCATGGCTGAGCTCATACTTTTTTTTTTTTTTGTGATGCGGCAGGTGTGCAAGTGTTTTTTATTGTCTCCTCTTCGTCAGCTAACAAATCATCCAAAAAACTTGTCAGGTTCAAATCTTCGGGATTTCCCACTTGCTCTGACAAATTGCCCTCAGTTGGATCTGGCACAATAGTGTCTTCTGTAAGTTCCATAGAATGAAAGTATGGTCATTTTACTGTAGTGGCGGTTGCTGCAGATCCAAAAAATGGACGTGTTATTTTTTGGAGGTGTCTACGATGGGTATCCTTCAGGTTCTTCGAATTACTTTTTACTTCCGCCCTTTCAAAAAATAAAATTTTTATTTATTTTTTCGCGATTTGGCATTTGCGTTTCGTATGGGCAGAAGCACAGATAGTGCAATCATTTCGGAAACTTGTATCATTATATGGAGAGAACTTTTAGGTGAATTTATGCCTGTTCCAACAAAAGACCATCTTAAACAAGTGGAAACGTTGTAGTCGGACGCAACCGACTGCGGTATACTCGATACCAGTATTAAAACCGGTAAAAAGAGGCCTGATTGCAAAGGGGTACGGATGCGGCAGGGGTGTACGCTGCCTTAAAGATTCTCCGATGCAGATGGGGATGACACCGGCTATCTTCATACCAAATTTGGTGACTCTAGCTCAAAGTTTGTAAAAGGTGGGGAAAGGGGGGGGCTGGGGCGGTATGGGTAGTTGTGGCATCAAAATTTTTGTTGCAGATCTTTCTGAAATGTCAATTGCTATCTTCATACCAAATTTGGTGACTCTAGCTCAAAGTTTGTAAAATGTTGGGAAAAGGGGGCTAGGGGCGGTATGGGTGGGCGTGGAATCCAAATTTTTGATGCAGATGTATGTGGAATGTCAATTGCTACCTTCATACCAAATTTGGTGACTCTAGCTCAAAGTTTGTATAAGGTGGGGAAAGGGGGGCGGAATGGTGGGGCGTGGCTCCAAAGCTTTGATGCAGATTGTTGGGGGTCGTTGCCAGCTATCTTCCTACCAAATTTGGTGGCTCTAGCTCCACAACTCCGGAAGATACACGCATTCCCGTTTTTGACGAAGCGTTGGAGCAGATAGGGGTGGCTGGGGCGGTATGGGTAGTTGTGGCATCAAAATTTTTGTTGCAGATCTTTCTGAAATGTCAATTGCTATCTTCATACCAAATTTGGTGACTCTAGCTCAAAATTTGTAAAAGGTGGGGAAAGGGGGGCTGGGGGCGGTTTGGGTGGGCGTGGCATCCAAATTTTTGATGCAGATCTTTGTGGAATGTCAATTGTTATCTTCATACTAAATTTGGTGACTCTAGCTCAAAATTTGTAAAAGGTGAGGAAAGGGGGGCTGGGGGCGGTTTGGGTGGGCGTGGCATTCACATTTTTGTTGCAGATCTTTCTGAAATGTCAATTGCTATCTTCATACCAAATTTGGTGACTCTAGCTCGAAATTTGTAATAAGTGTGGAAAGGGGGGCTGGGGGCGGTATGGGTGGGCGTAGCATCCAAACTTTTGATGCAGATCTTTCTGAAATGTCAATTGCTATCTTCATACCAAATTTGGTGACTCTAGCTCGAAATTTGTAATAAGTGGGGAAAGGGGGGCTGGGGGCGGTAAGGGTGGGCGTGGCATCCAAATTTTTGATGCAGATCTTTGTAAAATGTCAATTGCTATCTTCATACCAAATTTGGTGACTCTAGCTCGAAATTTGTAATAAGTGGGGAAAGGGGGGCTGGGGGCGGTATGGGTGGGCGTGGAATCCAAATTTTTGATGCAGATCTTTCTGAAATGTCAATTGCTATCTTCATACCAAATTTGGTGACTCTAGCTCGAACATTGTAAAAAGTGTGGAAAGGGGGGCGAAATGGAGGGCGTGGCATCCAATCTTTTGATGCAGTTTTTGAGGGGTCATCATCACCTATCTTGGCACCAAATTTGGTGGCTATAGCTCAAAAACTGTGGGAGATATAGGCTTTTTTTACTTTAAAATTCGATGGGGCTGGGGGCGGAATGGGAGGGCGTGGCTCCAAAATTTTTGATGCAGTTTTTTGGGGGTTGCTAGTAGCTATCTTCTTACCAAATTTGGTACTTCTAGCTGTAAGGATGTGCGAAATATGTGGATTTATCGGTTTTGAGTTATCGAATTTATCGATTTGCCAGCCCCCCAGTTATCGTAGAACCCCCATCTTGACACTTTAATTTACTATCCCATAGATAAAGAGATTTGGAAAGTTTCAAGTCTCTAGCTTGAAGGGTGTGGAAAAAAGTTGCGTTCATACAGACGGACAGACGGACAGACACCATGACGGACATTGCACAAACTCAATATACTCTTTACCTTCGGTATCGAGTATAAAAAGTACAAGATTGAAAAGCCAAAACCTTGACAAACTTATGTTTTTGTATAAAAATATGTAAATTTTGTATATAAATTTAAGCTTGTTAAAAAAACAAATAATATACTAAATTTGAAAAAAAAAATTTATCAGCTTATTGCCCTTTTTGAATACTATTATCTGATGTTTTTATGCCGGGCCGGGCCGGGCTTTTTTGAAAATAACCCGGGCCGGGCCTAAAATATTTTCTTCGGGTCCGGGCCGGGCCGGGACTCTTTTTTGAGGCCCGTGCCCATCTCTAGTTCATACAGACGGACAGACAGACAGACGGACAGACACCATGACGGACATTGCACAAACTCAATATACTCTTTACCTTCGGTATCGAGTATAAAAAGTGGTCAGCGATTATTATAGTCGTTGGAAGTTTCCTAATTATTTTGGAAGTATTGATGGCAAGCATTGTCAAATTAAATGTCCCGCAAACTCTGGATCGCATTATTTCAACTATATGCATTATTTCTCTGTTTTATTGCAAGCTGTAGCTGATGCTGACAAAAAGTTTATCACAATAGACGTTGTAGGGAGGGGAAAACAAAGCTATGGAGGAACTTTTGACGGATCTAAATTATTTACTTTGCTTGAAACCGAAAAATTTAATGTACCTCCTCCTCAAGCAAATATTGTGCTGCCAAATTTTTTAATATGTGATGAAGCTTATCCATTAAAAACGTATTTGTTAAGACCATACCCACGGAAAGATTTAAATGCACGAACTGAAAAGTTTAACGAGACTTTCGACAGCAAGAAAATGCATTGAATGTGCATTTGGAATCTTGGGAGCCAAATGGCGATTTTTACAAAACCGAGAACTGCGATAAATTTAATAAAATATGCTTGCATATTGCACAATTTTGTGAGAGAATTCGATGGAGATGATGATTTGGATTATATACAAGTAACATCCACATTGGCAAATACAGTACGTGCGAACAGCGGTGCAGTAACTGGCTACCGTTTTAAAAGGAGCACGCATACAGCTTTGGATGTTAGAAATAAAATAACGGAGTATTTTTTCGATTTTGCACACTAAACTATGTTCACATTACTTATTAAATAAAAACTTACCTGTAAAACCACAAATTTATCCAATTTCTTTCCACAAATTATCTGTAATATTTTTATTTTTAAAATTAGGATTCCTGTCTTGCCATAAATCAGGTCGAGTTTGCACTAAAGAAATTAATAATTCGACATTTATTTTATTTATTTTGGACATCTCGATGGTTAAACGCTCAGCATACAAATGAAAAAAAAAAACCAGTTTGGTTACAGAGCGACTTCGCTTACACGCTTAGAAAAATTGCTCATCGCTCGCTCACTGCGTGGCCACTTCAGTGCAATTTCAATTTTTCGCTTAGTCGCTCGCTCAGTCGCTTATCGATTACTGAGTGGCCGGGCCCAAGGTATACTTAACTTAAGTATACCTTGGCCGGGCCCTTAGATTAACCGTAGGATACGTCTTTCCTTGTGCAACAAAAATTATGAAATTAAACATAGTAATTATATGATTTGAAATTTAAATATATTAAACATATAAAACAAAACCATATGCACATGCTATCAGCTATCGCACTCGCTCACACTTATTGCTTACATCACTAATACTAATGTACACATAAAACACACATTTGAAAAAAGTTTAATTATGCCCGAATATTTTAATGAAATTTCCACACTTAGAAGATCATGACCGCATACATATCAAACGAAAGGAATCAAGTCTATTTTATATTGAGAAAAAAAAATAAAAAAATTCATTAGGGAGTTATTTTTAGCAATTTGCAATTAAAAAAAAAAGTAATGATTTTGCACTGATTTTTTGCCTTAAAAAGTTATATTTTTGGCAAAAGTATATAAAATTTGAATGTTGGAATGTTTGTTTAACTCATCTCAACTTATAATCCAAATTGCTAGAGCAATTTAAAGTCTACGAAATGTTACAAAAATATACACATTTTTGGTTCCAGTTTTTTAATAGAAAATGTAATCAATACATATATAAATATATATTTATTAAAGGCTTGAAGCCTTGGCTTTAAAATTAAACTAATTTGAGAAAAATTGATTAGTTCATGAGCAATAAGCGATTTTGTGAAACTCTCGTATTACAACAACAACTTTTTCAGATTGAGACCTCATTATTGAAAGGTAAGACGTATTCTACGTCAAAAATATAAACTTTCTTCTTATTTATCTCTTAACTAGTCTTTTTAACTCTCCACTACCCTTTTTGGATCTTATGTTCAGTCTACTACAATCTTTCCCGCCCAAAAAATAGTGCTAATGTGTCTTCTTGCTCTCTTTAAAAATTGTTCGCGATCTTTGTAACCACACGCAATGCGGTGTGACCCTCGGCTGGACGGGCGTGAGGCGGGTTGCGTTTTGCTTTTGTCCGCGCGTTAACAAGTCGGTGCTTGGTATCGTTCTGCCATTTAAATGTACTGTTTGTTAGGACATTTACTTTCATCAATTAATAAATAAAAAAGGTGGGTGGAATGGGTAGACGTGGCATCCTTCGGAATCAAAATACTAAACAAAAAACAAGTGGAAACGTTGCAGTCGGACGCAACCGACTGCGGCATACTCGATACCAGTATTAAAACCGGTAAAAAGAGGCCTGATTGCAAAGGGGTACGGATGCTGCAGGGGTGTACGCTGTCTTAAAGATTCTCCGCTGCAGATGGGGATGCCACCAGCTATATTCCTCCCAAATTTGGTGACTAGCTCAAAGTTTGTAAAAGGTAGGGAAAGGGGAGGAGGCTGGGGTTGTATGGGTAGTTGTGGCAACAAAATTTTTGATGCAGATCTTTGTGAAATGTCAATTGCTATCTTCATACCAAATTTGGTGACTCTAGCTCGAAAATTGTAAAAAGTGGGGAAAGGGGGGCGAAATGGAGGGCGTGGCTCCAAAACTTTGATGCAGATTTTTGGGGGTCGTTACCAGCTATCTTCCCACCGAATTTGGTGACTCTAGCTCCACAACTCTGGAAGATACACGCATTCCCGTTTTTGACGAAGTGTTGGGGTGGATGGGGGCTACTAGGGCAGTATTGGTGGGCGTGGCATCCAAACTTTTGATGCAGTTTTTAGGGGGTCATCGTCACTTATCTTGGCACCAAATTTGGTGGCTCTAGCTCAAAAACTGTGGGAGATATTGGCGTTTTTGACTTTAAAATGCGGGGGGCTGGGGGGCGGAATGGGGGGCGTGGCTCCCAAATTTTTGATGCAGTTTTTTGGGGGTTGCTAGTAGCTATCTTCTTACCAAATTTGGTAGTTATAGCTGTAAGGATGTGCGAAATATGTGGATTTATCGGTTTTGAGTTATCGAATTTATCGATTTGCCAGCCCCCCAGTTATCGTAGAACACCCATCTTGACACTTGAATTTACTATCCCATAGATAAAGAGAATTGGAAAGTTTCAAGTCTCTAGCTTGAAGGGTGTGGAAAAAACTTGCATACATACGGACGGACAGGCGGACAGACGGACAGACACCATGACGGACATTGCACAAAACCAATATACTCTTTACCTTCGGTATCGAGTATAACAAAGCTTACATTATCTTAATAAAAGAACTATTAAACATCTAAGTTTATAGTAACATTTGATTATAACGACGAGATTTTCATTGCTGAATTGCTCTATGTGTGATATGACGACGTTTAGTCTATTAGTCTATTAGTAATTCTCATCGTTTAATGCTTGCTATAAAAAGATTTTTTATTGCTTTTAACTTGAGCATTGTTTTGCAATTAATTATGGAATTGATTTAAAATGTTAGCTTCTTCCACATTAACAAATTTGTAAGCGAATTTAAGTGCATTTGCTCAATTTTACACTCTGATACCGATGGCAAAGAGTAACTTGGTTTTCTGTAATGTTTCTTGGACACTGTAAGAGCTAGAGACTCATATTTCTTTAACAGCTGGAAATTTGCCCACTCCAGTCGCCCGCCCTTTGTCATTTACAGTGATGGCATCCTCTTAGGATCTGCATCAACCAATTTTATTTACTCCTTGCCACCCCACCCCATTAAAATCCATTGCAACCAGATTCTTTACTACATGTTTTAATACTGTAATCAGAGTATGTTTCAGTCGGTTGCGCCCGACTTCAACGTTTTCACTTGTTTTCTTAGGTTTTGATTAAATTAATGTTAATGTGGACAAACCCGCGATGTAAGCATTTTAATTCATAGCCAAATGTTTTGTGGGTGTAGCTTGTTACACTCTGATTGTTTTAGTTTTGTGCAATGACCGTCATGCTGTCTTCCACAGTTTTTGATCTAGAGTCACCAATTTCGGTAAAAGCATAGCCGGTGACATCCCCCAAAGATCTACATCAGAAATTTGGATGCCACGCCACAAAACTACGCCACATGCCTTTAAACAGTTTTTATGCATGAGTGACCATGTTTGGTAGCAAGATTTCTGATTAAATTTCCTACGATGTGCAATAATTTTGATGCAAAATTTGGAATGATATTAGCTGATGATCTGCATCATAATTTGGTGGAAAAATAGCTGGTAAGTTCCGCCAAGGATATGCATGTTTAAGACTGGTATCAGAGTGTTTACAGTCGGTTGCGCCCGACAGCAACGATTTTACTAGTTATGTTTTGTGATGTGTACATTTGAATGAGTTAAGTTATTATTACTATAATCTCGTGTTTTGTTTGCATGTTCACACTCTGTTTTCTCATAGCATCTGAAAAGCTGGCTAGCTGGCTAGCAAGTTCATTGAATTTTGTATGAAACAGAGCAGCGGTAGCAATAATTTGTCAAATATTTTGTCAGAAATGCGATTTTTAAATTATGCTTTTTGATTTTTCAATTTGCAATGAGAACGAAAACAAGGAACGAGTATTTGCGTCTGTTTTATTTATTTTTTATATCTATTTAGAGGCAGAATGCGTCCGGTTGACGCCAAGCTACATTTGTTTCATTTGCTAATATTCTTGTTTTTGATTAGTATTTAAAAATCCGCTTGCACCCAACTTTTCGACTGACTGACTTACTTGACTACTTGTTGTGCTGGTTTACTTATTTTGGGGCAACCAGTTCCGTTTCAGCATCGCTTTATGCCTGACGTCAATATGTCTCTTTCGAAACTAAAAATTAAACGATCAAAACAAAAAGTACAAGTTCAATACTGTCCGCATGCGCTTCATTTCCCCATGTGTTTCTTAATATTCTATTTGTAAGCAGGAGCAGCAGCCGTGGCTGTAAAATCAATCAACCAAAAATTGATAGAAAATTCGACTTCTTTGTAAATACTACACGTTTAACGTATTAGTTTATGTGCTTTAATACACTTCTCTCACTACAAAATTATTGAAATAATACTATATATTGGAACATTTTTATATTTACTTACTTATACATATGTAGGTATATATGTACAAATAAATATTTGCATTTATTTTATTTTATAAGTTTTTTTATTTTATTTTATTGGATTATTGAATTTATGTATTTATTCGATTCAAATTAAGTTTGCTAACAACCTGTGCAAACTTTGTATGCAAAAAATTGAAATACTTCCGCTATAGCTTATTCCGGGGCTTGGCCAAAACACTTAAACATAAAAATTATAAAAAAAAAGAAAAAAAAAGAACCAATGTGAGTCCGATCACACGGGAGGTGTCAAAACATTTTGAAATTAATCATTTTTTATTGAAATTATTTATTTTTTATAGTTGCAAATACTTATGCTTTCGATATTTTCTTTACAATTGAAAATATCTAAACTTCCAACTTTGGAGATAAAGAATTCTCATTTTTATTTGTTTTATAATGGGAAATATTAAATGTCTTAATCGCAAATGGTTAGAATGGGCTAATGGTAATTCTGGCTCTACAGGCCCGATGATATGTTTTTTGTTTTTACTTATTGAAATACATTCAAAGAATGTCATTGTCAACTCATTTACATAAATGATACTAACAATATATGATACAATATAATATATATGAGTGTGGCCAGATTATATGCAAGCTTACAACACAAATACAATGAAAATTACACAGATTTGACGTTACTTCTTACGTTAGATTCTTTGTATGTATTAAAAAAAACACTTTTTAGCCCCCGTGCCTATAGATGTTTACACATCAAACAAGTAAGAAGGCTCTAGTCGGGAGAGCCCGACTAGAAGATACCCTGAACCCAGTTGCAATAAATAAATTAAATTTATATAAGACTTTGGTATACTGACTTAACTTCAATCGATTAAATTCGATATCTCCGGTGTTTCTTAACCGATTAGGACGAAATTTTCAGAAAAGTTTTATCGTTACCAATTATTTCAACCCTCATTTTTACATTTTCCAAATTCGATATTTTTTTGTTATTGATTCCATGTGTATATCGGAAACCAGAATATTTATCGATAATTTGAAGCAAACTTGCTCTGCTCATGGTATAGGAGAACTTATATACAAAATCTGAAGTCTCTAGCTCTTGTAGTCTCTGAGATCCACGCGTTCATACAGACGGACAGACGGGCATGGCTATATCGACTCGGCTGTTGATGCTGATCAAGAATATATATACTTAATGGGGTCGGAGATGCTTCCTTCTGCCTGTTACATACTTTTGCACAAAACCATTATACCCTTATTTACCCATTTTATGGGTTAAGGGTATAAAAAATGGCGTTTAAACTAATATAGTGCATTTGTTTTCTTCTATTTCAGGTATGTGTTCTTAGCGTTGATTCTGTTCAACCCACAAAAATCAAGCTAACAACTAATTTTTGTGTAAGTTTAAACACATTTGGTTTTGAAATGTTGCCCACAAAACAAGCTGTTTAGCCCTGGTGAGCGAATCGATTTTTAGGTAGCTGTATTGTTGCGCTGTCGAACAAATGTTTTAGTGATTAAAGATTCATCAATCTACTCTCGCTGGCATCGACCAAGAGCTGCATTAAGTTATAAACAAGTCGTTTAATAAACTTAACAGCTTGATTCATTTTTACTTGCTTCGGGAATTAAATTTCAGAAACATCTTAAAAGACAAAGAGAGATCGACCCAAATAAAGCTGAAGATGCTGAGAGCCAATCAAGTCTTGACAATATAAATTTTTATTTAATCATATATCTATAATTATCATCTAGCTATTATAACCCATTCTTAAAAGAGACGAAGTGTATTCGCAAAAAAGATTTTATAAAATTTGTAACCTACATGCAAATGTATGTATGATCCTTGCTCTGCATCTCCAATTTTCATACTGTGGAACTTATAGGGCAAAGAAAGCGCGCAGTTGTTTGTTGTTTTTGTACTCAGATACCGAAGGTACAGAAGGTTTTGTGTAATATTCGTTTTGGTTTCTGTCTGCCTGTATGAACGCAGCTTCGACACACTTAAAGCAAGAGATTTAAACTTTTGCAAATATCTTTGCCAACGAGCGGGATAAAGTGACAGGATTGGGGGCAGGACAAAATCGAAATCTCCAATATTTTTGACAGTTTTTGAGCCAGAGCCACCAAATTTAGAGAGATAGCTGATGACATTCTCCAAAGATCTGTATAAAATCTTTTGATGCTTAGACCACCCATGCAGGCCGCCTAAATAAATCGAAAATCTTATCTTCCTTAGTTTGCGTCGGTTTAGTCCGACTGCAACGTTTTCACTTGTTATACTTTGTTTCTGAAGTTAAAAAGTATAATTGTTGTTTGTGTCTGCCTAGATGAACGGGCGTTTGTTCGACACCTTTAAAACTAGAGATCGGAAACTTCAGAAATATCTCCAACGAAGTCTGCTTTAGACAAGCAGGGATTATACACTTAAAAGACGCAAATTGATAAAATTCACAAATTTAACAAAGTTTCACAGGTAGACTCACCAATTTTGGTGGGAAGATTCCGTTCCTTTAAGATCTGCATACTACATTTTGCGGACACCGATCCTCCCATACCTTCCCCGATTTTTGAATTTCAAACTGTTTTTCTTCCATAATTTGTAAGCTAGGGAAAATAAATAGTCGGATGTGTCAGATTGCAACGTTATTACTAGTTTTTCTTAATTTTTCACATGATCTGCTTTTGATACTTACAATTTCTGATCGACGCGTTTGTGCCAAGCCACTTAAAAATGTTGAAGTCAAGGAACTTAGTTAGATATTTTAGCTATCTGTTTTTTTTTTTACCTTTATTTCTTTTCCGCTCTCTCTTAATATCTCTCTCCCTTTTTTTCATAAGTTTATTAACCGAAGAGCATTCAATCACTGCTCTTAGATTTTGTTACTATATAAAGATTAGATAGTTAAATAAATATTATTCATGGATTTCGTTTTAGCAGCTGTGGCAATGTCAAATACAATGGCAAAAAAGGAAAACTGGTTTCTTTTCTTTTTTTACAATAGTTGTTACTCAAACTCTCAGTGAACCACATAGTACTTTGCGCTAAAAAAAACTTTCTTAGCCAGCGCTATTTTTGCAGTTTCTGCTGCACCATCATTTATCCTACCAGCAGCTGCTGTTGCAAACTCTCGTATCATGTCAGTCAATCAGTCAGTCTCTGGTCTATTCCATTGGATCTCTGTGTCTAAAAGTTTCCATCATAATATACTTAACTTTTGCTGCAATCAATTGCAGACTTGTGTTGTAGTTGTAGTTTCAGTTGTTGTAAGTGTCGCCTCATTGCATTTGAGTTGCACAGCCTCTTTAAAATCTCTGCTCTGTTCTGCTTTCAACCCATATTTGTGCAATCTTTTTGTATGGATTCAATAGTCAAGAGGCCGAGTGATACTCTGGCTGTTTCGAATACATTTTGCGTTAATAGAACAGTTGTCAATGTTTTGCAGTTGATGCCACTGCGGATGCTGCTGCTGCACGCCGCAAGAGAACTGACGTGTAAGCCTCAACTTCTTATCGCATATAAAAGTACATATATATATATTATTGCATGGAAAAGTAAAAGATGTGGCATTCTGTCAGCTTTCCTTTTGCATATATGGCCGTCCATCCGGCTGCCAAGTTGTTCCACTGTCATATACGAGTTTTGATTTTCTATTTTCGAATACAGACACACACACAGATTCAATATCTTATGAATGCATTGAAGTCTAGTTGCACCCAATTCTCAAAGCTCTTTCTCTTCTCTCTCACTCAATATCTTTTTCGTTCTTTTTGTTGCTGTGTCTTTATCAGTGTTGCCCACTTTTAATGTAAAAAAGCTGTTTTGGTGGGTACAAAGTCGAAAGAAATCTGAAATTTCGACAAAAAATCTGTCGTTTTTATAAACTTTTTTTATTTTAACAGTTAACAATTTCTTCAATTTTATGGCATATGCACATATATCAAATGACTCGTCAATCAAAGGCTATACTCTTCAAAAAAGTTTTCCGATAAATTTTTTTTAATATTTTAGAGTCGATGACGATATCGATAGCAGCAAACTCACTGTAGTGTAAACATTGAAAAAGATCTCCTAGAGCCGTCACTTTATAAAGCAGCTAGAGACTCCAAATTGGGAACCTAACCTTTCCGAAGCCCTAGGTAGAACAAGGTTACTTCAAACTATCGATAACTTTTCCGTTTACCGATTTACAAATAAGATCGATGACTCAGAGACTTTCTATTTTTAAAAATAAATTGTTTGAGAAACAAGAAACAAAATATTAAAAATCTTAAAACCGCAAATAGCGGAAAGAGTTCAAATACCTTTTTAAAAGCCAGAATTCCCGCTGCCCGCTGTTTTTTAACTGTGTTCAGGAATTAAGAAAGAGATCAAAATCAAGCAAGAAAAGATAAATTTTCCACGCATTCCAGTTGTTATATTATGCACGAAATTTTGTATCCTAACAATGTTCACCAATTTATTTATTTAATTAATGTCAATATGTTCTCAATGCAATTGCAATCCTGTTAACTTTTGTAGGCCAAGTTGAGCTTAGCTGGAATGAGGTCTGTGGACTAGTAGTTTTAGTTTTAGCATGGGACGAACTGACCCGGTTTGTTCTTAGTTGTGTAGGCTTACCTAGGCTGTGTATAGATTTGTATCTGTATGTATGCAGTTGTTAAACTTTGTGAGTATATGCACATCTTTGCACATCTCGCTTTCTCTCTCTCTCCATTCGTCTGGCTCCCTCTCTTTTTCTCTCTCTTTCACATGGTTTTGTTTGTATCTCAAAGTCTGGGTCTGTCTACACGTTGAGATTTCGTTACGTGTTTGCAGCTTTGGTGATGGTTTTTAGTTTATTCAATGTTGGCTTTGCTGCTTCAGCTAATTGGTTTGTATAGTCATCGAGCTGGTGAATAACTCTATATCTATATATATTGCTAGTTTCTGTATCGTATATGCACATATGTAAATGTAATTGATAGTTTGACTTTAACACGCACACATTAACACACACAAGAAGAGTATGTTATTCATGCTGTCGATGTTGGAGCTGGATTCTTAAAATGTGCCTAGCAAGGCAATAAGACCTTCATGTGGAGTACGAGATTTGTGATTTGAACTCTGATATTTTGGCTATAAGGCACAGGCATTGTATACGTAATATCCGTCCTTAATACTCATTCATCAAGTCATACCAATTACGTTCCGCTTTGTAGATTGAAAGAGAGAGTAAAAGTGGGTGCAACACTAAATTGTGTGCACCTAAAATAAGTGTAGAATATCTTACAGTACGTTAGAAGAATATTGTGAGTTTTGTTTTTCGCCTTTTCGTTTCTATCGTTAACTCAATCAAATATTTAACTTTTCATTTCTCTTTTTATTGGTTTTTTTGTGTGTGTAGCGGCGTCGCAGTCGTCAGCTGCGTTGGCAGATTGCATGTGCTGTTTATTTCGTTCGCTAATTATATTCAGCATTTTCTTCTGGTTCTTTTTATTTTTATACCCTTAACCCATAAAATGGGTAAATAAGGGTATAATGGTTTTGTGAAAAAGTATGTAACAGGCAGAAGGAAGCATCTCCGACCCTATAAAGTATATATATTCTTGATCAGCATCAATAGCCGAGTCGATTTAGCCATGTCCGTCTGTCTGTATGAACGCGTGGATCTCAGAGACTACAAGAGCTAGAGACTTCAGATTTGGGATATAAGTTCTCCTATACCATGAGCAGAACAAGTTTGCTTCAAATTATCGATTAATATTCTGGTTTCCGATATACACATGGAATCGATAACAAAAAATTTTCGAATTTGGAAAATGTAAAAATGAGAGTTGAAAGAATGGGTAACGATAGATCTTTTCTGAAATTTTCGTCCAAATCGGTTAAGAAACACCAGAGATATCGAATTTAATCGATTGAAGTTATGTCAGTATACCAAAGTCTTATATAAATTTAATTTATTTAATGCAACTGGGTTCAGGGTATCGTCTAGTCGGGCTGTCCCGACTAGAGCCTTCTTACTTGTTATTTTGTAAATTTTGCGTACATCAAGCGGTTATTGCCTCTCTGTCTCTGTTTTGATACTGTTCTTTCTGTTGCATTTTAAAGTTTTGTTTTATTTGTAGCGCATGTTTAATCTCCTCATGTGCTTCGCTGTTGGCATTTGTTTCCTACGCTCACTGCTGCTGGTGGATTGCTCGAAAAATACCAGTGTGATCTCCACAAACGCCCGAATCAGCTGTGAATGACTGTAACTCAAGGTCAATATAATGACCTCTTAGTGATTTATGTTTTGTTTCCTTTGCTATATGCTCGATTTCTCTTTTATTTGTTTATATTTCAGTTCACTCATACTGTTATTAAGCCAAACACGTGGTGTGCAAAATTATATAGTATTTGTTGAATCATTTATGGCAAACAATACAGAATATATTGTTTAGCCCAAGTCATTGGCTGTTTTGGTGTCTTACTTATTCTATAAGGATACCGCATGCAAAAATAAAAAAATTTTCAGCCTGTGTTAGATACACGGTCGCATAGGTTAACCGTAGAATACGTCTGTCCTTGTGCAACAAAAATTATGAAAGTAAACAAAAGTAATTATATGATTTGAAATTTAAATACATATATGAAACATATAAAACAAAACCATATGCACATGCTATCAGCTATCGCACTCGCTCACACTTATTGCTTACATCACTAATACTAATAAACACACAAAACACGTATCGAATATTTGAATCAAATTTCCACACTTAGAAGATATCAATCATGACCGCATATATGTACATAGTATGTCAAACGAAAGGAAATCAAGTCTATTTTATATTGAGAAAAAATAAAAAAAATTCATCCGTTTTTTAGCAATTTGCAATTAAAAAACAAGTGGAAACGTTACAGTCGGTGTACTCGTTACCAGTATTAAAACCGGTAAAAAGAGGCATGATTGCAAAGGGGTACGGATGCGGCAGGGGTGTACTCAGATGGGGATGCCACCAGCTATCTTCCTTACAAATTTGGTGACTCTAGCTCAAAGTATGTAAAAGTTGGGGAAAGGGGGGATGGGGTGGGTGTGGCATCCAAATTTTTGCTGCAGATCTATGTGGAATGTCAATTGCTATCTTCATACCAAATTTGGTGACTCTAGCTCGAAGTTTGTAAAAAGTGGTGAGAGGGGGGCTGGGGGCGGTATGGGTGGGTGTGGCATCCAAATTTTTGATTCAGATCTATGTGAAATGTCAATTGCTACCTTCATACCAAATTTGGTGACTCTAGCTCAAAGTTTGTAAAAGGGGAAGAAAGGGGGGCGAAATGGGTGGGCGTGGCTACAAAACTTTGATGCAGATTTTTGGGGGTCGTTGCCAGCTATCTTCCTACCAAATTTGGTGGCTCTAGCCATACAATTCTGGAAGATACACGCATTCCCGTTTTTGATTAAGCGTTGTGAACCGAACCCTCGCATACACACCCATTCCTGCATACTTGATACATATGCGTCGTTTCTTTTAATTATGGAACGATTCTTAATGCTACAGTATTGCTACTATAAATTAAAGCATTAATCACAGATATTTAAATGTAAAATGTAAAAGTATTAATCTAAATTATATATTTTAAACAATTATTTAGAAAATGGAACAAAAAGAATTACATATTGAAAGTTATGCGTAAGTTGGACTGTAATGTAGTTTCAGGCGTTAAAATTAAGTTTTAAACAAGTGAAAACGTTGCAGTCGGACGCAACCGACTGCGGTATACTCGATACCAGTATTAAAACCGGTAAAAAGAGGCCTGATTGCAAAGGGGTACGGATGCGGCAGGGGTGTACGCTGCCTTAAAGATTCTCCGATGCAGATGGGGATGCCACCAGCTGTCTTCGTTGCAAATTTGCACATTTTTTAAAATGTGGGGAAAGGGGGGGCTGGGGCAGTATGGTTGGGCGTGGCATCAAAATTTTTGATGCAGATCTTTGTGGAATGTCAATTGCTATCTTCATACCAAATTTTGTGACTCTAGCTCAAAGTTTGTAAAACGTGGGGAAAGGGGGGGCTGGGGCAGTATGGTTGGGCGTGGCATCAAAATTTTTGGTGCAGATCTTTGTGGAATGTCAATTGCTACCTTCATACCAAATTTGGTGACTCTAGCTCTAAGTTTGTAAATGTGGGGAAAGGGGGGCTGGGGCGGTATGGGTGGGCGTGGCATCCATATTTTTGATGCAGATCTTTGTGGAATGTCAATTGCTATCTTCATACCAAAATTTGTGACTCTAGCTCAAAGTTTGTAAAAGTGGGGAAAGGAGGGCTGGGGGTGGTATGGTTGGGCGTGGCATTCAAATTTTTGGTGCAGATCTATGTGGAATGTCAATTGCTACCTTCAAACCAAATTTGGTGACTCTAGCACAAAGTTTGTATAAGGTGGGGAAAGGGGGGCGGAATGGGTGGGCGTGGCTCCAAAGCTTTGATGCAGATTGTTGGGGGTCGTTGCCAGCTATCTTCCTACCAAATTTGGTGGCTAAAGCTCAAAAACTGTGGGAGATATAGGCTTTTTTTACTTAAAAATGCGGGGGGCTGGGGGTGGAATGGGTGGGCGTGGCTCCAAAATTTTTGATGCAGTTTTTTGGGGGTTGCTAGTAGTTATCTTCTCACTAAATTTGGTTGTTCTAGCTGTAAGGATGTGTGAAATATGTGGATATATCGGTTTTGAGTTATCGAATTAATCGATTTGCCAGCCCCCCAGTTATCGTAGAACCCCCATCTTGACACTTTAATTTACTATCCCATAGGTTAAGAGAATTGGAAAGTTTCAAGTCTCTAGCTTGAAGGGTGTGGAAAAAAGTTGCGTTCATACAGACGGACAGACACCATGACGGACATTGCACAAACTCAATATACTCTTTACCTTCGGTATCGAGTATAAATAGGATTCTAAATTAATTTTAAAATGGTGTACGCTGCGAATAGATTTAATGTAGCGAGGAAGATTGTTCCGCAGTCGGACAGCAAAGATAAAGAATTGCCTATCAGAAGAAGCTAGTTTGGTTCTCAAGCAAACGAGGTTATTTACACGTTGGGACGATGTAGACTTTATGTTGCCATACAAATACTCAGGTTCTTGTGTATATATAATTTTGTGTAGGAAGAGAAGAATTATAAAATTAATTAAAGACGTTAAATCTAGATCAAACAGTCTGTTAGCGTAACCCGTTACGTGGTCTGCCCTTTTGAGGCCAAACACGTAACGGGCAACATTATTATACGCTACCCTAAACTTCCTTTGGCTTGCAGCGTCGCATTTGCCAAAAATTTAAATGCCATACAAAAGCTTTGGCAATAGTAAAGATTTCGCGATCAATATTCTTATGTTAAGGAGTAGGAATTTCTGGGTGAGCCAAAGTTGCCTTAAAACGCAACACGTTTTTCCCACAGCTTTATTCACCTGACTATCCCATGATAAGGTCCTGTTCAGGGTGATCCCTAAGCTTTCAGCTTTATCTACGTAATGAATAGCTGTGGAATATATTTGCAGCTTGGGAAAGTTTTCAGTATTCAGGTACTTTTTGTAAATTAAGATACATTTGGATTTAGACGGGTTAATACACAAACCATTAACATTGACCCATTGACTAACACGCAACAAGTCTTCATTACATAACTGGACACATTCGTTAATTTTACTGAGCGGACGACTTACATACATTTGGACATCATCAGCATACAAATAGATGTTACATTTAGACAAAACACTGGGTAAATCATTGATATATATACTAAAAAGCAGTGCACCTAAAATTGATCCTTGCGGGACCCCACGAGAGACAACAAGGAAATTGGACGTTTTAGAAGGGATTACAACGGCTTCTCTACGATTACTTAAGTAAGAGGACAGGAGCTTAGTAGCAGTTTGGCTAAAATTATACATAGTATTGAGCTTTGCCAGTAGAATATCGTGGTTAACCGTGTCAAATGCTTTACTAAAATCAAGAAGCGTCAATAGTGAAAGCTCACTGTTAAATATCTTTGATCTTATATCCTCGACCACTTTGATTATCGCCGTAGTACAACTTCGGCCAGTCCTAAATTTTGATTGTTTATCATTTAATAGTCGATCTATTGTGAGGAACTTGTTAATTTGAGAGGCCAATAGGTGCTCAAGTATTTTAGATAAATATGGCAAAATCGAGATTGGCCTAAACTCATGATTAGATTTTGGGATTGGCAATACCTTTGCAATTTTCCACTGGTCGGGAAAAGTGGACGTTGTGATGACGGTATTGAATATGTAAGTTACATAGCCAATGATTAGAGGCAGAAGAATTTTAAAAAACTTTGGATTTAAACCATCCATGCCAGTTGCGTTAGACTTAATTTTACTTATAGACAGATACACATCACATTGATTGACACAAATAAAATCAAAACTATTACAACAATTATTAAGTGGTTGCGAACAGACACTGAAACATTAAGGTTAACAAATTTATTGTTGAGATCATTAGCATCAACATCTTCACTAACTGCACCACGTAATTTTTTCCACGTTTTACTGGCGAATATTGCATTTTTTAACTTATCACTAAAATATTCGCGTTTGACTCTTTGAATCAGGAAGTTAACATGCCGTCTGGTAGCTATGAATTGCTTATGAAGTGCCTCGGTCCTATATCTTTTCCATCTCCGATAGGTAGCGTCTCTAATATTTATTGCACACTTTATATCTTGATTAAACCAGGATTTTGTAGATGGCCTGACCAATTTGCTTATAATTGGCACGTATTTATTGTACATATACTCCATATAGTATTGCACGAGATTTATTTGGGAGTTAACTGTAGGGAGAGAATATATGAGGTCTAGTTCAGCTGTACAGCTATCTGCATGTAATCCAGCGAGGTGTTCATAAAGTCACGGTATGTTATTTTAAGATTGCAATAATTGGGTAGAATGTCATAGGTCAGAAATATAAGATCGTGTTTGGAGAAGGCCGGGATGGGAATCTGGTCATAAAATAGTGTGCATTCTTTTTTGTTTACAAATATTAGGTCAAGTAAAGTACTTATATTCTTTGTAAAGTGCGTCGGTAATTTAGAGTTCACTGGTTCTAAACCAAGAGACTCCATGTCGTCCAGAAGGTGTCGTTCAGTAAGTATATTGCTTTAAAGTCTCCTGTCAGTATAATGTCAGTGTACCTCATTGTTAGATTTGCGATTACATCTATTATGGGAGAGTAGTCTAACTTTTTGTGAAGTCTATATAAGATGGCAATGAGCATTTTTGTATTACCAATGAGGCTAAGAATTTCTATAAATATATATTCTATAGGACTTTCACTAGGCTGCTTTAATATTACCCTACAGTTCAGTCTTTTGGTTACATATATTGCTACACCCCCAGCATGACGGACACGGTCAGAAAGAAACACATTATACCCTGCACACTCAATCAACGAACTACAAAGATCTTGGATAAACCACGTTTCGGACACACAAACAACATCAATATTTGAATTTACAAACAGAAAATGAAACTCCTCAATCTTGTTCATTAGACTCTGAGCATTTATATGACAGACCGTCAAACCAGCTTTTCGCTTGCTTAGAACCCTAACCATCGCATGGCTATTCGACTTGGGGATATTAATATCAAGGGACATCAATTATCACAGAAATTTTTCATACCGATACACACCAACTAAAATTAACATACGTAAATAGTACGCATTAAAAATGCACACATTCAAAACAGTCCACTTACTTGTAACATAAAATAAACAGAGTAACTTATAAAGAGAAATACAGTAAGAGCTTAAGTTAAGAACGAAAAATATCATTTGCATCAGTAGCCACTGCAAGAGAGCTTTCAGCTTGCATGCTAAGAAGCTTTTGCATATTATCTATGCAAACGACTTCATCTGTCCCGCTCCGTTTGGCGTGAACCAACGCACGACGGCAAAAAACTGCTGATAAAAGCTTTTTTCTCTTCATCTGCATTGGTTCTTTAAAAATTTGATAATTCTCTCTGCTAAGCTGCTCGTTGAGAAAAATTGGGACATTCGCACGTGTTTCAAAGCCCAATATGCAGAGACAGTTGACCTTTGTTAGTCCGGCGGTAATCAGCTGCTGCTCGCTGAATGTTTATTTTGTCGCGTAAATTATCGAATCTAATTATAATAATACATACATACATACATGTATATACCGCACCATGTGTTAATCGCGCGAGAAGATTGCTTATCAATTTACGAGCCTAGTCAACGACGCGACAGCGTCAAAGTTGTTGTTGCTTATTGCCTATCTCAATGCATATTCTGTGCATTCGATCAGTTTATAAAATTACACACACATACACTCACACACACACACACACTTACAAGAACTGTAAATTCAACGACACACATGGCTGCTGCTGAGCAACGTGCACTATTTCATTTATAGCTGACCCAACAACGACAATAACAACAAAAACAACAACTAGAAAATACAAAAAATAAAAATGTTTCACATATTATTTTCTGCTATTTTTATTAACTTGTGCCATGATTTTTGTGCATTGCTTTTGCAGTGCTAAATTTGCCTTTGTTGCTGTTTCTCTGCTCTCTTTGCTGCCTTTTTGCATTTTTACTTTGGCTCGCAAACTATTTTTGTTAACTATGTATTTACTTTTGCGTCGCCTGCGGCAGTGGTGCAAGCGTGGGGTAGGAGGGTTGGGCAGTGAGGGAGCCACCGGTTGACTAAGGGGAATTCTTTGCTCTTAGTATTTTGGTTTCCCGACCTAGCCGGCGACAATATTTGTTGTGCACTCAACAACGCAATGCCACCAGAAGCATACAGCACGTATCACAATGGCTAATGGAAAGGGTGGTCTCCAATTCTCTCTTTGAGGCTCCTTCCCCTTTAGTCCCTAAAAACTAAATACATAGACATTGCCTAGTAATTTTGAAGTTGTTGCACAGTGAAATTATTATTTTATTGAATTTTTTATTAATACATGCCATATAACGAGCTTTTGTATAACAAAATTCTCTATGGTACCAATTAATTTTCAGAACCGTGCAACTTGGTTCAATCAAAAACCCATTCAGTTTTATAAATTTTTCCTTATAACGAAGTTTTCTGTTGTTCCCTTGAGATTCGTTACATGGAAGTTTTTATTTGTTGAATTTGGATATCAAATATGCATAAACTTAAAGCCGAAAGGTCAGGTTAATGGCAATATGAAATAGTTATAAATGTTATTTGACCTGAATCTTAAAAATATCTTATATACGAACATATATGTATGTATAAGTACATATATTTTAACTCTTTTATAAAAATAGCTTTTGTACTTGAGTAAAACAAAATTAGGCTTCGATTTTATCAAAATACTTGATCTAAGAAACCTTTTAACACTCATTTGTTTAAATCCTTATTAAATTTTATGTAACTACTTCATTGACTGAAAGTCCATTAGGTCACTGAATTAGTCTTTTAGTTTAGGCAACAATTTGAACACTATTCAAAAGTCAACTGATTTTTTATAATTTTTTTTTATATTTTACATAACAGTCTTTCCCACGCTGACTTTGTGCCTGTAATGACACCACTGTGCAATGTTGCACTAGCATTTATTCCCCGTCCCCAACCCCACTATGCTGCACTGCTTCGCAGATAAGTTGATGTTGCTGTTCTTGTCGTTGCATGCCACTCGCAATGGCGCAAAAGTTCCTAGACCACTCAAAACATGAAAAAAAGAATACAAAATTTATATGCGCCGTCGCGCATGCAGTCGCCGTCGCCATTGTCGATGTAGCAGCGCGGCCAGCGTCGAATGTTGACACGTACAGCGGCAAAGTCGCCGTAGCCGTCGGCGTCGCCATCGCGCCTTGTATGGCTTTCAATGGCAGCAGATTATTTATATTGCAAATTTGTGTGTATATGACAAGAAAGGTTGAAAAAGTGGAGAGGAATGGAGTGTTTATAAATATGTTTTGGCATTAGGCCTAGGCGCGGGTTTCAGTTTATTTATGTTCAGCACATTTCAGTTTTATTATAAAGTACATAAAGGTATCTCTCTGACGTTTTACAGTAAGCTGTAAATACGCACATATAACATCAGCCAAGTTCATAAGGGCATACAAAAGAGAACAGAGTAATCCTCTTTCTTTAATCTTTATTCCAAGGCTTATTATACTCGATACCGACGGTAAAGAGTATATTGGGTTTGTGCAATGTCTGTCCGTCTGTATGAACGCAACTTTTTTCGACACCCTTCAAGCTAGAAACTTCAAACTTGGCAAATATCTTCATCTATGGCCGGGACAGATAAAGTGTCAAGGTTGGGGTTCTACAATAACTAGGGGGCTGGCAAATCGATAAATTCGATAACTCAAAATCGATAAATCCACCTATTTCACACATCCCTACAGCTAGAACGGCCAACATTTGTTAAGAAGATAACTACTTGCAACCCCCAAAAAACTGCATCGAAAATTTTGGAGCCACCCCCACGCCCAGCTTCCCGAAGTTTGAAATCAGAAACGCCTATAACTTCCACAGCTTTTGAGCTAGAGCCACCAAATTTAATGCCAAGGTAGGTGATGACCCACAAAAAAATGTATCAACAGTTTGGATGCCACGCCCACCCATACCGTCCTAGCCACCCCCAGCTGCCCAAACGCTTCGTTAAGAACGGGAATGCGTGCATATTTCATAGTGTTTGAACTAGAGTCTACAATGTTGGTAGAAAGATAGCTGGCAAAAGCCCCCAAAGATCTGCATCAAAGTTAAGGAGCCACGCCCACCCATTCCGCCCTCAGCCCCTCAACAGTTTGAAATCAGAAACGCCACTAAGTTTAGTGCCAAGATGATGACGACCCACAAAAAACTGCATCAAAAGTTTGGATGCCACGCCCACTAATACCGCTCTAGCCGCCCCCAGCTGCCGCAACGCTTCTTTCATAGTGTTTGAGCTAGAGCCACCAAATTTGGTAGAAAGATAGCTGGTAAAAGCCCCTAAAGATCTGCATCAAAAATTTGGATGCCACGCCAGCCGATACCGCCCCCGCCCCCCTTCCCCACATTTTAAAAACTTTGAGCTAGAGTCACCAAATTTGTAACGAAGACAGCTGGTGGCATCCCCATCTGCATCGGAGAATCTTTAAGGCAGCGTACACCCCTGCCGCATCCGTACCCCTTTGCAATCAGGCCTCTTTTTACCGGTTTTAATAAAGATATCGAGTATACCGCAGTCGATTTCGTCCGACTGCAACGTATCTACTTTTTTTTTTTTGATTCCCAACAAAAAACGTTATTTTTTTATTGATAGAAATAATTTTAATTGAAATATTTATTGCAATATCAGCAATTTGGAGATACATATAAGTAAGTTGTACAATATTATTACAAAGGCAGATCGTGGCAAAAGCTAAAAATAAAAATAAAATTCGCACGGAAAGTTCTTGCATTGTGCCTATCAATAAAGACATGTTAAGAATAGTAATGTTAAGATGTAATGATAATGTTTTTTTCCTTCTCAAAATTTCTCAGCATGTGTATTTTTTTATACAATTTTTTCGTGGAAAATCTTTGCTGTGCCGTTGAATACTTCAAAAACAGGGCGTGAAGCGTTTGTGCTGCGACTGGCTAGCAACCTGTCTGGCTCTGTTATCAAACTTAATTATCAATGGTCTGTGAGGCAGTAACAACACACAATGCACTTTTGCCAGCCTATCATCATCATCATCACATCATCATCATCATCATCGTCATCGTCATCCACATCATTATCAATATCATCATCATGGTCGTCGACTGCTCGACATGCGCTTTGTCTGTTGACTTCCACTGTGTGGATGCAACCATATCGTATGCTGCCTATATATAAGAATTTGTATATATATGAGTGCACATATATGTACATGCTCCATGCACACACTCCACTTGGTGCACTGCATTTGCTTGTTTGTATGTATATCAATGTGTAGATATGTGTATTTCTGTGCCGTCTGTGCTGACTGCTCTGTGTATAGCAATTGAATATTTGCAAGAGATTTCCGTTCATTAAACCCGACAGCGAAAAGCAGAAAGCAGCTACAACAACTACATCAACAACAGCTACATAACAACGAACAAACGAATAGGGCAGAGCAACGACTGTAGGCGGCCTTTCAGTGTCGACCCCTCCCTCCCTCTGTTGTTTTGAGTTCCGTCTTTGGTCTACCGGTTGTGACTATAGCCCTCTGTTAGACCGCGCTAGCTTCTGACTGCACTGCTACAACGTTGTGCTGCGCATATAACTTTCAATATTATTTTATATTTTAATGTTTTTTGCCATGCAGCACTGTGATTTTTGTTTTGAGAGCTTTGGTATGATTAAATTCCTCTTTTAAACTGCGCACCGTCTCTCTATCGATCTTATTTAATTAAAATCTAGGCATTATAAATGGGTAAAATGTTCACAACACAAATACCTTAAAAGATGGAGACATGAAATTCATCCTCCTATAATTCAGTTTAATCATATTTTCTTTAATCGATGAAAATATATTTCGTTAAACAGTTTTCCAAATTTAATATGAGAGTATATTGCGTTGTAAGGGTGACACTTTTCTGCTAGTGCAAATTGGTTTACTGTGAGCGTTGAATTTGGTGGCTGAAGTCTATCTACGTGACAAGAGAAAAAGTGTTTACAAGTTTAACTTACGAGCATAAACAAAGTTCGTCTAGGACGGAAGAGCTTTTTATAGTTGATGTAGTCTTAGAGTTGATGTGTTTTGAAAGTGATGTTTATTTTATTTATTTATTTGTTTATTGTCAACCATGATCAGCAGACATAAAATCCAAATTACTTCAAATTAAAAATAAAATAATGAAATTAAAATTAAAAAATAAAATTATATATAAATCTGAAAGTAAATAAAGGTAAAAAAATATACAAGTTAACGTTAAAGCTCTGGGAAATTCAACAAGAAAACTAGTGGTCCAACATTTGTTGCGTGGATTGGGGAAAACCACTAAGCATGTATAGTTATAGAGGCACCAAAGTGCGAAATTCGAACTAGCCAGTTGGAACCTCAAAGCATGGGTACCATACTCGCAAAAGCTCATTTGTCATTCTGCTTGCTGACTGCGCTACTACATGTTCTTTCGTAGCACAGCCAGTTACATGTTCTTTCGTAGCACAGCCAGCTAGCCATTTTCTAGCGTGAGACCCTTTCTTTTTGGGATGATCGCCTGGTACGTCATGCATATTTTTCATGTATACTTTTCTGTTTCTATGCCTGCTTGCTTATTTTTTTTAGGACCTAGCCTTAAAGTGTTTTGGTGGATCTGGGCTTTGTTGTAATTTTTGATATTTTGTTTCGGCCAGGTTCCATGAGAATGTGAGAATGCCACCAGCTATCTTCCTTCCAAATTTGGTAAATGTATCTCAAAGTTTGCAAAAAGCGGGGGAAGGGGGGCTGTGGGCGATATGGGTGGGCGTGGCATCCAAATTTTTGATGCAGATCTTTGTGGTATGTCAATTGCTATCTTCATACCAAATTTGGTGTCTCTAGCTAAAAATTTGTAAAAGACGTGGGAAGGGAGGCTGGGGGCGGTATTGGTGGGCGTGGCATCCAAATTTTTAATGCAGATCTTTGGTGGCTCTAGCTCAAAAGATATACGCAAACCAGTTTTTTAATGGGGGAAAGGGGGCTGGGGACGCAATTTGTGGGCGTGGCATGCAAACTATGGGGACTGTTACCAGGTATCTTCCTACCAAATTTGGTGAGTGTAGCTCAAAAATTTTGGCACTGCCGTTTTTAACGATGCGTTGGGGCGGCTGGGGCGGCTACGGCGATATGGGTGGGGTCATCATAGCCTATCTTAGCACCAAATTTGGTGATTTTTACTCAAAAACTGTGGAAGATATCGGCGTTTCTAATTTCAAAATGCAGAGGGGCTGGGCGGAATGGGTGGGCGTGGCTCCAAAATTTGTGATGCAGTTTTTTGGGAGTTGCTAGTAGCTATCTGCTCACCAAATTTTGTAGTTCTAGCTGTAAGGATGTGCGAAATATGTGGATTTATCGATTTTGAGTTATCGAATTTATCGATTTGCCAGCCACCCAGTTATCGTAGAACCTCAATCTTGACATTTTAATATACTATGCCATAGATCAAAATAATTGGAAAGTTCCAAGTCTCTAGCTTGAAGGGTGTGGAAAAAAATTGAGCACATACGGCCGGACAGACACCATGACGGACATTGCACAAACCTAATATACTCTTTACCTTCGGTAACGAGTATAAAAAGCTTGTTATATATATATAATACGAAATGGTTAATGAATTACATAGTTGCTCGAGCAACGATCAAGGCCAAGGAGTACAAAGTTACGTGAAGATTTAGTTGGGACATTGAATTTAATTCGACTCGAAAGAACTGTTGAATCGATTTCACCGTTTAGTAGATTAGTTATAAATAACACTCCATGCATAGTTCTACGGTTTAGGAGCGAGGGAAGATTTATTAAAAGAAGTCTAATTGATTGGGGTAAATTAACTCCAGGAACCCAGTTAAAACTACTAAGGGCAAACAGAAGAAATTTCTTCTGCACAGATGCAATTCTTTCCTGGTGAATCCCGTATTGCGGGGACTATACACAAGTTCCAAGATCCGAAAAAGTCTTCTAATATTTGCGAAAAAAGCAGAAGGAATCACTTGCGAGCTAATTAGGTATGTATATATTATTGAACATCATCAACAATCGGGTAAATATCCGTTAATTTGCCTGTCTGTTTGAATGCGCCAATCTAAGAGAGTATAAGAGCAAGAGTCTTCAAATAAGCTTCTGGGATAAGAAACACCGAGTATAACAAGTGGAAATGTTGTAGTCTGTGGTATACTCGTTACCAGTACGCTGTAAAAAAAAGGCCTGATTGCAAGTAGGTACGGATGCGGAAGGGGTGTACGCTGCATTAAAGATTCTCCAACGCAGATGGGGTTGCCACCAGCTGTCTTCCTTCAAAATTCAGTGACTCTAGCTCAAAGTTTGTAAAAGGTGGGGAAAGGGGGGCTGGGGTGGCATGGGTGAGCGTGGCATCCAAATTTTTGATGCAGATCTTTGTGGAATGCCAATTGCTATCTTTCTACCAAATTTGGTGTCTCTAGCTAAAAGTTTGTAAAAGACGTGGGAAGAGGGAATGGGGGCGGTATGGAGGGGCGTGACATTTTTGATGCAGATCTTTGGGAGTCGTTACCTGTCATTTTCTTACCAAATTTGGTGACTCTAGCTCAACAACTCTGGAAGATACTCGCATTCCCGTTTTTAACGAAGCGTTGGGGCAGTTGGAGGTGGCTAAGGCGCTATGTGTGGGCGTGGGAATCGCTATCACCTATCTTGGCACCAAATTTGGTGACTAGCTCAAAAACTGTGGAAGTTATAGGCGTTTCTGATTTCCAATTGCGGGGATGCTGGGGGTGGAATGTGTGGGGGTGGCTCCAAAATTTTATCGAAATTATCGATTTGCCAGCCACCCAGTTATTGTAGGGCCCCAATCTAGACACTTTATCTTTCTCGGCCATAGAAAAAGATATTTGCATAGTTTGAATTCTCTAGCTTGAAGGGTGTCGAAAAAAAGTTGCGTTCATACGGACGGAAAGACGGACAGACACCATGACGGACATTGCACAAACTCAATATACTCTTTACCTTCGGTATCGAGTATAAAAAAGGTTCTTACACTTGCAAAAAAGAAACGAATTACCGCTATATTTTTATACCCTTAACCCATAAAATGGGTAAATAAGGGTATAATGGTTTTGTGAAAAAGTATGTAACAGGCAGAAGGAAGCATCTCCGACCCTATAAAGTATATATATTCTTGATCAGCATCAATAGCCGAGTCGATTTAGCCATGTCCGTCTGTCCATCCGTCTGTCCGTCTGTCCGTCTGACCGTCTGTCCGTCTGTATGAACGCGTGGAACTCAGAGACTGCAAGAGCTAGAGATTTCAGATTTTGAATATAAGTTCTCCTTTGCCATGAGCAGAACAAGTTTTCTTCAAATTATCGATAACTATTCTGGTTTCCGATATACACATGGAATCGATAACAAAAAAATAACGAATTTGGAAAATGTAAAAATGAGGGTTGAAAGAATGAGTGACGATAGATCTTTTCTGAAAATTTCGTCCAAATCGGTTAAGAAGCACCGGAGATATCGAGCTTAATCGATTGAAGTTAAGTCAGTATACCAAAGTCTTATATAAATTTAATTTATTTTTTGCAACTGGGTTAAGGGTATCTACTAGTCGGGCTCTCCCGACTAGAGCCTTCTTACTTGTTTACCTTCGGTAACGAGCATAAAAATTGGCATATTCTATAGTTAGTCTAGGGTTCAGGTTTCTGACTAGAAACTTTTAAGTTGTTTAAGTTCTTATTAAAACTTATTTATTTTTTAATTTGAGTCTTAGTTTGCTTACAAGCGCAAAGTACAGCTAAGCTGGTTATGAGTGTGTGTGTTTGTGTGCGGGTGTGTGCATGGGTGTTGTTAGCGGCTTAAGCCAAACCCAACTACTATTTTACATGGCATGGTTGTGTTACTGGAGTTTTCTTCCCCTCTGTCGCTTGCTTTCTCTATGTGTGTTCTAATCTTCGTGCTGACTTGTGGCAACTGCTTACTGTTTCTAATTGCCGTGCTTTTGTGTGTGAGTGTGTTCTATTTGTACAAGCTCTAGAGAGCATGTGGTTCATGTTGCATGTAAGAAACTTGCCTCGACTCGTAGGTTGTGCTCTTAGCTCTGAGGCGGAGTTAATCGTAATGCCTTTGAAGAAATTTGCAGCAGGCAACTAACCAATTAATAAACTGACTTAATTCAATAACTGACTGACTAAGTAAGTAAGTGAGCGATTGTCTGAGTGACTCTCGTGCGGTCGGTGCAAACGGCGGATGTACCGTCGTTTTTGGTTTGATTTCGTTTCATATTTGGTTGCTGGCCAGGTAAAATGGTAATGATGAAAAAACATGTTTTGTAATGGAAATGGAGAAAAACGTAAGATAAAACAGCATGCAGCAGTCACCTTCACACAAATGTTGATAATATGATGATGATCATGATGTGGATGATGCCAAACAAGCACGCCATGCTTTTAGCTATTGTTGCTGTCAATGTCCCCTTCCTGTTTTAGTCTGCGTTCAAGCCTCCTTCTCCTTCTTTCCTGACGTTGTTGACTGGGTCTTCGTCGTTATTCATAGAACATAGCGAACATGATTTGCCATTTTCTTTTCCGCCGACTGTCAGCCTGTTTGGCTGGTTTTCTTTTCTGTGTTTCATGTCGTCTTTGCCTCTCCAGTTTTTCTTTCGAAGCAGCACCAACACCAGCTTTACGCGGCATACATTGATGCATTTTTTCTGCCAACAACCAGATAAGACAGGCAGTTTTTAGGCTGACTTTCGAGTTACCTGCTTGTGTACTTAACATGTACTAAATGCTGTTTATTTAGCTGTGCGAACTCAAATGTAGATTCGTTGTTGTTTGGTAGGTTTCTTGCATTTTTTTTTCATGTTGATGGTCTCTCGTTGCTTGTGCATAAATAAGAGCTTCTTCGGCTCGGAAATTAATTAAAGTTTTCCACATGAGCACAAAAATAAATAAATGATTTAAATACAAGTACAAAAAATCTTGCAATATAAATATAAAATATAACGCAAAAAAAAAATGGAAATTAGAAGGCATTATTTAAGCTAAAAAAAAAGTTTAACCCTCTTCAGATATCGTTCAAAACAGTATTTTTAGCTCATCTCAATAAACATATTAGATTTATATTTTGTTAAATTTATTTTTTAGGTATTTTCCCTTGTCAAAATATTTGCTGTCGTACATTTTTCGGCATCAATACGATCCAAAAACGACACTAAAGCCTTAGGCGTTATAGCATGTACAGAAAAGGGTGTTCCGATATTTTTGATATGTAAGAGAACCGCAACCAAGTCGTGCAGACAAAACCTTGGCTAAAATAATATTGTGAGCTTTAGGAATGTTTGCTTAAGAGGTTGATTAGTTTAACTATCTTAAAGTAAAGCTAAAGTGAAGAATCGTTTCGAATACCTTGTATTCATCAAGTAATTGCTGACCATAATTTTAGATTATGCGCAAAAGTACATTAATGAGATCAGCTCGACGGTATTTGACATGTTCTACTTCCACTTTTAGCGTTATCAAATAAACGTTTGCGTTTTTTTATTTTTGATCAACGTGAGAGCAATTATTGAAGCCATTCATCAATCACACATCTAAGTTAAACCCCTAAATGTAAATTTCGCTGTGCGGAACGCATCTTTGGCTGGCTTTGAAGAATTTAAAAAAAAAGTTGGCCCACAAGCCCAACACAAACATAAAACAATAAAAGATTAGGATTAAAAAAAAAATGTGTAGTTCGAACAAAAGCATTTTCTTTAGCGCGTTTCAAGTTTCATTTAACTGGCCCAAAAGGCTAGTCCAGGCGAAAGAAACGGCAGCGTAATTATACCCTTAACCCATAAAATGGGTAAATAAGGGTATAATGGTTTTGTGCAAAAGTATGTAACAGGCAGAAGGAAGCATCTCCGACCCTATAAAGTATATATATTCTTGATCAGCATCAATAGCCGAGTCGATTTAGCCATGTCCGTCTGTCCGTCCGTCTGTCCGTCTGTATGAACGCGTGGATCTCAGAGACTATAAGAGCTAGAGACTTCAGATTTGGGATATAAGTTCTCCTATACCATGAGCAGAACAAGTTTTCTTCAAATTATCGATAACTATTCTGGTTTCCGATATACACATGTGATCGATAACAAAAAAATATCGAATTTGGAAAATGTAAAAATAAGGGGTTGAAAGAATGGGTAACAATAGATCTTTTCTGAAAATTTCGTCCAAATCGGTTAAGAAACACCGGAGATATCGAGCTTAATCGATTGAAGTTAAGTCAGTATACCAAAGTCTTATATAAATTTAATTTATTTTTTGCAACTGGGTTAAGGGTATCTACTAGTCGGGCTCTCCCGACTAGAGCCTTCTTACTTGTTTTTATTTTGAAAAAGACCGAGACAGATTCTTAATGTGTGCTTTATTAAAATCTAACTTCTTATTTATGCAGCCAATTTGTGGTGATGTTGTTGTTGCTTTTGGTGCTGCTGCATGTAACTAAACGGCCTGTTTATACTCGATACCGAAGGTAAAGAGTATATTGAGTTTGTGCAATGTCCGTCATGGTGTCTGTCCGTCTGTCCGTCTGTCCGTCTGTCTGTCTGTCCGTCTGTATGAACGCAACTTTTTTCCACACCCTTCAAGCTAGAGACTTGAAACTTTCCAATTCTCTTTATCTATTAGATAGTAAATTAAAGTGTCAAGATGGGGGTTCTACGATAACTGGGGGGCTGGCAAATCGATAAATTCGATAACTCAAAACTGATAAATCCACATATTTCGCACATCCTTATAGCAAAAACTACCAAATTTGGTGAGAAGATAGCTACTAGCAACCCCCAAAAAACTGCATCAAAAATTTTGGAGCCACGCCCACCCATTCCGCCCCCAGCCCCCCCGCATTTTTAAGTAAAAAAAGCCTATATCTCCCACAGTTTTTGAGCTATAGCCACCAAATTTGGTGTCAAGATAGGTGATGATGACCCCCCAAAAACTGAATCAAAAGTTTGGATGCCACGCCCACTAATAATGCCCTAGCCACCCCCATCCACCCTAACGCTTTGTCAAAACCGGGAATGCGTGTATCTTCCAGAGTTGTTGAGCTAGAGCCACCAAATTTGGTAGGAAGATAGCTGGCAGCTACCCCCAACAATCTGCATCAAAGTTTTGGAGCCACGCTAAACCATTCCACCCCCCTTTCCCCACCTTATACAAACTTTGAGCTAGAGTCACCAAATTTGGTATGAAGGTAGCCATTGACATCCCACATAGATCTGCACCAAAAATTTGGATGCCACTACCACCCATACCACCCCCAGCCACCCCTTTCCCCACTTTTACAAACTTTGGGCTAGAGTCACCAAATTTGGTATGAAGATAGCAATTGACATTCCACATAGATCTGCATCAAAAATTTATTTGCCACGCCCACCCATACCGCCCCCAGCCCCCATTTCCCCACATTTTACAAACTTTGAGCTAGAGTCAAATTTGCAACGAAGACAGCCGGTGGCATCCCCATCTGCATCGGAGAATCTTTTAGGCAGCGTACACCCCTGCCGCATCCGGTTTTAATACTGGTATCGAGTATACAGCAGTCGGTTGCGTCCGACTGCAACGTTTCCACTTGTTTTTAATTAAATTATTAAAAATTTATTTCCAACCACAAAAGTTTTTCAAACTCACACAAACAAACAATTCATTTTTAGATCTTTGCATTTATTCCTTATGATTATTCCCTTAATGTATGGGCTTTACACATAAATCTTGTTGCTTTTATTTTAATTGAAATTCCTTTCCTTGCGCTTTTCCCAATTATATTTCTGGCTCAGCACAAATCGATTAAATATTTTGACTTGCCGTTCATTTTCTACCATACGATTCTTCTTGGCCAAAAATGTAATTGTTATATTTTCTCAATGCTGCAAAAACATAAGACAAAAATACACACACACGTTTTTGGCGACTCCCTTGAACTTTATGGCCCTAACGACTGTTGCGCTAAGTATGCCGAATCGTTTTTGTACCGCCGTCCTCGGTCGTCCTTCAGCTGCCCGCAGACTGCCTCCAATAGGCCACCATTTTTGCCGCTGTATTGAATTAAAAACTGAAACTCATTGGTAGGATAGGAAGGAAGCAAGCTGTAGTACAGAAGAAATACACAGGAAAGCCTGCGACAGCTAGCTCTGCCTTTTTGAAACCAACATTAAATTAATAAATTAAAATGGAGAGCACTTAATTTGCACTCAGAGTTGCTCCTGCTGGTCCCCGTCCACCTTTTACTCCCTCCAATCTATTCATTCATTGTTTCGACTAAAGTTATAAAGTTATGTCATTTACTTGTTTGTCTATGATAATTTTTTATTTTCCATGAAACAGGAGCGATTTGCAATTTTCGATTATTAACAACTTTTTAAATCAGAGAATTTCTGAATCGAGCTAAAGTGGATTAAGTTGTACGTCATTCGTCGGTATTCCTCATAAAAAGAAAACTTTGATTGCTGTAAGCATTTTTCTAAGTTTAGCACTATGTCTTCAAACTTATTAACTGTTTTGCTTTATATTTACTTTAAGTATGAAATAAACATTTTATTACATTAAATATAAGTGCAATAATAATTATATCTTTGCAATAAGTTTATGAAAAATACATATGACATTACGTCAGACATGACATAGATTACTAGATATCTTTTTTTTATACTCTGATATTGAAGGTAAAGAATATATTGGTATTGTACAATGACTCTCATGCTTTTTGTACGTCTGCCCGTTCGGATGAACGCAACTTTTTTCAACACCCTTAAAGCTAAAGATTTGCCCACCGCATTTAAAAATTGTATTCGCCTATGTCTTCCACAGTTTTTAAGCTAGAGTCTCTAAATTTTGAAGGAAGATATCTAGTGACCCCAAAGATTTGCAGAACAAAAGTTAGATGACTCGCCCGCCTTGCCGCCCGTCATTTAAAATCAGGAATCTTTATGTCTCTCTCAGTTTTTGAACTACACACCTGTCGCCTCCGTACTTCTCCTTCGAAAGCAAACCTCCCGTTTAAATACTGATATCAGAGTATTCCGCAGTCAGTTGCGTTCGACTGGAACGTTCTCTGAAAAAAGTTTTTTGAGGATAAAAAAGAGGGACTTAGAATTTTAACTCAATTCCAAATACATAAAAGACAGAAATGCATGTAACTAGAGCTGTTAAAAATCGCAAACGTCTCCCCTTTACCTTTCCCGACTAAGAAAAAACAATGCAGACAGGCTGTGCTGTCGATATCGACTTTTATAAACTGTTCAAAATTAAAACTCATATCTGTTTCGTTACCCACAAGCCCTAAAAGCAATGTCAGAGATCTAGGCAGATTAAAATTCTATCATAGCTTTGTTTATTTTGCATATACTAAAACCGTGTAATTCAAGCTAGTATTGGTAATCAATAATAAATCTGCTCCAATTTTAAGTGCTTCAATAATATGATTTCAATCACAATAAAAACATTACTTTATGTTAGACATTAAGTAGGCCCGATTCTTAGTCTATTTATGTTCTTCGCTGTTCAAGGCTTTAATTTTCTTTTTGTCGGCGTGTTCGTCATCATCTTCATTGTTACTGCTTCTTTTTAGATTTTGTATTTTGATTTGCATCGCTTATTCAATTGCTGTTCTTCTCTGTTATCTCTTGCTCCTTTCTTTTATCAACTCATCTTCCGTACACCCACCCTTCTATCGACGCAGTCGCGTCTGGGCCAAGCTTATGCAGCGTATGATTGTTTTACTAAGGTCTTCTCATAAGTTGGCGAACACCATTACCCACCTCCCTCCAAACACCATGCCATGCTCAGATGTTCAGACCGGAGTTAACTGCATTATTGGTTAAATTTGTAGCATAAATTTCAATATAGGTGCGGCTGATTTGCTTTGCTTTTCGTGGCGACAATCTTTATTTACCTTATTGTTGCTATTCTCATTGTTATCGTTCATTTTATTTGATTTTGTTAATCCTTCGTGAAGCCATATTAACATGTGCATGGCCACTGTGTGCAGTTGTCTTATACTAAAAGCCGATCTATGTGGCCCAGAAAACAAAACGAAATGCTGTTGCTTCCTTTCTCTCTCTATCTTTCTCCGTATGACTTTCTTTTTATCTCGCTTGCACTAAAATTGCCATCAACACACAAGTAGTTGCCATGTAAACTAATATACCTAGGCTTAAACACATGCCACGCCCATGATGCTTTTGAATCCCACCCACCCAATAGCATATGACCTAAAATCTATCGATGCCAGGTACATACTACATACTACATACACATGCACATTGTGTTTGGCAATGTGTGGTCAGTGTTCGGGCCTATTGAAGATGAATCGCTTTCGAGACTGGGGGCGAAATTGGTGGGCGTGACACAAAAGTTTTTGATGCAGCTTTTTGGGAAAGCCAGTAACCATTTCCTTACGCAATTCGGTAACTCTAGCTGTAAAATAATGGGAAATATGTGGATTTATTGGTTTTCAGCTATCGATTTTATCAATTTCTCAGCCCCCCAATAGGTGTAGAAATAAAAATTTGACACTTTATCCCGCCCATAGAAAAAGATATTTGCAAAGTTACAAGTCTCTAGCGTGAAGGGTGTCGAAAAATTGAGTTTGTACAGAAAGACAGACGGAGAGACGGACAACATGACGGACATTGCACAAAATCAGAATAGTCTTTACCTATCGGTGTCAAAAATTGCGTAGGGTAGGAATTCCTTAAACTGAGTACGAAATACTCAATACAAGTACGTATTTATTAAGCTTGATTCGGGTTTGATTTTGATGCAAGACGGGCTCATTTTGAGATCTTGTTTCTTCTCTCTTTCTTCAGTTGACACCCAAATTACACTGCTTCAGCATAATATTGATTATCTATACAACAAGTTTATTTCACTGAAAACTAAAATTGCAAAACCAACTCTTAAGTCCTGGTTTAATAATGATATTAAAAGTGCAATTAAACAGAAGGATGAGGCTTACGATAAATGGAAACGATACAGGACGGACTACAACTATCGACTTTTTAAAACTAACAGACGAAACGTAAATGAATGTATAAAAAATGCTAAGCGAAATTTCTTTAGTTATAAATTTAGTAGTGCAATGCCAACCAAAGAAACTTGGAAAACATTGAACAATATGGGTGTTGGAAAAAGAAAATCAACAAATTTGCTAACTTAAATGTTCCTATAGCTGTGAGTAATCCGTACGTAAATTGTGTGCCGTCAAACAACTGTAGCAATTGTTTTGAATTTGAATGTGTTAATCAATGTGATGTCCTGCATGCAATGCTAAAAATTAAATCTTACGCTATAGGACTAGATAACACAAACCCAAAATAAATAAAATTAATTGTGCCAAACATAATCGGTCACATCAAACATGCTATAAATACTGCAATTACGTCCTCCACTTTCGCAGAGCATTGGAAACTTGCAAAAATTATACTCATTCCAAAACCAAACAACGAGTTTAGGCCAATTGCTATACTGCCATTCTTATCTAAAGTATTTGAAACACTATTGGCAGGACAAATTAATAGCTTCATTAATACAAACTTGCTTCTGAGCCAAAAGCAATCTGGCTTTAGGGCTAATAAGAGTTGTACAACGGCGATTTTAAAGGTAGTTGAGGACATTCGGACAAGAATGGATGATAGTGACGTAACGCTGCTTACACTTCTTAACTACAGCAAAGCATTTGACACGGTAAATCACGAAATTTTACTGACAAAGCTTAGCAATATGTATTATTTTTCGTCAACCGCAATAAAACTAATGTCCTCATACGTAAAAAATAGGAAACAAGTCGTTGTAACTCAGAGTGCGACCTCAAGCTTAATGTCAGTAACACGTGGTGTCCCGCAGGGCTCTATACTATTACCTCTCCTTTTCTCAATGTAAATTAATGATTGGCCGAGTGCCCTGTCCAATTGTGAAGTGCATATGGGCATTTCCAGGATCGCGAAAGTGACATTTGTACGACTTTAAATGAAAAAAAAAAAATGGCAATAGTTGACATATTCAAAAATATTTTCTCACGTGTTTAATGCGTTTTATCAACACTATTTTTATGGTGAAACACAAGATTTGAAGTCTAGCCGTTTTCGAATTATTTGTAGAAAACAGTGCATCGCGAACGTGACAAAAAATAGAAGTCATGTATGAGTTCATCTTGTCAAATGCAAAAGTTTGCGAAATGTGGCAAGTAATTTGGAAGAAAATACTTTTAAACCGTAATAAATTAATGTAGTTTTCCATTTTTGAAATCACTTTGGTATGCTACTATCATTTTATATATTTTACATGTTTGATTAGTAATTTGTAACGTGACATCGCGAACGTGACAAGATTTCCACTTACTTTGTTACTGCATCTTTTCATTAAATTTTATTTAGGAAAACAAAAAATATAACTTCACAACTTAGAAATTTGATAAAGATAATAATAATTAGGAATACATGTTTAATAAGCGATCAAATACAGTGAAAGCTCTACTCGCGGACAGCTCCCTCAGGCGGACAGCTCCCTTAGCCGGACGAATTTTGTAGTCCCAAGTTTTTTAGCATGATTTTCATACAAAATCCGTTCTCTTAGGCGGACGCTCCCTCAGGCGGACAACGATTTGTCGCGACGCTGCAAAATGAACAACAACGACGATGCTATTGGCGCCGTTGTTCGTTTTGCAGCGTCGTAAGTACACTCAGCACAACAATTATTCGTACACACACTTCTTGTTAAGCGCCTTTCAGTACATACATAATATTAACAACTTAATAAGAAGTGTGTGTACGAATAGTGATTGAAAATGCTCTGTACTTCGACGATCTGTGCTATGGAGCAGAGCAGAAGAGCAACGGTTTTGTTTTTGTGCTCTCTCTTTATTGAAACTGCTGCTATGTATAATTAATATAACTGATCAAAGTGACGTTGATTTAAGCGATTCAGATGATGAGATTATTGTACAGCCAATTGACTCAATAAAATCGTATGATGAGGCATTGGTACAAATGGAGAGGTTTAAGGAATTAGGGGGCCTTGATTTAATATCTTATAAATCCTTCAACAATTTTAAAAGTCGCATTGAACAGTTACATTTTAAGCATAAACAAGAGAATTCTAAACAGTCTACAATTGCCCAATTTTTTAAAACTCAAAATTGTTAAAAACAACATTTAAAAAAAAAAACATAGTGGCGCATAGTTAATTTTGGCTATGCCAAGACTATGATACCCTTCACACAGCCAAATCAATGCTCCCCCCTCTTATGTTTCTGTGCAGTTGTTGGTAATTTTTCGCTAATATTTTTACTCTTGAGCGTCATTTACTTGTTCGTGTGCAACAACAACAATTTGACATGTAGGTACTTGAACGTGCACGACAGAGACAACAATTGATAGTACGATATGGTGGCTATGTCGTAGAATGCTCCGATCGGGATGAAATTTCATAGTGAACAACCCCGACATGATCTAAGCAATCTGTGAAAGTTTCATCAAGATCGGTTCAGCAGTTTGGCCGGAAATCGTGTTGAAACAGACAGACGGACAGACGGACAGACGGACGGACGGACGGACGGACGGACGGACGGACGGAAATCAATTCCTGAGCTCGTCCTGATCATTTGATATATAGTTTATGGGGTCTCCCATCATTCCTTTAAGGCGTTACAGATTCATGACAAAGTCAATATACCCTGATTCACATGTGAAGGGTATAAAAAAATAAATATACTTATATATATGTACATATATTAATAAGAAAAAATGAATTTAAAAAACATGTTAATTTTGTCTACATATTAATTTTGTTAGCAAACATCAATAGCCATAAAAATTCTTAATTTCTTTCACATCTCCCTAAGGCGGACAACTCCCTTGGGCGGACAAAAGTGCTGGAACCGTGGCTGTCCGGCCAAGGGAGCTTAGGAAATATTATATATTTTAAATATGCTGTTTTAGAAACTAAAAGTAGCCAAAACCCAAAAAAAACGTATATATGTGACTTTTTTTTTTTTTTTTTTTTTGAGGAGGGGAAATGCCTGCACGCATCTCTCAATCTGCCGTCGCAGAGAGGTATGTGGGGCTTGCACCCACTAAAACCCCCCCCTCCTTAGGCCTTTTCCACTTCGGGATCGCTTTCGCATTACTTCGAAGTGGTGCCTATTTCGCACGTTGCGCCAACCGTTAACGCCTTGTACGTTCACTTAATGGATCCGCGTCCGGATCCTGCCATCACTTAGACACATCACGTCATCATTGTGCCTCAATTTGTGCAATGCGCCGCTCTTCCAGTATAACGGCGTCCAGATCGCGTTTCTTTAGCAGGAGAAAACTCCCCGCAAAGTTTGTAACTGCGTCCCAGAACTCCTTGCACAGCAGCATTTTTCCTACAATGTTTTCGGGTTCGATGGGTCCAATATTGTTTTCCAGCGCGCATCTATACTCGTTCCACTTCTGGCAGTGGAAAAATGTATGTTCTGCGTCGTCAACAGCCGCATCACCATAGATACAGCAAACACCATCCGTTTTCCCCATGCGGAAAAGGTATTTCCGGAAATATCCATGTCCGGCCAACAGCTGTGTTAGGTAATAATTTACCTCGCCATGACCTCTGTTCATCCAGCTCTTTACGTTAGGAATAAGCCTCGACGTCCACCTGCCGGTTGCTTCTGCACTCCATCGCTCTTGCCACTGTTGGATTGTCTGCTGTCTAGCTTCCCCAAAGTTCAAAACTCTTCCTTCCTGCTTTGCGCTGCAGTACGTTGCACTGACGCGTACACCTTGCGTCGGCAATCAGCTTCCAGAGCTTCAGCCCACAACTCACACCCATATAGTAGGATGGTATTGGTGATCGTCAAGAGCAATCTTCGCTTACTCTGCGTGGGGCCTCCGATGTTCGCCATAAGTCTGCTTAGGGATGCTGTGGCTCTTCTAGTATATACTATGTGACTTTCCGAGCAATAATTTGACAACATTATATTTTTTTTCAATTCACCTATTTATTTTACAACATAAGAGAAAAAAACATTTCTTTATCAACTTTAAATTTTTTCGTCGCGGTGGACCTTTTTCTGGAAATGCATGCTGATGATGCTCAAATGTATGTTAGTCGTCCCATTAGTCAAATAAATGAGTGTATTGAACCGTGCAATGCTAATCTGTTACGTGTTAGTATGTGGGCTAAGGTAAATGATTTGCGTATAAATCCTTGAAAATTTAAGTGTTAAGTCATATATAAAAAGTACCTGAATACTGACAATCTTAATAAACTAATCGTAGACAGTAAATCTATAGATTTTGTTGACAAGGCCTTTAATCTCGGTATAACATTTAATAGAACCCTGGCCTGGAATGTCCAGGTAAATAAAGCTGTGGGGAAAACGTATGGAGCCCTCCGACAACTTTCCCCGACCCTGCAATATTTACCAATTAAAATAAGAACAATGATCGCAAAAACCTAACTGATACTCACCCTGTTATACGGTATTGAAATTTTTGGCAAATGCGATGCAGCTAGCCTACATAAACTCAAAGTAACTTTTAATAATATTGTTCGTTTCGTGTATGGTCTGAAAAGAACTGACCACCTAACTGACTATGTGAAGAAGCTTGTTGATCTTGATTTTGCTCATTTAATAGATTTCAAAATACTAGTCCTCCTTCATGAAATTATCTTTACCAAAAAACTAGACTATTTATATGACATTCTAAGATTCACTAAATCACAAAGAGTTAATAACCTAATAAGATTACGAGCCAAATTGGTATGCTCAAAAAGGCAATTTTATGTCTCTGCTGTTCGACTTTGGAATCAATTACCGTCAGATTTAAAATGTACCAAAAGCGCATCTCTATTTGGTAATAAGTTGCAAGCACACTTAAGGCCTGTACGCAGACGCCTGTACAGCTCCCGTACAGCAAAAACTTCATATAAAAAAAATGGTCCCGTACAGCTTCAGTACAGTACGTACATTTAAGGTCTGCAGTTCTGTTAGCTACTGCTGGTACGGTAGTGTTGAACAATGAAAATGTTAAAATGTTATGTTAAAATGCTACGGGCAGTAAATAGCTTTCAGCAGCTATTTACGGTTGTAAAAAATGCAACAACATGTCGGGCAAGAGCCGGCTTATACATTTTTCGGATAATATTAACAAAGTTGACCTAATTCAGGCTCCAATAGAGCCATATTTATTGTTCTGGCAGTCAATGCTGCACAAGAAGTAATGAATAAAAATATATTTATTAATTAATAAGATACAATTTAAATAACATATAAACTGGATTGTACTGCCACTGATCTATGGCAGGGTATAGATTATTAGAAGCAGGGCGTTAGCTGTACTCAAACACAAAAGTAGCGCGCGAATCATTATTTTGAAATCAAGTGTACAAAACACAGTTGCATTTCCGATTTATTTACAAAAAACAATTAGCCTACCGCCACAATATGTGAATTTTTCAACACTTGTCGTTACAGCCGTAAAACTCATGTATACTGTACGGGAGCTGTACGGGGCTCATGCGTACAGGCCTTTAAACAGATAAAATAAACAAAACATCTAGATTTATAGGAAACATCAAATTGGAAAAATAAAAAATTTAAAGCTAATGTAATAGTAAATATATTCAATCTGAAAATTAGACAAATAATAATACTCTTAGAAAAACTACTTAATTTGAAAAAAAATTTGTGTTTGAATAATTAAGAATAGGTTAGGCTATAGTATATAATAAATGATACTAAGTTAATGATTAAATATTGTGACTAGTGCATTAAAATAAAAGTTATAATACTTGTAGTGCTAGGAAAATGCTAATAAATAAAAATAATAATAATAATAATAATAAATAATTAAAATTTAATAAGAAAACAGTCAAGGCGTGTTGGAACTCACGGGCGATGTGTTAACACCTATTTGTTGGTGTGTTTGTACCTGTATTATTGCTATGAGCACGTTTTCTTGAACAAAAATAATATTTTATTGAATTTGGGTTTACTTTTTGAATTTGGGTTCATCATTCGTCAGTTCATTCCCTTATTAAAGAAGCCCGCTATGTTAGTCTGTAAGTGTGTGCGTGTGTAAGTATTCACAAAAGAAGCGATACAGAATGGCACGAGACGAATGATAAATGTTGGATACTCTTATAATGTTGGAAGATGATATGTTATTAAACTGTTTTTAGTTATTTCTCAATATTGTGCTAACGCCAACCTTTGCTAATCAAAATAATAAAAAAAATATGCAATTATTGCAAATATGTATATTCTATAACTACATATCCACAATAGTACTTATACTTTATAAGGGTATCCAACATTCATCAATCGTCTAGTGCATTTATGTTTTGCTTCTTTTGTGAATGCACACAAACTCAAACTTTTTATTATAGGCCTGTACGCATGAGCCCCGTACAGCTCCCGTACAGTATACATGAGTTTTACGGCTGTAACGACAAGTGTTGAAAAATTCACATATGTGGCGGTAGGCTTATTGTTTTTTGTAAATAAATCGGAAATGCAACTGTGTTTTGTACACTTGATTTCAAAATAATGATTCGCGCGCTTCTTTTGTGTTTGAGTACAGCTAACGCCCTGCTTCTGGCGGTTGCATTTTAGTGAACCCATATTTGATGGGCAGAGCTGAGATTACCAAAGATTATGCTAAACATAACTGAAACCACTCAAAAGACTCAAAGCAAACTCACCTTACTGATCTATAACCTGCAATAGATCAGTGGCAGTACAATCCAGTTTATATGTTATTTAAATTGTATCTTATTAATTAATTAATATATTTTTATTCAATACTTCTTGCGCAGCATTGACTGCCAAAACAATTAGTATGGCTTTATTGGAGCCTGAATTAGGTCAACCTTGTTAATATTATCCGAAAAATTTATAATCCGGCTCTTGCCCGACATGTTGTTGCATTTTTTTACAACCGTAAATAGCTGCTGAAAGCTATTTACTGCCCGTAGCATTTTTACATAACATTTTAACATTTTCATTGTTCAACACTACCGTACCAGCAGTAGCTAACAGAACAGCAGACCTAAAATGTAAGTACTGTACTGAAGCTGTACGGGACCATTTTTTTTTATATGAAGTTTTTGCTGTACGGGAGCTGTACAGGCGTCTGCGTACAGGACTTATAGCTAAATTTAATCATTGCCAACCCATTATTCTCTATTATAACTAAATATATTAATAATTGCCAACCCAGAAACCCTGCACCTACAAATAAATAAGCTTGTACGTAATAGTATTTGCTTTTGTGGTTGTTTGTGGGCATAACATAAACAGCAGAACCGAGTGACTCGACCGTCTCAGTCGGTTGCTGCTCTACATGTAAGCACAAACAAAACAAAGCGAATGCAAAGCAACAGACACAGCGTTCGTCAATTCACGAGCGAGACTTCGTCTTTTACGACCACTTTTCTCTGCCGCAACACCAATACCATCATATTCGTTTACAAGCAGAGACAATTGTTGTACAACAACCACATACGATTTCAATTTTGGACTGACTATCTGTGTGACTTAGGCCCAATATCTCAATGTTCGGTTAAATTTTCGTTTAGCTAACTGCCGCATTATTTTGCTGATCGAGTTAAAACAATTTGGTTTTCTCAAAGCCAAAATAACCTTTCATCGCTAAGTAACTATCGCCTTAACAGCGTTGCCACATATATACACAGCGCTGCTATTTATAGCGAGCGGCTCAGCTGTTTTTTGTTTTTGTTTTGGTTGGTGACTGGCAAATTTTGCATATTTTAAATATATAAAATATAAAATTAAAATGAACACGCCTAAATGCAAACGGATTCATTACTATCTCCTCCTTAGCCAATAGTCCGATAGCGTGGGAAACTTTTTTCACTGCACGGCTAGCCGAAGAAACGTTGACTCCACAGAAATCACCAGCAGTGATGAGGAAGCTGCCGCTTGAATAAAAACGCAAAGCCACCAAAAGTTGGGTCTCCGGCAACATTGCATGATTCCTGTTTAAAATCCCACATATGATTAATTTTCGCGCAAAAGAACTTAATTGTTTACCTATTACTATGGCAAGCCAATTGATCTACAATCCTTGCAAGAATGATTTTGCATGTAGATTTTTTTAGCCTGAACCGCTGAACAAATTTGGCATCATCCAGATCAGTGAAATAGTTCACCCTATCCCTTTAACTTCTCGAGTTATTAACTCTTGGCTCTGTTTCGTCAAATTGCGTCTCCATTGCATGAATATAAAAAACTCTGCTGTGCGATGCCATTTTTCTTTAATAACAAAATAAATATACAATTCAAGGGACAGCTGTTTGCTTTATCGATGATTCTTATCGATATATCGTGACTTCAACGCGCTTTAAATTTTAACCGAGACCCAGCCTTCCGGTTAGTTTGTTTCTCATATACTCCTAACCGAACATTGAGAGACTCAAATTCGACTAATCTTAGAATAAGTTGACTAACCGGACATTGAGATATTGGGCCTTAGGGAGCGAGTTACGGCAACAAGCTATGCATGTGGGTAGCGGCAGAGAAGTTTGATAGTGTGTGAGTCTTAATCATCACGCTACCGCGCGTAAAGATGTTAACACATCAAAAAGTTGCGTACTCTGATTTTTTTATCCAAAAATTTGTGCACTTGACATCCAAATCACGAAATTTCCAAGATAGATACATAGCGCAGCTAGAGCTTTTTAAAGCAGACAATGATGATGAGTTAAAAAAAAAAACAAACAATAAAAATGTTCAAGTTTAAGCTTACCGTTACGTTATTTGAACCTTATTTAAGTAATGTGGAGAGTGCCTTAGCATTTAATATGTCTGTAAGACCCCTTTTACACGATGAAGTTTTTGCTTCTGAAGCATTCGTTTGAAGGCAAAGGGAGTAGAGGGGTAACAGCTGCCAGCAATGCTTCATTACTTTTGCAGCAATGATTTATTTTTCTCATTTTGCTTTGCCTTATTCCTATTGCATGTAAACACAGAGTTGCACAGTGTTTGATGTGAATAATAAAGTTATCGATGCGAAATATCGCACAAGCAAATACTAGCGCCAATAGTAAGTACATTGTTTTGGTTAAGAAATTATTAAAAGTAATGTTCACTGAATCCATTTTATTTACTTGTTACTTCTTAAACCAATTATATGTTAACAAATAATACAATCGATGGCAAAGATGTATGTTTATCGACCATAAATTTAAATCAGAGTTGCATTTACAAAGAAAATGTTGCATGAAAAAACTTCATCGTGTAAATGCGACCAGATTTGCGAAGAAGTTTTAAAACAGAATGAAAAAAAACTTCATGAAAAAACTTCATCGTGTAAAAGGGGTCTAAGTCGGCGTAAGCTACTTCCGGTGTGCCACATTGGAGCGACCTTTGACTTTTGGTTTCTACATTTTAAAGGCGTTCATATTTTTTGCATATTTATCCTTTAAATGCTTCACCACTTGATGATTCGAATATACTTTTAGAACCAAAAGATTAATTTGAAGCACATCTTCTCTGTTGCAAATCCAACCTTTGATGTCCTGGGATTCGTAAAGCAAGCAGCATTCGTAAAGCAACAAAATTCGAGTTCTTTAAATTCCTATGCTTAAAGCTAAAACTTGTTTATGGTATATAAATACAGGATTTATCAGGATAGGGAACAATCTTGTGGTCTAAACTTCTTTTGCTACGTAATTTTCCATTTCTTTCTGGTCGTATAACCATGCTGGATGATATCTTTTATCAACCTCATTAGCTTTGCAATTACTAGCAGCTTACTAGAAATGTTCTACATATTTCCCTTACAATTGAAATCTCAACTGTGCTGTCAATAAACCTTTATGATCTAATGTTCAAATTTTAATGATCTATCTATATACATATGTACATATATACAAATAAATGTCTGTCTGTATATCCCTTATAGAACCGTAAACTATGCATTTGATCATGTGATGATATTTAGCAAAGTTGTTGTTCATGAGCCCACAAAAGTTTCTGAGTTGGTACGACCAATTTTTACATTGGCATTTGTGCATTTCATTGAAAGTTGAATTTTTTTCTTTATGGCAGTAGGCAAATCAAAAAATTTACTTGATACGGAAAGTGAAGCTAGAAATTCGCACATTCAGTCTGACCAGTTATTCGAAATCGATTTCAAGAATTCTCGAATGGTGATTTTTATACTCGATACCGTAGGTAAAGAGTATATCGGGTTTGTGCAATGTCCGTTATGGTGTCTGTCCGTCTGCCGCCTTTATGAACGCAATTTTTTTCGAACTTTCCAATTCTCTTTATCTATGGGATAGTAAATTAAAGTGTCAATATGGGGGTTCTACGATAGCTGGGGGGCTGGCAAATCGATAAATTCGATAACTCAAAACCGATAAATCCACCTATTTCGTACGTCCTTACCAGAGCTCGCAAGAAACTCTCGAGACTTTCAGACTGTCCGAAAAAAACCACTCTCATTGGGACATAATGCAAAAAGCGACGAAAAACACAAACATTTCGTTCTGATCAATGGTGGAATTCCAAAACGTTTTGCTCGTGTCTTCTGAGGGCGTTTTGGGTGACACAATCGCCAAAGCTCTTTTGCGTATGTATGCGTGTTTTGTGTTTTTTTTTTGTGTGTGGTGGTTTACTAGTATAGTATACAAATTACACAATACATGCATAAAAAAACACTTTTCTTCCACTTTAACATTTTGCTCATTTGCGGAGGCTCATTTGATGAGCAACAAAATCTTCCTTTTTCCACGTTCCGTGTGTTTGCTCAATGGAAAATACGAGACATAGAACACAAGAGAACCGAAAAAGTGTTTCGCTCAGAGAGAGACGGAGGGCGCGTTATTTTCTGTCTTCATGCTGAATGAGAATTAAAACCCCAAAGATCTTCATAAAAGTTTTGAAGCCACGCCCACCCATTCCGCCCCAACCCCCTCCCCCATTTTGAAATTAGAAACGCCTATATCAACCACAGTTTTTGAGCTAGAGTTACCAAAATTTTGGTAGGAAGATACCTAGTTACAATCCCCAAATTTTAGATGCTACGCCCACCCATAGTACCCCCAGCCCGAACCCCCACCGAAGGTAACTGGTGGCATCCCACCAAGATTTGCATAAAAAATTTGTATGCCACGCCATTTCAGAAGCCGAATATTATTTTTTTTATCACGTCGTCCCCCTTCAATTATTTGTCCAAAGCAATTGGCAGATCAACATCTCGAATGCGGAAGAAAACATTAAGGGTGGAAAATCATCGAGTACGTGCCGCAGAGTCCCGTTCGTCTGAATCATCTGAACAACGAGAAGTGAGGTTAGAAACTGAGTTCGTCTGAGACAACTGAACACCGGAAAAGAAGGCAGCAAAATAATCGCGTCGGAAAACCTTCCGATTTATTCGTTAACGCAACAGTTGGAAAAACAAGAAATATTGTGCATCCCCCCACAGCACTTCAATATGTATCGAATTGATACGAAACGCTGCAAAGTCACAATTGACCAAACCAGTAAAATAACTCAATAAAGTGTAATGTATTTCCTTCAAATTTAGTTTAGTTGGTGGCGTAGCAACGTGCGCAGAGTACTGCTAGTGTAAAATAAGACGTGTAGGGATTGCTAGCGGAAATCTTAAGGCTTATTTATTTATTTTATAATAATTACATAGCGCGTTGTATAAAAGCAAATTAGTTATTCAGTTTGTAATATTTGTCTATAATACCTTACCTACAAGATGGTATCTACATAAGATGTGCTTGCACAGTGTTTAAAAATATGCTTTAGACATTGCCACACACACACACATCTTCAATATTATATATGCTTTTCCGTGCTTACTGGCGCCCTATCGTGACAACCCGTTTGTGAAATTAACGCCTAAGTACTGGAAAAGGAAATGGGAGCGTTTCACGTCTTTTAATAATGATGGCAATGCTTTGGCATATCTCATTTCATGCTTCGGCTTTAACGATGGGTGCTAAAAAGGCGATTGTCCGCCAACTAGAGAAGCGAATGGGTATTAGGCAAAAGTTGAGAATAAAACAAGTAAGAAGGCTCTCGTCGGGAGAGCCCGACTAGAAGATACCCTGAACCCAGTTTCAATAAATAAATTAAATTTATATAAGACTTTGGTATACTGACTTAACTTCAATCGGTTAACTTCGATGTCTCCGGTGTTTCTTAACCGATTTGGACGAAATTTTCAGAAAAGATCTATCGTTACTCATTCTTTCAACCCTCATTTTTACATTTTCCAAATTCGATATTTTTTGTTATCGATATTATGTGTATATCGGAAACCAGAATAGTTATCGATAATTTGAAACAAACTTGTTCTGCTCATGGTATAGGAGAACTTATATCCCAAACCTGAAGTCTCTAGCTCTTGTAGTCTCTGAGATCCACGCGTTCATACAGACGGACAGACGGACGGACAGACGGACATGGCTAAATCGAATCGGCTATTGATGCTGATCAAGAATATATATACTTTATAGGGTCAGAGATGCTTCCTTCTGCCTGTTACATACTTTTGCACAAAACCATTATACCCTTATTTACCCATTTTATGGGTTAAGGGTATAAAAACGAGAACGAAGAAGTGGGAAAGAATGAGTCGCTTGGTGTTTGCTGCTGACCGTAATTTATGCGATTGCAACGGTGACTGCCGCTACTGCAGCAGCCACAACAACAACAACAAGAGCTACAGCACACAAGTTTTAAAGACCATATTTTCACTCAGTGAGTGTACTACTTAATAAGATTTCTTCAAGCAAACGACTATGATGAAGTCTCAAGACAGATGTATGTTTGGTTGTGTTTGTGTATGCATCGTTTGCTTGGCAACATTTGTAATGTTTCTTTTCAGTTTGCAACGCGTCGTTGACGTCAGTGTTAATATAGATTCACCCAGCTAACCAGGCAGGGGGTTACAGGCAACCCACTAGGCGGCTTCTACTGCACCTGCTTTAGAGTAGCGGTCGGCGGGAGGGCTACGCTATGGCGGCTGCTTCGCTCCGTCTATGGGTGGCCTACTTAATTTATGAGACGCAAGAATTTGCAGCGCTGGCAAGCGAACAAAAACCAAAACAACAACACGATGACGGGAAACAGCAACAACTGTAGCATAGCGCAAGTTGTAATTAGTGTATGGGTACATGGCACCAAGTCCGCTGACTTGGTGTATAAAATGCATCCAACAGATATTTAACGCTCAAAGGCGGCAATGACGCTAACAAAAAAAAAAACAAGTAAGAAGGCTCTAGTCGGGAGAGCTCGACTAGAAGATACCCTGAACCCAGTTGCAATAAATATATTAAATTTATATAAGACTTTGGTGTACTGACTTAACTTCAATCGATTAAATTCGATACCTCCGGTGATTCTTAACCGATTTGGACGAAATTTTCAGAAAAGTCCTAACGTGACCCATTATTTAAACCCCCATTTTCACATTTTCCAAATTCGATATTTTTTTGTAATCGATTGCATGTGTATATCGGAAACCAGAATATTAATCGATAATTTGAAGCAAACTTGTTCTGCTTATGGTATAGGAGAACTTATATTCAAAGTCTGAAGTCTCTAGCTCTTGTAGTCTCTGAGATCCACGCGTTCATACAGACGGATAGACGGACATGGCTATATCGTCTCGGCTGTTGATGCTGATCAAGAATATATATACTTTATGAGGTCGGAGATGCTTCCTTCTGCCTGTTACATACTTTTGCACAAAACCATTATACCCTTATTTACCCATTTTATGGGTTAAGGGTATAAAAGAAAAAAAAAAAAAAAAACACGACGACAGGGACAACAACACCATCGACAACAGTTGCAATAATAATGGCGCTGCCAGGCGACATTATGTGATTGACCGCATTATAATACAGAGAAAGACAATCTCAAGACTAAGTTAGAGAATTAAAAAGCTTGCATGCAGATTCTTAGTGACCTGTTATCTGTTGATATTTAAGTGGTATCGAAAGTATTCCACTGACCATAGTAATTAAGAAGGCTTTTGTATTTTAATAGGCTAACATTCTTGCTTCAACAAAAAATTTTATTTAACTTGCTATTACTTAAGTTTTAGTCATTGACATCGTATTTCAGGTATATATTGTGAAAATACTTCTAGGGTTGCATATACCCTTATTTATGTATCCTAATCCTTATTATATAAAACATGCATGAGTTATTCGTTACGAAATGAGTATTGTGGATTTTCTAATAAAATGTCACTTCATGTTCTTTCTGACTGTGACACTTAAGAATCAAAAAATTTGGCACAGCTTGCCCGGTGGCTTTGGCATCATCATAAGAATCACACACACAACAACAGACAAAACTATGTCTATTTAGGGCTTTTTATGGCCACGTTATGATACGAAATGACATAGGTTTTAACATAAAAGAATGAAATAGAATGAAATGTCATCTTCTGTGTATGTTTGTCTATGTATGTGACATGTTTAAAGCCTTTCTCTTTCACTCTTCTCCGCATTTTGTCGTCCTGCCACTTGTTTGCCTTGTGTTATAATCCTTAATACTTCTGCTTTAATATGCATTGACATATCAGTAATTCAGCCTGGGCAGACAGATAGTGGCTTTGACTCTCCTTTAGAACCAGACACTACATCTTTTTACACAAGATGGTGTTTGTTGTGTTAATTCAGCTTTGTAGCTTTTCTTTAGCAACTCGTAGGAGCTATCACTTTTATCTTGCCGTATCTTGTGTTAAGTCAGCAATAAGAAGTGTGAGAAAAGCAAAAAATAATCCATGTAACGCGTTGAGAATAACGGAAACATTTTTTAAAAACATTCAAAAATACATTTAAACGCTTCTCCCAACGTGGTTTGGTTTTCTGATACAGCCATGAATGTTATTTTCTATTCTTCAAATAGTTCGCTTTTACTGCTATTCTCGCTGCTGCTGTCGTTGTGCACCTGTGTTGGTGCCTTAGATATTTTTCGTGGCCAACCACGTTTGCCTGTTCTCAAGCTTCGGACTCCCTGTGCCACGCCGCTGATAAGCTGGCTCTTTTTGCCCTTCGCAACTGCAGCTCTTAACCAAATATACATATATATTTGTGCCAAATTTGCGCATGTGTACTACTGTTGGAATCTTCGCCGTTCACTAAGTGCCCATTTACACGCTAAAGTTTTTTCGTGAATTTTCTCTCTGAATCTTTTGTTTGTAGGCAAGGGGAGTAGAGGGGGTAAAATTTCAAGCAAAAATTCACTACTTGTTAAGTCGTGAATTTTTTTTTCTAATTTTGCTTTGCCTTATTCCGATAGAATGTAAACACAGAGTTGCACAGTGTTTGATGTGAATAATAAAGTTTTCGATACGAAATATCGCACAAGCAAATATTAGCGCCAATAGTAAATACATTGTTTTGGTTAAAAAATTATTAATAGTAATGTTCACTGAATCCATTTTATTTACTTGTTACTTCTTAAACCAATTATATGTTAACAAATAATACAATCGATGGCAAAGATGTATGTTTATCGACCATAAATTTAAACCAGAGTTGCATTTTCAAAGGAAAAATTTCACTGAAAAACTTCAGCGTGTAAATGCGACCAGATTTGCGAAGATGTTTTAAAACAGAATGAAAAAAACTTCATCGTGTAAAAGGGGTCTTAGTGTGTGGCACTGCGGCCGATAATCCCCGTGTTGTTCACTTATTTCTACTGTAACATGCTGTGTAATTGCTTCTGCCCAAATCGATGGCGGTGCACCGGATTACTTTTTCATGCAACCATCTTATCCATTTTGTTGCGGCTTTGTCAGACGTCTTTCGATTCCAATAGTATTCATGTAGGTATCGAAAGCCTGTTGAAGTACTCTGCCTCGTTGTCCGACTGTAGAGCTTTGATTGTTTGGCCGTATAATTTTCAGTATTTGTATACCTTTAATTCCTCGAACACGAAAGTGGACTTCAAAATGACGCGAATATTCATCGATACAGGTAACAAAGTATTTGCAACCACCAATGGACTGCGCTCTAACTTTTTGCGGATTGTTTTTCACTTTTGCAACTTTTGCACTTCGATAGTTTCTCTTTATCATTTATTTTCATACCGCAGGCCTTGCAACTTTAAGCTATACTCTTTAATTCACTTTCGTTTAAGTGTTCCATTCGATAATGCCATAAATCAATATTATTATGATCACTATGCATTGTACTGTTTACTTGATGCTTTTCGCTATTCAAATAATACAAGTTTTCATGTCTTTGGTCACACCATATTATTTTTCATAATAACTGCTTCACTTTTCTTTATCTGTGATTTTGGAAATCGAGATTAAACTTTTACACATCTCACACACTTAGAACATATATTTCAGGAACAGCAAATTTAATTTCAACAATACCATTGCTTTTTGCGTGCTTAATACTACAAATTCTTTTTTACCATAGACGAATAATGTAACAAATGTTAACTGGTCGCTGTTTTTCACCACATCCATTTTGTAAAAATGCCATCTCTGACGAGTTTACAACTCTGTCATCTCTCATGTGCTTTGTTCTTTTGTTTCAATTGTTGTTCTTTGCTTTGCAGTTACAACATTTTCTATCTTCCTTTTGCAATTTTTTATACTCGATACCGAAGGTAAAGAGTATATTTATTTTCAGTTTCAATTTTCTAGCTTGAATGTTTCGAAAAAAGTTGAGAACATACGGACGGACAGACACCATGACGAACATTGCACAAACCCAATATACTCTTTACCTTCGGTATAGAGTATAATGATGCATGTTCAAAGCGTTTTGCTTTACAAAAACCCAAAAAGTGTTCGATCTCAAATTTCAACTAAGGGTTGTATTACAACGAAACTCAGAGACACTGATCCAGTTTTAGCTGTGGCGTGGCACCAAAATTTTTGATGCACTTTTTTAGGGGTTGCTAGTAGCTATTTTCTCACCAAATTTGATAGTTCTAGCTGTAAGGATGTGTGAAATATGCGGATTTATCGGTTTTGAGTTATCGATTTGCCATTCTCCCAGTTATCGTAGAGCCCCAATCTTGACCAAATCTTGACCAGGAATATTTTTTTCTATTGCCTGGAAGATTGGTCAAGATTGGGGCTCTACGATAACTGGGAGAATGGCAAATCGATAAATTCGATAACTCAAAATCGATAAATCCACCTATTTCGCACATCCTTACAGCTAGAACTATCAAATTTGGTGAGCAAATAACTACTAGCAACCCCCAAAAAACTGCATCCAAAATTTTGAAGCCACACCCACCCATTCCGCCCCCAGCCCCCCCGCAGTTTGAAATCAGAAACGCCTATATCTTCCGCAGTTTTGCATTATAACTTTGGATGCCACGCCCACCTTTTCCACCCCAGCCTCCCTTCCCCCACCTTTTACAAACATTGAGCTAGAGTCACCAAATTTGGAAGGAAGATAGCTGGTGGCATCCCGCAAAGATCTGCAGCAAAAATTTGGATACCACGCCCACCATTAACGCCACCAGCCCCCTTCCCCCACCTTTAACAAACTTTGAGCTAGAGTCACCATATTTGGAAGTAAGTTAGCTGGTGGCATCCCGCAAAGATCTGCAGCAAAAATTTGGATGTCACGCCCACTCATAACACCCCCAGCCCCCTTCCCCCACCTTTAACAAACTTTGAGCTAGAGTCACAAAATTTGTAAGAAGACAGCTGGTGGCATCCCGCAAACAACACTTTTCAATTATAGCCAATTCCGATTTGCTTGTTGATTGTAATAAGTTCGCGCGCGCCTTTTCCTCGAATATTTTTTATACAGCCTGATCTGCCTAAGCTGTTAGACACTTTTTCGTTGCATCGGCGTACTGCCTTTGTTCGTTTTTAACTATGACGGCTCGCATCTGTTATTTCTACGCATCATAGTTCTCCGCCCACAGTGGCTCTTTCCGAGTAAATGCGCCTTCCATTTTTCGAGGCTGCTCTCTTTATTCAACTGTCCATGCTTCTTCTTATTTTCGCCAATCTGGGCCCATAACTTATATATAGAAATTGCTGCGTATTATCACTAAGAATTTATACATAAAGCTGTCAAACTGCAAAAATCCAATAGACAGGCAAAAGTTGAAGCCTGGCGCTAGGCGGTACGCCGTGCGCTGAGAGAGGCCAGCCGAATGCAAAGCGTCGCGACGCGACGTTCATTTTGCAGGCCTAGTGTGTCTAACCAAAAATTCAAAAATTCAAGTCATTCTATCGCTGGCTCCGCTGCTACATATATGATCTCCAGTAGAAAAGACAACCAGCTCTTGTTTATGTATGCGCTCGCATGCCAGCGATCAGGAAGCCCGCAAATCTTTACGCATGCAGTCGCATATGAGCGTAACTAACATTTTGTCTAGTGTCGAATGCCAAACTTTGTTTATAATACACACAGATTAAAAGTCCAACGGTAAACCAAACATTTGTTTTAGATTCAGATTTTAAATTTTCGTTTTCAAATTTAATACAAAAATTTTAGATCTAAAAATTAACCGTAATAAAATATCGAATTCAAAACGAATCGTATTAAAATCAATGTGGAAATGCTTTAATTTAAATAATTACTAATCAAAAGTAATATGAAAAGTGTTAATTTTGAGAATGTGCCCACTTTATATATCAATTCTATAAATCACTACGGAACGTATTAGGATTAAAGTTCTTTTAATAATGGAGTTTTGCTTTTAATTTTAAAATCTTAGAAACATTTACATTTTGGATATCAAATTAAATAAAAAAGCGTGAATTTTTGCCAACACGAAGCCTTTTCGGATAATATAAAAACTTACTGTATACGAAATTCAGCAACAGGGCAATGGCTAAGGCAAACACTTAGTTCGAATCCAGTCGCAGGCCATCATATTTCGTATTCTGTAAGCCTAAATTAATTAATTTAAATTATATTTTTAGCATTTTGAACAATTTAAATTATATTTCTAACAATTCTAGCAATTTTATACTTGGTTGTATGGTAAAAGAAAATGTTCATATTGAAATTCAGTATGAATAATATTTGAAACAAATATTTGTGTGCATAAATATTAAATAATGACACTTTTAATCAAGTACGAACATTTTAAAAATTTAAATAAAATAAAAGACATGTAAAAGTTAAGTTTAAAATGTCACACTTTGAAATTAAAACAAGTAAGAAGGCTCTAGTCGGGAGAGCCCCGACTAGAAGATACCCTGAACCCAGTGTTAATAAATATATTAAATTTATATAAGACTTTGGTATACTGACTTAGCTTCAATCGATTAAATTCGATATCTCCGGTGTTTCTTAACCGATTTGGACGAAATTTTCAGAAAAGTTCTATCGTCGCCCATTATTTCCACCCCCATTTTTACATTTTCCAAATTCGATATTTTTTTGTAATACATTTTTTGTAATAATAAAACCACAATATTTATCGATAATTTGAAACCAACTTGTTCTGCTTATGGTATAGGAGAACTTATATTCAAAATCTGAAGTCTCTAGCTTTTGTAGTCTCTGAGATCCACGCGTTCATACAGACGGACAGACGGACAACGGATGGACAGACGGACATGGCTATATCGTCTCGGCTGTTGATGCTGATCAAGAATATATATACTTTATGGGGTCGGAGATGCTTCCTTCTGTCTGTTACATACTTTTGCACAAAACCATTATACCCTTTTTACCCTTTTTATGGGTTAAGGGTATAAAAAAAAGTACTGTGCGTCGGACCGCAAGGGCGATGTGTAAACATATTTTTAAGTTGTACAACTTTTTGTATATTTTTTTCATTACTTACTGGTATTGTATGCGGTAGAGGGTTAAATAAATAAAAATAAATTTAATTACAAATTGTTAAAATGGGCTTATGGTAACTAAAATAGGAAATATAAATTTTTGACTCTACTGTATTTAAAAATCTTTGAAAAACGCCATCTATAGTTGTAGAGTTGTTTGTTGTGGGGGAGTTTGGAGAATTGCTAATATTTAACTTGAAAACGTCAAATAAAAATTTTGTCAGTACTTCTGAACGGGGGTCTCCAAAATTTATGTTAAAATCTCCACCCATAATAATTGGCATGAGATGAAGATTTTAACCCAATTCGCGTGAACCAGAAATGAAATTATGTTTTGAATTAATTGGGCGCAAGAAATGTATGTATGATATTTATTGAATAATATTAGAATTAAGGTTAATAATACAATGTTTGATCTCGTTTCAACTGTTCGACGCAACAATTTAGCAACTTTTTATATGCCCTCCAGACGTACTATAACACTACAACTAGTTTTAGCGCTCCGGACTTGACAAATCTTTTTTAATACTGCTCAACTACAACACGACTATCCTCGTTTTCGATCGACTGCCGTTGACACGCTCTCTCTCTGTCGTAGCGCTGTCCACTTGGCGATGAACATCGATCATCACCTATCGATACCTTCTGTTACATGTATATAGCAATACAATGAACAATCTGACCCGATTTCAATTTCAGTTCACTGCAGCACACGTCCCCAGCATGAAAGAGTTGTTTGAATCCTCAAAGGGTTATCCTAGTTTATGGGTGAATTTTCATTATTTTGACAGTAAATGGCGACTCCTCCCGATCTTTGTCCTGATCTCTGTCTGACTGCAGCACTGAAACATTGGAATTATTATTGTGGTGTCATCTGCGAGCCAAGTTTCTGTTAGCAATAGTATATCGCATTTTTTCGTGACTGCGTCTTCAAATCGGGCAGTGAGCTACAAGACTGACAACTAAATGTCATCAAAGATGTGACGTTTGGCGATTGTAGGAATTTTAAGGCCTCATCTTGTATGGTTTCTAATTTTGTTGTTGACAATCTCTCAAATTCTTGTCTAAGAGACTCCAAATACCTGGTTGGTCTTTTGCCATGATGAAAAATATGTTCATTTTGTAGAGCTACTATGAAGAGACCTTCCATTACAGTGACTCGTGACAAAGCTACGTAAATTAACTGTTGATCATGCTTTTTGTCATAATGGTATACCATTTCATGAAATGTTGCTCCTTGAGACTTATGAATGGTCATTCCACAAGCAGGCATAAGTGAAAAATGATTGCGCTTCACAGAAATGGTTTTGTTGTTATTTAAATAAGTGGTGCAATTTCTGCGGCCAATTGGAACTAAACCGGCATCAATGTTCAACGTAGTGGCATGATGTGCACTTTGTCTTTTAATTTTTGCGCCAATTCTATTTGATTGGCCAAAATTTAACCAAAGCCGTTTTATTGAGTCATTATCATGCTGCACTTCATCCTCATCCATCTAGATTAGTAGTTATAATGTAGGGCTTGTTAATTACGAGGGTGAGCTCATATGGCAAACCACCAGTTGCCAAAACAGGCATTTTATGGAGCTTTTGACGACAAAATGCCAACTGCTCAGCATTGTGGTACCCGGAAAACGAATCGGTTGCAATTGAAACTAGTTTATTTGGCGCTGTACTTAAAACGGAATTATTATATTGTAAGACATAGAGCTGCAAAAACATCGATGTCAACATCGATTATATCGATGTTTTCCAAATTGTTCGATGCATCGATGCATTATTTTCAACATCGATGTTTCATTGTATAGTGAAGCTTCAGATTGCGAGTGTGTAATTTAAAATAAAAAGTTTAATAAATAAATACGTTAATAAATAAATAGTGGCGGTTCCTCTTAATAAAATGGAAAAGTTGTGCATACTTATGCGTTCCAGCTAGCTCGACAGAGTCTGAGCGAACTTTCAGCAAGGCTGGAGAAATCATTTCCGTAAAACGTGTGGCACTGACGCCAAAGGCGTTCAACATGTTACTATTTTTACAAAAAAATCAATGGATCTCTCATAGATCTCGTATCTAGATCTAGAAAGATCTAGATGTTATTAGTTTTAAGTTTAAAATGGAAAAAAGCTTTAAAAATTGTGAAGTTAAGAAAACTGAAAGACTAATTTTTATTATTTTTGTTTTTTATAATTTTCTTTATTATTACTAAATTTTGTGTTAAATTAGTCGTGAGGTGATAAAACGGAGAGATCATTTCTGTTAGTTTAATTATAAGAAGAAAATGGGACATAAACTAACATAAAACAGTCGGTTTATATTAAAGAATGATTTTTTTAATTTTTTGAATAAAATCATCGAAAACATCGATGTCTCAAAACATCGGTGACGAAAACATCGATGTTCTGACCGTCGATGTTTTTGCAGCTCTATTTTATACATAGACTGCGTACACACGGTGCCTTTTTAACGCATGCATTCTTGTTGATTTTCTTTTGAAAGTTGCTTCGAGTTGCAACTCACACACACACGATGCTTTTTAGTTGCTGCTTCTTTTCGATAAAATTTTCGATTGTGCCGCACTGATATATTTTGATTATTTGCACCAATACACTCTCATAGAGCTCACACCAATAGTGTATTACTTTTCGAGCATTTCACTGCCCCGAAAGCAAAGATGTTTACACATCAGAAAAAAAAAAATAACACAAATGAATCAAAACCCATTGCTAACAAATCTAGAATTAAAGTGTAACATATGCGATTAACAATGTTTTTTTTTTCTGTTTGTACCCTTAAGCCTTGAATAAAGTAAAAAAAAAGGTGTAATGGTTTTGTGCAAATGTTTGTAGCAGGCAGAGAAACGCATTTCAAACTCATGAAAGCTTTAATTGTACAGCTGCAGCAATTTGCTTAAGTGTTTGTCTGCCCCTGAAAAAAAAACTAAATCCCACACATTAGATTCCATTAGTTGCCCTATCATTGCACTATGGTGCATTTTGCCAAAAACCTTGCATATAATAATCTTTTACATGTCCTAAAATTAACTAATTATTAATGCAAACCTGTTGTAAAAACTTTTAATTACATCACATAAATGTTAAGTAAACATACCTCTGTTAAGTTTTTAGCACTTAAAGTCAGCTTTTGCAATGTGACAGCTGATGCGCTGTTTAGGTGGAAATTTGGCGGCTAAATAAATATACACCAATTATAAGTAAACGCACAAAATTAACAATCAAGGTTATAATACGGGTTAATAAAGTGTGTTTTGCATCATTTGTTTCATGTATTTCTTTGTATTTGTTTGTATATTCAGAATGTGGTATCCACCTGTAATTTTTAGAAAGAAAATTTAACTTCTCAAGTGCAAGTGTGCCATCATTTTGTTTAATTATTATTTCCTAACCAGCCCTGGGTAATAATCTTAATGCGCAATTTTTTGCATATTTGCAAAATCTAACTTCTTAATAAGCAACCATAAATTCCGAATGCGGACTTGTTTGCAGTGCAGCGAAAACAGAAGTAACGTTATAATAAACAATATACCGTTTTTTGAACAAATCATTTTGCAAGAAATTAAAGCTTTATAACGGAAAAAGTTTGGCTGTTTTGACTAATTTTATCAAACAATTTTAATAAATGTAAAAGAAATGCAAGGGTGTTTACAAGTAGACATTCGAAATGGCTGAAAGGCAAACTTAGTTTGACGTTCAAAGTAAGATGTAACAAAAGCAATTTAAAAATCAAATCACTTGGTTGTGCAAGAATTACGTTTGTGATAAAAGGGCCAAGAGAGCGAAGGAAGGAAGCACGCGATCTAGCTAACTGCTAAGACCCTAAAAACAAACATGTGTTCGCTAGTTCAGTTAGCATGGCTGTTCGAAGACATAGCGTTACTTATTTTTAGAAAGTTTATACCAAATATGTTGAAAAACAAAAAAGGGTTTTCATATACGAGCTTTATAATATATGTATATGTAAAAGTCAAAAATTTAATATAAAGGACATCATAGTGCCTTATGCTGATGACGAAATACCACTTAAATGGAGGTTACAGAATGAAAACGACGCAAAGTATACAGATTAATTGGTCAAGGATTGGATTCAGAGCAACGGCACAGAAGTTCTTCGTTGGCCTATCCAATCGCTCGATTTAAATCCAATTAAGGACTTGTGGGAGATAGTTAACAAGACAATTAACAGACAAAATTGCAAAAATGAAGCAAGATCTATTCGAAGCCGTAAAAATAGCCTGGAAAGCAGTCTCCATGCCTAAAAGATGTGCCTGTGTCCTCAAAAGTAAAGGATTCCCAACTCAATATTAATCTAATTGACGAAAAAAATGGTTTTTGGATTCAAATTTTTTGTTTATCAATTATATCATGCTAACCTCTTTTGTTTATCAATATTTATGACTTAAATAAATAAACAAGTGGAAACGTTGCAGACTGACGCAACCGACTGCGGTATACTCGATACCAGTATTAAAACCGGTAAAAAGAGGCCTGATTGCAAAGGGGTACGGATGCGGCAGGGGTGTACGCTGCCTTAAAGATTCTCCGATACAGATGGGGATGCGACCGGCTGTCTTCGTTGCAAATTTGGTGACTCTACCTCAAAGTTTGTAAAAGGTGGGAAAAGAGGAGCTGGGGGCGGTATGGGTGGGCGTGGAATCTAAATTTTTGATGCAGATGTAGTTGGAATGTCAATTGCTATCTTCATACCAAATTTGGTGACTCTAGCTCAAAGTTTGTAAAGTAGGGAAAGGGGGGCTGGGGGCGGTATGGGTGGGCGTGGTATCCAAACTTTTGATGCAAATCTATGTGGAATGTCAATTGCTATCCTCATACCAAATTTGGTGTTTCTAGCTCGAAGTTTGTAAAAGTGAGGAAAGGGGGGCTGGGGGCGGTATGGTTGGGCGTGGCATTCAAGTTTTTGGTGCTGATCTATGTGGGATGTCAACTGCTACATTCATACCAAATTTGGTGACTCTAGCTCAAAGTTTGTATAAGGTGGGGAAAGGCGGGCGGAATGGTTGGGCGTGGCTCCAAAACTTTGATGCAGTTTTTGGGGGTCGTTGCCAGCTATCTTCCTACCGAATTTGGTGGCTCTAGCTCCACAACTCTGGAAGATACACACATTCCCGTTTTTGACAAAGCGTTGGGGTGGATGGGGGTGGCTAGGGCATTATTAGTGGGCGTGGCATCCAAACTTTTGATTCAGTTTTTGGGGGGTCATCATCACCTATCTTGACACCAAATTTGGTGGCTATAGCTCAAAAACTGTGGGAGATATAGGCTTTTTTTACTTTACAATGTGGGGGGGCTGGGGGCGGAATGGGTGGGCGTGGCTCCAAAATTTTTGATGCAGTTTTTTGGGGGTTGCTAGTAGCTATCTTCTCACCAAATTTGGTAGTTTTTGCTGTAAGGATGTGCGAAATATGTGGATATATCGGTTTTGAGTTATCGAATTTATCGATTTGGCAGCCTCCCAGTTATCGTAGAACCCCAATCTTGACACTTTAATTTACTTTCCCATAGATAAAGAGAATTGGAAAGTTTCAAGTCTCTAGCTTGAAGGGTGTGGAAAAAAGTTGCGTTCATACAGACGGACAGACGGACAGACACCATGACGGACATTGCACAAACTCAATATACTCTTTACCTTCGGTATCGAGTATAAAAACACTAACACAATAAATCTACAGCATCGTTTTCATAAAAAAAAAGTCACACACACACATTGCCTCATTGATACGGTCGGAAAGATATTGGAGCATATTATCTGCACACGTCTTGAGCGCGCCATATCCGCTGCAGGAGGGCTTTCGGATCAGCAGTTCGGCTTCCGTAAATCGAGGTCAACGCTCGACACAATCGGCAAGGTGGTGGAGATAGCCTCAGAAGCTATAGCCGGCACTAGGTGGCAAGGAGGTGCCAAAAAGTACTGTCTGATCGCAACGCTAGATGTAAAAAAACACGTTCAACACGGCAAAGTGGAGCTGCATCTTGGAGGCCCTGGTAGCGTTTGGAGTGGCGAGTTACCTACTAAGGCTGATAAGGAGCAATTTTTAGGACAGAATAATGCTGTATAATACCAGCGAGTCGACCGAGGAGTACCACGTATCTGGAGGCGTGCCGCAAGGGTCAGTTCTTGGCCCTCTCCTTTGGAACGCGATGTACGACGGCGTTTTTCGGCTCACTTTACCTGAAAAGGTCCGTAAAGTCGGTTTTGCAGACGACGTGGCGTTGGTGGTGGTGGCTAAGGAGCTCAAGGCTGCCGAGGCCAGATGCAACCAATCGAAAGAAATGGTCATCCAGTGGCTCTCCTCGGTTGGCCTCCAGATTGCCCCCACAAAACCGAGGCTGTACTCATAAGCAGTAGAAAAGTAGTGGAAACAGCAAACATTACAGTGGGAAATACGTCTATCATATCAAAGAGAGCAATCAAGTACCTGGGAGTGATGCTGGACACAAGACTTTCCTTTAAGGAGCGAAAGCTGCTGTACGAGAGGCCCGAAGCAGTAACGGAGAGCTTTAATTTCCAGCGTGACTAGGGCGGTGATGTTGTACGCGGCGCCTATTTGGCACCCTGGCTTCCGCTTCGACAGCTACTCCCGTGGACTAACGGCTACTCACCGACTAGGGGCGATCAGGGTGTGTAGTGGCTTCCGAACTATTTTGGACGATGCGTGTCTGGTGCTAGCTGGAGTTGCCCCCATAGACGAGATAGCCAGAGAAGCTACAGAGGTTTATGAGGAGACTCATGGCAGGGACCATCCAGTGGCCAACTGGCAGTGGCGATGGGATTCATCCTCTAAAGGGCGATGGACACACCGCCTAATCCCAAGTCTATCTGAGTGGCTGGACAAAAGACATGGACAGGTGAATTTCCACATCACCCAGCTCTTCAGCGGACATGGCTGCTTCCGCGGATATCTATACCGCTTCGGTCACGAGGATGCTCCTTTCTGCACCTACTGCGGAAGTAGCTTCATCGAGGATGCGGAGCATGTGTTGTTCCACTGCGTTCGTTTCACAGGGCTTCGCTTAGAAATGGAAAGGATTTTTGGTTGTGCCATCGAGGTAGGCAACCTCGTACGGCTCATACTAGCAAGAAGCGTAAATTGGGATGCGTTAAGCGGCTTTGCGGTTGCCGTCATGACGGAACTGCGGAAGGCCGAGCGTGAGCGCAACGGGCACCGGGAGTAGGAGGATCAAAGGCGTTTGCGACACAATACCTAACGGCCGTTCCGCAAATGTCACTACTTCTCGAAACCTCTGCAAGCAATTTTATGAGTGTTTTGATCAGAAACCCAATTATGAGTCTAATTGGAGTCGTTTTCATGCTTTTAAAACGATTAATCGCTTGCACGATTAAAGCGCGACTCGAATACGACTCGCATGTATGCTTTAAATATGATGAATCGCCTAAAATTTGAAGCAATAAAAAATTGAGCATGTCAGCGATTGAAATATGCTTACTTTGTCGTGAGGTCAGTAAAAACGATTACTTTGAACAGCTTGGCGACTCAAAAGCGACTCGCTTGCATGCTCAAAATATGATTCAATGCTTCAAATGTAAAGCAATCAGAAATTGAGCATGGAGGTGAGTAAAATGTGCTTTATATCATAAATAGAACTTATGGGCAATTAGGCTATCCTAGTCAATGACGCCTGATGGTCATGCTGCCTAAGACGCAGCACAAGACGCCGTCCCCGGTTCAAACCCTAGTTGGGTAAAAATTTAAGTAAAAATCGCGTAATTTAGAATTTGCATTAACACTTACATTAACATTAACACAATTATAATACATGGAAAGCTGTTATACTCAATTGTAAAAAATATCAAATAAAATAAAAATGTTAATCTGATAATAAACAATAAAAATAAAAATTTTTTTTTTTTTGTCAAAAAATACGACTCGAAAAAGACTCGCTTTTAATTCAAAATGCGAGTCGAAATTGATACGAAAATGATTAGTTTCTGACTCGACAAAGACTCGCTTTTGATTCGAAATGCGAATCGAAAATGAGTCGAAACTGCGGTCACAAGCGAGTCGTCATAGGGAACCGTTTTCTCCCGACGAAAGTATCATTTTCTTTCTTTTTCGAGTCAGAAACTAATCATTTTCATATCAATTTCGACTCGCATTTTGAATTAAAAGCGAGTCTTTTTCGAGTCGTATTTTTTGACAAAAAAAAAATTTTTTTTTTATTATTTATTATCAGATTACCATTTTTATTTTATTGGTTGTTTTTTTACAATTGAGTATAACAGCTTTCCATGTATTATAATTGTGTTAATGTTAATGTAAGTGTTAATGCAAATTCTAAATTACGCGATTTTTACTTAAATTTTTACCCAACTAGGGTTTGAACCGGGGACGGCGTCTTGTGCTGCGTCTTAGGCAGCATGACCATCAGGCGTCATTGACTAGGATAGCCTAATTGTCCATAAGTTCTATTTATGATATAAAGCATATTTTACTCACCTTCATGCTCAATTTCTGATTGTTTTACATTTGAAGCATTGAATCATATTTTGAGCATGCAAGCGAGTCGCTTTTGAGTCGCCAAGCTGTTCAAAGTAATCGTTTTTACTGACGTCACGACAAAGTAAGCATATTTCAATCGCTGGCATGCTCAACTTTTTATTGCTTCAAATTTTAGGCGATTCATCATATTTAAAGCATACATGCGAGTCGTTTTCGAGTCGCGCTTTAATCGCATAAGCGATTAATCGTTTTTAAAGCATGAAAATGACTCGAATTAGACTCGTAATTGGATTTCTGATCAAAACACTCATAAAATTGCTTGCAAGGTATTATAGCATATTAGTTGTACATAGTATAAGTGGAGAAGGCCTGCTCATCTGTCCGTCCGTATGTGAGCAAGTTTTTTCCACACCCTTCAAGCTAGAGACTTGAAACTTTCCAATTCTGTTTATCTATGGCACAGTAAACTAAAGTGTCAAGATGGGGGTTCTACGATAACTGAGGGGCTGGCAAATCGATAAATTCGATAACTCAAAACCGATAAATCCACATATTTCGCGCATCCTTACAGCTAGAACTACCAAATTTGGTGAGAAGATACCTACTAGCAACCCCCAAAAAACTGCATCAAAAATTTTGGAGCCATGCCAACCCATTACGCCCCCCGCCCCACCGCATTTTTAAGTCAACAAAGCCTATATCTCCCACACTTTTTTAGCAATTGACATTCCACAAAGATCTGCATCAAAAATTGGGATGACACGCCCACCCATTCCGCCCCCAGCCCCCCTTCCGCCACCATTTACAAACTTCGAGCTAGAGTCACCAAATTTGGTATGAAGATAGCAATTGACATTCCACAAAGATCTGCATCAAAAATTTGGATACCACACCCACCCATACCGCCCCCAGGCCCCCACTTCCCCCACCATTTATAAACTTTGAGCTACAGTCACCATATTTGGTATGAAGATGGCAATTGACATACCACAAAGAGCTGCAGCAAAAATTTGGATGACACGCCCACCCATTCCGCCCCCAGCCCCCCTTCCCCCACCTTTTACAAACTTTGAGCTAGAGTCACTAAATTGGAAGGAAGATAGCTGGTGGCATCCCCATCTGCATCGGAGAATCTTTAAGGCAGCGTGCACCCCTGCCGCATCCGTACCCTTTTGCAATCAGGCCTCTTTTTACCGGTTTTAATACTGGTTATGAGTATACCGCAGTCGGTTGCGTCCGAGTGCAACGTTTCCACTTGTCCAACTGGACATTGTTCTCATTCTAACCGAGTAGTGAAAAGTTTTACATCTTCTCTATCCATTCTGATGCCCACATAAGTGCACTGTAATTTTGGGCATATGACTATTGTTACGGCAACAGCGATTATTATTATACGCTGTCCCTTATTTTCGCATTTGTATAAGTGTGTCTGAGTGAATGCATTATTAAATATTTGTGCAGCATTTGCGTTTTGTTTTTCATTGTTCTAACATTATAACTTAAGCTGTATTTGAGCTACCTAATTAATGTTTTGGGACGGCCTAGGGTTACTTAATTATATAAAATATGTCAGTTTATTTACGGATTGTATATTGACACTTATTTTCTTCTAGAATCGCATTCTTTTTGTGTTGAACTACGACAAGCTCTGATCGAGCCGAAGGTAAAAAGTAAATTGGTTTTGTGCAATGTCCGTCGTAATTTCAGTCTGCGTTTCTACGCCACCCTTAAAGCTAAAGATTTGAAAGTTTGCAAATATTTTGGTCAATACTTGCGTCATGTAAATGCCCCCTTTTGCAGTCAATTTCTTTGCAACATGTTTTAATACTATTAACAGAGTATTTCAGGTTGCGCCTGACTGCAACTTTTTTACTTGTTTTTCAACTGCCTTTGCGCAAAAGTTTCAGTAAAGTTGTTTTTAACACTGCCAACAAAAACTTTGCCCTTGCGGGCACAAGGGCGACGACGGCAGCCATTGGTAATCAATAATCAAATTATGTCCACGGCAAAACAACCGGCAATAAAATCTGCGCAAAGTGCGGCCGAGGGACATTCATCAGACCGAGGAATATTCGGGATTGGGCATGGCAGCCGAGTATTTTATGTTATTAATATTAATATTATAATGTGCACAAAGTTGTTGTTGTTCTTTTCTGTTGTGATATGTGTGTGTGTGTTTTTTTTATTTTTTTTTATTTCAATAAAAAATTTAAACCTAGTGTTAAATTATGCTATATGTAAACGTAAACATTCGCAGCCGTTGCCAGCTTCTGCGGGACCGCCGTGAAGCATTGCTTCGCAGAAGCAGTGGCAATGACTACGATGAGGTCGCCCTTTCCCTTTCCAGCCTTTTTTTTTTTTTACTTTTATTTTTTTTTTTTTTTTTAAAAAAATTTTTTTTTTTTAAATTTTTTTTAATTTTTTTTCTTTTTTTAAAAAACAATATTTTTTTTTTTAAAAAGTCGTAGCTCTGCCATCGTAGAGGCTGCAAACGCGCAGACCGCATGCCAAACATCCTTTTTCTCTATCATTAGGGCCACCAGGGTGGTTGGAGTTAGAGGCTGGCCCGCCACGTTTTCCACCACAAGTCGCTGCTGGGCGAATCGCCCGCAGTCAAAGAAGACGTGTTGAGCGTCCTCCTCCCTGCCGTCGTCGCACCAGCTGCACGTAGCAGAGGAGTCATGCTGAAAACGCTTCAGGTAGCTCCTGAAGCAACCATGGCCTGTGAGGAACTGGGTGAGGTAGAAAGTAACCATCCCGTGCTTTCTCTCCACCCATCGCCTATACTTGGGATCAGAAGATAGTCCAACGCCCTTTATTGGATGAGTCCCACTGCTGCTGCCAGGACTCAAGGCTCCGTTCGCGGGCAGCCGCCCGAACAGCTCTTCTCTCCGAAGGACCAGCTTCGAGAACTGCCACGGCTTCCAAGGCAGAGATACGGATTGGAGTCATCCCAGCAATCACAAGCGCTGCCTCCGAGGACACAGTGCGGAAGGCACAGCATACACGCAGGGCAGAGAGCCGATAAATTGACTCTATGCCCCTCATGTAGCTGGCTACCGATGTAGCGCCGATCCAGATTGGTGCTGCGTAAAGGATGACCGACTTCATGACGTGCATTAGAAGCAACCTCGTATGCTGCCTCGGACCTCGCGTGTTTGGCAGTGTGTGTGTGTGTGTGTGTGTGTGTGTGTGTTTTCGTGTAAGCGGCCAGAAACTTTACTATATTGACGAGCATCGCTTATTAATTTTCAGTGTGTGCATTATGGGTAGAACTTTTCTGAATCAACCTAATTATCTATATGAACATTTCCAACGAGACCAAGAAATGAAAAGTGGTTTTAAGCACTTGGTTATTTCATATTTTCATAAAGAATAAATTAAATTGAATTAATCAAAATATATTTAACACTCATTCATAACCGAAATCGAGATATTATAATGCAAAGTCAAGCAAGCGTCTCTGTTTTCTTTGATAATTTCATTGCATGATTTGATTTGATCCAAATTCTTTAAAAAACCCCTTATGAATTCTTCGTTGATCAGAAAGTTCATGCAGACATTCTATTGATAATTAAGTAACATAAAACTTTTTGGGAAAAAATTTAAATTTGTGATTTTTAAACCTATACAAAGGTTGTCCCGAATCTAAAAATAAAAAATAAGTGTTTTTTTTTTCAAATTTTACAAAACATTACTCTCAGAGAGATTCTCGTAATGATCAAACAAAATCTGACTGGAATTTAACAAGTCTATCGATCCAAAGAAGAGGTATTATTTTTACATGAAAACTAAAGAGTTGTATCCAATGCCGGTGATAGAAAATCAAGTTTTCAAAGCTGGTTATTATACAATATTGAAAAGGAGCGACAAAACAGAATAAATATTATTATGGAAAAAGTATCCCGTGCTCCTACTTTTGCTGTAATCCCAGTTTGAATTGATAGCTGGGAAAACCACTTATATTTTTGTCTTGTGCGACCGCATCGGTTTTTGCGAAAACCTCGAAAACAAATGTTTGCCCAAATCAACCTTATCACCGATTATAAAGCTATTCAAGAGCTACTTGATAGTGAAAAAATAATTTTAATGATCCATCTTACATTGACCTTTTTACCACTTGCAATGTGTACGATTGTCTTGTTCGTTCCATAAATTTATAAAATTAAATGTAATCAAATGAAATTGTTGTGAACTAAAGCAGAAATAGACATTTATCAGTCGGTTATTGTAGTATATGGCTAATTTATTCCTTAACAGAACTATCCACACACCATCTTGAGCTCAACGATTGTAAAAGGAGTAAAGGCCCAACCAAACGATGCTTACGTGCATGCAGAGCCGCTGCACGCAAAGTTTCAACATATGCTACGTCGTGTATCCGCCCAGTTCGTTCAGTTTTATTTTTTAACGAATGCGAAACCATGCAGCAATGCATTGGGCATAGAGTTGTCGCAGTCTTTTTATTGTATGAAAAATATTTAAAAAAATTTTTAAATATTTATTTTATATGAAACATGTGTTGTCTTTATTTTTAACATAATATTACATAAAATGTTAACATTTATTTTTAAATGGAATAAAAAAAGCACATGTGGCAACAATGGTTGGCAAAAACAAAGAAGAAGAAGAGACAAAGCACTTAAGCAACGTATGGCTATAGACGTTGATGCATAATGCTTAAGCATGCATTTCGTTCATTCTTGCAGCGGCTCTGCATGCACGAAAGCATCGTTTGGTTGGGCCTTAAGTCATGTCAACATTTTTGAATTTCGTGAGTTTTAATAACTAAAAACATATTTGTCTTTATATACGTAATAACTTTCTAACATACCCATATCAATTTCATAAATTTAAAAACTTTTCAAATTAATCCGATATACGGTCAATTCTAAGTTAGGACTATTTTTATCTTTATATTTATATATGTATTTTCCGTTTAGACTATTTAAGTTTGTTAGCTCACTATTACCCTTGAGTTCTATAATGAAAGATTATGCAAGTCTACTTGAAGTGAGGAAGAATGAAATATATTGTTGAATTTAATTGAACTTATTTAGTCCTGAGTACAGCATGATCGAAATGATGTCTTACGAAAGTTGAAAAGTATTCTCTAAAAGGGCGACACCAAACTCCATCGTGGTGTCGCAAAGGTAGAGTGGGTAGGGAAGTTAAAGGCGACTCCCCGACACCTGAGAACCCCGCCCCAATAGTTTGTTGGGCCAAGATTGGGGATTTAATCTTCACATGTGATTCTTCATATATAAGTATATATTCCATATTTTTAGTATGCCCTTTTGGTACATGTGCACCTATATTATTATGTGAGTGTGTACGTATGACATACGAGAGAGTAGTAAGAACCCCGACCAATCCGGCGAGCAAGCTAAGAGCATAGCACCCCTGGCAACATCTCGTCATACAATATCGGTACTAACATCAAGCCGACACAACCTGCACATTACACAATGGTTAATAGGCGCTCAAATTTGAGAACGCAGCTCAAGCTTCTGGTCTACAAAACCATTATCAAACTAACATGGACCAACGGGATCGAATTGTGGGTCACCGCTAATCTTTCCAACCGCAGTGCCATGCAGCGCTTCAATAACAAGACCCTGAGAGTGCCCTGGGTAAAAGAAGTTATAAGGACAGCCAGCGCTAGACACGTAAAAAAACTACATAATCACCCAAATTCACTGGCGCTTAACCTGTGGACAACATCTAAACATCCAGGAGACTTAAAAAAACCCACCCACTTGACCTTTCCTTGGAAGATTAGGCTTTAAATTTCAAATATCCAAACACTATACATTTTTCAACCCCCAATTTATATCAAAAAAATTAAATCATTGTCCTATAGGACAGCTTTTAAATATAATAAACAATACTTATAGATTTAAAAAAAAAAGTGTCCTTTTTCCCCGAGAAACAAATGATATCTAAACTGAGCCAAATCGAAGCCACACTTCAGCTTTGGGATGATATACAATTCTTATACCTTAGTAGCACCATCATTACTTCTATTTGACAACAATGTAAAAGCTTAAAATATAATGATCAACTAAATTCGCTAAAAAGCTCGAGTGCTATGTAGAAACTCACACGCTGTTAAATCGATGCGCGCTTTCACTATACTCTTTTTGATGATCTGGCTGAAACGACTTTATATGTAACTGGCAACGGGAAACATATTTCTATTAAACTTGAACTGATATATGTATTTAGAAGACCCGATCGTTAAGATTCTTAAGGAATCATTAAAGGTTATATTCCTTGACTAAATCATAGTGAACATTGTATCGGTGGACGGTCGGTGACTTATTTGACCTTTACGACCACTTGTTAATTTAACACCACAGTTGTCCGATTTTGTATCTGTAGGCTATGCTGTTCTAGATGTTCAGGCTTGCCCTTTTTAACACGCTTATATTAGCTTCACTTGTATGTTTGTATGTATGTAACTCTCCTTTGGACTAAAAGCAAGTGGCTTATTACTGTCAGTATATCCCACTACCTCAAGTTCGTTCGTTGACCAAGCGGTCTAAGGCGCGGGTCTTCGCTCCCGGACTCACCGATCGTGGGTTCTAATCCCGTCCACGGCCGAAAAAAATTAATAGAACTAAAATTAAAAAAAACTAAAAGACACGCTTTTATAATACATCGAACTAAAAAGTGAAAAATAAATATAGTTTAAAAAAACTAAAAAACACGCTTTTAGAGCATATCAAACTAAAAAGTTAAAAATAATTTTTCAAATAAGTTTAAAACAATAATAAATGATAAATACTAGCATTATTGTAATAAAAGCGTTGGGCGCTCGATGTACGAGAAATATGGACAAAGCGCCCCACGCTTTTTTCTCTCTTCTGTTGTAAACCGACTTTAATTAATAACTTGAGAACCACCCAAGATATTTTGGTTTGGTTTTTAGCGTTAAGTTTTTAAGTGCGAAAGGAAAATGTTTTTTATAAAATGGGCGTGTCACCGCCCCTTTAAAAAAAGATAGGTTATGTATTTTTTTTGTTTTATAGCATATCAGGTCCAAATCTGGCAGTTAAGCTTGTTTTTATAATACCAATATTGTTGCAAAAAAGACATCGGTCAACTACATCATATAGCTCCCATAGAAATAATCGGTAAAAATGCGATTTCTCGTATGAAAATTTTTTTTATTTTCCACATATCTGAACTAAACTTTCTAAACATAAGTAACGTAATGTTTCTTAAGCTCTTGTTTTTTCTGGGTTTTATGGATAAAGCTTTAAGAACAGCAGCAAGATCAACAAGGCCACGCCTACATGCAACCATGCTAATTGAACTAACAAGCGTAAGTTTGTTTTCAGGGCTTAGCCAGATCGCATGCTTTCCTTCTTTGCCCTTTTGCCTCTTTGAACACCTAGAATACTCTTCGACGACCAGGAAATTTGACAAGTTGTTCAAGTTGTTTTCCAAACATCATTCCATGAAGGGAAAGCTTAAGTTTGCCTTGCAGCCATTTCGAATGCTTTCCTGAAAACACTTTATATCAAAATTTATGGACATACAAAGGTGAAGCACGCGGACTGTTTCGTTTAAAAAGCTTATGTAAATTTCTTTCAATAATGCTCTGATCAACAAATCCCTTTAAAAAATCGAAATCGGCATTCTTATAATTATATCGGCACTTCTGTTAACGCCACACTGCAAACAAGTCTGCATTCGGAATTGTGAGGTTGCTTCCTAAGAAATTAAATTTTGCAAAAAGTGCAAAAAAGTGCACATTAGGATTATTAGCGCTGCATTAGGAATTGATAGATCGGCAAAATGGTAGTACACTTACACTTGACAACGGCTGACATTTTTTTAAAAGTCTATGCAAAGTTTACTTTTGTTTCCAAAAATGCCAGGTGGACACCACTTTCTAAATATACAAACAAATACAAAGACAAGTACTAAACATGAAACAAATGATGCAAAACACACAGTACTAACCCGTATTATCAACTTGCATCGCCAATTTATTGATTGCTTGCGTTTACTTTACAAATTGTTAATTAGGGTATTCAGTAGCTATGCTATGTGCGTAAAGTGTTATATATAATACAGTGTAGCTAGTGAGTGCACTTTTTACGTTTCTTTTGTCGTATTTGTGCTAAGTCATCTGTTTGCCAGTTCGATGACAATACAATCGGAAGTTAAATTGAATTGAGCAATTGATAAGCTGAAAAAAGTTGTTGTTTTCATAAATAATAATTGAAAAACTTTCTTTATTATTCAGAAAATAAATGTTTTTTTATTTATATCAACACTTAAGCATTCTTATATTATACTTCTAGCTCTAATTTTTGCATTCTATCCTCTTTTCCCAGCTGCAAATTTTTTAATTGAAAATCATTTCGTATTTTTTCTTCCTTTCCACTGTTAAAAACATCAGTTTAGTCTTTTAAATTAATAAATCATAAAATTTACTTACTTTTACAACCAAAACTCGCCTAGTGTGACCTAATTTCACTAATTCAATAATCTCGAAAACAGCTGTTTTTATAAATAGTCTGGCAACCACTCAATAACACATAGTACAATAGTAGCAAACATACCCAGGGGCATGTTTGCTGTGTTAAAAATGCTTCTGTGTGTTTGTTGTAAAGCTTTCATATAACACTTTAGCACTTTACGCACATAGCATAGCTACTGAATACCCTAAATGTTTAGTTGACCACCAAATTTGCAGTTTAACAGCGCTTCAGCTGGCATGTTGTAACAGTTGATTTCAACTTAAAAACTTAACAGAGGTCTGTGAACTTAACATTTCTGTTATGCAACATAAAAGTTCCATGTTTTTGCAAGAGTTTTGCATAAACAATTAGTTAGTTCTAGAACTTTTAAAAAATGACTTTATGCCTGTATTTTGGCAAAATGCCCCATGGTGCAATGTGACCCTTACTTAGCCAAAACGAAAACCCTCGTTCTCAATATAGCAAAATGACAGTGGTGTCACAATATTATAAATTCTGCTACTACAATTGGTATTGCCTCAATCTTTCTTCAGCTTGATTTCTTTTTCGCAAGATGTGGGTACGCCATGTTAGCCGCCTATCAAGCGTCATGCCCAGATATTTGGGTGTGGGTGATTCCATTGAGGGTGACGGGCTTACAGTTTCCCTTGCGCAGAGTGAAAGTGGTCTGCGTGAATTTGTCCTCATTAATGGTGATGTTGCAAAAAATTTTTTCACCATACAATATCCAAGTTTAAAAAGGTTTTCCCTTTTAATGTGACAGCCTGCTAAAGTCTACATATAATTTTTATTAAAGCTTGAAAAGCTAGGATGCTGTAATTGGGCTCCAAAGGCAACGATTCTATTTTTCTGTCTCATCAATGCTCTTGAATGATAAGAAGAGTGGTGTGATGTCTGGTACTTAGGAGCTGTAGCTTTTAGTACATTCTATACATAGTTATAATATTTATTTTCAATAAAACCGTTAAACATGAAAAAAAATTTTAATTTATATATCGTTATTTATTTTATATGTAATAATCAGTCAAGTTCGAAAGCGCTTTTTATGTAGATAATAATATTTAAACAATTTAAAGAATTTTAAAAAATAACGTTTTGTTACTTGTTCCAAAAATGTTGATTATTTAATTTCCAGTATAAAATTTTTGCCGCAACTAAAATAGCTGTATGCCCAGTGTACGACAACAACCATAGCAATAAAAATGGTAATGATGAAGATGTTTCTTCAACACTAACAGCAGGCTTTGAATATAAGTTTGGTTTTGCAAATAATGGCAGACGGCGGCGTTTGGCGGTAGTGGTGGTGGTTTTGCAGACGACAGCTTGACATGAGAGTGTTTTGTGCTGCTGACTAGAAAATTGTATTTTGGGCAGAGTGAAAGCAAGAATCTGCACTTGATGTTTGTTTTTCCTTGCCTACCATACTACAGCGAAAAATTGACGTAAAAAGTCATTGCTGCCGTCAACAAAAGTCTCTCAACGCATGACAGCATTTTTAAGGCAAAGATGTTGTCGTTTCATTTAAATCGGTTTTGCTCTTTACTTGAGAACCAAAAGTAACCAAAAGTATTTGGCAGAGATAAATAATGTGAGATGATCTTGTGTGCCAATCGACACTTTATTTATTTATTTATTTATTTATTTATTGTCAGCTAAGAGCAGCTGACATTAAAATGAAATCAAAATTAATTTAAATTAAAAAATAGTTCAAATAATTTAAAATAAAAATATAGATTAATATATAAATCTGAAAATATAATCAAAAGTTAACGTTAAAGCTCTGGGAAATTCAATAAAAATTGAGTAGTCCAACATTTGTTGCGAGGATTGGGAAAAACCCAGAAAAACCCAATCAGACCAGCATTAGATTAGTAGTTAGAGGTTAGTGGTTACGATTAGATAAAGCAAAAAGGATCGATATTTTTAGTACTGGAGATGAGGCCTCCAAGGAGACAAGAGAATAAAGTTTGTTATAGTCAGAACATATAACACGAAATGGTTCATGAATTAAATAGTTGCTGAAGCAACGATCAAGGCTAAGGGGTAAAAAGTTACGTGAAGATCTAATTGGGACATTAAATTTAATTCGACTCAAAAGAACTGATGAGTCGATTTCACCATTAAGTAGGTTAGTAATAAATAATACTCCATGCATAGTTCTACGGTTTAACAGGGAGGGAAGATTAATCAAAAGGAGTCTACTTGAATACGGGGGTAAGTCTACTCCAGGAACCCAGTTAAAACTTCTAAGGGCAAATAGAAGAAATTTCTTCTGCACAGATTCAATTCTATCCTGGTGAATCGAGTATTGTGGGGACCACACACAAGATCCATACTCCAGGATGGGACGTACTAGGGATGTATAAAGCGTTTTAGTGGTGTAGGGATCGTTAAACTCTTTCGACCACCGCTTGATGAAGCCAAAGACATTAATGGCCTTATTAACCATAGACGAAATATGAGAGTCAAACTTTAGCTTAGGATCAAGAATAATGCCTAAATCTTTAATTTCAAACACGCGGTCAAGTGGTGAAGCATCAAGCAAGTAGTGAGCAGTATGAGGGGTACTTCTACAAAAAGACATGACTTTACATTTTGAACAGTTTAAATTGAGTAAGTTAAAACGACACCAGGCCGACAGCGCACATAAATCCGACTGTAGTAAGTTGCACAGAGAAGCATCATTGTAGGTGAAACATAGTTTTATATCATCAGCAAACATATAAACAAAAGAGTTAGTAATAACAGCTGGAAGATCGTTAATAAACAAATGAAATAGCAAAGGTCCAAGGTGACTACCTTGGGGAACACCAGAGGTAACTAAAATAGGTTTAGATACAGACGACTTAAAAACAACTTTTTGTGTTCGGCCACACAAGTACTCCGAAAGCCACAATACGAGTTTTGATGGAAATCCAATAATATTTAATTTTTGAAGCAACAGAGAATGACTAACAGAATCAAATGCCTTACTAAAATCGGTGTAAACAACGTCAGTTTGCATTTTTTCCTGAAACCCTTTGATAACAAGCGAAGTGAATTCAAGAAGGTTAGTGGTAGTAGATCTACGCCTAACAAAACCGTGTTGAAAAGGCGATATAATTGAACTACATGTGTGTTGCAGTTGAGAACATATAATTTTTTCAAAGACTTTAGGAATGGCGGACAACTTGGATATGCCTCTATAATTTTTAACGTTAGACTTAGAAGAATTTTTATGGAGTGGAATAATAAAAGATTCCTTCCATATAGCAGGAAACACTGTTGAGTCAACCGACAAGTTAAATAATTTATGTAAGGGTTTACAAAGTGAATCCGCACAGTATCTAAGTATACAACCTGGCACTCCATCAGGACCAGGCAGATAGCCTGGTTTGATAGAGTTAAGGTCACTTAGAAGCGTACACTCAGTTATAACTGGGATATATATGCAATTTGACGATTGAACTCGAAAAGGATAGGAATTACTGCAACTATGTAAATTCGTTGAATATACTGATTGAAAATACTCAGCAAATAGATCGGCTACTGTCTGATCAGAACTTGCTTTTGTATTATCAAGGTATACTGAGGTAGGCAAGCAAGAAGACTTACGTTTAGAGTTAACAAATTTATAAAACTGTTTAGGGTCACGTGAAAAGTTTAGTCTACAACGATTAAGATAATTATTATAACAAGATGTGTTAAGAGAAAGAAAACTAGATTTTGCTACTAAATACGAAGATAAATCTAAAGTAGTTCCCGATTTTTTAAATTTTTTATATGATCTTGTCTTCGCGTTTTTCAACTTCGATAGTTCCCTCGTAAACCAAGGTGGTTTATTAACACTTGAAGAGCGAGTGAGGGGAACACAAATATCCAAAAGCGAATTCAAGGTCCTATAAAATATGGCAATGGCAGTTTCTATATCACTACAAGAATAAAGGCGAGACCAATTAGTATGTTGAAGAAGGTAATTTAATTTAGTAAAATTAGTTTTACGAAAGCAACGGGTTTTTAATGTATTATTAGATATTGAACTAGGGTTAAGAATTTCGATGGATAGTTCTAAGGTTGGATTTCTCCATCCATTTGTACAGTTAGTCAGCCAACAGCATCATATGACCGCCTACAATGTGTGTATGTTACACGTACAACATTTAAAACTTATTTTTTAGCTTTATGAGTTATATTTTTCTCATTCTTTGCTTAAATTTTGTTTTTGTTAATTTTCTGGTCAAAAAAATGTGTGGAAACAACACTTTAAGGAAGGTTTACAATGTCAGCGTGAGATTGGAAAATATTTTGCTTCTGTCTGTCACACATATTTTTATACCCTTAACCCATAAAATGGGTAAATAAGGGTATAATGGTTTTGTGCAAAAGTATGTAACAGGCAGAAGGAAGCATCTCCGACCCTATAAAGTATATATATTCTTGATCAGCATCATTAGCCGAGTCGATTTAGCCATGTCCGTCTGTCAGTCTGTCTGTCCGTCTGTCCTTCTGTCCGTCTGTCCGTCTGTCCGTCTGTATGAACGCGTGGATCTCAGAGACTACAAGAGCTAGAGACTTCAGATTTTGTATATAAGTTCTCCTATACCATGAGCAGAACAAGTTTGCTTCAAATTATCGATAACTATTCTGGTTTCCGATATACACATAATATCGATAACAAAAGAATATCGAATTTGGAAAATGTAAAAATGAGGGTTGAAAGAATGGGTAACGATAGATCTTTTCTGAAATTTTCGTCCAAATCGGTTAAGAAACACCGGAGATATCGAATTTAATCGATTGAAGTTAAGTCAGTATACCAAAGTCTTACATAAATTTATTTTATTTTTTGCAACTGGGTTCAGGGTATCTTCTAGTCGGGCTGTCCCGACTAGAGCCTTCTTACTTGTTTTCACATAAGTTCGTCTCACTCACTCTCAATCTGTAACCGCTTTCGCTTGCATCTCAGCTTGGAGTGGAAACAAGCTATTCAAAAATTTTGTTTTAAAAGCTGTCAATAGATGGCGTATTATCGAAATTAGTTAGGTTTTTGCCTCTATTTTGCTCAAAACTGAGGTAAATGATAATAGAATTCACTTTTTTATATTTATTTGGTACATATTAACGAATATATAACAATAAAATCATTGTTCAAAGAAAAAAAAATCGTAATTTTTGCGCCATTGCAAATGTGTTAGCTGAGTTCGAATCAGCTGATTGCATTGTTCACGCTGACATCGTAAACTATCAGCGTACATTTCAGATTTTTAAAAGCTTCAATCCAAGCTAAGCTGACATTGTAAACTTTCCTTTATACCCAAAAAGTCGACGATAGAACCAAACAATCAAAAATCAGATGCAAATCAGGGCTGTGCGCCACAAAGCGGGCAACAATATTCTTAAGACAGACCGATAAGCAAAACATAAATCAATCAAGTTTAGCTTACAATAAGACTGACAATGAAATTAACTAAAACTGACAACTAGCAAAAGTCTAAGGATAAACTTTTGTTTTGTGACCTAATATATTGCATGAATTATTTCTTTGGCAAACGTTTTAAAATGTCTTTGTTTAATGAAAAAAGTCTCATAAAATTAATTTCCGAAAACTACCCGCATATGCAACTCACTTTGCTCGCCATCGTGATGAAAAGAGAAATTTTGGAAAAAATCATATAGCAGCTCTTTCATTATATATTGTTGAATTGTGGCAATTTTGTTTTTCATCGCCAGGAAATAAGAGAATTGGCACACACACTCTTACATACATTGCATTAACAATTGTGTGTGTGTGGAAAGCTGAAGAAAGTAGAAAGCAAACCGGTTGTCAGTCAGAGTCGCCAGTTTTTTTTGCGAGTTAATTAAAAGAAAACTAGTTACGGCTATGCTTTTGCCTTGTAAAGTTTTACCCATTGTTCAGAAAAAAAGGTAATTTAAAGCCTATGCCAAGTGGCTAGCATACAGTGCGTATGATTAATAATGAGTCTGCAACTAAGACTTGTACAAACTACGTATATACTAAGTTTGAAGTCAGAAAACTGAGTTAAAGACGCAGTCGCAATGCTGTCCACTTTAATGCTTCACGACAAAATAGTGAGGTCTTCAACTTGAAAACGTTGTGGATTGCAATGCAAAGAATTCCCCATTTTAGGTTGTCAGCTGCAGCTTTCTTGCCACCGAAGTTTACAGCAGGCAGAAAGAGGCGGGAGACAACAACCTAGCGACAGCTGACAGCTTCAAGCTGTCGTCTTAAGAGTATTCTGGTCATGTGTTGTGTGACATCTACCTCCGTTTTGCACTCCACGACCCAGAGTCATTCTCATACTTTGATATCCAGATGTGCCTAGTGTGTGATTTTAAAATGAGTCCGAATCAAGCCAGACAATATTTTTTGTTGTTGAGCAATTGTCATACCTGTAAGGCAAATTATATATATACCTATATATGCTTTACCTTGACTGGTAAGAATTTTATGGCAGAAATGTCCGTCAAAATGTAAAATATGCAAGTAATTGGTTTAGTTTGACAATTTTAATTTGCTTTATTATACTCGATACCGAAGGTAAAGAGTATATTGAGTTTGTGCAATGTCCGTCATGGTGTCTGTCCGTCTGTCCGTCTGTATGAACGCAACTTTTTTCCACACCCTTCAAGCTAGAGACTTGAAACTTTCCAAATCTCTTTATCTATGGGATAGTAAATAAAAGTGTCGAGATGGGGGTTCTACGATAACTGGGGGGCTGGCAAATCGATAAATTCGATAACTCAAAACCGATAAATCCACATATTTCGCACATCCTTACAGCTAGAAGTACCAAATTTGGTAAGAAGATAGCTACTAGCAACCACCAAAAACTTGCATCAAAAATTTTGGAGCCACGCACCCCCATTCCGCCCCCAGCCCCCCCGCATTTTAAAGTCAAAAACGCCTATATCTCTCACAGTTTTTGAGCTATAGCCACCAAATTTGGTGCCAAGATAGGTGATGATGACCCCTCAAAAACTGCATCAAAAGATTGGATGCCACGCCCACCAATACCGCCCTAGCCACCCCCATGTGCCCCAACTTTTCGTCAAAAACGGGAATGCGTGTATCTTCCAGAGTTGTGGAGCTAGAGCCTCCAAATTTGCTGGGAAGATAGCTGGTAACGACCCCCAAAAAACTGCATCAAAGTTTTGGAGCCACGCCCACCCATTCCGCCCCCAGTCCCCCCGCATTTTGAAATCAGAAACGGCTATATCTCCCACAGTTTTTGAGCTAGAGCCACCAAATTTGGTGCCAAGATAGGTGATGATGACTACCTAAAAACTGCATCAAAAGTTTGGATGCCACGCCCACCAATACTGCCCTAGCCGCCCCCATCCACCCCAACGCTTCGTCAAAAACGGGAATGCGTGTATCTTCCAGAAATGTGGAGCTAGAGCCACCAAATTTGGTAGGAAGATATCTGGCAACGACCCCCAAAAATCTGCATCAAAGTTTTGGAGCCACGCTCTCCATTTTGCCCCCCTCTCCCCACTTTTTACAATTTTCGAGCTAGAGTCACCAAAGTTGGTATGAAGATATCAATTGACATTTCAGAAAGATCTGCATCACAAATTTGGATTCCACGCCCACCCATACCGCCCCCAGCCCCCCTTTCCCCACTTCTTACAAATTTCGAGCTAAAGTCACCAAATTTGGTATGAAGATAGCAATTGACATTTTACAAAGATCTGCATCAAAAATTTGGATTCCACGCCCACCCATACCGCCCCCAGCCCCCCTTTCCCCATCTTTTACAAACTTCGAGCTAGAGTCACCAAATTTGGTATGAAGATAACAATTGACATTCCACAAAGATCTGCATCAAAAATTTGGATACCACGCCCACCCAAACCGCCCCCAGCCCCCCCTTTCCCCACCTTTTACAAATTTTGAGCTAGAGTCACCAAATTTGGTATGAAGATAGCAATTGACATTTCACAAAGATCTGCAACAAAAATTTTGATGCCACAACTACCCATACCGCCCCAGCCCCCCCCCTTTCCCCACCTTTACAAACTTTGAGCTAGAGTCACCAAATTTGGTATGAAGATAGCCGGTGGCATCCCCATCTGCATCGGAGAAACTTTAAGGCAGCGTAAACCTCTGCCGCATCCGTACCCGTTTGCATTCACGCCTCTTTTTACCGGTTTTAATTCTGGTATCGAGTATGCCGCAGTCGGTTGCGTCCGACTGCAACGTTTCCACTTGTTTTTTATTGGTCCTGAGTTTAGTCTTATGATGGACTTACAAAGTTGTGACTTACTGACCAAAAGTTGTAAGTAGTTTAACTCACAATAAGTTTCTTATGTTACTTGCCTACGAAAATGAATGTTCTGTGTGTGATACAAAATGAATTATGAATACCAGGACAAGAAAATCTTCTTTCATCTATTTTTATGCACTTTTGAAGGCAGGCGGGTACGAATACAATATGAATATCACGCAAGGATAACAAGAATTCCAATATGTTTCCCAGCGGTAAAATAAGTAAAAAAAAGTTTTTCAAAAAATTTGCACAATGTCAAATAAAGCTGAATAAAATTTATTGAACCATATTTTTGATAGATGTGAGTTTCTTAAGTTAGTATAAATAAAGCTACAATAAAGTTAAATAAATCACGAAATTAAAAGAAAAACTTGTGTGCTATACCAAAATTGTCTCTTCCTTAAAGTATTAAGTGAACAGTTAATTGTGTGACTTCGGTTAGACGCCTGTTTTGAAGCTGCCTGGACAACTGTACAGATTTGCATGTTTGAACATAAACAAGTAAGAAGCCCTTAGTCGGGAGAGCCCGACTAGAAGATACCCTGAACCCAGTTGCAATAAATATATTAAATTTATCTAAGACTTTGGTATACTGACTTAGCTTCAATCGATTTAACTCGATATCTCCGGTGTTCTTAACCGATTTGGACGAAATTTTCAGAAAAGTTCTATCGTCACCCATTATTTCAACCCCCATTTTTACATTTTCCAAATTCGATATTTTTTTGTAATATATTTTTTGTAATAATAAAACCAGAATATTTATCGATAATTTGAAACAAACTTGTTCTGCTTATGGTATAGGATAACTTATACCCAAAATCTGAAGTCTCTAGCTCTTGTAGTCTCTGAGATCCACGCGTTCATACAGACGGACAGACGGACATGGCTATATCGTCTCAGCTGTTGATGCTTATCAAGAACATATATACTTAATGGGGTCGGAGATGCTTCCTTCTGCCTGTTACATACTGTTGCACAAAACCATTATACCCTTTTTACCCATTTTATGGGTTAAAACGTGTATTCGTGTAAATAATTGGGCGTGGCAGTTGTTGGTGGACGATTTGCTACTATTGAATGGCTGGCTATTGTAGTTGATTTTTTTTATTTGGAGAAGGATAAAAAGTGGCATGTCAAAGTAAAGTGTGAGCGGCCAGCCAAATTATGCGCATATATTTATACTTAATTGCTTTTTACAGTTGCTGCGACCCGCATAAGTTTCGCGACAAGCTCCGGCTTCGGCTGGTTCTGGATACCGGCTGTGCGCATATACTCTTTTAGTATCTCTTTAGGCTGAGCTGCCATTACATGGAGAATTAGTGCGCATAATTTCATAAGCAACATTGCTAACACCAACAACTGCTGGCAATCATCGCGTTGGCCTGCGAAAATTTTTAAGAGCATTACCTCCCCGAAATCCACAGCTCTTTGGGGAATGTGTTTATTTCTGCTGATGGCAGTAGCAAAATTTCAGAATAATATGCGAAGTCTGCATATAAAGTTATGCTGGGAATTTGCTTCGCTTACGTGAAAAAAGTAAGCATATATATAAAACATAGTGGCGCATAGTTAATTTTGGCTATGCCAAGACTATGATACCCTTCACACAGCCAAATCAATGCACCCCCCTCTTATGTTTCTGTGCAGTTGTTGTTAATTTTTCGCTAATGTTCTTACTCTTGAGCGTCATTTACTTGTTCGTGTGCAACAACAACAATTTGACATGTAGGTACTTGAAAGTGCACGACAGAGACAACAATTGATAGTACGATATGGTAAATTTGTATGGTGGCTATGTCGTAGAATGCTCCGATCGAAATGAAATTTCATAGTGAACAAACCCGACATGATCTAAGCAATCTGTGAAAGTTTCATCAAGATCGGTTCAGCAGTTTGGCCGGAAATCGTGTTGATATGGTAAATTTGTATGGTGGCTATGTCGTAGAATGCTCCGATCGGGATGATATTTCATAGTGAACAAACCCGACATGATCTAAGCAATCTGTGAAAGTTTCATCAAGATCGGTTCAGCAGTTTGGCCGGAAATCGTGTTGATATGGTAAATTTATATGGTGGCTATATCGTAGAATGCTCCGATCGGGATGAAATTTCATAGTGAACAAACCCGACATGATCTAAGCAATCTGTGAAAGTTTCATCAAGATCGGTTCAGCAGTTTGGCTGGAAATCGTGTTGAAACAGACAGACGGACAGACGGACAGACTGACAGACGGACAGACGGACGGACAGACGGAAATCAATTCCTGAGCTCGTCTTGATCATTTTGATATATAGTTTATGGGGTCTCCCATCATTCCTTTAAGGTGTTACAGATTCATGACAAAGTCAATATACCCTGATTCACATGTGAAGGGTATAAAAATATATTAAAAAAGCGAAAGAGGAAAATATTACCAACTATAATAATGTTGTATATTGTGTATGTTAAATATCTGTAAAAAATTGCACATGGTGTGATTTCAAGCGTAAGCAATGCCTTGAAGGTGGCTAGAGACACACCATCGATACTATATACAAATTTGTGTACATAAGTGCGTATGTATATATGTGAACTTTTGTATGTGTGCCATCCGTGCTATGGAATATGCATACAAAAACTTGGCGCAGTTTCAAAGTTGTGTACGAGCATCGTTTAAGAAAAAACACTACAAATAATTTTCTTATAAAAATTACAACAACGCTATGATGAACCAAGCGCGCCGAGACTTTATTGTTGTTGTTGTTGGGATCTCTTGTTCAGCGAAATTCCGGAAGCCAGAAAGTTGAATCGACTCAAGTTAAGTTGACCGAACAGAAATTTGATTTTCGCAGTGTTTATACCCTTCACATGTGAATCAGGGTATATTGACTTTGTCATAAATCTGTAACGCCTTAAAGGAATGATGGAGACCCCAAAACTATATATCAAAATGATCAGGACGACCAGGAATTGATTTCCGCGTGTCCGTCGCCGTCGTCCGTCGCCGTGCCGTCGTCGTTCAACAGATTTCCGGCCAAACTCGAACCGATCTTGATGAAACTTTCACAGATTGCTAGATCATGTCGGGTTTGTTCACTATGAAATTTCATCCCGATCGGAGCATCTACGATATAGCCACCATATAAATTTACCATATCAACACGATTTCCGGCCAAACTGCTGAACCGATCTTGATGAAACTTTCACAGATTGCTTAGATCATGTCGGGTTTGTTCACTATGAAATTTCATCCCGATCGGAGCATTCTACGACATAGCCACCATACAAATTTACCATATCAACAGATTTCCGGCCAAACTGCTGAACCGATCTTGATGAAACTTCACAGATTGCTTAGATCATGTCGGGTTTGTTCACTATGAAATTTCATTTCGATCGGAGCATTCTACGACATAGCCACCATACAAATTTACCATATCGTACTATCAATTGTTGTCTCTGTCGTGCACTTTCAAGTACCTACATGTCAAATTGTTGTTGTTGCACACGAACAAGTAAATGACGCTCAAGAGTAAAAATATTAGCGAAAAATTACCAACAACTGCACAGAAACATAAGAGGGGGAGCATTGATTTGGCTGTGTGAAGGGTATCATAGTCTTGGCATAGCCAAAATTAACTATGCGCCACTATGTTTTTAAAATAAATTAGCTTATATTAAGATAAGTTTATGTGAACTTAAGAAATCAAATTGCCGGCACTTTTAGAAAATTCATTACTTAATTATTTTCTCTCTTTTTTTGCAGTGCAAAAACTAAATACAACCGCAAAGCAACAAATATTTTCTCTCAACACCAAATTAAATTAAATAAAAACAGTATAATAATAATAGAAAACAATTTAATTTATGCAAAATCTAAAGCACTGATTAAATTTTTTTAATGTGTAAAATACATGAAAAATAAAATACAAAAGACGAAGATTTAAATAACATACCGAGCTTAAGCCATCAAAATAAACATAGTAAGATTAGTAAGACACCACCAATTTAATTTGAATCAGAATTTAGGCAATTTAAAATACAACAAAAGACAATAAAATATTTATTTATACATATAAATATATATATTTATACATATAAATATATATATTTAAATATATATATATATATATATATATATATATATATATATATATATATGCGTACGCATAGTAGCCAAAATCTAATCATTGTCTACATGAACAAAAAAAACCAGTATATTTACAACATAAAGATAAAAGATAAGCAGTAAGAAAACAACAAAAAAAAAATATTTGGAAATCATATTATTACAAAAGACAGAGTACAGCGCATTAAATAATACATACAGAAAATGGAGGACAATAACACAGGCAGCAGTGCAAGCGGCGCACCCATCAAATTAGAGGATCCATCGGTGACACTCACAATAAGGCTGATTATGCAAGGAAAGGTAAGACATTTTTGAGCAAATACAATGCAAACAATTGGAAATGTTGCAGTCGAACTCAACCGACTGCGGTATACTCGTACCTGTTTAAAAAGAGGCCTGATTGCAAAGGGGTACGGATGCGGTAAGGATGGGGTGGCTGAGGGTGGTATGGGTGGGCGTGGCATCCAAAGTTTTGATGCAGTTTTTTGGGGGTCGTCATCGCCCACCAAATGTGGTGGCTCTAGCTCAAAAACTGAGGAAAATATAAGCGTTGCTGATTTAAAACTGCCGGGGCTGGTGTAGGAATGAGTGGGTGTGGTTCCAAAAGGGGTCGCGACATATCTCCGACGACATGTCTCCGCCGTTTCAAAAACGACATATCTCCGCGCGGAGATATGTCGTCTCAAAATGTCATATCTCCGCTCGGAGATATGTCGTTTTTAAAACGGCGAAGATATGTCGTTTCAAAACGTCATATCTATTAAACAAACGACATATCTCCGAGCGGAGATATGACGTTTTGTAATGACATATCTCCGCGCAGCGATTTTGAGCAAATTATGTCGATACACTAACGAAAAATACAAATAATTTATTAAGTTAAGGACGCAGGCAAAAATTTGTTTTAATTTTTGCCTGCGGCGCTTTGAAGCGTTCCAGTCTTAAGAAGAGTACGCTGCGGAGGCTAATAATAAAAAATATTCATCAATTAATACTTATTATTGTCTTATTAGGTTTTTTGCATTTTTCGTTGGTGTTTCGAGATAATTTTGTTTGAAATCGCTGCGCGGAGATATGTCGTTCCTAAGCGTCATAGCTCCGCCGTTCCACAAACGACATATCTCCGAGCGGAGATATGACATTTTGAGACGACATATCTCCGAGTGGAGATATGACGCTTAGAAACGACATATCTCCGCGCGGAGGTATGTCGTTTTTTTCTTGGCGGAGATATGTCGTTTGTTAAACGGCGGAGATATGTCGTTTCAAAACGTCATATCTTCGCTCGAAAAATAAACGTCACATACCGCCGAAAACGAACCCCCCGGAGATATGTCGTTTCTAAGCGTCATATCTCCACTCGGAGATATGTCGTCTCAAAATGTCATATCTCCGCTCGGAAATATGTCGTTTGTGGAACGGCGGAGCTATGACGCTTAGGAACGACATATCTCCGCGCAGCGATTTCAAACAAAATTATCTCGAAACACCAACGAAAATGTACTGGGCGGAGATATGTCGTCGGAGATATGACGCTATGCCGTTCCAAAATGTTTGATGCAGTTTTTTGGGGGCTGCTAGTAGCTATCTTCATCAAATTTGGAAGTTCTAGTTGTAAGAATGTGCGAAATATGTGGATTTATCGATATTGAGTTATAATTTATCGATTTGCCAGCCCCCCAGTTATCGTAGAACCCCAATCTTGACACTGTATCTGTCCCGGCCATAGATGAAGATATTTGCAAAGTTTCAAGGATCTAGCTTAAAGGGTGTCGAAAAAAGTTGCGATCGTACAGGCGGACAGACTCCATGACGGACATTGAATAAACCCAGAGTATATTGGGTTACCTTTGGGACGAAGCTTCCATGTCAAACAAGACGTCTGTGGAAGCATTTGAAAGGACAATGCGCGATTTACACAACCAAAATTCACCTATGGGTGGATGTACAATTCTGTTCTCAGGAGATTTCCGTCAAATCCTACCATGCTTCCCTAAAAAGATCCTACCTTTGGCCACATGTCAATAAATTAGACTTTAAAACTAATAAGAGGGTTTCGTCATCTTCACGTGAGAACAGGCTATTTCCAGAGATGCTGCTAAAAGTTGGCAATGGAGAGTTAGCACAAAGTGAGGGAAGGATTGACCTAGAAAACCTTTGTGTTTTGATAGACAACATACAAGAGTTAGTCAACAATGTCTATCCTGAAATTGATAACATAAGTTATAAGACAATATCTTGGTTTAAAGAAAGAGCGATTCTGTCACCAACTAACGAACAAGTAGATAAGGTAAATAACTTGATTCTTTTAAAGATTGATGCGCCGACGAAAATATACTACTGGGTCGATACTGATCTCGATTTGGAAGAAGCTGTTCATTTTCCTAGAGAATTTCTAAACTCTTTGAACCCGTCTGGACTCCCTCCTCACAAAATGGTGTTGAAAGTTGGTTGTCCTGTTATTTTATTAAGAAACCTGAATCCACCTAAGCTTTGCTGGTAAAATCACTGAAAACTTTCATAATAGAGTGCACAATACTCACAGGATGTGGTACCGGAGAAGATGTATTGATTCTCCGAATCTCTCTGATACCATCGGATTTACCCTTCCAATTAAAACGTATACAGTTTCCGGTAAAGACATCTTTTGCTATGACCATTAATAAATCGCAGGGTCAAACCTTCAAAACCTTTCTCATGGCCAACTGTATGTGGCTCTTTCAAGAGTAACCTCTAGAGAACACATGTTTGTATTGTCTAATGACAAGAAAGCTGTGAACGTTGTATTTAAAGACATTCTATATTCTGTAATATATTAATTGTTGTTAAAATAAAATAAATACTTAAAAATGTAGTGTATGAATTTAGATATTCCAAAAATAGCAGGAAATCTTCATGGTATAGGGAAATGGGAATTGTTTTACTCCAAATTTAACGCGTGCGGGCCACGGGCAGAAATGAATAAACCAAAACTTTTGGATCGATTTTAATACTTTTTTATATCCGTGCGAAACCGAGGCGGGTAAATGAAAGTACTCATGAGTTTATTTCACAAAGTGAAACAAAATAAGCAGCTGCACAGATGATCATAAGCAAATCCAACGAAAAAAATTCCAAACCAAGATGAACGATTCGGTATCCTTCGAGAACAGGGTGCCTAAAGATTAGAATTATGGCAAATTTGAAGAAAAGAAATGGTAAATAACTCAATACATATTCTATCATAATTAAAACATTTTCAAAAGAAATTAAGAGACCTGAGGCAGGAAGAAAAAATTCGAGTGAGCGAAGCAAACGAGAGGGTTGGCGAGCGAAGCGAGCAGGGGGAACCCCCTAGTTGATTATAAAAAGGGAATGCAAAGCAGCAGACACATGTACGAACATTGTGCTATGTTTGTAAGCTTACGAGCAGCAAGACTTCTATGACTTTGTTTGAAAATACTCTACCTGTAGATGTTCTCACATCAAAAAACATTTAAATATTTGCCACAAGCATTACAAAAACCTATACTCAGCATTGTGCTTAAAGCAAAAATGCCAAACAAACATAGATATAAAGAATAAAATTATAATTACAAGCAAGATAATGAAAGAAGAACACTACTACGAATCACATATCATGAAATAACGCCATAAAATTAATAGCAAACACTAACAACAATGTTTACGTACTTTGATTGTGCTAGCAATATATTACCATTTCTATAAAGTTGAAAGCTCTTAAAAGTGTTTATCTGTAATCGTAATAACTGATAGACACACTGATAGAAAAAATTAAGTACATATTTCGTACTAAGTACCCAACATTTCGAAGACATCTCACTAAGTACGAAATAACTAAAATCGAAAACGTAGTTCTTGATTCAAAAACTACTAAAATTCGTTTATTCTTGATTCAGTTATACTTTTCACTTGAATCAAGCTCTTATGATCTTCATTCAATTCAAGTGGGAATTATGTCAATTTATCGAGTTTAGGTTATTGATTTCCCAGCTCTCCAGTAGGCGTATAAACCCAATCTTGACGCATTATCTGTCCCGCCTATTAATAAAAATATATTTGCAGAGTTGAAAGTCTCTATTTTACAAGTGGCGAAAACAGCTTCGGTATCGAGTATAAAAATCGAGACAATCGGCCCAGACGTTTTCAACTGACCCCAAAACAGAGTGTAATAGAAAAGTTAATTTTTTGTACATAAATATAATGGTTTTTTGCAAATAAATGTATGAGCAGCATCTCCAATCCCTTCCATCAAGTGTATATATCTTGATTAGGACTAGTCGATTTAACGATGTCTCTGTCTGGGCCAGCCAAACGATCTCAGAGACTAAGGCAGATTTAGTAAGCTTCAAATTATCGAGAACTTTTCTTATTTCTGATAAACACGTGATATCATTAACGGTAAAATCTTGAATTTAGAAAATTTGCAGTGGAATATATATTATGATTGTAATATTTAATCTTAATAGTTGCTTCCTCATTTTTATACTCGTTACCGAAGGTAAAGAGTATATTGGTTTTGCGCAATGTCCGTCATGGTGTCTGTCCGTCCGTATGTGTGCAAGTTTTTTGCACACCCTTCAAGCTAGGGACTTGAAACTTTCCAATTCTCTTTATCTATGGGATAATAAATTAAAGCGTCAAGATGGGGGCTCTACGATAACTGGGGGGCTGGCAAACCGATAAATTCGATAACTCAAAACCGATAAATCCACATATTTCGCACATCCTTACAGCTAGAACTACCAAATTTGGTAAGAAGATAGTTACTAGCAACCTCCAAAAAACTGCATCAAAATTTTTCATTCCGCCTCCAGCCCCCCCCCCGCAATTTAAAGTAAAAAAGCCTATATCTCCCACAGTTTTTGAGCTATAGCCACCAAATTTGGTGCCAAGATAGGTGATAATGGCCCCCCAAAAACTGCCACGCCCACCCATTCCGCCCCTCTTTCCTCACCTTTTACAAACTTTGAGCTAGAGTTACCAAATTTGATAAGAAGATAGCAATTGACATACCTCAAAGATCAGCATCAAAAATGTGGATGCCACGCCCACCCATACCACACCCAGCCCCCCCTTGCCCCACCTTTTACAAACTTTGAGCTAGAGTCACCAAATTTGGTATGCAGATAGCAATTGACATTCCACAAAAGTCTGCTGCAAAAATGTTGGATGCCAGGCCGACCCAATCCACCCCAAGCCCCCCTTTCCCACCTTTTACAAACTTTGAGCTAGAGTCACTAAATTTGGAAGGTAGATGGCTGGTGGCATCCCCATCTGCATCGGAGAATCTTTAAGGCAGCGTAAACCCCTGCCGCATCCGTACCCTTTTGCAATCAGGCCTCTTTTACCGGTTTTAATACATGTAATGAGTATAGTCGGTTGCGTCCGACTGCAACGTTTCCACTTGTTTTATTTACTATTTTTATAAAAATTGTTATTATTGTAAGACTCCTTTTATATTCTATTTATAATTGTTGATCGCTTTTATTCTTAAGTATTCTCTTGGTTGGTTATCTAAAAACGCGCGCGCTTGTCAGAAGGGTAACCGGAAGAGAGCGAGGCAGAGTCAGTGTGGCCGAGCCACACTTTTTTGATAAAACTTAATACTAACATCGATACCTTAATACTAGCTTACGATATATCGGTATACACGAGCATAACATAACATAAACGATCGATAGAAATTCAATATAAATATTGCACAAAATAAATACTTTACAACTCGGCCGTCCTGACAGGGAATCGACCTCGATTCCACCTACTCTAGATCATAGAGGGCTTGAAGCCTTACCAGACGGCGGGTGTTGCCTATGGTCAGACATCGAAAGCACAATTTTAATCAGACGTGAGCCATAATTTTAGTTTAGATGACTCCAGCACACCATCATACGGAAGCTGTGTGAGCTGGGAGCCTTCAACATCTCGGATGACATACCGATCATTCGGAAGTTTCTTATGGATGACATAGGGACCGCGGTATCGCTTAATGAGTTTTTTGTTTATGCCAGCCGTCGTATCAACATTCTTGATGACGACGAAATCACCTTCCTCAAAATTAACGGCAGGGCGATGATATTTGTTAAAGTACTCTGTATTATACTCTTGAGACTTGACAATGTTCTGAAGGGCAATTTTACGGGTATCTTTTAGGGACACTTCATCAGTAAGCCTATTATCCAAACGCTCAGTTAACTCATCTATAACAGCACCGCGCTGTTCGACACCAAAAAGGAGGACGGAGGGTGCAAATTTAGTTATGGAGTGGATGGAATTATTCAAGGCAAACTCAATTTTCGGAAGTTGCTTCACCCAATCAGCATGATCCAATGGTTCGGCCAATTTAGCAAGCATAGGACTTAAGACACGGTTGACACGTTCCACTTGCCCATTAGCACGAGGGGAGGCAGTGGCATTCTGGACATGGATTATATGGTGGGACTGCAGAAAATCAGCGAATTCGGCGGAAGTGAAGCACGTACCTCGATCGCTAACAATTCGGCGAGGTCGACTATAGTTGGGGAAATACTGCGTCTCTAAGGTGTGACATACTTCTCTGGAACTAGTTGTAGCGGCAGGGTACAATTTGACAAATTTCGTAAAGGCATCAATGACCACAAGAAGATATTTTTTCCTAGATGGTGTGGACGGAAGGGGTCCCAAGTGGTCAATATGAAGAGTATCAAATGGCAGAGGGGTTTTCGGAATGCTATGCAAGGTAGCATTACTATTATTAGCGGAAGGGGAATAGTAAATACATTTGAGGCAATTTTGAATAAAGTTGTTAACGTAAGATTTCATATACGGAAACCAATAATGTTTTTTAATCTGTGTACAACACTTTTCAGTGGCAAGATGGCCCAGCTTCTCATGCACTGTTCGTATGACACTGTTTATCATTTCGGCAGGGACATAGAGCTGAAGTACGTTAGTCGGTGATCGGCGATATATGACACCATCTTGCAACTCAAACCCAGCAACTTCTTGGTTCTCCAGGACATTCCGAAGTTTGACAATTTCTGAATCACGGTTTTGCGTCAGTTGTAGTAGGAAATCTAGGTTCACATCGTCCACATATGCAGAAGTTTATAATCTACTAAGTGCATCAACATGAGGCATACAAATACCGGAACGATGTACAATGGTGTAGTTATAATTTTCTAAAAGTAATGCCCAGCGGGCAATTTTCGCGGAAGATCCACCATTTTTAAGGGTTAACGCTAATGAATTGCAATCTGTAATTATCTTAAACGGAATGAACTTCAGATATGTCTCAAAACGTTTTAGGGCGTAAACGATAGCCAAGGTTTCCAATTCATAACTATGCAATTTGGATTCTGGGACGGAAGCGGTCTTCGAAAAATAACACACAGGATGAAATTTATCATCAGTTTGTTTCTGCAGGAGCATCGCTCCAAAACCGGCAGAGCTAGCATCACAATGTAATTCAGTTTCAGACTTCGGGTTATAAATAGACAGCACTGGTGATTCGATCAGTTTGGACTGCAGTGTTCGGAATGATTTAAGACACTCATCAGAAAAAACGTAAGGGGCATCTTTTTTCAGCAGGCGCGACATCGGATAAGCAATTTTGGCAAAGTTGGGTACAAAACGGCGGAAGTAAGAAAAGAGACCCAAACAGCGTTCCAATTCTTTCCTATCCCGGGGTTCCGGCAGACTTTTTATGGCTTGAAGGTGACCTGGTTTCGGGGTGATACCGGAAGAGTTCGCTAAATACCCCAAATATTCCAACTCCTTGTGCGCAAAACGACACTTAGACAATTTAAGGCGTAACCCATTCACTCGTAAGGTATAAAGTGTCTCTTTCAGTACTTGCAGATGGGTTTCAAGATCACTCGACGCGATTAATATATCGTCCATATAAATCACTAATTGACCCTTGTTGATCAAGTCCTTCAGCACAAAGTATACAAATCTAGCGAAAACTGGGGGACCATTACATAAGCCAAATGGCATGCGTACGTACTCAAATTGGCCATCAGGTGTTACAAAGGCAGTGTATTTAATCGAATCAGGATGCATTTTGACATGGTGAAATCCACTCTCTAAATCTAGTACAGTAAAGTACGATTTGCCCCCCAGATGTTCAACACAATCCTCTAACAGCGGAATTGGAAAGTGGTCACGGACAGTTATTTTGTTCAGCGGGCGATAATCAACACACTTCCTTAGGGTATTATCTTTTTTTCTAACGGGCACTATAGCGGAAGCATAAGGGGAACTACTATGACGGATAATGCCGGCAGTTAATAAGTCATCACATATTTGGCGCACTTCGTTGCGATCGTGATGGGATAATCGGCGGGGGCGGCAGAAAATAGGAGTTTGACTTGTCAATTCGATTTTCATTTCGTAATTGGTTGGTTTAATCAGTTCGGAAGGGACATCAACATAAGAGGCGGAAATAACAGATTGCAACTTTGCAGATTGTTCTAACGGCAGAGTAGGCTCTATATTAAACTCATTTTCACTAACAGCAGGTAACTCGATTGCATTAATGGCTGCCAGGGCATCGCCCAGCAAATGCTCAGACATGACGGAACACTCTCTTTCAGTGGTACACGATTGTGATTCGGCAGGCATAAACTCACTTTCATTAAGGGATCGGGTTGACTCGTTTTTGGTCATCTCTACCCAATATTATAGGCAGATTTGTAGCACTATTGGGCAGTACATCAAGTTGATGGAATACTGATTGGTTGAAAATCTTAATTACACATTGAGCTTTTCCTAAAGACGTAAGCTGGTCGTTACCTAGACCACGGCAGTTTAACAGGGTTGGCTTTAGCTTATGTGAGGATGGCACCTCCGATTGCCTAATGAAGCTTCTAGGGCTACCCGAGTCAAGGAGGGAAAAAATATTTATAAACTCACTGCTTTTCACTTGATTTGATATAAAGGCAACACTCACCATTTGTATATGTTCTATCTTGTCAACTATTGCGTCTCCGCAGCATGGAGGGGTGACTGCGGCAGCGGCAGCGGCGGCGTTGATAGCAACGGCAGTTCCCATCTTTGATGGGCAGTTCCGGTACACGTGGTCGAGCTTCCCGCATTTGAAGCAAGAATTTGCCGGTCGAATTGGCTTCGGGCATTGGGATTTAAAATGGCCAAACCCCGAGCAGTTAAAACACCGCACCTCTTTGGCTGCAGGGACAGCGTGTGTGGACGGCAGCGACGCAGTGCTCACGACGGGTGGTCGAGCCGCACTTTGAATTTTTCACCTCTCGTACCGCTCCAATAGAGTTTTTAAATCCTTCACAGTTCTGGCAGCGTACAGCATTCCCACAGCTGGCGAGTTGTCCCGAAGACCCTCGATGATTAGATCGACCAATTCTGACTCCGGGATCGTGGCGTTCATCGCGATTTCCTGCATCTCTATGGCGTACCTGAGGTACGCCTCTCCATGTTTTATACGTCTGCTTCGTAGGGCTGCGTACACCTCTTCCACACTTCTTGAGCGCCCAAATTATTTATTAACACTTCTCGCAACTGCTGGTAGCTGTGCACCGTTACCGTGCGCATCAGCACAGCTGCAGTGCCCTCCAAAAGCCGACGGCAGGTGATCAACCTCATCCGGTCATCCAGCTGCAGAATGTCGCACGCATCCTCCAAGTCGCGGATCCACTTCGTCACATCGTACGCATTATCGGCCGAGAATCTTGGTACCATCGACTCTATAACCGATACGTCTGTGACCCGCTGGCTGGGCAGGCCAGAAGATGCTCCTAATTGCAGTTGTAAGCTTGCAATCTGCTGCTGCAGCTCTAATACCTCCTTTTGCTTGCGCAAGTTTTCCAATTGCTCATCTAAGCTTACCGACTGCAGGGCAAGCGCTGTGACGGCAGGCATAGGCGCAGGCGCAGGAGCCGTGGACGGCATGACGGCAGTCGGAAGCGTTGGCAGAGAGTGTGTTTCTGCTACAGCAGACATACAGGCGGCATCAGCAGCGGTTGACAGCGGGTGTGCTGTTGGTTTGCCGGGCAGTGACTCAGCCGCCACTACAGCTGACGGCAGGATTGCCGGTGCGACGGCAGAGGCAAGTGCAGCAACTGCAGGGGTCGAAGGCAGGGTTGGCACTAACAAGGCAGACGGCAGGGCGGCAGCAAAAGCGGTTGGCGGCATTGTCTCCGACGGCTCGGCCGACAAGGGGGCGGCAGCGGAAGGGGTTGACGGCAGGCTAGTTGCTGACACATCAATCAGCGGGGCGGCCGCAAAAGTGGATGGCGGCAGTGTCTCTGACGGCTCGGCCGACAAAGGGGGCGGCAGCGGAAGGGGTTGACAGCATCGTTGATGGTGGCACGGCAGACAAAGGGGCGGCAGCGGAAGATGTTGACGGCAGTGTTGTCGCTTGGGCAACAGATTTTGTGGCAGCAGCAGGCGCGGTGGGCAGCGGGGTCACCGCCGTGACGGCAGGTGGCGACGCAGCAGCGGGTCTTGACACCTCTGCCAGCAGTTTGCGCAAATGCACTATCGTTGACAATATCATCTTTTGTTAAACCCATATTTTATGATCGGGCGTTGATATATATATATATGTCGTTGAGCGAATCCCACTTCTGAGTTGTAAGACTCCTTTATATTCTATTTATAATTGTTGATCGCTTTTATTCTTAAGTATTCTCTTGGTTGGTTATCTAAAAACGCGCGCGCTTGTCAGAAGGGTAACCGGAAGAGAGCGAGGCAGAGTCAGTGTGGCCGAGCCACACTTTTTTGATAAAACTTAATACTTACATCGATACCTTAATACTAGCTTACGATATATCGGTATACACGAGCTAACATAACATAAACGATCGATAGAAATTCAATATAAATATTGCACAAAATAAATACTTTACATTATTATTATTGCTGATTTAGGCCCAATATCTCAATGTCCGGTTAAATTTTCGTTTAGCTAACTGCCGCATTATTTTGCTGGTCGAGTTAAAACAGTTTGGTTTTCTCAAAGCCAAAATAACCTTTCATCGATAAGTAACTATCGCCTTAACAGCGTTGCCACATATATACACAGCGTTGCCATTTATAGCGAGCGGCTCAGCTGTTTTTTGTTTTTGTTTTGGTTGGTGACTGGCAAATTTTGCATATTTTAAATATATAAAATATAAAATTAAAATGAACACGCCTGAATGCAAACGGATTCATTACTATCTCCTCCTTAGCCAATAGTGCGATAGCGTGGGAAACTTTTTTCACTGCACGGCTAGCCGAAGAAACGCTGACTCCACAGAAATCACCCGCAATGATGAGGAAGCTGCCGCTTGAATAAAAACGCAAAGCCACCAAAAGTTGCGTCTCCGGCAACATTGCACGATTCCTGTTTAAAATCCCACATATGATTTATTTGCGCGCAAAAGAACTTAATTGTTTACCTATTACTATGGCAAGCCAATTGATCTACAATCCTTGCAAGAATGATTTTGCATGTAGATTTTTTTAGCCTGAACCGCTGAACAAATTTGGCATCATCCAGATCAGTAAAATAGTTCACCCTATCCCTATAAATTCTCGAGTTATTAACTCTTGGCTCTGTTTCGTCAAATTGCGTCTCCATTGAATGAATATAAAAAACTCTGCTGTGCGATGCCATTTTTCTTTAATAACAAAATAGATATACAATTCAAGGGACAGCTGTTTGCTTTAGCGATGATTCTTATCAATATATCGTGACTTATACGCGCTTTAAATTTTAACCAAGACCCAGCCTTCCGGTTAGTTTGTTTCTCATATACTCCTAACCGAATATTGAGAGACTCAAATTCGACTAAACTTAGAATAAGTTGACTAACCGGACATTGAGATATTGGGCCTTAGTGTAATAACATATGCTGTTGCAGGTGTGATTTTAACCTAGAGCTAAATCTTGATGTGCTTTAATGGTTTTAATTTAAAATGATTCCAAAGTCGAAACATGAAAACATGAAAACCACTGGATCGCGTGGTCGGGTCCACTTTGAATTATACAAATAAGATTTCTGTGACAGAACGAAGTATTTCCGGGCAGAAAATCTGGTAAATCCGATTTGTCAGCGACTTACGCAAAATGTTTTGCTTCACATTACTTAAAATGCGATTTGACGCGACTCTTGAGTGGAAATTGCGCATTTTATTAGTGTGACCTGTCTTTGATTTAAATATAAGTACGAGCATGTTATTGGCTGCTGCTCGTGCCGCCAACTTTTGTTTGCACTGAAAGGCAGCGGCAGGTGCAACAACAGCAGCAGATAGGGCAACACAGCGACGCAATCACAAATACAGGGCGCCAAAGGGGTAGACAGTATGTTTGAGTGGAACAAAGCAACACAGAGATCTACACATTACATGATGTGTAGTTAAAGATTGGCGAACGGGACAGATATAAAGAAAACAAATTCGCAGACAATTTATAGCAAAAATAGCAACAGACAGAAAAAAAACAAGAGCAGCGGTAGCTAGGTTGGTCTGCGAAGTGCTGTCGACATAGAAGAATGGGAGCAGGAGGGTTGGCCAGAGGTTCGATCAACGACGGTATCCATAAATAATTGCACACTTTTGGCGTAAGCTTAACATAACGCTAAAACAAAAATTTGGTTTTTGAATTTGTTAATGTTCTTTTTCCCCATTTTGCATTAATTAATTTACGGGGTTTTGGGCTTTTTGTTTGTTTGCGCTGCTCAAGAACCTATAATTTCTCAAGGCATTTTGAAAAATAAAACAAACTTCCTTTTCTGCGTTAGCTTTCCATTACTTTTTCCTGATTTATAAAATGCTGTGGTGGTAAGTCAACATTATGTCAAATACACTAAAAAAAAACTGAACACAAAATTCACATTCAGATGCCGTATTCTACAACCGTATGCCAATTTCACTAATTAAAAATGCATGATTCAAAAATACCAACAAGATCAGCAGAAAATAAACGTATGCAGCTGACAATTGCAAAATTCTCGATAATTCCGTGCGAGAGTGCCCCACATTTAGCAAACGTTTCTATGCAATTTTCGGCTGATTGCCAAGAAGCAACATCAACAATGACACCTAGCCAAAGGTGGCAAAATACCACGACATAAGCAACCAAAAAAGTAAAGGTTTTTTTTTTTTATGAATGTCGTCGCACAGTGGCGCCCGTAGAACAAGTCAAGTGGCAAAAATCAAATTGCATGTGCCTCTAAAAAATATTGATATAACCAACTCTATAGGAAATTTTCCGACGATTTCAGATCTGCAATCCCTAGTACAACCAGATTTTTTGTTGAAAAGATATAGCCCTGCAAAGTTGACTGATTTTTTGTGTTGCATAAAAATCGCAATTTTAATGTGATTTTGTCGGCTTTGAGATACAATAACTCACAAAACTAAGAAACGGATCATCATTATTTTGCTTTGCGGTTGGCCAGGTAAATCGATATTTACCAACTATTAATTTTTTCACTATTTTTCAACTTTTATGGAAAATTAAAAAAAATTGCCCTTTTTTAACACTGCCATATTTTCAAAATAATTTCTTTGATTATTCCTTTATCTAATGCAAAAAGTTTCAGCTGCCCGTTTTTGCCCCTTTTTTATACCCTTAACCCATAAAATGGGTAAATAAGGGTATAATGGTTTTGTGCAAAAGTAAACAGGCAGAAGGAAGCATCTCCGACCCCATAAAGTATATATATTCTTGATCAGCATCAACAGCCGAGACGATATAGTCATGTCCGTCTGTCCGTCTGTCTGTCTGTCTGTCTGTCTGTCTGTCTGTCTGTCTGTCTGTCTGTCTGTCTGTCTGTCTGTCTGTCTGTATGAACGCGTGGATCTCAGAGACTACAAGAGCTTGAGACTTCAGATTTTGTATATAAGTTCTCCTATACCATGAGCAGAACAAGTTTGCTTCAAATTATCGATAACTCTTCTGGTTTCCGATATACACATGTGATCGATAACAAAAAAATATCGAATTTGGAAAATCTAAAAATGAGGTTTGAAGTAATGGGTAACGATAAAACTTTTCTGAAAATTTCGTCCAAATCGGTTAAGAAACACCGGAGATATCGAGCTTAATCGATTGAAGCTAAGTCAGTATACCAAAGTTTTATATAAATTTAATTTATTTATTGCAACTGGGTTCAGGGTATCTTCTAGTCGGGCTCTCCCGACTGGAGCCTTCTTATTTGTTTTTAAATGTAAAAAAGTGAAAAATGTCTTAGGTAAAAAATGTGTTGCATGCATTTCTGGGCCATTTATGACACATAACCGTGAAAACCCATTCTTATCGTTATTGTTTCGTTCCTTATTGTTAAGATGCATGATTTTTGTTTTTCATTCAGTTATGCTTGCCCGAAACCCTTTGTTAAATTCTGGTCCCTAAACTCAGGTGCAGTTACAGGATATACAAATAAACTACCTGATACGCACTTTATATAGAAATTGCCCTGGTGTACAAGTAGTAACATCCCATACAGATAGGCACAAATCTTATTCGGACACGTGCGTAGTACCCTAATTGCACAAATTGACCTTCAAGGAGATTTTTAGAAAATGATGAGGTTGTAGCTCGAATCACTGGAATCAACAATCAAATCGTTAAGAGATTGGGAACGATTTTAAATGTTTTGAATTGTGATGAATATTTTACAAAAATTTAAAAAAAATAATTTTTTTAATTGTTATATTAATTTTAAACTTTAAAAGCCTTAAAACAATACAAAAAATATCAAAAACTTTTAAAAATATTTATTTTCCTCCAGAGCTAAGAAATGCTGACACTTGAATGTCCGAAAAAACCACTATTGGACATAATGCAAAACGACAGAAAACACAAACATTTCTGTTCTTGATCAATGAGTGGAATGCTCGAGCAATGACAGTTTTTGTTTTCTTTTGCTCGTGTCTTCTGAGGAGCGTTTTGGGTGAGCACAATCCAAAGTCTCTTTCGTATGTATGCGTGTTTTGTGTATTTTGCTTGGGTGTGTGCGTCGGTTTACTAGTATAGTATACAAAATTACACACATACATGCATAAGAAAAAACACTTTTTGCTTCCACTTTTAACATTTTGCTCATTTGCGGAGGCTCATTTGATGAGCAACGAAAATTTGTCTCTTCTCAAGTTGTTATTGCACGACTGTTCCGTGTGTTTGCTCAATGGAAAATACGAGACAGAGAACACAAGAGAACCGAAAAAAAGTGTTTTGCTCAGAGAGAGACGGAGAGCGCGTTATTTTTTCCGTCTTTATGCGGAAAGGAGGGCAACAAAAGAATGTGTTGAGCGTCATTTGCGAGCTCTGTTTTCCTCCCATAAAATTGATTTTTTCACCAATTTCCACTTTGCATACCCCTAAATAGGCACCTAAAAATCTTAGAATTCATTTTAAATGCTCATTTTATAGGTTGATTAATTATCTTTCAAATGATTTTTAAATTGACCGATTATCTTGCTTGGTTCAAAAGCTATGATTTTTGCAACGAAAAAAGTCAAATGGCGCCACTGTGCGTCGATGCTTTTTCAGCACTACTTTTTATCATTTTTACACTCTGATACCAGAGGTAAAAAGTATATCTGTTCAGTGCAATGTAAATATCTAGGTGCAAGTGTGCGTCATACAAATTATCAATATATGGGCGGTACGCCCACTGGGGAGCTGGTAAATCGATTAAAAGTCGGTAAAATCCACATTTTAATAGTTACCAAATTTGGTAAAGTGGAGGTATGTGGCTACTTCCCTTAAAGACCTGCATCAAAAATTATAATGCCACGCCCAAACTGCCGTCATTGGGCCATTTAAGAATGCCTATATTTTTGATATTTTTTATATTTAGTATAAAATGTTTTAGATATTTTATATCTACTCAATAAGCTATGCAAGGCAGTAATGTAGAGACACACAGTGGCGCCCGTAGAACAAATGAGGTGGCAAAAATAAACAATTTCATGTGCTGCTAAAAAATATTGAATAAAGCTATTTTAAAGAAAATTTTCAAATCAGCTATTCTTAATACAACCAGAGTTTTTGCTTAGAAGTTATAGCCTTTCAAAGTTGTCTGATTTTTTGTGTTACTTAAAAATCACAATTTTAAGGTAATTTGGTCGGCTTTGAGATACAATATCTCGAAAACAGATCAACATTATTTTTGATTATATTGATAGATCTATTTATTAAGAAAAGAATAAATAAAAATATGTACTGTTTGCTTTGCGATTGGCCTGGTAAATCGATATTTACCAACTATCCATTTTTTCACTATTTCTCAACTTTGATGGAAAATGAAAAAAAAATATCACATATGCCATATTTTCAAAATAAATTCTTTGATTATTCCTCTCATTCATTTCATCTGCTCGTTTTTGCCCCTTTTTTTATACTCGTTACCGAAGGTAAAGAGTATATTGGTTTTGTGCAATGTCCGTCATGGTGTCTGTCCGTCTGTATGAACGCAACTTTTTTCCACACCCTTCAAGCTAGAGACTTGAAACTTTCCAATTCTCTTTATCTATGGAATAGTAAATTAAAGTGTCAAGATTGGGTTTCTACGATAACTGGGGGGCTGGCAAATCGATAAATTCGATAACTCAAAACCGATAAATCCAAATATTTCGCACATCCTTACTACCAAATTTGGTAAGCAGATAGCTACTAGCAACCTCCAAAAAACTGCATCAAAGTTTTGGAGCCACGCCCACCCATTCCGCCCCCAGCCCCCCCCCTGCATTTTGAAATCATTTTGCATCAAAAGTTTGGATGCCACGCCCACCAATACTGCCCTAGCCACCCCCATCCGCCCCAACGCTTCGTCAAAAACGGGAATGCGTGTATCTTCCAGAGTTGTGGAGCTAGAGCCACCAAATTTAGTAGGAAGATAGCTGGCAACGACCCCCAAAAATCTGCATCAAAGTTTTGGAACCACGCCCACCCATTCCGCCCCCCTTTCCCCACTTTTTACAAACTTCGAGCTGGAGTCACCAAATTTGGTATGAAGATAGCAATTGACATCCCACATAGATCTGCATAAAAAATTTGGATGCCACAACCACCCATACCACCCCCAGCCCTCCCTTTCCGCACCCTTTACAAACTGTGAGCTAGAGTCACCTAATTTGGTATGAAGATAGCAATTGACATTTCACAAAGATCTGCATCAATTATTTTGATGCCACGCCAAACCATACCGCCCCCAGTCCCCCTTTCCCCACTTTTACAAACTTTGAGCTAGAGTCACCAAATTTGTAAGGAAGATAGCTGGTGGCATCCCCATCTGCATCGGAGAATCTTTAAGGCAGCGTACACCCCTGCCGCATCCGTACCCCTTTGCAATCAGGCCTCTTTTTATATATATTATATATATTGGACGTAGATGTACTAACGAACAGTACAGTCAAGTGGCCCAACGATACCAAGCACCGGCTTGTTAACGCGCGGACCCACGCACAAAGCGACCCACCTCCCGCCCATCCGACCGAGGGGCGCTCCGCTTATCGTGCGGTTACGATGATCGCGAACATGTAGACAAATGACACAAAACTAACTTTTTAATAGAGCAAGTAGGAGTGGCACTGTGTATTAAGTGGGAAAGATCGTTATAAATAGAACACAGAATACGAAAAGGGTTATGAAGAGCATAATTAGAATTACAAGTTTGAAGAGATATAGGTACAAAATTTCTAGTATTTCTAATAGGGACAGCAAAGTTAATTTGGTTAATTAATTCAGAAGAATCAATTTCACCATTAATTAATTTGTGAAAAAAGGAAAATGATAGCATTATTCTACGATCACTCAGAGAAGGAAGATCTATTAGTAAAAGTCTACTACGATAAGACGGCAAATTATTGTTAGTGTCCCAGTTAAGACCTCTAAGTGCGAAGAGCAGAAATTGTTTTTGTACCGATTCTATTTTATTCTGATGAATTTCGTATTTCGGAAACCATATACAAGATCCATATTCCAGAATCGGTCGAACAAGAGAAGTATACAGAGTTTTTGTTAAGTAGGGATCGTTAAACTCCTTCGACCAGCGCTTAATGAACCCCAAGACACCAGATGCTCGATTGGAAATTGAAGAAATATGCTTGTCAAACTTAAGCTTTGGGTCCATAACGATGCCCAAATCGTCAACCCATTCAATTCTATCTAGTGGTTTGTTGTCAAGAAAATATATATTAAAAAAGGGCAAATATCTAAAAAATGACATTACTTTACATTTACTGCAATTAAGATTTAAAAAATTTACTTTACACCACATTTGAAAGTTGTCTAAATCTCTTTGAAGCTGTTGAGCAGCAAGGGGAGTTGCAGCCGACGTGCATAATTTTACATCATCAGCGTACATCAAAACCCGAGAGAACTTTATAACTGATGGAAGATCGTTTATAAACAAAATAAATAACAAAGGACCAAGATGACTACCCTGTGGAACGCCTGAAGTGACCTGAACCGTCTTGGAAACGGACCCTTTAAATAAAACCCTCTGAGTTCTAAGAGTTAGGTAGTCTTTAATCCAAAGAACTAGAATATTTGAAAAGCCCAAGAGTTCTAGTTTATGTATAAGAAGACGATGATCTACAGAGTCGAAAGCCTTACTAAAATCAGTATAAATAACATCAGTCTGCAATTTGTCCTGAAAACCCTTGATAACAAATGAAGTAAATTCTAACAAGTTAGTGGTAGTAGATCTTTGTTTCATAAATCCGTGCTGGCACGGTGAAATAATAGATTTGCAAAGGTGTTGAAGATGGGAGGTTATTAATTTTTCAAAAATCTTAGGAATAGCAGACAACTTGGAGATACCCCTATAATTTTGAACATTAGATTTGTTTCCTTTTTTATGGAGAGGAATAATAAATGACTCTTTCCAAATTTTTGGAAAGGAGCCTAACTCCAGGGACAAGTTAAACATTTTAAGCAACGGCTTTAAAAGACCATGAGCACAGTGTCTAAGCACGCAGCTTGGCACTCCGTCAGGTCCTGGGGAAAATATAGGTTTCAAACCATGTAGATTATTTAAAAGTGAGTTTTCAGTGATTTTCAGTCCAAAGATGCGATTCGAGCCATTAACCCGATAAGGGTAAGGCAAATCGACTTGAGATTGAAAAGAGCTATAAGTCGTTTGAAAAAATTGGGCAAATATATTTGCAATCTCCTGATCAGAATTGGCCTTCGTTTCCTCAAAGAATACTTCCGCTGGGAGTGTCGATGACCTACGCTTCGCATTAACAAAATCAAAAAACCGCTTTGGATCCTGCTGAAACTGTAATCTACACCGAGTCAGGTAATTCTTATAACATTGGTTATTTAAGATATCAAAACTGGCACGAGCAATCAAGTATGCAGAATAGGCTACCGATGAGCCGTTTTTTCTAAATCTCTTGTAGAGTTTAGATTTACGATTTTTGAGAATTGTCAACTCTCGGGTAAACCACACAGGTTTGTTAGACCTGTTTAGCTTACCAACCGGGACACATAAATCAAATAAAGAATGTAAGGTATTATAAAAAATACTGATTGCCACGTCCAAGTCGTCAGACTCGTAGAGGGGAGACCAGTCAGTTTGGGATAAAAGCAGAGCGAGTCCCTCAAAATCAGTTTTCCGAAATTGACGAACTCGACTCAAAGGCATCTCGATATTGCAACGCGTCCGGGAAGGTAAATTAATCAATAGCTCCAACGTAGGATGGTATAAGTCTTCGGGATAAGATATAGGCTGGGAACGGGAAACGGATGAAGATGATGAATCCAAAACAAAAATCAGATCAAGCATTTTATTAAGAGAATTTGGGATAGCATTAATTTGACTCAATGACATCCCAAGTAAGTCGATTAAAAATTCATTCGGGGCCGCGGGAGTCAGGGCACCAGAGTCAGGAGAAGAAATCCAAGTAGCTTCAGCAATGTTGAAATCACCAAGAACTACAAGAAAATCGCGATCAGAAAGCAAGGCAGAGACAGAATGGATAGCAGATAGATGTGTCTCATAGATAGAGAGATCAGAGGAAGGAGGTATATACGAACAAGTGATAAAAATGTTAATACCGTAAATATTTAGCTTTACAGCAATAAACTCTATATCAAAAGAACTATCTAATACGACTGTTTCAGAAGGAAAGTCTACATTCACAGCAATAAGCACTCCACCACCACACCGAAGAGTACGGTCTTTTCTGTAAATAGAATATGTACTACATAGAATTTCGGAATTGAGAATGTCTTGCCTTAACCACGTTTCAGTAAAGGCAATGACATGGAAAGCGAAAGAAAGACTATTAAGGTATAAACTAGTGAGTTTACTACAAAGACCTCTTACATTCTGATAGCCAAGTAAGAAGGAGGATGTTAGTTTTTTGAACTATCAGTAATTGGCAGAGTTATATTAGAACCAACCACCGGAAGGGTAGATACAATCGGGGGCCGATTTTTTTCTTCCTTGCAGTATACTCTTTCACAATTATGTGTTCTGGCCAAAATTCTTTGCAGCATATAGTGCAAAAATCTTGATTCGAAACACTGATTTTAAACGACGAAATGTTCCGATCATAAGCAAATTTGAATTTCTCCACCGTGAAATTGGCATTCGATTTGGCCTTGATATAGACCTTGACATCATCTGATGTTAAATCAGGGGGAAGCCTTGAAACAAATATTTGTTTTTTTAGGTGGAACAGCAATAAATTTTTTAATTATATCCTCCACTGAGGCTGGTTTGGAAGACTCAGTCTCGGATAATTGAGTATTTGGCTCTTTAAGTATGATAGAGTTTTTGTGTTGATTAACATCAACACTACTAACCACCAAAGGAACCGAAGGATCGGGATCAGATAACACAATATTCATGGGAGTTATTGGCATATCATCTAAGTTCTCGATAATTTTAGTAGGAGGGACATGAAGATTTTTATTTACTTTATTTATCTTACACTGTGGTATCGGAGCGTTTGGAGTATTTTCGGACATCACAGAGCCCGATAACTGCCCAACGTTGGCCTTTTTACGCTTTGGAGAATCCATTACGAGATTTTTCTCGTTAAGGTTTCTTTGAACCGATGAGAACTTTTCACACAGTTTATTCAACTGGCAGAAAACGCCCTCTAAGCCAAGTTGAGTTTCTATAAAGCTTGCAATGTCTTTTTTTTTCTCCAAACATGACCAACACGGCCACTCTAAATTAGTAACCTTCATGAGGTCGGAGATACGGCCATTAATGCCAGCACATTGCTCATGAGCAACATTTGTGCACATCCAGCAGCAGACAAAACCCATTTTAGAGTTTGCGCGGACTTGACAATTCGCATAGCAGCAGACAGACATTTTTATTTAATTTATTAAAAGAAAAGAAAATTACAAATAAAAAATAAAAAAATATCGCTGCAGAAAATTGTTATGATTAAAATACAGGTCCACCCTAATCGGTTTTAATACTGGTAAGGAGTCTACCGCAGTCGTTTGCGTCCGACTGCAACGTTTCCACTTTTAAAATGGTGAAAAAATACAAAATTCCAAAAATGTATTGCATGCATTCCTGGGTATATATATGACATATAACCGTGAAAACCCATTCTTATTGTTATTGTTTCGTTCTTTAATTTTAATATATGTACATGATTATTGGTTTTCATTCTATAATGCTTACCTGAGATCATTTGTCATAACCTGGTCCCTAGACTCAGGTGCAGTTACAAGATATACGAATAAAGTACCAGGTACACACCAAATATAGAAATTGCGTTAGTGTACAAGTAGTCACGCATCCCATTCAGGTAGGCACGAATCTCATTCGGACACGTTTGTAGTAGCCAATATGCATAACTTGACCTAAACCCATATGTATACAAATAAAAGGTAAATTTTTAAGCCTGGAGGCATAACCCTTTTTATAAACCCTTAATGCAAACCGTATCTATCAGGTAATATATTAGACTATGTATAGAAAAAAGAAAGTTGGCGAGACAAGTACTGTATTACACTTCAAACATGTCGTTGAACAATCTTATCTTATTTGACCTGTTCAGGAAATCAACAACAGCAAAAGATTTCACGGAAGCTGCCTTCGAAGAACTTAATAGTTTATACGGAAGCGAAAATATAAAAAACCATCTTCGCTTGATGTATGCCAGTCTAAACAGAAGGAGTGTTCAAACTTTACTAGAAAGAGGGAACTTTCTGGAGGAGTGTTCAAATTTTACTAGAAAGAGGAAACTTTCTGGTTCAACAAATGATTTAAATCCGGAACATTTATCGGAAGCGCTGTCTGTTATATAGACAACTGATGATGAAAAAGTAAGGTCGCAAATTACAAAAGTAGTTGCTAATGCAAGCCCATGCGACTAAAAAGTGTAAGGGAAAGCATTCCCTCGCCCCCAAACGCAAACCTTAACAAGTGGAAACGTTGCAGTCGGACGCAACCGACTGCGGCATACTCGATACCAGTATTAAAACCGGTAAAAAGAGGCCTGATTGCAAAGGGGTACGGATGCGGCAGGGGTGTACGCTGCCTTAAAGATTCTCCGATGCAGATGGGGATGCCACCAGCTATATTCCTTCCAAATTTGGTGACTCTAGCTCAAAGTTTGTAAAATGTAGGGAAAGGGGGGGGCTGGGGGCGGTATGGGTAGTTGTGGCATCAAAATTTTTGTTGCAGATCTTTGTGAAATGTCAATTGCTATCTTCATACCAAATTTGGTGGCTCTAGCTCGAAATTTGTAATAAGTGGGGAAAGGGGGGCTGGGGGCGGTATGGGTGGGCGAGGCATCCAAATTTTTGATGCAGATCTATGTGGAATGTCAATTGCTATCTACATACCAAATTTGGTGACTCTAGCTCGAAGTTTGTAAAAAAGTGGGGCAAGGGGGGCTGGGGGCGGTATGGGTGGGCGTGGCATCAAAATTTTTGATGCAGATCTTTGTGAAATATCAATTGCTATTTTCATAAAAAAATTTGGTGACTCTAGCTCGAAATTTGTAAAAAGTTGTGAAAGGGGGGCTGGGGGCGGTATGGGTGGGCGTGGCATCCAAATTTGTGATGCAGATCTTTGTGGAATGTCAATTCCTATCTTCATACCAAATTTGGTGACTCTAGCTCGAAAATTGTAAAAAGTGGGGAAAGGGGGGCGAAATGGAGGGCGTGGCTCCAAAACTTTGATGCAAATTTTTGGGGGTCGTTGCCAGCTATCTTCCTACCAAATTTGGTGGCTCTAGCTCCACAACTCTGGAAGATACACTCATTCCCGTTTTTGACGAAGCGTTGGGGTGGATGGGGGTGGCTAGGGCAGTATTGGTGGGCGTGGCATCCAAACTTTTGATGCAGTTTTTAGGGAGTCATCATCACCTATCTTGGCACCAAATTTGGTGGCTATAGCTCAAAAACTGTAGGAGATATAGCCATTTCTGATTTCAAAATGCGGGGGGGCTGGGGGCGTAATGGGTGGGCGTGGCTCCAAAACTTTGATGCAGTTTTTTGGGGGTCGTTAACAGCTATCTTCCTACCAAATTTGGAGGCTCTAGCTCCACAACTCTGGAAGATACACGCATTCCCGTTTTTGACGAAGCGTTGGGGTGGATGGGGGCGGCTAGGGCAGTATCGGTGGGCGTGGCATCCAAAATTTTGGTGCAGTTTTTAGGGGGTCATCATCACCTATCTTGGCACCAAATTTGGTGGATATAGCTCAAAAACTGTGGGAGATATAGTCTTTTTTGACTTTAAAATGCGGGGGGGCTGGGGGCGGAATGGGGGGGCGTGGCTCCAAAATTATTGATGCAGTTTTTTGGGGGTTGCTAATAGCTATCTTCTTACCAAATTTGGTACTTCTAGCTGTAAGGATGTGCGAAATTTGTGGATTTATCGGTATTGGGTTATCGAATTTATCGATTTGCCAGCCCCCCAGTTATCGTAGAACCCCCATCTTGACACTTTAATTTACTATCCCATAGATAAAAAGAATTGGAAAGTTTCAAGTCTCTAGCTTGAAGGGTGTGGAAAAAACTTGCACACATACGGACGGACAGACGGACAGACACCATGACGGACATTGCACAAATACCAATATACTCTTTACCTTCGGTATCGAGTATAAAAAGTATTGTTCCCAAGAAGCTTTGGCTTTGTTTATGGACTTAGGAATTTCTAAAGAGAAATATGAGATACTACGGGCATCTTTAAGGCAACATTGAGCTGACATTTTATTCGGATACAAGCATATTGCGAAAGCCAAAATAAATTCAGTTCAGAAATAATTAGTCTTTTAGTTGTAGTCTTTAGTTGTATTCTTTTACGGATACTGATGAAAATTTTTCCAAAAATGAAAAATAATTGTTACGTTAATTTTAAATGATAAAAGCCTTCAAAACAAAACATAAAAACTCAAAAATTTAAAGAAATATATTTTTGTTCCTTCCCATAAATAGGCACATAAAAATTCATTTGGTAACAGGAACTTTTATTTATGTAATATTCAGTATTTAAGTATATTTAAAAAATGCAAAGTTCAATCAACATCCATGAATTTGCTTTTTCTTGACTTTCTTGAATGAGTTTCTGTTGTACAATCACGTGCTAAGCTCCAACAGTAATCTGCCATCATGATGGGACACCCATACCTTGGTAGCGATCTTCTAAAACTTTTAAATCTTGATGGAATCGCTCACCTTGTTCTTCGCTGAAATTTCCTACATTTTCTGGAAATTTTTCGAAATGATTGTGCAGATAGTGAAGCTTGATACTCATGTGGCATCCAAGAGCTTTAAAGCTCTCAAGCATGTTCCCTACTAGAGTCTTGTAGTTACTCGCCTTGTTGTTACCCACAAAGTTTTTGATCACTTGTTCCAATGAAGTCCACGCTCTCCTATCTACATCATTCATAGAAATTTGAAAATGAGGTTCTTTAAGTAATTGCCTTATTTGAGGACCATCTAAAATGCCTGCTTTAAGCTTTTGTAAACTTACTCCAGACAAATTTTTTATGATGAAGGTAAAGCACTGTTCATTTTTATCAATCGCCTTATAAATGGCTTCTTCAAACCAAATTTTATATAGAGTGGGGGAAGTATAATTTTCTCTCGTGCAACTAATTGTTTATGAATTACGTTCTTTATGCCAATCTTTATTTTCCCAGTGTTCTTGTTTGGCTCAGCTATGCACGGGTATTTCGTGTATCCGGCTTGTTGGCCGAGGAGAAAATTAAACATTTTCAGATCCACGCAGATATGCAATTGATGTTCGTTATATTTAATTTTCTTCATCACAAATGCAATAGTATCATATTCCTCCTTTAATTTAGTTGAATGAGCAATTGGTATTGCTGCATTTTTATTACCATTGTGCAGTAAAACACATTTCAAGCTTCCTAACAGCTGTCTACAAATAGGTGCCAATTGATTGCCTCATACTTGCAAATTCCCATTTCAGTCAAAAGCCCGCCGATGTCATGACAAAAAACAAGATTTTCTTCTTTTGCATATTATAAATGCTCAATAAAAGTTAAATAAAAACAAGTGGAAACGTTGCAGTCGGACGCAACCGACTGCGGTATACTCGATACCAGTATTAAAACCGGTAAAAAGAGGCCTGATTGCAAAGGGGTACGGATGCGGCACGGGTGTACGCTGCCTTAAAGATTCTCCGATGCAGAAGGGGATGCCACCAGCTGTCTTCGTCTGAAAGAGGGGCTGGGGGCGGTATGGGTGGGCGTGGCATCAAAATTACTGATGCAGATCTTTGTGGAATGTCAATTGCTATTGCATACCAAATTTGGTGACTCTAGCTCAAAGTTTGTAAAATGTGTGGAAAGGGGGGGCTGGGGTGGTATTGGTGGGCGTGGCATCCAAATTTTTTATGCAGATATTTGTGAAATGTCAATTGCTATCTGCATACCAAATTTGGTGACTCTAGCTCAAAGTTTGAAAATGGTGGGGAAAGGGGGGCGGAATGGGTAGGCTTGGCTCCAAAACTTTGATGCAGATTTTTGGGGGTCGTTGCCAGCTATCTTCCTATCAAATTTGGTGGCTCTTGCTACACAACTCTGGAAGATACACGCATTCCCGTTTTTGACGAAGCGTTGGGGCAGATGGGGGTGGCTAGGGCGGTATTGGTGGGCGCGGCTTCCAATCTTTTGATGCAGTTTTTGGGGGGTCATCATCACCTATCTTGGCACCAAATTTGGTGACTCTAGCTCAAAAACTGTGGAAGATATAGGCTTTTCTGATTTCAAAATGCGGGGGGGCTGGGGGCGGAATGGGTGGGCGTGGCTCCAAAATTTTTTATGCAGTTTTTTGGGGGTTGCTAGTAGCTATCTTCTCACCAAATTCTAGCTGTAAGGATGTGCGAAATATGTGGATTTATCGGTTTTGAGTTATCGAATTTATCGATTTGCCAGCCCCCCAGTTATCGTAGAACCCCCATCTTGACACTTTAATTTACTATCCCATAGATAAAGAGAATTGGAAAGTTTTAAGTCTCTAGCTTGAAGGGTGTGGAAAAAAGTTGCGTTCATACAGACGGACAGACAATATGACGGACATTGCACAAACTCAATATACTTTTTACCTTCGGTATCGATTATAATAAAGGTTGTTTTTTGTTATTTGTGCAAAATTGATTCCTAATTAAAGTCATAGTGAGTAGATTTTAGGTATACATTGGTATGTATTCTCTTAGATGTTGAATCAGGCATATATTTAAAACTAGAGAATAACTGAAAGCAGTTTTGAAATCAGCGCACCAAATTTACCTAAAACCAGCTGATAAATCCCCAACACCAAAATGGCTGTTGCGCAGTGTTATCTATCATATGTTTCTTAAATTGTTCGATCATCGCATTTGGTTCTAAAGTTATGATTTTTGCAATGAAAAAACTCAAATGGAAAGTTACCTTCGAGCACTTAATTAATATATTTGGGTTGTTCAACAGCTCCGTTTCATCGTTTCATGTTTCAAAGTTGAAACGATTAACTCGTGAACGGCATTTTGAGTGTCAATGCGTTTCAAGTTTGTGCAGTCAGCTGTTGTTTGTTTACATTTCTTATTTTTCAATTTTTGTCACTGTTGCTGTTTACCGCGGTTATACTTTATTAATAAAAATGCTATTTAAAAGTACTAAAGATATGCTATGCGATGCTTTAGAAAAGCAAGTTATTAGAGAAATAGAGGATATTGAAGGTGAGAAGAGCTCGTTGTTTGAATTAGTTGCTCAATTACATGCTTTTAACATTTGGCGGACATTAATCATATGTGTTCATACATTTTGCACAAAAATACACCAAATATACTAAAAAGTACTGAGCATCGATAGCAAATATCGACTAAATATCGTGCTCTTCCCATCTTTACTTTGTTAAAACTTGAAAAACTTTTTGTATACAAAGGCTGGGGTGTTTCAACGTTTCAAGAAATTTTCTATGTATGTTGTTGTTGCGAGACGTTTCAACTTTGAAACGTGAAACGATGAAATGAGCTGTTGAACACCCCAACTATAATATATTAACAGTAGCTATTATTGTAAAAAAAAAAAAAAAAAAATAGCATAAATAAATATAGTTTATATAATATAAAGTTAAAAAAAATACTTAAAAATATGCTTTTAAGGAACATGCGAACTAAAAAGTTAAAAATAATTATAATTATTAATTTGAAGGTATAACCAAAATTTTAGCGAACTGAATCGGCCGATTTACAAAGTGTTAGTGAAATTAGTTCAATAACAATGTAAACTAGACTTTTGTCACTATCAAAAAAGTTAAGTTTTCAAGCAAAAATACCGTGTTCTTTTGTCTTTGAATCGGTTATTTTTTTATCACAAAAAACTCGAACGAGGATTGAGATCGGTTAAGTGGTTTTCGATTACTTTTAGTCACCGATTTTAAAATGCAGTTTCTAGATGAACGAGTTTTATGTTTAAATTTCAGTCGTTTACACAACGGATTCTTCGCTTTCAACGCTCATATCCCTGTAAAATTTGTTCGGATCCAAATTTGAAATTTTGAGGTATATTCTCGGATAGGTATTTTTCAAAAATTAATTTAAAATAAAAAAAATTCGAAAATTTTCAATTTGCAAGTGGGAGTAACCGCTAAAAAAAATGGGTTTGCAGCTTTAAGCAAAATATTTGTATTAAGTCTTGTGTCGGGATTAGATAAGAAAGAAACTGAACAGTCGGTTTTTTTTTTTCTGAGGAAAAACAAAAATCTAGAGCCCCTACTATCAACCGGACTTCGGACTCAAATTCACTTGCCCAAATATAGAAGAAACAGTTAACACTTGCCTTAACAGACCTCATCGTTAAATTCAAATTAAATTTTATAAATAATTGCTAGAAAGTTACTATAATAAAAAAGAAATATAAACTTGATCACATAGAACGGATAGAGAACTTTTATATTCGTTATGCATTCATTCATTACGACAAAATCAAAATGCTCGATTGCAGAGATATACTCTTGGGCCACAGTTTAGAGATGCAGAATGCCTAGCATCATGCACTCTTAAACCTTAGATAGAGGGTATTCTTATTCCTAATTATTATGGTGTTGCCGCTTTTAGGGGCCTATGTAAAATACCAATAACAAAACCGGAATTAATAAGACACACTGCTAATTAGAGTAACTAATAATATTTGGGTTGCGTTTATGAATATAGTATTTTTTGCCGTGCCAGTTGACCTTCACTCCATCGCATTGCACAAAATATATCGGAAACAATATGAGCATCGATTACAAAGATTTATAGTTGACAATGGTTTAACAAAGAAAGGGGGTGCTATCTTCAGGTTCAGGGCATGGGTATAGTTAAGCATTTGGTGGTTAAATTCAAATTTAAGTCAAACATTAACATTCCACCCACTGAAAATGATAATTGACCAACTACATCCAGTACGGCCAAGTCCATCCTTGGCCTTTATCGGGTTTACAACAACTGCTTTCTTGCAGTTGCCTCTCGGCTGATTTTCATCACAAATCAGGACAACGTCACCAGATTTAATTGGCTTGGTAGGTTTGAACCATTTAGTTCGCTTAGTTAGCGTCGGTAAGTATTCAACTATCTAACACCGCCAGAAGTTGTCCTTTAATTGCGAAGCTATAAGATATTGCTTACGCCATCAGATATTTCGCGGGGATTGCATGGAACTTATCGTTCCCAGTAAGAAGTGATTAGGAGTTAACGGTTCAAGATGATCTATGCGGACAGGAACGTGAGTCAAGGACCTACTATTGATGTTGTTCTCCACTTCTATCAATAAGCTCCGCGATGTGTCCGCCTTGGCCGCATGCTCTTTAATGTGATTGCAAGCAAGCGCTTCGTTGACCGAACCAAACGCTCCCAAAGGATAAGCCTTTGTTGATAGCTTGGCCTTTATATAATCTGTGTCAAACAGATCTTTTAGTTTTCTCACAGGTCCTCGGCCACCTACAGATGGATTGCCCTCACCGTTAAACGTTTTCATTTTCATGTCGGCGGCCACTGTTGAGGATAACGGGTCCAAAATAATGAAGTAAATGTAAAAGGTCGATTATAAGGATTGTATGGCAATTGGCCCATTATCTCCAGTGCGGGCTACGCACTCTTGTTCTTGCAGCACAAATCCAAAACTTGCGTCGTATCCCATTGACTATCGATTCATCATTTTGGTGGTGATACATTGAAGATAATGAAAGAAGACTACAATAAAGTTCGTCAACAAATGCTTATTCGGCTTTATAATAGGATGCCGAGCTCCCTGTGGCATAAAAGTTGCACTGTTCAGTCTACCGCTTACGATGCTAATCCAATTTTGGCGACAATGAGAATATTGCGCTACTTCTTTGTACCCAGCCGGTTTCTTAGAGCTGTGTATCTCGTCCGTGAGTCTGTGTCATTTTATAGTGTGCCAATTCGAATAAATTGGGTTTGTGCAATGTTCGTCATGGTGTCTGTCCATCCGTCCGCCTGTATGAACGCAACTTTTTTTGACACCCTTCAAGCTAGAAACTTGAAACTCTGCAAATATCTTTTTCTATGGGCGGGACAGATAAAATGTCAAAATTGGGGCTCTGCGATGACTAGATGGCTGGAAAATCGATAAATTCGATAGCTCAAAATCGATAAATCCACCCATTTCGCAAATCCTTACAGCTAGAAATACCAAATTTGGTGAGAAGATAGCTACTAGAAACCCCCAAAAAACTGTATGAAATATTTTGGAGCCACACTCACTCTTTCCGTCCAGCCCCTCTGCATTTTGAAATTAGAAACGCCTATAACTTCCACAGTTTTTGAGCTAGAGCCGCCAAATTTGGTGCCAAAAATTTGTATTTGAGCTTCATTCACCAAATTTGTAAGGAAGATAGCTGGTGGCATCCCTATCTGCATCAGACAATCTTTGAGGCAGCCTTCACCCCTGCCGCGTCCATACCCCTTTGCAATCAGCCCTCTTTTTTACAGGTTTTAATACAGGTATTGAGTATACCGCAGTCGGTTGCGTCCGACTGCAACTTGATTTTATTTATTAATTTTTTTTTTTGTTTTTTTGCGACAGCGTTTAAAATCTTTTGAAACAAAAAATTGCTACAAAAAATCCCAAACATGTCCAGTTCGTGTAATAGCAATATGAACCATGTAAAAACTTTACTGTCGGACGCAACCGACTGCGGTATACTCAAAAACTGATTTGGGGATATCAGATTTTAAAATTTGGGTGAAATGTGTGGAAGTGGCACCAAAATTGTTAATGCAGTTTGTTGGGCGACGCCAGTAGCTATCTTTTCACCAAATTAGGTAAGTTTAGCAGTAAGGGTGTAGGAATCATGTGGTTTTACGGACTTTTAGTTATCGACTTTATCGATTCTCAGCCCTCCAGTTGGCGTAGCAACCCAATCTTAACACTTTATCTCACCAGCCCATAGACAAAAACTTTTACAAAGTTTAAAGTCCCTAGATTGACACACAGACCAATACAAAGTGTATCAGAGTTCTTCGGTATCAGAGTAGAAAAATAAAAAATACGTATTATGCCAAAACGTGAGAACCATTTATGGAACGCGATTAATTCGCCCAAGAAAAATGGCAAGAATAACTTTGCAACTCAATGTTGGAAAATTTAATGTGACAACTGTTGGTGTCAGAGTGGAGTGACAGGCGCGGAGCTCTGGTACGCGGAGCTCTGTGTGCCGATTGTCGCACAAACTGCTGTAGCCCACATGTGTTTGCAATACGTTGGTCCATTCGTGCCCATCTCCCGCAAATCTTTGCACTCCTCTTCCCCTTTTAATAAATCATCCTGCACATTTTTCGCGTTGTATTTTATTTCAGTTTTGTAAGTGTCTGCGTGAGAGTTTCTTACAGCTGCTGTTCCTGGCACCCAAAATGAAAACAGAAACGTTCAAAATGTGCAATTAAATAATTTTTATTTTCATTTTGGCATGATAAACTGCAATACACAAGTTGCATTTTTATTCAATCAAATACAAGTTACAACATCCAACAAGAAAACGAAACACTTAAAAATAGTATTTTTTCTAGTGCTATAATTGGATTTAAGCATATTAAAATACCATTTCTATTTGCCTAACATAACGTCATATTTTAAGGAAACTTAATTCTTCACCTAAAAACATGATTTTAAGCCATTTGAAAACCCAGTTTGTTTGCGTTAAAGTTAACCAACCTGCTGTGTATACACACTGGACTACAGAAATGCTAATGCGCAGTTTGTTTCGTTTTGGTTCATGTTCATTTCCACTTCTTTCTTGCATATTTTATAACATATAGGCCATAGAAAACAAAAATACTGAATGACATGCAAAATTTTTAACGCACAACCGCAAAACTTAATTTTTGCATAGACATGGTGGTTTTAAATTGGACAAAAGTCGGTTTTCAGAAAACGATAACGCATAAAATAAGTCTGTGGGTGTTGTCAAAGTCATTTTTTGCAAAATTTACTTTTCAGGAAACTTGGTTAAGATTTTCGCAAAAGCACTACCGATAAAATCCAATCAACTGGAAGTGCAAAAATGGCGTTTAAAATTATGTGTAGCATTTCTTTATATTCAATGCCTTTTATCTGCTTGACCCACACATATTAATGCAAATTGAATAAGCTTTAAAGCTGTATATGGCAATTGTAATGCAAGAAGAGGATGGCCATAATCAGTAAGTGGTCTCAGATAGTTAGTAATAGCATTTTGACCACATTATAATAATGATGAGCGTTCTTCGCTAATGAGGAGCACATTGAATCTAATAGCAATTGGTGTAGGACAATTCAAATATGCGTGTGTCTGTTTGTTGTTGGTCGAGCTATTATATAAAAGACAAATTATAGAGCGTTGTCAAATTTTGGCTCAAGCGCAGACAGACATAGAGAACGGAATTCTTTGACGCGTGTACCGTTATCATGTTAATAATTATGACGATTTCCTCGGAAATTTGTTTGTAATAAATAGCCATTTAGATCGCCCCTTCAGCATAAATATAATTTAAAATGGCCCAAATGCAAAAGGCTGCTTGCAAATAAAACCCAGTAAAGACCGACATACGTTACACTTTTACATTAATTTAGAAGGGGGCGTACTATATCATGATTATATACATATATTGATTTTCACAATTCTGCATTTTTTGACAAACTGGCAAAATGCCAAAATTTCCTATGGCTTGCATAGTATGTATGTGTGCATGTGCATGCACTATAGGTATGACAATGAATATACATTTCGAAATTAGGGTAAATACCGCAACAGTCACTATAAGTGCACTTTATGAAGGTTACAAGACATTTTTGTACTCAAACCATTCAACTTTTTGTTTCAAAGTATAAAAAATTTCACAAAAAAAAATTATGTATTTTTCTGCATAATTAATTCATCAATAAAAATTTTCAGTTTGTTAGCTTTGCTGTTACATTTTATACTTTGGTACCGAAGTTTAAGATTATATTCGTTCTGTGCAATGTCCGTCATGGTGTCTGTCCGTCAGGCCGTAAGAGCGCAGCTTTTTTCGACACCTTTGAAGCTAGAGACTTGAAACTTTGCAAAGACCTTGGTACGCACATCAGATTAAATGTGGCGCTACTGGGAGGCTGGGATATCGATAGAATGTCGATACAAATCGATCGAGGTGCAAATCGATAAAACACATATTTCCCATATTTTATCAAATAGAGTCACCAAATTTGTATGGAAGATAGTTGGCAGTTTCATTAAAAGATCTACGACGTTTAAAGACGGGAATGCGTATATTCTTCACAGATCCTCATCAAAAATTTGGATGCCACGCCCCACTTCCTGTGAAAATCGGAAATTCCTATTTCTTACTCAGCATTCAAGCTAGAGAGATATGTACATATCGTATACGTATATCTTATGTATAAAATTCTCGTGTCACGGGGTTCGGGCGAAAACTACTCCGAAACGGCTGGACCGATTTTGATGAAATTTTCTATGCTTATCGAGTAGGTCTGATAATCGGCCAATATCAACATATCGAACGCCTAAATGTTAAGGGTGGTCCATCAAAAAAATTTTTTGTTTTGACAATAATGGCAATCGAATGGAGTAATAGTAGTAAACTTATTATTTTAATGAATATTTCTATCAACCAATCAGTTATCCTTGCCAGGTGTCTCCCGTTGCCACTGCTTTAATTAATTTAGATAAATAAATGGCAGTAGGCGATTCAAAAAATATATCGAGAAAGCTAAATGTAGTAAGAAATTCTAACATTCAGTGTAGTCAGTTCATTGTGAGTGGAACAAAAAAAATTTAAAAAATTTTCGAAACCTATTTTTTTTAACCGTCAATAATAAAATTTAAATCCCTGTATGAAAAGGCGGTTCAATTGGATTATAAAAATACAACTCTTTGGTGCTACGAATATAGTAAGGAATATTCAAGGTTCAAAACTCTTAATGCATGTGTGTATTTGAGTTGGCTATTATATATATATAAAATAAATATGTGGGGTTGGTAAAAGCTGGCGGAGCTCGGAGTAGTGAGGGACATAGTTTTAAGTAATTTGTCAGTGTATGCTTTTTGGGATAAACACTAAGTGAGCTGGTCACACTTTTCGAATAGAAATGGCAGTTGCAAAGTTAAACGCGATGAGAAAAGACGTGCGTTATGAAGAGTGAAACTTGATATTTTTATGTATGCCATTAATTTGCTTTATATACAAAATTAGATCAAATCTTAAGAAACCCACATGTTTAGTAAATCAGTCGTACTCTTATGATACGTACAGTGAGCACTATTTTTGTATATTATAAAGTGTTGAGTTATATTGGAGTTTTTTTATTTAAATACAAATATAAATCTATTCATGCTTAAAGGAATCATTTTCCACTCAAACCAGCTTGCGCGTTGACAATACACAAATCGCAAAGAGGAACATTTGATGAAATTTTGTACAAATACAACAGGACACATTCGCAACCTTTAGTCTACGTAGCCTTATCAAGGGTCACGTCTCAAGAAGGCCTTCATATTATTTCTACTGATAACCGTCAACGTTTTTATCATGGTAGACAACGGAAAGAAACAATCTTTTTTACGCCCAGAATTTATTAGGCTTTATACGGCCGATCTTACAACAATTGATCGGGTTGCACTCAATAACATAATTGAAGGCATATGCACGTAATATTATACAGAAAGCACATATTTTAATTTTATCGGAAACATGGCTTCCTATTGGGAAAACTGTTAAAATTCAAATTTCAGATGTTTATCACAATATCGACGACCTGACATTAATCGAGGGTCGGGGTCAGCATTTATCAAAATGTTAACGATTCCCACCATGTATTTATTGGCAATAATTATACTTTCTTAAGGAGATGGTAGGGTTTTTGAGGCAAAAAAGCATATTTTTGGAATGCCTAGTACTTTAGCCGAACACATTTTAATTTGGGAGACATATGTGCAGCGAGATGTACGATGTACCTTACGATTATCACATTAAACAATTTACATTTTTATACCATTAACCCATAAAATGGGTAAATAAGGGTATAATGGTTTTGTGCAAAAGTATGTAACACGCAGAAGGAAGCATCTCCGACCCCATAAAGTATATATAATCTTGATCAGCATCAACAGCCGAGTCGATATAGCCATGTCCGTCTGTCCGTCCGTCTGTCCGTCTGTATGAACGCGTGGATCTCAGAGACTACAAGAGCTAGAGACTTCAAATTTTGGATATAAGTTCTCCTATACCATGAGCAGAGCAAGTTTGCTTCAAATTATCGATAACTATTCTGGTTTCCGATTTACACATGGAATCGATATCAAAAAATATCGAATTTGGAAAATGTAAAAATGAGGGTTGAAATAATGGGTAACGATAGAACTTTTCTGAAAATACCGAATTTAATCGATTGAAGTTAAGTCAGTATACCAAAGTCTTATATAAATTTAATATATTTATTGCAACTGGGTTCAGGGTATCTTCTAGTCGGGCTCTCCCGACTAGAGCCTTCTTACTTGTTGTTAATCGAAATGATGATGATGTAATAGATTTCATTCATGAGACATTCTAAGCTTGTACATAATGTTTATCAAAACTACTGAAAAACTAGAGTCATGTACTTATTGGCGATTTTAATATCGACTTTAATAAAGACAAGGAGGTATGGTACAACCATTGATGCAGTACTTCCAAGATTTGTGAACCACATATCTATCAACGTTTATGTGCCGTATTTCATTTACCATAAGTTTTCCTGTGATTAGAAAACCAACAATAAGCATACAAATCATATTAATAATATAGCTAACAGCAAATTTTTTTTGACTGTATTCTGTGTGCACGTCCCTAAAATTCATCGCTCGGTTGGTAAGTCGTTACGACGTAGACGGGATCGGCTGCGCAGCCCTGTAAGACATCTCGCGAGATGATTAGGGTGCGATGAGAGCTTGCTAAAGTATTTTACTTTTTGTTCCGCTATTACCTCCTTGACTGTTAGGAAATTTAGGTCTTTATGAATGTTTTTCTTTCGAACATATCACGGTGCCCCGAACACGGCTCTCAAGATCTTCGACTGGGCTCTCTGAATAATGTCGATTTTGCTGTTGCAAGCGTTCTGCAATTACTGGGAACCATAAATCCAGATTGGTTGAAGAACAGAGTTGTAGAGCAGTACATTTTAGACTAGACTAAGAGATGAACGAGCATTGATAAGCTAATGGAGGCTTTTGCATTTCAGTTTGAGGTGTGTTCTCTTAGCTTCAATGTGTCGGCGCTATGTAAGTCTTCTGCCGTTGGAGGCGCCGCTTTTCAAGAACGAGCTGTTCAATTTGTAGATTTGGCTTCTTTTGGTTGTGTATTGTTTTCACTGTGTGAGGCGTTAAGGCGCGAGCTGCGGCGTCGAAACTGTCAATGTCAGCTTCCTCTTCGAGACGTGTGTGAGCTTATATATTTTTATACCCTTAAGGCCTGTACGCAGATGCCTGTACAGCTCCCGTACTGTAAAAACTTCATATAAAAACAAGTGGAAACGTTGCAGTCGGACGCAACCGACTGCGGCATACTCGATACCAGTATGAAAACCGGTAAAAAGAGGCCTGATCGCAAAGGGGTACGGATGCGGCAGGGGTGTACGCTGCCTTAAAGATTCTCCGATGCAGATGGGGATACCACCAGCTATAATCCTTCCAAATTTGGTGACTCTAGCTCAAAGTTTGTAAAAGGTGGGGAAAGGGGGGGCTGGGGGCGGTATGGGTAGTTGTGGCATCAAAATTTTTGATGCAGATCTTTGTGAAATGTCAATTGCTATCTTCATACCAAATTTGGTGAATCTAGCTCTAGCTTTGGGTGGGCGCATACCGCCCGCAGCCCCCCCTTTCCCCACCTTTTACAAACTTTGAGCTAGAGTCACCAAATTTGGTATGAAAATAGCAATTGACATTCCACAAAGATCTGCAGCAAAAATTTCGATGCCACGCCTACCCATACCGCCCACCGCCCCTCTTTCCCTACCTTTTACAAACTTTGAGCTAGAGTCACCGAATTTGAAAGGAAGACTGCTATGGGCATCCCCATCTGCATCGGAGAATCTTTAAGGCAGCGTACACACCTGCTGCATTCGTACCCTTTTGCAGTCAGACCTCTTTTACCGGAGTAGGTTGCGTCCGTTTGCAACGTTTCCACTTGTTTTATTGTTGAATTTCCTAGAACCTTAACGTCAACTTTTAAAATTTTTTAATTTCTTTTCTTAATTTATTTTCAGATTTATGTAGAATTTTATACATTAATTTGAATTTGATTACTTTAATTTTATTTCATTTTTAATGAATTTTGATGTTATGTCAGCTGCTCTTAGTTGACAATAAACAAATAAATAAACAAAAAAATATATATTTTCATTGCAAACGCTTGTTGCCATTTATATATTATGTATGGGCATTTCCAGGATCGCGAACGTGACATTTGTACGACTTTAAATGAAACAAGGAAACAGGAAACGTTGCAGTCGGACGCAACCTACTCCGGTAAAAGAGGCCTGACTGCAAAGGGGGACGGATGCAGCAGGGGCTGCCAATAGCTGTCTTCCTTCCAAATTCGGTGACTCTAGCTCAAAGTTTGTAAAAGGTAGGGAAAGAGGGGCGGTGGGCGGTATGGGTAGGCGTGACATCGAAATTTTTGCTGCAGATCTTTGTGGAATGTCAATTGCTATTTTCATACCAAATTTGGTGACTCTAGCTCGAAGTTTGTAAAAGGAAGTGAAAGGGGGGCTGGGAGGCGGTATGGGTGGGCGTGGCATCAAAATTTTTGCTGCAGATCTATGTGGGATGTCAATTGCTATCTTCATACCAAATTTGGTGTTTTTAGCTCAAAGTTTGTAAAAGTTTTGAAAGGTGGGCTGGGGGCGGTATGGTTGGGCTTGGCATTTAAATTTTTGGTGCAGATCTATGTGGGATGTCAATTGCTATCTTCATAAAAAATTTGGTGACCCTAGCTCAAAGTTTGTAAACGGTGGAGAAAGGGGGGCTGAATGGGTGGGCGTGACTCCAAAACTTTGGTGCAGTTTTAGGGGGATCATCATCACCTATCTTGGCACCAAATTTGGTGGCTATAGTTAAAAACTGTGGGAGATATAGGCTTTTTTGAAATTAAAATGCGGTGGGGCTGGGGGCGGAATGGGTGGGCTTGGCTCCAAAATTTTTGATGCAGTTTTTTGGGGGTTGTTAGTAGTTATCTTCTTACCAAATTTGGTAGTTTTTGCTGTACGGATGTGCGAAATATGTGGATTTATCGGTTTTGAGTTATCGAATTTGTCGATTTGCCAGCCCCCCAGTTATCGTAGAGCCCCCATCTTGACACTTTAATTTACTATCCCATAGATAAAGAGAATTGGAAAGTTTCAAGTCTCTAGCTTGAAGTGTGTGGAATAAAGTTTCAAACATACAGACGGACAGACGGACGGACACCATGACGAACATTGCACAAAACCAATATACTCTTGACCTTCGGTAACGAGTATTAAAAGTTACGTGAAGATCTAATTGGGACATTTAATTTAATTCGACTCAAAAGAACTGATGATTCGATTCCACCGTTAAGTAATTAGTAATAAGTAATACTCCATGCATAGTTCTACGGTTTAAGAGAGAAGGAAGATTTATTAAAAAAAGTCTAATTGAATACGGGGATAAGTCAACTCCAGGAACCCAGTTAAAACTTCTAAGGGCAAACAGAAAGAATTTCTTCTGCACAGATTCAATTTTATCCTGGTGAACCCCGTATTGCGGGGATTATGCACAAGATCCATACTTCAGGATGGGACGTACTAGATATGTATAAAGCGTTTTAGTGGTGTAGGGATCATTAAACTCTATCGACCACCGCTTGATGAAGCCAATGACATTTATGGCTTTGTTGACCATCGACGAAATGTTAGAATCAAACTTTATGTTACAATCAAGAATAATGCCTTAGCCATTTATTTCAAAGACGCGGTCAAGTGGTGAACCATCAAGCAAGTAGTGAACACTATATGAGGTACTTCTACAAAAAGACATGAATTTACATTGTAAACAATTTAAAATGAGTAAGTTATAACGGCACCAGGCCGACAACGCACCCAAATCCGACTGCAATAAGTTACACAGAGAAACAGAAAGGAGTGAGTTAGTAATAACAGATGGAAGATCGTTAATAAACAGATTCAATACCTAGGGTCCTAATTGACTCCCCTCGAGAACACCAGAGGAAACAAAAATTGGTTTTGATACAGACCATTTAAAAACAAGTACTCCGAAAGTTACAATCAGAGTTTAGCTAGAAATCCAATAATATTTTATTTTTTAATCATGATCACAATCACGTAAAATGAAAGAAACAATTTAAGTTTCTGGTTAAAACTTTAAGACAAAGTCGGAAGATAATTACAGAGTTTGGCAAAGCATCCAATAAACAAAAAAAAAAAAAAAAAAAAACTATGCAAATGCAACTATGCATCAAATTTTATCGGGCAGTAACCGACTAAAATGAAGCCGAAGCCAGCTCTTACTTAAGTCCATAAGCAAGCAAGGCTGGATTTTGCAAACAACCATATGGCGTGGACAAAAGAGTGGAAGAAAGTGATTTTTTCGGATGAAAAAAAATTTAATCTTTATGGCCCAGATGGTTTTAATTATTATTGGCATGATTTGAGAGGACCTGAACGCTTTTCAACAAAGAGAAACTGTGGCGGTGACTCGTTATGTTTTGGGCTGGGTTCAGTTTTTACAATAGTACGCCGATTTGCAAAATTACTGGAAGAATGAATTCAGAAGGTTATACAAACTTGCTAGATGAAGTCCTTGTAAGCTTTTTGGAGCTGCAGCCGGTCCAAGAAACCATTTTCCAACAGGATAATGCCCCGATACATGTATCGCGAGCCTGTCGTCAATGGTTTCAAGCAAGGGAAATTGAAGTTTTGGAGTGGCCAGCACGTTCCCCAGACTTAAATCCTATCGAAAACATGTGGGCAAATCTTGCAAGACGTGTTTACGCCGGTGGAAGAAAATGTCAGTCGTAAGAGGAGTTACGGAGTACTGTCATCAAAGAATGGGCGGAAATTCCTCAATCAGACTTTCAGAAGTTTGTGCAATCAATGCCAAATACAATTTTTGAGGTAATTTGCAAAGCTGGTGGATCGACACATTAATAATTAGGAATAATTCTATAAAAACAACCAAATAACAATTTAAATTATGATTTTTGAAAAACTGCCTTTAATTGAATTTCGCAGTGCATACATAAGTTTTTGATAAATCTGCTCTGAAAATATTTCTAGCTTTTTTGTACTATTGTAAACTACATTGTTAAACAACAATTAAAGAACTTAATAGTAAACAAGTGGAAACGTTGCAGTCGGGCGCAACCGACTGCGGTATACTCGTTACCAGTATTAAAACCGGTAAAAAGAGGCCTAATTGCAAAGGGGTACGGATGCGGCAGGGGTGTACGCTGCCTTAAAGATTCTCCGATGCAGATGGGGATGCCACCAGCTATCTTCCTTCCAAATTTGGTGACTCTAGCTCAAAGTTTGTAAAAGGTGGGGAAAGGGGGGGCTGGGGGCGGTATGGGTAGTTGTGGCATCAAAATTTTTGATGCATATCTTTGTGAAATGTCAATTGCTATTTTCATACCAAGTTTGGTGAATCTAGCTCAAAGTTTGTAAAAGTGGGGAAAGGGGGGCTGGGGGCGGTATGGGTGGTAGTGGCATCCAAATTTTTGATGCAGATCTTTGTGGAATGTCCATTGCTATCTTCATACCAAATTTGGTGACTCTAGCTCGAAGTTTGTAAAAAGTTGGGAAAGGGGGGCTGGGTGGTATGAGTGGGCGTGGCATCCAAATTTTTGCTGCTGATCTTTGTGGAATGTCAATTGCTACCTTCATACCAAATTTGGTGTTTTTAGCTCAAATTTTGTAAATGGAGAAAGGGCGTGGCTCCAAAACTTTGATGCAGATTTTCGGGGGTCGTTGCCAGCTATCTTCCTACCAAATATGGTAGCTCTAGCTACACAACTCTGGAAGATACACGCATTCCCGTTTTTGACGAAGCGTTGTGGCGGATGGGGGCGGCTAGTGCAGTATTGATGGGCGTGGCATCTCAAAGTTTGTAAATGGAAAGAGGGCGTGGCTCCAAAACTTTGATGCAGATTTAAGGGGGGTCATCATCACCTATGTTGGCACCAAATTTGGTGGCTATAGCTGCGGGGGGGCTGGAGGTGGAATGGGTGGATTGATGCAGTTTTTTGGGGGTTGCTAGTAGCTATATTCTTACCAAATTTGGTAGTTCTAGCTGTAAGGATGTGCGAAATTAGTAGATTTATTGGTTTTGAGTTATCGAATTTATCGATTTGCCAGCCCCCCAGCTACCGTAGTACCCCCATCTTGACACTTTAATTTACTATCCCATAGATAAAGAGAATTGGAAAGTTTCAAGTCTCTAGCTTGAAGGGTGTGGAAAAAAGTTGCGAACATACAGACGGACATACGGACGGACGGACACCATGACGGACATTGCACAAAACCAATATACTCTTACTTCGGTTACGAGTATAAAAATATAAACAAAATTTTTTCCTGAATTTTTAATATGAAATACGTTCGAATAGTGAGGTGCCTTTAATTAAATTTCGGGGAGTGTTTATATAAATATTCATTCATTTTCATCGATTGGTTGTTTTTTACCTTAAATCAAATATGTTTATGTTACCTCCGACTGCATAAGGTATATATAATTACATGATCGACAGCCAAGTCAATTCAGCCATGTCCGTCTGTCCGCATATATGAACGCACGAAACTAAGAGACTTTAAGTGCTGCAGACTCCAGAATTAAATCATAGGCAGGTCGACTTTGTTTCAAACTTTGAAAAGCCTTTTTTGTTTTTTGATACGCACATGTTATCGATAGCAATATAAATTTGAATTATAAAATTATAAAACTTCTTTTAAAAACTTTATTCATGAATATCTGTGCAATTTTCATCGAAATCGGTCGAGAAATACCGAAGATATCGAAGATTGAAGTTTAGTTAGTTTAGTTTTAATAATATGTTCCTGAAACACAACTAAAATATTAATTCTTAATTATTTTTTTTTTCTTGATAGGAAGTTGGTAGTATTATTGGAAAAAAGGGTGAAATTGTCAACAGATTTCGTGAAGAGGTAAGTAAAGAGGGAAAAACTTAAAAATTTAAGTACTTATATGCTTTAATATTCTTACAGTCTGGTGCCAAAATTAACATTTCGGATGGCTCATGCCCGGAACGCATTGTAACGGTATCTGGCACAACCAGCGCAATCTTCTCGGCATTTACGCTAATTACAAAGAAATTTGAAGAGGTATGTGTGCGCTAGATTGAAACGGATGCGAGTCCAAAGCAAAACCAGAGATTGCACAACACAAAAATCTATACAAAAAACAAAATCATTAAAACACTAAAAAAAAAGAATCAATAGCATTCCAAAAGTAGACAAGAGAAAGTCTCGGCTTAAGAATTAAATGCTCTTGTGTTTGTTGTACCCAACTCTTCAATTAGATCACTCTTCACATTATTAACTTAAAACCCGTTTCAGTGGTGCTCGCAGTTTAATGATGTTGGCAAAGTTGGTAAAACTCAAATACCCATTCGATTGATTGTGCCTGCCAGTCAATGTGGATCGTTAATTGGTGTGTAAACAAAAAAATATATGTATTATATAATAATTCATTAAACTGCTTTTTCAATATTTTTCCTAATTTCATTCTTGGTCGTTCAGGCAAGAGTGGCTCAAAGATTAAGGAAATACGCCAAACTACTGGCTGTTCCATACAGGTGGCGAGCGAAATGTTGCCAAACTCCACCGAACGTGCTGTTACTTTGAGTGGCAGCGCTGAGCAGATAACCCAATGCATCTATCAGATATGTCTTGTCATGTTGGAGGTAAGATATCCGTCTATAAAAACTCATCTACTGCTTTCGAAAGTAAACACTATTCTTGCCTCGTATATTGTTAAAAATGTGCATAAAAAGATTATACGATCTCGCAACCTATTAAAATTTGGCCAATTCCGAAAACTGAGGTGGTTGCATAAACCGACGGAAAATTTTCTGTTGGCCACAAGACCTATTTCCAAAAAGAGATACCTTTGCTAACCATTAAAACTAAAGTAAATCAAATAAATCTCTGTTCAAAGCAAGGATTTAATTTTATTTAGAAAAACAAACTTAAACATACGAATTCCTAAGGAAGTTGCGTTAAATGAGGTAATTTATTGTTAAGTTGCGTTAACAGTCTACAATGTTAAGAATTTGGGTGTTGCAACTATCGAGAAGTTCCTTGTAACGAGGGTTGCGTTGAGCGAGGTCGTACTGCATATAATTAACAAAATATTCATATCATAGGCCTCCAAATTAATTTCAAAATTCCCAATTGGTGTTTGCTTTTAAATGCAACTTATATATTATTATAAATTATAAACTAATAATGCATTTTTGTATTGGTTTATACAGTCTCCGCCACGCGGTGCTACCATACCATATCGACCAAAGCCGCAAGTTACTGGTCCAGTCATCCTGGCCAATGGACAGGCCTTTACCATACAGGGAAACTATGCGGTGCCCACACAAGAGGTATGTGCACAGTGTGTAAAACATATATTTATATGTCTATTCTACGCCGAGCTAAATAACATTATTTGATAGATCATTTAAGACGTAAATACGACGCATTCTATAGCTAGTCACTGTCGGATTTATCTTTCAATTTCTATCGTTTAATATATATAAAATTTACCCTCGAAAACATCGTGTTCCATATTATTCTCTATTTAATTTGTATAAGCTTATTTATAAAATTCGGTCAATCAAATCTATTATTTACCTATAAATATTTTTTTGTGCTAACCTCTATGCGCGTCTATCAATATCCTGTTTGTCTCTAGCCCGTATAAATTTATTATGTAATGTCTGGATTTTTATGTCACTTCTCTATCCGCCTATTTGTGTGTTTAAATACTTTGATTAATCGTATTTTTTAGTTTGTGTTTCTCTTTATCTATTTGTTTTCTATCTCTTCATTTCGCATTTTTTTTTTTACTCGATATCTGAACCCGACAGTTTTCTAGAGCCGATACGATAGTTGGGTTTTGTTTGCAATTGGACCTAACTTTTGCTGCTTATCGTCCTCTTACCACTAAGTCTTTTATCGTTTCTTTGCGCCCATACTATATCTTACCGTTGAACCCAGCCATAGGAATCTCAATTTTTAAATTTTCAAAGGTTCCCCCCCCCCCCAAAACAAACACAAACTAATGTTAATCATTTCTAGAATCAACTTAATGATTGATAAACATAATACAAAAACAATATCTGAAATAAAATTTTACATATTTTTTTTATCATTTATTTTAGTTTCTTTCGTACTCTTTTCTCTCAGGTAATAAGCTTTAAAGAGAGAATCTGCCATTTTCTTTCTCTCTGTCGTTTTCGTCCAGTGCGTCGTGTCTGTTTTTGGGGGCGGCCGCATTTTTGGGATCTTTTGTCCTAGGGTTCTACATTACGCGGCTGCTCACCGAATAAACGAGTAAGCTTGTGCGGGGGCTTCACTAGTCTAAATCCACATAAATGTCTTCTCTCATCTCTCTATTTAAATCAAAACGTGGGCTCGCGTGGAGCGTGTAGAGAAGTATGTTTAAACAACACTAGCTCTATTATAAGTATATAATCCAAAAATATGTTATGCCTCATGAACTACACTCAACAAACAACCAATTTAAATTTTTGAGCCCCTTGAATATCAACCAAAATTAATTAACAGAGCTCTTTTAAATAATAAGGGTATTCAAAAGCTATGATAGATGTGATATATATATATATATTAAAATAAACAATATTGGCCAAGCCTTAAACGCCTCCCTAGATCATTTTTTATAAGAATTTTTGTATGAAATCAAAGTTATTGCTTGTTTATTGATATTATTATTATTGATAAACAAAAACTTAAGGAACCTAGATATTTATAAATAAAAAATTAATTATTATATTATTTTATTAATACTTGTTAGTAGTTTTCACACTTGTCCATACAATATTCCTCCATTGATCTGCTGCGTTTGTAAATTATTGATTGTATCGTGTGTAATTTAAATAAGAGGCTTCTCCAAAGGCTTAGCAACATTTTGCGCTATCCCACTAATGGTTACGAAATTTGTCAGCTTTGTTGCAGTCCTAAAGGACCACAACTGTTTGCGCATATTAACTGGGTCAAAACACATTGACCTCGTGTAAAAACCTTACCTTTATAGTATATTATGGTGTTTTGTATCATTTCAACTGATACCTTTCTAGTCGACCATCTTTTCTGTGAGTTTTACAAACAAGGATGCGCCGCCTTATGTCGGAATGTAAACATTGAATAACTATGACATTTAAAAACCGATTGACTTGGTTAGAAATGTTTTGGAAACTTCAAATCAGTAAAAAATTTAACCATGAATCGCTGGTTTTTGAAGTTAATTTTATTTGACCGACGAGGCCAACATCGCACATTAACTCGCCACCCAGACCACCAGGTTTGACTCCCGCTGGCTTCTCTTTGTGGGGTAATTCGAAAAGCAGAGTGTATCCCTTCAGTCCTCGAATTATTGACGAGCTCCAGGCAAACGTTCTAGCCGAAATCATCGCTATGCCGCTTGAGATGCACGAAAAAGTAATGGAAAACGCAACAAAAAGTGCTCATTTTGTCTTGGCAAATAAAGTTGGCCACTTGGTTGATGCCGTATTCAAAAACAGTCCAAATAAATTGCAAAGGGCAAAATTAAATAAAAATATCTCAAATATAAAATTTTTTGTTATGTTTTCAAAGTAATTAAATTTTCACATACCGACGTAAGAAGTGGCGTACCAGTGGGTGCCATAATTTTGACTACTCAGGTTTACGAAATGTGTTTTGGGCTTTTGTGTTTATTTATAAATATCTGAATTCCATAAGTTTTTGTTTTTCAATAACATTAAGTAAAAAACAAATTAGAAATCAAATAAATAACTTTGTTTTGATTGAAAAAAATTTTATGAAAACTGACCTAGGTGTGCTTAAGTTTTGCTCATACTGTTTATGACGTCACTATAACAATCGCATAGACAAAAGCTTATCAAGCTAAACATGTCCAGGGGTATGTTTACAAAAATCTACGTATTTGTGATAAAGTGATAAACAGAGAACAGTTGCCATTATTCGAGATTTTTGACTTAACGTAATAAGGCCACAGTGACCAATTTATTAGTTGTAAAAATAAGTATTTATTTATGTTTATGAATTTTACGCTATTTTAATTGGATATTTAACCCATCTCTTAGAACTGTGAGAAAAATTAAGATCAAATTAACTTTCAGTAAGTTATCACACAGTTATTTATTTTTGTCGTTAGTTTTTTTTTTTTTATATGGAACTGTCATTGGATTGGGGAACAGCTTATTTATCACAAATACGACAACAGAAACTTTAAAAGTTCTTTCACTAGCTACAGTCTGATAATTTTTTATAACATTTCATATTCATCATAGCTTATAAATACCCCAAATAATAAACAACCCTCGATAAAAAAGCATCAAATTTGTTTTTTACTATATAAAGTTTTGTGTATCTACCCAGTGTTATTTGGGACTTATGTATAAATAATACTTTGAATTTTGTCTAGCAAATTTCTTAAAATGTTTTGTTCATTTGCCAAACAACGAATGCATTCACAAATAATTCGAATCAGTAACAACAGCAGCAAAAACCGACCAACAATAAAAAGTTTAACAATTCAATACCAATCAAAAACCATACCAACAGCAACAAAAATTAACACAAATTGTGATACTTCAGATGAGTTATTCCTACATGCATATGTCCATAAATACGTGTACGAATGTAATTATATGTAATAACCAACAATTCGCCATATAACAACAACAACAATGCAGTTAGCTACTGCAAAAATATACTATCTAAAATACTGTCCTGCCCGAGCCCTCACGTCAACTCTTCTTTTCTTTGTACTTTTATATAAAAGCCCCTGCCAGCCATGATGCAGCAAACAAAAGTTTAAAACTGTGCCTTAATTTTGTTGTCGCATAAAATTTAATAAATATGTCCACAAATAAAAAAAAAATTCAAAATAGCTTTAGCATCAGTATCTGGCTTTTGTCGGTGTTGGTTTATACTATAAACTTTATATGCTGCGAGTAGTGTGTAAAAAATAAACGCATATCACTTGTCGTTATCCACCGGTCGACAGTTGGCAACTTCAGTTTGGTAAAAGTGTGAACTTTAGGTACAGCTATATTGGAGATTTGTACATTTCACAGAACTGTATGCACAATTACATACTATATTTTTATTGCAATACGCAAACTTAAGTTACATTGTGATAAAGATGAAAGATAAAAGGTGCATTCAAATGGTTTTTAACTGGTTACCGGCTGTCAGCTAAGTATCTGTGGTGGCTATGCGTTTACACTGTGACCACTTTTTAATATAAAGTCTCTAGCCATAATTTGTGTACCCATCGATGACATCCAAGTGCCCAGTCAAAAGTCTTTTGCCTTTTCCTCAGTCAGATCGTTCACTTAGTTGTTATCAATTGTTTTTGTGTAGTAAATACTATCTTTACTATCATTTATAATAACCCAGCGCCAGCCTCGTTAAAACCAAAACTCTGCACATTGTTTTCGTTCTCCGGCGTCCTGCAACAGCTATTTAATTAAAACACTATAGCGAACTAGGCATTTACTAAGTACACTTTTTCAATCATATACAAATAATCAAGCTAAAAACGCATTTTTAGTAAATCATGTTTGTTCTACTTCTTCTTTACAACTTTTGCAAAACACAAAAAAAATCAATGCAAATAAATGTATTTCAACCAACACAAACCCAAAAAAAAATTAAAACAATTCGCTTTTAGACCTGCCCAGTATTTCCACTTGCTTTGGCTACCGGTGGTCTACATGCTGGTATTTCAGGCTTAGCGGATCCTATGTTAAAGGGGGCACATTTACAAGGAGCAGTTCCAGCACACCACCATCACCTACAGCAAATGCCCGATGTGAGTTTTAATTGTTCTGAAAATCAAGCAAAACACAAACCCAAAAATTAAATACCATCTTATAGTAATTACCAACAAAAAAGCATCAAGAGCCCAAAAACAAGTCGAGCCTGATATCTAAGACAGCATTTGATTGCTTTTGCCATGTGTTGCTGTACTAGATTGCCTAACCTGTATGAATCCATTTTCCCCAATGCCTCCTGTTCGCCCCCAACTACCCTTTGATAGTTGTGGCTATGCATTGCTGTTTGTTATTACTCGTATCGCATATTCCCCCAGCCCCGTAGTCGTTTGTACCTTTTGTTACCCAACGTATCGTCTGTCATTTGTAGTTTGTGATCCTGCCGTAGCTACCTTTACTACCTCTGCAATTTTTTTTTACGATTCCAACGTTGCAACTGTGCTCCGTCCAAATTTCAATAACATTACGGTACCCTTGTTCTCCAAGCAACTTCTAGACCAAAAAGTTGATGACATGTATGTTTTTTCATTCATTTTTATTGACCCATACTAAAATGCGGAATATCAGGCGATCCTGTTAATTCCACGAACTGCATTGTTTTTGTGAATTGTTTTAACTTTGGGATATGTTAATTTAATATGCCAATCGCGACTTCTTTGTTCACTTACACCCCGAAACCCCTATTTCCCACAATTGTTTTATTTCCATTTGTAAGCGAAGGGCATACGAAAATATGAACATATGTTTATTTTTGCAGCAAAGCAAAGCGCATGTTTTATTTGTATGAGCCTTAGATAAATATTTAATTAAAAGCTATAAAAAAAACTTCAGAAACACGAAAAACACACTGACGCATACATAATACATACATTTGTACACATACAATCAATGTACATAAATATTTTATTTCAATTTCTTCTAAGAATATGTTTGCACATACTTGCATATACTTTACTTTGTTCTCCTAGTTAAACGTGTGTTTTAGTGTTCATATGTAGCATTTATTCCAAAATGATTTGCGCATATTTTATTCGATTTAATTAATGAATGAAGTAATTTGAACGGTCTTTCAGTGATTAAAGATTTCTTTTCTATATCCTAATTGCACCCCCCTCGTATTGCATTTGCATATGCCCATGTAGTACATGTGTATGCATATATGTCTATGATGTTTATATGCGAGTTTGTTTTTTGCTGTAGGTGTTGTGGGTGCAAAACTTTTAATTGCTATGATTATGTAAGTCCCTGAATGTAACAAAAAATGTGAGTTCAAAGATAGTCTTATGTTGTCTTAAAAGCAGAACATAATTGAAAATGTGTAGCACTGTCTATGCGTACAGATGTTACAATTTCCTTTGCCACAGAATGTTTGAGCCATAACACAAATCGGACTTAAGTTGCATAAGATATACATTAATAAGAATCTAAAACTTTTGCTTAAAAAATCGCCAATGCACAATACATAGATAGAATGTACATACGCGTAATACGATACAGATAAATTCTTAAAGTTTAAAAGCCCAAACAATCAAAAGGAATGGTTATAATTGTAATTTTATGCTCAGTGTTTTGTAGCCCCAGTTTCAAATTAAAAAATATTCCTTATACCATGTAAGACCCCATTTACACGCTGAAGTTTTTTCATGCATTTTCTCTCTGAATCTTTTGTTTGTAGGCAAGGGGAGTAGAGGGGTAAAAATTTCAAGCAAAAATTCACTACTTGTTAAGTCGTGAATTTTTCTTCTAATTTTGCTTTGCCTTATTCCGATAGAATGTAAACACAGAGTTGCACAGTGTTTAATGTGAAAATTAAAGTTATTGATACGAAATATCGCACAAGCAAATATTAGCGCAAATAGTAAATATATTGTTGTGTTTTATAAATTATTAATAGAAATGTTTTGGACGAAAGAATTAATTGAACTGGTGTTAACTGTGTATGTTTATCGACCATAAATTTAAACCAGAGTTGCATTTTCAAAGGAAAAATTTCACTGAAAAACTTCAGCGTGTAAATGCGACCTGAATTCCGAAGAAGTTTTAAAACAGAATGAAAAAAACTTCATGAAAAAACTTCAGCGTGTAAATGGGGTCTAAGTTAATAAATAATATTCGTCACATTCAATACACAAAAAGGTACAAGAACAAGTTTTATACACTGTCATTAAACAAAGTTACACATTTTATGTACACACACAATCGCTATTGTACTGTACCATTTAAAAAGTATATACTAACCTGTATAAAATGTAAGTAGTATTATTTGTTTTGTGTTTAAGCAAAATTTTATTTTTATTGTTTAAGCATTATTTTTTTTTGCTTTTTGTTTCGCTTTGCCTTTTGTATTGTCAAAAAGTTGTGTACTAATTTTAAGCCTCGTGTTTGTTCTATTTGCCATTTGATTGTTGGTTTTTCCTACATTTATTTTATCTGTGTTACACTCTGAATTTAAAACTGTACGAGCGTTTTTTTGTAATTCCCGATCCTTTCCGTTTACCTATTTCAATACGTATTAATTCCAATCTAGACTTGACGATCTTTTAATAAGTGCACAAAAAAATATCACTTCCACCTCTTAAGAACATAATCAAAATTAAATCAGCTAATTTTGATAATCAAATGTCAAACTGAATTTCAACAGGTTTCCAAGAATCCATTGGCCAGTTTGGCTGCTTTGGGCCTGGCAGGTATGACACCAGCCAGCACTGGTGGTATAAATCACACAGGTAAGTCCCCTTACTCTGTTTCCGGAGATTATTCAGAATCTCTATCTGCATTTGTTTCACTGCATATGTACCAAAAATCGATGTTTTGCCCATTTTCAGCTTTGGCTGCCTTGGCTGGCTCGCAGCTACGTACGGCCAATGCGAATAGAGCACAGCAGCAGCAGCACGAGATGACAGTATCGAATGATTTGATTGGCTGCATCATCGGCAAGGGTGGTACAAAAATAGCGGAAATACGTCAGATCTCTGGCGCGATGATACGCATCTCTAACTGCGAGGAGCGAGAGGGTGGCAATACCGATCGTACTATTACCATAAGCGGTAATCCAGATTCGGTTGCGTTGGCCCAATACTTAATTAACATGAGGTAATTTTATAATATTTTAACCATTAGCAAAGTGTTCATACATATGCATATATATGTGTGATTGTGCTGTCTAACAAATTTTGTCGAATTTACTTGCAATTTGACAAAGTAAAAAAGAAGGTCTAAGGAGGTCGTCGGTCGTTGGTTCTCGGTCGTATCGGTCTCTCAGTACTTTTAAGCACTTTTAACTTTCTCTCTCTCTCTCTTATCTAGAGTCTGGGTTAGAGCGTTCAAAAAACAGAAAAAAAAGAAAATAGTTCAATATAAAAAGTTTATAACTTATACTTGAAACTTGTACTTTTAAGTACAAGCTATATACTTAGTGAATAAGTCGTAAGCCCACATCTAGATGCTACACATAAGCAGTTCTGAAACAAACTGAAATGTAAAACAGCATATTATGCACATAGACAAAACATAGCACCAGAACAACTTTTAACTCTAGCATTAAACATCTTGTTTTCAACCTTTAACTCTATATATAAATATATAAACCTAGCTTCTAGTTTACGTTTCTTTGTATATGTTTATACATATACAAAGGTCTCAGCTCAGCATGCATTTTTTAGGAGGTGGAGCAGGAGAAAAATGGATAGCAACAACTAAAACTACGTCACGCGTCGAACTCTCTCACTCACAAGCAAAAGCGCAACTGGAACTGAGAATGAAACAATTGGTACTTCAAAACACACTGCAGTTCAACATGTCAACAATAAACAAAATTAAAAAAATATATATACAAAAAAAACCAAATACAAACAATGCTCCTCTCTCCCCCCAACCTGCAACAAACTTAACTTACCCGAAAATCCCACAAAACAGTAAAAGAAAAAAAATTAAATCCCTAGAAACTTTTCTTTCGGTCAAGCCTAAAAACTAGAATTCAAATAATTTGTACTCCTACCATCCAATAAATCAAGTTTTGAACGCCGCTCCCACCAATAAACAATAAACCAAACAAAGCGCCAAAAAGTTTTCCTTAGAGCTTTGCTGTCTATCTGTTTAGTCCGTACCGTTCCTCCACACAAACACCTCCTTAACCTTTTTTTTTAAACAAAACACTAGCAATTAAAAAAAATAAAATTATCAACTCTATTCCACGAAATTATAAAAAAAAAATAATGTTTTAAAACATTCACAAAATAATTTTTAAAAAAGAATGAAAAATAAACAAAATACCCCTTAAGATCCTTTCTCTTTCGTTCTGTCTCTATCTATCTCTCTGTGTACCTCATCCACAGCGTTGAACTGCAGAAGGCCAATCTTCAGGATCAGGCAGTACAAAATGGCACTGCAGCCATTTCAACAGTTGGGGGTGTTTCTGGCGGTGCAACAACAGCAGCAGTTGCAGCATCTTCTGCCGGTGCTGTTAACGACAGCAGCTGTTTGACGGTGTCGCTCACCGGTAACAACAAAACTAGCAGCAACAACAGCAACAGCTCGGTCTGCAGCACTGGCAGCAGTAGCGGCAACAACTACGCCACCAATGGAAGCCTGAACAACAGCAGCAACAACCATAAAAGCGGCAGTACCTATGGATCCAATCAGGGCATTAATTCTACCGCAGCATCTGCTGCTTTGGGTGGCAGTCCTTTGGCTTCGGCCCTACAATTGTTAACCAAACCCGGAGCCATCACGGCCCTGTCAAATCTGAGCGCATTGGATTTGCTTAGCTTGACGTCTTTGGGCAACAAAGGGAACAGCACGCCCGGAGGACCGCCTGTGATGACCACGGGAGTAAATCGTGCCAAGGGACATTATGCGACATCGCGCTTCCGACAGCATCAGACCGATACTGGCGGCGAGTCTGAGAAGGCGCGAAACAAGTTTAATCCTTACTAGGGGCAGGCCAAATCCCAGTCGCACCAAGAGCGCAGAAGTATACCCAAGAAAAAAAAGCGATCATCATTTGCTAGTAGACAAGTTAATAGTAACTTTTTCTAGTTTTCTAGTTTATAGCGATGCGACAGCTATAGAGTTTTTGAACATTGAAGAATAATTGTCTTAGAACAAATACAACAAATTTTATAAGTGTAAAATTGGTAAAAGTGCTTACAATTTGAACACAATCGGTTGAAAGCCAAGTTGATGATCGCAACAGAAAAAAATTAGGTTAGAATCGAGATAATATTTATTATGTCTTCGATGCTGCAACATTTATCAATGTTTTTTGAAGACAACAAAATGAAGTCAGACAGTCAAAGTGAAAACTATCATGTGTGTAACGATTAAAATTGGATCAAACACTTAAAAAAAAAATATGTATCAAATATAGCAATAAAAAAAAGAAAATGAAAAAAAAAACAATGTGGAACTAGCCCAAGTATTGTAATCAAACTTTGACCAAGTGAAAAACGGCACCCTTCTCCTCGTAAACGTTATAGTTTTTTGTCCTTATCCTTATATATATTTACAAAAACACTCAACTTTCGTATATTATAAAATTTGCCAAATTTAAGCACCTTCTTAGGAAGCGTAGATTGTGAATTGCTTACTATCGATTATCGATTACATGCATATACTCATCACATAAAATAGTATTCAAAACCCTTGCATTAACTGTAACATATTAAATATCGTATAACCTCCTACCCTAGTTAATATTCATATTGCCTCCAATTAGAAAATAAGCTCGTATATTTTATACCCTAACCTTTAAGTATACAGCCCCTCAGCCAAGTGTAGAGTAGAAGAGAAAAAAAAAACTTCTTTAAGAAGTTGATCGAAAGATAAGATACACAAAGAAATTCCAATGCATTGTGCTCAAAAGAACTTGGCACAACGACTTTTATGGACCAATTCGCTCTAATTGACGCAATCCACGCAAATGAGCGTACAAAAGCTAAGAAAAGAAAACAAACTTTAAATAAGGAACTATAAATAAACATGAATAAAAAGCCAACTGAAGACAATGAGAGAAACTTACGTTTAAGTTATTAAGCGTAAGAAAAATCTTTATTATGTATTGGACTTAAAGTCATGATTTGTTTTTGAATCATAATTGGATTTTTCATACCCATTAAATTAATATTTTCTAAATTATTGTATTGTATTTATTATTGTACACTTGTTTTTATTTTATATTATATAACCAAGCACAGCAAATGAAATCCAGCTATTTTTGAATTGGTTAAAATATTGTTGAAATTAACGAAAAAAAAGTATTTGGAAATAGAAAAAAACGATACAAATTGTAATAGTTTAAGTTTTGAGAAGCGGGCTTACGATTTTATAACCAAATAACCAAATTGTGTACAAAATACGCATGTAGTTAAAATATATACTCGTATATTCGAAAATTTATACAAAATAGATTGAAAAAACTTAACACAAAAATTTCTTCTTATGAATGTACATTTGTACTGATTAATACCAATTACCAATTGTAAAGGAATCGCGTTTACCTTTAATCTCGATTCTAAGCTGCGTATTTACGCAGAACATCAAACAAGCAAGCATAGATATATGCCATCAAACAAAATTATATTAAAAACTTCGTTTGTAATAAAGTAAAGAGAAATTAAAAGAACCAACCGCCTACTTATCAAATTTGAACCAAAATTTTATTTTTGCTCTATTGCAATTAATCGAAAAATATATATCATGCAGTGGGCTTAGTTTATATCAGGTTTTTTAGCAGATCTGAATAGCGCATGTTTCTTGTCTGTTGTAGGTATTTATTGCAAAGCTTTTAAGAAGATAATAATTCTTTTCTAAACGAATTTAGCTCAACCAAAACCCCATCGTAATATAATAAAAAAAATTTTAATATTTGTTTAACTTAACAAAAATTCATGTTTTCTATCAAACTTTGCAGAATATCAATGGAGACCGCAGGACTGCCCATACCTGGTTATCATTATATCGCACCAAGTGCAATTGTTAAAACGCCCATTCACTAAGTGCAACACAAAAAACAAACAACAAACCGCTACAAAAAAAAAAACAACAACAACAAAATAATAATAATTTCAAAAATAATTACAATTCGAATGAAAAGAGGAACTGAAGCCGAGAAAACTGCATCAACCGACAACAGACAGCAGCGAAAGCGGCAGCGATGGTGGCAGCTGCACCGACGAAACAAACGTCGTCGAATGTTAAGTTATAAGCAATAAGTGAAAAAATTCATAAAGAAAGAAAAAGGTAAAAAACACAAGAAGGCGGAGCAAAAGGCATAGAGACGTCATATACGCAACGTTCACACACAGACTTAAAGAACACATACGCGTTATATTTATTCATTGATTCTTAATAATTATGATATTATTTATTAAGTTTAAAATAAAACAAACGAAAGAAAATAATAAAACTTTGTGTAACAACCGTTTCTGGGTGCGCAACTTAAGTTAATATGCGCCCTCACAGTAAGAACAGAACAGCAATTAATTATAAGCTTAGTCAAAATTAAGACAAACAAACAAACAAAAAATAATAAATTAATATTGTATTAACCAACAGTACAGAAAAAGTAAAAGCAAATTTCTAAATTCTGCTATAGTTTAAGCCAAGCAACTGTGTAGGCGCATAGCCAAAAACGATTAAAACAAAACCCTAAAATAAAATAATGTTATGGCATTAAAACAAAAATATAAACAAATTCAATAAAAAAAAATTAAAACCAAGCCGATCCAAGCCAGGCCAGACGGCAAGCAAAGCAGCAAAGAGATAAACTGTTTCTAAAGCAATGAAATTAACAGAATATGTTATGTTTGTTGTTTATATAATTATATAGATACAAACATATATGTATATACATTTGCATACATATATGTATATAAGGCGGTAAACATACATACATACTTGTATATTTATTAATATCATTTTTAACTTTTTTATTTTTATTATTGTAATTGTTATCGAAATTGTATTTGTGATTCTTGAATATGTTAAGATTCTTGAATACTTTAGAGACTGAAGGACAAAATTTATTCTGTTTATTGATTTAACTTAATAACATAATCTTATTTAAAACGATATGATTTTAAATTTTCAAAATTCGTTATAGTTTGTAAAATGAGAACGAAAACAAAACTGATCGTAACATTTGAAGCCAAATTTAGTTTTTTTAGACAACATTTTGCAAATTTTTTAATTTTTTAGCAAATATTTTTAATTAAGGGACAAAATTATAGTAACAATATTAAAACTAAGGCACATTTGCAGCGTTAAAAAGACTCTATTGCGAAAAAATATGAGAAAAATGGATTTATTTTATTTAATATTGCAATAATGTTTAAATTAAAGTATAATTATTGATTTTTTAGATGTTAAATTTATACGCAAACAAAAACATGAACAATAAACTGATTTTTAATGTTAAAATAACAAACTCACCAACTTGATTTGATTATGATTTAGTTTTAGGCCTGGCAAGATGCAAAACAAAACAGACAAACAATAATAAAAAATTGTGGCTTGATAAACAATATTGTAGAATAGTTATAAACCACAATAGTAACAAAGCACAAACCGACTCTAATACAGACACACACATACAGAAATACATGCATAATACAAATGAAGACAAATTCTTAAATTTGTTGGGTGTTACGCTCTAGCCAAGATATCAATCCATAAGCTAGTTAAGAACTTTGTTGCTATTTCGTTGTGTACAGGCAAATCAGACCGCATCATTATGGGTTAGTTCTCTACGCACTGTCAGAAATATGTGTCAAATTTTGATTAAACAAACTAATTTAACAATAAGTACGATTTACAAAAATTACCCAAACATATCCACAACAAAAATAAACAAATTTAAATGTAACCTTTTTTATTGTTATCAACTGCAAATTTAATACTTAATACTATAAAACATTAATTGTGAACATATCTACGAAATGCATGTGTTTTTCACTTGACAGTTTCAAGTTAAAACAAATATTTAATTTTGCAGCAAGTCTGGCTGAAAAACTGTGGACAAAAGAGTAGACGTCGAATGAATTCAGACCTTATCACTAAGTTGCCAACAAACCAGGAATCACAATTGAAATTTTGTTTTCTTTGCGTTCTTACAAAATATTTATAAACACACTTATGATGCAAAACTTGATTACAGGAAATTGTTAATAGTAATAAAAAAAACCAATCATAATAATAATAAATGCTTTACTGTTAACTTAGACACACTCACTATTCATAATTAACTTAAAATTAACATTAAAAAAATAAAAAATTAGGATCAAGCAAAATGTGCAACACAAGCAGCAAAATATCAAGCGAAACCATTTCGTGATTTTAAAGACAAATATTTCGCTGACGACAATTTAAAGCAATCATTTTTGAAACAAGAAAAAAAAACAACAAAGAATGACAGTTAAATCAAAGTAAATCCGTATATCCATATATAAGTAAATGATATATATCTATATATAAATATACATACATATATTAAATGAATTATTATGTACACTTGTATTTAAAATATTTAGTAAATTTTTTGCGCAAGTTGCAGCCAAACCAATAAAAAAAAAAACCAAAAATAAGTAAAAAAAATAATAATAATGGAAAGGACGCGCGTTGACGGGTTGAAAGCGAATAGTAATTGGGACTATTTTTAACACAAAGGTAACAGAAAGGGATAAATTTATTATGTGTATGTGTGTGTATAAAGAAAGTAAGAGTATACTTATATTAGATCAAAAAATATTAATTTGATTTGAATTTTTACTTATTAATACATATGTATGTTCGTGTAAATTATTAAAAAAATTTGTTGAAAACTTGTAAATTTGCAACGGAAAAATACGTGTAAGAAAAGCAATTTTAATGGTGCCTTAAAAACCAAACCAAGCAAATTTCTTCTGGCCCCATACACTTGACGAAAATCAGTACCTATGACACAGCTCTGTGCAAGCGATATGTCATATTAGTTTATCTACCTACGATTCTCTTAAAATTTTCTTTTAAATTTCCCTGCATCAGCATAGCTTGCCAAACAGCCCGCAATGTATCTTAAATATACTGACATATGTGTGATTATGAACATGCATGAGCCTTTTTACATAAAGAACTTATCCCTTTTAAAGACAACGACCCCCAATTGCTCAAAACTATTCGAGTTTCAACAACCAAAATAACAAGAACAAGAACTATTGTGTAGAGTTGCCCTTTGAAGTATTTGGAAATAATAAAGACAATTTAAAAATAAATTTATATAAGAGAAAACCAAAAAAATATATGTATTATGTATTTACAAGTATAGTATTTGAAAAAAGAATTAAACACCGCAACATTAACCGGAAATATAAACAATTAGTCAACAGAATAATAATATATTATACAAATACACAATTATAAATAAATGTTTCTCTTTGTGTAATTATAAATAAACTTGAATGTATCTGCTCACAATTTTACATACATGTCGAACCAAAAAAATTTGCACAATATGTGGAAAATCTAAAGCATTTAAGGCACTTACATATGGAATGAAATTATTGTTAAAATGCAATGCAGTAAAAAATATTTATATACATATACATAAAAATATACGGAATTAAAAATAAACAAGATAATTCTTAAGGTATTTTAGATATTCTTATTTAATATCCAAAAGAAAACAAATTGAGAAAATTATAGGAGAAGAGTGTTTAATTAAGACAACATATAAATTGGAAACATGTTAGGAACCACAGCGGAAAATTTAAGTTAAAGTGAGAAATATGCAGGTTTATTAACTATTGGTGTTAGCAAACGTTAAGCAAAACATAAACCGAAAACTGATGTAAAATAGGATAGAGCATGCAATACGGAAAAGCATGAGAAACAAGAAAGAAGGCTCTAGTCGAGACAGCTTGACTAGGAGATACCCTGAACCCTAGACAATACGCGTCCTGTCATTGTTTTTATATATTTGTGCACAACTGCGCTACTGCACAATAACTAAACTTCAATCGTAAAAATTACCGCTGTTTCTCTACCGATTTCTATAAAAATTGCACAGCTTTTCATTGTTTTATTTATAGTTTCCAAAACACGTTCCTCAATTTTTGAATTCAAGATTTTACTGCCATCAATATAATGTGTATATCGGAAATGGGAACACCTATCAATAATTTGAAACAATCTCGTAGTGCGTCAGGTATTTGAGAACTTACATTTTCAATTTTAAGGCAGTCTTTTATTGTCTTTGAGATCGACGCGTTAACACATACATTTTCACAATACCATGGTACCATTTTTCCCAATACATGGGCTAAGGGTTTAAAAAGTAGAAATCAAAGGAAAAATAGTGATTGAATTAGTGGCCAGCTTTCAGCTTAGTTTTAAATATATAAAAAAATGTATGCTTTCTGCAGAATTGAGAAACATTTCTCGATGAACAACTTGCAAAAATTTCCTTATCATTCATTCGAATGTCATAGGGATTTAAGCAAAGCAAAACATGACAAGGGACATCATATGAAAAATGTTTTGAGTTCTTATAACATGTAGGAAAACGGATTTGTAAATACTATTACATATGGTGAATTGAACAATTTGCTCCAGTGTAAGCAAATAATGTCGTTAAACTATAGATATATAGTACATACATACAAATATACTTACTAGCAAACCATTTTGTTACAGCATTATCTCGAACGGTTCAATACCAAAAAAAAGAAAGAAAAAGTAACTACGTGTATTCCAATTATTAAAGCAATTGAAAAAAGAAAATTGAAGGCATGCATATTGCCAGTAAAACATATTCGAAACAGCAAAGGTTTCTCAGAAATTAGAACGAAAACAACATATAACCAATAAAACACATACACTAGAGAATTCAATACATGCATACTTACATAAAGACATGCATACATATATTAGATGAATGAAACACAGCACAAGAACACATAGGGCGCGCTCTCTAACATGATCATTAGACAGACAATAATAGGGGTTTTCACACGCAACGTTGTTATTCGTTATTCGTTAAAGTTCTACATGTTTTTTGTTTTTGTAAATTTAACAAAATGCCGGCTTAACGAATAACACTTTAACGAGCTGGAAACCCTGACAAATTACTTGTTATTCGGTAAAACATTAATCATCTGTTTTGTGCTTTGTGTTTTGTCAGTTGTGTTGCAAATAATTGATTGAAAGTAGGTATTAAATATGATATGAGTTTTATTTATTTCCTTTTTATTAATAAAAGCTTTTGTCTTAAGTGGAAAACATAAAGAAGAAGCGTGTATTCCATTAATATTACAACTTATATTTACCTTCAATCAACGTTATTCGTTGAATCGTTTTTTCAATCAAATGTTTAATTATTTTAGATTTCTCACTTTTTTAGGCATTTTACTCTTTTCGTGTGTTTCTGTGTCTTACTTGCAATATCAGCTGTGTTGAAAATATTTTAACGATTAACAGCAGACGTAAAAAACGAGTCTTCACAGTTGGCAAGCTTTAACAAATTTAACGAACAACGAATAACAACGTTGCGTGTGAAAACCCCTAATATCTCTTGAGTGTTAACAGGCAAGCAGAATTGGAATTGCCAAAACGAAATCAGCACATTACATATATGAAACACACAAACTGTTCTTATTAAATTTAACAATTGAGAAATTACGTGTTTATAAGTATGTGTTATTGAAACCGATAAAAAACAACTCTAACTCTAACTAATAATTCAAAGAAACAAATTCTTGAGAGATATCACTTTTATGACAATTGCTTTTTAGATTTAAACAATTTCAAGTAAGGAAGCAAATTAGTTGTTAAGTGTCTCTATTTGTCTTTTATTTCAAGGAAAAATAAAAGAATGGAATGCAGCGTAAAATTGATAAAACTGAACAATTGGGATCAACTTATATTTAAAAAATAAGATTTTAATAGCAAAAAGAAATAGAGAAGCGTATGTAAAACAACCCCACAGTCGTTGGAAGCTGCTATCCAACTTAGTATATGAAAATAATTTCATAATAGTAGTGCCAAAAACCAGAACAGCTCAACCATAACTAAAAATATATAAAAAAAAAAATAAAAAAAAAAAAATAAGCTAGCAACAACTAGTTACAATTTCGATTCAAGTAACACAAAGTGAATTTGCTTTTTTTGGGGGAACAACACATAGGAATTATACGAATTTCAACAATACGCGAATTTATGTGAATTAATTTAAAAAACAATTACATTGACATCTGTTTAAAGTTCATATAACGCTAAATGAGCTTATTAAAAACAGCAACAAAAAACACAAGAGAAGAGAAAACAAAAATAACATAAAGGAAAAAAACCAACAGAAAAAATTATAAAAAAAAATTGGCTTCATTTCACAATAACATTTATCAAGTGGCTGTATTTTCAGTTTAAGACATGTAGATGTATATACATACTACTATATTTTAACTTGCGTGCCAAATCGAGAGATAATACAAAAATCATATTTTATTTGGAATGTTGATTGCCCCAAATGTTTTTTTTTTTTGTAACTATTTAATTGAAGGTGCAAAATAAAACTAAATACTCCCGCAATAAACAAAAATAGCCTCTGAAAGAAATCGTTGCATACTTTTGATAAAATTTATTTATACGTTTTGTAAAAACATATACAGTGGACCCTCGGTTAACGTACTTAACTGGTTCCAGCATCTTGTTCGTTATCCAAAAAGTTCGTTAAGCAAAACCATTATTCCCATATAAATCAATGTAAAATAAAATAATGCGTTCCAGGTCGAAAAAAATACTCTCTAATATGTTTGAATTTGAACTTTTATTGACACCGACTGAAATTTTACATGCAATCTGAGCTCGCAAATAGCTCTCAACACATAACAAAGTGTCTTTTTATATACATGTACTATGTGTGTAATTGCTGTAAACTTAGTTATGCATATATAGTTCGAAGTAGACCGACGCGATAAAAAAGCAAAAATCGCGCATACATACATATGAAGACACTGGACGTTTGTGCTCACCAAAACGGTCTTTGGAAGTTAACAAAAAAACAGTCTTTGCTTGAGCATTCCACTCATTGATCAAGAAAAGAGTTGAGCTTGCTTTCTCGTTCCTTTTTTTCATTATGTCTCAATAAAACAGATTTTTCGTTGTTCGTTATGCGAAAATTCGTTCGCTAAGCGAAAATTTTTTTTCCAAAAAATATGTTCGTTATACGAAATGTGCGTAATGCGGGGTGTACGTTAAACGAGGGTCCACTGTATATGTATATATTCAGATGTATGTAATTTTTTATAATTTCGTCATTCGTTAATGCACCAAAAAAAAAAAAACATTCGTAAAGTTGACACCCCAATTATTTAAAATATATATATATATATATATATATATAAAAAACAGTCGTATAATATTAAAAGGCAACTTACTGCCTATAAAATAACAAGAAAATATTTGAAAGATGTATTTACAAGTTGTAGAAAACTGCAAGGCAATCATAAAACTAGAGCTTCAATAAATGAAATGAACATATTGGACACAACTTTAAATATTTGTATAAGAGGCTAAACAAATCAAATGTTGAAAATGCCTAAAAAACTTTTTGGGAAATATATACTTAATCCAATGGAAAACAATTGCGTTATTTATGAAGAATAAATGACTTAACTAAAAGTTAGTGCCAATTTGTAGTGCAAATTATTGTTTGCCGAATGGTTTACTGGTTTAACTATTTTGTTAAAATTGTTTAAGAAGTACTCACAAAACAGTTGGTTTCAGAACCACCAATTTTTGGAACTTTTCGAACCATAAAATCGATATTAGTCGGTAAAGCTAAAAACTTAGCGCACAGCACCACTTCTTTTTTAATGTGAATAGAAACAAAATGAAGAATGTTAAATTTAACTGAAGAGCTAAACTAACCCAAAAGAAGTAGTTGCCAAGCCATAGAGCTCTACCATACGGCTTAGATTGTTGCACAGCCCTTAAAAAAATAATAAATTGACTCCATAGAGGATAGAAACTCTTTTTATTATATAACAAACACAAGTAAATAGAAATGGCAATATCAGATCAATAATGATTAAAATCAATTGTATTCGAATGCAGCACTGAAACACGTTTAGAATAATGTTAAACGGGAAACATTTATAAATTATTAAAAAAGAATAAAACGATAATGAAGTTTGAACTTGTTTATCTGTGTATAACAATAATATTTAAAATATTTCTTAAATGTGTACTGTCTCTCTATACAAAAATGGTATACAAAAAATATAAACAAAATAAATATAAATTACATTGCATAGATACAAAACAAAAACATAACACATACGCGAACAGGACAGGATCAAGCTGAAATGTGCGACTGTATAATGTATACCATAGTGTAAAAGGCTCTTAAAAAAAATGCATACAAGAATACTAACACACATATATGTTACCGAAACACAACATAATCACCACAAATACAACCATTAAACTACATACAATACAAAAAAAAAAAAGGTATTAATCTTTCATTGAAAACATAATGGCGAAATGTACAACAAAAATGGTAAAAAGTTGAAAAAAATAACAATACAAAAAAAAAAGCAAACTTTATTTACAATATATTTACAATTCTATAGAAATGATATTTAAAAATATTTACATATATATATACTATATATGGAAAATCCAAGTCATCACGTGAGTGTGAACTTATTCATAATTATGAGCAAAACAACAGATTCATGCCACACAACATACACATGACAAATCTACATACAGAAAGACATCGTAAATATGCTTCACAGAATTTATACACTTACACATACGTGCACATGCTTGCATTTGCAATCAAAGAAAGAGCGATACACACAAGTAAAGTGCATTATAATTGAATTTATAGATTTAAAAAGCGAATACAAGAATATAAGGTATGAAAATTATCAAGATATTTATTTAAACCGACAATTGTAATGATTTAACCAGTACATATGTATTATTCCCTACTCATATATACATCGATACATATAAATACAATACCATACATCAAACAGCAACAATTATTTTATTTGGAAATTAATCACGTACCAAATTGAAGTCAGCTACAAAGCATACAATTATAATATCATTAGCAATATAATCATCGATACAAACCAAAAACACTTACATGTATTGCAAATTAAGCCAAGTCAAAAAAAAATTTAAAATGAGAGAAAAAAATTTAATGCTATATGTAATTCGTTCTTGATCTAAATGTGTTTTGTGTAAAATTTGTACTTCAAATGTCAAACAAAAAAGTGAATAACAAACAAAAACACAGAATCGTATGAATTTTGTAATATAAGTACATACTTTCTATATGTGTGAAGTAAATTGAAATGTATCACAAAAAGGATGAACAAAACGAAAATGATAATGAAAAAAAAAACAAAAGTAAAACAGAATTAAACACAATTTTTGAATTCATTAAATAAAGGTATGTGTTTAGATATATTCAAACAAAAGAACAAACGATTTATTTATTTACATGGCCAAGAAATTTATCACATTCAGTTAAATCATTATGACTTAATATCTTTATACTCGTTACCGAAGGTATGAACGCAACTTTTTTCCACACCCTTCAAGCTAGAGAATTGAAACTTTCCATATATCTTTATCTATAGCCGGGACAGATAAAGTGTCAAGATTGGGGTTCTGCGATAACTGGGAGGCTGGCAAATCGATTAATTCGATAGCTCAAAATCGGCAAATCCACCCATTTCGTAAATCCTTAGGCCGGCCGCACACCGGAGCCAACAGTACGTTTTTTGTTGGTATTTGTCCGACAAAAAACTAATACTATTATGTGTTTTTGTTTGTCGGTCTTGGTGTGCGGCCGGCCATAAGAAGCAATGGATTCATGTTGGGTTCGACATAAGAACAGGTCTAAAGACGTTTTGTTGGCTCCGGTGTGCGACCGGCCTTACAGCTAGAACTACCCAATTTGGTAAGAACATTTTGGAGCCACGCCCACCCATTCTGCCCCAGACCCCCGAATTTAAAAGGCAAAAAAGCCTACATCTCCCACAGTTTTTGAGCTAGAGCCATCAAACTTGGTGCCAAGATAGGTGATGACAACCCCCTTAGAACTGCATCAAAGTTTTGGAGCCACGCCCACCCATTCCGCCCCCAGCCCCCCCGCATTTTGAAATCAGAAAAGCCTATATCTCCCACAGTTTTAGAGCTATACCTACCGAATTTGATGACAAGATAGGTAATGATGACCCCCCAAAAACTGCATCAAAAGTTTTGGAGCCACGCCCACCCATTCCGCCCCCCTTTTCCCACCATTTACAAACTTTGAGCTAGAGTCACCAAATTTGGAATGAAGATAGCAATTGACATTTCACATAGATCTGCATCAAAAATTTGAATGCCACGCCCACCCATACCGTCCCAGCCCCCCTTTCTCAACTTTTACAAACTTTGAGCTAGAGTCACCAAATTTGGAATGAAGATAGCAATTGACATTTCACATAGATCTGCGTCAAAAACTTGGATGCCACGCCCACCCATACCGTCCCAGCCCCCTTTTCCCCACTTTTTACAAACTTCGAGCTAGAGTCACCAAATTTGGTATGAAGATAGCAATTGACATTCCACAAAGATCTGCATCAAAAATTTGAATGCCACGCCCACCCATACCGTCCCAGCCCCCCTTTCTCAACTTTTACAAACTTTGAGCTAGAGTCACCAAATTTGGAATGAAGATAGCAATTGACATTTCACATAGATCTGTATCAAAAACTTGGATGCCACGCCCACCCATACCGTCCCAGCCCCCTTTTCCCCACTTTTTACAAACTTCGAGCTAGAGTCACCAAATTTGGTTTGAAGATAGCAATTGACGTTCCACAAAGATCTGCATCAAAAACTTGGATGCCACGCCCACCAATACCGCCTTAGCCGCCCCCATCCGCCCCAACGATTCGTCAAAAACGGTAGTGCGTGTATCTTCCAGAGTTGTGGAGCTAGAGTCACCAAATTTGGTAGGAAGATAGCTGGCAACGACCCCCAACAATATGCATCAAAGTTTTGGAGCCACGCTCACCCATTTCGCCCCCCTTTCCCCACCATTTACAAACTTTGAGCTAGAGTCACCAAATTTGGAATGAAGATAGCAATTGACATTTCACATAGATCTGCTTCAAAAACTTGGATGCCACGCCCACCCATACCGTCCAAGCCCCCTTTTCCCCACTTTTTACAAACTTCGAGCTAGAGTCACCAAATTTGGTATGAAGACAGCAATTGACATTCCACAAAGATCTGCATCAAAACTTTTGATGCCTCGCCCACCCATACCGTCCCAGCCCCCTTTTCTCAACTTTTACAAACTTTGAGCTAGAGTCACCAAATTTGGTATGAAGATAGCAATTGACATTTCACATAGATCTGCGTCAAAAACTTGGATGCCACGCCCACCCATACCGTCCCAGCCCCCTTTTCCCCACTTTTTACAAACTTCGAGCTAGAGTCACCAAATTTGGTTTGAAGATAGCAATTGACATTCCACAAAGATCTGCATCAAAAACTTGGATGCCACGCCCACCCAAACCACCCAAACCACCCCTAGCCCCCCATTCCCTACTTTTTACAAACTTTGAGCTAGAGTCACTAAATTTGGTTTGGAGATAGCAATTGACATTTCACAAAGATCTGCATCAAAAATTTGGATGCCACGCCCACCCATACCGTCACAGCCCCCCTTTTCCCCACTTTTTACAAACTTCGAGCTAGAGTCACCAAATTTGGTATGAATATAGCAATTGACATTCCACAAAGATGTGCATCAAATATTTGAATGCCACGCCTACCCAATCCGCCCCCAGCCCCCCCTTTCCCCACCTTTTACAAACTTTGAGCTAGAGTCACCAAATTTGGAAAGAAGATAGCTGACGGCATCCCCATCTGCATCGGAGAATCTTTAAGGCAGCGAACACCCCTGCCGCATCCGTACCCCTTTGCAATCAGGCCTCTTTTTACCGGTTTTAATACTGGTAACGAGTATACCGCAGTCAGTTGCGTCCGACTGCAACGTTTCCACTTGTTTGGGATTGAGATAGTCGGTTTTGCAATTTGTTTCGCACAGTTGATTACGTTGATAGCGATATTGTCGATGATTTAGAAATACCTAGCACGGGGAACATAAAATATAAGAATTTATAAAGCACGTTTAGATTTATATACTTGATCGTTAGGTTTTTACCTTTTATTAAGTATTATTACAAACAAAGGCAATTTGTATATATACTTTACTCATAGTGGTGCTCAGACTTAAGTGGGACACAAAAAACCCGATTCAATATAAGGCATTTTATTCTGTAAGTCATTTTCTGTTGCTTCAAAAATTGAACATTTCCAGCAAAAGTTTTCTTCTGGCTTTCGGAGTACTTGTGTGGCCGAACACAAAAAGTTGTTTTTAAATCATTTGTATCTAAACCTATTTTTGTTACCTCTGGTGCTCCCCATTGGAGTCATCTTGGACCTTTGCTATTTAATCTGTTTATTAACGACATTCCATCTGTTATTACTAACTCCTATGTATGTATATATGTTTGCTGATGATGTGAAGCTATGTTTCACCTATAATGATGCTTCTCTTTGTAACTTGCTACAGTCGGATTTAGGTGCATTGTCGGCCTGGTGTCGTTTTAACTTACTCAATTTAAATTGTTCTAAATTTAAATGTCTTTTTGTAGAAGTACCCCTCATACTGCTTACTACTTGCTTGATGATTCCCCAATTGACCGCGTGTTTGAAATTAAAGATTTAGGTATTATTCTTGATCCTAAATTAAAGTTTGACTCTCATATTTCGTCTATGGTCAATAAGGCCATTAATGTCTTTGGCTTCATCAAGCGGTGGTCGAAAGAGTTTAATGATCCTTACACCACTAAAACGCTTAATACATCCCTAGTACGTCCCATCCTGGAGTATGGATCTTGTGTGTTGTCCCCACAATACTCGATTCACCAGGATAGAATTGAATCTGTGCAGAAGAAAATTCTTCTATTTGCCCTTAGAAGTTTTAACTGGGTTCCTAGAGTTGACTTACCCCCATATTCAAGTAGACTCCTTTTAACAAATCTTCCCTCCCTATTAAACCGTAGAACCATGCATGGAGTATTATTTATTACTAACCTACTTAATGGTGAAATCGACTCATCAGTTCTTTTGAGTCGAATTAAATTTAATGTCCCAATTAGATCTTCACGTAACTTTTTACCCCTTAGCCTTGATCGTTGCTTGAGCAACTTTTTAATTCATGAACCATTTCGTGTTATATGTTCTGACTATAACAAATTTTATTCTATTGTCTCCTTGGAGACCTCAATTTCAGTACTAAAACGATCGATCCTTTTTTGTTTATCTAATCGTAACCACTAACCTCTAACTACTAATCTAACGCTGGTCTGATTGGGTTTTTCTGGGGTTTTCCCAATCCACGCAACAAATGTTGGACCACTAATTTTATTGTGAATTTCCCAGAGCTTTAACGTTAACTCTATACATTTTTTACCTAAATTTACTTTCAGATTTATATATAATTTTATTTTAATTAATTTTTAATTTAAATTTTATTTAAATTTAAATTAATTTGCATTTTATGTCAGCTGATCTTAGTTGACAATAAACAAATAAATATTATTATTTAGTGCAATGTCCATCTGTCTTTGTCTTTGTCTATGCGCGGGACATACAGATTCAGTGTCAAAATTTAGATTCTACGCCTACGCCAACTGAAAAGCGAAAAGTCCACGCATTTCCCACATCCTTACAGCTTAAACTACCAAATATGGTAATTACAATTGGAAACGCATTTTTACAGTTTTTAAGCTAAAGCCGCCTTGTAAATTCGGAATCGCCTTTATCTGCGACAGTTTTTAAGCTAGAGTCACCAAATGAAGCTTATGACATCCCCCAAAGATCTGCATCAAAATTTTGGAGCCGCGCCCACCCATTCCGCCCCAGCCCACCCCGCATTTAAAGGTAAAAATCATATACCTCCCACAGTTTTTGAGCTATAGCCACCAAATTTGGTGCCAAGATAGGTGATGATGATCCCCAAAAAACTGCATCAAAAGTTTGGTATGCCACGCCCACCGATACTGCCCTAGCCGCCCCCATCCACCCCAACGCTTCGTCAAAAACGGGAATGCGCGTATCTTCCAGAGTTGTGGAGCTAGAGCCACCAAATTTGGTGGGAAGATAGCTGGCAACGACCCCCAACAATATGCATCAAAGTTTTGGAGCCACGCCCACCCATTTCGCCCCCCTTTCTCCACCTTATACAAACTTTTAGCTAGAGTCACCAAATTTGGTATGAAGATAGAAATTGACATTCCAAAAAGATCTGCATCACTAATTTGGATGCCACGCCCACCCATACCGCCCACAGCCCCTCTTTCCCCACTTTTTACGAAGTTCGAGCTAGAGTCACCAAATTTGGTATGAAGATAGCAATTGACATTCCACATAGATCTGCATCAAAATTTGGATGCCACGCCCACCCATACCACCCCTAGCCCCCCATTCCCTACTTTTTACAAACTTCGAGCTAGATTTACCAAATTTAGTATCAAGATAGCAATTGACATTCCACATAGATCTGCATCAAAAATTTTGATGCCACGCCCACCATACCGCCCCCAGCCCCCCTTTCCCCACTTTTTACAAAGTTCGAGCTAGAGTCACCAAATTTGGTTTGAAGATAGCAATTGACATTTCACATAGATCTGCATCAAAAATTTGGATGCCACGCCCACCCATACCACCCCTAGCCCCCCTTTCCACACCTTTTACAATCTTTGAGCTAGAGTCACCAAATTTGGAAGGAAGATAGCTTGTGGCATCCCCATCTGCTTCGGAAAATCTTTAAGGCAGCGTACACCCCTGCCGCATCCGTACCCCTCTGCAATCAGGCCTCTTTTTACCGGTTTTAATACTGGTAACGAGTATGCCGCGGACGGTTGCGTCCGACTGCAACGTTTCCAATTGTTTTATACTGGTATCAGAGCATAGCACAGTCGGTTGCGTCCGACTGCAACGATTTCTCTGACTCATTTTACAGTTGTGCCAAGAGGGTAACGCAAATTGTTTAGATAGTGAAACTTTAACACAACTTTACTCAAAACAAGTGGAATCGTTGCAGTCGGACGCAACCGACTGCGGCATACTCGATACCAGTATTAAAACCGGTAAAAAGAGGCCTGAATGCAAAGGGGTACGGATGCGGCAGGGGTTTACGCTGCCTTAAAGATTCTCCGATGCAGATGGGGATGCCACCGGCTATCTTCATACCAAATTTGGTGACTCAAGCTCAAAGTTTGTAAAAGGTGGGGAAAGGGGGGGGCTGGAGCGGTATGGGTAGTTGTGGCATCAAAATTTTTGATGCAGATCTTTCTGAAATGTCAATTGCTATATTCATACCAAATTTGGTGACTCTAACTCAAAATTTTTAAAAGGTGGGGAAAGGGGGGCTGGGGGCGGTTTGGGTGGGCGTGGCATCCAAATTTTTGATGCAGATCTTTGTGGAATGTCAATTGCTATCTTCATACCAAATTTGGTGACTCTAGCTCGAAGTTTGTAAAAGGTGGGGATAGGGGGGCTGGGGCCGGTAAGGGTGGGCGTGACATCCAAATTTGTGATGCAGATCTTTGTGGAATTTCAATTGCTATCTTCATACCAAATTTGGTAACTCTAGCTCGAAATTTGTAATAAGTGGGGAAAGGGGGGCTGGGGGCGGTTTGGGTGGGCGTGACATCCAAATTTTTGATGCAGATCTTTGTGAAATGTCAATTGCTATCTATATACCAAATTTGGTGACTCTAGCTCGAAGTTTGTAAAAGGTGGGGAAAGGGGGGCTGGGGGCGGTTTGGGTGGGCGTGACATCCAAATTTTTGATGCAAATCTTTGTAAAATGTCAATTGCTATCTTCATACCAAATTTTGTGACTCTAGCTCGAACTTTGTAAAAAGTGGGGAAAGGGGGCGAAATGGAGGGCGTGGCTCCAAAATTTTGATGCAAATTTTAGGGGGTCATCATCACCTATCTTGGCACCAAATTTGGTGGCTCTAGCTCAAAAACTGTGGGAGAGATAGCCATTTCTGATTTCAAAATGCGGGGGGGCTGGGGGCGGAATGGGTGGGCGTGGCTCCAAAACTTTGATGCAGTTTTTTGGGGGGTCGTTATCAGCTATCTTCCCACCAAACTTGGAGGCTCTAGCTCCACAACTCTGGAAGATACACGCATTCCCGTTTTTGACGAAGCGTTGGGGTGGATGGGGGCGGCTAGGGCAGTATCGGTGGGCGTGGCATCCAAACTTTTGATGCAGTTTTTGGGGGATCATCATCACCTATCTTGGCACCAAATTTGGTGGCTATAGCTCAAAAACTGTGGGAGATATAGGCTTTTTTGACTTTAAAATTCGGGGGGGCTGGGGGCGGAATGGGTGGGCGTGGCTCCAAAATTTTTGATGTAGATTTGTGGGGGTTGCTAGTAGCTATCTTCTTACCAAATTTGGTACTTCTGTAAGGATGTGCGAAATATGTGGATTTATCGGTTTTGAGTTATCGAATTTATCGATTTGCCAGCCCCCCAGTTATCGTAGAACCCCCATCTTGACACTTTAATTTACTATCCCATAGATAAAGAGATCTGGAAAGTTTCAAGTCTCTAGCTTGAAGGGTGTGGAAAAAAGTTGCGTTCATACAGACGGACAGACACCATGACGGACATTGCACAAACTCAATATACTCTTTACCTTCGGTATCGAGTATAATAAGTATTGAAAAAAAAGTATGAAGTTTGTATAAAATTATAAATTTCGTTTTACCCTTCCCCGGTTTTAAGGTCTTTAAAAAGTTTTTGTATGAATAGAAATAGTTAGCGCATAATTCAATCGTAATCAATGCTATATGGGCTAAAACTTTGCACAGCTCATATAAAAAAAGCAATCTTATCACTGTGAAGAGCGCAGCATATCTGTACAATTATACATTTTAAATCATATTCGACAGGACAGGGCCTTATGAGAGACCACTTTTCAATTGGCCGGAGCCGGCAGAGAGAACGACTGAATGAATGCCGTGGAGCTGTTGCTGTTGATTGTTGCTGTCAGTGTGTCTCGTGTATTCGTGCAGTGAACAACGTAAAAATTGTCTTGCGTTTAAAAATAAACTTGGCATATAAAATCAAAAAAAAAAATATATATATATATTATAAAAAACGCCCGCACATAAATAAACTCAGTAAATATTGGAAACTGTACCTTAATTGTGAACAAAGTTTGATAAACAAATAAATGGCGACCATGGATGAAGCGCCACCTCCACCGACAGCAGCGGTCCACACACCGGCAATGCATCAAGTGAACATTGCGTCAAATATAAATACTAATCCGGAGGACATAACGCTGGATGCCATACTGAAGCACATTGGACAGTTTGGGCGCTTTCAGTTGATAATTTTCTTGCTGATCTGTTTGCCGATGATGTTTCATGCCATGTTCTCCGTGTCGTACGTTTTCACGGCTGGCACTGTTCTGCACAGGTGAACTTTGTATGAAACTAGTGAGTTAGTCAGCATTCAGTCACAAGAGATATTTTTCAACTCCAACAGATGTAACATTACAGAGTGTGACAGTCTCAGTAGCCAATACAACGAGCCCTGGACAAAGTACAGCATTCCAAAGAATGGCAAAGATCTTGATAAGTGCAATCGCTACGAAAACTATCAGCTATCTAGCTGGGATCAGTATCAAAACATTTGTTTAGCCGAGAATTACAATAAGGACGACATCAAACGATGTCCCGCCAATGAATTGGTGTTTCGCGATCAAGAATTTACCATATCTACTGACGTGAGTATCAAAGTTCGCTAGCGATTACCCACTTCAGCCAGACAACATTGGGGTCCCGAGACTTATCAGCCTATAAATACCAGACTAACACAAGTGTTGACTTTAATAATAAATCATCCGATTTAAGCAAGGTTTACAATGTCAGCGTGAGATTGGAAAATGTTTTGCTTCTGTCTGCCACACATATTTTTCACATAAGTTCGTCTCACTCACTCTCAATCTGTAACCGCTTTCGCTTGCATCTCAGCTTGGAGTGGAAAAAAGCTATTCAAAAATTTTGTTTTAAAAGCTGTCAATAGATGGCGTATTATCGAAATTATTTAGGTTTTTGCCTCTATTTTGCTCAAAACTAAGGTAGATGATAATAGAATTCACTTTTTTATATTTATTTGGTACATATTATCGAACATATAACAGAAAAATCATTGTTAAATGAAAAAAAAAAAATCGTAATTTTTGCGCCATTGCAAATGTGTTAGCTGAGTTCGAATCAACTGATTGCATTGTTCACGCTGACATTGTAAACTATCAGCGTACATTTTAGATTTTTAAAAGCTTCAATCCAAGCTAAGCTGACATTGTAAAGGAAGGTTTGTAATAAGGTTATGATCGTTACTTAAGCAACGACTCGTCTCCAAAATTATCCCCTGTCCGGTTTTGTAAGCCAAATCTAAATTACATTGCAGACACATTAATAACCACAGGCCTACAAATTAGATATCGTTGTCGATCGATTTGCTAGAAATATCTTTATGGTCTTATATTAAAGATAAAATATTCTTATCTTTAATGATTAAAAATTTAATCATACTTTTTCAAAAAGTTGTATATTTTTATGCCTTTTCGAATATGGATCTTGTATCGTATGACTAAAGCTTTAATTTAAGACCATATGGATGTTTTTAGCTCGTCAGGTTAGAAAGAATTCATAGCGAAAAGACTCTGAAAAAGTTGTGTACTTTTATGGCTTATCGAATGTGGATCTTGCATCGTATGATTAAAGCTTTAATATAAGACCATATGGATATTTCTGGATCATCATTTTAGAGAGAAAATCATACTGAATAGACTCAATAACATTTTGTTTACGGTCTTCAACCCCACTTTACTCGAAGCCTAACATTATTCGCAATTTGTGAATACAACATCGTTTTCAAATCATATATAAACATCGGAAACGATGGTCTTACAAATATCCTGTTTTATTTGTGTAATTATTTGAAGTTAAGGGGTTACACGGGTTTCACGGCTTCCAAACATCGATTTTTTTTATTGTCTTATTAATTTGTACAACATCTGAAGAATATTGACCTAAATTTTCAAATCGATCGGAGCTTGAATACTACTAGTATGCTTGAATACTACTTGCCACTGAAATATTCAATTGCGTTTTTCTCGAAACTTACTTTCAAAGTCGGTTGTCAAGATTTTTCGAAAACTTCTGAACGATCTTGATCAAATTTGACACAGGTCTTCGAGACACCATTCTCAAGTAGTTGAACGAAGGAAAATTTTGACCTAAATTGGAATTTTTTTTTTGAAAAAGATCTGCCAAAAATTTAACTTTCATTTATTTTTTTTTCCTTCGTTCATTTACAAGTTTATAGTCTTAACTAGAAGAGGATATTTTTTCATTTTCTATGATCCTGCTCGCAATGGCAGATTTCTTAATATTTTGATTTAAAAATTTCAGAACTTCTTTGTAATTTGTTTTTTTTTAAAACTAAAAGAAAGTTTGAAAAATGTATTATTTTTTAGAGAGAAAAAAAAATAAAAAATTTAAGTGGGGCGGTTTTTCGCCGAGGAAACCCCTTAAACTTCATTAAATTAAGAAATGGATAAGCATATTAAGGCCCAATATCTCAATGTCCGGTTAGTCAATTTATTCTAAGTTTAGTCGAATTTGAGTCTCTCAATATTCGGTTAGGAGTATATGAGAAACAAACTAACCGGAAGGCTGGGTCTTGGTTAAAATTTAAAGCGCGTATAAGTCACGATATATCGATAAGAATCATCGCTAAAGCAAACAGCTGTCCCTTGAATTGTATATTTATTTTGTTATTAAAGAAAAATGGCATCGCACAGCAGAGTTTTTTATATTCATTCAATGGAGACGCAATTTGACGAAACAGAGCCAAGAGTTAATAACTCGAGAAGTTATAGGGATAGGGTGAACTATTTCACTGATCTGGATGATGCCAAATAGCGGTTCAGGCTAAAAAAAATCTACATGCAAAATCATTCTTGCAAGGATTGTAGATCAATTGGCTTGCCATAGTAATAGGTAAACAATTAAGTTCTTTTGCGCGCAAATAAATCATATGTGGGATTTTAAACAGGAATCGTGCAATGTTGCCGGAGACCCAACTTTTGGTGGCTTTGCGTTTTTATTCAAGCGGCAGCTTCCTCATCACTGCGGGTGATTTCTGTGGAGTCAGCGTTTCTTCGGCTAGCCGTGCAGTGAAAAAGTTTCCCACGCTATCGCACTATTGGCTAAGGAGGAGATAGTAATGAATCCGTTTGCATTCAGGCGTGTTCATTTTAATTTTATATTTTATATACAATTTAAAATATGCAAAATTTGCCTGTCACCAACCAAAACAAAAACAAAAAACAGCTGAGCCGCTCGCTATAAATGGCAACGCTGTGTATATATGTGGCAACGCTGTTAAGGCGATAGTTACTTATCGATGAAAGGTTATTTTGGCTTTGAGAAAACCAAACTGTTTTAACTCGACCAGCAAAATAATGCGGCAGTTAGCTAAACGAAAATTTAACCGGACATTGAGATATTGGGCCTAAAACGATCGTATCAGATTAAATTAGATTAAAGCGCTACATTGTTGAGAGCCAATTGTTTGTAAAATGACAAGCTCTTTGAAGTTACTAGACCTGTTTGTTATTTAAAAAGAAGGCAATAGAGATTGTTGAGAAACCATATTCAATGTATATTGATCAAAAGTTTTAAGCCAGAAAACATAATCAAAAAAAATTGTTATTTAGCGTACATTGTACAATGTTTAATTTATTTAATGTCAACTACGAACAGCCAACATAAAATCAAAACTACTTCAAATTAAAAAACATAAAGTTAAAATTATAAAATGAAAATATTGAATTAGATTCAAGTTTAAAATAATTAAAACACGTGAAAACGTTGCAGTCGGACGCAGGCTTAAAAACTGTGGAAGACATACGCATTCCCGTTTTTAAGTTGGAGGGGCAGGAGGCGGCAGGGGTGAGCGTGGCATCCGAATGTTTGATGCATATCTTCTAGGGATGTCACCAGCTATCTTCCTACCGAATTTGACTCTAGTTTTAAAACTGTGTAATCTGCAGGCTTTCCGGTATTCAAAAGCAGTTGGAGCTTAGTTTGGGGGCGTGGCATTCAAATTTCTGATGCAGATATTTGGGAGAAGTCACCAGCTATCTTGCTACCAAAATTGGCTGAGGCGGATTAAGTTGGCGTAGCCTACAAGTTATTGCTGCAGTTTTTTGGGGGAGATCACCTTTCTTGGCATTAAATGGCTCTGGCTTAAAAACTGTATAATAAATATGCGTTTCCGATTTCAAAATGCAGGGCACTGGGAACGGAAAGGGTGCGCGTGGTACCATAATTTTGATGCAGTTCTTTTGGGGATACTAGTAGCTATCTCCTTACCACACTTGGTAATATGAGGATTAGTCGCTTTTCAGTTATCGATTAAATCGATTTTCCAACTCCCCTGTAGGCGTTGAAACCCAATCTTGACAATTAATCTGTCTCGAGCATAGACAAAAATATTTGCAAAGTTTCAAGTCACTAGCTTATCGAGTGTCGAAAAAAGTCGCGTTCATACATACGAACAAACGGACAGACACCATAACGGACATTGCACGAAACCAATTACCTTTGGTAACTGGGAAATTCAAAAAGATAATAAGTGGTCCAACATTTGATGCGTGTACAATAAAAAGCCCAGAAAAACCCAATCAGACCAGCGGTATGATTAGCATTAAGTGGTTATGATTAATTAAAACAAGTGGAAACGTTGCAGTCGGACGCAACCGACTGCGGAATAATCGTTACCAGTACTAAAACCGGTAAAAAGAGGCCTGATTGCATAGGGGTACAGATGCGGCAGGGGTGTTCGCTGCCTTAAAGATTCTCCGATGCAGATGGGGATGCCGCCAGCTATCTTCCTTCTGAATTTGGTGACTCTAGCTCAAAATTAGTAAAAGCTGGTGGAAGGGGGATGGGGGCGGTATGGGTGATCGTGGCATCCAAATTTTTGATGCAGATCTTTGTGGAATGTCAATTCCTATCTTCATACCAAATTCGGTGTCTCTATCTTAAAGTTTGTAAAAGACGGGGAAAGGGAAGCTGGAGGCGGTATGGGTGGGTGTGGAATCCAAAGATTTGATGCATATCTTTGGGAATCGTTATCAGTTATCTTCATACCAAATTTGGTGGCTCTAGCTCAAAAACTGTGGGAGATATCGACTTCAAAATGCGGAGAGGCTGGGGGCGGAATGGGTGGGGTCGGCTCCAAAATTTTTGATGCAGTTTTTTGGGGGTTGCTAGTAGCTATCTTCTTACCAAATGTGGTAGTTCTAGCTGTAAGGATGTGCGAAATATGTGGAATTATCGGTTTTGAGCTATCGAATTTATCGATTTGCCAGCCCCCCAGTTATCGTAGAACCCCAATCTTGACACTTTAATTTACTATGCCATAGATAAAGATATATGGAGACTTTCAAGTCTCTAGTTTGCAGGGTGTGGAAAAAAGTTGCGAACATACGGACGGACGGACATTGCACAAACCCAATATACTCTTTACCTTTGGTAACGAGTATAAAAAGAATCGCACTGGAATTGAGGTCTCAAAAGAAAAAAAGGAATAGAGTTTTTTATAGTCAAAGCATAGAACACGGAAATGTTCATGAATTAAATAGTTGCTCGAGAGACGATAAAGGTTAAGTGGTAAAAAGTTACGGGAAGATTTAACTGGGACAGTCAGTTTTATTTGAATCAACACAATGGAGAAGTCTTTTCCACCGTTAAATAGAATAGACATATGTAATGCTCCATGCATAGTCTTACGGTTTAACATGGAGGGATGATTAATAATATCGAGTCTACTTGACTACTTGCAAGTCAACTGCAGGCACCCAGTTAAATCTTCAAAGGGCAAATAGAAGGATGGGACGCTCTACGGATGAATAAAGCGTTTTAGTGGTGTAGGGGTCATTAAACTCTTTCGACGAAGCCAACGACATGAATGGCCATTATATATGAGTAACAAACTTTAATTTACAAAGAAGTGAGGAGTATGAGGTGTACTTCTGCAAATTGACATGAGTCATGTCACATGACTTTACATTTTGATCAACTTAAATTAAGTACACTGAGAAAAAGAAAGAACAAATGTTCTTAATTTTTCAGACTTTTCGTTCATAATTTTATGGTATTAAAATACAAATGGCGTTCTTAAAACATGCTCTTAATTTTGATTTAGTTTTTAAATTATGAACTGACGTTCTTGATTTAAGAACCGTTTGTTGATATTGGTCCATTTAATAAAAATTAATGGTAATAGGTGTACTTCAATGAACCACCAATGTGGCTTCGGCTTAGCTTCGGGTGGTAAATGCGTTCATATTTTGTGAACAGTGTTCTTGATTTGGTACAAATATATATCCGTCAACAACGACGAAGCAAATTGCAGGACACTCAGGTGGGATGGGTAGATGTTTTTATCGCAATGGGGACGAATATAGGAACAAGTAATATACAGTGAATGGCCACCAAAAGATATTCAAACATAAACTCTATGTCCGGAAGATCATGAGGAGGAATCTGATAAGCTAATGTTATTGTTTATGTTCTTGACCATATGTAGCGATTCCTTAAGTGCGTTAGATAAGCACATTATTTGGCGGGTATATATAAAATACATGTAGCAAAAGTCAATGTTGTAGGTCCATCTGGTCTGAGTCTGGGCTGCCTCCAGCAATTTATTCATTTTTAGGGGCAAAAGAAATTTATGCTCACGATTTCTTTTTAGTCTAGAATCGCATAAAATGCAATCAAACGACTCAAGTGAATAATGAGCTGCAAAATAAATATATTGTTATATTAATTCATTGCGGAAACATATCCATTATTCTATTGAATATGTTGGGGGTTTATTCAATAAAATGTATATAAATATGAAACTTAATGCCCTTTCGGAATTATTTGTGTACTTGTAGTTTGGAATTTTCTGCGATGATGAATGGAAATTATCACTTGTTGGCACCATCAACAATCTGGGACAATTCTTTGGCATACCGCTCGGTGGAATTGTGGCAGATCGGTAATAGAACTATCGTAAGCAAAAGTGCTCTGTACTATAATTGCGTTGATTTTCTTTACTTGGTCTGCAGTTATGGTCGCAGCTTTTCAATTGCCTTAGGCGGCGTTATGGGAGCCGTCTTGGGCATAGTGCGCTCCTACTCGCCCAGCTATATTTGGTTCCTAGTCTTTGAGTTTCTGGACAATGTGACCAGTGGCACCCTATACTCAACATGCTTTGTCATTGGCATTGAGCTGGTGGGTCCAAAACGACGAGTGCTCGCCTGCAGCGTGATAACCATTTTCTATGCTGTGGGCGAAGTGGCCCTGGCCATGTTTGCCAAAACATATCAGGACTGGCGTACTTTGCTGCGGATAACGTACGGTCCATCGCTAATTATGCTAGCCTATTTCTGGATTCTGCCCGAGAGTGTGCGTTGGTTGCTCAGCGTCGGCAATGAGGAGCGCGCCAAAACCGTACTGCGCAGGGCGGCCAGGGTGAACAAGCGCAAGCTGTCAGAGAGCGCGCTTGACAAATTGGTGATTGCCAATCGGGATAAGTTGCAGCAGTCTGATGAAAGCAAATTTCCTATTCGCGAAGCGTTTATCAATTTTAAGTGGCGCATTGCAAACTGCTCTCTTTGCTGGGTTGTCCATGTGCTGGTCTACTATGGACTTAGCTTAAATGTAGTACTGTTGGATGGCGATAAATACAACAACTTTGCATATATTGCGTTGATTGAAATTCCAGGTTTTTTTGTGCCACTTCTTATCATGGATCGTTTTGGCAGGCGCTACTCACTATGTGGTCTTATGTTGTTAAGTGGACTCTGCTGCATCGGCACCATTTTTGCAGGAGGCGATCAGCCGGTGCTTCAACTTGTTCTTTTCTTGGGGGGCAAACTGACAATCACGGCCAGCTTTCAGGTGCTCTATTTCTTTGCCTCTGAAATATTTCCGACCAATCTGAGAAACAGCCTGCTCAGTTTTTGTTCCATGATGGGAAGATTTGGTTCTATGTTGGCGCCGCAGACGCCACTACTGGTAAGTCTTTGCTGCCTTACATGCATTGCTACATTGAAATAATAAAAACATAACATAACAATAGGCCAAGTATTACGATAATGCACCCAGCACTTTGTTCGCCTGCGCTGCCATATTAAGCGGCTGTCTCACGCTTTACTTCCCTGAGACCACAAATCTTGTATTGCCAACCACGGTCAAGGAAGCGGACGCCATTGGGTTCAAGGAAAAAGTTCAAAAGGATCAGAAATTCAACCTTTCTGCATAGAAGCATCTATAGATAATTAAACATTAGGCACCTTTAGCAATTAAGTCAACCACTAGACATTTCAAAGACACAAGTTGGCACAATACATATTCAAAAACATAAAAAAAATAATGTATTTTTAGATGTATACATATGTATGTATTTATATATAGTATGTATGTATGTTCTTCTATGCATTCGTATGCTGGAAAATATTAACAAAATGTGTCTGCTCTAGGCGCTACAAGTCAACTGTAATACTTACAAAATAATAAAATTAATAACAAACTTTAATACAACAAATTGAAGGTTATAAACATTCTATCACTGTGCAGATAAGTTAAATGGAGGCCTCAACACGAAAGTCTAACCAAGAGGTCATTTAATGTGTCTACATTAGAACACATCAAAAAAACTTTCATCAAATAACACTGAGACCCCTTTTACACGATGAAGTTTTTGCGTCTGAAGTAGAGATGGGCACGGGCTGGGCTTTTATCGGGTACCCGTGGGCATCCGCGGGCTGGGTGCGGGCGGGTGTGGGTTTGTCCGTTCAACCCGCTTTACCCGAAATAAAGTTAGTAAATATTTTGGTTAATATTATGGTTCGAAAAGCTTAAAAAACATTGCAAAGTAGAATTATATGATTTCCATGTAATGGAACAATTAAAGGAGAAAACCTTAAATTCTTTAGAAAAACGTTTTTAGCCAACTTCAGTTAATTTAGTTGGATTAATTTTAAACCCTCCGTTTGAAGAGTTAAGTTTTTTATCAGAAGAAAGAAAAAATCATGCGTTAGAAACAGTGAATTGCATGATGATTGAATATCTCGAAACGTTAAAAGACAATATTGATGACTCGCAAACTTAAAACTCTTCGCCAAACACGAGTCACGAGTTTCAAGAGTTTTTTGACACGCATCAACCAAAATAACTAAAACTTGACAAAAATGCCATTGATTTAAAAATTGAAAAATATTATGCCAAAACTTCTCATTCAAACTTGCCAATTCAAGAAATATGGAAACAAGCAACTGACCTCAAAATATTGCAAGTTGTGTCTATAAATATATATTATGCATTCCTGATAGCTCTGCGACAAGCGAGCGAGTTTTTTCTTCATCTGGTAAAATTCTCAATGAAAGACGCACAAAACATTCAAGTGGGAATTTGGACAAGCTTAATTTTTAGTACAAAAATATGTAATTTTATTTAACAAAAATAAAAAATTAAGTTTTTGAAAAAAGTTCTAAATTTTTCGGGCGGGCGGGTTGGGTTCGGGTATGATATTTTTTATTGCCATCGAGTACGGGTAAAGATTGGCGCTGCGGCCCATGGGCTGGATCGGGTCGGGCGCGAAAAATTAGGCCCATGCCCATCTCTAGTCTGAAGCATTCGTTTGTTGGCAAAGGGTGTAGAGGGGTAACAGCTGCAAGCAATGCTTCATGACTTTTGTAGCAATGATTTATTTTTCTCATTTTGCTTTGCCTTATTCCGATTGCATGTTAAAACAGAGTTGCACAGTGTTTGATGTGAATAATAATAAAGTTATCGATACGAGATATCGCACAAGCAAATATTAGCGCCAATAGTAAATACATTGTTTTGGTTAAGAAATTATTAATAGTAATGTTCACTGAATCCATTTTATTTACTTGTTACTTCTTAAATCAATTATATGTTAACAAATAATACAATCGATGGCAAAGACGTATGTTTATCGACCATAAATTTAAATCAGAGTTGCATTTACAAAGAATGTAAATGCGACCAAATTTGCGAAAAACAGAATGAAAGAAAACTTCATCAAAAAACTTCATCGTGTAAAAGGGGTCTTAGCAAGTTGGCTCACGCGCTCTCTCGCTCTCTTTGCAAGCTGCTTAAATTTTAGACCTCTTTTACACGATGAAGTTTTTTCATGAAGTTTTTTTTCATTCTGTTTTAAAACATCTTCGCAAATCTGGTCGCATTTACACGATGATGTTTTTTCATGCAGCATTTTCTTTGTAAATGCAACTCTGTTTTAAATTTATGGTCGATAAACATACATCTTTGCCATCGATTGTTTTATTTGTTAACATATAATTGATTTAAGAAGTAACAAGTAAATAAAATGGATTCAGTGAATATTTCTATTAATAATTTCTTAACCAAAACAATGTATTTACTATTGGCGCTAGTATTTGCTTGTGCGATATTTCGTATCGATAACTTTATTATTCACATCAAACACTGTGCAACTCTGTGTTTACATGCAATCGGAATAAGGCAAAGCAAAATGAGAAAAATAAATCACTGCTTCACAAGTCATGAAGCATTGCATGCAGCTGTTACCCCACTACTCCCTTTGCCTACAACAAAAAAAACTTCATGAAAAAACTTCATCGTGTAAAAGGGGTCTTAGTCTCGAAACATCTCCACGGAAGAATATTTATGTTTTGCCTTATGCTTCTGTTCTGATAGAGCGAGGGAGGCTAACTTGTTAAGTTCATTTACATATCTTAGTTGGACATTCCTGTTACAGCGACTAGATTCTGTTCTGTTGCTCATTATTTCGCAAGCAATGGAGTGATTTTCATTTTCTGCACTGCCATACTCGGTCTGCAAAGTTTGCGACGCAATGAGTTCAGCAAATCGCTCTCAGCGCTCATTTGTCTCCATGGAGCCAAAGTCAATGGTTCTGTCTGATGAAGTTCGACGTACGTGCTAAGGCCTCTATTTAAAACAGGGTCGGCCAGTTGTATTGCGAATGTATTGCGTTTTACAATTTTTTGTTATCAGCGCAGGACATTTAAATATATAGAGTCAGTCAGTATTAAGTACTCTGATCAACTTATGTGTATTCTTATTTTACGACCCCATCACCTACAACTAAATGAAGATCCACATTGCACCTAGTATAATGACGTTTCATCAAATAGTATCTTGATCATAGCGTCAAGCCCTATCTACATGCATTGGCGCGAGGCGAGACTTGCGTTCGAATTCGATAGCGTGGACACTCGCTGCAGAATATCGCATGTCTATTTACATTGACGCGAGACTTCGGGCGTGCTTTTGTTTATTTTTGTTTAAATTTGCAACTCTGTTCAATAAAACATGGCAGCCCAAAAAATTCTAAAAACTTTGCCAAAATGCCTAGGCGATACCATACAATATAATGGGTATCATACCAAATATTAGATTAAGTTTTTTTTCTTAGATAAAATAGATACTGGTTACTTTTATAAAAAAAACCGAATATTAATGTTGGGCAAATTTTGGGCTTTTTTTTTGTTTATGCATATTTTCTTTATAAGTTCAAAATAAAATCTAAATATATGTACCTCTATGAAAATCTGATTTTACAAGCTATAATCTAAAATTTTTACATTTTACATTATTCTTGGTCTTATTCATTTTATTCGTGTTTGAAGTTGAAAAAAAAACCAAATATTTATGTTATGAACTGTAGCTCTGCTGGCTGAAACGGAAGATGAAATAAAAACCAACCAAACAATACCGATTCCAACAATAGATGAGGAAATGGAAGGCAATAAACCAACACCTGAAAAACCACCCCTAATGTCAGGGATATTAACGGATTGCTTCAATAACTTTAGAGCAGGGTAGGGCTTGAAAGTTTTTTATACCAGTTGCCGAAGGTAAAGAGTGTATTGGGTTTGTGCAATGTCCGTCATGTTGTCTGTCCGACTGTCCGATAAATCCACATATTTCGCACATCCTTACAGCTAGCACTGCCATTTGGTAACAAGATAGCTACCAGCAACCGCCAAAGAACTGCATCAACAATTTTGGAGCCACGCCCAACCATTCCGCTTCCAGCCCCTCGGAACCATGAAATCAGAAACGCCTATAACTTCCACAGGAATGCGTGAATCTAACACAGTTTTTGAGCTAGAGCCACCAACTTTGGTAGGAAGATACCTGGTAAAAACCCCCAAATGTTGCAGCCACGCTCACCCAAAGCACCCCCAGCCCAACCCCCCACCATTGAAAAACTGGTTTGCGTATATCTTTTGAGCTAGAGCCACCAAATTTGGTATGAAGATAACTGGTAACGACCCTCAAAAATGTGCATCAAATATTTGGATGCCACGACCGCTTCCATTCTCCCTTCTACCACCTTTTACCAACTTTGAGCTAGTGTCACCAAATTTGGAAGGAAGTTAGCTGGTAGCATCCCACAAAGATCTGCAGCAAAAATTTGGGTGCCACGAGTAGCCCCCCTCCACCCACCTTTTACAAACTTTGAGCTAGAGTCATCAAATTTGGTTGGACAATAGCTGGTGGCATCCCCATTTGAATCAGACAATCTTTGCGACAGTGTACACCCCTACCCCTTTGCATTTAGGCCTGTTTTTAACGGTTTTAATACAGGTATCGAGTATACCGCAGTCGCTTGCGTCTGACTGCAACGTTTCCACTTGTTTTCAAAATTTGCTCTAACTTTCTTCAATAAAACTATACTAACCATGCCCTTAATGCATACATTGACAGCAATGAATTCACTCCCAAGGCTCAACGAGACGGTTATATTCGCATCATGATTAATAAAGTTAAAAAATACAGTTATATAGTCAAAATCTTAAGGGTCGATAAAGTAAACTATCATTTTAACTTTAATCAGGAAAGGGCATTTATGGTTGTAGCCAAAAACATTCATCACTCTGCGCAAACTGAAACTATAAAGAAAGCCATAGAATTGCAAGGTCATGTAGTTTAAGGAATTCACAACATCAAAAGCCGCATTACCAAGGAGCCACTACCAATGTTTTTTTATAGACGTAGAACCACATAAGAAAAACTCTGAGTTGAACATAAACAGAAAATATATCAATAATGCTATAGTAACAATTGGACCACCAAAGAAAGTAAGTGACATGGTACAATGTTACCCATGCCTAGAATTCGGGCACACCATATCATAGTCCAATAATGGATTGAATAGCGTTAAATGTGCTGAGAATTACTCAAGCATCACCTGTTCTAGTGGGAAGAATCAACCAGCCATTTGTGCCACCTGCCATGAGAACATACCACAAAGATCTGCATAAAAAATTTGGATGCGACGCCCACCCATACCACGCCAGCCGTCCTTCCCCAACAATGTCCGTCATGGTGTCTGTCCGTCCGTCTGTATGTGTGCAAGTTTTTTGCACACCATTGAAGCTAGAGACTTGAAACTTTCCAATTTTCTTTATCTTTGGCATAGTAAATAAAAGTGTCAAGATTGGGGTTCTACGATAGCTGGGGAGGTAGAGCCACCAACTTCGGTAGGAAGATAGCTGGTAACGACCCCCAAAAAACTGCATCAAAAGTTTGGATGCCACGCCCACCAACATTGCCCTAGCCGCCCCAATGCTTCGTTAAAAACGGAAAGGCGTGTATCTTTCAGAGCTGTGGAGCTAGAGCCACCAAACTTGGTAGGAAGTTAGGTGGTAACGACCACAAAATAACTGCATCAAAGTTTTGGAGCCACGTCCACCCATTCCGCCCCTCGTTCTCCACTTTTAAATAAAAAGTTTTTACAATTTTTGAGCTTGAGCCACCAAATTTGGTATGAAGATAGGAATTGACATTCCACAAAGATCTGCAACGAAATTTTGTTTGCCATGCCTACCTATACTGTCCCCAGCCCCCCTTCCCAACCTTTTACAAACTTCGAGCTTGAGTCACCAAATTGGGAAGGAAGATAGCTGGTGGCATCCCCATCCGCATTGGGAATCCTTAAGGCAGCGTACACCCCTTCCGCAACCATACCCTTTTGCAATCAGTCCTGTTTTTACCGGTTTCAATACTGGTAACGAGTATACAACGTTTCCAATTGTAAGAATTGCCTACTGCCATATTTTAAGCTTAATTAATTTAAGCAGTGGCAGTGGCTGATAGAAATATACATGAAAACTATAGTATACTAATCAGAGAACTGCAAAACTCACATTTTCCTTGAATCAGCTCAGACGCAAAAGTTTTTTTTCTATTCCAGTCACTGAGCGAAATACAGCATTGAGTGAAAACAGCTCATGCTACCGAACAGCTCATTCATGTACAATGTGAGCGTTCGGTCCGAAATGCTTTGTTCACCTTCGCTCAGTTTACGAAATGTTTCGCTCACTTCCGCTCATTTTACGAAGCTAAGCATTGAATGAACTCAGCCGTTGCTGACGAACAGCTCATTAACAGTCTGTCAAATAATAGGCGCTAGCATGTCGTCACTGGTGGTCGATGCTCGAGTTGATCGCATTGCTCGACGCACATGAAGTTCAAAGCGATAAAAAATCTATGCGAGTAGCTGCGCAGACAACAATTTCTACACTGAATAAAAAATTGCGCAGATGCGGCGTCGCTGGTTGTTGTTAAAATTTGTTGTTTGGCTCTTTCTCTTCTTTTTCGTGCCCATCTAGGAATTGCACAATCAATTTTCTGCAAAATTTATTATTTCTTAGTATGTATTTGTCGTCGCATCGATATGGAGCAACAAAATATATTAGAAAAAATTCGCGCAAATACCTACACATTCTCAGCCCGACATTACATATTTTGATTTTTTTCTGTTTCACCTTCTTCACATTCAGCAGAAGCGCAGCAGAAGCGCAGCAGCTCTGCTGGCAGCGCACTTGATCATATGCGTTGAGTTTGCTCATACGCGTTGAGTTTGCTCATTTGAGTTTTTGTTTTCGTTCAAAACGTTCATTGTTGAGCCGAATGAGCGAACGCCCGAGGTGAGCGGTTTGAACATGAGCGTGAATAAACTCAGCAAGCAAACGAATTTACCGCAGTTGAGTGATTTAAGCATAAGAGTGATAACATATACAAACGCCAGTTTGAGTGCTTGAGCGGAATGGGCTTATTATTCGGGTATTGATAGTGTATGACCATTTTTGCGCTCAACGGAAGCCGTTCTCTGATACTAATATTATTACATACGATTGCCATTATGTAAAAAAAACAACAAAAACATTAAGGCTTTCGAAAAACAAAAATGAAAAATTTTTCAATATACAAATTTCTTTTGGAACACAGTAATGTTTGCAGACGAGTCCAAATTCAACCATTTTGGGTCGAACGAGTGAAATTTGGTGTGGCGACAGCCCAATACTGAACTGGATCCAAAAAATGTTAAAGCGACAGTTAAGCATGGCGGAGGAAGTGTGATGGTATGGGCATGTAAGTCGGCAGCCGGCGTCGGAAACTTGGCGATTTTTGAGTCGACGATGGATAAGACTATGTACCTCAATATTCTTAAAGAAAATTTGCTCCAAAGCGCCAAAAAGTTAGGAATCCGACGTGATTTCCGGTTCTACCACGGCAACGACCCCAAACATACGTTCGGAATAGTGCAGTCCTGGCTTACCTGGAACTGCCCCCACGTCATGATTCCTCCGGCCCAGTCTCCAGATTTAAATGTTATTGAAAATTTGTGGACTATGCTGGAGAACAACATCCGGAATCATCGGATTTCCAGCAAATAGGACCTTAAAAATGCTCTGCTGGAGGAATGGAGCAAAATATGCCCGGAAACCACTTGGAAGATGGTCTCTTCGATGAATAATAGGTTAAGGGCTATTGTAAAGGTTAAGGGATTACATACTAAGTACTAAAATCCTTATTTAACCTTTTATTCGGCAAAAATATAACTGGTTTGTGTCTGCATCTTTTAAGCTGTGGCCTATATTTTAGATGTATTTTTAGTTTTTAGTGTATATATAAAACTTAGCAATATTTTAGAAACAAATAAAGTTCCTTTTTTAAATGTGATAAAACATAAAACAAATTGGCGTTTAAACATTTTTTGTTTTTCCTCTGGTTTAAAATATATAGCACCTTAAACTTTTTATTTGACCCTGCATCATTTAAGCTGTGAGTCACTGTACATATATTTTTTATATGGCTAAAATTTATATTGAAAATTTTATTATTTAATTAAGTACTTAAAGCTAATCCGCTCGCAGACTAGCACAATCAACAAATTTTAATCTCAGCGCTTGACTAAGCTATTCGTTCGGTTGTGCTTGTGTGACCGGGTGCTATGGGCTGATCAGGTCTGATTTAAATTATCTGCTCAGTGATGCTATTGAGCAAATGTATTAAATAAAGAATGTGTCCTGACTTATGTGCATACATGAATTTATCGGTATTAATAAATTCCTTTTGTTTTTCATAAATCAACTACTTATTTCTGCGCGGAAATGGGAAAATTAATTGTGTTTCGGGCAATTTTATTTTTTCGTACATAATAGGTCTGTTCGATAGCTGCACTAGTGTACCCTAGTGTACACTAGTTCACAAAAAAGTGTTCGATAGCTGCCCTTTTTTACACTAAACTGTTCTGCCCTGTGTTTTTAAGTGTGCCCTGACTTACACTTTTCTGCACTTTTCTACACCACCAAAAATCAAGAGCAGAAAAGTGTAAAACAACAAAACAGCTGTTTTGAGTCAGTTATCGTTTTGGGACAATCAGTTTAACATTGCAAGTTGTTTAAAAATGTCAAATGAGGATGATTATTATATGGATGAGGAGTATTTGGAGTTTGCAATTGAAGGTTGTATTAAATTAATTGTTTATTTTTATAACTTTTTATAAGTTTTTATATTTTTTTATACAATATGTAGAGCCTGCCGTTAATTCAGAGCAGGAAGCAGCAGCTGCCGCACCCAATGAACAATAACTAAAAATCTAAAAAAAAAAACAAAATAATTAAAAATAGTTATAGTGTTGTTTTTTATTGATAAAAAGTTTACGAAAAATTCATTTGATTTTTATTAAAATAATGTTGCAATAGTTTCAGCATCGCTGTCTTCATCAATTAACTCACTTAAAGTGAAATTTTCATTTTTATTAAAACTCATGTTAAGGCCCAACCAAACGATGTATGCTTGCTTCACGGCTCGAAGTTGTCAGTCAGCTGTTGTTTGCTTCAATTGCCCTAACTTACACCTTTTTTGTTCGATAGCAGTTCTACACTTTTTTACACTTAAAATTTTCAGAGTTGTATTTTTCGTGTTCTGTTCTGCCCTGCACTACCCTGCACTTTCTACTATCAAACAGACCTATTGTGGCTTTATAATAGTGGTATTCATTTAAAGTTGCATTGCTAAAAAAATCGCAAAGTGGCAACATTGCAATAAATATTAAATGAACTTACAACTTTAAATGAATACCACTAATATAATACATAGTTCGATAATGGCTTAAGGCTGTATGGCTGTAAAGATCTGTGATTAAAAGAATAGCGAAAGCTGAAATATATTCAACAGACAAGTCTCAAAATAAACATAAATATTAAAATGTTATTTACTAGTTGGAAAAATATACATTCTGTTAAGTTTAAAGATAATGTAAGATATTTCAAACTACTCACAACTCCGCAAGGTCTTATTAAAATAAAAAAAACCTATGATAGTTATAGATTAGCTCAGCTTCCATTGACGTTTTAAAGCTTTTTGGTTAATTTTTATATTGTTTTTTCATTATCACATCGGTTAGTATGTTATAGCTCAAATATTGGTATCTTAAAGTTTTGAAAAAATATTTTTATTGATTCTTATAATAATTATGTTTTCTTAACGAAGCAATTTCAATGTGTTCAATCACAATTAATTCGGTATCTTTGCCTATACAATATGGTTTCAATTTCTTTGTGTAAAGAATTGGGTTATAGACTTATTGCCCGTGGAAGAGTTCAATGTACAGTTCGGCTGCTTTTTGGCACAGGGTGGCGATGTCTTTTTTTTATCATCAGAGGTTGGTATTTTTCGCACCTGTTGATTAAGCTCACGCTGTAGCTTTCTGGCGATGTGAAAATCCAAATGCTCGGACATATCAACACTTTTCACATAGGTTTGGCATTCATCACAAAGGTCAAACGGTGAACTACTGCAGCTGGGAGGTGGCTCAAGTGGCTTTTTAACGGCCAGAAATTTTGTTATGCTGTTAATTGGCTGAGAAGTTGTTTCTGCAATCGTTCCGACTGCCTTTCTAGCTTTCTTCGCAGGAACATGTTTCGCCGTCGTCGATTGAACTAACACTGTAGTTTTAGCTGTAGTGTTGAGTCGATTACGCTGCATACCCTCGTGCTGTTCATCGCGCAGCTGACGATTCAATTGCTGTGCGAAGTGATGATCGCTATGCGTTTGCTGAGTCTTTACATCATCAGGTAAATGGGCGCCACACTCTTTGCACCTGACCATACTAATAAGATCAGCACGCAACTCAGGCGATGGATTCGTGGAATAATCATGCTCGACTTTACGTTTCGATATAGTGTGCTGTTGCTTTACATTTGTGCTGCTTGATTCGATCTCGTCCAGTTCTGCAGCCAAGCCGTTTATATCGGGCAAATCATTATTCTCAGTTGTTGACTTATTCGGCAGCTCAGCTGTATTTTTAACTTCATTTTGCTTATGCAGATAATTGGCAAAAAAGCTTTCCTTTAATTCAGGTGGCGTTGGAATAGGTACTGAATGGTTATCCCCAATTTCTTTGGAAACAGAGGTATCAATCAGCTTTTGCTCATATTCTTCAAAAAACCATTTCTTCGGTGAAGCTGTTATTGGTGCCTTAGTTTCTTTATCTGTTTCTGATTTGTTTGTTTGCAGCTCAGTTTCAGTTGAGTTGGGCTTAATTTTAATTTTTTCTTCTGTAGAATTCGCATTTACTTTTAAACTACCATCCAAATTTATTTCGTCTTTTCGTGTTTGCAAAAAATTCGCAAAGAAGTTTTTCCTTTTCGACTCTTCGGTTTGCTCAGATTTTGCCTCTACAACTGGGTTCCCAACACCCTCATTAACGCTAATACGACGCTTTTTGGCAGCCTGTTTGGCAAACATGGCTTGCAGGCTGTTTTGCGCATTTGATGCCGTCTCAAACTTACCCACGCTAATGCCCAGGAACTTTACGGCATTGTTGAGTGCCGCATCGCTGCCAGCACGGAAAAATGTCTTTGTATTGGCTTTGATTAGTTCTAGCGCTTGCCTGGCTAGCGTACTTTGATCGTAATGATTGAGGGGCGAGGAACGGGAGCCGGCTACCTCCTCTCCGTCGATATCTTGTACATATTGCACAACCATTTGTTTCGCCTTGCGGTTGTTTTCTATAAAATCCTTTTCCAAACGCTCGTGTATTTCTGTGGCCAGCTCACCGAGCCAGTGCTGCAGACTTTTTAGTCCTGTTATGTTGTTGCGACCAGGAAATTTTTTGCAACAGCCGATGCTCTTGGAGTAAAATCGTGGCGTGACTGCTTCCAAGTCAATGCCACGTGCAATGTGATACAGCCAGGTGCTTTAGGGATAAGAGTTGGTTCATTGAAAAAATATTTTAAAAAAATTTTACAGTGAACAATCGAAACAGAGTTAATGTAATTGTCAGTCACTCACCCGCTTTTATCGTCTAGCTTTCGCTGCAGTTCATTTTCGGTGTATTTAAGAACTTGGCCCAAGAATTTAATGCCCAGTGATTCACAAGCCGTCTCACCAAACTTACCGCCTAATCCCTTAATCTTTCCCACAGGCAGTTTGTCAAACAGAGATGGTATCTCCGCCAGCGGTAGAATTGTCTGCTTGTTGGGTTTATTCATACCCGCTGCCAGCTTGGCCAGAATTTTATTGTGCGCAATGCCAGCTGAACACTCATAGCCTGTTTCTGCCTTGACCGCTGCGCGCACCTCACCTGCAATGCACGCCCCAATGAGAAGACGCAGGTCGCTTTGACGCACAGCGGGCAAATCATTGGCGTCGTATGCCAGCATATATCGTTCATCATCCACGTAGGGATTGGCAAAACGATTTGTTATCTTATTTACATAATCGCCAATGTTGTCGTAGCCAACGGCAAAACTATTGACCAGTTCCTGTGGCTTTAGTGTAAAGGAGCCCTGCAAAAAAATGAGTAAACTGTTTTTCAATAATTTTCATAATTATTTTATAATTACATAGTTATTTTTAATGTATATGTGCAAAAATAAAAGGTACAGCGTACTATTCTTCGAGGCTACTGTATAAACTTTAGAACTTACCGTCTGCAGCTGTTCCACTCGCAGATTAACCTTTTCTGTGATATCCAGATAGGCCTCATCCACAGATGCGCGTTCCAATAGCTGCGTAAAGCGCTGCAGCACGTTTGCAACCTCTTTGCCAGCATCCCGATATTTGCTTGTGTCAGCTTTTTCTCTGACGTTAGGTACCTGACAGAGAATTAAATCATGGCACAGCTCCTTAGCCTCGTCTCCTCGCATGTGGCGCGTTACACCCTTAGCGCGTGCCGCATAGTTTACGGCTATTATGCCACCTCCGCGCCAAGGATTGTATTGTACCACTACGAGGGGCTTTCCTTGATACTCGGGCTTTTGTTTCTCCTCGACTTGGCAATAGAAGCAATCCATATCCACCAGCAAAACCACACGGTCATACTTGTTTTGCATGCTAACAAAAGCGCGCGATGAATTACTCATGATTATTAGTTATAAATACAGTTTGTTCACCATTTTTCTAAATTGGCGCGGAAGATTTTATAATCAACAAGAGGTAGCATGTGTAGTGAAGCGAAACGTTAAGTCATCGATGTTATTTGCACAGTAATGCATCGATATTTCCACAAAAGTGCTGCCACATATCTCACTTTTGAAATCAGATGTTATTCTGAGAACAGTGTTATTTCCCAAGTGGCAGCGCTGTAATCGAAAAAGTGTAAACAGGCAAATTGTCTTTTCTAGTTGCGTTGTTCGGGTACAGAAAATTAAAAATGTGCATGGCATTTAAAGTGACTTAAAATGGAATTATAGCTAGATAATAAAAACAAAGTGCCAAAATCGGCAAGAAGCTTGTAATTTGCGGCTGACACAGTTATTTTCGCTGTTTGTGAATGTACGAATTAATTGTTTTAATATTGAATGATGTGGAATAACTAAGTTTTATTTAACTGTTTTTGAGAGTGTTAAAAGCTCAGCGATAATTTAACATCATTTTATGAACTTGGCTGTATTAGTTGCGGCTTATTGTATAAACTTTCGACAAGCTGCAGAGCTATTGATTTTATTTTCGAATATCGCTTGCCAAGTGCATCGAACATAAAATACACTTAAACACACCCTCCCGCAAACATTCCAACAACCATACACATTGTGTATTACACAACACATATCTACATATGTACATACATACATACACAGTGTATTACACACTTAATCGTTCATTTAGGTTAATTCACGCAATTTGTAAAGAGTGCAGTTAGTGATTTGAGTTTGACTTAAGGGTTTCCGACGGGTCAAATATGTAATATGTACATATGTATTCCTTGTCATGATTTCATCAACATATTTCCGTATTTTTTTTGTTTTTTTACTAAAATGTTCACCGGTTGGGGCCTTTAAAGTGTGAGTCATATCCAAAAATACCATCCCTTGCCACATATGATTTTTTATTTAGTTTTCTACGAGTGCCAACTTATGGCTTAATTAGGTAAAAGCACGAAGAAGCTACCCAGCGTTAGTCAAGTGGCAGTTATTACTGCATGCCTGAATACTATGACAAATTTTGGTCGATTTTATTCCGCCGGCACTGCAAGTTTCTTTTGTAGTTGGAGCCTCCAACTTGGAGGTGTTGGGTATACGTGTTTGTGTGTGACCTTATTTTGATTGGGTTATGAAGCTAAAACAGCAAAGAAAATCACTTAAATCACTTTGTGTTAGATTATACATCTCTGACTACAACAGGAAGTTACATTTATGGATGGGCAGTATGGGAAGCTTTCAGCTAAAAGTCCATGTAATTATTACAGCCGTTTCTTGGTTTTATGATAAGATCCTCGATTTTAAACTTATGACTTACTACAGTTATAGTGAAACAAATGAATTACAATTTAAATAACATACTGTGCCAAACATATAATTAAAAAGTCTTTTCCATTTTAAGTTATAGTAATTCAAGAAGACAATCGTTGAAATGAATATAGCGACTAGAATTACGCTACAGCTGACCCTTTTTTTTCAGTAAAAACGCACAATTATGCTAATTGCTCATGCCCACTATAGCAGCAGAAACCACATGACCGAATTGACCAAAAGGTAGTCATCGTCATTTCTTTTAGGGGTATTCAGAAGCGAACAACTTGTACATTCAAATAGTCTCTGTCGGACGCGGAACGATGAAGTCATTAGGGCGTTATATTGTATTGCAGAATTTGTTGTACTTAAGAGATCATTTTACTACTATTTTACTGCTTGCAGTGACAAAATCGCTGTCATGGTGAAGATATTGCAGGCCTACAACTTTGCCAAGCAGCAGACGTATGCCCTAAATGGCGACATTCTGGCAACCACTTTGATTGGAAACAATCGCATTGCTATCAGCAGTGCCGAACAGTTCATAGAGATCTATGACATCGCCGGTAAGCAGCAGCAGCAATCAGATCAGCAAGAGTTCGCAGCTCATGATGATGAAACCGGCGATGCTGGCTCACCCACGCCAGGGAATGATGAGGGCATGCTAATCAGGAACACACTGGCCACGGTGGGTGAGGTAGTGCAGCTAATCTACTGTGAGGCGGGTAAGTGTGACATTATAATTAAATAGTTCACTAGCTATTCGAATTTTTTGGTTTTCGGCCAACTTAGTTAAAATTCTTTTATCCAGGCAAATACCTTCTCACGCTTGAAAAGGAACAAGCTGACAGCCCGGTACACTCGAACAACACCAGTATTAGTTGTACATCGAGCAGCAATAGCAACATCGTTTGCTCCGAAGAAGACACAAAGATGTTCGTTCGCATCTATGCAAACTTTTGGAAGTTTCCTGAAGCCAAGTTGAACGAGCTGCCCATTACAATACGAATTGCCTCGATGACAACGCCTAAAACGCCGCTAGTGGAGAGCATTGATGTGATCGAGCTACCACTGCGAAGTCCACCTGAGCTAGTGCAGTGCTGTCAAACATCGGGCAACATCATAGTGAGCAGCAGGGATCGCATATATCTGTATGAGCACACGCAGTGCGTGCATGAGAATACCCAGCCTAGATTCTCCTTCATCGATTTTCTACCCTTCAAGTTCTTCGTGCAGCTGAATTTTGTTCCGCTACGTCTGTGCCTGGCCGAAAATGTGATCGCCTGTCTAAGTCATCGATATTGTGTTGCCTTTAAAGTGGTGGATGCGCTGGCCAATAAGAAAACAACAGCATCACCGGCTGAGGCTAATGAAATCAGTTGCTTGGATAACGATTATGCTGGCGATGAGCCACTGTCTGAGTCTTTCAGCATAGGCAGCAAGGCCAGTGCCACTGCTGTGAGTAGCACACACAGTCAGCAGAGCTGCGACAGTGAATACCTGCAATCATCCAGCAGCGCCAAGCATGCTTTCCCCAACGGCCCAGGCTTAGCCAGTCGAACCCCACTAGATTTCAATGTAGCGAAATTGGTTAACTCTGCCAATGGTCGTGAGTTTGAGCCGGAGTTGCGTTCACAGTGGGATCAATGCGATAGTGGCAGCAGTCGCAGCAAGGAAGACAGCACTCAAGATATAACCATAGCGCCACAGCGTGCCGCTGACATTAAAATCAAGCTTATTAACGAGGCGAAGGCCATGAACGTGAGAGGAATTTTAGCTGGCGGCAGCAGTTTGGCCGAGGATGCATCTATTCAGTACGGAGTACGAAAACTACTCCAGATCTGCATGAAGACTTCCGAGCCTCAGTCGCGTGTTTTGGATATACTGCGGTGCATGGATCTAAAGGCGATTTACCAACGCAGTAGCGAGCAGCAAATTGATGATGATGATGAGTACGACATGGGCAATCAACAAGTGCCAAACGCTGTCACCACCTTTAAGCATGCGAATCGACGCACCCTTAAATCGTCGCAGCATCAACGCTGCGTGGGATATGCTCTCCTCGTGGCCAGCAGTGTTGATGGTTTTTTGTATCAGTTCTGCGCTCAGGGCACGTGGTATAGTGAGAACGAAAAGCCTGTGGGCAGCTATAGTTTTACGGCGCCCGTGTTGCAGGTTCATCTTAATGATTATGTTATTTATGCCGTCACATCAGAGTCAGTGGAGACGCATACGTCGCGCATTGGCCACAAGCTGTTTCACAATCGATTTGAGTATCCGAGCATTGGAGAACTGTTCCCCGAGGAGTCCTCACCCGACGTGAGCTCAGCCATTGCCGTTATTGGCCTTGCTTCCTTTATGCATGTGCAGTTTGTCTGTGTTAACCGGGAGCAACTCGTACTGATCACAAATGCCGCGCTAGAGCAACACAAGCGTCGCAGCACTGGCGAAGTGGCTGTGGTTTCCGTTAAGCGCAACATTGCTGCCAGATTACTGGCAGAGGCTAAAGCCAAGCACAGCAGCTTACTAAAAAGCAGTAGCTGTGCCGCCCAATCTTCGGTGGTGAATGAGTGGACACTGTACAATCTGGAGGTACCTAAATTAGAACATATCATTGAGGATCTCGAAGGCATTGCCGAATCTTACCGCAGTGCAAGCAGCTCCAACTTCTACGACCTCATGGAGGAGGCGCATGTCATGCTCAGGTTGAGTCTAACACTGCAAGGCGAGCGTCTTGGTCAGGAGAGGGAACAAGCGCTGCGAAAAATGTTGATGTTAAATTGCAGAAAGTTGGCTGATTTTTCAATAAGGTGAGTTGATAAACGACAAGATTTAACGAGATTTTTAAAACATTTTAGCGATTTGTTTAAAGTACCCTTATCGTATGCAAACCAAAATACATATATCTCGTCTGTTCTTCTTGATCGTCTTTGATATTCGTTGTAACTTATTGCACTGTGTTCAATCTCTACAACTCATAATGTCTTCACTTAAAAAAAATTTGTATGTTAAATACACTTGTACAGTGCAGTACTTACTTATATTAACAATTACAACCTAAAAAGTTTTACAACTAACTTAATTTATCTTTTAATTTCTTCAACTTTCTTTCTAAAACAGCTGTAATAAGCAAGAAGTTTATTTGCAAGCAACTGGATTCTATAAAATGTGCCAGATTCAACTTGTAGACATTTACAATAGTTACATTCGAAAGCTCGTGGATACAGAACAGTTGGTGGAAACATCGCAGCTGGTTGGGCTCATTTATACCGTAAAACTTTTTCTGCTTGGCATGGGCACAGATCGTCTGAGGTCTTCGTTTTTGAATCAAATAGTACCAGCGTATTTTACACCTTCCCGAGTGCTGCAACACGGTTATAAGCAGACATCCCTTTCGCTTGAGTTTCTTAATATGTTCATCAAACATGCACCATCGGACTTAGCCCAGATAATGCTTAGTTCACCGGTGGTTGCTGATGCCATGAGCGGTGAGCTGATCAACTATCTCAAGTCCTTGACGACGCCGTAAGTACATAGTAAGTCAAAAATCGAAGCATTAAGCATAATGATAAAATGTTTTTTAGCACACCCGAAGAGCAGCTTTTGCTGGCTGTGACAGCTTGCCGCATGTCCAACTATATGTTAGCTCAGGAAGTAATATCCAAGTCCACTCGTCGCACTTTGGCTGTGGCGTTGATCAAACACAAAAACGTTCTCTTTGATGATAGCACTGTACTGTATCAGCGACGTCAGCAGCCGGATCAGTTACAATTAACGGCACGAAAACGATCCCGTCGTGGCACCGCCCAAGCGCAGTGTAAATCATTCAACGGTGTCATGGCAACGTCGATACCAATTGCCATTGTTTCGTTCTCAGATTTCAGTGAGACTATTCTGCTGGCCATTGAGCAGCCAGAAATTATTGAGGCCATATGTGATGCGTTTATTCACGCACTGTGCATTGAACACAGCATTACGCTAGACGTAGTGTTGCAGCTATTTCTGAACTATATTGCCTCGCACATTGGACAGAAAGGATATCAAACCTCTCAGAAGGTCTTCGTCAGTATATTGCAAGTTTACTATTATGATCTCTTCGATGTTAGTTCATCACTGCGGCTGCATGAGGTAAGGTCACAGACGCCGCCACAGCTGGACGATGATTACGATGACGAATGCAGCAGCTCGCGTGCTCCATCGCTGCACAGCGAAGCAGATGTCCATTCCTTGTCAAGCTCATGTACTAGTTCGGCGCCGGATGAGCGTTCCTTTAGAAGTCAGCAGCGCATTGTGTACGATCAATTGCAGGAGCAACAAGTCAGTTCGCCCCATCATCAAGAGCGCAACTCAAATGCTTCGTTATCACAGCCGCAACCGGAAGATGATTTGGCTGCCATAAACTTAAAGGGTCTCAAAATCCTTTTTCGCATGTACATGGGCCGTTTAAAGTCGCTAAGTGATCTGCAGTCTACTGATTTAGAACAACAAAGCAACCGTGAAGATTTTCTTAATCTGCGCATGGAATGCATTGCTTATATGGTTGGCATGGCGCCTAATTATTGTACCAAACCAAGCGTACGGCATGCAAACGAACTTATATCACACAAGCTTGTATACGTGCCCTATATACCGGATTATAAGTTCCCTGAAGGCGTTAAGTTCCAACAACATATCAAAGCTTATATTCGGCCAATTCCCTGTTTGCTGGAGCGACCGCAGTACTTAAACCGTTTACCGCCGTTTGAGCGCAGCGATTTCAGCTATCCTAAAAAAGATGATGGCGAACTCACAGTGCGTTTTACGGGCTGGCACAATGAACTGCTGACATTGACGCTTAAAATTCAGAGTCTGTTGGCTTCCAGCAAGGTAGATCGTGAGATCATTTCCGAGTTTCTGGCTTTTATACAGAAATCACCTAACTTGATGGGCATTGATAGCTTTTTGGTAATAATATTGCCCAAGAACTTAGCCATCAACTATATGCTGAGTTTCTGTCCCGAATTCTTGTGGCAATATGGGCAGGTAAGTTCTTAATTGTTTAATTAGGCATAGCGACATATCTCCGCGCGACATATCTCCGCCGAGCTGAGAACGACATATCTCCGCCAACAAAATGTACTGTGCGGAGATATGTCGCTATGCCCTTTAATTGTCAATCCATATATGTATAATCATTGATTAATGTTGCCTTTTAGTCCTGTGGATTTACACCAAAGCATTGGGAGTCTCTGCTCCGCAAGATATTGGGCAAACAAGACACGCTGCCTAATTGGAAAGCACACATTGCAGGTTTGTGGTCAAAGAGGTTAAAAACAAATTATGACAAAACTTTTTAAGCAATGTTCTGGAACACAATTTCTTTAATTATCATTCACACAGATATACTGAACAATCTGGTAACAGAATTAAGCTTCGAGGAGCTGCTACAATGCTTTCCCAGCGAGGTCATACAAAATCGGAATACAGCACAATACATTGCCAAAGAGTTTTCGAAAACGTGCGTTCTGTTCGAGCATGAGCAATTGATTTTCAAAAGACCCAATCAGCCAAAAGGCAGCAGGGAGCATTTACCTATGGATAACATTGATGAGAACAATGTTTTCGAGCTGACTCTGCGCAAAGCTGTGGCCAAGCAGCGCAGCATTGCACTGCGTTCAATGATAGAGTCAACAGGCACTCAGCTTTTTGCTGCAACCAGTAATCCTATGTATAATCTATAGATAGTCTGGATTTGGTCTGCATTTAATGAAACATTCCTCTTTTTAAAAGCTTAAAATTTTTCATACTGCAAATTTATAAGATATGCTTGATTTAAACCTAAACCATTTTCTTTGTTGTAGCTGCGGGTGAGAGCAGCCAATGTATAAATATCACTGCCATAAAATAAAAGAAGCTTAAAACAATAATGATCGGAAAATTCTTGTATTATTGTAAAAAAAGCGTTTGGTGCTCGATATACGAAAAATATAGCACACTGCGCCCAAGCTTTTTCACAATCATACCAGAATTTTTCGAACATTATTGTTTTAAGCTTATTTTTAGAAATTATTTTCCAAAATTTTAGTTCAATGTTTTTTAAAAGCGTTTTATTTTTTTTTGTTATTTTAAACTATATTTATTTAAACTACTTATTACTTTACGTTTATGGAAAATTCTAAGCATTTTAAAAAAATTCTCACTTGAAAAAATTATCAAAACATGATGTTTGTTTGTTATTTTGTCTGCAGTAAAAAGTTGCTTCGCAGTGATATATTTTTCACAGCAGTACACATATACACTTATATATGTATATAAGTGTAGATTTTATAATCTGATTCCCAAGGTATAAGTTACATATACCTATATATTGGTTTTGTGCAATGTCCGAGATAGTGTCTTTCTATCTGCCCTCCGTATCAACGCGCGATTTTTGGACACCCTTAAATCAAGAGACTTCAAACTTTGCAAATATCTTGGTCCATGTCTGCGTCAGAAAAAGTGTCAATATAGAATATACGCCCACTGAGTGTCTTAAAAACTTATTTCCCACATTTGAACTGCTAGAATCAAAAAATTAGAAGCCAAGCCCACCACACCTTTTGAAAGTGGAAATGTGTGTATATTCTACAGCTTTTATGCTAGAGCCATGAAATTTGGTGGGAACGTAGCTGGTGACGTTTCTCAAGACTTGTATAGAATTTTAAAACACACGCACACACCTTCAATCCTCATACTCCCCCCCTTTGTAAAGAAACTATTTACCACCTGTTTACTGGCATCAGAGTATTTCGCAGTTGGTGTGTATACTCTTGTTACTACAGCTTACCTAATGGGCAATATTTATTGATATTTTTGTTTGAAAAAAAAAAAAAAACGCAACATTTCGTTCGGTATTTATAATAGTAATTTTTGGAAGAGATTTACGACCACTTACTCAGGTTTTACTTCAAAAGTAGGCATATTTATGCAGCATTCACTAGTGAAATGCCATATAAAACCAGTTAAAGGCTTTTTATAAGGCTAACAAAAAAAAGACACACTCTAACTTAAAACTTTTATTAAGAACATATTCTTTTGCTCACTATTTGTGGACATGCATAGCTTTTGGTTTGTTCTAAGTTTAGTGTTGGAATAAGCTTAAGTAATCTTAAATATCGTATTTTGTTTTAACTCATATACAAACAGAAGCAACAATATCAAGTGATACATATTTATATTTTTTTGTTCTTGCATAAAGTTTGAAAATAAAAGAATACTTAATGTTCTATAAAAAGCTCATTAAATTATTTGATAAATTGGCAAGTTCATTAGCCACGCAAAGCTAAAAGACTTGCATTTTAGCCTAGCTCGCAGTGCCTGAAATATCGGTTGTTAGAATTTAAGTTTCTGATGCTGCGACACGCTTTTGTGCGCGTCTCAAGGTGGTTTATACGGGAGCACAAGCTGTGTAGAATCTGCTGCTCCCACCTCACTCCTGCAAACGTGGATACCGCAATCTTTATAAGGCTTCGTCGGAGAATGGTGGATACTGTGTTTTGGGTGATAAAAGTACCATATCCTCAGAGGATACGAAGAAGATCTTCGTTTGTGGTTTAAGGGAGAGAAAAATGCATTCGATTTGGAATTTCTATGATATGGCGTGAGCAGAAAAATCACACCACTGACTGCTACTTCTGCGCAGTTGACGTAAAAGGATTCAGTTCAAAAACAAGAGAAACATAAGTTATCCTAATCTTGACTCAGCTATACGTTCAGTGCCCCATAGCTCCGAGATATCTATTCTGCAGCCACCTTCCAGTTTGGATGAATACACTAGAGAGTTGGAGGACGATTACTTTACCTCCTCCGAGTGATTCAAGCTCAGATTTATCTTTTGACGAAGATGAAAGGCCTCAACTATTTTCTCAAGGTGAGCACAATGATTTAGTAAGAGATTTAGGTCTTTCAAAAGATGCAGCCGAACTGTTAGGTTCTAGATTTTAAAAAAAAACCTTTTATCACCTGGCACTTCTTTCTAGAAAAAGAATTTACCCAGTTTTTCTCGAAAGAAGGAAATTTAGTTTTCTGCAATAATGTGGAAGAACTCATACATCGCTTTGATATAAAGTATGACTCATCTGAATGGCGCCTATTCATTGACTCATCTAAGACTAGCCTTAAAGCAGTATTATTGCACAATAGAAATACATTTGCCTCGATTCCGATTGGACATTCTGTGCATATGAAAAAAGATTATAACGATTTGGCCATTATTCTGGAAAAAATCAAGTATCAAGACAATCAATGGATGATTTGTGGGGACTTCAATATACTGACATTGCTTTTGGGTCAGCAGGCAGGCTATACCAAATACCCATGCTTCTTATGCTTGTGAGATAGTAGAGCCAGAGAACAGCACTGGAAAACAAATGATTGGCCATCCCGAGAAACTTTAAAACCTGGAGAGAAAAATGTTATAAACACTACCTTGGTACCTAGGAAAAGTTTTTGTTGCCCCCTCTCCATATCAAATTGGGGTTGATGAAGCAATTTGTAAAATCGCTGCAAAAGGATGGAGACTGTTTCAAATATTTATTTAAAAAATTCCCGAAGCTGTCAGAAGCAAAGTTGAAAGAGGGAGTTTTCACCGGCCCCGACATAAGAAAACTTTTAACGGACCCTTCATTTGTGGAAACTATGAATGAAAAGGAAAAAGAAGCTTGGGTATCGTTCCAGGATGTAGTGCGAAAGTTTTTGGGAAATACTAAGGATCTTAACTATATAACCATTGTGAAGCTTGAAGGTCCGTTTTTCACCCTCATATAGACTATTTTCCTAAAAACCTGGGAGCTTACAGTGAAGAGCAGAGGGAGCAATTTTACCAGGATGTCCGTGATATCGAGAGAAGGTTCCAAGGGCGATGGGATGTCACTATGCTTGCTGACTACTGTTGGCTGCTTAAGCGAGAAACTGAAGATGGAAATCGGAAAAGGACTCGTAAAGTATCAAGGAAAAGAAGAAGAGGTTTCATAAAGAACATAAGTTAGTATATGTATCCAAATAATGTTTCGTTTGCTTTAAAAAAAATATTTATTGTTTGAAAATTTTGAATAAAGGAGTGCTTTAACTAATTTTTTGCAAAAAATCCTTATGTGATAGAAAAAAATGGCCATCATTTTGGAAATCAGCGCACTTTCAAACATATAATTCAGTAAAAATATCTCATGCAGCTGACAAAAAAATTTTTTTCGCAGTCCTGTGTTATTAAAAAAAAAACCGCCGGTCTCGGCTTGACCTATGGGCTGTGTCTCTAATACCCCGATTCCACTAGAGCAAGATGCAAGTATGTAATTGGAACTCGAAGATGCCGCATCTTTTTGTATTAGAATCCCATTTGTACAATGGGAATCTTATTCAAATTTTCCCCGTTGGTCGGCTGCATTCCCAGTTGGTTCGAAACCGACCAACTGGGAATGTTAGAAGTTAACATTACAGAGCACTGAACAGAGCTTTAACATAGTCGATAGTATGAAATTTGTAATCGATACTTGGTTTAAACAGTGCTGAATTGAGTAAAACAGCTTGTCATCAAGTGCATGTCTAATAGGGTCTTTCCACTGTTCAGTTACAGTAAAATTTATCGGTCATTTACCAATCCTGTTTCCATTGTTCAGTTACTGAGAGTTCAGTAAATAAATCAGCTGTTTGATTTGAGTTGTTGATTAAAAGTGCAGAAAATGAATCAAATTGAATATTTAAAAGCTTTATTGCCAATTTTAATGGCATACTTGCAATGCCTGCAATCTTTGCTGCTTTTGATTCATGAAAGCAATAAAAGTCTTAATACGGTGGCCGCATACGTTGCGAAAAGCAGAAAACGTAAGAGTCCAATTGAGTGGTCATTTGTAAGTATATATACAATTACAAGCTATTATGAAAAAAGTTAATAAATATGCTTTAATTTATACACAAAATAGCCAAGGCATGGACAATTCTGGGAGCTGGATGTGGCAAACAACAGTGACGAGTTTTTTAAGGAGAATTTCAGAATGGAGAGATCAACGTTTAACATTCTAGTGGAGCGTATGGAGAGAATGGCAAAACAGGATACCAGCTTTCGCATTGCTGTTCCGCTGGAAAAGCGAATAGCCATTGCAGTGTATACCTTGGGCTCATCTGCAGACTACCGAACAGTTAGCAGACTGTTTGGTGTGTCATCTTCAACTGTGTGTAATATATTTCTGGACTTTTGCAAGGAAGTGCGGCGAGTTTTGGCCCCTGAATATTTGCCACGTGAATTTCTGACCCAGGCTAAAGTTCAGGAGAATGTAATAGGTTTTGAATTGTTGGGATTTCCACAATGCTTTGGTGCCATTGGCAAGTTCTTATTTTTGTTTTGTTTTTTTCAAAAAATATTTATGTTGACATTTTCAGATGGAAGCCACATTAAAGTCCGCCCACCAGCGAGCGAAGCAACCGATTACTACAACTACAAGGGGTGGTATTCGGTCATTCTGTTCGCTCTTGTGGATTACCGCTATAGATTTGTTTACGTTAGCATTGGTTGCCCCGGTCGCGTGCATGACTCTAAGCTGTACGAGTGCAGCACTTTAAAAAGAATGGTCGATGCAACGCCACTTTTTGCTGCAAACAGGCAAAACATATGTGGTGTTGATGTACCCGTTCTTTTGATAGGGGACTCTGCATTTAAATTCTCCAAAACTCTTATGAAACCATACCCATTTTCAGTTTCAGCCCCTGATGCTGAAAAAACATTTAACTATAGCCTTTCAAAATCAAGGCGTGTAGTTGAAAACGCTAACTAAAGGCTCGGTTTCGGAGGATTGGAAAGGGGTTAGATAACCGCCATGACAACGCTTCACAAATAGTTATGGCTGCCTGCATCCTCCACAACTTTTTAAATGAAAAAAATTCATACATTTCAGATTCCTGGAAAGAAGTCACAAATGAATTTCCACAACCACAGCACTTTAATGTAGTAAATGACTTCAATGAAGAAGCTAGAACAATAAGAAATGCTATTGGGGAATACCTTAATCATCAATAAAGCATTTCACTTTTAATATTTATTTTATTTATTAATTATTTTTTTAAACTTTCGTTTAGTGCGCTAAGCGCTTCTTTGATGCTATTGCCCACATCCATTATAGAGTCCTGTACACTCCGCATCATTTCTAGTGATTCTTTATGGCTTTCCACTATTGCCATTTCAAAAGCGGACATTGATGAGTTGCTGCAGGTTTTCCGTCGCTAAGCTGGACGTTGGCTGGGCCCTGGCGATGCGCGCTCAACGGACGAACGGTCTGCTGATGAGCGCTCCATCTCCATAGATGAGCTTGGCATCGACTCATCAAGAATAAGCCAAGGCACCTCCTCCTCAGGCGCATCAATGGGATCTAAACAAGTTGAACTTAATAAATGAGTCTGATTTTAAACTTAAAGTCTCCTACCAGTAGATTCGTGCACCGTTCCCTCAATGTGAATGGTTTTGGCCTGGTGAAGAATCTTGTGCACTTTTTCAAAATGCTCCCACTTAGATGGGGCACCGCCAGACACGCCCTGTGCTTTCAACTCTTGTCTACAAAAAAAATAGCATTATTGAACTATATATATGTGATTATTAAAATGCATATCTTACTTATATTTTTTCGTCAAATTTTCTATTTTGTACCGGACTGACGAACATTCGGCACTTTCCAATCCGGCCTCCTTTAAAGACTCCGCCATCCTCGAATATATATGCGAGTTCCGCTGCAACCCCCTCAACCCTATATAATTCTCCTCCCACAGCTCAAACAGCAGTGTAGTGTGTTGGGGCTCCCAATTTACATATTTTTTTCGTGAATCCATCTAAAAATCTAATTGTTTTAAATAATTTTTAAAATAAATATAAATTTTGCGCTTACCTTTGCTCAATTACTCAGCTGTTTTGGCTATTTTAACACTATGTTAACATATTAACAGCGTTATTTCAGCGATAGTCATCGAAAAGTACGATAGTCGATGCCCAGTTATTCTCAGTTAATATTTACTGACAGTTTACTGCAGTAAATTTCCTTATGGAGAAATACACGCAAACTGAAGCTCAGTTACTCAAAATGGTAATAACTGAGAATAACTGAGCAGTGTAAACACGCTATAAAGAAACTGAGATATTCGTTAAACCATGTTTGCATTTTGCGCACAAATTAAAGCAATTATGTTTGTTTTTTTGGTGTCACTAATTTTATTTGTGTTCGAGCTCATATTTGCTTCCAATTAAATATAAACGTTTAATACACAAACAGCTGTCAGTTATCACTTAACATACCCTGTTAAACCAAGATGCAACTATGCAATTGGATACATATATAGTGGAATCACCTACATCTTCGACTCGCTGTTAATGAAAGATGCAGCCTAATGGAATCGGGGTATAACACGGCCGCTAAGATTTTACGTAGAATACGTTATATTTCAAATTTATCAAAAAAAAAAAAGACGTTATGACAAAACAATGCTGGTCATACATACTCTTTAATTTTTTTAGTTCTATGACACTAGACAACAATTTTGTCAACGCGACTACGATATAGTTATGCAATGATGCGCACAAATTCCGAAAGTGTATTCAGTAGTGCATTTGTCGAAGGCACGTAAAAAGAAACAATGACTAAAATCTCGACAAGCAGGCCAAGCTAGAAATGTTAAAAACGCACATGCATACAAATACTAACAAATTTTTACCGTTCTTGGCGCTGCATTATGCGTCATTTTCCCAAAAAAACTGGCATGTATTAATTTTTTGCATGTCCTTAAATTTATTAATAGTTAATGCAAACCTTGTAAAAATGATTTAGTTTTATACAAACACGCTAAGCTGCCAAATTTGGACCTGGTATGATGAAAAACATAAAACATATGTTTTGTAAAAGGAGCGGTGACACGCCCATACTACAGAAATAATTAAAAAAAGCCAATCAAAATATCATGCGTGGTTCCCGAGTTTTTAATTAATGCCAGTTTTTTGGCATAACACCCCTAGTGCGCTGGCCCGCTGCTTGTCTTAGGATAGAAGGGCCAATGAGCGCAAGGTCAAATGAAACAAAACCATATGCCCATAGTGCGCTGGCCCGCTGCTTGTCTTACGATAGAGGCGCCCATGAGCGCAAGGGCAACTGAAACAAAACCATATGCACATGCTATACGCTATCGCGCTTGCCACACTTATTGCTTTCATCACTAATTCATTTATATTTATTTTTTTTATTTCTTTATTTAAAAATTGTTGACAATTGAGTCAAATTATAAAAAATAAGTTACAATAAAATAGTAGAAGTAAAAAGCCTAAGCAGAGAACAAAAATGTCAAATAACATCACCGACCGATGGAGGTGTTTTATACCCCGATTCCATTAGGCTGCATCTTTCATTAACAGCGAGTCGAAGATGTAGGTGATTCCACTATATATCCAATTGCATAGTTGCATCTTGGTTTAACAGGGTCTGTTAAGTGATAGCTGACAGCTGTTTGTGTATTAAACGTTTATATTTAATTGGAAGCAAATATGAGCTCGAACACAAATAAAATTTGTGAAGCCAAAAAAGCAAACATTATTGCTTTAATTTGTGCGTAAAATGCAAACATTGTTTAACGAATATCCCAGTCTGTTTAGACATGCACTTGATGACAAGCTGTTTTACTCAATTCAGCACTGTTTAAACCAAGTATCGATTACAAATTTCATACTATCGACTATGTTAAAGTTCTGTTCAGTGCTCTGTAATGTTAACTTCTAACATTCCCAGTTGGTCGGTTTCGAACCAACTGGGAATGCAGCCAACCAACGGGGAAAACTTGAATAAGATTCCCATTGTACAAATGGGAATCTAATACAAAAAGATGCGGCATCTTCGAGTTCCAATTACATACTTGCATCTTGCTGTAGTGGAATCGGGGTATTATTTGCCAGTCCGGCAAGCTATGCCCCTTTACACAGCCTAAATTGTCAATTGTTGTGTAAAAATAAAAGTCAAAAAACAATAGAATAAAAATATAAAAACAATATTGTAAAGTATTTATATGTATTCCTATCGATTGTCTATGTTATGTTAATATATCCCGATATACCGTAAGCTAATATTTAAGGTATCGATGTTGGCATTAGTTATTATCAAAAAAGAGTGATTCTGCCACACTGATCTTGCCTCTGTCTCTTTTCCAGTGACGCTCATGCCAAGCGCGCGCAACTATTAACACTAGAAGAGAATCTTTAGAAATAAGTGCCATCATAGTTAATCGAATAAATAAGAGTTTTACAGCTCAGAAGTGGGATACCCGCAACGCCAAATCAGTATTTCGACGCCCAATACAACATGGGCCTTAACAAGGAAGAGATGGTTCATCTGCTAAAGGCACATAAGGTGGAAGTGCCGCCGCTAGCGACGATACAACAAATCCGCAAACTTGTTTCGGAGCTGTCCAAAGTTGCTGTTGCCTCGCCATCGGCTGTACAAGCGATGGCCCCGCTGGCCTCCGTGCCTGTCGCTGACCCGCTGCCTGCCGTCCCAGAGCTGACCCCACCGTCAACTACTCCTGCTGATGCCCCGCTGTCAACCGCCTCTACTGATGCCCAGCTGTCTGCCGTCCCAACACCAACACTGCCGTCAACTGCTTCCACTGTCGCCTCGCCATCTGCCGTCCCAACACTAGCACTGCCGTCAACTGCTCCGGCCGCGGCCTTGCTGTCTGCTGTGACCGTGTCAACCCTGCCGTCAACTGCCTCTGCTGCGACCTCGCTGTCCGTCGAGTCGGAGTCAATGCCGCCGTTAACTGCTCCGGCTGCTGCCTTGCCGTCAGCTGCTCTAGCAGTAGCCCAACTGCCAGTGCCCATAAATTTGGACGAGCAGTTGGCTAAATTACGCAAGCAGAAGGCAATATTAGAATTTCAGCAGCAAATTGCAGTGAAAAAGTGGATTAGTGACTTGGAGGACGCCTGCGAGATGCTGCAACTAGATGCACGTATGCGATTGGTCGCCTGCCGCCGATTATTAGAAGGAACGGCAGCCGTCCTCATGCGCACAATTACCGTGCGCAGCTACGAACAGCTCAAGGACATATTAATACACGAGTTTGGGCGATCGAAAAGCACGGAGGAAGTGTACGCAGCGCTGCGGAGCCGACGCCTTAGGCCAGGAGAGGGATACCTGCAATACGCAATCGAGATGCTGGAGATATCGATGATGAGTGCAACTATCCCTGAGGCTGAGTTGGTGGACCTCATCATCGATGGATTGCGGGACAGCTCGCCAGCCGTGGGCATGCTTTATGCAGCCCGAACAATCGACGACCTGAACACACTGCTGGAAAGATATGAGAGACGTCGAGTCCAGGCAAATGCAAGCCAACAAGTGGCTGCCGTACACCAGCATACGCCTCGACAACCCGATGGTTCCCTGCCGTCCACAAACGCCACCCCGGCCGCAAGAGATGTGCGGTGCTATAATTGTTCTGCATTTGGACATTATAAGTCCCAATGCACGAAGCCCCTGAGATCGGCAAATTCCTGTTTTAAGTGTGGGAAAACGGACCACATCTACAAAAACTGCCCGATAAAGATTGGAAATGCTGTCGCCAACAATGCCGCCGCTGCCGATGCCGTCACCCATTCCTGTTGCGGAGACGCCTTAGCAGATAAGATAGATCATCTACAGATGGTGAGTGTTGCCGTTATGTCAAATCAAGTGAAAAGCAGTGAGTTTACAAATATTTTCTCCCTTCTTGAATCGGGTAGTCCTAAAAGTTTTATTCGGCAATCTGAAGTGCCTTCCGCCTGTAGGCTGAAGCCTACCCCGTTGAACTGCCGTGGGCTGGGGAACAATCAACTGATATCCTTTGGAAAAGTCCAGTGCGCCATCAGTATTTTTAACCAAACAGTATTACACACATTCGATGTATTACCTAATAGTGCCACAAATCTGCCAATGATTTTGGGCAGAGACTTTTTTTGTAAAACAAATATAAAACTATGAAAATTTAGAATGAAGTATGCCAGAAGTCAATTGTTAGCCTTGAATAAAGCTAAAATAGATTGTACTGTGAAACTCACTGCTGTCCTTAATTCACTTGATTTGTTTAGGAAAGATGTCAAACGCACAATGACCAAAAATGAGTCCACCCGGTCGCTTAATGAAAATGAGTTTATGCCTGCTGAATCACAGTAGTGTACCACTGAAAGAGAGTGTTCCGTCATGTCTGAGCATTCGCTGGACGATGCCCTGGCAGCTATTAATGCAATTGAGTTACCTGCTGTTAGTGAAGATGAGTTTAATATAGAGCCTACTCTGCCGTTAGAACAATCTACAAAGATGCAGTCTGTTATTTCTACCTCTTATGTTGATGTCCCTTCCGAACTGATTAAACCAACCAATTACGAAATGAAAATCGAATTGACAAGTCAGACCCCTATTTTCTGCCGCCCCCGCCGATTATCCCATCACGAGCGCAACGAAGTGCGCCAGATATGTAATGACTTATTAACTGCCGGCATTATCCGTCATAGTAGTTCCCCTTAAGCTTCCGCTATAATGCCCGTTAGAAAAAAAGGTAATACAGTCAAACTTTCATAACTCGAACTTCCTTAACTCGAATTTTCTATAACTCAAATCTAATCGAGTGGCAGTAGCGTTTAGAACGAAAATTGTATGCAATGTTTCTTTCATAACTCGAACTTCCTTAACTCGAATATCTCCATAACTCGAATTCTATGTTTGGCACGTGTCCCTTTATTTCGAATTTTTCGGGGAAGTCCCAAATTATGAAAAATTATTCGCATGTGCTTCGACTCGCTGTTGGCGTAGACGTCAACGCCGGTTTGTAGTGTTGTCCCGTTCACACTCTCACACCTTAGAACTGGTCGTAATGAAGCGAAAAAGTGGTTCGCAGCCAAAATTTCTTGTGTATAGATTCAGTCGCATTTGTTACTTAACGAGAACAGCTTCTACGTACGTACAAAGGTTAAATAACACATCATGGAATCGAAACGTGTGTTAAAATGTTTGGCAATTGAAGAAAAATTCAAAAAAAAGATATTGACAATGGTGCTAAAAACATTATCGAACATTACTGTTCAGAGCCAGTGAATAAGAATTCAAATGCCATGGAAGATGATGACGATAGCTCGGAGGAAGAATTTATCCTACAACCATTCACGAATGATGTAGCGGATTCCTTGACGGTTTTGAACTCATTTTTACAAACAAATAGTAATACAACTGACGGTCATTATAAAGCATTAAACATATTAGAATCCCTTTTCACTAAAATAAACAAGAAAAAAATTAATGTTCAACCACAAATAACTCTGTATTTTACCCCACAAGAAGACTTGATATGTAACTGTAACTACATATACAAATAAATATAATTATATGCATACAAACATGCATTTCAGTAATTGTATTGTTTTTCGCCAGAATCTAGAGTTTAAATGACCAATTCCTTAACTCGAAGTCTCCATAAGTCGAATTTTTTTTCGTGTATAATGGTGATTCGCGTTATGGAAGTTTGACTGTACCTTAAGAAAATGTGTTGACTATCGCCCGCTGAATAAAATTACTGTACGTGACCACTTCCCGATTCCGCTGTTAGAGGATTGTGTTGAACATCTGGGGGGTAAATCGTATTTTACTGTACTAGATTTAGAAAGTGGATTTCACCATGTCAAAATGCATCTTGATTCGATTAAATACACTGCCTTTGTAACACCTGATAGTCAATTTGAGTACGTACGCATGCCGTTTGGCTTATGTAATGGTCCCCCAGTTTTCGCTAGATTTGTATACTTTGTGCTCAAGGACTTGATCAATAGTGGTCAATTAGTGGTTTATATGGACGACATATTAATCGCGTCGAGTGATTTTGAAACCCATCTGCAAGTGTTTAAAGAGGCACTTTATACCTTACGAGCATAGCTCGCAAATAACTCTCAACCGTTTTTCGTTTTGCGGTCTGCATGCGAACACAACCGAAAAAAACGATGCGCGTGTGCTCTCGCTCTGAACAGAACTTTTCGTTTCTCTTTGTTTTGGTTTTCGGTTAACTGTTCTCAGTTGCGTGGTTCTTGTTTTGCTCACTCAACAACAACTAAGAGAGAGCGATCCAACTGAACGCTCGCTCGTTGAGGTCAGCAGAAGAGCGAAAAAACAAAAGACTCATCGTAAACGGTCTTTTGTATTCACACCGAATCCACAAAAGCAAGTGTGATTTACACGTACACTGATATACACTCATACAGATGCAAAAGACACTGATCATTCGCATATACACTCATACAGATGCAAAAGACTTTTATTTTCTTCGCTCGTTGCAAAACGATCAGCGAATGAGCAGAGCAAAAGAGAAACACGAAATTGGTTTTTGGTTGAGCACAGACCGTTCGTTCAAGAGACACTGGTGAACGCTCTTGTCTGACTTTTTGCGCAAGTGGTCCGCAAAAAACAGTTTTTTGGTGACTGCAAGAAACGGTCAACTGTTATTTGCGAGCTCTGCTTACGAGTGAATGGGTTACGCCTTAAATTGTCTAAAGGCCTAACCAAACGATGCTTACGTGCTTAAAGCAAACGTTGCTTAAGCAAGGTTTCGTTAAGTTATTTTTTTAACGAATGCTTATACGCATTTAGCAAAAGTTCACTGAAATGAAACTGTGCTTAAATGATTAGCGCTCTAGAGCTGTCGCTGTTTTTTATTATATGGAAAATATTAAAAAAAATTGTTTATTGTTTATAAATACATTGATATAATACACTAGATCTTTAAAAAATGTGTTTTCTTTATTTTTAACATAACATAACTTTAAATTTTAACATTTATTTTAAATTGAATAAAAAAATAAAACATGGCAACAATGTTCCACTGCTACTGCCATATGGTTTGTTTACATTTTGCTATTTGGTGGTTGATTTCAAAAAATATGGAGAATAAAGACTTTTTTGAGAGACTGATAGCGTCTGTGCAACTGCATCCTGTGTTGTATGACGAGACTTCCATCCGCAGAAGCAAACGCTCCAAAGAAGACACTGGTTTGGAAGAAATTAGCGAAGCTGCCAAGAGCTTGCAAGCCGCTGCAGCACAATTGCTTGCGCCAGTGCCAGCAGAAAAGCCATCGTTAGTCGCAGCGCAATTTAAAACAATGGAGTTGCTGATGGAGGACTTGCCACCAGATGTGCAGGACAAATTTTTTTCAAAAATGTATGCAGAACTCATGGTTTTGAGATCGCAAGCCCGTGATAATCAAAAATAAAGTTTATTATGAATTGGTTACCCAATATATATTTTTTTATTTACTTAATAATGTTGATATACATAATTGGTCAGAGTTTCTCTCATGCCCCTCACATTTCGACCTCCTGCATTATGTGAAGTTGATGGTCGAAAACTTGTAAGTGAAGTTTGAATTTCACTGCGCCAAAGTCCTTCAACCAACACTCCATTTCCATCATCGTGATCGACAAAATTGCTTGCGCAGTACCCATGTGTCGAATTGTCATTATTCAACATAATGTAGTTATGCAGCAGAATGCTTGCAAAAAAAACTTTCTCTGCATTTTTAGGGTGCATGTACAATGTAGTTTGGAGTATTCTCCATCTTGCCACCAATATCCCAAACGCATTCTCTATAACCCTACGTGCTCTTGATAGCCGTTTGTTAAAATTTTCCTGCATTGGTGGCAAATCTTGACCAGCGTAGGGTCTCATCAAATGCAGTCCCAAGGGAAACGCTGCATCTCCAACAAAAAAATGGGGTATCGTTTCATTAGTAAATGGCAAAGCCTTTGGAGGTGGGATGGGCCCTGTTCCATTTATAATGTTCTTGCCAAACTTGCTATTCTGAAATATGCCTATGAAAAACTGATCATTAGCTTAAATTTGCAATAGATTTGTGTATATTATTTACCTGAATCATTTTGAGAACCATATGCTCCCACATCAACCATCGTAAAGCGATACTTCGCATCACATGCAGCCATTAGGACAATCGAGTGGTACTTCTTATAATTGAAAAATTGGCTGCCACTATTGGGTGGACATTTAAGGGCTATGTGCTTCCCATCTACCGCACCAATACAATTTGGGAAATTCCACATAGCTGCGAAATCCTGCTCAATTTCCTCAAAGTCATTCAAATTTGGCTCACCAACATAGAATGGGTATAGCGTTCTCCAAAGAATGTCTGCAGTTTCATAAATTATGCAGCGAATAGTTTCTTTGCCCATTTTGAATGACCAAGCCATTTCTTGCATTGTAGCTCCCTGCGACAAGAACCTATTTTATGAAATTTTTATTGAAATGTACTTTATGAAAAGTATATGTAAATATGTGTACTCACAGCAACAGAATGGACAACCTGCACTCGGCGCTAATAAATGCACTCTTCTTTCTAATCGTTGTCTCAATTTCTGGATGAATCAATTTTAATAATGCCTGGAATTGGTGCACACTCATCCGCGTATAAATAAAAAATTGTAGGCTGTCGTGGATCATCATGGGCTTGAATGTCACTTCGTAAAATCCGTGCAAATACCGGTCTCTATTAATGTAACGCACTGCACAAGATCTTCTATTTTTCCTCTGCCTTTTTTTTATTGCAACTACTATTTTAGCGGCATCACACAATGCATTCATCGCTAAACATATTTTGTTTAATTGCTCGCGCTTATCCATCTTTTATTTTATACAACTTTGTTTATGTTTGCCAGTATTTTACAAAACAGCTGATTTTGTTATTTTGTGGTCAGAAAGAAAGAAGAAGAGGCTAAGCACTTAAGCAACGTATGGGTAACGACGTCGATGCTTAATGCTTAAGCATGCTATTCGTTCAGTTTTGCTTAGATGCTTTAAGCACGTAAGCATCGTTTGGTTAGGCCTTAAGTGTCGTTTTGCGCACAAAGAGTTGGAGTATTTGGGGTATTTAGCGAACTCTTCCGGTATCACCCCGAAACCAGGTCACCTTCAAGCTTTAAAAAGTCTGCCGGAACCCCGGGATAGGAAAGAATTGGAACGCTTTTTGGGTATCTTTTCTTACTTCCGCCGTTTTGTACCCAACTTTGCCAAAATTGCTTATCCGATGTCGCGCCTGCTGAAAAAAGATGCCCCTAACGTTTTTTCTGATGAGTGTCTTAAATCATTCCGAACACTGCAGTCCAAACTGATCGAGTCACCGGTGCTGTCTATTTATAGCCCGAAGTCTGAAACTGAATTACATTATGATGCCAGTTCCGTCTGTTTTGGAGCGATGCTCCTGCAAAAACAAACTGACGATAATTTTCATCCTGTGTGTTATTTTTCGAAGACCGCTTCCGTCCCAGAATTCAAATTGCATAGTTATGAATTGGAAACCCTGGCTAGAAATTGTCAAACTTCGGAGTGCCTTGAAGAACCAAGAGGTTGCTGGTTTTGAATTGCAAGATGGTGTCGTATATCGCCGATCACCGACTGACGTACTTCAGCTTTATGTCCCTGCCGAAATGATTAACAGTGTTATACGAACAGTGCATGAGAAGTTAGATCATCTGTCCACTGAGAAGTGTTGCACACAAATTAATAAGCATTATTGGTTTCCATATATGAAATCTTACGTTAGTAATTTTATTAGAAACTGCCTAAAATGTATCTACTACTCCCCTTCCGCTAACAATAATAATGCTACCCTGCAAAGTATTCCGAAAACTCCTCTGCCGTTTGACACTCTTCATATTGACCACTTAGGACCTCTTCCGTCTATACAGTCCAAGAAAAAATATCTGCTAGTCGTTATTGATGCCTTTACCAAGTTTATCAAATTGTACCCTGCCGCTACAACTAGTTCCCGGGAAGCATGTCACACTTTAGAGACGCAGTATTTCTCCAATTATAGTCGACCCCGCCGAATTGTTAGTGATCGAGGTACATGTTTCACCTCCGCTGAGTTTGCTGATTTCCTGCAGTCCCATCATATAGTCCATGTCCAGAATGCCACTTTCTCCCCTCGGGCTAATGGTCAAGTGGAACGCGTTAACCGTGTATTAGGTCCCATGCTTAGTAAATTGGCTGAACCATGGGATCATGCCGATTGGGCGGAACAACTTCCGAAAATTGTGTTCGCCTTGAATAATTCAATCCACTCCACAACTAAATTTGCACCCTCCGTCCTCCTCTTTGGTTCCGAACAGCGTGGTGCTGTTATAGATGAGCTAACTGAGCGTTTAGATGATAGGCTTATTAGTGAAGTGCCCTTAGTGGACACCCGGAAGATTGCCCTGCAGAACATTGTCAAATCTCAAGAATATAACACAGAGTACTTTAACAAATACCACCGCCCTGCCGTTAATTTTGAAGAAGGTGATTTCGTCATTATCAAAAATGTTGATACGACGGCTGGCGTGAACAAAAATCTCATTAAGCGATACCGTGGTCCCTATGTCAGTCATAAGAAACTCTCGAAAGATCGGTATGTCATCCGGGATGTTGAAGGCTCTCAGCTCACACAGCTTCCGTATGACGGTGTGCTGGAGTCTTCTAAACTAAAATTGTGGCTCACTCCTGATTAAAAATTGTGCTTTTGATGTCCGACCATAGGCAATACCCCACCGTCTGGTATGGCGCCGAGCCTTACATAATTTAGAGTAAGTGGAATCGGGGTCGATTCCTTGTCAGGACGGCCGAGTTGTAAAGTATTTATATGTATTCCTATCGATTGTCTATGTTATGTTAATATATCCCGATATATCGTAAGCTAATATTTAAGGTATCGATGTTGGCATTAGTTATTATCAAAAAAGAGTGATTCGGCCACACTGATCTTGCCTCTGTCTCTTTTCCGGTGACGCTCATGCCAAGCGCGCGCAACTATTAACACTAGAAGAGAATCTTTAAAAATAAATGCCATCATAGTGAATTAACCGAATAAATAAGAGTTTAACAATATATATGTATAATCTATTATATAAAAATAAGTCGGGTTTTCCTTCCTGACGCTATTACTCCAGAACGCACGAACCGATTTCCACGGTTTTGCATTCGTGGCAAAGGTCTCGGGCTCCGTGAGGTGTGTGAGTATCCCCTACGAAAATAAGTAAGATAGCGCCGGTGCTTGATACATTGTTTGACAGCTACTCATTGTAATCTGTTCAGTTAGTTTCATGTGACATTTAGTTCACTGTGAAATTTAGTTCACTGTGAAATTAATTTTAAAATTATGCTTTTCCTAACAGTTCAATTGGAAACCATCAAATCAATCACGCGTATTGTGCAAATTTTTATTCAACTCCAACAGCAGGCATTTGTCCTTCAGGTGGTAAGTTGAACTGTGTAAATTATGTGGATCGTGCATTTGAGGTTAAATTTACCAGTCTGTCCATAGTCCAAAATGCCGAGAGTATGACGTGCGAACATCGGCCGCCGCACAAGACATGCAAGCCAGAAACAAGTGTATTCACAGAACTTAAGCGAAGAACAACAAAATATAATAAGAGAAAATGCCCGATTGAGACAACGCTTGAGCACACGACGATCATTGGCATCATACAATCGCTTGGCATTCCAATATGATGCCACTACGAATTACAGTGATGATGACAACTTAGATGTTGGAAATGGAAAAGTTCCTGTTGATGCGACAACTGGATTAATTACTCTTACCAACTACTTTTGCCGATTTGTAGACTCTCAATTAGCTCTTATTGAAAATGTTTTCCCAAGGGAGAATTATCAGAATTATGCTTGGTTAAGTCAACGAGCAATTCTCGCTGCAAACAATAATGATGTTAATGCACTGAATTTCACCATTCAATCAAAAATCGATTGCGATTTGGTGACATACAAATCCGTTGATTCCATTACAAATCCCAATGATGTAGTAAATTATCCAACGGAGTTTTTGAACTCTCTGGAGTTACCAGGATTTCTTTGACTTCAAACGATTGGAATTTCCGGTTCGCCTTGCGTTCGCAATGACAATGAACAAGTCGCAAGGCTAATCGCTTAGTGTTTGCGGGATAAATTTAAAAAATCATTGTTTATCACATGGGCAGCTATACGTTGCGTGTTCACGAGTTGGGAAACCATCCGCTTTGTTTGTGTTAACGTCAGACCAAAAAACAAAATATGTGGTTTACCAAAGAGCACTTCAATGAAACGGATAATTTGCGGACACGTATAACGCTTCGATTCAGTATTTACTTTGGATTCACTTTCATTTTTTACTTAGAAAAGTTCAACTAAATTACACTTCATTTTTGTAATCGAAATGAATTCATTACTGTTGTAAAATGAAATAACATTTTTTTTTTAAAACGAAGCCATCTGGTGGCGAAACGGAGTTCGCCGGGTTTGCTAGTATATCTATATTGTGTACAAATATAAATATATATGAAATAGAAAAGTGTATAAAATAGAGATAGGTTGAGAGGGAAATTAATGACCCGTTGGAGGAAAAGAATTTAGCCAGTCCAGCAAGCTATGCCCCGTTTCATAGCTGAGAGCGGTCATTTACTTCCCGAAGATATACGGAAAGCAATGATTTGATTAAAGAGAGAGAGAGGTCTCATTGGAGAACACGTGGTATAGGTTATTAAATTGAACGCATAATATACGAAATGGGTTGTGCATAGCGAAATCTGTTGTGCACGTATTCAAAAATAAGGGGAAAAAGTTTCTAGTAGGTCTGGAAGGAATAGAGAAATGGAGTTGACCTAAAAGAAAAGAAGAATCTATATCGCCGGCAATCAACTTGTGTAGAAAGGCAACACCAAGGACTATCCTACGATTGCTCAACGACGGGAAGTTAAGGAGAAGATGCCTACTAGAATATGAAGGCATGCGAAGGTTATTATCAGAATTTAAGCCTCGTAAGGCAAAAAGTAGAAATGCTTCTGAAGAGATGCGATACGATCCTGGTTATTTCTGTACTGGGGGCTCCATATACATGAGCAGCATTCTAGGATAGGGCGGACAAGGGAAGTGTACAGAGTTTTCGTAACGTAAGGATCGTTAAACTCTTTAGACCAACGTTTAATTAAACCTCATTAACAATAAGAACAAGTGGAAACTTTGCAGTCGGACGCAACCGACTGCGGTATACTCGATACAAGTATTAAAACCGGTAAAAAGAGGCCTGATTGCAAAGGGGTACGGATGCGGCAGGGGTGTATGCTGCCTTAAAGATTTTCCGATGCAGATGGGGATGCCACCAGCTGTCTTCGTTGCAAATTTGGTGACTCTAGCTCAAAGTTTGTAAAATGTAAGGAAAGGGGGGCTGGGGGCGGTAGGGGTGGGTGTGGCATAAAAATATTTCATGCAGATCTTTATGGAATGTCAATTGCTATCTTCATACCAAATTTGGTGACTCTAGCTTAAAGTTTGTATTAGGTGGGGAAAGGGGGGCGGAATGGTTGGGCATGGCTCCAAAACTTTGATGCAGATTGTTGGGGATCGTTGCCAGCTATCTTCATACCAAATTTGGTGGCTTTAGCTCTACTACTCTGGAAGATACACGCATTCCCGTTTTTGACGAAGCGTTGTGGCAGATGGGGGTGGCTAGGGCGGTATTGGTGGGCGTGGCATCCAATCTTTTGATGCAGTTTTTGGGGGGGTCATCATCACCTATCTTGGCATAAATTTGGTGACTCTAGCTCAAAAACTGTGGGAGATATAGGTTTTCTAATTTCAAAATGCGGGGGGCTGGGGGCGGAATGGGTGGGCGTGGCTCCAAAACTTTGATGCAGTTTTTTGGGGGTCGTTGCCATCTATCTTCCTACCATATGTGCTGGCTCTAGCTCCACAACTATGGAAGATACACGCATGCCCGTTTTTGACGAAGCGTTGGAGCGGATGGGGGCGGCTAGGGCATAGATAGAGTGAATTGGAAAGTTTCAAGTCTCTAGCTTGAAGGGTGTGGAAAAAACTTGCACACATACGGACGGACAGACACCATGACGGACATTGCACAAAACCAATATTCTCTTTACCTTCGGTAACGAGTATAAAAAGAGTAAAGAGTAAAGGACCAAGATGACTACCCTGAGGTACTACAGAAGTAACCTGAATTTGTTTCGAGGCAGCCAGTCTTAAGACGACTCCTTGTGTCCTACCCTTTAAATAAGAAGAAATTCAATATAAAAGTGAGGGAGGGAAACCAATACGTACAAGCTTGAGAAGTAATACGTCATGGTGTAAAGAGTCGAAAGCTTTACTGAAGTCAGTGTAAATGACGTCAGTTTGCATTTTCAAGAGGAAAGCATCCTTTACCAAAGTTGTGAATTCTAATAAACCATGGTTGATAGATTTTTTTACGAAGCTGTGTTGAGCAGGGGATAAGACTGATTTGCAGAAATGTTGCAAAGACGAAGTGATAATTTTTTCAAATAATTTAGGGATAGCAGACACTTTTGCAATGCCCCTATAATTTTCAATATTGGACTGTTCTACTCAAATGATTAGAAACTTGATCTGACACAGCATGGTTTCTAAGAAGTCGTGCTGAGCAGACGGTACAAGTTAATTTATGGTGTCGGATGAAGACCACGAAATGCTCGGTAAATTAAAGTCACCCAGTTCGATAAAAATATCATTGACACGGATATGAATAGAAACTTCTTTAATACAGGTTAGGTGTTGAATATAAACTTGAATGTCAGAAGAAGGAGGGGTATAAGAGCAACTGATATAAACAGCATGTGAAGGGAGAGTTACTTTAACAGAGATAATCTCACGATCATTAACGGAAGTAAAATAAAAAAGTTCCGACTGGAGAGTAGTTTTAACAGCAATTAAAGCCTCACCACCTCGGCGATCGGTCGATCAGCTCTATAGACGATAAAATTATTTGAAAAAAGTTCATAATTACAGTCGAACTTCCATATAACGAACTTCCGTATAACGAATTTTCTATACAACGAAGTCAAAAATCAGAACCCTGCAATGTGATTCAGTCAAAAACCCATTCTATAACGAAATTTCTCTAAAACTAAGTTTTTTCTTGTTCCCTTGAGCTTCGTTATATGGAAGTTCGACTGTATATATACATATATGAATACACTACACCTCCCTTGTTAAAAAAAATAACGTAATATTATGAATATGTAGTTATTTATAGTATACATGATTGTCATTATTAGAAATATAATAATTGAATAATGTATAACTATAAAAGTAAAAACATATAAAAATTTAGTGTTATTATTAGCTTCTTTTTATACTCGATACCGAAGGTAAAGAGTATATTGGTTTTGTGCAATGTCCGTCATGGTGTCTGTCCGTCTGTCCGTCCGTATGGTTGCAAGTTTTTTCCACACCCTTCAAGCTAGAGACTTGAAACTTTTCAATTCTCTTTATCTATGGGATAGTAAATTAAAGTGTCTAGATGGGGGTTCTACGATAACTGGGGGGCTGGCAAATCGATAAATTCGATAACCCAATACCGATAAATCCACATATTTCGCACATCCTTACAGCTAGAACTACCAAATTTGGCAAGAAGATAGCTACTAGCAACCCCCAAAAAACTGCATCAAAAGCCACGCCCCCCATTCCTCCCCCAGCCCCCCCGCATTTTAAAGTCAAAAAAGCCTATATCTCCCACAGTTTTTGAGCTATAGCCACCAAATTTGGTGCCAAGATAGGTGATGATGACCCCCTAAAAACTGCATCAAAAGTTTGGAAGCCACGCCCACCGATACTGCCCTAGCCACCCCCATCCGCCCCAGCGCTTCGTCAAACACGGGAATGCGTGTATCTTCCAGAGTTGAGAGCTAGCGCCTCCAAATTTGGTGGGAAGATAGCTGGTAACGACCCCCAAAAAACTGCATCAAAGTTTTGGAGCCACCCATTTCGCCCCCCTTTCCCCACTTCTTTCAATTTTCGAGCTAGAATCACCAAATTTGATATGAAGATAGCAATTGACATCCACAAAGATCTGCATCACAAATTTGGATGCCACGCCCACCCATACGGCCCCCAGCCCTCCTTTCCCCACTTATTACAAATTTCGAGCTAGAGTCACCAAATTTGGTATGAAGATAGCAATTGACATTTCACAAAGATCTGCATCAAAAATTTGGATGCCCACCCATACCGCCCCCAGCCCCCCATTCCCTCACTTTTTACAAACTTCGAGCTACAGTCACCAAATTTGGTATGAAGATAGCAATTGACATTCCACATAGATCTGCATCAATAATTTGGATGCCTCGCCCACCCATACCGCCTCCAGCCCCCCCTTCCCAAACCTTTTACAAACTTCGAGCTAGAGTCACCAAATTTGGTATGAAGATAGCAATTGACATTTCACAAAGATCTGCAGCAAAAATTTGGATGCCACAACTACCCATACCGCCCCAGCCGTCCCCCCCCTCTTTCCAAACCTTTTACAAACTTTGAGCTAGAGTCACCAAATTTGGAATGAAGATAGCAATTGACATTTCACATAGATCTGTATCATAAACTTGGATGCCACGCCCACCCAATCCGCCCCCAGCCCCCCCTTTCCCATTTTTTACCAACTTTGAGCTAGAGTCATTAAATTTGGTATGGAGATAGCAATTGACATTTCACAAAGATCTGCATCAAAAACTTGGATGCCACGCCCACCCATACCGTCCCAGCCCCCTTTTCCCCACTTTTTACAAACTTCGAGCAAGAGTCACTAAATTTGGTTTGAAGATAGCAATTGACGTTCAACAAAGATCTGCATTAAAACTTGGATGCCACGCCCACCAATACCGCCCTAGCCGCCCCCATCCGCCCCAACGATTCGTCAAAAACGGTAATGCGTGTATCTTCCAGAGTTGTGGAGCTAGAACCACCAAATTTTGTAGGAAGATAGCTGGCAACGACCCCCAACAATATGCATCAAAGTTTTGGAGCCACGCCCACCCATTTCGCCCCCCTTTCCCCACCATTTACAAACTTTGAGCTAGAGTCACCAAATGTGGTATGAAGATAGCAATTGACATTTCACAAAGATCTGCATCAAAAATTTGGATGCCCACCCATACCGCCCCCAGCCCCCCATTCCCTCACTTTTTACAAACTTCGAGCTAGAGTCACCAAATTTGGTATGAAGATAGCAATTGACATTCCACATAGATCTGCATCAATAATTTGGATGCCTCGCCCACCCATACCGCCTCCAGCCCCCCCTTTCCACACCTTTTACAAAATTCGAGCTAGAGTCACCAAATTTGGTATGAAGATAGCAATTGACATTTCACAAAGATCTGCAGCAAAAATTTGGATGCCACGCCCACCCATACCGCCCCCAGCCCCCCCCCCTTTCCGCTCCTTTTACAAACTTTGAGCTAGAGTCACCAAATTTGGTATGAAGATAGCAATTGACATTCCACAAAGATCTGCATCAAAAATTTGGATGCCACGCCCACCCATACCGCCCCCAGCCCCCCTTTCCCCACTTTTTACAAACTTTGAGCTAGGGTCACCAAATTTGGTATGAAGATAGCAATTGACATTCCACAAAGATCTGCATCAAAAATTTGGATGCCACCCATACCGCTCCCAGCCCCCCTTTCCCCACCTTTTACAAACTTTGAGCTAGAGTCACCAAATTTGGAAGGAATATAGCTGGTGGCATCCCCATCTGCATCGGAGAATCTTTAAGGCAGCGTACACCCCTGCCGCATCCGTACCCCTTTGCAATCAGGCCTCTTTTTACCGGTTTTAAAACTGGTATCGAGTACGCCGCAGTCGGTTGCGTCCGACTGCAATTTTTCCACTTGTTTTTTAAATGTTTTTTTGTTTCCTTTTTTTTTTATATAAGTACTAGTTAGTGGCCCGCTTACTTCGCTGCGCGGATAGTTTATATAAATTTTAGCAATAGAAGATAGATACAAAATAAATAAATTAGAAAATATTTCACAAAATATTTAAGCAAAGTATTTAATATTCTCTTTTCCACGCCACCATTGAGGTAGAGAATCAGGCGCGTAATTTTTTATTGTGGTTTCCCCAGTAGGCCTTATCCACTTATTGAATTGAATTTGCAATTATTAACAATTGTTAAGAGCTTCTTTATAAACGATATTGGTTATTTTTCCGTCAGGTGCTAATACAAATAAACTTTTTGGTGAACTGACTCTTGAGCAGGCTACATAAAATTGGCCATGAGAAAAACAATCGTGTCTTAAGTCTAGTGCGGCTAATTTAAGAGTTTGTCCCTGTGATTTATTAATTGTTAGGGCAAAGCAAACTTTTAAAGGAAATTGCAATCTTTTAAATTGAATTGGCAATTCAGAATCAGAAGGTATTAATGGAATTCTCGGTATAAAAACCGTTTCCCCTATACCATTGCCAGTAAAGATAATTGCTTCGACAACATTCTTATGAAGGAGTTTAACTTGCAATCTTGTACCATTGCACAGTTTTGGCGGTTTCAAGTTGCGAATCAACATTACAGGTGAATCAATCTTTAAAGTTAATTTATGTTGAGGCAGGCCAGCCGGATTTAATGAATTAAGAAACTCGACGGGGTAATGAACTGCATCTTCGATTTCAGTCACAGAATCAATAGAGTTATATGTCATTTCTTCACTTTGAAATGATTTTAATAAAAACTCGTTTATTTCCAATGCATTGTCATTTCTCGCAGTCAAAATAGCACGTTCTGAAAACCATTCGATTGATTTTTGAGAGATATTTGTAATATCCGGAAATATTTTTAGATTTAGCTCTTCAATACTTTTCACAACATGACACAAAGTGGATGGTAAAGTTATTTTGCCATCATGGGTTGGAAATAATCCATTTCCTATTTGAAGAAGTATTTCTGCAAATTCACCAGCTATGCTATCACCTTTTAAAGTGCACTCGCATATTCTTCGTTAATGCAGTATTTCTGCAAATTCACCAGCTATGCTATCACCTTTTAAAGTGCACTCGCATATTCTTCGTTAATGCAATTTTCTGTATTTTGGGCCACAAAATTGAAGACTTTAAGCGCGCATTTATTTCATCTGCTCTTGTTCCTCTGGGGATCACTGGAAGAGTTTGTCGAAAATCACCAGCTAAGAGAACAGTTATGCCACCCATTAAGTATTCACTATCTCGAATGTCTTTCAAAGATCGATCTACAGCTTCAAAAGCACCTTTATGGCCCATAGTTCACTCATCCCAAACAATAAGCTTGCAATCTTTGAGCACAGCAGCAATATTAGATTGCTTTGAAATTGAGCAATGTGGTGTTTCTAAATGAATCAAATTAAATGGAATCTTAAGTGAAGAATGCGCTGTGCGACCACTATTTAGTAAAGTGGCTGCGATACCGGAAGAAGCAACGGCCAATGCAATTTTTTTGCTTTGCCGTACCTTTGCCAGTAATAAATTTAAAAGATACGTTTTACCTGTTCCACCAGGTGCATCTAAAAAATAGATTTCTCCCTTTTCTGCTTCAACGCTATGTAGTATCTTTTCGTATACTTGTTTTTGCTCAGCAGTAAGGAGTAGCTCATTATTAACAACAAAATTATCGCAATTTTCATAATTTGTTTCGCTATGATATTCAATATTTGGAACAATTTCCTCGGATCTAATTGGTAGTGGAAGTCCATAATAAGTCAAGTTTTGACCACCAATAGACAGTACAATATCTTCAATGTAAATAAGACATTTATTTAATACATTATTCACAATACTTTCATCAATATTTCTGTCTTGTGAAAAATTAAAGGCTCTTAAAATATCTTCTGAGAAACTCTCTTTATAAGTATTCCAAAGTTTAAGAGCATCTGAAATTTGACAAAATACTCACATTATTGCAAAAAGTTCTCACAGTTTTGTAGGATTTTGACATATGACAGCTTCGGCTATAGTTGAATCCCAGTGCTTATCATCTTCTAGTAGTCCTATTTCATCTGCTCTTGTTCCTCTGGGGATCACTGGAAGAGTTTGTCGAAAATCACCAGCTAAGAGAACAGTTATGCCACCCATTAAGTATTCACTATCTCGAATGTCTTTCAAAGATCGATCTACAGCTTCAAAAGCACCTTTATGGCCCATAGTTCACTCATCCCAAACAATAAGCTTGCAATCTTTGAGCACAGCAGCAATATTAGATTGCTTTGAAATTGAGCAATGTGGTGTTTCTAAATGAATCAAATTAAATGGAATCTTAAGTGAAGAATGCGCTGTGCGACCACTATTTAGTAAAGTGGCTGCGATACCGGAAGAAGCAACGGCCAATGCAATTTTTTTGCTTTGCCGTACCTTTGCCAGTAATAAATTTAAAAGATACGTTTTACCTGTTCCACCAGGTGCATCTAAAAAATAGATTTCTCCCTTTTCTGCTTCAACGCTATGTAGTATCTTTTCGTATACTTGTTTTTGCTCAGCAGTAAGGAGTAGCTCATTATTAACAACAAAATTATCGCAATTTTCATAATTTGTTTCGCTATGATATTCAATATTTGGAACAATTTCCTCGGATCTAATTGGTAGTGGAAGTCCATAATAAGTCAAGTTTTGACCACCAATAGACAGTACAATATCTTCAATGTAAATAAGACATTTATTTAATACATTATTCACAATACTTTCATCAATATTTCTGTCTTGTGAAAAATTAAAGGCTCTTAAAATATCTTCTGAGAAACTCTCTTTATAAGTATTCCAAAGTTTAAGAGCATCTGAAATTTGACAAAATACTCACATTATTGCAAAAAGTTCTCACAGTTTTGTAGGATTTTGACATATGACAGCTTCGGCTATAGTTGAATCCCAGTGCTTATCATCTTCTAGTAGTCCTAGAGCTTTACACGCCAATTGAAATGATGCGTATGCTATACCATTAACGGTTTTTAAATTTAAAAATGAAGTTGGGCCCCTTACAAAATGTAATAAAAGTCTTAAATAAAAACATTCTGTATTATTGGGATGAATAGTGTAAACTCTTCCCAAAGCTGAATCTCTTTTAACTCCAGGAAAATTTGGCACATCATGCCCTCGTTTTCTTCTTTGAAATTCTTTATTGTTCCATGTAAAATACGATGGAACTTCACAATATAGAAGCGTTCTTGCAAACTCATCACGTGTGCATAGCTCAAAGAAGGCTAGCAAAGTGGTTTTGGGTGTAGTGCTTAATCTGTCAAGTAATTGTTGCGGATTATTGGGGCTTAAATATATCCGTTGACCATTTTCTAAATTAACTGCCCTTGTTAACATATTTACAAATGTATTTAATAGACTTTACAGAACTACAACACTCAACATTTATGTGAGCTTCAAATGTTCTCAATAGTACACAGTTATAAGGCACAACCCAACGATTATCTATGCAATTACCATTTATATTAATTGCATTACCACCATCTTCTATCGCTCTTCTACGATATAGAGGGTAACTATCTTTTCCAGTCACAGTTTCTTTAAGAAATTGTCGAGGAAACCTTTTGGTACATTTTCCATTTTTCATGCATGGCGATTTATTATTAAATGCACCGCAAGGACCATGAATCATATATGACTTAACAATGTTAAATAACAAAGGATCCTCATCTGCGTTTGGTATTTCGTCACAGATAATCTTATCGATTTTATCTGGTCTTATTTTATTTTCTAACCAAAGTAGAATATGTATATGTGGTAAACCCCGCTTTTGCCATTCCACAGAGTACATGAAACATTGCACGCTTCCAAACAAAGAACCTTTTATCAATAGTGACATTAAAGCTTTAACTTTTAAATGAAAAACTCGAGCTATAATATCGTGACGATCATGCAATTTTTGACCCGGTAATAAAACACTTTTGATGTCATTCCATTGTGGATTGCATGTGAATGTTATGAAAAGATCTGGTCGCCCATAATGGCGAACATATGTCATAGCATCTTGAGTCTTTTCATGCATATATCGTGCAGAGCTTGTAAAAGAAGATGGTAAAATTACCATCTGACCAAGTTGAGCTGCGACAACATCTTGTTGGCCTATTGCATCTTGTAGATGTATATAGCTATCTGCTCTGAGTTTCGCTTGATTGTAGCGAATATAATTTAACCTTTCTGTTTCAATTTTAGCATACATATCAACCAAAAACTGACTAAAAAGGGAACGACAATAAATTAAATGATTTATCTCAGACTGACGAATCATTATTTTATAGCTGTAAAAGCTTAACGCAGATATTTTTTTTTTGATTCCTCTTTTTATACTCGATACCGAAGGTAAAGAGTATATTGAGTTTGTGCAATGTCCGTCATGGTGTCCGTCCGTCTGTCCGTCTGTATGTTCGCAACTTTTTTCCACACCCTTCAAGCTAGAGACTTGAAACTTTCCAATTCTCTTTATCTATGGGATAGTAAATTAAAGTGTCAAGATGGGGGTTCTACGATAACTGGGGGGCTGGCAAATCGATAAATTCGATAATTCAAAACCGATAAATCCACATATTTCGCACATCCTTACAGCTAGAACTACCAAATTTTGTAAGAAGATAGCTATTAGCAACCCCCAAAAAACTGCATCAAAAATTTTGGAGCCACGCCCCCCTTTCCGCCCCCAACCCCCCGGCATTTTAAAGTCAAAAAAGCCTATATCTCCCTCAGTTTTTGAGCTAGACCCACCAAATTTGGTGCCAAGATAGGTGATGATGACCCCCCAAAAACTGCATCAAAAGTTTGGATACCACGCCCACCGATACTGCCCTAGCCGCCCCCATCCACCCCAACGCTTCGTCGAAAACGGGAATGCGCGTATCTTCCAGAGTTGTGGAGCTAGAACCTCCAAATTTGGTAGGAAGATAGCTGGTAACGACCCCCCAAAAACTGCATCAAAGTTTTGGAGCCACGCCCACCCATTCCGCCCCCAGCCCCCTAGCATTTTGAAATCACAAATGGCTGTATCTCCCTCAGTTTTTGAGCTAGAGCCACCAAATTTGGTGCCAAGATAGGTGATGATGACCCCCCAAAAACTGCATCAAAAGTTTGGATGCCACGCCCACCAATACTGCCCTAGCCGCCCCCATCCACCCCAACGCTTCGTCAAAAACGGGAATGCGTGTATCTTCCAGAATTGTGGAGCTAGAGCCACCAAATTTGGTAAGAAGATAGCTGGCAACGACCCCCAAAAATCTGCATCAAAGTTTTGGAGCCACGCCCACCCATTTCGCCCCTCTTTCCCCACTTTTTACAAACTTTTAGCTAGAGTCACCAAATTTGGTATGAATATAGCAACTGACATTCCACAAGGATCTGCATCAAAAATTTGGATGCCACGCCCACCCATACCACCCCCAGCCCCCCCCCCACCTTTCCACTTCTTTTACAAACTTTGAGCTAAGGTCACCAAATTTGGTATGAAGATAGCAATTGACATTCCACAAAGATCTGCATCAAAAGTTTGGATGCCACGCCCACCCATACCGCCCCCAGCCCCCCTTTCCCCACCTTTTACAAACTTTGAGCTAGGGTCACCAAATTTGGTATGAATATAGCAACTGACATTCCACAAAGATCTGCATCAAAAATTTGGATGCCACGCCCACCCATACCGCCCCCAGCCCCCCCCCTTCCGCTCCTTTGACAAACTTTGAGCTAGAGTCACCAAATTTGGTATGAAGATAGCAATTGACATTCCACAAAGATCTGCATCAAAAGTTTGGATGCCACGCCCACCCATACCGCCCCCAGCCCCCCTTTCCCCACCTTTTACAAACTTTGAGCTAGAGTCACCAAATTTGGTATGAAGATAGCAATTGACATTCCACAAAGATTTGCATCAAAAATTTGGATGCCACGCCCACCCATACCGCCCCCAGCCCCCCTTTCCCCACTTTTTACAAACTTTGAGCTAGGGTCACCAAATTTGGTATGAAGATAGCAATTGACATTCCACAAAGATCTGCATCAAAAATTTGGATGCCACCCATACCGCTCCCAGCCCCCCTTTCCCCACCTTTTACAAACTATGAGCTAGAGTCACCAAATTTGTAAGGAATATAGCTGGTGGCATCCCCATCTGCATCGGAAAATCTTTAAGGCAGCGTACACCCCTGCCGCATCCGTACTCCTCCGCAATCAGGCCTTTTTTTTACCGGTTTTAATACTGGTATCGAGTATGCCGCAGTCGGTTGCGTCCGACTGCAACGTTTCCACTTGTTTTAATAATGGATTCCATTGTGGTATATCCACTGAATAGCCATCTTCGCCATAAGGAAATAGCAAAGGGTACTGTAAGGCATCGTATGTTCGATGCACCTCACTTATACGATGTAATTTATTATTATGGCTTTCAATAATAATATCGCGCTTTTCAAATTGCTGACCAACAATAACTAAAGCTACTTCGCTTGATTGAGGTGCATTGTAAAGCCCTTTGTGAGCACCAGCGGGTGTTCGATCAGCATGTATAATCAATTTATGGTCTTTAGTACTTGTTGGTATTTTATTGAGAGCCATTTTTAGATCTTTAACATAACGATTATGATGATGAAACATACATTGAAGATCCTTTACTACGCTTAAATCAACATTTGAAATATTTTTGCAACGTAGTTGAGCTTCCTTTTCATCATCACCAACAAAATAAATTTGAAGAAACTGCATTTCTTCATTTGGCAAAGGTCGGACACTACCAATTAGGTGATACACTTGTCCTTGGACTTTAAAGGTTGACCAACTTTCATTTATAATTTTTGTACTTCCAAAAGAAGTCATTTGAAAGCAGCTGTTATACTTTCTTATACGATCAATGAAATGATCATGCTTTGGATGTCCACCAATTATTAAGCTTTTAAGTGGATCAGGCAAACTTTCATTTTGTGAAAGTTTAACTTTTCCTGCCTTGCAACAGATACCCAAAGGCTCATTTTTCCATTTTAAAGCATTACAATGTTTGCATATCAAATTCATACTACCAAGTTGAGTAATTTTATCTGACTTGTAAGCTATTTCAAAATCATAGTTTAAGCCAGACATGGCTTTAACACTCCATGCACGCAAACGCCTTTCTTGACGTGCATCAGGATTATTAGCCTGATGTCTTCTCACTACAACTCTATGAGCTTCAGGGTTATTAGTCTGATCTCTTCTCACTACAACTCTAATATCATCAGGATTATTAACACGATATCTTTTTGATGCTTCTATGCGCTTACCCCTATTGATATCACTATTTTTTTCTAATGAACGTTTTTTTACCTTTTTTTCTGTTTTGCCGGTGAACCGACTACGTCTTTTAACAGGATTTTTAACATTTTCAGTTATTAATTCACTTGACGTATCAGAATCTTGAGTTAATACTTCGGCAGCGTTTACAATGTCAGCTTAGCTTGGATTGAAGCTTTTAAAAATCTGAAATCCACGCTGGTAGTTTACAATGTCAGCGTGAACAATGCAATCAGCTGATTCGACTCAGCTAACACATTTGCAATGGCGCGAAAATTAAACGATTTGCTTTTCTTACAAAACAATGATTTTATTGTTATATATGCGTTAATATGTACTAAATAAATATTAAATAGTGAATTATATTAACATTTACCTCTGTATTGAGTAAAATAGTGGTAAAAACATTGTCCCCCAAATTGACATTTCACAAAGATCTGCATCAAAAATTTGGATGCCTCGCCCACCCATACCGCCCCCAGCCCCCCCTTTCCCCACCTTGTACAAACTTCGAGCTAGAGTCACCAAATTTAGTATGAAGATAGCAATTGACATTTCACAAAGATCTGCATCAAAAATTTGGATGCCATGCCCACCCATACCGCCCCAAGCCCCCCTTTCCTCACTTTTTACAAACTTTGAGCTCGAGTTACCAAATTTGGTATGTTGATAGCAATTGACATTCAATAAAGATCTGCATCAAAAATTTCGATGCCACTCCCACCCATACCGCCTGCAGCCCCCTTTCCACACCTTTTACAAACTTTGAGCTAGAGTCACCAAATTTGGAAGGAAGGTAGCTGGTGGCATCCCCATCTGCATCGAAGAATCTTTAAGGCAGCGTACACCCCTGCCGCATCCGTACCCTTTTGCAATCAGGCTTCTTTTTACCGGTTTTAATACTGGTAACGAGTATACCACAGTCGGTTGCGTCCGACTGCAACGTTTCCACTTGTTTTTGTATAAAATAGTATTTCGTACTTATATTTTACTTAAATCGACTTTGTTTTTTGGTTACTTAGTACATTATACTTATATTGAGAACGATGAACTTGATCTAACCCTGGAAGGCTACTTTCCAAAATAATAGAAAAAAAAGTATTCAAATAATTTTTTTTAAAGTGAATGAATGCTTCTAAGCTCAACTATGTACTTAGAAATAACGTAGAATCTTCGGTTTACCTGTAAGGTGAGAGCTCATGCTGAAAAGGTCGATGAGAGAGTGGAGACTGCTTTGCCCGCTCTGCCTGAGAGGATGGTGAATTTATTGTTCGTCCTGAGTGAGAAGATGGAGACTGGTTTTGGTATTGATTGGACGACCTGGTAAGTTTTTGTTTTTATATGTCACCAGCCATTCGGCTAGTGTTTCGCAAAAGTCTGGGAGTGCGAGTAATTTTTCTTTGCTTGCGTTCTCTGTTTGGATACGTCTGTGTAAAATATAGGCGTTGGTGGCTGCCATATCAATTAGGTGATAAAAAATTCGTGTTGCGGCATCCCGAGATTTTGCTCTGATATGATAGCGGCCCATTAAGCCGTCCATGAGATCTACGCCGCCCATATGAGCGTTATACTCATGCACAACTTGGGGACAGTCAATTGAAATGTGTCGCTTAGCCTTTCTGTCAAAACGAGCAGCCTTTGCAGTTCCTTCACGAGGGTTTGTCCTTTCAAATTGCTTAACACCCACATAGGTGGACAAAAAGCGAACAGGCTTGCTGTCTTTCCAGAGTACATTGGTTATGTCGACACTATATGAGGACCCAACGTACTCAGTCGAAAAACCCCTTGGCAATTTGTTGATGGCAATATCGTTTGGTAGCTTGCAATTGGGGATACGGTTTACACGCACCGTGCCAAGGCTATAAATACCTACCGTTCTTAGATAAACCATCAAAGGCAGAGATGTATAAAAATTATCAAAGTAAATGATGTGATTCTTCAATCTTTCTACGGTTTGTGTTAAGTGCACTACAATGTTGGCCCAAGCACCAAGATCTGGGTGACCAGGTAAGACCACGTTATCACCGGCACCGCTGTAGATCTCAAAGCGGTATGCGTATCCAAATGAATCGCACAATACAAATAGTTTGATGCCCCACTTGTGCGGCTTATTTGGCATGTATTGACGCAAGTGGTGCTTCATTTTTGTGCTGCACATTTGCTCGTCAACACAAAGGCGGGCATATTTTGGCACCGAGTCAAACCGTTTGTTGAGACAGTCTACAAATTTTCGCGTACGGAACAAAGGATCGTAGCCTGGTTCACCCTTTTTGATTCGTTCGCGCTCATCACGTAGCGAGAATTACTTCTTTATTGCCTCGAATCTGCTTCGGGTCATGCAGGTTTGTATAGGTCCGAACGCATTTTGTCCCCAGTAGCTCTTTAGATTCGGGTAGCGATAAATGGACATGAACATAAAAATACATATGTAATGGTGCATCTCATCAGTGTTAATTTTGAACTTATTGTTAATGTCATCCGTTAAAGCTGCGCACATGGTTGCGTCGACGATCATATTCATGATTTCCGCATTAAAGAAATAGCAAAAGAGCTCTAGTGGAGTTTTTAGCTCCTTTATTTCTGCTGGCAGCGAAAAATCGCCTCGAAATGCTACATTGTTAACATGCAACTGCATACATTTCTCTCGCCACATAATCTTACTCGAAGCTTTTGTTATTGATTCAATACCTGTATAAATAAAACTAGTTATTCACTAAAATAACACATAGCAATTAAATTTGGCTTACCAGCTCCATTGAACCCACCAGAAGTTGGCGAAGATTCGCACGCCGAATCTTCAATGATTGGTAATGGTGATCGCGGCCTTTTTGCAGTTTTCTGGGAAGTCTCAGCATTATGTGCATTGTTTTGGACATTTTCAACATTACTCTCAATAAATGACAGAGTCTCAGCATCGTCTAATGCAGTATTAAGAGCCTCCACTGTATCAATGTCGTCATCCTCGTCGTCACTTGAGCTTAACATTTCTTCATCCGACGGAAATGAGTCAACCCAGCAAGCACTGCATCAAGCGCTTGACGTTTTGAAAAAAGCAAGCTTGATATCAAAGCTTGCCGTCAAGTTGAAATCAAGCAAATGTCTGAAATAAAAGCAAGGCTTGTCTTTTACCTCGCAAAAAATCAAATATCAATAGTTTTGCGAGCATAAGAACTCATTTACTCAGTCAACGGTGTCGTCTGGTAAATTTACAGTTATTCTCTCTCTTTCGCTCTCTTTGCTTTGTAGAGAAATTTAACCTCACTTCAATTGTGATTAAAGAACAAAGCGAGCAGGCTGCAATCGTGAGTGAAAAGTTATAATTGTTGTTTAACAAATAAATAAATAAAAAGTTTATTTTGTATATTATATTTACATATATTGAGTAAATTGCTAAACATGAAGGGAACTTATAAAATAAAAAACGAGTGCTTGGAAGTTGTGAAACACGTGTTTCAATCATCGAATGTTGTGGCCAGCGAACTGGGAGCACCCAGAAATAGCGGACAGAATGTTGTAGCCAGCGAACTGGGAGCACCCAGAAATAGCGGACAGTGTTTGCATGACGAGGAACCATTTGCAATGAGTTTATCTATTATATAATTATATTAATAAATATAGCCAAAGGCCTAAGTAGCCAGCGCTATCTTAACCTTGTTATTGTAGTTTTTAAGCTCCAAAATGTCAATATTAAATAAATATATATAAATAATAATAAATAATAAATGAAATGGCAACCTTTATTGATATCAACCCTTGATTTTGAATTGTTTTCAATAGTTGATATTGGCTTGATATTGGCTTGCTTTCAGGGCATATCAATACTTGATAGCAAGAGTCAATTTGAATTGATTTCGCTATCATTATCAAATTGCCGTCAAGGCTATATCAAGCTTAAAATCAATAGCAAGCGCTTGACATAACCCTTGCCGGCAACTTGATATCAACCTAACATCAAGGGTAAATGTTTGCTGTGAAATATCTTGAGCAACTGCTCACCTGTCAAGTCGGACAGCTTATACCGAACCCGGTTTGCCATTTCTAGTAATATTTATAATTCTATTAAGTAAAATCACTCCATCAGCAGAAACAAACACAAAAATTGCAATCAATTGTGAATTATCAGGGGGCAACAAAAGTTGTCTTGGAGCCCCAAACGTGCCTCAAGGCACGTAGTGCTATTTCGCTGTCACAACGCATGTCTTTTATGTATTTGCAAATCTGCTACTTAATTTAAATAGTAAATAAACTAACCTTTCAATAAAAAAATTATGAGTTGGATAGGTTTTCTATATTTACTATTATTTGCACAACAAAACACAACATACAGCAGCCCAAATTTTACGCGCGAAAAAAATATCGCTGTGCATAGCGAAATATAAGTCCAATTTAAAGCTACGGAGAGCTTTCAAAGCTGAGACTCATAGCTTTGTGTGTTTATTATCAACCGCCAAAAACTATTTAAACGATTAAAAAGCTGTTCGTTTATTTGTTATGGCCAAAAACGTAATACGTGCCTTAAGGCAGGCTTACGTGCTAGAGGGTTAAGCCAATAAGTCCACAATTCGTTCTTGAAATGTGAGCCCACTTTCGAGATTAAACTAAGCCCAAAATTCTTATTTTTTTTATACTCGATACCGAAGGTAAAGAGTATATTGGTTTTGTGCAATGTCCGTCATGGTGTCTGTCCGTATGGTTGCAAGTTTTTTCCACACCCTTCAAGCTAGAGACTTGAAACTTTCCAATTCTCTTTATCTATGGGATAGTAAATTAAAGTGTCAAGATGGGGGTTCTACGATAACTGGGGGGCTGGCAAATCGATAAATTCGATAGCCCAATACCGATAAATCCACATATTTCGCACATCCTTACAGCTAGAAGTACCAAATTTGGTAAGAAGATAGCTATTAGCAACCCCCAAAAAACTGCATAAAAAATTTTGGAGCCACGCCCCCCCACTCCGCCCCCAGCCCCCCCCGCATTTTAAAGTCAAAAAATACTATACCCACAGTTTTTGAGCTATAGCCAACAAATTTGGTGCCAAGATAGGTGATGATGACCCCCTAAAAACTGCACCAAAAGTTTGGATGCCACGCCCACCGATACTGCCCTAGCCGCCCCCATCCACCCCAACGCTTCGTCAAAAACGGGAATGCGTGTATCTTCCATAGTTGTGGAGCTAGAGCCTCCAAATTTGGTGGGAGGATAGCTGTTAACGACCCCCAAAAAACTGCATCAAAGTTTTGGAGCCACGCCCATCCATTACGCCCCCAGCCCCCCCGCATTTTGAAATCAGAAATGGCTATATCTCCCTCAGTTTTTGAGCTATAGCCACCAAATTTGGTGCCAAGATAGGTGATGATGACTCCTTAAAAACTGCACCAAAAGTTTGGATGCCACGCCCACCAATACTGCCCTAGACACCCCCATCCACCCCAACGCTTCGTCAAAAACGGGAATGAGTGTATCTTCCAGAGTTGTGGAGCTAGAGCCACCAAATTTGGTAGGAAGATAGCTGGCAACGACCCAAAACTACCCCCCCCCAAATTAAAAGCTCTTCCAAAATCCATCAAATTGATCCACGCCCAAAACCCCCCCCCCCCCCCCCTTTTTATAATTTATCACCAATTTGTATAAAATAAATTATATTTCACAAAATCTGCATCAAAGTTTTCGAGCCATGCCCTCCATTTCGCCCCCCTTTCCCCCCCACTTTTTAAAAATTTTCGAGCTAGAGTCACCAAATTTGGTATGAAGATAGCAATTGACATTCCACAAAGATCTGCATCAAAAATTTGGATGCCACGCCCACCCATACCGCCCCCAGCCCCCGTTTCCCCACTTTTTACAAATTTCGAGCTAGAGTCACCAAATTTGGTATGAAGATAGCAATTGATATTTCACAAAGATCTGCATCAAAAATTTTGATTCCACAACTACCCATATCGCCCCCAGCCCCCCACCCCCCCTTTCCCTACATTTTACAAACTTTGAGCTAGAGTCACCAAATTTGGATGGAATATAGCTGGTGGCATCCCCATCTGCATCGGAGAATCTTTAAGGCAGCGTACACCCCTGCCGCATCCGTACCCCTTTGCAATCAGGCCTCTTTTTACCGGTTTTAATACTGGTATCGAGTATGCCGCAGTCGGTTGCGTCCGACTGCAACGTTTCCTTTTGTTTTTTTCTGTGTGTGATTGAGTTTTTCCATCTGTTTGGAAAATTGCCAAGTTGAGTGCTAATTTTGGAGAGCTGGGCAACGATACCGAAGGCAAAATAAGAAAGCTTAATAATCATATGTGTTTATGTGTCCAGAGTGTTTACAAAACTATGAATGTCAGCTTCAACTTCGAGACGTGGCTTAAGCTCAATGTGCGAACTTATATATTTTTGTATCTGAGCCAGTTAGTTTTTTGTGAAGTCAATTTACCGGCTCGGCTTTATAAGAACAGGTGACTGATCGGATGATATATCCGAAAGGCATTCAGATTACGCGAGATATTTTGTTAGCTACAAAGTCAATCAAATCAAGAATTTTGTGTATGTTTTTGGCATTAAAGAAGCCTGCTGCTATTAAATGTTCTCTTAGTGAGTTGAAATGTTTCATGAATTGGTCTTCAGGCATGGTAGTGGTGTTTAAAACGGCATCTGATCGAAATACCAGTCCCACCGTGTGCCTTACCATCGGTATGATTTGTTCTGTAAAACATGTATCTATTTACATTCAAATTATATATGTTTGTAAGGTGTGTTTCGGAAAGTACATATAGTTCATTACTTAGAAAAACATCTTTGGTTTTGTCATTCTAATGATGAATCATTGCTATTATTTTCATTTTTCTAATATAATTATCGAAAAAGTCTAACAGAACTGACTTAACAGGTAAAAGTGAACTATATTGTACCAGAAATAATGTCGGGGCGGTTTCTGATAAAAGTATATCAACAACAATAACCCTGTTGTAAGTTGACATCATATTAGTTTCGTTATCAATCAATGAACATGCCCAGAAACAATTGATGGTTGTCTGTGGCAGCGGTAAATGCGTTGAAAAAACAAAATAAGCTACTTCAAACAGAACCAAACTACTTGATAAAGTCAGCCGAATAAAACTGTGTAGTAATCTTGACAGAGAGCGGATCTCGTATCTGAGGCGAGCACGCCGCGCAGTCAAGTGTCGTAATCAGCCAAAAGAAAACCATTACAGAGCACAGAAACACTCGAGAGCATTTTAAAACAAAGAAAACGTATTATTTTTAGGTCGGAGATTTAAATATTCTTGCTTTATTCTTAAAATAAATTTAGAAAGATCAATATCCTTTGTACTTAATGTAATTAAAAAGTTATTTTAAAATAATTTCATAAAACATATATTTCTTATGGTGTCTACTCTCACGGATTTCATAATTTGTATCATGTAATTAAGTAATGAGCTACATACATAAATTTAAAAACAAAAATACTCACACTGGTAAGTGTTTAGTGGATCTTACCTCAAACTCAACCTGTTGATGCGTTGTTCGCTCTGCACGAATCAGTCAATGAGCAGCATTGCTCGTAGTTTGACGCAATAGCGCAGCGGACTGAAAGCAACAAGAAAAAAAAAAACGTATTTGTATTCGTATACTATTGAGCTTTATGGGCTATAATAAGCTGACCAACAATATGGCATATTTTTAAATCGTGCTCGTTTAATAGGAAGATAAAGAGTGCATTTTAGCAAGTGGAGTCGCAAGCATCGCGTGAAATAGCCCTGAATCCAGTTTTTATATAACTGAGCACATGATTGGCGGTAAGAGTGGAAATGGCACTGCCGTCAACGAGAGGAAGGCAACGTCAAAAGGCAATGCAATTGAGACTGAGACTGAAAATGTGAACGTTAAGCCATCGGCTAATGAAAATAGCTCGCTGGATGCCATTTTAGTACGAATTGGGCAGTTTGGACGCTTTCAGATAATTAATTATGTGTTATTATGTGTGCCCATGGTATTCAATTCCTTCTTTTCGATCTCATATGTGTTTACCGCCAGCACAGTTGTGCACAGGTGAGTGGGTCAAAACTATATTTTGTTGCTTGCTTTTTTAAATAACGTAAATGTAATGGTTCTTCAGGTGCAATATATTGGAATGTGACAGCCCAAGCAGTTTATATGAGGCGTCCTGGCTTAATTTTTCCGTGCCCTATAAAAATTCCGCTTGGGATTCGTGTAACCGTTATGTGAGCATAGCCGATAAGGAAATAACTGCAATTGGCAATCCCTCAAGCGGTATGTGTGCACCAGAATATTTCGGAAATAGAACCGAGAGCTGCGGCACTGATTTAAAACTTAGAGATGAAGAGGAAACCATATCCACCGAGGTAATTACTTTAAGAAGATATATAAACCGTTTTAAGTATTGTAAATATTTTAGTTAGTATGTTATTAAATGCTTGTCTCTCCCTAGTTTGGAATCTTTTGCAAAGACGAATGGAAACTTTCGATGGTGGGCACCATTAACAACGTTGGACAATTTGTAGGCATACCTATGGGTGGCTTCTTTGCAGACCGGTAATTTGACTAGCCCATTCCGATGTGAATTCGTACATTAAATTCATATTTTTATTGACTTAGCTATGGGCGCCGCACTATGCTCGCAATAGCTGGGGCGTTAAGTGCTCTAATGGGCATTGTACGTTCCTTGTCAAGTAATTATAACATGTTTCTGGTTTTCGAGTTCCTTGACATGGTCGTGGGCAGCACACTCTTTCCAACAGCATTTCTGCTTGCCATCGAGCTAGTTGGCCCGAAGCGTCGAGTGGCCGCTGCAACAATAATTACGATTTTCTATGCGCTGGGTGAGGCGTTTTTGGGTATTTTGGCTTCGCAAGTACAGAACTGGCGCTGGCTGCTGCGAATACTCTATGCTCCAGCTGTTCTGCAAATACTCTTTCTATGGGTTCTGCCAGAGAGCGTGCGTTGGCTGCTCAGCCAGGGTAGGGAAGTGCAAGCAGCAGCCGTGCTAAGACGTGCTGCTCACATTAACAGAAGACCATTGCCCGAGCAGCAGGTGGAGGAGCTGCTTGCCAACAATCGCCAAAAAATTCAGCAGGCCAATGAGAGCCAGTATCCAATTATGCAGGCCACCCGCTTTTTAGCTTGGCGCATAGCAAACTGTTGTTTCTGCTGGTTTACGCACACGCTTATTGCACTGGGCCTAAGCTTAAACTCGGTGAATCTGGGTGGCAACAAGTATAAAAACTTTATGCTGAATGGCTTTGTGCAGATTCCCGGCCTGCTGCTGCCACTTATCATTATGGATCGCGTTGGCAGAAGATATTCGCTTTGTGCCGCCATGTTACTTTGCGCCATATGCATGGGCGCCTCTGCAGCTGTCGAACCAGGTAAGAACTTTTGAAAGTAATCTAATTAAAAAGAGATTAAAAACAAGTAAAAAGGCTTTAGTCGAGAAAGCTCGACTATGATATACCCTGATTCTTAGACACTATGCTTACAGTCATTGTTGTTATGTATGTGTGTGCGTCTAAGAGTAAACAGAAAGTGAATGCCACTCTGCGCTTCTGACTTTACTCAACCTTCGATATCTACGGTGATTTTGAACCGATTTCGATTAAATTTTCACACGTGATCATTATTTTGGACAGACGGGGATGTCTATTCCGACTCGGCTGTTAATGCTGATCAAGAATACATCTACCTTGTGGGGTCGCAGATACTAGCTCCTTCCTGTTATAAACGTTTGCACAAAAGCATTATGCTCTTTTTAATAGCTTTTTTATTAGATTCACTTGAGGCGGAGTGAGTAACTCAAACTCTGTCCGTCTGTATGTTCGCAACTTTTTTCCACACCCTTCAAGCTAGAGACTTGAAACTTTCCAATTCACTTTATCTATGGGATAGAAATTAAAGTGTCAAGATGGGGGTTCTACGATAACTGAGGGGCTGGCAATTCGATAAATTCGATAACTCAAAACCGATAAGTCCACATATTTCGCACATCCTTACAGCTAGAACTACCAAAATTGGTAAGATAGCTACTAGCAACCCCCAACAATCTGCATCAAAATTTTGGAACCACGCCCACCCATTCCACCCCTGGGGGGCTGGCCCCCTTTCCCCACTTTTTACAAATTTCCATCTAGAGTCACCAAATTTGGTATGAAGATAGCAATTGACATTTCAAAAAGATCTGCATCAAAAATTTGGATGGCACGCCCACCCATACCGCCCCCAGCCCCCCTTTCCCCACTTTTTACAAACTTCGAGCTAGATTCACCAAATTTGGTATGAAGATAGCAATTGACATCCCACAAAGATTTGCATCACAAATTTGGATGCCACGCCCACCCATACCGCCCCCAGCCCCCCCCTTTCAACACTTTTTACAAACTTTGAGCTAGAGTCACCAAATTTGAAAGGAATATAGCTGGTGGCATCCCCATCTGCATCGGAGAATCTTTAAGACAGCGTACACCCCTGCCGCATCCGTACCCCTTTGCAATCAGGCCTCTTTTGACCGGTTTTATTACTGGTAACGAGTATACCGCAGTCGGTTGCGTCCGACTGCAACGTTTCCACTTGTTTAGTTTTATTTTTTTTTACCCGGGAGGTCCGGGTTCAATTCCCAGTATGGGCATATGGAGGTTTTAATCTTTTAGCCAAATTTAGTTCTGTTTACATTAATTTTTTTTTTTAATAGTTTTTTTTATTAACTTCACTTGATGATGAGTAACTCAAAAAAAAAGGTATTATCTAGACTTTAAAGCACAAGGCCCAACCAAACGATGCTTTCGTGCATGCAGAGCCGCTGCAAGAATGAACGAAATGCATGCTTAAGGCCCAACCAAACGATGCTTGCTTGCGTAAAGCATCGAAGTTGGCAAAGTTTCAATATATGCTACGACGTGTATCTGCCCAAACGATGCTTACGCACGGTTTCGGTGAGTTTTAATTTTTTAACGAATGCTTAAGCGCCTAAGCATAAGTTCAATCATTGAAAACATGCTTCGATGCTTTGTTCTCTAGAGCTGTCGCTGTTTTTTTATTATATGGAAAATATTGAAAATAATTGTTAGATCTTCATTTTATTGATTGTAAACATATTGATATAATATACTAGATCTATATACATTGTGTAATCTTTATTTTCAACACAATATTACATAAAATGTTAGCATTTATTTTTAATGGAATAAAAAAAGAACATGTGGCAACAATGGTTGGCAAAAATAAAGAAGAAGAGACAAAGCACTTAAGCAAAGTATGGCTATAGGCTTTCATGCTCAATGCTTTTCGTTCAGTCTTGCTCCGAGACGCAAAGCAAGCAAGCATCGTTTGGTTGGGCCTTTAAGCATTATGCATCAACGTCTATAGCCATACGTTGCTTAAGAGCTTTGTCTCTTCTTCTTCTTTGATTTTGCCAACCATTGTTGCCACATGGGCTTTTTGTATTCCATTAAAAAATAAATGTTAACATTTTATGTAATATTATGTTAAAAATAAAGACAACACATGTTTCATATAACTAGTATATTATATCAATGTGTTTATAAACAATAAAATGAATATTTCACAATTTTTTAAATATTTTCCATACAATAAAAAGACTGCGACAACTCTATGCCCAATGCATTGCTGCATGGTTTCAATTCAGTGAAACTATGCATGCGGCGCTTATGCATTCGTTAAAAAATAAAACTGAACGAAACCGTGCATAAGCATCGTTTGGGCGGATACACGACGTAGCATATGTTAAAACTTTGCGTGCTGCGGCTCTGCATGCACGTAAGCATCGTTTGGTTGGGCCTATAGATGCCCAAAGCCAGCATACGGCTGAGCAACTCCAAAACTCACACATAAAAAACACCAATACCAAGAAGAGAACAGTTATTTGTATTTCAATTTGTGCACTGGAAAAAAAGTGTAAATGATCTCAATTTTTGGGCGATGCTTAAGCTTGCTACATATGATGCCTTCAGTAATGATTCAATTTGATGCTCTTGAACTTTTATTTCATCCGAATATTGTTCAATATAATTCAGGATTTGTAGCGCATCGTTAACGTTGAACTCATCGATCCGTTTTTTATACTCCGCTTCTATCACCTCCATTGGTGCACATGCAATTGAATTATGCATACTTTTAAAATGCCTTTTTGCATTAAAATTTTTATTTATTATCAATTTCGTATAGCATGCACTGCCGTTCACAATAATAATTTTGAGAGAAAAAAAATTTACTTGCTGCTATGTTAAACATTTTGCCGGCAGGTTACACTCAATACCGATTTTTGCAAGTGCAAACTCAAAGACAAGACACCAACAAAATCGCATAGAATTTGGGTAAAGCTAGGCATACACGGTGAACATGTTGGTGTGATTTGTTGGAGTTGGGGTGAAAATCACTCGTGTATGGGCTTGTCATGGTGTCTGTCCGCCTTCAAGCTAGAGACTTGAAACTTTCTAAATATCTTTATCTATGGCTGGGACTGATAATTTGTCAAGATTGGGGTTCTACGATAACCGGGGGGCTGGCAAATAGATAAATTCGATAAATAAAAGCCGATAAATCTACATATTGCACTCATCCTTACAGATAGAACTACTAAATTCGGTAAGAAAGTAGCTATTAGCAACCCTTAAAAAACAGCATCAAAAATTTTGGAACCACCCATTCCGCCCCCAGCCCCCCTTCCCATACCTTTTGCAAACTTTGAGCTAGAATCACCAAATTTAATATGAAGATCTCAATTGACATCCCACATAGATCTGCAGCAAATATTTGGATGCCACGCCCACCCATACCGCCCCCAGCCCCCCCCTTTCAACACTTTTTACAAACTTTGAGCTAGAGTCACCAAATTTGAAAGGAATATAGCTGGTGGCATCCCCATCTGCATCGGAGAATCTTTAAGACAGCGTACACCCCTGCCGCATCCGTACCCCTTTGCAATCAGGCCTCTTTTGACCGGTTTTATTACTGGTAACGAGTATACCGCAGTCGGTTGCGTCCGACTGCAACGTTTCCACTTGTTTAGTTTTATTTTTTTTTACCCGGGAGGTCCGGGTTCAATTCCCAGTATGGGCATATGGAGGTTTTAATCTTTTAGCCAAATTTAGTTCTGTTTACATTAATTTTTTTTTTTAATATTTTTTTTATTAACTTCACTTGATGATGAGTAACTAAAAAAAAAAGGTATTATCTAGACTTTAAAGCACAAGGCCCAACCAAACGATGCTTTAGTGCATGCAGAGCCGCTGCAAGAATGAACGAAATGCATGCTTAAGGCCCAACCAAACGATGCTTGCTTGCGTAAAGCATCGAAGTTGGCAAAGTTTCAATATATGCTACGACGTGTATCTGCCCAAACGATGCTTACGCACGGTTTCGGTGAGTTTTAATTTTTTAACGAATGCTTAAGCGCCTAAGCATAAGTTCAATCATTGAAAACATGCTTCGATGCTTTGTTCTCTAGAGCTGTCGCTGTTTTTTTATTATATGGAAAATATTGAAAATAATTGTTAGATCTTCATTTTATTGCTTGTAAACATATTGATATAATATACTAGATCTATATACATTGTGTAATCTTTATTTTCAACACAATATTACATAAAATGTTAGCATTTATTTTTAATGGAATAAAAAAAGAACATGTGGCAACAATGGTTGGCAAAAATAAAGAAGAAGAAGAGACAAAGCACTTAAGCAAAGTATGGGTATAGGCTTTCATGCTCAATGCTTTTCGTTCAGTCTTGCTCCGAGACGCGAAGCAAGCAAGCATCGTTTGGTTGGGCCTTTAAGCATTATGCATCAACGTCTATAGCCATACGTTGCTTAAGAGCTTTGTCTCTTCTTCTTCTTTGATTTTGCCAACCATTGTTGCCACATGGGCTTTTTGTATTCCATTAAAAAATAAATGTTAACATTTTATGTAATATTATGTTAAAAATAAAGACAACACATGTTTCATATAACTAGTATATTATATCAATGTGTTTATAAACAATAAAATGAATATTTCACAATTTTTTTAAATATTTTCCATACAATAAAAAGACTGCGACAACTCTATGCCCAATGCATTGCTGCATGGTTTCAATTCAGTGAAACTATGCATGCGGCGCTTATGCATTCGTTAAAAAATAAAACTGAACGAAACCGTGCATAAGCATCATTTGGGCGGATACACGACGTAGCATATGTTAAAACTTTGCGTGCTGCGGCTCTGCATGCACGTAAGCATCGTTTGGTTGGGCCTATAGATGCCCAAAGCCAGCATACGGCTGAGCAACTCCAAAACTCACACATAAAAAACACCAATACCAAGAAGAGAACAGTTATTTGTATTTCAATTTGTGCACTGGAAAAAAAGTGTAAATGATCTCAATTTTTGGGCGATGCTTAAGCTTGCTACATATGATGCCTTCAGTAATGATTCAATTTGATGCTCTTGAACTTTTATTTCATCCGAATATTGTTCAATATAATTCAGGATTTGTAGCGCATCGTTAACGTTGAACTCATCGATCCGTTTTTTATACTCCGCTTCTATCACCTCCATTGGTGCACATGCAATTGAATTATGCATACTTTTAAAATGCCTTTTTGCATTAAAATTTTTATTTATTATCAATTTCGTATAGCATGCACTGCCGTTCACAATAATAATTTTGAGAGAAAAAAAATTTACTTGCTGCTATGTTAAACATTTTGCCGGCAGGTTACACTCAATACCGATTTTTGCAAGTGCAAACTCAAAGACAAGACACCAACAAAATCGCATAGAATTTGGGTAAAGCTAGGCATACACGGTGAACATGTTGGTGTGATTTGTTGGAGTTGGGGTGAAAATCACTCGTGTATGGGCTTGTCATGGTGTCTGTCCGCCTTCAAGCTAGAGACTTGAAACTTTCTAAATATCTTTATCTATGGCTGGGACTGATAATTTGTCAAGATTGGGGTTCTACGATAACCGGGGGGCTGGCAAATCGATAAATTCGATAAATAAAAGCCGATAAATCCACATATTGCACTCATCCTTACAGATAGAACTACTAAATTCGGTAAGAAAGTAGCTATTAGCAACCCTTAAAAAACAGCATCAAAAATTTTGGAACCACCCATTCCGCCCCCAGCCCCCCTTCCCATACCTTTTGCAAACTTTGAGCTAGAATCACCAAATTTAATATGAAGATAGCAATTGAGATCCCACATAGATCTGCAGCAAATATTTGGATGCAACGCCCACCCATTCCACCCCCAGCCCCCCTTCCCATACCTTTTGCAAACTTTGAGCTAGAATCACCAAATTTAATATGAAGATCTCAATTGACATCCCACATAGATCTGCAGCAAATATTTGGATGACACACCCACCCAAACCGCCCCCAGCCCCCCTTCCCCACCTTTTACAAACTTTGAGCTAGAGTCACCAAATTTGGATGGAATAAATAGCTGGTGGCATCCCCATCTGCATCGGAGAATCTTTAAGGCAGCGTACACCCCTGCCGCATCCGTACCCCTCTGCAATCAGGACTCTTTTTACCGGTTTTAATACTGGTTACGAGTATACCGCAGTCGTTTGCGTCCGACTGCAACGTTTCCACTTGTTTTTTTTTTTTTTTGCTTCGCATATTTTGTTTTAGTTTATTTATTACAATTAGTTTTCGTATTTTAAATGTGCCATTCTTTGGCATTAATATATTGGCCAAGGGTCATAAGCTGTCATTCCTATTTCGATCCTCGCAATGATCTTTATTTTATTTTTTTTTATTTATGTACTTTTTTATTTATAATAAATATAGTTTGAATAAATTGAAAAATACGCTTTTTAAAAACATTGAACTAAAAATTTAAAAAATAATTTCTAATGTAAGCTTAAAACATCGAAAAATTCTTGAATTATTGCGAAAAAGCGTCTGGCGCTCGATACACGAAAAATATATCACAAAGCGCCCACGCTTTTTTGACAATACTTCAAGAATTTGTAGATTTTTAAGCTTACATTAGAAATTATTTTTTAAATTTTTAGTTCAATGTTTTTAAAAAGCGTATTTTTCAATTTATTCAAACTATAAAAAAAAAAAAAAAATATTACTCAGGTTAAAAAGGTTCAAGACTTTAAGGTTTTTGTACTCGTTACTGAAGGAAAAGAGTACATTGGGTTTGTTCAATTGGGGTGTTCAACAGCTCGTTTACAAAAAGTGTTTCAAGTTTCAACAAAGTAAAGATGAGAAGAGCACGATATTTTGTTGATATTTGCTATCGATGTTCAGTACTTTTTAGTATATTTGGTGTATTTTTGTGCAAAATGTATGAACACGTATGATTAATGTCCGCCAAATGTTAAAAGCATGTAATTGAGGAACTAATTCAAACAACGAGCTCTTCTCACCTTCAATATCCTCTATTTCTCTAATAACTTGCTTTGCTAAAGCATCGCATAGCATATATTTTTAGCACTTTTAAATGGCATTTTTTTTATAAATTAAGTAAAACCGCAGTAAACAGCAACAGTTACAAAAATTTAAGAATAAGAAATGTAAACAAAAAACAGCTGACTGCACAAACATGAAACGCATTGACACCCAAAAGGCCGTTCACGAGCTAATCGTTTCAAGTTCAAAACATGAAACGATGAAACAGAGCTGTTGAACACCCCAATTATATTTATAGCTCTTAAATAAATGACGAAAATAAAAACAAAATACAAAACAAAAAATCATAAAAATATATATATATATATATATATATATAAATATATAGATATATATATCTCTCTCTCTATATATATATATGTATATATATTCATTCTTATATTCTTGTAGATAAAATTTTCGATTATAACTTTTATGAATGGAAATTATATTGTGTAAAACAATTATTTAATCTGTAAAAACTTTTGTGATATTTAACTTATTCTTATTTTTAAATAACACTTTCATTACTTATTCAAAATTTTTTTTTTTAATATTTAGATGACTATGCTGGTTCCTTGACACTTTTTCTTATTGGAAAGATGGCTATTACGTGCAGTTTTCAGATACTTTACTTTTTTACCTCGGAGATCTTTCCCACTAATGTGCGAAATAGTTTGCTTTCTCTCTGCTCCATGGTGGGACGGATTGGATCAATGATAGCCCCACAAACTCCCTTGCTGGTGTGTTTTTGTATTTTACAAAAGTATTTCTCGTTTAACACCGGTTCTTATTTAGGCTAAATACTACGAACATGCACCTTCAATTTTATTTGCTACCTTTGCCTTGGTTAGCGGATCTCTGACGCTCGGTTTTCCCGAGACTGCGGACAAAGTGCTGCCCACAACAATGGAGGATGCCCGAGATTTAAATCTGTCACGACAAAAACGCACAGATGAGAACAAGGAGCAAGAGGTGCCTAGAAAAAGTTGTTGATAAATTTGTTTGGAAAGACTGGTTGGTTGCTAGCAATTGCTATTGCCAAAGATTTCATTTGTCCAAGTCAATCGCATTTCTTGTTGAGATTAAAATTTGTGTATTTGCTAAGTTTAAGGTGAAAATGTCGATTTTATTTTATCAAAGATCTTTATTTTTTATACAAGTATTTTTTTAAATTGTGTATATATATGTATATGAAACGGTACAATTTTAAAAAATTAAAAAGTTAGGGTGTGTAGAAATAGGGTATTCAGTAGCTGTGCTATGTGCGTAAAGTATTATATATTATACAGTGTAGCTAGTGAGTGCACTGTTTACGTTTCTTTTGTCGTATTTGTGCTAAGTCAGCTGTTTGCCAGTTCGATGACAATACAATTGTAATAATCTTGATTGTTTGTATATTTTAAGATTTATTAATTTATAGCTTGTGTTGCGTGACATTCAACTTCAGTCGATCAAAGAGGAAGAGCTTACAAAGCGATGCACCTTCCTCGATTGTTTCTTAAAAACTATCGATAATTCTATACATGATTTGATCTTATACTATCGAATGCATAATAATATTACTATATTATTACACGTTTTGTTTTTATTCGAATTTTTTTGGTTTTCTTATTTCTCTCCCATATCTTGTTTTTAAAATATTTTTATCAGGTGGATTCGGGTTATCTGTTTCGTGATTATTGTTTTGAATGAGTAACGGATCTTCATCTGAGCTGGCTTCATCTGCTGATTCAAAAGTTACCGATGTCTCCGACTCAGATTGCCAATCCAGTTCCTCATCTAAGTTAATACATTGTTTTTCTTCATTTTCCTTACTTGCTATATCCTGTACAGGATGAGATTCATTTGTTTCATTGTTTACATTGTTAATTATTTCAGACTCAATATTGGTTTCTTCAGTACAATTGTCATTACATACTACATCCTTTTTTTTATTTGGCTGGGAATAATTATTATTATTATTATGATAGTCATACATCGATATATCCTCATATTTTTCTTCATTTTTAGTTTTTTTAATAAGTTTTCTATTCCTTCTGAAGTATTTATTATATCTATCTTTTATAATATATGACCTCTCATTTACTTTTCTTTCCACTATTCCATAAGTCCACTCATCATGTTTCTTTCTAAACATTATTTTTTCCCCCAGTATGCAAGGCTTTAGTACTTTGGCGTTACGATCATAGTATTGTTTTTGTTTTAATCGTTTCTTTTCTAATTTTGCCTTAATTTCAGCTTCCTTTATATTATTACGATGTAAACTAGGTTTTGCAATTGGTAGCTTTGTTTTGCAGTTTCTTCCGAAGAACAACTCACAAGGCGATGTTTGCATACTAGCTATTGGTGTATTATTATATTCTAGAATATTATATTGGTATACCTCCTTCTTATCAGCACACCGTTTTAGATAGTTTTTGGCTATAGCAACCCCTTTTTCAGCCAATCCATTACTTTGTGGATAATGTGGGCTGGAAAACTGTAGTAATGTATTATGCGCATTAGCAAACGTTCTAAAGTCAATTGAGTTAAACGGATTGTTATCGCTTTTTATTATACTCGATACCGAAGGTAAAGAGTATATTGACTTTGTGCAATGTCCGTCATGGTGTCCGTCCGTCTGTCCGTCTGTCCGTCTGTCCGTCCGTATGTTCGCAACTTTTTTCCACACCCTTCAAGCTAGAGACTTGAAACTTTCCAATTCTCTTTATCTATGGGATAGTAAATTAAAGTGTCAAGATGGGGGTTCTACGATAACTGGGGGGCTGGCAAATCGATAAATTCGATAACTCAAAACCGATAAATCCACATATTTCGCACATCCTTACAGCTAGAACTACCAAATTTGGTAAGAAGATAGCCACTAGCAACCCCCAAAAAACTGCATCAAAAATTTTGGAGCCACGCCCCCCATTCCGCCCCCAGCCCCCCCGAATTTTAAAGTTAAAAAAGCCTATATCTCCCACAGTTTTTGAGCTATAGTCACCAAATTTGGTGCCAAGATAGGTGATGATGACCCCTCAAAAACTGCATCAAAAGATTGGATTCCACGCCCACCAATACCGCCCCAGCCACCCCCATGTGCCCCAACGCTTCGTCAAAAACGGGAATGCGTGTATCTTCCAGAGTTGTAGAGCTAGAGCCTCCAAATTTGGTGGGAAGATAGTTGGTAACGACCCCCAAAAATCTGCATCAAAGTTTTGGAGCCACGCCCTCCATTTCGCCCACCCATTCCGCCCCCAGCCCCACCGCATTTTGAAATCAGAAATGGCTATATCTCCCACAGTTTTTGAGCTAGAGCCACCAAATTTGGTGCCAAGATAGGTGATGATGACCCCCCAAAAACTGCATCAAAAGTTTGGATGCCACGCCCACCAATACTGCCCTAGCCGCCCCCATCCACCCCAACGCTTCGTCAAAAACGGGAATGCGTGTATCTTCCAGAGTTGTGGAGCTAGAGCCACCAAATTTGGTAGGAAGATAGCTGGCAACGACCCCCAAAAATCTGCATCAAAGTTTTGGAGCCACGCCCTCCATTTCGCCCCCCTTTCCCCACTTTTTACAATTTTCGAGCTAGAGTCACCAAATTTGGTATGAATATAGCAACTGACATTCCACAAAGATCTGCATCACAAATTGAGATGCCACGCCCACCCATACCACCCCAGCCCCCCTTTCCCCACATTTTACAAACTTTGAGCTAGAGTCACCAAATTTGGTATGGATATAACAATTGACATTCCACGAAGATATGCATCAAAAATTTGGATGCCACGCCCACCCATACTGCCCCCAGCCCCCCCTTTCCCCACTTTTTACAAACTTTGAGCTAGAGTCACCAAATTTGGTATGAAGATAGCAATTGACATTCCACAAAGATCTGCATCAAAAGTTTGGATGCCACGCCCACCCATACCGCCCCCAGCCCCCCTTTCCCCACATTTTACAAACTTTGAGCTAGAGTCACCAAATTTGGTATGGATATAACAATTGACATTCCACAAAGATATGCATCAAAAATTTGGATGCCACGCCCACCCATACTGCCCCCAGCCCCCCTTTCCCCACATTTTACAAACTTTGAGCTAGAGTCACCAAATTTGGTATGAAGATAGCATTTGACATTTCAGAAAGATCTGCATCAAAAATTTGGATTCCACGCCCACCCATACCGCCCCCAGCCCCCCTTTTCCCCACTTATTACAAATTTCGAGCTAGAGTCACCAAATTTGGTATGAAGATAGCAATTGACATTTTACAAAGATATGCATCAAAAATTTGGATGACACGCCCACCCAAACCGCCCCCAGCCCCCCTTTCCCCACCTTTTACAAATTTTTAGCTAGAGTCACCAAATTTGGTATGAAGATAGCCGGTGGCATCCCCATCTGCATCGGAGAATCTTTAAGGCAGCTTAAACCCCTGCCGCATCCGTACCCCTTTGCATTCAGGCCTCTTTTTACCGGTTTTAATTCTGGTATCGAGTATGCCGCAGTCGGTTGCGTCCGACTGCAACGTTTCCACTTGTTTTTGTTGGGTATCCTAGACTATCAAACACTTGTTTCAGTTCAGTCGTTACTTGTTTGACTGATTTATTTTTTAATTTTCTAACAAGAAAATTTGAGCAATTGTCAAATATTGACACAAAATCAGATCCCCCTAATTCAAAAATGTCTACTCCCACCATATGAAATGGATATTCCGGCATTTCATCCTCTATTAAGGGTTCTTTTTGGTTTTTTCTTCTAAATTTTTCACATAACCGGCACGTTTCCACTAATTCCTTGATTTGAGTATTCATATTTGGCCAATAATAGCATTCTCTTGCTCTAGCCAGAGTTTTTTCTATTCCAAAATGTGGACTATGAACTTGTTTCATTATTTGTAATTGTAATCTTTTTGGTACTATTAATCTATACGTTCTCATTAATAACCCATTTTCAACATGAAGCTCATTTTTTATTTTATAGAACAATTGAGAAAACTTGTCTAGCTTATGGTATGACGGCCAACCATTTACAACAAAATCCCCGATTTTGCTATAATTTTCATCTGTCTTTAATATTTCTTTATAAACATTGAGATTTGCTTCAGATAGACAAACTGCCTGAGTTATTGTGTGGATTACATTTGATAGTTTCCTAATTTCATTTTCCTCCAGGTTTGTATTGTACTTCCATGTTTGGATATTTCAGTAGATATAACAGCATACGTTGTAGTCGCATTGTTACCGAATCTATATCTTTTTATACTCGATACCGAAGGTAAAGAGTATATTGGTTTTGTGCAATGTCCGTCATGGTGTCTGTCCGTCTGTCCGTCCGTATGTATGCAAGTTTTTTCCACACCCTTCAAGCTAGAGACTTGAAACTTTCCAATTCTCTTTATCTATGGGATAGTAAATTAAAGTGTCAAGATGGGGGCTCTACGATAACTGGGGAGCTGGCAAATCGATAAATTCGATAACTCAAAACCGATAAATCCACATATTTCACACATCCTTACACCTAGAACTACCAAATTTGGTAAGAAGATAGCTACTAGCAACCCCCATAAAACTGCATCAAAAATTTTGGAGCCACGCCCACCCATTACCCCACCCCCCCAGCCCCCCCGCATTTTGAAATCAGAAATGGCTTATCTCCCACAGTGCTAGAGCCACCAAATTTGGTGCCAAGATAGGTGATGATGACCCCCTAAAAACTGCATCAAAAGTTTGGATGCCACGCTCACCAATACTGCCCTAGCCGCCCCCATCCACCCCAACGCTTCGTCAAAAACGGGAATTAGTGTATCTTCCAGAGTTGTGGAGCTAGAGCCTCCAAATTTGGTGAGAAGATAGCTGGCAACGACCTCCGAAAACTTGCATCAAAGTTTTGGAGCCACGCCCACCCATTCCGACCCCTTTCCCCACCATTTACAAACTTTGAGCTAGAGTCACCAAATTTGGTATGAAGATAGCAATTGACATTTCACATAGATCTGCATCAAAAATTGGGATGCCACGCCCACCCATACCGCCCCCAGCCCCCCTTTCCCCAATTTTTACAAACTTCGAGCTAGAGTTACCAAATTTGGTATGAAGATAGCAATTGACATTTCACAAAGACCTGCATCAAAAATTGGGATGCCACGCCCACCCATACCGCCCCAGCCCCCCCCCTTTCCCCACATTTTACAAACTTTGAGCTAGAGTCACCAAATTTGCAACGAAGACAGCTGGTGGCATCCCCATCTGCATCGGAGAATCTTTAAGGCAGCGTACACCCCTGCCTCATCCATACCCCTTTGCAATGAGGCCTCTTTTTACCGGTTTTAATACTGGTATCGAGTATACCGCAGTCGGTTGCGTCCGACTGCAACGTTTCCACTTGTTTTACTAACACTTCGAGAGGTTTATGATCGCTTTCCACTAAGAATTCCCTTCCATATACATAATAATGAAATCTTTCACAGCCAAATACTTTTGCAAGTAATTCTTTCTCTATTTGAGCCCATTTTTGTTCACTTTTTGATAGTGTTCTAGATGCAAAACTTACAGGACGACCATCCTGCATCAACACACATCCTAGTCCATCCTTAGAAGCGTCAGTTTGTATTGTCACGCGTTTGTTTTTATCATAAACAGCTAACACTGGCTCCTCAAGGATAATTTTTGTTAAGTCTTTAAGTTCATTTTCTTGATCTTCACCCCATATAAATTGTACATAATTTTTTGTCAATTCTCTAAGTTTAGCCGATCTAGCTGATAAATCTGGAATAAACTTAGCAAGGTATTTAAAGAGACCCAAAATTCTTAGTACTCCTGCTTTATCGACTGGGGTTTTGATATCCCTGATTGCTTTCAAATGTTTTTTCTGTGGTTTTATTTTGCCTTCTGATATAACATGTCCCATAAATTCCACTTGTGTTTGTCTATAATGAATTTTTTCTTTATTAAACGTTACTCCATTTATCCTTGCCTTTTCTAGTACCTGAATTAGTGTTTCATCGTGTTCTTCTAACGAACTTCCCATGATTCCAATGTCATCAAAATACACAATAACATTGGGAATATCTCCAAATATTTTTATCATATTTCTTTGAAACATTTCAGGGGCACTGTTGATGCCAAATGGAACTCTGTTAAATTTATACCTTCCAAACGGAGTCATGAATGTGGTTAATTCTGAACTTTTGTTGTCTAGTTCCATTTGCCATAATCCTTTTGACAAGTCTAATATTGTGAAGAACCTTTTCCCTACCATTTGTATTGTAAAGTCTTCTATAGTTGGTATTAAGTAATGCTCCCGTTAAATTGCTTTGTTCAATGGTTTAGGATCCAAACATATCCTTAATTTCCCGTTTGGTTTTTCCACTACTTGTATGTTATTTACCCAACTGGTAGGGTATGACACTGACGATATGATACCATCTTGTTCCATTTCCTTTAATTTCCCTTTAATGCTTCTAACATACTTTGGGGAAATCTTTTTCTGTAATGTATTACAGGTTCAATTTCTTTCTTTAAGATAATTGATTGTTTCCATGGCAACTTTCCTAACCCTTCAAATAATACTTTAAATTGTTCCACAAACAAATTTTTAGACGATGGTAATATTGTTAATGTATCTATATTTACGCATCTGATTAATTCAAGTTTTACAGACGTTCTAGACCCAATATGGGTTCACATTTTCTATCAACAACTAAAAAAGATTTTTTTTATTTATTTATTAATATGTAGAGTAACAATAAATTCTTAAATACAGCCCTCACACATGGGCACCTTCTCAAAGGACTCACTGCGCCACAATGCCCCTTGTGCCAGTCCACCTCGGTAACCACCCAACATATAATAGACATATGCCCTAAACTGCAACACATCCGCGCAAACATGCTCTCCCCACCATCCAACCATCTTTTAATCCCAACAACCGAAAACATCCAAACACTAACCAGTTTTATTCTTGAAGCTGGTCTATCAAAAAATATTTAGTTAAAATCGAGCTGATAGCCTTGGCAGCTAGTGCTCAAAAAAATGTACTGTAGGTTAAAAAAGATATATCATGTATAACATTTGCTTTTTCATCTAAGCATTTTAACAAAACTGTGCCATAATTCATTACTTTGGTCTTATTATAATCAAAAATAGTTAATACTTCAGTTTTATCTCTAAGTTCTATGTTTTTGATTAGATCTAATGGTATGCAGTTAACATCCGCATCCGTGTCTACTTTAAATGTATATTTGTCTCCATTAATTTTTAAAGCTTTTTCCCACTTGTTGTTCCCGAATCCACACTGACTTATGCTAAAGTAATTTTTCTTATTAACATTTTCCACTATTGATTTCTTTGTTTTACTCATACCTGCTTTATTCCACTTTGTGTTTGAAGTTCCTTCCTCTTCGTGTTTTTTGGTTTTGCAGTACTTAATGAAATGACCCGTTTTTCCACAATTGTAGCATTTGACATCCTTCGCTTTGCATTCATTGATATGCCCCTTGTTAAAAAGGGCTCCGCAGTTGTAGCATTTGCGTGTTTGCAAGTTGTATATCCAATATTTTTCCTGTTTGTCCACTGTTCTTCCTTCATTTGTTTGTTGATGTCCACTTTCCATTAATATTTCGGTGTTCTTTGTTGTTGCTTCAAAGGCCTTGCACTCTTGCAAGACCTCATCCAGTCCTTTGTTTTTGTTATCCAGTAGTCTCAGTTGCAGCTTCTTGTCATAGACTCCAATAATTTGTCGATCCAGCAGCATCCTATTTTGAAACGATTTTCCGGATTCGCACTTGAAATCGCAAAAATTAGCTTGTTTGCGTAGATTCGTTTCAAAATCTGTGATTTGCTGACCTTCCTGTTGCTCGATGTTGTTAAACTTGAAGGTTTCCATGGTGATGTTTTTAAGTGGCATGGCGTGCGCATCGATCGCCTTGATGACGTCATCGAGTTTGCGTATTTGCGCTGCATCACTTTGATCTGCCACAACTCCCACCATGCTGTTTGCGCTTCCGTCATTTGGATATATAGTGTTATATATCTCTGTCACTCCAGGGCCAGCCAACCACAAAAATGTTGCAATTTTCTTTGCCTCAGACAAGTTGTCTTTTCCAGACGCCATCATGTACATAAAAAATGTACTTTTCCATTTTGGCCACTCATATATGAGCATTGAGCAGTCTAGCTCCGGCAATACACGTTCGGACATTTTTAATTTAGTTCGATGTGTATTATTTTAACTTCTGACACCATGTAATAATCTTGATTGTTTGTATATTTTAAGATTTATTAATTTATAGCTTGTGTTGCCTGACATTCAACTTTAGTCGATCAAAGAGGAAGAGCTTACATAGCGATGCACCTTCCTCGATTGTTTCTTAAAAACTATCTATTATTCTATACATGATTTGATTTTATACTATCGAATGCATAATAATATTACTATATTATTACAACAATCGATAGTTAAATTGAGTTGAGCAATTGTTGCTGAATGTAATAAAATAAAAGAAAAAAGTTTTTTATATTAAATATGCCAAGGAAGGAGTGAAAAATCAAATAATTAAGCGGAAGGTCGATTTAGCCCTACTGGAGTTGGAGATAATCGATGGTACGGCTGAAGCTATGCCAAAAACATTAAAAACCAACTAAAGCATTTGCAAAATTTCAGATGATGATCATGTTGCGCACGATGAAGTGATGGACGAGTTCATTAAGGAGCTTTCAATAATATCATCGTCTCGTCGGGGAACAAATTATCATGTTCCCAAATCTTTTATTTGGCGAACAAAAATTTTGCCGCATTTTAATGAGGAGCGATTTCTCCAGATGCTGCGGGTCACAAAAATGGAGTTTAAGTCTATTGTTGAGCTTTTTAATAAATAATAAAATTTACTTACTTTTACAACCAAAACTCGCCTAGTGTGACCTAATTTCACTAATTCAATAATCTCGAAAGCAGCTGTTTTTATAAATAGTCTGGCAACCACTCAATAACACATATAGTACAATAGTAGCAAACATACCCAGGGGCATGTTTGCTGTGTTAAAAATGCTTCTGTGTGTTTGTTGTAAAGCGTTCATATAACACTTTAGCACTTTACGCACATAGCATAGCTACTGAATTCCCTAACTATTTTGTTTTACAGATTTATTTGGATATTATTAAAAATATAAACTTACATATTATTGATCATGAGTAACAGAAATGATTGGGTTGTGGTAACTAAAATAAGAAATGAAAATTTTTTAGCTTAAATTTAAATATCAAGTTGTAGCTTCATTTCTTTTATTATTAACTAGTGGACCCCGACCACGCTTCGCTGTGGTGCTTTTTGATGTTTTCTCTGTGAATGTAACACATAATAGAATAGAACACAAAATACGATTTTGGGACGCCATGTAGTTCGCCTGCTGAAGACGCCAAGCTTGAGAAGCCCGTTGAGATGCCTTATATTCAGCGTTCTGTTGACGTCGAGCTTGAGACTGTTGGGGTGTCTCCATAGCCCGGTGCCATATATTCAGCATGCTGTTGACGCCGAGCTTGGGACTGCTCTAGTATCTCGGCAGCACGGTGAGCTGCCTCGCGCTCTGCCTATTAAAGCCTTCGCAGTTCGGCTTGTGGAAATGTCTTGTAAAGTCTAGCTACTTTCATATTTCGAGCTTTATTAGAGCTTTGGGAAAGATTAGACTTACACTTCCAAAAAATTCACTTGATTACTTTGCTTTATTAACAAAATTCTATTTAATAAACTCATTAAGAAAAAATCTTGACAGATAAGACAAAGTGGGCATAGAAGTTTTTTCGCGTTTGTTTTTATAAATTGTATCATATGTGTTTTTTCTGGCTCTAAGCTACCTCCCCACCAATTTTCAGCCAAATCAGTTCAGCCGTTCTAAAGCTATAAATAGTGTAACTAACACGACTTTCTTTTATTATTGATTTTTAATTTTGATTTATCAGACATAAATTCTAGCAACGGGTTTTCAGGTTCATGAGCAAAATTTATAATGAAAACGCCACTTAAAATAAGGGGTAGTAAATTACAACTTTTTTTTAGTATTTGAGCGCCAGCATCAGAAAATGGCAACAAATGAAAATAATTGAAGTCTATGAACTTATTGATGGTTGTAATCGGTGTAATGTAAATGGTAATGATAACGAATTCTTGTCTTTGTGAAGTTCTTGAATGTAGAAAGTAAATGTCTCCAATTTGGGAAGAAGATGAAGAACTTTTAGAAGGTGTTATCGAAGTTGCTGAATAGGAATTGTTTTTAAAAACAGCAACACCACCTGTTCTGACATTTTGCCGTTTAAATTTAATCATACATTTAAAGATTGGTGTGTCAATACTTGCGGTATTAGTAATATTAGTTTCTGATAACAGAAAGAAATGACATTTTGTACATATGTTATCACCTTTCTGTTATTGCGCTCCGCATTTGTCGTCGCGCAAGTACGTTTTGTTTCAAGATTACAATTGTCATCAAATTTTACTCTTTTAGAATTTTTAGAGTATGTATGATCCGTAAGAGCGTACATTTTAATAAATTATTACGCTTGGTTAGGAATCGCACTTTTTGCTCAACTTCGAGTATTTTTAGCATCGATACTTTTCACCAAATTGATAATTTTTGATTAGCATTAAATTTGTATTTTAATGCAATTCAAATTTCATTTGCATTTAATTTCTATTTATTTTTTGCAATTTGTTTTTGCTTTTAATATATATATATATTTAATTCATTAATGCGCAACTCTATACTTTACAGTAATCGCTCTTAAATAGCGATACTTTACTACCAAATCATCGCAAAGTCTGACAACACTTACAGCTGATAAGTGTCGTTTTTTTATGTCTAATTTATTTTCGATTATTTTTGGGTTACTACCCTTGCGCGAGAAAAGAAGTATAACTTCAAAAAGTTATTTTTTCGTAGAACAACTGGATTGATATACTATTGCATATATTTCATCCATATTCCAACAAATCAAAGGTACAGAAATGAATATTCTTAACTTAAGTTTAACTGCGGTCAACATTGAAGACAGCTATAATAGGTGTAAATGTTCTTTAATATTTTTAAAGCTGAAAGGAAAATTCCAATATGTTTTCAGTTGCATCATCCTTTTCTTTTCAGTTGACTAGTAGTGCACTAAATATGTATATATTGTATATATTCATTCAAAAACGCAAGGAATCACAAACTATCCCATAGATAAAGAGAATTGGAAAGTTTCAAGTCTCTAGCTTGAAGGGTGTGGAAAAAACTTGCACACATACGTACGGACAGACGGACAGACACCATAACGGACATTGCACAAAACCAATATACTCTTTACCTTCGGTATCGAGTATAATAATGACAGAATTATGCTCACTGATATTTTTGGATTGGAAACAGAACCAATCACAGCGAATAACTTTTACGAACCGAAATTAAGATTGACAGATGATGAACCAAGTTATATTAAAAACTATAGAGCTCCTCATTCACAGCAAGCTGAAATAGCCAAACAAGTAACTAAATTCGTAAAAGATAAATTAGTAGAACCCTCTGTGTCTGAATATAATAGTCCATTACTATTAGTACCCAAAAAATCCTTACCAGATTCAACAGAGAAAAGATGGCGTTAAGTAATAGACTATCGTCAAGTTAATAAAAAATTTTTTAGGCGCATTCCCAGGAAAAAAAAATTTCATTTATGGAAAGTGGTAAATTTTTACGTTAGGTTCCACATAAAGTAAGAGTGACCAGCTGTGCCAAATATTTGTATGGCAAAATGTAAATATTTGTTGGTCACCTTATTTGATTAAATTTTTCAAATTGAGCGCCTTCTCGCATTGCTCGCTTGGGAAAGCAATTTTGGCAGATAGTCTAAATAATCCGCCAGACAACGTTCTCAATGGAGTTGAAACACCATATTTTATTGTTGCTGACGATGCGTTTCCTCTACACAAGAGGAATATGAAGCCATACGGGTCGCGCTTAAGCCCAAACCAAACGATGCTTGCTTGCTTAAAGCATCGAAGTTGGCAAAGTTTCAATATATGCTACGACGTGTATCTGCCCAAACGATGCTTACGCACGGTTTCGTTGAGTTTTAATTTTTTAACGAATGCTTAAGCGCCTTAAGCATAAGTTCAATCATTGAAAACATGCTCCGATGCTTTGCGTTCTAGAGCTGTCGCTGTTTTTTTATTATATGGAAAATATTTAAAATAATTGTTAGATCTTCATTTTATTGTTTATAAACACATTGATATAATATACTAGATCTATAAACCATGTGTTATCTTTATTTTTAACATAATATTACATAAAATGTTAACATTTATTTTTTAATGGAATAAAAAAAGAACATGTGGCAACAATGGTTGGCAAAAATAAAGAAGAAGAAGAGACAAAGCACTTAAGCAAAGTATGGGTATAGGCTTTCATGCTCAATGCTTTTCGTTCAGTCTTGCTCCGAGACGCGAAGCAAGCATCGTTTGGTTGGGCCTTTACTCAGCGTACCCAAACGTGTTTATACTCGATACCGAAGGTAAAGAGTATATTGAGTTTGTGCAATGTCCGTCATGGTGTCCGTCCGTCTGTCCGTCTGTCCATCCGTCCGTCTGTATGTTCGCAACTTTTTTCCACACCCTTCAAGCTAGAGACTTGAAATTAAATTTTCTTAATCTATGGGATAGTAAATTAAAGTGTCAAGATGGGGGTTCTACGATAACTGAGGGGCTGACAAATCGATAAATTCGATAACTCAAAACCGATAAATCCACATATTTCGCACATCCTTACAGCTAGAACTACCAAATTTAGTAAGAAGATAGCTACTAGCAACCCCCAAAAAACCCCATCAAAAATTTTGGAGCCACGCCCCCCATTCGCCCCCAGCCCACCCCCGCATTTTAAAGTCAAAAAAGCCTATATCTCCCACACTTTTTGAGCTATAGACACCAATTTTGGTGCCAAGATAGGTGATGATGACCCCCCAAAAATCTGCATCAAAAGTTTGGATGCCACGCTCACCCATTTCGCCCCCCTTTCCCCACCTTTTACAAACTTTGAGCTAGAGTTACCAAATTTGGTATGAATATAGCAATTGAAATTCCACAAAGATCTGCATTACAAATTTGGATGCCACGCCCACCCATACCGCCTTCAGCCCCCCTTTCCACGCATTCCCCACGATAACAAACTTTGAGCTAGAGTCACCAAATTTGGTATGAAGAAAGCAATTCACATTTCACAAAGATCTGCCTCAAAAATTGTGATGCCACAACTACCCATACCGCCCCCAGCCCCCTTTTCCCCACCTTTTACAAACTTTGAGCTAGAGTCACCAAATTTGTTAGGAAGATAGCTGGTGGCATCCCCATCTGCATCTGAAAATCTTTAAGGCAGCGTACACCCCTGCCGCATCCGTACCCTTCTGCAATCAGGCCTCTTTTTACCGGTTTTAATACTGGTATCGAGTATGCCGCAGTCGGTTGCGTCCGACTGCAACGTTTCCACTTGTTTTAATTATAGGCTCAGTCGAGGTCGCCGCTGCATTGAAAATGCATTTGGCATTTTTACCGCCAAATGGATGGCTGTGCAAAATTTGTTAGAAATATCATTAAGGAATATGTAAACTCAAGCGAAGGTTTTGTTCCTTTGCAAAATAATTTGTCTGGTGTCAACAAGAACTTATACATATTTATAAATTCTTGCTGCTGCTGTTAAAATTAAAAAAAACATTGAATTCATTTATAATTAAATTTAATTGTTTTTCTTTTTCATGCTCATTGATTAATGCGATTTTATCTTCTCGAAAAAAGCTTTCAAACCGCTTTCTTATGAAATTTTTATGTGCGTCCATTTCATATGCTGCCCGTAATAATTGTAAAGCTATTAATCCGTTTTTAAGAACAGCTGTTTTTGGAATCCACAATTGTTCCACTATCGGAACTATCGAATTACTTTTCTGATGGTTGCTGGGAATTTAAAAACGGAACACAGACAAGAAAATTTCTGACAACTGTTTTTTATACCCTTAACCCATAAAATGGGTAAATAAGGGTATAATGGTTTTGTGCAAAAGTATGTAACAGGCAGAGTAAGCATCTCCGACCCCATAAAGTATATATATTCTTGATCAGCATCAACAGCCGAGTCGATATAGCCATGTCCGTCTGTCCGTCCGTCTGTCCGTCTGTATGAACGCGTGGATCTCAGAGACTACAAGAGCTAGAGACTTCAGATTTTGTATATAAGTTCTCCTATACCATGAGCAGAACAAGTTTGCTTCAAATTATCGATAACTATTCTGGTTTCCGATATACACATGTGATCGATAACAAAAAATATCGAATTTGGAAAATGTAAAAATGAGGGTAGAAATAATGGGTAACTATAAGCTTTTCTGAAAATTTCGTCCAAATCGGTTAAGAAACACCGGAGATATCGAACTTTATCGATTGAAGTTAAGTCAGTATACCAAAGTCTTACATAAATTTAATATATTTATTGCAACTGGGTTCAGGGTATCTTTTAGTCGGGCGCTCCCGACTAGAGCCTTCTTACTTGTTTTATATAGAGTTGCACATAAAAATTCCGTTTCGCAGCTGCTGGGAATGGGCCTTTAGCTGATAAATTTCCGCTGCCAAGAATAGGTGATATTCTTGATCAACTAGGCCGAGCAAAATACTTCTCGTGCTTAGACTTAATGTCAGGATGTCAAAAAGAACTTGAAGAAAATTCAAGAAATATAACGTCTTCTCCTATCGTTTCACACGATTACCTTACGGTTTAAAAATAGTGCCAAATTCCTTCCAAAGAATGATGATAATTGCATTTTCTGGTTGAAAAATCTAATAGTTTTTAGATATAAAACAAATTACAAAAAAATGAGACGCGGTAATTTCTTCAAAATAGCGAATATAATTCGTGTGGTGGTTTCAAAGGTAAAATGACAATTAAAAAGTAGCTTAGCCTAATACAATTACGTGGGCCACAGACGGCCATACGTAACACAAATTCGACGTCGGCAGATTGCCGACCGGCCTAAAAGCTTACATAGCTTAAGAGCGACTTCATGTTTTCTCTTAAACTAACTTAAGCTATGTTTACAAACTATCAATATAATTGTTCTGCTCCAACATTCCGCCCCCGTTGACGAGCTCCGGTCTTCAACATCCATCTAAGGGAAGTGGTGCCAGCCTGTGTACCGGTCGTTTAATGACGCCAGCCGGAGTCCAAATTTCGGCCACCCGCACCTTGCCGTCCTCGCCTGCGATTGCACGTGTCACGCGCCCGGTGATCCATCGTTCGACCAGATTGGCCTCGCCTGTGCTCCATTAGGCTCGCTGCTGCAGGCTTAGCAGGTAGTCCTTGGACCACTTGCGCCAGAAGTGCAGTTTGAGCACCAACAACTGTCGCGACCGCTTCCAATATGCGGGTGCGTGCTTATTGTTGGGCTCGTCGGGCGTGGATCCGAGCGGCAGCCCCAGCAAAGGCTGGCCGATGAGCAATTGCCCTGGCGTCATCGCCTATCCATCGTTCTGGTCGCTGCTGTCTGCCACGAGCAGCCTGGAGTTGCCTGTGTCCAGCGTACGCTTGGCGTCGCCTGACCCTCGCGCCAGCCTCTGTTTGGCAGCCTCTACTGCTGCTTTCCACAGCCTGCCGAAGTGCGGTGTCCTCGCAGGGATAGAACTCCATTGCACAGCTTTCTCCTTGCTGAGGTGAGGCGCTTCGTGGACCTCCTTCAGCACGTTGCTCGCTCCAATGAGTCTTTTAAAAACAATAAGAAAGGCGTCAGTGTAAAGGTCAGTCACAAATTTCAAGACCGCTTTTGAGGCGAAGCAAACAAATACGGCAACGTACATTTTTAAAGGTGGTCTACCTCTCACTCTGTAGCTTACATAATAAGGCTGCCTCAACAATCCAATCAGAATTATTGCACCAGCATGGAAGTGCCTAAGGTGCAAATGCCTGAAGAAGATGCTGACGAATTCAAAACTCTTTGGTAGCAACAAAGGGAATTTAGCATCATGTGAGAAAGGGCTGTGTAGCAAACGCCCTCCTACTCGATCTAATTCAAATTTAATGCCATTTTCCTCAACTTCGTGGATAAATATATTTAACGATTGCAGTATTGGAGCTAATACTACCGACTTTGTAAACAGCATTTTTGCCGTAGTGACAAATGGACACAATAAGCCTAAAGAGTCAAACAAGCGAGAGGCTATGGACACGATATAACGCTTTTTTCGTTTTAGGGAAGCAAAACTATCCACGTCAAGATGATATTTAAACTCATCATCTTTAGGTGCCCAATGCATTCCAAACGTCTTAACTGAGCTTTGCTCATCAATCTTTATAAAAATTTATCCACTGGCGCTCCTGTTACCAGAACGATTCTGGCAATTGAAAGCCCACTTGGCCATTGGAAATATATCGCCGACCTGGCTGCAAATGGTGTCCAGTTCTTTTAAACTGTCTGCACCTGCCAGCATATCGTCAACATAAAAACAATTTTTAATCACATCCGCGCCAATGGGGTGTGATTGTGTGTAGCTATTTGCCAATTCAAACAAACAACGTACAGCCAAAAAGAGTGCTGACGCTGTATCATATGTAAAAGTATTCAATCTGTATGCCTGAAGACCTTGCGATGTATCTTCTCTCCACAAGACCAGTTGGAAGTTTCTGTCTTGCTCAGAAACATTTATCTGCCTATACATTTTTGAAATATCGGCAGTTACGGCATATTTGTTCAACCGAAAGTTGACCAACGTTGAATACAACTCCCTCTGAATAGTTGGCCCCACCATAAGTGTTTCGTTGAGCGAAACTGCTGTTGATGTTTTTCTAGAAGCATCAAAAACAACTCGAAGCTTGGTTGAGGTACTCTCAGGTCGCAGAACGCATTGATGAAGAATGTAGTAATGCTGTTCTCGAGGAGCAGACTTCAGAATGGACATATGTCCCAAATCCAAATACTCTTTCATGAAGTCTTGATACATATTTCTAAGAGTGTCATCTCTTGACAGTTTGCGCTCAAGTTGCAGAAAACGCCTTTCAGCAGTTTGAAAGGACAGGCCAAGAACTTTGGGATTGGTCGTAAAGGGAAGATTTACTTGAAAGCGACCGCAAGATAACCGTTGTGTAGTTTTCTTGAAATGCCGTTCACAGGCCTGCTGTTCAGCTGTTTGGCGACCAGCCTTCGACTCGATTGGGCATTGATCCAATTTGCAAAAACGATTAACTACGGAGCCGAGAGAACAAAAAGAAACTTGAGCTGCTGAACTCTTACTATATTGTTTCCGAGGCACTTGTCCAGTATATTTGCCCGCTACAATCCAGCCGAGTAATGTTTTTTGCATTATGGGCAGCTCGGAATGTAATTTTATTTGCCCAACGCACAATAAACCATAAAACAATTCAGCTCCCAATAACACATCTACCTTAGCTGGCTTATAAAACTCGGGATCTGCCAACTGAATATTTTTTGGTATTTTGCAGTTCAATATGGACAGAGCCTGTCCAGGCTGAGATGTGGATATCGACTTAAGTACCCAACACTCAGCGGAAAATGTGTGGGAATTCAAACGAGATTGAATTGATGCACAAACCTTATTTTTGCTATCTGTGGTTGCAGCACCTACCATTGAGATAGCAAGGGAAGTTGGCTCACGTTTAAGACGTAGCCTCTGTGCCATGCTCTCAGACATCAAATTTATCTGCGAGCCATTATCGAGCAAAACTCGTGCTGGATGCAACTGTCCAAATCATTCTTTAATGTTCACGATGGCGGTAGCAAGAACAACATGATCCGCATTAAGCACGTGACCTACATATGCCTTAGAAGTTGAAGTTGAAGCTTGAAGTGCCGCTTCCTCACTTTGTACTGGTGAATTAAACCTATGAAACAAAGAGTGATGAGGCTTTGAACACACATGACACTTCGACGCCTTGCAGTTCGAAACAATGTGTCCCACGGTCAAACAATTAAGACACATTCTTTGAGTTTTTACGTACTCAAATCGTTGCATAACCGAAATACCACAGAATGCGGGACAAACGTATATATTGTGATCTGCAGACTTGCAATAAGTACATGCAGACGACGACCTTTGACCTGCATTAGCACAGGCAAATGAATATTTGTGTTGAGGCTTTCTCACTTCATTGTGCACTTTTGACTTGTCACGAGTGGACTCCTCTGCTGTCAAGTATTGATACCTCCTATTCAACTGTTTAGCACAATCTTCCCAAGATGGCAGCTTATCATAATCAAGCTGCTCCTCAAAACGAGATTTGGTCGTTTGGTCTACCTTAGCCATGACCATATGAATAATCATTGCATTAGCAATGTCTTTGTCGTCACCCAGAGACGACAGCGATGCATATATAGCAAACACTGTATCTATTATCGATCTTAAACTCGACGCAGATGGTTTGGTCATGCTTGGCAAATCAAACAATTGAGCAACCGTATCAAAAAATATGAGACATTTATTGTCGTAAACTGACTTTAGACTAGCAAGGGCCTTAGGGTAGTTGCAATCTGTTAGCTGATATGGCTTAACTACACCCAATGCTTCATCTGATAAACAAGAGACTAAATGGTTAAATTTTTCAACAGGCACTTAAAGTTTCTGAACTCCGAATGTTTACCACTAAATTTCGGTAGACGCATTTTCGGCAGCTGAGATCGCTGGCTTGAATTCATAGAACATTCATGTTGTACCTGTGTGTCGAATCGTGGCTTAATTGCATTCATAAACAATGCTTTTGTTACGACACACAAATCCTCTAACGGCCCTCTGCTTTCGTTAGCTGGATTTAAACTGTCCAGCTCTGCCTGTAAATTCTTAGCTTTTTCAACATACCCTTCTAATAATTCTAATCGACATGCTAACTCTGTTTTGTCGGATGAGATTTTTTTTTAATTTAAAGGCTGTTTGCATGCAAGCTATGTCAGCATTAACTTTATCAAACTTCTGCAAACATACTGTTAATTTAACATTAGTCTTAGACATGATACAATTACACAAGGTAGTCCATGATGAAATAAGTATAAGGTGGTCTCGTCGCCAGCCGAAGCAAGCTCGTAATTGTCCCGTAGCTTCAGTGCATGTTGACGCGGAAGATTGTGTGCGGACGAATTTTTTCTCAACACTTAACCCTTAAGCAGTAACAAAAAATGAGTTACTGTAATTTTTGCCGCAAGCATGTACTGGGTTTGAAGTTAATTCATGCACCGAAATGTGTTGTGAACCGAAACAACAACGACTTATTGCTAATTCAAAATTATTATAAATAAAACTATAAAAGCTAACTTCACCGATTTGTTTTATATTGGGCTATTTTAAACCCCAGGGACTAGCTAAGGGTTAATCAACACAATATCCTACCGTTTCATTCACACTCACTGTAAAGTGTGCGTTTCACTCGCACTTATTGCCAGCATACGCTAAGGGACAGCTTTTGCCGACGAGACCACCTTATACTTATTTCATCATGAGGTTGTTCACTCGGCTCCCGAAGTCGTTCGGTTTTGGTCCCCTAATTTCAGTGCGTGCCTGCATGTCGAACTGCAAGGTTGTGTGCGGAGGCTTATTTTCCAGAGCTTTAACCCTTAAGTTCCAAGCAGAAAAATGTCTTTTTGCAGTTGTAAGTATAAAAAATTTTTTTTTTAAGATACGTATATTCTTTAGAATTAAGAGCTTGAACAAAAGAATTTCTGCTAAACAACGAAAACAAAGAATAATGGCAAACTCAAAACTAATAAAAATAAAATTACAAACACTACAACTCTTGTCATAACTAAGGAAACTTTTATCCCCGTTCGTGGGTTAATCGACGCACTGTGTAGCCGTTTCACTCACACGCTTTTTCACTAGCACTTATATTAAGGGACTATGATTTTGCCGAGTGGACTACCTTGTGTATTTGTATCATGGTCTTAGATGCTGCTGGCTTTTCGACTGACAGTTTATCTGACTCAGACATATTTAAGCTGACTAATAACAACCTTTACAAAACGCAGAAAAAAGTTCGGCACACTTTGTGAGCTACCCTTACGCACGCACTGCAAATATAAAACAAAACGCCAAACTTGCTTACTGAACACACACACGCACCCTGGGTAATATGTGAACAAACAAACGAAAACGGTCCAAGCGACCGAAAATAAGCAAGTCAAGCGGTTGCTGCAGCCACTTTGTGGGTACAGCTGCAAAATATGCGGGGTGCGGGGGGTTAAACAAAGTAAAGAGAGAATTTGGAGCGAGCGCACAAGACGAACAGACGATCAAGCCAAGCTTGACCCGCAAGCAAAGCGGGGATGAAAAGAACAAGCGGCAAAAATTGGCGCGAGCGCACGCATAGACAAAGCAATGTATAAAATCAATGCAAGCGCAAGCAAAGAGCGAAGAAAGGTTAACGAACGCAGTTTGACTCTCGCTTTCGTTCAACATAGACGTGTTTCCAACCACTCTCAGTTACAACTTAACCGCAGCCAAAACAAACACAATCACAGCAACACATAACTTAACATATCCACAACAAATAAAACCAAAACTCAATAACTCCACAACACCTACTGCATCGCACCCGGTGCAAAGGCACCCAATCAATCGAAGAAGAAATATTAAGAGAACTCAGGCGACAGAATGTGTGCGAAGTAAAGAAAATAATGAAAAAACAGAACACAAACATGATTGAAACGGGACTCATCATTCTGACTTTCGCATCTCCTACACCACCCGAGACCATCAACATAGGATATGAAAGAGTAAACCTAAAACCGTTCATACCACTACCACTCCGCTGCAACAACTGCATGCGTTACGGACACTCCCAAAGCATATGCAAAAACCAAAAAATTTGCCCATTCTGTGCTCGAGAAGCACACTTAAATAAAGACTTAAACGAACAGTGTACCGCAACAAAAATTTGCATCAATTGCAAATCAACAAACAGCAACAGCGCCGAACACTCAGCATTCGACAAAGCCTGCCCAATATTCCTAAGAGAGAAAGAATTGCAAGCTATTATCACCACACAAAGAGTCGACCGCAAGTGCGCAAACGAACTCTACAAAGAGAGACACCAACACGGAACATCAACTTACGCTACAGTCACCAAGAGCGCACCAAACCTCACCCCGCCCGCTAAGCCACAAACAACCGACCAACCGACCTGCTCTAGCCACGCTCGGCTACTCACACGCTATGACGACATGCTCTCAGACATACAACTAACAATACCGAAGCCTCAAACAGAATTATCACAAAAAACAACACCAACAACAACAAAACCTAACCCAGCCAAAATATTGCCGCTCAAAACATCTGCAAGAACAAGAACTGCAATCAAAAAACAAGAAACCATAAAAAAAACAATTACAAGGGAAAACGGAACTAAAATACAAAATTCTCAACACGAATCCACCGAACAATTCGAACCTATGTCAGAAGAAGAAGTTTATTAATAACAAGAAGCCCTTAAACAACAGAGTGGTGCGCCCAAAGCAGGGTCTGCGAAGATCATTGATAGTCACAGACCCTGTTTCTGGCGTACTCTCTACGCAAAAGACATATTTAAAACCAACCTCACTGTAAACACCCTCACCCAGCATCAGTGCCGCAGTGGGTGTGGAACTCCGCACATGCCCGCAAGGTGAGATACCGGAGACCAATATCGTCACGGTGTACCTGCCACGCACGGCTGGTGAGACGGTGGAGAAATCCCTTGGACTGCTCATTGAGCAGAATAAGGGTCTTCTCACCGAGACGTGGCGTATTCTCAGGCGCCTTGAAACCAAGGGCGGAAAGGTGCTGACCTTTGGTTTGGAGGATGAAGCTCTAACACTCCTCAGTAATAGGGGAATGATGGTGAGCTTCAGATTTGGTCAGCTGAGGTGCCGGCTGCACAAAAAGCAAGCCGCGAAAGAGACGGCTGTGAAGGTGCAAGCAGACGATGTGCCTGGCACCTCTTCTGCTGCAGCACCCTCCGATGAGGCAGCCGAAGCAGAAGCGATTGCAGCCTGGGAAGCCGAGTTGGACTCGGACTTGTCACGTGCGCAGCGATGTAGGCTCTGGGAGCGATGAGAAGCCATCCGATGATGAGCAGACACCCACCGGGACGTTGTCAGAGGCTTATCTGACACTCTCGGAAGGGGAACCTGAGCTCTAAGGATGCTGACCACCAGCGTGGCACAGATCAACCTGCATCACGCGAGGGCAGCTTCGGCTGTCATCAGCAGGTTGATCTCCAGGTCTGACCTGGGGCTGGTGCTCATCCAGGAGCCATGGGTCGTCAGAGGTAGGATCTGCGGCCTTGATCAAGTAAGTTCACAAATAGTTGTAGATATTAGGGAGACATCGCCAAGAGCATGCATCTTGGTCCGAAAGAACACTAACTTTCTTTGTCTCTCCAAATTTCTCAGCAGGGACCTTGTAGCAGTGCTAATCACTGGCGAGTTCGGGAGTATGGTGGTGGCGTCAGCATACTTCCCGGGAGATAATGCGGAAGCCCCCCCAACAGAGGTTCAGGATCTGGTGGCACACTGCAGCAGCAACAAACTCCCATTGCTGCTGGGATGCGACGCAAACGCGCATAGCGTTGCGTGGGGCAGCACGGACAACAACAGTAGAGGTGAGTGCTTGCTTGACTATCTCGTAGCTAATGATCTTATGGTGTTCAATATGGGGGCTGAACCCACTTTTATCACCAAAAATAGAGCCGAAGTACTTGATATTACTTTCGGCAATGGGAGGGTCTCTGGGCTGGTTTACAACTGGAGGGTCTCAACAGAACCGTCAATGTCGGATCACAGGATCATCCTCTTCGACATTAGTAGTAATTTCAGGATTAGTAAAATCATCAGGAATCCCCGGCGGACTGACTGGCCGCTCTACCAGTCACACCTGGGGTTAAATCTGAGCAGACTAAACCATAGTAGGAGGGTCTCTTCTCAGGAAGAGCTAGAGCAACTCTCGACAGAAGTTGGCGAGACGATCATGCATGCCTATCATGCAAGTTGTCCAACCAACTCCATAGAGTCCAACAGGGATAACCCTTGGTGGAATAAAAAACTTGGTATGCTTCGAGCAGAGGTCAGGAGGCTGTTTAATACAGCCAAAAAGAATAGTGACAGATGGGACTTATACACCAAGAAACTAACAGAATACAATAAAGAAATCCGGTACAGCAAACGTGCTCATTTCCGGAGATTTTGCTCCAACCTAGAGCAGGCCACACCTGCTGTGAGAGTCTTTAAGTCGATCTCGAAAGGCAAAGTGTTGTCTGAACTCTGCTTAAAGAGGTCAGATGGTTCCTTCACGGAAAATGAGGTGGAAAAGGCAGAACTTCTCCTGCAAACTCACTTTCCACTTTGTAAAACCATCACCAACATCGACAGCTGTTACGTAACGGTTCCCATCAGGAAACCGGACTGGAGCCTGGCTGCAGCCATAGTAACAGAGCAAAGAATAAGATGGGCCATTGGTACGCTTAGTCCCTACAAGGCCCCAGGTACGGACGGTATCCTCCCCGTCCATCTACAGAAAGGGATGGAACAGCTTATGGTGTTCCTCATTCGTATTTTCCGGGGTAGCCTAGCTATGGGCTACATACCTAGGGCATGGAGGACGGCCAGGGTGACCTTTATCCCGAAAGTGGGGAAAAAGGACCCCTTTCACCCCAAATCTTTCAGGCCGATCAGCCTGACATCCTTCTTGCTAAAAACCCTTGAAAAGATAGTTGATAATCACATCAGGATCTCGTACCTAGTGTCCAGTCCCCTGCATGATCACCAACATGCCTATAGAGAAGGAAAGTCGACAGAATCGGCTCTCCTTACCTAGTAAACAGTCTTCAGTGCTCAGTGAAGGCCAAAGACGTTGCTCTCTGTGCTTTCATGGACATAGAGGGCGCTTTTGATAACACAGCACATGATGTGGTTAGGGCGCTTCAGGGAAAAGGGGTTGAGCCAGGACTTACTCTCTGGCTAGGCAAGCTCCTTGACACTAGAATTGCGGAAGTCACTGTCAACAATTTGACGGTCAGGGCCCAAACCACCAGAGGTTGTCCACAGGGGGGTGTCCTATCACCTCTTCTCTGGTGTCTCGTGGTGGACGAGCTACTAGTCAAACTTACAGATAATGGGTTTGAATGCCAAGGCTACGCTGATGACATTACCATTGTCTGTAAAGGCAACTTCGAGAACACGCTTTGTGATAGAATAACTCTGGGTCTTAAACTCTGCTTGGACTGGTGCAAGGACGTGGGGCTGAATATCAATCCAGCAAAAACCACAATTGTCGCCTTCACCAATCGTTACAAGTTAAAGTCCATAAGACCCATATCTGTTGGGGGTACGGTAATTCCACTCTCTACGGAGACAAAGTATCTGGGGGTAATCTTGGACAAGAGACTACTGTGGAAACAGCATATTGAGCATGCGGTACGCAAGGCCACAATAGCCCAAATGTGCTGTAGGTCTCTCGCAGGGAAAAACTGGGGTGTGTCCCCAAAAATGCTTCTGTGGATGTACACAGCAATGGTGAGGCCCATAGTCAGCTACGGCGCTGCGGTATGGGCGGGACGTGTTGACCTGGAAGTCACCAAACGGCAACTGGGCAAACTCCAGAGACTTGCCTGCACGTGCATCTCGGGCGCAATGCGTACCTGCCCGTCCTCAGCACTGGACGTACTGCTAGGACTTCCGCCTTTGCATGTCTACATCAAACACAGTGCGCACAGATCTATTATGAGATTGACAGGAGCGAACGCAATCACCTCTGTCACTAGTGCAACTGGCACACTGTTGGCCTTTCCGCAAGACGCGCAGATGGGCCTTTTTAGTTTTGAGAAGCTCTTTTAAACGGAGCTTAGCAATAAAGCAGAATGGACTAGTCTGTCGACCACCTATAATGTGAAACCACATGCTATTAGATGGTACACAGACGGATCATTAACGGATGAGGGTGCTGGAGCTGGAGTCTGCGGACCCCGACTCAAGTATCATGAGCCCCTGGGCAAATTCGCCAGCATTTTCCAAGCGGAAGTGCACGCGATTGAAAGATGTGCTACCTTTAACTTCGAGAGGGGATACGTTCATAGAGACATAGCCATTTTCTCAGACAGCCAGGCAGCGATAAAAGCACTTAGTGCTTATAAAATCGTCTCCAAACTGGTTTGGCAATGTATCGAAGCACTCAATAGGTTGGGCAGTAAGAACAAAGTCACCATCTATTGGGTACCGGGACATGCGGGTGTTCCCGGAAATGAGGTCGCCGATATTTTGGCCAGGAGAGGAGCTAGCATTCCTTTACAGGGCCCTGAACCTTTCTGTGGGCTAGGACCAGGGTTTATCAGTCAGAGCTGTCGCATCGATCTGCTCAACGCATGCGAGGACGCATGGCGGCTTTCACATGGGGCAAGACAGAGCAAGCGACTGCTAGGTAGCTACAACAAGAAGAGAACTGAGGACTGTCTGAAGTTGAGCAAAAGATCTCTTCGTATAGTCACGGGTTTCTTGACCGGGCACTGCAGACTGCGCAAGCATCTGCATAATCTCAGGTTAGGGGAAGACAGTCTTTGCAGACTGTGTCTGGAGGGGGATGAGACTCCAGAGCACCTGCTTGAGGAGTGTCCCGCCATCAGCCGACTGAGGCTCTCTCTTCTGGGGAGCCTCTTTCTGTCTACAGAGAAAATGAGGGCTCTCCGACCATGCCACATCGTCGCGTTCCTGCGATCGATCGGGCTGTTCGAGGAGCTGTAACTCACAAAATAGTAAGAGGGCACAATAGATCCCAGTGGTCGCAGTGCATGATCCTCGTTCCAATAATAAAACACCCTCACACTTACCCATTCAATTATAACTCTACTTAAACTACTTCTAATACTATGTCTCTAAAATGCATACAATGGAATATACGCGGATACATAAACAACTACAGTGAGCTACAAAAAGTAATAAAAAACTTCAATCCTAACATAATAGCACTACAAGAAACCCACCTAAAATCTACAACAAACATCCCCATACCCATAAACTACTCACTACACTCTCTTAATACCTCCCAACACTATGGTGGAGTAGCAATACTTACACACAATTCCCTACAAACAAAAACTTTGCCCTTAGCAAACGACTTCGACGCAATCTGCGTGGAGGTCTCATCCAAAAAAAAAATAAAAATAATCTCAACATACATCCCACCAAGACACAATTTTAACCTTACAAGCCTTAGAAACGTCCTCAATAAAAACCAAAACACCCTCATAGTGGGCGACTTCAACAGTTGGCACACACTATGGGGATCCACAAAAAACAACAAAAAAGGTAATACAATCGCATCATTTATACAAAACTCCAACTTCACACTACTTAACGACAAATCACCTACACACTTCTCAACGCACAACACTTTCTCTCACATAGACCTCTCACTCTGCACATCAGACATTATTACAGACACGACATGGAAAATAACTGACGACCTTAACGGAAGCGACCACTTTCCAATATTAATAACAATATTCCAACAAAACAACCCAGACCCTAAAAAACCAAAATTCAACCTAAACAAAGCCAACTGGCACAAATTCTGCTACCTTACAAACGATCTCAATACAAAAATTAATACATCCACCACATATTTGCGGTTTTATATACATACTTTGTGTTTTATATATTCTTCTTCTACTAACAACAAACATCTTGTCTATTTGCTTGATCTCGCTCTCCAGCACCTCTCCCGCTTTGTCCGCTCTTATCTGGCGGTTGTATTTATCTGCATTTGCGCTCACGCTCTTTCACTCAACCGCTCTCTTGATTTTAACCGTTGCATCGTGCTCATTGCTTCGATACGTTTATACTTACATACTTTCACTCTACCTTGTTTTGCTGTAGCATATCGATTTCTTTAGTAAATTTATTTACATATTTCATAATGCTTGTTTGCTGCAGCAAAAATTGCAAATTGGTTGGTACAACCAATCAAGATTTTATTCTGTGTGGATTGTGCGACAACATGATACACATGAAATGCGTTGGCTTTACTGCCAAAACCAGGGACTGCTTGATTGCAGACACAGGCCTTAAATGGTATTGTGAGCCCTGTAGGGAGGTGGTTAAAGAGTCTTCAAAATTCATGAGACAGACTCATTTAGGCTTCAAAGCTATGCATATTGCATTTAATGCACTGCAAAACTCCTTTACAGAGCTTGAGTCTAATTTCAAAAATGGCAAGGTTACGACTGAATCTCCGAAGCGTAAAAAGACTTCGGGACCTAATCCGCCTATTGTCCCACCTATCATCCCCACAAAGCCCCTTCTGGTGCCCAGCATCAATCAACCTACGGCCAGCCCATTAATGTTATTTAATTCGCCGGCAAGAACCATTACTAATAACCTTTCTTCTGATCCTATGCATGAAACCGGTTCAACTGCCTGTGCGCCTATTGATCCCAATGCAGGTACAACTGGGGCTCCCAAGCCTCTTGTTGTTGTGCCATTTAACAAATTTATATTTGTGTCCAGGCTGGCATCCGATACTTCATCGGATGATGTTTCAGCTTTTGTTAAAAGTTAAATTGATTCTCCTCTTATTATTGTTGAGAAGTTTAAATTTAAACACGCCCGAAGTATATCTTCTTTCAAGTTGAGCGTGCCGCCTGAACTCTTTTCGACAATTTGTTCAGAAAAATTCTGGCCGCAGCAGCTTGTTGTAAAGGAGTATGAGAATAGGCGAAGTAATAATAATAAGGGCATTAGGATTAGTAGTGCACAGCCTGTTAGCCACCCAGTTGCCTCCACCTCGGTGTCAAAAAACTAACAAAACAACTTAGTTTGGCCTATCAAAACGTTAGAGGCCTTAACACTAAACTTTCTAAATTATATGTTAACAGCTTATCATTTGATTCACATATAGTAGCACTCACGGAAACCTGGTTAAAACCCGATATTTCTGATTATTCCGTTTTTCCTTCAAAATATAGCTTGTACAGATGCGATCGCACCTCCCGCAAGGGGGGTGGTGTTCTCATTGCTGTTGACTCTTGTTTTTCCTCTGAACAGATTCATTCTCATGATCTTCCGGACATAGAGTTCTTATGTGTTAAAATATTACTAAACGGCCGTTCACTTTATGTTACTTGTTCTTATATTCCTCCTCAATCTGATACTAACATTTACTCATCCCATCTTAGTGCCCTGCAACTTGTTTCGTCATTGTTGACAGATATGGATAATCTGATAGTGGTTGGTGATTTTAATCTGCCACATGTTGTATGGTCTGTTAATGACACATCTTCGGCGATATTACCAGTCACTTCTGATGATTTTATCGATGGCCTACTGGAGTTAGGCCTATCGCAAGTTAACAGGGTGCATAACTGTAGTGGTAGAATGTTGGACTTGATATTTGTTTCGGACTCAGATTGCAGTAATGCCTGTAGAATACCCCCTCTAGTGCTTCCGGAAGACACCTACCATCCAACCTTAGAACTATCCATAGAAATTTTTAACCCTAGTGCAATATCTTATAATACTTTAAAAACCCGTTGCTTTCGTAAAACTAACTTTACTAAATTAAATTATCTTCTTCAACATACTAATTGGTCTCGTCTTTATTCTTGTAGTGATATAGAAACTGCTATTGCCATATTTTATAGGACCTTGAATTCGCTTTTAGATATTTGTGTTCCCCTCACTTGTTCTTCAAGTGATAATAAACCACCTTGGTTTACGAGGGAACTATCGAAATTGAAAAACGCGAAGACAAGAGCATATAAAAAATTTAAAAAATCGGGAACTACCTTAGATTTATCTTCGTATTTAGTAGCAAAATCTAGTTTTCTTTCTGTTAATACATCTTGTTATAATAATTATCTTAATCGTTGTAGACTAAACTTTTCACGTGACCCTAAACAGTTTTATAAATTTGTTAACTCTAAACGTAAGTCTTCTTGCTTGCCATCCTCAGTATACCTAGATGATACAAAAGCAAGTTCTGATAAGGCAGTAGCCGATCTATTTGCTGAGTATTTTCAATCGGTATACTCTTCGAATATGTATAGTAGTAGTAATTCCTATCCTTTTCAAGTTCAAACGTCAAATTGCATATATGTCCCAGTAATTACTGAGTCTACGCTCCTGAGTGAATTTAACTCTATTAAACCTGGTTACTTGCCTGGTCCTGATGGAGTGCCAGGTTGTATTCTTAGATACTGCGCGGATTCTCTTTGTGCGCCATTAAATAAATTATTTCACTTGTCTGTTGATTCAACTGTGTTCCCTGATATATGGAAGGAATCTTTTATAATTCCACTCCATAAAAATTCTTCAAAATCAAACGTTAAAAATTATAGGGGTATATCCAAGTTGTCTGCCATACCAAAAGTCTTTGAAAAAATTGTATGTTCTCAACTGCAACACGGATGTAGTTCAATTATATCGCCTTATCAACATGGTTTTGTTAGGCGTAGATCTACTACCACTAACCTTCTTGAATTCACTTCGCTTGTTATCAAAGGGTTTCAGGAAAAAATGCAAACTGACGTTGTTTACACCGATTTTAGTAAGGCATTTGATTCTGTAAGTCATTCTCTGTTGCTTCATAAATTGAATATTATTGGATTTCCATCAAAACTTTTATTGTGGCTTTCGGAGTACTTGTGTGGCCGAACACAAAAAGTTGTTTTTAAATCGTCTGTATCTAAACCTATTTTTGTTACCTCTGGTGTTCCCCAAGGTAGTCACCTTGGACCTTTGCTATTTAATTTGTTTATTAACGATCTTCCAGCTGTTATTACTAACTCTTTTGTTTATATGTTTGCTGATGATGTAAAACTATGTTTCACCTACAATGATGCTTCTATGTGCAACTTACTACAGTCGGATTTGTGTGCGCTGTCGGCCTGGTGTCGTTTTAACTTACTCAATTTAAACTGTTCAAAATGTAAAGTCATGTCTTTTTGAAGAATTACCCCTCATACTGCTCACTACTTGCTTGATGCTTCACCACTTGACCGCGTGTTTGAAATTAAAGATTTAGGCATTATTCTTGATCCTAAATTAAAGTTTGACGCTCATATTTCGTATATGGTCAATAAGGCCATTAATGTCATTGGCTTCATCAAGCGGTGGTTGAAAGAGTTTAATGATCCCTACACCACTAAAACGCTTTATACATCCCTAGTTCGTCCCATCCTGGAGTATGGATCTTGTGTGTGGTCTCCACAAAACTCGATTCACCAGGATAGAATTGAATCTGTGCAGAAGAAATTTCTTCTATTTGCCCTTAGAAGTTTTAACTGGGTTCCTGGAGTTGACTTACCCCCGTACTCAAGTAGACTCCTTTTGATAAATCTTCCCTTCCTGTTAAACCGTAGAACTATGCATGGAGTATTATTTATTACTAACCTACTTAATGGTGAAATCGACTCATCAGTTCTTTTGAGTCGAATTAAATTTAATGTCCCAATTAGATCTTCACGTAACTTTTTACCCCTTAGCCTTGATCGTTGCTTCAGCAACTATTTAATTCATGAACCATTTCGTGTTATATGTTCTGACTATAACAAACTTTATTCTCTTGTCTCCTTGGAGGCCTCAACTCCAGTACTAAAAAGATCGATCCTTTTCGCTTTATCTAATCGTAACCACTAATTACTAATCTAACGCTGGTCTGATTGGGTTTTTCTGGGTTTTTCCCAATCCTCGCAACAAATGTTGGACTACTCAATTTTTTATTGAATTTCCCAGAGCTTTAACGTTAACTTTTAAATATATTTTCAGATTTATATATTATTCTATATTTTACTTAATTTAATTATTTTAACTATTTTTTAATTTAAATTAATTTTGATTTCATTTTAATGTCAGCTGCTCTTAGCTGACAATAAATAAATAAATAAATAAACAAAGCACATCTTAGTATACCACAAACAGGCAACACACACCACCCGAACAATGTCCCATGGTGGAACAACACGCTAACAGATTTAAAAAAAGAAAAAAACAAAGCATGGCAAATACTCAAAAGAAACATCAACCAAACAAACATAATAACATTTAGAAAAGCCAATGCCCGCTACAAAAGGGAAATAAAAATATCAAAACAAAAATCTACTGCCCAATTTGCCCAATTTACAGGAGACATAAATCCAAACACACCCACCTCAAAAATCTGGACCAACATCAGAACATTCTGCGGGCTAAACCCTTCCAAAGCCATACACTCTATTAAAGACCCACAAACCCACCTAAACATAACAGCCAAACAAGAAATAGCTAACACGTTCGCCCAACACTGGGAAAACGAGTCCAGAGACACAAACTTCCCACCTGAATTCTCCAACATAAAATACTCATCAATATACACACCAACAAATAACACACCCCTACAAACAGCTAAGATGATAGAAAAAAAATCACTATGATTGAAATGCAATCCGCACTATCCAAACTTTCGGGTAAAACACCAGGAGAAGATCGCATTTCATACCCTATGATCAAGAACTGCTCGCCTACCCTTAAACAAAGACTCCTCAACCACTTTAACAATATCCTACAAAACTACCTCCCACAAACCTACAAAACTAGCCTAACAATTCCCATACTAAAGCCCAACACCGACAAAACATCCATTAACTCATATAGACCTATCTCCCTCAACCCATGCATCAGCAAACTCCTTGACAAAATAGTAGCCAAAAGAATTTGGTGGTTTGCTACCACCAACAACCTCCTCCACCAACACCAAATGGGCTTTAAGCAGGGAAAATCTGTTACAGACAGTCTGCTTTACGTAGACCACCTGATAGCTAACTCCCTCGCAAAAAAATCTCACAGCTCTATCATATCTTTAAACTTCTCTAAAGCTTTCGATAGAGTTGGAGTTCACTCCATCCTCAACCAACTAACAGAATGGAAAATCGGTCCAAACATATACAACTACATAAAAAACTATATGAGCAATAGAAAAATAAAAACAAGAGTAGGGAACTGCACATCTGACACTCACACATTACACAACGGAATACCGCAAGGATCACCCATCTCAGTAATCCTATTCCTCATCGCCTATAATAAATTGTCAGCTACCATAGCAATACAAAAAAAACATAAAATTCTGCGCATTTGCAGACGATTTCCACATAATCATCAACCATACCAAAAGCAAGAATGACAACACCAACCTAAACACTCTGTTTAGGAATATTGAGAAGTGGTGCACACAATCTGGAGCTACCCTCTCCCCAAACAAATGTAAACACATGCACATTTGCCAAAAACACAATTGCATGGTCCAAATAACAACACACAACCACATAATACCTAAAGTTACAAATATGCGAATTCTTGGACTTAACATAAACCAAAAATACAAATGGGACACACATATAGAGAACATAATCCCAACTCTTCACAAAAGACTTAATATAGTAAAATGCCTTTCATCCCCAAAATTCAATTGCAACACATCCACCCTCATCTCCATTTTTAAGGCACTTATTCTAGCAAAAATCGACTTCGGTCTTATATTCTATGGAAACGCACCTAAGACCAGATTAAAAAAAATACAAACAATCATAAACAGTGGAATAAGAACGGCCCTCGGTGCATTTAGGACGACACCGGTCAACAACCTACTGGCGGAAACTAACATTCCACACATCACCGACAGATACAACCTCTTAACGAGCAAAACAGCCAAAAACCTTATCTTCTCCAAACACTCACCAATACACACAATAATAAACAAACCAAACATACACAAGTATGCAAAAAAAATCGACTCAGCGGCCTCAAGAACAATAAACATCTGCCTCGCCCACAACATCCCAGTCAAACCCACCAAAATAATAAAACCCAACAGACCCCCCTGGGATTTAAGCCCAAACACAATAGACACAACCCTACACCAATACACCAAAAACAACACAAACCCCCTAGTATTCCAAAAACACTTTTTAGAATTTAAAAACAAACACACCCACTATAACTTTGTCTACACTGACGGGTCCAAATCCACCCACAACACCTCATTCGCCATCACAACGGAAGACTCAGTCATTAAAAGAGGGATTCTCCCCACCCACACATCGATATTCACAGCAGAAATAATAGCAATACTCGAAGCCCTTAGCACAATACTACAAAAAAACGGCAAATGGATCATATGTTCCGATTCCCTATCCTCCCTAAAAGCAATACAAAACATCGACAACCTCAGCTTCTACCCAAACACAATACGAACACTTCTGACAAGACACCAAAACAAAGTAAAACTAATGTGGATCCCGAGCCACATTAAAATAAAAGGCAACGAATTCGCAGATTCACACGCCAAAAATGCAATCAAATACCCACTCACCACTACCAATAATATAAACACGACGGACATAAACAAATACTTCAAAAGTCAAGAAACAAGATCAGTACTGAATTACCCAACAACAAACTGGTACAGAAACATTAACCCCAACAACACAAATATTCTAAAAATTTTTAAAACCTTAAAACAGAACGAAATATCCAGACTCGACCAAATAAAATTAATTAGACTACGACTGGGACACACAAAAATCACAAACCAACACTACATTGACAAAAACATAACCAAATACTGCCCCCTATGCCAAAACAACTCCGCAATAAGCCTCGAACACATCCTAACTCAATGCCCGTCTTTAACAACAGCCCGAACCAAAATCCTCCTAAACAAAAACCCAATAGACATCCTATCAAACCCATCCATAGAAAACATCACCCTTATAATATATTTTCTAAAAGAAACAAACCTTTACCACAAAATATAACGACATCAAGACAAAACTGCGCGTATATTCCACACCAATACTACTAACTTAACTTTAAATATATATCCAATACAAAAAAAAAAAAAATAAATAAAAATAAATCATATACCTAACCACACACATGTAAATAACTATATGTAAATAACTTAATGTAATGCAAATAACTTAATGTAAATACGTACTTAATACAACACAGCTGAAGGCCCTGGCAGCCATGCTACTATTACACTAGCCCATAAGTTTTAACTTTAAGCTAGTTTTAATAAATAAATAAAAAAAGGTTAACGAACGAACGAACAATCAGATGTTAATGCCCAAAAATGTTTAACAAAAGTTGTGTGTATGTGCGAGTGCAAACATATGTTCTAATGTATGTACATTTATTGTTACGTAGCGATTAGTTGAGAAGCGAAAACCAAAGAAGAACACTTTGCAGTTGCACAAACACACGAACTATATGAAACGCAATAAATAGACCACCGTTTGAAACCTTTATTTTGTTTCTTGTATTGAATATTTATTTATTCACTTTTATATATGTATGTAAATATGTTGCCGTTTTGTTTATATAAATCAAATACACAAAGTGCCACATGTACATGTATATATATCAAAAATTTTTGATATTTTTTGTAGACAGCAGCGACACAACGAAATTAATTTTTATACTCGATACCGAAGGTAAAGAGTATATTGAGTCTGTGCAATGTCCGTCATGGTGTCTGTCTGTCTGTATGAACGCAATTTTTTTCCACATCTTTCAAGCTAGAGACTTTAAACTTTGCAATTCTCTTTATCTATGGGATAGTAAATTAAAGTGTCAAGATGGGGGTTCTACGATAACTGGGGGGCTGGCAAATCGATAAATTCGATAACTCAAAACCGATAAATCCACATATTTCGCACATCCTTACAGCTAGAACTACCAAATTTGGTGAGAAGATAGCTACTAGCAACCCCCAAAAAACTGCATCAAAAATTTTGGAGCCACGCCCATCCATTCCGCCCCCCCACATTTTTCATTCAAAAAAGCCTATATCTCCCACAGTTTTTGAGCTAGAGTCACCAAATTTGGTGCCAAGATAGGTAATGATAACCCCCAAAAAACTGCATCAAAAGATTGGATGCCACGCCCACCAATACCGCCCTAGCCACCCCCATCTGCCCCAACGCTTCTTTAAAAACGGGATTGCGTGTATCTTCCAGAGTTCTGGAGCTAGAGCCTCCAAATTTGGTAGGAAGATAGCTGGTAACGACCTCCAAAAATCTGCATCAAAGTTTTGAAGCCACGCCCACCCATTACGCCCCCAGCCCCCCGCATTTTGAAATCAGAAAAGCCTATATCTTCCACAGTTTTTGAGCTAGAGTCACCAAATTTGGTGCCAAGATAGGTGATGATGACTCCGCAAAAACTGCATCAAAAGATTGGATGCCGCGCCCACCAATACCGCCCTAGCCACCCCACCTAGCCATTACATCCTGATAAATGTACATTTACATTTGACTTTCCTAGGCCATAAGTGTACTGATTAAGGAATTCTCCCAGATAACAAAAAGTATGATGTCATTGAGAAATACCCTGTCCCAACGGACGCAGACAGCGCTAGAAGGTTTGTTGCATTTAGTAACTATTATAGACGTTATAATAACAAAATTATGTAAAAAAAAAAAATCAATGAGTTTTGGAATTCATGGGCGATGTGTTAACACCTGTTTGTTGGTGTGTTTGTAGCTGTATTATTTCTATGAGCACGTTTTCTTGATCAATAATATTTTATTGAATTTGGGTTTACTTTTTGAATTTGGGTTCATCATTCGTCAGTTCATTCTCTAATTAAAGAAGTCGCTACCCAGCTAACCATCGGAGTCCGCAAGGTGCTCCATTTGGACTCCCTGTACGGTGCGGAAATTCTCTTAGGGAGGCTCCAAAAAGTGTCCCAAAGGAGCATATTTGCGGGAGAAAAGTGCATTTTAAAATACATGAAAAAAGTGTGCTTTGGGGACCCCTTAAATGAGCGATTTCGGAGTCCTAAAATGTTCCCTCAGATAACCCGCAAAGACTCCGAGCGGACTCCTCTTTTCTTCATGTTTTTGTGGAAAGGGACTCCTTAAATCATCCAAAGATAACCTAGATGGAGTGTTTTGGGATTGGTTTCGGGCTCCGATAATAGTCCGAAGAGGAGTCCCTACGGCTTGCTAAATTTTATTTAAAATGATTTGTTTTTATTTTTATATTGTATTATTATTTTAACTATTATTATTATTATTTAAAAATTAAGAAAATTATTTTTATAATATTAAGAACAAAAATTAAATGAGAATAGCAAAATAACGAAATAAATAATAAAAAGAATCAGCTCAAAATGAACAATTAATTAAATGAATTAATACTTATTTTTTTCCTTTTTGGAATGACGTTTCTTCGACGTTTGAAACCATTTTGCACTAGCTCTGTTAAACTCTTTGCCTGAGCCAACAAATTTTCTGTTAAATGCACCTAAAATATACCAATGTTAGTCAAACGATTTTTTTATTTATTTATTTATTTATTTATTGTCAGCTAAGAGCAGCTGACATTAAAATGAAATCAAAATTAATTTAAATTAAAAAATAGTTAAAATAATTAAATTAAGTAAAATATAGAATAATATATAAATCTGAAAATATATTTAAAAGTTAACGTTAAAGCTCTGGGAAATTCAATAAAAAATTGAGTAGTCCAACATTTGTTGCGAGGATTGGGAAAAACCCAGAAAAACCCAATCAGACCAGCGTTAGATTAGTAATTAGTGGTTACGATTAGATAAAGCGAAAAGGATCGATCTTTTTAGTACTGGAGTTGAGGCCTCCAAGGAGACAAGAGAATAAAGTTTGTTATAGTCAGAACATATAACACGAAATGGTTCATGAATTAAATAGTTGCTGAAGCAACGATCAAGGCTAAGGGGTAAAAAGTTACGTGAAGATCTAATTGGGACATTAAATTTAATTCGACTCAAAAGAACTGATGAGTCGATTTCACCATTAAGTAGGTTAGTAATTGTTGAAAGTACGTTAATATTTAGAGCAACTATCAATACATGAACTTGGTCACACTTAAGCTTCTTCTTCTAACTCTCACAAGAATGTTCCGTGAAGTAAGACGCTAAAGCGCATATAATAAAATCTACTAATTGTAATAACTAAACGGCCGTGTGTTCTTTATTATTCAATCCATATAACAAAACACTGAGGATTTCCAACAGGTTATGGGCCCAGTGCGATCGGAATAAGTAAACTTTTGTATGTGATTAAATAAAAAGAATAAGAAACATGAGTGCGCAAGGGTTATACACGATCGACAAGTTAGATGGCGAAAATTACGCGGCGTGGTCAGTGCAAATGAAAAGCATATTGATTCACAGTGACAATTGGCCGATTGTGTGTGGTAGACTTATAAAAAGTGAAATTGCCTCGGCAGAACTGAAAGCAGATTTTGATACGCGTGACGAAAAGGCATTAGCAAGTATATTGCTGGGTGTAAAGGCGCCACAAATCAATTTAATAAAGAACTGTTCGACTTCAAAAGAGGCTTGGGAGAAGCTCGCAAGTGTGTATCAACCGCGTGGACCTGCAAGAAAAATTCAATTGTTCAGAAAGTTGCTGCGTTTGAGTCTTAGTGACGCCACTCGTGTGCAAGAATATATAAGTGAGTTCGCGGACATAGTGGACAAGTTAAAAGAAATTGAAATGGAAATTCAAGAAGACATTTTAACAATTGTGCTATTGTCGGGACTGAGCAGAACATTCGAAAATTTTGTAGTAGCGATCGAAACACGTGAAGTATTGCCATCTCTGGCGAATCTGAAAATCAAGATAATTGAAGAGGGAGAGAGGCAAATTGTGAGCAAAGCGGAATCAAGCAGCGATGTACAGCAAGTGTATGTATCGCGTACGGGATATAAAGGCAAAAAGAATGCGCAAGAAACAACGGTGTCTACGAAAAAGAAGAAGTGTTATAAATGCGGCAGTGAAGACCATTTAATTGCTCAGTGCAAAAGAGGAATGATCATAAAGAGAAACTAGACGAAGAGAGTCAGTTTTCTATGCTTGCGAATGTGCATAAAACAGACCAACTTTCAAAGTCATCGTGGTGTTTGGACAGTGGCGCGACCGCTCACATCTGTTGTGACAAGTCAATGTTTGCCTTTATAAGAGAGCATAAAGAGAAAATATCCCTCGCGGGGGACAATTGTGTGTATGCAAGCGGCATTGGAAGCGTGCGTTTAAAAACGGGAGACTCTACAATCGAGCTATTAAACGTATTGTATGTCGGTGAATTGCAAGCGAACTTTATATCTGTGTCAAAAGCCGTTGAGAAAGGTATGAAAGTGTATTTTGACAAAGACAGTGCAGTTATAAAGAACAAAAACAACGTGAAAATATTACATGCCATAAAGAACAATAATTTGTTTATCGTTAACATAAAAAATGAAAAATGCATGTATGCAAAGTCAAACAGCAGTGAGCTGTGGAAGTGGCATTGTCGTTTTGGCCACTTAAATATGGCAAGCCCAAAGAAAATGGCTAGTGACAATATTGTGCGTGGGTTAAAACCGTTCGGCAACTATGCTCAAGACGAGGTATGCGCAACGTGCGCAAAGTGCAAAATATGTGTAAAACCGTTTGCGGCGGCAGAGAACCGTGCCCGCATAACGTTAGGTTTAGTGCACACAGATATTTGCGGTCCAATGAATATAGCATCGGCCGGCGGTGCAAGATATTTTGCAACCTTCATTGATGACTTTTCGCGTTATACATTTGTGTATATTCTAAAGAGCCGCGATCAAATAATAAACGCGTTTAAAGACTTTGTGGTATTCGCGGAGAGGCAATCCGGTAAAAAGCTAAAGGCTGTGCGCAGCGACAACGGGCGCGAATACATAAGTGCAGAATTCGAAAAATATCTAACTGAGAAAGGTATTCAACGGCAGCTGACAGTCCCATATACCCCGCAGCAAAATGGGGTTGCTGAGCGGGCCAACAGGACGCTAGTGGAGATGGCCAGAAGCATGCTGGTACACTCGGGGCTGCATGAGAACCTGTGGGGCGAAGCTGTACAAACTGCTGCATATATAAGAAACAGGTCAGTTACGAGAGCTTTAAAAAATAAAACGCCGTTTGAAATGTGGGCTGGAACGAAACCAGTAGTTTCACATCTAAAGATCTTTGGGTCAAAAGCTGTAGCCCTAAAGAAGACGCACAAGAGGAAGTTCGATGCAAAGGGCATCGAATATAGAATGATCGGCTATTCGTTGACCGCCAAAGCATACAGGCTGTTATGTCCAGAAACACATAAAGTCGTAGAATGCAGAGACGTTATCTTTTTAGAAGATGATTTTGAAGCTACAGCAAGAAACGAAAAGGATACGGTTTCCTTAATAGTCGAGAGCTTGCCACGAAATAATGTTGTAAATAATATTGAAGAAAATATTGAGCATTTACAGATAGCCCCCGAAGTAGGATCTGAGGATTCTGAGAGCAATGAAGACTATGAGAGTGCTGAAAGCAACGAAGCAAATCCGTCAGCAGTAGCGGGAACGCGTGGCCCAGGGCGGCCAAAGAAAATAAGGACAGGAAATCCAGGACGACCTCGCAAGGAATATAACATTGTGAATATGTTAAAGGCAGAAGATGTGTCGATTCCTGCAAACTTTCGGGAAGCCATTAAATCAGACAGGAGTTCTGATTGGTCAGCCGCAATCCAGAAGGAGTTGGATGCACTGCACGATAATGAAACGTGGGAGCTTGTCAACTTGCCAAAGGGCAAAAAGGCTATTGGTTGCAAGTGGGTGTTTGGCACAAAAATAGACCAGAATGGATATGTGGACCGCTTCAAGGCAAGGCTAGTTGCCAAGGGATGCGCTCAGCAATTCGGCATAGATTACTTTGAAACCTTTTCGCCGGTTGTGAGATACTCATCAGTGAGGATGATAATAGCACTGGCGGTGGAACATAAAATGTTTCTGCATCAGATGGACGTGTCGTCGGCCTACCTCAACAGCGAGCTGTCAGAGGAGGTATATATGAAGCTGCCTGAAGGTTACGGAAGTAACGAGCGTCCAGAAAAGGTAGTGAGGCTGAAGAAATCTCTGTACGGGCTCAAGCAAAGCGGCAGAGAGTGGAACGCAAAACTCGACATGGTCTTAAGAAGACTAGACTTTCTTCCATGTATCAGCGAGCCATGCGTTTATGTACGCAACAGGAAAGGTAATATGAACATAATCGCTGTTTATGTAGACGATCTTTTATTTGCAAGTACGTCGAAGGATGAAATGCTTGATACCAAGGCATCTATAGCGAATGAGTTTGCTGTTGTAGATGGGGGCCAGCTCAAATACTTCCTAGGCATGGAAATAGAGCGTGAGGGCGAGACTGGCAGCACAAGCCTCGGGCATAAGCAGTATATAGAACAGATGCTATATACATGGGGCATGACGATGTGCAAGCCTGTAGCAACACCTTTGGAGGCTGGGCATCAAGTCAAGTGTGATAATATCACCTGCGAGACCATTAATGAAATTGGTTATCAGTCATTAATCGGGTCTTTGATGTATCTGGCTATAACTACCAGGCCAGATATCTTACATTCGGTGGCGAAGTTGGCGCAAAGGAATGCCAATCCACACAAGGAACATGAGGTTGCGGCAAAGCGAATCTTACGATATCTGAGAGGAACAGCAGACATGAAAATCCATTATCAGCAAACTGGTAGATTGATACATGGATACGTGGATGCAGACTGGGCGAACGATACATCGGATCGGAAGTCATACAGCGGATATGTCTTCTTAGCTGCAGGTGGCCCTATATCATGGGAATCGAAGAAACAGAATCTGGTAGCATTAAGCAGCACAGAAGCGGAGTATGTGGCACTGTCAGTTGCAGCAAGAGAAGCTGTCTACTTAAAAAAGCTACTACGGGAAATGGGTTTTGGTAAAATAGATTCAGTATTATTGTTCTGCGATAATCAAAGCGCTCAATGTTTAGCTAAAAATCCAACTTTGCACAATCGTAGTAAGCACATCGATATCAAATATCATCATGTTCGTGAATTATATGATAAAGGGGAAATCGATGTAAAATATGTAAGCACTGATAATATGGTGTCTGACGTCTTAACCAAGAATTTGCAAAGGATTAAGCACGTCAAATGCATTCAAGAAATGAATTGTTATTAGTACTTAAGTTCAAAGTATGTAATCGTTGAGAAGGAGTGTTGAAAGTACGTTAATATTTAGAGCAACTATCAATACATGAACTTGGTCACACTTAAGCTTCTTCTTCTAACTCTCACAAGAATGTTCCGTGAAGTAAGACGCTAAAGCGCATATAATAAAATCTACTAATTGTAATAACTAAACGGCCGTGTGTTCTTTATTATTCAATCCATATAACAAAACACTGAGGATTTCCAACAGTAATAAATAATACTCCTAATACTCTACGGTTTAAAAAGGAAGGGAAGATTTATCAAAAGGAGTCTACTTGAGTACGGGGGTAAGTCAACTCCAGGAACCCAGTTAAAACATCTAAGGGCAAATAGAAGAAATTTCTTCTGCACAGATTCAATTCTATCCTGGTGAATCGAGTATTGTGGAGACCACACACAAGATCCATACTCCAGGATGGGACGAACTAGGGATGTATAAAGCGTTTTAGTGGTGTAGGGATCATTAAACTCTTTCGACCACCGCTTGATGAAGCCAAGGACATTAATGGCTTTATTGACCATATACGAAATATGAGCGTCAAACTTTAATTTAGGATCAAGAATAATGCCTAAATCTTTAATTTCAAACACGCGGTCAAGTGGTGAAGCATCAAGCAAGTAGTGAGCAGTATGAGGGGTAATTCTTCAAAAAGACATGACTTTACATTTTGAACAGTTTAAATTGAGTAAGTTAAAACGACACCAGGCCGACAGCGCACACAAATCCGACTGTAGTAAGTTGCACATAGAAGCATCATTGTCGGTGAAACATAGTTTTACATCATCAGCAAACATATAAACAAAAGAGTTAGTAATAACAGCTGGAAGATCGTTAATAAACAAATTAAATAGCAAAGGTCCAAGGTGCCTACCTTGGGGAACACCAGAGGTAACAAAAATAGGTTTAGATACAGACGATTTAAAAACAACTTTTTGTGTTCGGCCACACAAGTACTCCGAAAGCCACAATAAAAGTTTTGATGGAAATCCAATAATATTCAATTTATGAAGCAACAGAGAATGACTTACAGAATCAAATGCCTTACTAAAATCGGTGTAAACAACGTCAGTTTGCATTTTTTCCTGAAAGCCTTTGATAACAAGCGAAGTGAATTCAAGAAGGTTAGTGGTAGTAGATCTACGCCTAACAAAACCTTGTTGATAAGGCGATATAATTGAACTACATCCGTGTTGCAGTTGAGAACATACAGTTTTTTCAAAGACTTTTGGTATGGCAGACAACTTGGATATACCCCTATAATTTTTAACGTTTGATTTTGAAGAATTTTTATGGAGGGGAATTATAAAAGATTCCTTCCATATATCAGGGAACACAGTTGAATCAACAGACAAGTGAAATAATTTATTTAATGGCGCACAAAGAGAATCCGCGCAGTATCTAAGAATACAACCTGGCACTCCATCAGGACCAGGCAAGTAACCAGGTTTAATAGAGTTAAATTCACTCAGGAGCGTAGACTCAGTAATTACTGGGACATATATGCAATTTGACGTTTGAACTTGAAAAGGATAGGAATTACTACTACTATACATATTCGAAGAGCATACTGATTGAAAATACTCAGCAAATAGATCAACTACTGCCTGATCAGAACTTGCTTTTGTATCATCTAGGTATACTGAGGATAGCAAGCAAGAAGACTTACGTTTAGAGTTAACAAATTTATAAAACTGTTTAGGGTCTCGTGAAAAGTTTAGTCTACAACGATTAAGATAATTATTATAACAAGATGTGTTAACAGAAAGAAAACTAGATTTTGCTACTAAATACGAAGATAAATCTAAGGTAGTTCCCGATTTTTTAAATTTTTTATATGCTCTTGTCTTCGCGTTTTTCAATTTCGATAGTTCCCTCGTAAACCAAGGTGGTTTATTATCACTTGAAGAACAAGTGAGGGGAACACAAATATCTAAAAGCGAATTCAAGGTCCTATAAAATATGGCAATAGCAGTTTCTATATCACTACAAGAATAAAGGCGAGACCAATTAGTATGTTGAAGAAGATAATTTAATTTAGTAAAGTTAGTTTTACGAAAGCAACGGGTTTTTAAAGTATTATAAGATATTGCACTAGGGTTAAAAATTTCTATGGATAGTTCTAAGGTTGGATGGTAGGTGTCTTCCGGAAGCACTAGAGGGGGTATTCTACAGGCATTACTGCAATCTGAGTCCGAAACAAATATCAAGTCCAACATTCTACCACTACAGTTATGCACCCTGTTAACTTGCGATAGGCCTAACTCCAGTAGGCCATCGATAAAATCATCAGAAGTGACTGGTAATATCGCCGAAGATGTGTCATTAACAGACCATACAACATGCGGCAGATTAAAATCACCAACCACTATCAGATTATCCATATCTGTCAACAATGACGAAACAAGTTGCAGGGCACTAAGATGTGATGAGTAAATGTTAGTATCAGATTGAGTAGGAATATAAGAACAAGTAACATAAAGTGAACGGCCGTTTAATAATATTTTAACACATAAGAACTCTATGTCCGGAAGATCATGAGAATGAATCTGTTCAGAGGAAAAACAAGAGTCAACAGCAATGAGAACACCACCCCCCTTGCGGGAGGTGCGATCGCATCTGTACAAGCTATATTTTGAAGGAAAAACGGAATAATCAGAAATATCGGGTTTTAACCAGGTTTCCGTGAGTGCTACTATATGTGAATCAAATGATAAGCTGTTAACATATAATTTAGAAAGTTTAGTGTTAAGGCCTCTAACGTTTTGATAGGCCAAACTAAGTTGTTTTGTTAGTTTTTTGCCACCGAGGTGGAGGCAACTGGGTGGCTAACAGGCTGTGCACTACTAATCCTAATGCCCTTATTATTATTACTTCGCCTATTCTCATACTCCTTTACAACAAGCTGCTGCGGCCAGAATTTTTCTGAACAAATTGTCGAAAAGAGTTCAGGCGGCACGCTCAACTTGAAAGAAGATATACTTCGGGCGTGTTTAAATTTAAACTTCTCAACAATAATAAGAGGAGAATCAATTTTACTTTTAACAAAAGCTGAAACATCATCCGATGAAGTATCGGATGCCAGCCTGGACACAAATATAAATTTGTTAAATGGCACAACAACAAGAGGCTTGGGAGCCCCAGTTGTACCTGCATTGGGATCAATAGGCGCACAGGCAGTTGAACCGATTTCATGCATAGGATCAGAAGAAAGGTTATTAGTAATGGTTCTTGCCGGCGAATTAAATAACATTAATGGGCTGGCCGTAGATTGATTGATGCTGGGCACCAGAAGGGGCTTTGTGGGGATGATAGGTGGGACAATAGGCGTTACTATTTACCTCTGAATGCATTAGTTATTGCCATAACGTCAACAGTTTTTTTTTTAAGCGTTCCTTTCCATGAATATTGGGAAGCGACGTTGTCGTTCAAAACTTTGCGCCACATTCCGCGAAAAAACTTAGAAGGAGCATTCCCGTCTAGCTTGAAAATTTCATCTTCCTTAAAAATGTTTGAGATAAATTAAAATTAAAATTTAATCTATATACAGTTACTCACACCTAAAATGATGCAGGGTCAAATAAAAAGTTTAAGGTGCTATATATTTTAAACTAAAGGAAAAACAAAAAATATTTAAACGCCAATTTGTTTTATGTTTTATCACATTTAAAAAAGGAACTTTATTTTTTTCTAAAATATTGCTAAGTTTTATATATACACTAAAAACTAAAAATACATCTAAAATATAGGTCACAGCTTAAAAGATGCAGACACAAACCAGTTATATTTATGCCGAATAAAAGGTTAATTAAGGATTTTAATACTTAGTATGTAATCTTTTAACCTTTACAATGGCCCTTAACCTATTATTCATGGAAGAGACCAGCTTCCGATTGGTTTCCGGGCTTATTTTGCTTCATTCCTCCGGCAGAGCATTTTTTAGGTCCTGTTTGCTGGAAATCCGATGATTCCGGATGTTGTTCGCCAGCATAGTCCACAAATTTTCAATTACATTTAAATCTGGAGACTGGGCCGGAGGAATCATGACGTGCGGGCAGTTCCAGATAAGCCAGGACTGCACTATTCCGTACTTATGTTTTGGGTCGTTGTCCTGGTAGAACCGGAAATCACGTCGGACTCCTAATATTGAGGTAAATAGTCTTATCCATCGTCGACTCAATAAACGTTAAGTTTCCGACGCCAGCTGCCGAAATACATGCCCATACCATCACACTTCCTACGCCATGCTTAACTGTTGCTTTTACGTTTTTTGGATCCAGCTCAGTGTTGGGCTGTCGCCAGACAAAATTGCTGCCGTCCGACCCAAAAAGGTTGAATTTGGACTCGTCTGCAAAAATTACTGTGTTCCAAAAGTCCAAATCCTTGTTCAAGTGGGTTTTCGCGAACGTCAGCCTCATCCCTTTATTTTTTGCACTGATAAAGGGCTTGTTGCGGGGTACTCGGGCATTAAAGTCGTGGTCGCGCAGAACCCGGCGCACAGTTTCCACACTGCACTCCTTCCCCATTTCGTCCTGCACCTGTTGGGTGAGCTTTGGGGCCGATAGCTTAGGATTTGCCTTTACTTTCCTGATTATCCGTCGCTCGTCATGCTCGGTGAAAATTTTGTTTGGCGCCATTCTGCCCTTGTTCTCCGCTCGATGATGTGTTGAACTGTTGATGAGCTCAGGTTAACCATTTGAGCTATTGCGCGCTGCGTAAATCCGTTTTTGAACTGCTCCAAGACGAGTTTCCGTTGTTCCATCGTTGTCCTTTTACCCATTGTTATTTTTGGCTTTTTAATCTCCAGATGCAGAATAAGACTAAACTGACTAAAAAGGATTCGCCTTTTTATACCAAAAATAAGCAACATTTTCCAAAAAAATCCGGGTTTTATGACATGCAGGTGTCCAAAAAAGGATTGCATCAAATAAGCTGTGACCTATAATTGGGCTACTGTTTTGCATAACCCGACCTAGCAGGTGGGGAAAACCAAGCATATTAGGGTCATATATTGGTTTTGGTGCCTAATGTATATACCTACCACCGGTCATTGGAATTTTGGAAAAATATTGTGTACTTACTTTATGGCATCCAATTAAACTTTTTATTTGACACTGCATCATTTAAGGTAGGGATGTTGATATTTGTAAAAATATCGATATTGATAATATCGCGATATTGTAAAGGACGATATTGATATTATCAATATCGTTTTAGAAAATATCGATATATCGCTATATCGAAATATCGTTCCCAAACAAAATGAGTAATATGCAAATAATTTTACATATTTTTTTTAAACCGTTGATAAAATGAATACACACGACATAACTGTTTGCTTTTCTTATATTTTATTTCCATAACTTTTCGTGCAGTGACTTTAAAAATACGCGTTGTTGAACGTGTTCGTCTGTCATCCTGCTTCGGTTATCATTGCACACGAGTTTTATGGCAGATGCCAGTCGCTCTGATGGCACTGAGGTGCCAGGAGCAATCAAATATTTTAGTGCCAACTTTGAAAGATTTGGCATATTATTGTTTTGGGCTTGCCAGTACTTAAGTGGATCTGAGTCCTTATTTATATTTGGCATGTTTAAATATGTTCTTATTTCGCAGTCAAACGAATTTTCCTGCGGCCCTTCATCAACTATATGGTCTGCCCAGAGAGACCGCGACTCAGCACATGATTGTTCCTAAAAAAAATTGAAAGCTAAAATTTATATATATATATTATTAATTGTGTACTTACAACTGAAGTGACTTCTGCTTGAAGCAGTGGATTTGATGGAGTTCGTGTAGTTACGTCTGTTTCTACTTCCACTTTCAATTGAGTAATTTTCTTCGCAACTGTCAGTGCAGACTGAAAATACATTTTCTTGAAGCGTGGGTCCAGCAACGTCGCCTTGGCCAAAGTGTAATTTTTTTCGATATCTTTGAAACGGTTTGCTGTTTCCTTCAAAAAAATTTTTTTTACTTCCTCACCGAGGTCCGTTACAACAACTGCTCGTTGTAGGCATTTGTCCAGCAATGATGTGAGTGGTATTACCAGACTCGCTGTGACAAATTTTTCGCCGCTTATATTTTCTGTAGCCTCTTTGAATGGCTGCAACACATTTATAAGATCCCGTGTGAGGCTGAGCTTGCTAGGAGAACCATTTCTGGACATCCTAGCCGAGTGTTTTTCCCTTGGCGCCTCTTTAAGAGCACTGCCGCGACGATGCTGTGCAATTTTATGAACGCAACCATCATGTCCAGACAGGAGTTCCAGCGTGTCTCGATGTTTTGTACCAAGGTATTTACAGATCCCTCTGGTATACCGTCAGCACGCTGCATCTCACGGAGCTCGTCCATTGCCGTTGTGCTTTGCTTAAAATATTTTACAATGGCTTTTATTTCCCCCAAAACATCTGTAAAGTGATTAAAGCTTTGCAGGGATTTATCCACGACCAAATTGAGTGCATGTGCCATGCAACCAATATGGTGGTTTGGGCCAAAAATTAACGACGTGGCTGAGATCATGGCAGTGTGATGATCAGTCGTTAAGCTTACCCACTTTGTTTTGGGTATTTTAAAATTTTCCACACTTTCTTCGAACACCTTTTTTATATTAATAGCGGTGTGTGTCTAAATGTAAAAAAATGTTGTGAATATTGAGTTTTAAAGATCTGCTCTCAAAATACATACATTGGCGACTCTAACGGCAGCTAGACAAAGCGAGTCCAACTCGTTGTTCTCAATATAGTGCGCTGTTATCGTCATGAACCCTCGTGATGAGTTGGTGATTGTAACCAAATCGCACGTAAAGGCGAAGTTAGCGACTTTTTCAAACTGTTTGGTTACGGTCTGGACGGTTTTAATATATCTTTCTTCGATTAAAGAAGTTACCTAAAACAATAAGCGAGTGATTAGTTTGATAAAAGTGTTAAGTCAGTCAAACTTACCATTGATCTGCTTGGCAGCTTATATTTCGGATTAAGCCTTGCCGAGTATTTTTTTAACCCATCTTTTTCCACGCATCGCACTGGCATGTTGTCTTTGCAGATCATATATATAAGATCTGCTGTGATCTCTTTTCATTTGGATTCATTTTCTAGAAAAAAACGTTAAAATTTAATACGAAAGAGTAAACTTGGAATTAATACCAGTCATTGGCGCAGCTGTGCTCAAGGCCTGATCAATGGTCGGTTGCAATGGCCTAGCGTCTGTTGCAATGGTAGATTCGTCCTAAAAATTAATTACATTTATTTAAATTATTTTGTTAACATGATCTTCCCTGGTTTTAATAGTCACGTTTTCGAGCGTGCGCTTTACTTACGTGTTTTCTCTTCTTGGCGGCTTGCGGCTCGCTTGCAGTCACCAGTTTGCATTTTAGTGCAGCATCAAAATGATTATTCTTCAAATGCACTTTTAAATTTGTTGTATTCCCACTTGTTTTTACAAGTTTGTTGCAAATCATGCAGGTGGAACTGCGTCCGTCAACTTTTATAAAATAGCGCTTAATATCAGTCATTTTGCTCATATGTATATTTCACAAATTTTTCCCGTTATGATATACTTAAAATGGCGACGTGATATATCGACCTTAAATATCGAATATGATAATATCGCCCCACGAAAATATCGCCCCATTATATCGTATCGTATTTCTTCAAATATCGATATATCGATATTTTGATATAATATCAACATCCCTAATTTAAGGTGTGAGTCACTGTATATAAAAGAGTTTGTCCTGACTAGAATGGAAGAGCCACAGCCTAAACGAAAAGAGCTAGAAGGCTGAAATTTTCACACAATTTTCCATGCAGGTAGGAGGTGAGCACTAAGAAGGGAATTTTTTGGACAACTCCTTCAAGTACCTCCCATACGATTTGGAGCACTTTTTACCCATTTTAAAAAACAAATTACAATTACAACACGTACCCATTCCACTACTGTCACCTGATTGTCGCACAAGCTGAGAGTTTGATCGCGAGCGAGAATACAAAAACAAAACAAATGCGCAGTGACGCCTTCGCGTCGCACAAGCAAAGTCATAAGAAAAGGTTCGACACTTGCAAAAAAGAAACGGGTTTCCGCTTCTGAATGAATAAGTGCATACACAATTAAGTGAACAATGCGCTTGAAAATAATTTTCATAATTTTATGTACATGTATCACTTCGCACAGTGCATATTCTTTATTTTTCAAATTTGTGTGCCTTTGACAATTGATTTACGACCCAAGTAGCGTTTGTTGTTGTTGTAGTAAGTGTTGTTGTTGGGCCCGCACTGCTACTACTTTTTGTTGGTGTCATTGATTTAAAAAAAAACAACAACAACATAACAAAACTTGGTGCGTCTAGAAAAATTTCCCACACCAGAATATGTTATGGGGGTGGATTCGCCTACTTGCTGCTTATATAACTTAGACAAAACGTAACACACTAACATTATTGATATGTTATTGATATACAATTTCGAATAAGTAAAGGGCGTTCACATAAGCGCGCTTGTTGCTCTTATGATAATCAGATAATTTGAAATCTCGCTCCGATCATGCTCCTTTGTTGTTGCTCATTTACGTTCACTCTCTATTTTATGTGCGCGCTTTGCATGTCAATCATAAAGTTTAATATCCCTATCTCCTCCGCACTCACTAAGCTAAGCTAACCATAACTAAGAGGCTGCAGTTAAGGGAATTGCATTGCCTAATTTGCACCACCCATACCTAGCTCTTAAGTGAAAGCGTTGTATGTATGAGCTCGGGATCTGCTGCTTAGAGGAATAACTGTAATGCTCTTTCCAACATTATGTTTTTGCATACAATGGTAAGGGAATTGGCTATGCATTTTAGTTCATATTTAATGTGAACAAAGAAAGTTACTTTTCGTTTCAGTGAATTTTTTAATATTGTTTATATTAAGAATAAGGATAATAACAACGAAAGTTTCTTTTTGGATCAGTGAGTTTGTTAATATTCTGATTTTCGTATTATATATATACATTCATTTCAAATACGTTTTTAATGATAAGTTATAAAAAATATTTAATTGATTTAAATATTTAAATAACGATCAAGGTATTTTAATTTCTTTTGTTGTTTTTTAAACACAAGAAAATTAAGTCGATTTTAGACTTAATAATTGAAGCAACACTATATATGGTTGTCTTCTATTTTGCATATTATAAAATAGTTATATAGACGCTGCTTAAGTGCATTTAAAAACCAAATAAAACTAAGCAGTCTGAATATGCTATTAAATTAATATAAGTTGGTATATTCAATTTTATTGAATTCTATACTTACGTATAGACACTGTAACGTTGTAACAATCGTTTTACAGCAGTGATGTCCAAACTCACACAATGAAAGAGTTGCGCTTGTGTGCGAAGCAGCGAAAAACGAAGGCAACGTGAAACATTTTTTTGCAATGCAGCATAGCGAATGACTGCGCGTTTGACTTTTGAGCTTCAGCCGAACACATGAGTCGAGAGAGCAAATGCAGCCGAACACGCGCATCGTAAGAGAACAAGCTGCCGAGCGATCTATTTATAGAACACACATATTCTCTCTCCCTATACATGTAACGGCTGCTACGCCGGCAGAATTTTTCTTGCCAACCACGCGTGGCTGCCTTTTCAAACTTTGGACAACGCTGTTTTACAGTGAAGTCAATTGACTCACAGCCAAATTAAAATATGTCTATTGAAACTTTAGATATTAGTGGTGTTTTGGTGCCGTATCAGTTGTTGCCATAATTGGTGATGGAACCTGCCTTTTTAGATCTATTTCCTACCTTTTATTTGGTAGGCAAGGCTTCCATGGCACCATACGCCAACATATTGTAGCCTATGTTGTAACCAACTGGCAAATTTTTGCTTGCTTTAGCATAAATTTAAATGGAGAGTGTTATAGCTCTTCTGAACAATATGAGTGCGCTATGTCAAATTCACATACTTATGGTACTGCATGTGAGCTTCAAGCAGCAGCAGAAATTTTTGCTGTAAATTTCCAAGTTTTTCAAAATGGAAATTTATTGCCAGCATTCGGAAATAATATGCATCCTGTTAAAAGATTGCGTTTTGCCGGTCCATTAATGAATGGACATTTTGATGTTTATATTCCTATAGAGGAAGTTTTAACTCAAGATTCTGATACGTCAAGTGAATGTATAACTGAAAATGTTAAAAATCCCGTTAAAAGACGTAGTCGGTTCGCCGACAAAGCAGAAAAAAAGGTTTTAAAACATTCATTTGTGCAAACATTTTAATGCTTTAAAATGGAAAAATGAGCCTCTGGGTATCTGTTGCAAGGCAGGAAAAGTTAAGCTTTCACAAAATGAAAGTTTGCCTGATCCACTTAAAAGCTTAATAATTGGTGGACATCCCAAGCATGATCATTTCATTGATCGTTTAAGAAAGTATAACAGCTGCTTTCAAATGACTACTTTTGGTAGTACAAAAATTATAAATGAAAGTTGGTCAACCTTTAAAGTCCAAGGACAAGTGTATCACTTAATTGGTAGTGTCCGACCTTTGCCAAATGAAGAAATGCAGTTTCTTCAAATTAATTTTGTTGGTGATGATGAAAAGGAAGCTCAACTACGTTGCAAAAATATTTCAAATGTTGATTTAAGCTTAGTAAAGGATCTTCAATGTATGTTGTTTCATCATCATAACAACTTGTCTTTACTATGTCTATATCGAGAGTGAGTAAAATCAACACGTGCCATCAGGAACTAGTGAACTAAAACCATGAACCGATTCAGTTAATCCATATTCGTTCGCTCACGTTCTATGATTCTCCTCTCATCTTATCTAGTTCTTTTGTGTACAGTTGGTCACTGTGTCTTTTGAACAAATATGTTTTGAAGCATATTTACAACACACCTCCTTAAAAGATACATTTACCAAATTAATTATGTAAGGATGGTTATATTACTTCTTAATACTTTATTTGTAGGCTTTAAGCTTTTGGATTAAGTATACTGAATTGAATAGAAAAGTTAAAGTATAGTTATTCTTAGAATTTCTTGAGAGCCGCGTGCTGCTTCTAGTTCTTCTTCTTGTTGCTTCTCGACTGACTCGTTATCGGTTTCGTGTCCGATAGTATCGACTTTGGTTTGGCACTGCCAACGGGTTGAAAATGCGTATCAGCTGTTTGGCTGCTCACAATTATAATAGTTAGTAATACAATAAATTCCTAAATAGACAAGTTGCGCCTTGTGGGGAACAGTATGAATGATTTACATTTGTCTAGAAATGGTTCTAGGATTAAAGGAAACTCAGTAAACCCTTAATCAAATCATTAGTTAATAAAATATATTCAGTTACAATTATCATTTAACTAATTAAATTTGGATTCAAGTATTTTGTCTAAATTAGATAAATTATTTCTCTTCAATGAGTTTTGTAAATAAAAATTAAATTTAAATCAAATTGACTTTTAACAAATAATTAGTTTTGTAGACCCAATTCATTTCTTAGGGTTACAAATCTTGCAGCAGGCAATGGCTTCGTCAGGGCATCTGCTATCTGGTGCTCTGTGGAAACATACTCAAGAATAATTAGTTTATTTTCAATTTGTCCTCGTGAGAAATGATACTTTATATCAATGTGTTTTGATCGCTTGTGGCATGTTGGATTATTAGCAATACATATACAACCCTGGTTATCTTCTAGTATTTTAATAGGCTCACTTAATTCAAATTTCAATCTTGACATTAATGATTTCAACCATAAGGCTTCTCTAACTGCTACAAATAAAGCCATATATTCCGCTTCAGTAGAAGAAGCAGCTACTGAGTTTTGCTTCCTTGTATTCCAACATATCACATTTGTTTCATACATTTTAAATACATAACCAGTCGTACTTTTCCTATCGGATTCGCTGCCTGCCCAATCAGAATCTACATAACCAGTTATAGTGTCTTTAAAATTTTGTCTTTTAGTAAAAATTAGTTTTAAATCCACAGTACCCTTCAGATATCTTAATACTCTCTTAAGACACTGCCACAATTCTTGATTATTTTTATTTGTATATCTGCTGAGTATACTAATTGCTGTACTTAAATCAGGCCGAGTACATAACATTATGTACATCAAACAGCCAATTAAATTTCTACACGGTGCATTACATTGTTGATCTGAATTTAAGGCTTTATAATTAAGCTTACTTGGAAGTGGCGTACTGACTGAATGACATTCTTCCATTTTAAATTTCTTTAGGACATTATTTATATATGCTGATTGACTGAGGTACAAACAGTCTTCTTTTCTTTCTACTTTTATTCCAATAAAATCTCTAATTTCAAATAAGTCTGTCATTCTAAATTTACTCATTAAATATGACTTCAGATTTGTCATAGTGTCGCTACTCTCAGTTGCAATCACAAGATCATCTACATACAATAGTATATAAATATTTTTAAGGATATCTCCATTATCAAGTAGATAAATGCATCGATCTACCGTTGAATTTATAAAGCCCATATCTTTTAAAGCTTTTTCAAAAATCTCAAACCAACATCGTGCCGCCTGCTTCAATCCATAAATGGACTTGTTCAACTTGCAGACTTGTCCACTTTTATACGTTAAGCCTTCAGAAATTTTCATATAAATTTCTTCTTTCAAAATACCATTAAGGAATGTAGTCTTCACATCCATATGGTGCACTTGTAAGTTATGTTGGTTTGCTATAGACAGAAGAAATCTAAAACTGGATATCCTTGCAACTGGAGCAAATGTCTCATCATAGTCTATAAGATATTCTTGTGTGAATCCACGAGCTACTAATCTGGCCTTGTATTTTATAGGACTTCCGTATTCATTGTTTTTAATAGTAAAAACCCACTTACAATCAACAATGTTTTTATCATTAGGTTGCTCTACCAAAGTCAAAGTTTTATTAAAATAATGCGAATCTAATTCTTTTATTGCATCTTCCCATTTAGCTCTATCAGTTCTATTTTCAATTTCAGCATATGTGCTTGGAATGTCATTACAAAAGGTATGCGCATTCATAAAACAGCCGTTTAATAATCGATATGAAATTGGTGTCTTGTCCTTTAACCTTTCACTTCTTTTGACTTCAATTTCCATTTCATTTAATTGCAAACTATCCAATTCATCACCATCTGTAACAGTTGTATCGGCATTTTTACAAGTTGTTTCACTAGGCTGTTTATCTGATATAAGACTATCAGATTTTTCATCCGAACTCTCATTCGGAATATTTGACTCCTTTGCTTTTGAATCTAAATTCGCAAACGATTGTAGACCATCCATACTCTCGTTCTGGATACTTTCTACCTGTTCCATACTCTCATTCTGGAACTTTGAGTCATTTAGCACAGCCCTAGTATTTTCCATATTAATTTCATCAACAACAACATCTCTTGCTACCAAAAACTTTCGTGAATACACATCCCACAACTTATAGCCATTTGGTTCATAACCAACAAGTATACACTTTAATGATTTATCATCAAATTTTCGTTTTCTCATTTTATTGTGTACGTATACTGTTGAACCAAATATTTTTAAATATTTTAAGCTAGGCTTTCTGTTGTGCCACAGTTCATATGGAGTTTTCTTATCCCGTAACGCTCTACTTGGAGTTCTATTTATTAAATAAGTTGCTGTTAAGACAGCTTCACTCCAAAAACTTTTTTCAATTTTAGCCCCGCTAACTATTGCTCTGGCCTTTTCTGTTATGGATCTTATCATGCGTTCGGATACTCCATTTAATTGCGGTGTATGCGGAACAGTTAAATGATAGCTTATGCCTTTTTCTACACAAAACTCTCTCATCTCATTTGACAAATATTCCCAGCCATTATCAATGTAGAGATTTACAACTTTAAGATTAAAATGAGTTTCACTTTTTAAGATATAGTCTTTGAAAACTGAAAACACATCAGATTTATAAGTTACCACATAGGTAACACAATAATGTGTATATTGATCGACAAAGACTACATAATAGTTCTTGCCATCAATACTGGAAGGTGTTATCGGACCACACACATCGGAATGAATTACAAATAAAGGTCTGTTTATATGCTCTTTGTTTTTAAATTTCTCAAATGGAAGTCTAGCTTGCTTACCATTTAAACAAGCTTCACACAATTCATTATTCAAATGTACATCTTTTAAGAGGTCAATATCTTCAAACATTTTATTTCGCACAATTTCTAAAAATTTCCCTTTACTAATGTGTCCAAGTCTTTCATGCCACAAACGATACATTCCGTCTGTTTTTGATAAAGCTGCATAAGCTTTATGGTTCAATTTAAATTTTACTATTGATACATTAGATTAACACATACCTTCAAAAACTGCCTGTCCACTCTTTGAAATTCGGACTCCTTTGGAGTTGAATTCGACAGTCATGCCAACAGCCTGCATCTTTGGCACGGACAGTAAGTTATGTGGCACGTCTTTACAGAATAACACATTCTCCAACGAAATGTTTTTATTCAGCTTACTGTGGAGTTTTACCGATCCCTTTGCAGAAGCGTATATATACTGATCTTGCTTTGCAATGGCGATCTCAATAGGGTTTTTCAGCATTACATATTTCTCGTACAGATTTATATCATTTATAATATGGTCTGAAGCTCCCGAGTAAAATATAAATGATATGTCAGCGTCATCTTGATTTATTTCCCGCCGTAACATAAATGCAAATGATCTACCTTCCTGTACAGTTGCTATTTGGGCTCGTTTTTCCTTATCTTTATTTTCAAGTGACTTTTTATACCCTTAACCCATAAAATGGGTAAATAAGGGTATAATGGTTTTGTGCAAAAGTATGTAACAGGCAGAAGGAAGCATCTCCGACCCCATAAAGTATATATATTCTTGATCAGCATCAACAGCCGAGACGATATAGCCATGTCCGTCTGTCCGTCTGTCTGTCTGTCTGTCTGTCTGTAAGTCTGTCTGTCTGTCTGTCTGTCTGTATGAACGCGTGGATCTCAGAGACTACAAGAGCTAGAGACTTCAGATTTTGTATATAAGTTCTCCTATACCATGAGCAGAACAAGTTTGCTTCAAATTATCGATAACTTTTCTGGTTTCCGATATACACATGTGATCGATAACAAAAAAATATCGAATTTGGAAAATCTAAAAATGAGGATTGAAGTAATGGGTAACGATAGAACTTTTCTGAAAATTTCGTCCAAATCGGTTAAGAAACACCGGAGATATCGAGCTTAATCGATTGAAGCTAAGTCAGTATACCAAAGTTTTATATAAATTTAATTTATTTATTGCAACTGGGTTCAGGGTATCTTCTAGTCGGGCTCTCCCGACTGGAGCCTTCTTACTTGTTGTAACTAAATCAATCCTTTTTAAAATGACCCTTTTTCCCACAGTGTTGGCATTTTAAATTGGACTTAAAGGTTTTTGATGGTTTGAATTTTAATTTCGACTTTAAATTAAACGCCTTTGACTTCTTTTCATTTGAAGATGTAGCTTGAAGGACTTTAACACTTGTGTCTTTACTTACATTCTTTAACTTTATTTCCTGATCAAGTAAACGATTCTTTACAAATGCCAGGGTTAAACTTTCAGTAGACAGCGTTTCAATTGCAGTCTCAACTCCATCATAAGAGGATGGTAGAGTTAAAAGAAGATGCGACACTTTATTCACCTCCTCGATATTTGCCCCAGATGCTACTAAATCACCAATTAACTCATCAAATTTTTGAAAATTAACAGTAAGAGCAGTGTCGCCTTTTAATTTAAACGTTAATAATTGCTTACGTATAGAAAGCTGTGAAGCCAAACTTTTTCGTTCGTACACTGAATCTAGTTTTTGTAAAATTTGTTTGGCAGTTGAATCATTATCGGCAAATGAAAGAAATAAATCGCTAAGAAATTCAATTATAATACTTTTCGCTGTTCTTTCTGCTTTTTTCCAATTGTCATCTACCTCATTCGGCATTTCTTTTTCTACAACGTGCAAAATATCATTCTCCGCTAAAAGCGCCTTCACACGAAACTTCCATATGGAATATTTCTCTCCACAAAAAGGGGAAATATTTTTTACTTTACTTTCCCTATGCATTCTTTTTCTGTTTCTGCTTCTCCCTTTTTTTTTTTTTTTTTTTTTTCGTCGGTTGCAAAAAAGTACAGTTTCAGCCTTTACACACACACTTTTATGGAAATGTTCTAGAAGTTTCTGTGCGATCGAAAAATTAGCGAAAAAAAACAAGCGGTTTTTGGTGAACAAACTTTTTATGTACTTTTCACAAAGTTCCAAATTATATAAATATTTTAACTATTATAATTTTCTGTTTAAGTATTTCATCAGATCGTCGCTAAAGCGTGCCCTTTTATTTCTGTATGCATAAGTTGACACACACACACATACATATTCAAACTGCTCATATATATGAGTGCCAAACTTTATAATAGTGGTATTCACTTAAAGTTGCATTGCTAAAAAAATCGCAAAGTGGCAACATTGCAATAAATATTAAATGAACACCCCGTTGGCAATCATGTTGCATTGATCAGCTGTTTTCCAGTTTGTTTACATTTCAATAGTTTGTGCTATAATAATATGAATAAATAAATGATTTTTTAATGAGTTTAATATATTTATGTACTTACTTCTTCCATGACAAGTTGAATCGTGCTAAAAATCAGCTGGTAATGCAATGCAACAAGTATTGCCACATTTGCAACACAAAATGCTGTGGCATTATTGCCACTTTATTGCAAATGAATTTCTATACAAAACTGAACAGCTGTTTCGCGACATTGCCATATTGCGATAAATGCAACAAATGCAACTAGTTTACAACTTTAAATGAATACCACTAATATATTTTAATTGTGACTTTTGATTGATACGCGTTAACTGGGCCCATAACCTGTTGTTTATTTCAGTAAAAGCCGTCGACAATCAAATAGTAATAACACAATTAGTTTTGTTTCAATATACAGTGACTCACACCTTAAATGATGCAGTGTCAAATAAAAAGTTTAAGGTGCTATATATTTTAAACTAGAGGAAAAACAAAAAATGTTTAAACGCCAATTTGTTTTATGTTATATCACATTTAAAAAAGGAACTTTATTTGTTTCTAAAATATTGCTAAGTTTTATATATACACTAAAAACTAAAAATACATCTTAGGTCACAGCTTAAAAGATGCAGACACAAACCAGTTATATTTTTGCCGAATAAAAGGTTAAATAAGGATTTTAGTACTTAGTATGTAATCCCTTAACCTTTACAACAGCCCTTAACCTATTGTTCATCGAAGAGACCAGCTTCCGAGTGGTTTCCGGTCATATTTTTTTTCTCCATTCCTCCAGCAGAGCATTTTAAAGGTCCTATTTGCTGGAAATCCGATGATTACGGATGTTGTTCTCCAGCATAGTCCACAAATTTTCAATAACATTTAAATCTGGAGACTGGGCTGGAGGAATCATGACGTGGGGGCAGTTCCAGGTAAGCCAGTACTGCACTATTCCGAACGTATGTTTGGGGTCGTTGGAGCAAATTTTCTTTAAGAATATTGAGGTACATAGTCTTATCCATCGTCGACTCAAAAACGCCAAGTTTCCGACGCCGGCTGCCGACTTACATGCCCATACCATCACACTTCCTCCGCCATGCTTAACTGTCGCTTTAACATTTTTTGGATCCAGTTCAGTATTGGGCTGTCGCCACACCAAATTTCACTCGTTCGACCCAAAATGGTTGAATTTGGACTCGTCTGCAAAAATTACTGTGTTCCAAAAGAAATTTTGTGTGGCGACAGCCCAATACTGAACTGGATCCAAGAAATGTTAAAGAGAGGGAGAACGTCAACGAAAAAAATAAGTTTTGAAGAGAAGTCAACTTTTACACCGTTTCTGGTGGCAACCTCAGGTTTAATGAGCTGGCGGCTGTTGCCCTTCAATTGTTGTCCTTGCCGTGGGCAAACGTGGAAATCTAGCGGGTTTTCAGTCAGCTGAATATAGTCAAGTCCAAATTAAGGAACTCTATGAATTTCAGCACGACGAATAGCATTCTATGCATAAGGTAAAGTTTTATTGCCAGTGATATTACAGGATATTACTAATTTTTATTAAAATCTACAGATATGGCTTGCGAAGAACTGGAAAAAGCTGCTTTAACTACGAAGTACCTCATAAGTATCTTCGCATGATTGGTACACCAAAGACCGTTGAATATCAAGATGTTGCAATTGTTAAGAAAAGGGCTTACAGTTATTTCGTCTCTGGGTTCCGCTCTCAGAAATAATCTGTGCAATGAGTGGGAGGGAGCGCGATAGCGTTTTTGTTTCAGTTGCCTTTGTACTCAGCGGCCCGTCAAGTGTACGACAAGCGGCAGGCCAGTGGCAACCAAGAACGGTAAAAATTTGTCACTGTATGTGTGCGTGTGTTTCGCTTCTTGCTGGGCCTGAGTGCATGTGCAACTGAAACAAAAACGGCTGCACATGCTATCCGCTATCGCGCTCCCTTACACTTATGGCTTACTGCTTTTGTTATTCTGTATACTATTTGAAATATTTCGTAGGCAAACCCCTGAGACAAAGCTTTTCTTAACAATTGCAACATCTTGTTATTCAACGGTCTTTGGTACGACCAAATCGTACGAATGTGAATTAGAAAATGACGCCACAGAGCTAGACGAGTTGCAGAAAATGCTTTAAATTTCTGTCCGGCGTGCTCAGCAATACTGTAATAAAAAATATATAAGACAATTTTTAGCTTTATTTTGGCATTTTAAGGAAAATTTTAAAGTTTTTTCCCCTTGTCTTCAAGTTAGAAATAGCTTTGTTTTTAGAAAAATTCTTGGCAGCACAGTTGAGACGGAAGATCCACGCAGCTCTGCTGTTTACATGCGAAATTGATTTACGTGTTTGGTTTGCGTGTAGGGTTTTGTAATATTTGGGGTGGGTCTCTGAAAATTGAACATCGTTGCGTAAATGTTCGTTCCCATGCATGCATTTATGTTTATTTGTATGCATCGAGTGTACAAGAACCTGCCTCAGTTTGTATGATATGATTATATTTTAACAGGTGTATATAGTGAAGTGACTTTCTTATTTTATTTATTAAGAAGCACTTATGATTTAATAATTATTTTAAAATTTTTTCATATTATTTATATATTTAATTGGATCTATGACTGATGATTACATTAAAATTTCTTTTATATTTAAATTTTTATTTTTTATTTTTTTTTTATTTTTGCTAATTTATTATAATATTTAACTCCAATAAACCTTAGTCTAATTATTTACATGGTCTTACTCTAATGGTCCCAAATGGGCTCTCTAGAATTAAATTATATTAATAAATGGATCCTTTTCCGATTAACTTATATTTTTACATCTTAAATAGATGTGAAGCTCTTTTATATTTACATTTAATTAAGTCACACCAAAACAATCCATGTAAGATATAGCATTTTTTACAAGCAGCAACAAAAATGTGTCACCACCCAAAAATCTATGAATTCATATTTTTTTATGCCCACAAACAGCAACACAAGAAAATTATTTAAATTTAAAAATATTTCAAAGAAGCTTATTTGCGACATTATCAAGTTTGACGCTCGAAGCGTTAATAACATTGAAATATGTAATTTTATTAAGCTATTTTTAGCAATTGCTCAATTGTAAGCGTAGCGCCAACTTATTCTAATCAAAATATGAATTATTACAAATTTATTATTAAATTACATATCTACAATAGCACTTATATTATATTAGGGTATCCAACACTCAACATTCGTCTGTTCATACTCTTATTCAACATGTTCGCTATTTAAGTTTGTTAGTGTGCGTGTGTGTATTCACAAAACAAGCAAAACAGAATTACCGGGCCTGTCAACCAAATATTTAGGGTGTTCACTTTGTGTTGGAAAAGTGCAAAAGTGTAAAAGTGCAAGCCATCCCAACAACAATTTGTACAGAATCGAGTTTACACTTTTTGCTAGACCCCTGCCTATGAATAAAATATCGTTGTACTTTTACAACGATTTCAGTGTTTAAAAATGATACAAAAGTGAAAACGTGTTGCACAATACAAACAATTTTCTGGTATTATTTTGGTGTAATTTTGTGCTTTAGGTGCTAAATCAAAACAATCAGCTGTTCATTGTGGAAAGGCGCTAAAAGTAAATTAGGGTTGATTTGCTAGTTTTCTTAAATAAACCAGTTTATGGGATGCTGTCCGTTCTAGGAGTGATGCTTTCACGCTTTAAAAGGGCAATTTTAAATTTATTTATTTATTGCAAGCAGCAAATTAAATATCACAAATGGCAAACTCAGCTCAAACAATAGCGAACAGCTGATTGTGTAAAGTTATCAGACTTGTTTTGTTCAATTGGGTGTTCACGACAGCGGTGTTGCAAAGTTACACTGTTGCACATTTGCAACACAGAGTGAACACCCTAATTATTTGATGAAAACTCAATGTCTTTAATTTTGGTGTCGTCGTCTGCAGGATTTTAGTTTGTTGGCACATAACAGATGCATTTGTCAATTTCTGAATCTCACCCAATCGCTGAGCCACAAAAACTTTAAAACGCTTGCTGCTCGATTTTAGCCAATACAGAACAGTTTCCGCGTCAGTCCAAAAATATGTCTTGTCACTATTTAGTTTTAACATTTTCTTAATTATTTTACTTATGCGTGCAGCTAGTAAGGCGCCCTGTAATTCTAGTCTCGGTATTGATATTGGTTTTAGAGGTGTAACTCTCGACTTTGCTAATACATATTAGTGCACAATTTAAGGCAGAACCAAACGGTGCTTACGTGCTTAAAACATCGCATCACGCAAAGTTTCAACATAGGCTACGTCGCACAGTGGCGCCCGTAGAACAATTCAAGTGGCAAAAATCAAAAATTGCATGTGCCTCTAAAATATATTGAATTAACCAACTTTATAGGAAGTTTTCCCACGATTTCAGATCTGCAATCCTTAATACAACCAGATTTTTTGTTTAGAAGATATAGCCCTGCAAAGTTGACTGATTTTTTGTGTTGCATAAAAATCGCAATTTTAATGTGATTTTGTCGGCTTTGAGATACAATAACTCAAAAACTAAGAAACGGATCATCGTTATTTTTGATTCTATTAATAGATCTTTTTATTAAAAAAAGAATAAAAACAAGTGGAAACGTTGCAGTCGGACGCAACCGACTGCGGCATACTCGATACCAGTATTAAAACCAGTAAAAAAAGTAAAGATTCTCCGATGCAGATGAGGATGCCACAAGCTATCTTCCTTACAAATTTGGTAACTCTAGCTCAAAGTTTGTAAAAGGTGGGGAAAGGGGGGCTGGGGGCGGTATGGGTGGGCGTGGCATCCAAATTTGTTCTGCAGATCTTTGTGGAATGTCAATTGCTATCTTTATACCAAATTTGGTGACTCTAGCTCGAAGTTTGTAAAAAGTGGGTAAAGGGGGGCTGGGGGCGGTATGGGTGGGCGTGGCATCAAAATTTTTGATGCAGATCTTTGTGAAATATCAATTGCTATCTTCATACCATATTTGGTGACTCTAGGTCGAAATTTGTAAGAAGTGGTGAAAGGGGGGCTGGGGGCGGTATGGGTGGGCGTGGCATCCAAATTTGTGATGCAGATCTTTGTGGAATGTCAATTGCTATCTTTATACCAAATTTGGTGACTCTAGCTCGAAAAATTTAATAAGTGTGGAAAGGGGGGCGAAATGGAGGGCGAGGCTCCAAAACTTTGATGCAGATTTTTGGGGGTCGTTACCAGCTATCTTCTTTCCAAATTTGGTAGTTCTAGCTGTAAGGACGTGCGAAATATGTGGATTTATCGGTTTTGGGTTATCGAATTTATCGATTTGCCAGCCCCCCAGTTATCGTAGAACCCCCATCTTGACACTTTAATTTACTATCCCATAGATAAAGAGAATTGGAATGTTTCAAGTCTCTAGCTTGAAGGGTGTGGAAAAAACTTGCAACCATACGGACGGACAGACGGACAGACACCATGACGGACATTGCACAAAACCAATATACTCTTTACCTTCGGTATCGAGTATAGAAATTTGTAGTGTTTGCTTTGCGGTTGGCCAGGTAAATCGATATTTACCAACTATCCATTTTTCAATATTTTTCAACTTTGATGGAAAATATAAAAAAATTACCCTTTTTTACCTCTGCCATATTTTCAAAATAATTTCTTTGATTATTCCTTTATCTAATGCAAAAAGTTTCAGCTGCCCGTTTTTGCCTCTTTTTTATACTCGATACCGAAGGTAAAGAGTATATAGGTTTTGTGCAATGTCATGGTGTCTGTCCGTCTGTCCGTCCGTATGTATGCAAGTTTTTTCCACACCCTTCAAGCTAGAGACTTGAAACTTTCCAATTCTCTTTATCTATGGGATAGTAAATTAAAGTGTCAAGATGGGGGTTCTACGATAACTGGGGGGCTGGCAAATCGATAAATTCGATAACTCAAAACCGATAAATCTACATATTTCGCACATCCTTACAGCTAGAACTACCAAATTTGGTATGAAGATAGCTATTAGCAACCCCCAAAAAACTGCATCAAAAATTTTGGAGCCACGCCCCCCATTCCGCCCCCAGCCCCCCCCCCGCATTTTAAAGTCAAAAAAGCCTTTATCTCCCACAGTTTTTGAGCTATAGCCACCAAATTTGGTGCCAAGATAGGTGATGATGACCCCCCAAAAACTGCATCCAAAGTTTGGATGCCACGCCCACCGATACTGCCCTATCCGCCCCCATCCACCCCAACGCTTCATCAAAAACGGGAATGCGTGTATCTTCCAGAGTTGTGGAGCTAGAGCCTCCGAATTTTGTAGGAAGCTAGCTGTTAACGAACCCCAAATAACTGCATCAAAGTTTTGGAGCCACGCCCACCCATACCGCCCCCAGCCCCCCCGCATTTTGAAATCAGAAATTACTATATCTCCCACAGTTTTTGAGCTAGAGCCACCAAATCTGGTGCCAAGATAGGTGATGATGACCCCCCAAAAACTGCATCAAAAGATTGAATGCCACGCCCACCGATACTGCCCTAGCCGCCCCCATCTACCCCAACGCTTCGTCAAAAACGGGAATGCGTATATCTTCCAGAGTTGTGGAGCTAGAGCCACCAAATTTGGTAGGAAGATAGCTGGTAGCGACGCCCAAAAATGTGCATCAAAGTTTTTTATTCACGCCCACCCATAAGGCCCCAGCCCCCCCCCCTTTCCCCACTTTTTACAATTTTCGAGCTAGAGTCACCAAATTTGGTATGAAGATAGCAATTGACATTCCACAAAGATCTGCATCAAAAATTTGGATGCCACGCCCACCCATACCACCCCCAACCCCCTCTCCCCAATTTTTACAAATTTCGAGCTAGAGTCACCAAATTTGGTATGAAGATAGCAATTGACATTCCACATAGATCTGCATCATAAATTTGGATGCCACGCCCACCCATACCGCCCCCAGCCCCCCTTTCACAACTTTTTACAAACTTTGAGCTAGAGTCACCAAATTTGTAAGGAGGATAGCTTGTGGCATCCCCATCTGCATCGGAAAATCTTTAAGGCAGCGTACACCCCTGCCGCATCTGTACCCCTCTGCAGTCAGGCCTCTTTTTACCGGTTTTAATACTGGTATCGAGTATGCCGCAGTCGGTTGCGTCCAACTGCAACGTTTCCACTTGTTTTTAAATGTAAAAAAGTGAAAAATGTCTTAAGTAAGAAATGTATTGCATGCATTTCTGGGCCATTTATGACACATAACCGTGAAAACCCATTGATATCGTTATTGTGTCGTTCCTTATTGTTAAGATGCATGATTTTTGTTTTTCATTCAGTTATGCTTGCCTGAAACCCTTTGTTAAATTCTGGTCCCTAAACTCAGGTGCAGTTACAGGATATACAAATAAACTACCTGATACGCACCACATATAGAAATTGCCCTGGTGTACAAGTAGTAACATCCCATGCAGGTAGGCACAAATCTTATTCGGACACGTGCTTAGTACCCTAATTGCACAAATTGACCTAAGCCCAAATATATAACAAATACTAGGTAAATTTTGCAGGCATGAAAGCTAACTCTTTTCTTGAACCCTTGATCCAAACGGTATCTATCAGGTAGTAGATTAGACTATATATTGAAAAAAAAATCATAATCTTTGGATTAGTCTACGACTGAAAATTGGCGAGACAAGTACTACATTACTCTTTAAACATGTCATTGAACAATCAAAAATTATTTGACCTGTTTCGAAGAACTTGATAGTTTATACGGCAATGTACAGAGAAGTGAAAATATAATAAAACAAGAGCGGCATAGTTAATTTTGGCTATGCCAAGAATATGATATCCTTCACACATAGATTAATTTTTTTTTTACATAATTTTCAATAAATTGAATTTGAATTTATTATTTTGTAACAATTTTTGTGGTTTTGCTGTTATTTTCAGCTAGACGGTAGACAGTCAGCCAAATCAGTGCTCCCCCCTCTTATTTATGTTTCTGTGCAGTTGTTGATAATTTTTCGCTTGAAAGTGCACGACAGCAACAACAATTGATAGTACGATATGGTCAATTTGTATGTTGGCTATGTCTTAGAATGCTCCGATCGGGGTGAATCATAGTGAACAAACCCGACATGATCTAAGCAATCTGTGAAAGTTTAATCAAGATCGGTTCAGCAGTTTGGCTGGAAATCGTGTTGAAACAGACGGACACGCGGAATTCAATTCCTGAGCTCGTCCTGATCATTTATGGGGTCACCCATCATTCCTTTAAGGCGTTACAGATTCATGACAATTTCAATATACCCTGTTTCACATGTGTGAAGGGTATAAAAACTTGCCTTGACTTATGCCAAACTAAACTCAAGATGGATGCAAGCAAACAGAATGATTGAGAGATTCAACTCCAAACACCAGGACTGGCTTAATAATGATACCATCCTGGATACATTGACAGGAGATGAACCCAGCACATCAACCGGCCGAGCAAGAGGAAGGCCAACTAAAAACATGGAAGAGTGCTCAAATTTTACAAGAAAGAGGAAACTTGCTGATTCAACAAATGATTTATCCACGGAACAAATATCGGAAGCGCTGTCTATTAGATATACAAAGGAAGTTGAAAAAGTAAGGTCACAGATTACAAAATCAGTTGATATTGCCAGCCCACCGCGACTACAAAGAATTAAGAAAAGCATTCGCACGCCCCCAAACACAAACCTTACAAAGTATGGTCCCGAAGAAGCTTTGGCGTTGTTTATGGACTTAGAGTTTTCAAAAGAGAGATATGAGATACTACGAGCATCTTTGAGGCAACATGGAGTTGACATTTTACCGGGATAAAAACATGTTTCGAAAGCAAAATTAGATTCACGACCACTGCATACGGAGTTTACTGAAGTCTCTGTTAAAACCAACATGCAGGATCTAATGGACCATACAACAAAACGGCTGTTGGAGAGTCTTGCTGAAAATGTGATTGAAGCTCTTCCTGAGAATCTGATGGATCATCTGGACAAAGCGTGTGTAAGCAAAGAATATCTTCCGATGACGCTACAATATCGGACGGGAACATGTTTATGGCATCTGTTGTTGCTTTACGGCTAAAATCTAATGTTTCTTTACACTGGAAAAATGAACGACCGTCATCTGTACATTATTGCCGACCAATAATGTTTCAGTTTGCACGGGAATCGCCGGAACTCATACGGAACACAGTAAGGGATATTGAAGACCAAATAAGCAAGACTAAGCCAACAAAGCTCGAAATCGGAGAAGGAAAATACATTGAATGTAATTACGATTTCCACCTGAACATGGTTGACGGAAAAGTGGTCAATGAACTGACAAACACAAAGTCAACTTTGTCATGCCCAATTTGCAAAAAAAGCAAAAGAACTAAGACGATTTAAACGATTCTACAAATGAAGAGATCCATGAATTTCGGATCTCATTTTTGCATGTGAGAATAAGATGTATGAAGTTCTTGTTACAATTAGCGTATACGATTCCTCAAGAGGAGGAACACTTTGATGAAAAAACATCAAACAAAGATAGAGAAAAGTTCAGAAAGAATCAAATACAGGATGCGTTTTTCAAAGTTGGACTTAAAGTAGACTGCCCCAAGTACGGATACGGAAACTCAAACGATGGAAACACTTCAAGGAGATTTTCTGAAATAGATGAGGCTGTAACTCGAATCACTGGAATCAACAATCAAATCGTTAAGAAATTGGGAACGATCTTAAATGTTTTGAACTGCAAGGAAAAAGTTGATTCTGCCAAATATGGAGAATATGCTTCAAAAACTGCATCACTTTAAGCAGAATTATATCCGCAGAAAAAGTTGACCCCGACAGTTAATAAAATATTGGCGCATGGCAAGGATAAAATTGAGTATCAGTCTTTGCCAATTGGAGAGCTCTCTGAAGAAGCACAAAAGTCCCTTAATAAGTTTTATAAAAAATACAGATTGCTAAACACTTTCAAAGCTTCAAGGGTGAGACAAAATGAGGACCTCTTCAACAGAACAGCAGCATCTTCAGATCCACTTATTTCATCACTGAGTCATGTTAAGTCACGAAAAGAATTAGAAAATACTTATAGTTCAGAGATGATTACTCTTTTAGATATACCATCTTTTGCGGATTGTGATGATAATTTTACAAAAATTTAAAAAAATAATTGTTTTACTTGTAATATTAATTTTAAAACTTTAAAAGCCTTAAAAACAATACAAAAAATATCAAAAATTTTTTAAAATATTTTTTTTCCTTCCTATAAAATTGATTTTTTCACCAATTTCCACTTTGCATACTCCTAAATAAGCACCTAAAAATCGTAGAATTCATTTCAAATGCTCATTTTATAGGTTGATTAATTATGTTTCACATGCTTTTTTAATTGACCGATTATCTTGTTTGGTTAAAAAGTTATGATTTTTGCAACGAAAAAAGTCAAAAGGCGCCACTGTGCGTCGCTTATCCGCCCAAACGATGCTTACGCACGGTTTCGTTCAGTGTTTTATACTCGTTACCGAAGGTAAAGAGTACATATTAGGCTTGTTGAATGTATATTGAAATATCGATGATATATTTCCTTGATAATATATTTTGAAGCGATATTTCACTTCGATATTATCAATATCGATATTTTTCGGCGATATAATTAAGCGATATAATTTACCGTTGCTTTTTATTCCCGCGACAAAAGTTGTTGTTTCATCATGGAGCCGAAAACATATTTTAATAAATAAGATGAGACTTCATCAAAATGCAAACTTTGCAATAAAGTTGTAAAGACCAGTGGCAATACTACAAATTTAAAAACGCATTTAAAAAACAAGCACTATGATGCTTTTTTGAAGTGCAATGTTGAGCCTGCAAGAAAGCGCAAAGCTGTGAGAATACACATACATACATACATACCACCTCACTATCTTCAAAAACAATTTAACACTTTATTTTATTTATGTTATAGGGTCCATGTATCCCAGAGAACGAAATGGCGACATCACAGCTGACATTGCAACAATGTGTTGAAAGTGCTGAATCCGTTAAAGGCAAGTCTGGTATATACATACATATGTAAATATTATACATCACAAATATTCATTTTTTGAATAACCAGAAGGTGGATCAAAAGCCCGTGCTATAACGGATGATATAGTTTTCATGATATGCAAGGACAACATGCCCGTTCGTTGTGTTGAAAAAGAGGGCTTGACGAAATTAATGGCAACCTGCGTTCCTAGGTATAAGCTACCTAATCGCTCAAAAGTAAGAACTACCTCTAATATACATACTTATTTGGCCAACAAGTAATTTCATTTTTGTTTTAAGGTTTCTTCAATGATTGAGACCAAATACGAGGTAGCAAATACGAGGTAGAACATGTTTCATTTACATGCGATATAGTGACTGTGACAAATTCTACAAGATAATTTTTAACAGTCACAGCACACTACATTCACAATAACAAACTTTGCTCGATTAGCTTAGAGGCAGCACGCATTACTCAGGTAAGAGTTACAATCATTTCAAATTGTATGTTAATCTTATTATTATTTTTATTGTAATTTAGGGTGTTCAACAGCTCGTTTCATCGTTTCAAGTTTCAAAGTTGAAACGTCTCGCAACAACAACATACATAGAAAATTTCTTGAAACGTTGAAACACCCCAGCCTATGTATACAAAAAGTGTTTCAAGTTTGAACAAAGTAAAGATGGGAAGAGCACGATATTTATTCGATATTTGCTATCGATGTTCAGTACTTTTTAGTATATTTGGTGTATTTTTGTGCAAAAAAGTATGAGCACATATGATTAATGGCCGCCAAATGTTAAAAGCATGTAATTGAGCAACTAATTCAAACAACGAGCTCTTCTCACCTTCAATATCCTCTATTTCTCTAATAACTTGCTTTGCTAAAGCATCGCATAGCATATATCTTTAGCACTTTTAAAAAGCATTTTTTATAAATAAAGTACAACCGCGGTAAACAGCAACAGTGACAAAAATTGAAGAATAAGAAATGTAAACAAACAACAGCTGACTGCACAAACTTGAAACGCATTGGCACCCAAAATGCCGTTCACGAGTTAATCGTTTCAACTTTGAAACATGAAACGATGAAACGGAGCTGTTGAACACCCTAATTGTGTATTTATAGTCACACACAGCTGATCTTATAAGCAACATGCTTATTAATGCTGCTTTAAATTTCAATATTGCAAAAACAAAGTGGAACAGCGTTACTACTGATAATGCAGCAAATATGCTAGCGGCTTCACGCATTTTTGTTGGGAGTAATCGCCACATAAGCTGCATGGCGCACACTATTAATCTCATAGTGGATGATGCCTTAACAAAAATTGAAGGTTTTTGCCATATTGTCTATTGTAAGCTGGCAACCGTGGTTTCAGCCGTGCTTCTTAAAAGATCTGAGAAGTCAAAGTGCTGCCCCGAAATATTAACAGCACACGAACTTAATACAACAAGGGATATGACAAATTTGCTAATGCCATTTAAAGAGGCCACCGAAAATATTAGTGGCGAAACGTATGTCACGGTGAGCCTGACAATCCCACTAGTATCTTTGATCAAAAAACGGCTGGAACGAATTGAGATCAACACCAAGCAGGGCGAGCTTGCTAAAGAAATCATTATTTCAAGTGCCAGAAATCGCTTAGATCCGCTTGAGAAATCAAAGTATCTCGCAAAATCTACAATACTCGACCCTGGATTCAAAAAATTGCATTTTGGGTCACCTATGGTCGTTGCTGACGCTGTAAATGACTTATCATTGGAGATGTTGAGCAATGAAAGCCAGGTAAGCAGTGACAAAATCTGTTATATCAAATGTATCAAAATATAAAAACGTATTTTTAAAGCTCCCACAAACTACCAGTGGATTGGTAGTTCCCACAACTGATACAGAATCGCCATCCGCCCCAACGCTTCATCAAAAACGGGAATGCGTGTATCTTCCAGAGTTGTGAAGCTAGAGTCACCAAATTTGATATGAAGATAGCAATTGACATTTCACATAGTTCTGCGTCAAAAATTTGGATGCCACGCCCACCCATACCGCCCCCAGCCCCCCTTTCACCACTTTTAACAAACTTCGAGCTAGAGTCACAAAATTTGGTAAGAAGATAGCAATTGACATTTCACAAAGATCTGCATCAAAAATTTGGATGCCACGCCCACCTATACCGCCCCCAGCCCCCCCTTTCACCACTTTTTACAAACTTTGAGCTAGAGTCACCAAATTTGGAAGGAATTTAGCTGGTGGCATCCCCATCTGCATCGGAGAATCTTGAAGGCAGCGTACACCCCTGCCGCATCTGTACCTCTTTGCAATCAGGCCTTTTTTTACCGGTTTTAATACTGGTATCGAGTATGCTGCAGTCGGTTGCGTCCGACTGCAACGTTTTCACTTGTTTATATTGAGCTTGTTGCACTGTAATTGTACAAAGGCAAAACTGCAAGAACCGCTATAAAAGCGACGAGGGGCCGCTAAGTTCATTCCCTTTTGTTCAGTGCACAGCGCCAAACTTCAAAAATGTTTATCTCTATTTGTTAAGCTCATACTGATAGCTGCGCCAAGTGGAGTGTAATCATAGTTCCCGTAAAACTGTGCGAGGTTCAGTTGCTCTTATTCAGTGCAGTTAAAGTTGTCATAAAACCGTACAAAGGTTACATACAGTGTCTTTTAAACTGTGCGTGCAGCTGCAAGCCAGCAGCAGTGTAGAGTTGCGTTGAAATCTGGCTATTCCTTTCAATCTGAAATTAATTTTTAAATAGTAATTGCTTATATGTTCGGCTGAACATTGCAAATTCGTGCGTTGTGGTTCTGTTGGTGTTATTAGCACATACATAATTTTTGAGCGCCTTAATATTTGTATAATTATTTATTTAAATCGGCTTTAAAAACAAAATTAAACAAGTGGAAACGTTGCAGTCGGACGCAACCGACTGCGGCATACTCAATACCAGTATTAAAACCGGTAAAAAGAGGCCTGATTGCAGAGGGGTACGGATGCGGCAGGGGTGTACGCTGCCTTAAAGATTTTCCGATGCAGATGGGGATGCCACAAGCTATCTTCCATACAAATTTGGTGACTCTAGCTCAAAGTTTGTAAAAAGTGGTGAAAGGGGGGCTGGGGGCGGTATGGGTGGGCGTGGCATCCAAATTTGTGATGCAGATCTTTGTGAAATGTCAATTGCTATCTTCATACCAAATTTGGTGAATCTAGCTCGAAGTTTGTAAAAAGTGTGGAAAGGGGGGCTGGGGGCGGTATGGGTGGGCGTGGCATCCAAATTTTTGATGCAGATCTATGTGAAATGTCAATTGCTATCTTCATACCAAATTTGGTGACTCTAGATGGAAATTTGTAAAAAGTGGTGAAAGGGGGGCTGGGGGCGGTATGGGTGGACGTGGCATCCAAATTTGTGATGCAAATCTTTGTGGAATGTCAATTGCTATCTTCTTACCAAATTTGGTGACTTTAGCTCGAAGTTTGTAATAGGTTGGGAAAGGGGGGCTGGGGGCGGTAAAGGTGGGCGTAGCATCCAAATTTTTGATGCAGATCTTTGTAATATGCCAATTGCTATCTTCATACCAAATTTGAGGACTCTAGCTCAAAGTTTGTAAATGGTGGGGAAAGGGGGGCGGAATAAGGGGGCGTGGCTCCAAAACTTTGATGCAGATATCTGGGGGTCGTTGCCAGCTATCTTCCTGCAAAATTTGGTGGCGCTAGCTCCACTACTCTGGAAAATACACGCATTCCCGTTTTTGACGAAGCGTTGGGGCGTCTGGGGGCGGTATTGGTGGGCGTGGCATCCAAACTTTTGGTGCAGTTTTTAGGGGGTCATCATCAGCTAAATTGGCACCAAATTTGGTGACTCTAGCTCAAAAACTGTTGGAGATATAGGCTTTTTTGACTTTAAAATGCGGGGGGGGCTGGGGGCGGAATGGGGGGCGTGGATCCAAAATTTTTGATGCCGTTTTTTGGGGGTTGCTAGTAGCTATCTTCTCACCAAATTTGGTAGTTCTAGCTGTAAGGATGTGCGAAATATGTGGATTTATCGGTTTTGAGTTATCGAATTTAGCGATTTGCCAGCCCCCCAGTTATCGTAGAACCCCCATCTTGACAATTTAATTTACTATCCCATAGATAAAGAGAATTGGAAAGTTTCAAGTCTCTAGCTTGAAGGGTGTGGAAATATATTGGACACATACAGACGCACAGACGGTCAGACGGACAGACGGACGGACACCATGACGGACATTGCACAAACTCAATATAATCTTTACCTTCGGTATCGAGTATAAAAATAAATTTGCAAAATGAGTAAGGAAGATAAGGAACCAGTCCCCAAAGACGGAAGTTCAAAAAGTAATGCAAAATTATTATTGGCAATGCAAAAACACGACAAGGTTATGGGTGATATATCACGTATGAGGACAGCATTTGAGGAAAAAACTATATCGTACGATAAGTTTCAATTGGGATACAGAATGCAGCTGCTTGAAAATTATTGTGAGAAGTTAATGGATATCCAGGCAGACATTGATGCACTTAACCCAAACAATGATTTAAGAGCGTCTGTCGAGGATATGTGTATTATATGAAAGGCTTTATATCAATCCGCAATAAAAGCAAATGATTCTCCGAAGGTAATTTACGGGGATAGTAGTGCTCGTCCTCATTCCTCACAGCTGCCAAAAATGAATCTTCCGAAGTTTAGTGGAAAGCATGCTGAGTTTAAAAATTTTATAAGTCTTTTTGAGAGTTTGGTGCATACTGACTCATCTTTAACAAATGTTGAAAAATTCAATCATTTACTGTCTTGTTTGAAGGATGATGCGTTGGGAACTGTCAAAGCGTTTCAAATATCGGATTGTAACTATGAAAAGGCGTTAGCTAGTTTAAAAAGTGTTTATGATAACAAATGTTTAATTTTCTTCGACACAATCTCGCAATTACTTGACGTTCCCCATCTATCAAAACCTTCTGCTTCAGGTTAATGGTCTTTGATTGATGAAATATCGGCTCTTTATGCATCGTTACAGTCATTGGGAAGTGAAAAGGAAATAAATAATGCCATTTTAATTCACATAGCAATGTCCAAAGTAGATAGCTCAACAAAATCTCGGTTTGAAGAACAGCTAGACTATAGACTGCCGACGTGGTCAGAGTGTGCGGCTCAGTTAAACCGACGGTACCAGCATTTAGCTGCTGAAGAAGCAACTAAAAACAAAAGCAAGCCTACCCAATCATCGAATAAAGGTTATACAAAATCATCGTTTTCGTGCCAAAACAGATCGGCGACCTGAGTCAAACTGTCGTTATTGTTCAGCGACGAATCATACATTGGGTAATTGTCAAGCTTTCACCGCTCTTCCTGTAATTCAACGTTTTGAGTTTACAAAAAAGAATCGTTTGTGCATAAATTGTCTTAACCAAGGGCACACAGTTAAGAATTGCAAGGCCACTAGATGTCGGGTATGCTCAAAATCCCATAACACACTTCTTCATAGATATAGGGGAGAGCACCAGTCAACTGTTTCCGGCTCACTACCTCAAATGCAGTCAGAACAAATGCAATCACAATCACGCTCTAGAGTTTCTGACCCTCCGGTAGCTTACACCAGTCATGTTGGACAGTTTCAACTAGCACGTGCACTTTTGGATAAATAAATAAATTTCATTACAGAGGACTTAGCACAGCGTTTACGCTTGCAGAGAAATGAGTCTTGCATTAATATTACCACTGTTGGAAAAAATGACTCTGTAGTACGCCATAAAGTGCACACGTCAATTCATTCTCGGGTCAGTTTTCATAGTTTTGCCACAGATTTGTGGGTTTTAAAGTCAATATCTACATATCAACCAGATCATGAGGTAAATTTTGCCCAATTGAGTATCCCAGCAAACATTGAGCTGGCAGATCCTCGGTTCTACAAGCCCGCAAAGGTTGCCTTACTGCTTGGCGCAGAAATCTTTTTTGATTTATTGAGTGTAGGCCAAATAAAAGTTAATTCCCAGCATCCACTAATCCAAAAAACTTTGTTTGGATGGATTGTGTCCGGAAAGTACACGAGAAGTCTATCGGACAGAGCTCAGGTATGCAGCATCACCGTCGCCGAAAACAACTGCTCTCTCGACTCTCTGGTGGAACGGTTTTGGGAAATGGAACAAGCTCCAGAAAGATCGAAGGCTGAGTATACAGCTGAACAAGTTGCCTGCGAACAAAAATTTAAGCAGACCGTAAAGAGGCTTGCGTCAGGTCGTTTCGAGGTCAAGCTGCCTTTTAAGATAAATCCAACGGTATTAGGATTATCCTTCGAAACGGCCAAGCGCCGGTTTCTTGCGTTAGAGCGCAAAGTTGCAAGCAATACCGAGTTAAATAACATGTATCAAGAATTTATGAGAGAGTATCTCAGCCTTGGTCACATGTCATTGCTTCTTACTCCTCCTGCAGGACACCATTACTATATTCCACATCAATGTGTCCTGAGACCTGATAGTATCACCACCAAATTACGAGTTGTTTTTGATGCATCTAGTAAAACGTCGACTTCGATTTGCTTGAACGACACATTAATGGTGGGTGCAGCTATTCAGAGGGAGCTATATTCTACCCTTGCAAGATTCAGATTGAATAAATATGCCTAACGGCTGACATCTCGAAGATGTATAGGCAAATTAATATTGCCAATGAGGATCGGAATTTTCAACTGATCTTGTGGAGGGAGAAATCAACTGATGTTCTCCAAACTTATCGTTTGAACACTGTCACTTATGGGACAGCCTCAGCTCCGTTCTTGGCTATCCGTTGCCTCTTTGAGCTGTCAAAGATTTATGCTGAGACGCATCCTTTAGCGTCAAGCGATTTCTACGTTGACGATATGCTAACTGGAGCAAATACGTTAAATGAGCTGGAAGTTATTCGCAAAGAAGTGACAGAGGTGTTGAAATTTGGGGGCTTCGATCTAGCCAAATGGGCCTCTAATCATCCTCGACTGCTGGCCAATAGAGGGCCTGATAAATCTCTTATATTTGATTCGTCCACCTCAGTAAAAACACTTGGCATGAAGTGGAATCCTCAGACTGATGTGTTTCATTACAGCTTAGAAGACTCGTTCACTACCTTACCACCAACAAAACGCAATATCCTGTCGGTGACGGCCCGCTTGTTTGACCCTTTGGGTTTATTGTATCCATTGATCACCAGAGAAAAAATTCTGCTTCAGGAGCTGTGGCAACAAAAGTTGGATTGGGATGAGTCAGTTCCAATGAGTCTACATACCAGTTGGAACAGGTTCAAGCAGAATTTACTAGAGCTAAATAAGATATCGATTCCTCGATACGTTTGCCTGTCCACGTACACAACAGTCCAAATCCATGGCTTTGCAGACGCTTCAAGTGAAGCATATGGTTGTTGCATATATGTTCGTACCATTGGGGGGAAAAACAGTTTGGCAAGACTTTTAACCGCCAAGTCACGTGTGTCTCCTCTTAAAACAAAGTCAATCCCAAGGCTCGAGTTGTGTGCAGCTCATCTTCTAGCTACGTTGTGGGTTCAAGTAGCCCCATTGCTTGAAAATCTAAAACTTGAAAGCATCAATTTCTGGTCGAATTCTCAAGTCACACTTTACTGGTTGAAAAGAGATCCACCCACACTAGCGACGTTCGTTGCAAACATAGTTTCCGAAATCCAAGAGCTTTCAGAAAATTTTGTATGGCGTCATGTGCCTACGGAACAGAATCCAGCTGATTTAGTGTCGCGTGGCAAAGATGTAGATGGTCTAAATTGTTCGCTGTGGGAAAACGGGCCGGACTTTTTGCTTACAAGTGCTGATAAATGGCCTTGTCTCCACCAATTTGAAATCTCTCGTGACTGTCCGAAAACAAGAAAAGCGCGGTGGTATGTTCAGTAGCAAAAAGCGAAGCAAATGTAATTGTCGATCCCGTTGAAAGATGTTCGTCGTATAACAAACTACTTCGTATCATGGCCTACGTGCATCGTTTTATTCAAGGAAAAAAACGTTGCCGCGAGGCAGGTATATCAGCAAAAGAGCTAAAATGGTAGTTTTTTAGATTTATACATGTGCTTCAAAAATTCGAGTTGGGTTCAGAATACGTCAAATTAAAAAGATCGCAAATTTTGGATCCAAATCTTCAATGTTTGAATGCCTTTATACACACCATGGAGCTGGATGGTGTGACTTTTCGTTTAATTCACGTTGGAGGCAGGCTCGTAAATGCTCAAATTCCATATGACGCAAAATTTCCATTGTTGTTGCCTTGAAATTCTCAATTTGTTAAGTTGTTTCTTCGTAATATGCATCAAACACATTATCACGCAGGTGCCAAGGTGATGGTGCCACTGCTAAGGCAGCAGATTTGGGAAATCAATGCTCGAGAGGCGTGCACAAAGGTTGTTAGGAAATGCGTCCACTGTTTTCGGTATAAGCCCGTACTACTTGGGCAAATAATGAGCAATTTGCCGGCCGATCGCGTAAGGCAAGCTCGCTTGTGGAGTAGATTTTTGCGGTCCATTTTATGTGTCGTTAAGGCTACGTGGGAAGCCACCTTTAAAAACTTATGTGGCAGTCTTCGTGTGTTACACGTCAAAGGCCGTTCACCTTGAGCTTGTTGTTGATCTCTCTACTGACAGCTTTTTATCTGTTTTTAAAAGGTTCATCGGAAGGAGGGGTCTGCCGGAGAAAATCTACAGCGACAACGACACCAATTTCGTAGGAGCGAGCAGGGTCCTCGAGGAGTTGAGAGTTGAGAGCGTACGCGGCTCAGAAAGGAGTCGAGTGGTCTTTTATCCCTCCGCGGTCACCACACTTCGGCGGGCTATGGGAGGCAGCCGTCAAAGACGCCAAACATCGGTTGCTGCGAGGGGTCAGCAACGCCAAACTCAGCGCGGACGAGTTGAACACTCACCTGGTGGAAATCGAGGTTCTGCTCAACTCTCGCCCAATTGCATCGCCAGGCAACGATCCCAGCGATGGAGAGGCTCTCACGCCAGGCCACTTGCTAATCGGGCAGCCTCTTCTTTCGCTGCCCACAGAATTCGGAATCGGCGGAAGCTGCAGCAAGGCCAGCTTCGGATATTTGAAGCGGTGGCGAATGCTGTCAACACTCAAGCAGCAGTTTTGGCAGAGCTGGTCCAAGGACTACCTGGCCAGTCTGCAGCAGCGCAACGCGTGGAACATCGAGGGCCCCGATCTAACGACAGGTCGTCTAGTTCTCATTCACGAGGTCAATCTGCCAATGCAGCGATGGCTAACAGGTCGCGTGGTGTCAACAATACCAGGCGACGAAGGTAAAGTGCGTGTGACTGAATTTAAGACACCAGGAGGCATCATTAAGCGCGCAATACGCAAGTTGGCTTTGCTGCCAATAAGCAGCACGGAGGAAGAAGTTAAAGTGCCGGAGGCCTTTAACGGAGCCGGAATGTTAGCACAGTAGTTTTAGTTCATTTATAAGAGAAAATAAAATTGTTAAATGAAGTAGCAGCCTTGAGTGTAGACACTTCCTCACTCAAATTATTTACATAGTTACTCTTCTATTGATAAGCTTAACATATAAGTAACATAGTTAAGCCACTCTTCCTTAGTTCATATGCTTCGCACTATTCGTATAATCGCTGTAATGTTAGTCGCTCAATATCACTTGAAATCGCTGGTTGCGCCAGCGCATTAAAAAACTTGGAATTTGGATTGAATCTATGTGCATTAATTTTTGGCCACAGCTAGATCACTAAACCGCAATCTCATTTTTCGTTTAATAAGTTTACATATCGTAAAAAACTTTACGATTTTTTAGATAGCGATGACGTAAACGTTAAAAATTCTAAAATCGTGTGAATAAAAACTGGAAAATTTTCGAAACAATCTAACCTCAACAACGCGAGCAGCAGAGAGGCACGACGCATGCGTGTTGAAAGAGCTCATCAGTCGGCAGAACAAATCGTAACAAGAAGTGCAGCTCAAAGAATCAGGACAGCAGAGGGTCGTGCACAAGAATCTCAAGAACAGCGTGAAGCGGACCAGCCGCTCATTAGCACGTACATCATTTGTTTGTCTTGCTTTCGAATAAGCACCAGATATTAACTACTCTGCGCACTCAAAAATTGCTATCGGTGAAATGGATAAAGAATGCCAATATTGTCAGGCATCATCAATTCAATCTCGTTTGAACACTCACACATTTTCCGCTGAGTGCTGGGTACTTAAGTCGATTTGCACATCTCAGTCTGGACAGGCTCTGTCCATACTGAACTGGAAAACCCCAAAAAAAATTAAGTTGGCAGATACCGAGTTCTATAAGCCAGCTAAGGGGGAGTTTTTATTGGGAGCTGAATTGGGTTACGAGTTATTATGCGTTGGGAAAATAAAATTCAACTCCAAGCTGCCAATATTGCAAAAAACATTGTTCGGCTGGATTGTTGCGGAAAAATGTACTGGACAAGCGCCTCGGCAAGAGTAAAGTAATAGTTTGGTAGCTCAAGTGTATAGTTGTTATCTCGACGTTTTAGTAAATCGTTTTTGGGTATTGGACCAATGTCCAATCGAGTCAAAGGCTGTTCGCCAAACAGCTGACTGTACAGACATACAGATTGAATACTGTTACATATGGTACAGAGTCAGCACCCTTTCTGGCTATACGTTGCTTATTTGAATTGGCAAATATACACGAACAATCACATCCCATTGGTGTGGAAGTGATTAAAAACTGTTTCTATGTTGTCGATATGCTGGCAGGTGCAGACAGTTTAAAAGGACACCATTTTCAGTCAGGCTAGTTAAAAATTGCACGCAGGAGGATTTCCGCTGGCCAAGTGGGCTTCCAATTGCCAGAATCGCTCGGGTGAAAGGAACGCCAGTGAAGAAATAAGTTTAAAAATTTATGAGCAAAGCTCAGTTACGGCGCTTGGAAAAATGTTGCTGCAGGAATTATGGAGGCTAAAGATAGATTGGGATGAGGCTATTCCAATGAGTCTACACAAGTTTACCACTACCTTGCGGGATTTGCACAAAATTTCAAACCCCCGGTACGCGTGTTTGACTTTGTACCACGTCTTTGCTGACGCCTCCAGTCACGCCTATGGTTGTTGCATATATGTGCGAGCAGGCAACAACAACGAATTTGGCGTTTCTTTGATCACGGCAAAATCTAGGATAGCTCCGCTACATGTTAATACAATACCCGGTTAGAGCTTTGTGCAGCACTCTTGCTGGCCAAACTTTGGCAACAAGTGTCGAGCACAATGAACAAATTCACGATAGAAAGCGTGAACTTCTGGTCAGATTCGCAGGTTACGCTATATTGTTTGTAGCGTGATTCAGGTACGTTGTGCACATTTGTCGCGATTCGAGTCGCAGTAGTTCAAGAGTTGTCAACTGGAGTCGTGTGGCGTCACGTTCCAACGGATTCTAATCCAGTTGACTAAGTTTCAAGGGGAAACGACATTAACGAAATTGTGAGTTCAGTGGACCAAGTTTTTTAATGACAGAGAAAGATCGATGGCTGCAACTGCATCAGTTTGAGATAGCGTAAGAAATTAAAGCTTCTGAGGACAAAAAAAGTACAGTTGTGTATGCATTGGGGGTATCTGACGCTGAATCTAATTGCATTTTGCAACTGATAAGCCGTCAATCGAGATTTTCCAAGCAGGTCCGTATAATGGCTTACGTGCTTCGATTTTGATTAAAGCAGCTTAGAGGTGATTCGCTCATTGTATCTGCTTCGGAAAGACAAATTTCATTCTTATAGCTGTTAGCAGTCATACAAAGCACAACATACAACGGTGAATTGAAATTGTTCAAAAAATCGGCAGTATTAGCTCCAATGCTGCAATCATTAAATACATTTATCAAGGAAGTTGAGGAATATGGTATAAAGTTTGAATTAACTCGAGCAGGAGGGTGTTTGCTACATGGCCCTATTTCATATGATGCTAAATTCCTTTTGTTGCTACCAAAGCGTTCTGAATTCGTCAGCATTTTTATCAGACATTTGCACCTTAGGCACTACCATGCTGGTGCAAAGGTTCTTATTGGATTGTTGAGGCAGCAAGTTTGGGTGGTTAATGCTCGAAGCTTATGTACTGCAATTGTCAGAAATTGCGTACATTGTTTTCGCTATAAGCTGAAATTGTTGGGACAAATAATGGGAGATTTGCCAGCAGACCACCTTCGTGAAGGTTGTGCACTCAAAGTATCTGGTGTAGATTTCTGAAGGTCTTTTTATGTAAGCTACATAATTAGAGGTAAACCACCCGTAAAAATGTACGTTGCCGTTTTTATTTGTTTTGCCACAAAGGCGGTCCATTTGGAGCTTGTGACTGATCTTTACACTGATGCCTTTCTTAATATTTTTAAAAGGTTCATTGGGAGACGAGGACTGCCGGAGATAATGTACAGCGACAATGTGACGAATTTCGTCAGAGCGAGGAACATGCTGAGGGAGGTACTTGAAGCGTTTCACCACAGAAAGGATAAGCTGGATGAGTACGCAGCGAACAGAGCTGTGCAATGGAGGTTTATCCCTCCGAAGGCACCGCACTCCGGCGGGCTGTGGGCAGCATAAAACACAGGCTGGTGCGAGGGGCAGGCAACGCCTAGCTTACACCGGACGAGCTTAGCACGCATCTGGCGGATTTCGAAGCGTTGCTCAGCTCTAGGCTACTCTTGGCGGACGCCAGCGGCTCGATATAAACTCCAGGGCATTTGCTCATCGGCCACCCTTTGCTGGTTATATATAACGTTTTTTACGTTATCTTTCATTGTGTTTGAGCTAGAGTCACCAATGTTGGTAAGAAGATAGCTGGTAACAACAGCCAAAGATCTGCATCAAAGTTCTGGAGCCACGTCCATCCATTCCACCCCCAGCCACCCTGCAGTTTTAAATCAGAACCGCCTATAACTTCCACTGTTTTTGAGCTAGAGCCACATTTGGTGCTAAGATAGGTGATGACCACCACGAAAAAAACTGCATGAAAACTTTGGATGCCACGCCCACAACTACCGCCCTAGCCGTTTCCAACCGCCACAACACTTCGTTAAAAACGGAAATGCGTGTATCTACCACAGTTTTTGAGCTAGAGCTACCAAATTTAGTAGGAAGATACCTGGTAACAGTCCCCAAATTATGGACACGCCCACCGAAAGCGCCTACAGTCCCAACCCTGTCCCCATTTGAAAACTGCCCACAGCCCCCCTACGACCACTTTTTACACACTTTGAGTTTGAGTCACAAAATCTGGTTAATAATGCTAACAGGGATTGCAAATACACGTGTATATATTTACGTTTGCAAAAAAGAGTTTTGCCAAATTTTTACACACTTTAATTTGCAGTTGAACTGACGCTGCTGTGCCTTACTTAAAGAAAACATACGTATGTACATATATTTGCATTTGCATATTCTGTGTCTACTAACAACAAACAGCTTGTCAATTTTATTACTCTCGCTTTTCAGCATCAGTCCTCTCCCGCTTTCGTCCGCTCTTATCCGACGTAATTGCGGTTCTATCTGCTCACGCTCTCTTAATTTTTACCGTTTCAACGTACTCATTGCATTGAAACGTTAATACATACATGTATACTTGCACCCTTCATTGTTTTCTTTTAGCATTTCGATTTGCTTATTTCATTGCTTACATTTTCAAAATGTTTACCTGCTGCAGCAAGAATTGTAAAACAGTTGGTACAACCAACCAAGACTTTATTTTATGTAGATTGTGTGACAACGCGATCCACATGAAATGTGCTGGCTTTACTGCCAAAAAAAAAAACTGCTTAGTTGCTGACTCTGGCCTAAAATGGTATGTGAGTCCTGCAATAAGGTTGAGAAGGAAACTGCTCAATTCATAAGGCAGACTCACCTAAGCTTTGTATCTATGAATAAGGCGTTTAATAATCTGCATACGGCTTTCAAAGAGCTTGATGCGAATTTTAAAAACGCCAAGACTATGACAGAATCTCCGAAGCGCAAAAAGACTTCGGGTCCTTTTCCACCTAATGTCCCACCTGTCTTGCCAACCAAGCCACTACTGGTGCCAAGCAATAATCCCACATCGGGGCCTATTGCTGGCCCATTAATGGTTTTTAACTCGCCAGCTAGAAATCCAATTAATAACTTAACCACAGCTAACAAACCTTTACAAGTGCCCTCCGATTCGACAGCTTGTGTGCCCAGTAATCCTACTGTAGGTACAGCTGGCGATCCCAAGCCTCTTTTTATTGTGCCTATCAATAAATTTATCTTCGTGTCTAGGCTAGCATCCGATACTTCATCGGATGATGTTAGTGCCTACATTAAAAGTTTTATCGAGTCCCCACATATTAGGGTGGAAAAATTTAAATTCAAACACGCCCGAAGCATATCTTCTTTTAAGTTGAGTGTTCCGCCCGAACTTTTCACGACGATTTGTTCTGAAAAGTTTTGTAAAGGAGTATGTGAATAGGCGTAATTATAATTATAATAGTAATGGTATTAGGATTACTAGTGCACAGCCTGTTAGCCACCCTGTTGCTTCCACGTGGGTGGAAAAAAACTAACAAATGTAATTTGCTTGGCCTACCAAAATGTTAGAGGCCTTAACACTAAACTTTCTTAATTATATGTTAACAGCCTATCTTTAGATTCACAATTAGTTGCACTTACTGAAACTTGGTTAAAACCCGATATTTCTGATTATTCCGTTTTTCCTTCTAAATATAACTTGTACAGATGCGATCGCACTTCCCGCAAGGGGGTGGTGTTGTCATTGCTGTTGACTCCTGTATTTTCTCTGAACAGATTCTTTCTCAGGATCTTCCGGACGTAGAGTTTTTATGTGTTAAAATATTACTATACGGCCGTTCACTTTATGTTACTTGCTCTTATATTCCTCCTCATTCTGATATTAACATTTACTCATCCCATCTGAGTGCCCTGCAACTTGTTTCGTCATTTTTGACAGATATGGATAATCTGATAGTGGTTGGCGATTTTAATCTGCCACATGTTGTATGGTCTGTGATTGACACATCTTCGGCGGTACTAACAGTCACTTCTGATGATTTTATCGATGGCCTACTGGAGTTAGGCTTATCGAAAGTTAACAGGGTGCATAACTAGTAGTAGTGGTAGAATATTGGACTTAATATTTGTTTCGGACTCAGATTGCAATAATGCTTGTAGAATTCCCCCAGTAGTGCTTCCGGAAGATACCTATCATCCAAACTTAGAACTATCCATCGAAATTCTTAACCCTAGTTCAGTATCTAATAATACTTTAAAAACCCGTTGCTTTCGTAAAACTGACTTTACTAAATTAAATTATCTTCTTCAACATACTAATTGGTCTTGCCTTTATTCTTGTAGTGATATAGAAACTGCCATTGCCATATTTTATAGGACCTTGAATTCGATTTTGGATATTTGTGTTCCCCTCACTTGTTCTTCAAGTGATAATAAACCACCTTGGTTTACGAGGGAACTATCGAAATTGAAAAACGCGAAGACAAGATCATATAAAAAATTTAAAAAATCGGGGACGACTTTAGATTTATCTTTGTGTTTAGTAGCAAAATCTAGTTTTCTTTCTGTTAACACATCTTGTTATAATAATTATCTTAATCGTTGTAGACTAAACTTTTCACGTGACCCTAAACAGTTTTACAAAATTTGTCAACTCTAAACGTAAGTCTTCTTGCTTGCCATCCTCAGTATACCTTGATAATACAAAAGCAAGTTCTGATCAGGCAGTAGCCGATCTATTTGCTGAGTACTTTCAATCAGTATACTCAACGAGTTTATATAGTTGCAGTAATTCCTATCCTTTTCAAGTTCAAACGTCAAATTGCATATATGTCCCAGTAATTACTGAGTCCACGCTCCTGAGTGAATTTAACTCTATCAAACCTAGCTACTTGCCTGGTCCTGATGGAGTGCCAGGTTGTATTCTTAGATACTGCGCGCATTCTCTTTGTAAGCCCTTAAATAAATTATTTAACTTAACTGTTGATTCAACTGTGTTTCCTGATATATGGAAGGAATCCTTTATAATTCCACTCCATAAAAATTCTTCAAAGTCAAACGTTAAAAATTATAGGGGTATATCCAAGTTGTCTGCCATTCCAAAAGTCTTTGAAAAAATTATATGTTCTCAACTGCAACACGGATGTAGTTCAATTATATCGCCTTATCAACATGGTTTTGTTAGGCGTAGATCTACTACCACTAACCTTCTTGAATTCACTTCGCTTGTTATCAAAGGGTTTCAGGAAAAAATGCAAACTGACGTTGTTTACACCGATTTTAGTAAGGCATTTGATTCCGTAAGTCATTCTCTGTTGCTTCTTAAATTAAATCTTATTGGATTTCCATCAAAACTTTTATTGTGGCTTTCGGAGTACTTGTGTGGTCGAACACAAAAAGTAGTTTTTAAACCGTCGGTATCTTAACCTATTTTAGTTACCTCTGGTGTTCCCCAGGGACCCCTTGGACCTTTGCTATTTAATCTGTTTATTAACGATCTTCCAGCTGTTATTACTAACTCATACGTATATATGTTTGCTGATGATGTAAAACTATGTTTCACCTATAATGATGCTTCTCTGCCCTGTCCGCCTGGTGTCGTTTTAACTTACTCAATTTAAATTGTTCTAAATGTAAAGTCATGTCTTTTTGTAGAAGTACCCCTCATACTGCTCACTACTTGCTTGATGCTTCACCTCTTGACCGCGTGTTTAAAATTAAAGATTTAGGCATTATTCTTGATCCTAAATTAAAATTTGGATCCCATATTTCGTCGATGGTCAATAAGGCAATTAATGTCATTGGTTTTATCAAGCGGCGGTCGAAAGAGTTTAACGATCCTTACACCACTAAAACGCTTAATACATCCCTAGTACGTCCCATCCTGGAGTATGGATCTTGTGTGTGGTCCCCACAATACACGATTCACCAGGATAGAATTGAACCTGTGCAGAAGAAATTTCTTCTATTTGCCCTTAGAAGTTTTAACTGGGTTCCTGGAGTTGACTTACCCCCGTACTCAAGTAGACTCCTTTTGATTAATCTTCCCTCCCTGTTAAACCGTAGAACTATGCATGGAGTATTATTTATTACTAACCTACTTAATGGTGAAATCGACTCATCCGTTCTTTTAAGTCGAATTAAATTAACTGTTCCGATTAGAGCTACTCGTAATTTTACCCCTTAGCCTTGATCGTTGCTCGAGCAACTATTTAGTAAATCAACCATTCCGTGTTTTATGTTCTGACTAGTAAGTTGCCCGCTTACTTCGCTGTGCGGATAGTTTATATAAATTTTAGCAATAGAAGATAGATACAAAATAAATAAATTAGAAAATATTTCACAAAATATTTAAGCAAACTATTTAATATTCTCTTTTCCACGCCACCATTGAGGTAGAGAATATTGTGGTTCCCCAGTAGGCCTTATCCACTTATTGAATTTAATTTGCAAATATTAACAACTTTAAGAGCTTCTTTATAAACGACATTGGTTGTTTTTCCGTCAGGTGCTACTACAAATAAACTTTTTGGTGAACTGACTCTTGAGCAGGCTACATAAAATTGGCCATGAGAAAAACAATCGTGTCTTAAGTCTAGTCCGGCTAATTTAAGAGTTTGTCCCTGTGATTTATTAATTTTTAAGGCAAAGCAAACTTTTAAAGGAAATTGCAATCTTTTAAATTGAATTGGCAATTCAGAATCAGAAGGTATTAATGGAATTCTCGGTATAAAAACCGTTTCCCCTATACCATTGCCAGTAAAGATAATTACTTCGACAACATTCTTATGAAGGACTTTAACTTGCAATCTTGTACTATTGCACAGTTTTGGCGGTTTCAAGTTGCGAATCAACATTACAGGTGAAACAATCTTTAAAGTTAATTTATGTTGAGGCAGGCCAGCCGGATTTAACGAATTAAGAAACTCGACGGGGTAATGAACTGCATCTTCGATTTCAATCACAGAATCAATAGAGTTATATGTCATTTCTTCACTTTGAAATGATTTTAATAAAAACTCGTTTATTTCCAATGCATTGTCATTTCTCGCAGTCAAAATAGCACGTTCTGAAAACCATTCGAGTGATTTCTGAGAGATATTTGTAATATCCGGAAATATTTTTAGAGTTAGCTCTTCAATACTTTTCACAACATGACACAAAGTTGATGGTAAAGTTATTTTGCCATCATGGGTTGGAAATAATCCATTTCCTATTTGAAGAAGCATTTCTGCAAATTCACCAGCTATGCTATCACCTTTTAAGTGCACTCGCATATTCTTCGTTAATGCAATTTTCTGTATTTTGGGCCACAAAATTAAAGACTTTAAGCACGCATTTATTTCATCTGCTCTTGTTCCTCTGGGGATCACTGGGAGAGTTTGTCGAAAATCACCAGCTAAGAGAACAGTTATGCCACCCATTAAGTATTCACTATCTCGAATGTCTTTCAAAGATCGATCTACAGCTTCAAAAGCACCTTTATGGCCCATAGTACACTCATCCCAAACAATAAGCTTGCAATCTTTGAGCACAGTAGCAATATTAGATTGCTTTGAAATTGAGCAATGTGGTGTTTCTAAATGAATCAAATTAAATGGAATCTTAAGTGTAGAATGCGCTGTGCGACCACCATTAAGTAAAGTGGCTGCGATACCGGAAGAAGCAACGGCCAATGCAATTTTTTTTCTTTGCCGTACCTTTGCCAATAATAAATTCAAAAGATACGTTTTACCTGTTCCACCAGGTGCATCTAAAAAATAGATTTCTCCCTTTTCTGCTTCAACGCTATGTAGTATCTTTTCGTATACTTGTTTTTGCTCAGCAGTAAGGAGTAGCTCATTATTAACAACAAAATTATCGCAATTTTCATAATTTGTTTCTTTATGATATTCAATATTTGGAATAATTTCCTCGGATCTAATTGGTAGTGGAAGTCCATAGTAAGTCAAGTTTTGACCACCAATAGACAGTACAATATCTTCAATGTAAATAAGACATTTATTTAATACATTATTCACAATACTTTGATCAATATTTCTGTCTTGTGAAAAATGAAAGGCTCTTAAAATATCTTCTGAGAAACTCTCTTTATAAGTATTCCAAAGTTTAAGAGCATCTGAAATTTGACAAAATACTCACATTATTGCAAAAAGTTCTCACAGTTTTGTAGGATTTTGACATATGACAGCTTCGGCTATAGTTGAATCCCAGTGCTTATCATCTTCTAGTAATCCTAGAGCTTTACACGCCAATTGAAATGATGCGTATGCTATACCATTAACGGTTTTTAAATTTGAATCTCTTTTAACTCCAGGAAAATTTGGCACTTCATGCCCTCGTTTTCTTCTTTGAAATTCTTTATTATTCCATGTAAAAGACGATGGAACTTCACAATATAGAAGCGTTCTTGCAAACTCATCACGTGTGCATAGCTCAAAGAAGGCTAGCAAAGTGGTTTTGGGTGTAGTGCTTAATCTGTCAAGTAATTGTTGCGGATTATTGGGGCTTAAATATATCCGTTGACCATTTTCTAAATTAACTGCCCTTGTTAACATATTTACAAATGTATTTAATAGACTTTACAGAACTACAATACTCAACATTTATGTGAGCTTCAAATGTTCTCAATAGTACACAGTTGTAAGGCACAACCCAACGATTATCTATGCAATTACCATTTATATTAATTGCATTACCACCATCTTCTATCGCTCTTCTACGATATAGAGGGTAACTATCTTTTCCAGTCACAGTTTCTTTAAGTAATTGTCGAGGAAACCTTTTGGTACATTTTCCATTTTTCATGCATGGCGATTTATTATTAAATGCACCGCAAGGACCATGAATCATATTGACAAAAAAAACCCAACCATGAATCATATTTGACTTAACAATGTTAAATAACAAAGGATCCTCGTCTGCGTTTGGTATTTCGGCACAGATAATTTTATCGATTTTATCTGGTCCAAAGTAGAATATGTATATGTGGTAAACCCCGCTTTTGCCATTCCACAGAGTACATGAAACATTGCACGCTTCCAAACAAAGAACCTTTTGTCAATAGTGACATTAAAGCTTTAACTTTTAAATGAAAAACTCGAGCTATAATATCGTGACGATCATGCGGTTTTTGACCCGGTAATAAAACACTTTTTATGTCATACCATTGTGGATTGCATGTGAATGTTATGAAAAGATCTGGTCGCCCATAATGGCGAACATATGTCATAGCATCTTGAGTCTTTTCATGCGTATATCGTGCAATGCTTGTAGAAGCAATACGCAAATGGCACACTAAAGTAAAAATTGTTAAATTCCCTGAGAGTGATAGAGTTACAGTTATTTATGTGAATTGATCTCATCTACAGAACAATATCACATTATCATGCTCTTAAGCCAATCGCATTCCTCTTAGTCGTCCCTTGTTGTTTCAAATTCGTGTGTGCATACAACGGCTCATAATAAGCCTGAAGCGATAGAAAAAAACAGCAACAACAAATCTTTTGCATTCACAGTTATATTTACCCTGAAATGGGTAAAAAAGGGTATATTTGTTTTGTGCAAAAGTATGTAACAGGCAAAAAGAAGCATCTCCGACCCCATATAAAGTATGTATAATCTTGATCAGCATCAACAGCCAAGTCGATACAGCCATGTGAGTCTGTCCGTCCGTCCGTCCGTCCGTCCGTCCGTATGAATGAACTATAAGAGCTAGAGTCTTCAAATTTGGAACATAACTACTCCTAAGTCATAGGCAGATGAACTTTATTTCAAACAATCGATAACTATTCTCGTTTCCGATACACATATGGAATCGATAACGAAAAAATCTCGAACTAAGAAAATATAAAAATATAAGTTGAAACTATGGAAAACTTTATTACTTCTGCGAAAATTTGATCCATTTGATTTTGATTTGGTTTGAAACACCGGAGATATTTTATATTAAAGTTAAGTCAAGAAAAACTGCACTACTGCAAGTCACTTCATACACGGGTTCAGGGTATCTTTTAACCTTCCTACATGTTTTCAGATTCGCTCATTCTCGTGTTGTGGTGAATTGAACGCAGTTGGTCATAAACCCAAAGAGGCAACTTAAACTTGAACGCGCTCGCGCATCGCTCTTCATGTTCGACGCTGGATGACAAAGTATGCGCGCGCTCTGCAAGTTAAACAAAGAGCGTAGTAACGCTACCTTCTTCGCACGCACTGAATTAACGCAAAACATATCTAAGAGGCTGCAGCTAAGTGAATTTCATATTGCCTTTAGCTTTAATTTAGTGTGTGCGGAGGAGGTAGGGTTATTAAACTTTATGATTGACATGCAAAGCGCGCACATAAAATATAGAGTGAACGTAAATGAGCAACAACAGAGGAGCATGATCGGAGCGAGATATAAAAAATTTAAATTTTAAGCGGCTCTTTGAGTTTGGGACGAACAGCGTACATAGATTTGTATAAAAACTAATGTGAACGGCCTTTGCTTGTTCGAAATTGTATATTATTAATGTAAGTTATACGTTTTGTCTAAGTTATATTAGCAGCAAGTAGGCAAGTCCACCCCCACAACATATGTATTTTGGTGTGCAAAATTTTTCTACACGGACCAAGTTATGTTTTGTTGTTGTTGTTTTTTTTTTAATCAACGACACCAACAAAAAGTAGCAGTGCGGGCCCAACAACAACACTTACAACAACAACAAACGCTACTTGGGTCGTAAATCAATTGTCAAAGGCACACAAATTTGAGAAAAAAAAAGAATATGCACTATGCGAAGTGATACATGTACATAAAATTCTGAAAATTATTTTCAAGCGCATTGTTCACTTAATTGTTTATGCACATATTCATTAAGAAGCAGAAGTCCGTTTCGTTTTTGCAAGTGTCGAACCTTTTTTTATGACTTTGCTTGTGCGACGCGAAGGCGTCACTGCGCATTTGTTTTGTTTTTGTATTCTCGCTCGCGATCAAACCCTCAGCTTGTGCGACAATCAGGCGACAGTAGTGGAATGGGTACTTGTTGTAATTGTAATTTGTTTTTTAAAATGGGTAAAAAGTGCTCCAAATCGTATGGGAGGTACTTGAAGGAGTTGTCCAAATAAAAATTCCCTTCTTAGTGCTCACTTACTACCTGCATAAAAAATTGTGTGAAAATTTCAGCCTTCTAGCTCTTTTCGTTTAGGCTGTGGCTGATCCATTTTAACGCGGACGAACTCTTTTATATATATAGATTATAACAAGCTTTATTCTCTTATATCCTTGGAGTCCTCAATTCCAGTACTAAAACGATCGATCCTTTTTTCTTTATCTAATCGTAACAACTAACTACTAATCTAACGCTGGTCTGATTGGGTTTTTCTGGGTTTTCCCAATCCACGCAACATATGTTGGACCACTTAATTTTATTGTTGAATTTCCCAGAGATTTAACGTTAACTTTATACATTTTTTACCTAAACTTACTTTCAGCTTTATATATAATTTTATTTTACATAATTTTAATTTCAATTTTTAATTTTATTTTAATTTTAATTAATTGGGATTTTATGTCAGCTGATCATAGTTGACTATAAACAATTAAATAAATAAATTTGGAAGGAATATAAGCTGGTGGCATCCCCATCTGCATCAGACAATCGAGTATACCGCAGTCGGTTTCGTCCGACTGCAACATTTCCAGTTGTTTCCCATTAAATTTGGTGACTTTAGCTCAAAAACTGTGGAAGACAGTTCCGCTTTTAAAGGACAAGGCGCTGGGGGTGGTAGGTGTGGGCGTAGCATCCAAGCTTTTGGTGCAGCATTTTGGGGGAAATAGCAACTTTCTTTTCTCCAAATTTGGTGGCTCTAGCTATAGAAATTTGGGAAACTCAAATATTTTATCGATTTTCACTTCGAGGTGTATCAACTTTTGAGCGATTTTCTAGCCCTCCGGTGGGGGTAGCGAACAAGGACCAAGATATTTGCATATTTTCAAGTCTTTAAGAATTTTGAAAAAAACGAACGTTCATACAGACAAAAAGAAGGACAGACACCATGACCTACATTGCACAAACCCAATATACTCTTTACCTTCGGTATCATTAAAGACCTATCCGTATTTAAATTATAAGGTGGGCATCATTCTTCCGTCCCAAAGTTTTTTTATTTTGCATTAAAACTGACTGCATACAAAATATTTTATTTGTCTGGCTATCCAGGAGATTACTGCATCTAGAGATACTATATTTTAACGGTAGGTTCTAGTTACCATGCTTAAATATTTTTTTCTTAAAACCTATTGCTTGAAAATATAAAAAATTAGCACATAACAAGTAGAAACGTTGCAGTCGGACGCAACCGACTGCGGCATACTCGATACCAGTATTAAAACCGGTAAAAAGAGGCCTGATTGCAAAGGGGTACGGATGCGGCAGGGGTGTACGCTACCTTAAAGATTCTCCGATGCAGATGGGGATGCCACCAGCTACATTCCTTCCAAATTTGGTGACTCTAGCTCAAAGTTTGTAGAATGTAGGGAGAGGGGGGGGGCTGGGGGCAGTATGGGTAGTTGAGGCATCAAAATTTTTGTTGCAGATCATTGTGATATGTCAATTGCTATCTTCATACCAAATTTGGTGACTCTAGCTCGAAATTTGTAATAAGTGTGGAAAGGGGGGCTGGGGGCGGTATGGGTGGGCGAGGCATCCAAATTTTTGATGCAGATCTATGTGGAATGTCAATTGCTATCTACATACCAAATTTGGTGACTCTAGCTCGAAGTTTGTAAAAAGTGGTGAAAAGGGGGCTGGGGGCGGTATGGGTGGGCGTGGCATCAAAATTTTTGTTGCAGATCTTTCTGAAATGTCAATTGCTTTATTCATACCAAATTTGGTGACTCTAGCTCGAAGTTTGTAAAAAGAGGGGAAAGGGGGGCTGGGGGCGGTATGGGTGGGCGTGGAATCCAAATTTTTGATGTAGATCTTTGTAAAATGTCAATTGCTATCTTCATACCAAATTTGGTGACTCTAGCTCGAAATTTGTAATAAGTGGGGAAAGGGGGGCTGGGGGCGGTATGGGTGGGCGTGGCATCCAAACTTTTGGTGCAGTTTTTAGGGGGTCATCAGCACCTATCTTGGCACCAAATTTGGTGGCTATAGCTCTAAAACTGTGGGAGATATGGGCTATTTTGACTTTAAAATGCGGGGTGGCTGGGGGCGGAATGGGGGGGCGTGGCTCCAAAATTTTTGATGCAGTATTTTGGAGGTTGCTTATAGCTATCTTCTTACCAAATTTGGTACTTCTAGCTGTAAGGATGTGCGAAATATGTGGATTTATCGGTTTTGAGTTATCGAATTTATCGATTTGCCAGCCCCCCCGTTATCGTAGAACCCCCATCTTGACACTTTAATTTACTATCCCATAGATAAAGAGAATTGGAAAGTTTCAAGTCTCTAGCTTGAAGGGTGTGGAAAAAACTTGCAACCATACGGACGGACAGACGGACAGACGGTCAGACGGACAGACGGACAGACACCATGACGGACATTGCACAAAACCAATATACTCTTTACCTTCGGTATCGAGTATAAAAACTACATTTACGAAGGACAGTTTCATTTAAACTGTCCTTCATTAAAATGATCTTTAGCTTTAAGCTTTATATGTAATTTTAAGTGAATAAAAAAACTTTCCGTAAGTGATAGCGGTTTACTTTGTTATTGCAAATGTTATATGAAATACTTGAGGCTTTCTTTTGTGACTCCATACACACAAATCGTCCAAATAGTGTCAATATTGTTATCAGTATAAATATATATATTAAATTTTGATGCTAGTTGCATTTACAACAAAATCAACAAGTTAACAAAGATATGGAACTTAGTAGCTGACGTTGGCCACAATCGCTAAGCAGAACACACCTTGAACAGTCGACACATTTAAGCAAAACAAATATAAAACAAGTGGAAACGTTGCAGTCGCACGCAACCGACTGCGGTATACTCGTTATCAGAATTAAAGCCGGTAAAAAGAGGCCTGATTGCAATGGGGTACGGATGCGGCAGAGGTGCACGCTGCGTTTAAGATTCTCCGATGCAGATGGAGGTGCCACCAGCAATCTTCCTTCCAAATTTGGTGACTCTACTCTTAGCTCAAAGTTTGTAAAAAGTGGGGAAAGGGGGGCTGGGCCGGAATGGGTGGGTGTGGCATCTAAATTTTTGATGCGATTTTTGTGGTATGTCAATTGCTATCTTCATACCAAATTTGGTGACTCTAGCTCGAAGTTATTAATGGGTTTGAAAAGGGTGGCTGGGGGCGGTATGGGTGGGTGTGGCATCCAAATTTTTACTGCAGGTCTATGTGGAATGTCAATTGCTATCTTCATACCAAATTTGTTGACTCTAGCTCAAAGTTTGTAAAAGGTGGGGAAAGGGAGGAGGAATGGGTGAGCGTGGCTCCAAAACGTTGATACAGATTTGTGGGGGTCGTTGCCATTTATCTTCCTACCAAATTTGGTGGCTCTAGCTCAAAAACTGTTGGAGATATATGCTTTTTATACTCGTTAGCGAAGGTAAAGAGTATATTGGTTTTGTGCAATGTCCGTCATGGTGTCTTTTCGTCTGTCCATCTGTCTGTCTGTCCGTCTGTCCGTCCGTATGTGTGCAAGATTTTTCCACACCTTTCAAGCTAGAGACTTGAAACTTTCCAATTCTCTTTATCAATGGGATAGTAAATTAAAGTGTCAAGATTGGGGTTCTACGATAACTGGGGGCTGGAAAATCGATAAATTCGATAACTCAAAAACTAGCCACCAAATTTGGTGCCAAGATAGTTGATGATGACCCCCCAAAAACTGCATAAAAAGTTTGGATGCCACGCCCACCAATAATGCCCTAGCCGCCCAACCGCTTCGTCAAAAACGGGAATGCGTGTATCTTCCAGAGTTGTGGAGCTAGAGCCACCAAATTTGTCAGGAAGATAGCCCGGGCGGAATGGGTAGGCGTGGCTCCAAAAGTTTTATGCAGATCTTTGATGGTCGTTACTAGCTATCTTCCTACCAAATTTGGTGGCTCTAGCTCCACTACTCTGGAAGATACACGCATTCTCGTTTTTGACGAAGCGTTGGAGCGGATGGGGGTGGCTAGGGCAGTATTGGTGGCGTTGCATCCAAACTTTTAATTAAGTTTTTGGGGGGTCATTATCAACTATCTTGGCACCAAATTTGTTTGGTCTAGCTTAAAAACTGTGGGAGATATAGGCTTTTTTGAGTTATACATATATACATATGTATAAAGTTAACATACACTTTTAATAGTTAAGTTGAATGGGAGTGCGACAATCAATGCCAAAAGGCAAGAGGTTTCCTTATCGAAAGCGTCTTGTTGACATGCTGTCAACTTATGATTTTCGATAATATCACCAATACAAAACCTTAATTGTAACCTCTATCAGTAATGGTCGAGAGTGCTGCAATTTAGTTTAAAATCGTCAATGATTTTGGCCAGACATGAGTGCGGACTATGAGAACGACTACTCTATGCGCAGTCGGTTGGTATATAATCAAAAATCAATAGTAAAAGCGGCCACTACTTACTTTTAATTAACCTTAGAAGAGTGCGTGATAAGCCAGCCCTTTGGGACTCATTTCAAGATCCGCCAACAAAACGATCGAGCGGCTCTGATGCCGACTGGAAGAAGCTGCAATTTATCCTCAAGCTTTTAAAACTATTCACATACCTTTTAGTCAGTAGTGTCGTCTTGGTTTCCAGCGTTGCAGCCAAGCTCTCTTATCTCTATATGGCTGGCAATTTGAATGGCGAAATAAAGGTCCGAGTGTGCAGAAAATATCGTAAGTCAATGACAGACGCATAGAAAACCCAGTGAGACAGTGCACTGCAGTGGTCTGATTTTTATCGACCTTATTATTGTAGTTATTGTCAATATTTATTGACTTCATGACTCTTGTCATTTATTTCTGTGGTTAAATTATATCAATGATTTACTGCTACTTTTTGTGATATTAATAATAGTTCGTATACTGGTAACGGTTCCTGAGCTGAAATGCATATATGTATACAAATCAGTGCATATGTTCTATTCCGTTTAAGTTTCCATCAAATTCACCAATATGTTAAATTAGCAAAATCTGTCTACTCTCATGCTTTTTTCTGCAGTTTTACTCAATGGTGAAGTGATGGCCGTGAGCAGCAAGCTGGAACAAATTGCCTGGGTCTGGGCCCTGATCTTTGCCTTTGCCACACCGGAGCTTTTCACATTTCTGCGCGCCCTGCGCATCAGCATCTTCAAGCAGGGGCAGCGGCCTAACGGACTGGAAGTGGCGCTGGTGAGTAATGCAATATACATATACTTATATATATTTAAAATAGTATCTACAACCGTTGGCAAGATTGATTAGCTTATTGATTGGGTTATTATAGTTGCTATTCTTGCTAATCAGGTCACACTCTTTGAACTGCTGCACGTTGTTGGCTTGGCGCTGCTCACCTTTACCGTACTGCCCCAATTGGATGTGACGCGTGGAGCGATGCTGGGCTGTTGTGTGTGCTTTGTGCCATCGCTTCTAAGTAAGTAATACACACACTCAAATTTATACACACACACGCCATCAAAAATATTACCAACTTGTCGACCAGACTGACAGCAATTAAATTGATTGCCATTTTCCCACTCTGCTTAAAATTATTTTTATACTCGTTACCGAAGGTAAAGAGTATATTGGCTTTGTGCAATGTCCGTCATGGTGACTGTCCGTCTCTCCGTCCGTCTGAATGAACGCAACTTTTTTCGACACCCTTCAAGCTGAAAACTTTAAACTTTGCGAATATCTTTTTCTATGGCCGGGACAGGTAAAGTGTCAAGATTGGAATTCTAGATTACTGGGGGGCTGGCAAATCGATAAGTTCGATAACTCAAAACCGATTAATCCACTTATTTCCAAGCCCCCCGCATTTTGAAATCAGAAAAACCTATATCTTCCATAGTTTTAGAACTAGAGCCACCAAATTTGGTGCCAAGATAGTTGATGACAACCCCCCAAAAATCTGCATATAAAGTTTGCATGCCACGCCCACAAATAATGCCTTAGCCGCCCCAACGCTACGTCAAAAACGGGAATGCGTGTATCTTCCAGAGCTGTGGAGCTACAGTCACCAAATTTGGTATGAAGATAGCTGGCAACGACCCCCAAAATCCGCATCAACGTTTTGGAGTCACACCCACCCATTACGCCCCCCTTTCCCTACCTTTTACAAACTTGGTATGCCAAGTTTGGTATGAAGATAGCAATTGACATCCAATAAAGATCTGCAGCAAAAATTTGGAGGCCACGCCCACCCATATCACCCCCAACCCCCCATTCCCCACTTTTTACAAATTTTGAGCTAGAGTCACCAAATTTGGTATGAAGATAGCAATTGACATTCCACAAAGATCTGCATCAAAAATTTGGTTGCCACGCCCACCCATACCGCCCCCAGTCCCCCCTTTCCCTACATTTTACAAACTTTGAGCTAGAGTCAAAAAATTTGTAAGGAAGATAGCTTGTGGCATCCCCATCATCATCGGAAAATCTTTAAGGCAGCGTACACCCCTGCCGCATCCGTACCCCTCTGCAATCAGGCCTCTTTTTACCGGTTGTAAAACTTGTAACGAGTATACCGCAGTCGGTTGCGTCCGGCTGCAACGTTTCTACTTGCTATTATTGCTAGCGGACCCAGCGAACTTAATTTCGCTCCAATTTATCGAATTCAGATAAACTCCAGACTGATATTTAAACACAGATTGTTAAAATTTCAATGTGATTTAATTGAATAGAATCGAAATCAGTATAGAGCGATATGATGAACAATGTTCTTTGATTTGTTTGTGCAGAAACCCAGCTTTGAAGCAGGTTTGCCAACAAGCGAACAGGCGCGTGCAGCTGACCATGCTAAAAACAGAAAAATACGAGATTAATGCTTAAGACTTCCCACAATTGCCCTTTCGATTAATTGCAGTTCTCCAGCAACTTGACTTTGAATAATGAATATGAAGCTACCGAAGTCTTATAGTCGTTTCTTGCTGCTAGAACGGCATGTTCACGAATAGAATAGAAATTTTTATAATTTTGCGCAATGCCGGAAAACACTTTGGTGATTAGTTCCGCCTTCGAAGATGTAAGCTCGATAAAATTGGCCAGGAACGATATCAATACAGTCGAAACATCATCAGAAATTTGGCCATTGCCAAGCGCCAACAGTTGTCTCGGGAATTTAACAACCAATGGGTCGTTCGTGCGCCACATAGAAGTCAAATATGTACAGAAGTGCATTAAATTCATATGCTGCTGTATTTTTGGGAAAGATGGGAAGCGTTTGACGAAATCTCCGTAGAGCAATACCATTACCCCACCAAATTGACTTGAGCTACTTTGAAATTCCCTCATAGTTTGGTAAGCTGCCTCTAAACTTCGGCTATGCGCCTTCGTGCGTTCATCCCAAATGACATTTTTGAATTTTCTCATCATCTCGACAACAGCTGGCAGTATGGAACGATCCAGTTCCATTCACGTTTTTAACGAATGATCTCCCGATCTCATCTGGAGAACGACGCCGATTGGATATCCATCAATTCCACTGATTGTGTCCACCAAGAACGGGCGGGGAAAGCGCTTTGTGAAATTTAAGTTTCCTATGCTCCCAAGGGCTAAAGATCCTGTTCGGTGTCGCACAGTGGGGACATTTGAGTTTTTTCATATCAAAAATCATAACTTTTGAACCAAATGAGATAATCGAACAATTTAAAAAGCATATGATAGATAATTAATCAACCTATAAAATGAGCGTTTGAAATGAATTCTACGATTTTTCTGTGCCTATTTATGGGTATGCAAAGTTGAAATTTGTGGAAAAATCAACTTTACGGGAAGGAAAAAAATATTTTTTAAATATTTTGATTTTTATTGTTTCGTTTTAATGGTTTTTATAATCTAAAATTAATATTATGATAATTAAAAATAATTTTTTTTTTTTTTTTTTTTTTTTATTAATTTTTTGTAAAATATTCATCACAATCCGTAAAAGATGGTATATCTAAAAGAGAAATCATCTCTGAACTATAAGTATTTTCTAATTCTTTTCGTGACTTAACATGCCTCAGTGATGAAATTAGTGGATCTGAAGATGCTGCTAACATGTTGAAGAGGTCCTCATTTTGTCTCACCCTTGAAGCTTTGAAAGTGTTTAGCAATCTGTATTTTTTATAAAACTTATTAAGGGACTCTTGTGCTTCTTCAGAGAGCTCTCCAATTGGCAAAGACTGATACTCAATTATATCCTTGCCATGCGCCAATATTTTATGGACTGTCGGGGTCAACTTTTTCTGCGGATATAATTCTGCTAAAAGTGATGCTGTTTTGAAGCATATTCTCCATATTTGGCAGAATCAACTTTTTCCTTGCAGTTCAAAACATTTAAGATAGTTCCCAATCTCTTAACGATTTGGTTGTTTATCCCTGTGATTTGAGTTACAGCTTCATCATTCTCAAAAAATCTCCTTGAAGTGTTTCCATCGTTTGAGTTTCCGTATCCGTACTTGGGGCAGTCTACTTTAAGTCCAACTTGTTTGAAAAACGCATCCTGTATTCGCTTCTTTCTGATATTTTCCTTATATTTGTTTGATGTGTTTTCGTCAAAGTTTTCAACCTCTTGTGGAAGCGTATACGCTAATTTTAACAAGAACTCTATACATCTTATTCTTGCGTGCAATGGTGAGATCCCAAATTCATAATTCTCTTCATTTGTAGAATCATTTAAATCGTCGAAGTTTTTTTGCGTCTTTTTGCAAATTGGGCATGACAAAGTTGACCTTGTGCTTGTCAGTTCGTTGACCACTTTTCCGTCAACCATGGTCAGGTGGAACTCGTAACTACATTCAATGTATTTTCCTTCACTGATTTCGAACTTTGTTGGCTTAATCTTGCTTATTTGGTCTTCAATATCCTTTACTGTGTTTCGTATGAGTTCCGGCGATTCCCTTGCATACTGAAACATTTCATGCCTAACAAATTTACCTATTGTTTGTATAAGTCCAGGTCAATAAGGTCAATTTACGCAATTTGGGTACTGGCACGCCAATAAGATTTGTGCCTACCTGAATGGGATGTGTGACTAGTTGTACGCCAACGCAATTTCTGTATTCGGTGCGTACCTGGTAATTTATTTGTATATCCTGTAACTGCACCTGAATTTAGGGACCAGGATTTGACAAATGATCTCAGGTAAGCATTACAGAATGAAAAACAAAAGTCAAGTATCTTCACAATAACGAACGTAACAACAACAACAAAAAATGGGTTTTCACGGTTATATGTCATAAATTGCCCAAAAATGCATGCAACACATTTTTTTCCTATGACTTTTTTCACTTTTTTACATTTAAAAAAAAGGGGCAAAAACGGGCACATGAAACTTTTTGCATTTAATAGAGGAATAATCAAAGAAATTAATTTAAAAAAAATAGCCGATATAATGTGATATAATTTTTTTTTATTTTCCATCAAAGTTGAGAAATAGTGAAAAAGTGGATAGTTGGTAAATATTGAATTGCCTGGCCAAACGCAAAGCAAACAGTATAATTTTTTTTTATTTTTTTCTTAATAAATAGATCTATCAATAGAACCAAAAATGATGACGATCCGTAACTTAGTTTTTGAGATATTGTATCTCAAAGCCGACCAAATTACCTTAAAATTGTGATTTTTATGTAACACAAAAAATCAGACAACTTTGAAAAGCTATATCTTCTAAACAAAAAATCCGGTTACATTATGGATTGCAGATTTGAAATCGCTGGAAAATTTCCTATAAAGTAGGTTCATTCAATATTTTTTAGAGGCACATGCAATTTTTGATTTTTGACACTTGACTTGTTCTACGGGCGCCACTGTGTGTCGTAGCGGAATGCAGCTTCGGATCAGATAATGGATCTGGTATTTCGGCAAAAATTATCGAACCAATATGATCTAGTAGGATCTTGTCCAAAATCCAAAGTAGAATGTTTTAAGATACGCCTCAGACCTTCAACTCAGGATGATGTCATGTCAATCGTTGGATGTTTGTCCTGTTAGCAACAGATTTGTAATTTTGGGCCAATCCGGATTGCAAGTAGTTGGGAGAATGGTCCTTTAGTAGTGTTGGTGCCAAGCAAATATACGTAATCATCTGATCGTAACTTCGACAGATTATAATGAGTAAAATAACCGTCGTTATTACAACAGGTTATGAGTAACATATCGATACGCTTAAAAATTCATTGAGCTGACCGCCACTAGTAAAGTAGTTATTAATTTCACGTTACAAGATGATTTAAAATCTGCTGAAATGTAAAAGTAAAATAGAGGCAAGTTTTCACAGACGATGTACAACCGGGGTCACGCTACCGAACCGATTGTGTGATAAGGGTAACGACTAGAACGAATCCACACTCATGCCCCTAACTACACTGTTGCTGCTCTTTACCAAATCAGAATGACACCCACCGATTGGCGAACTTTAATTTTATACGAAAACCGACATACGAGCATTTAACACGCATATATATACATATGTCCGTTTATACATATATATATAGCTTAAAAATTAGAACGAAGACTTTTTAAGGGTTAGATTTAATCATCTTTATTCTCGTTTCTTACGCATGCGGTCACCGCCGAAAATCTAAGCCTGCTGTAATATTAAAGATATATGACCAATGAGTCTCGTACACGCGCTTCAATTGTTCGACAGAAAATGTTTTGATTAGGTTGTTTTAAAAGAGAAACGAATACAATGGTTCCGGCAAATAAAATCGGGCAACTTCACCTAGCCACTAGCGCAGCATAGGCCGGGGTTTTCCGGTTGAAACTTCAATGCATTCCAACGCTGGCATACGACAGACACTGAACCGATATAAACGCAGCGGAGATCTTTGTAGGCGGTTGGGAAAGCAGCGCGATTCAAGTCTACAGAGCTGCATGAGATCATTCACAACTGTAATTTAATAGAATGCATTCGAGTTGAATTGCGTTGAATGAGTGGCAGACACAATATGGTATGAGTGAGTTGAATAGAAGCATTCGTCGATACTATAATTAATCAAAATTCATGATTTTGAACATGAATGTTATGAGTAGAAAACGCAAACATACCATACTATGCAAGGCGTCAGTCTGACACACAAGCTGACGGTCTGATCGCAAGCGTTGCCTCGTCAGCGGGCCGCACAAACAGCTCGGGCAAAGGGTCATAAAAAAAAGGGTTCTGTGTGTGCACTTAGAAAAAGAACGGTAGACCTGCTTCTTAGAGAATGCGTGCAAAGGCAAATTAGTGAACGATGCCCTGCCAACTTGAAATTTCTTATTTTTGTGCATATATCACTTCGCTCAGTGCACACATTTTTTGTGATATTTTCGCGCCTGACGCACAAGCAACTCGGGCACAGGATCATAAAAGTGACCTAACGGCATATGCACATACATATTAGCAGGCAAAAAAGCTACATACATAGCAGAATTACTACTCGAATTGATTAAGTACTACTCGAATGTAACTGTAAATGTTCATTCATTTGATCCGTGGCCTGACGTGTGGATGTTGTGAGACTGAGTAGTTGCCAGAGCAACTCATTTACCCGTACAACTTTGTAGAAGTATTCTGATTCATTCAATTAATTTTACACATGGTTCATTCGAATGCCGTTTTTTTGCCATTCATGCAGCTCTCTATTCAAGTCTACATTTACAGTTTATTCCATTTACTTTTGTCGAATTTGAGGTGCTGAGCAATTTGGACACATTCATTTCCATTTGTTCTGCATGGTTCTCGTACGTATTCGTCGTCCAAGGTTTGATCGTCAAAAGAATTAATCAAGCAAATAACTCTCCATAAAAAAAGGCCGTTTTTTGTTTAAAAGAAAATTCTCTCCAAAAAAAGCTTGTGGTATGAATGTTTCGCCAAATAATGTCGCAATCCAGTTGGATAAGCTCATTTCTAACACGGAAACATAATTTCTTTAAAAATTATCAAATTAATAATGATAAATATGGCTTTGAATTTCAATTAAACAGAATAATAAGCTTAGCCAGTCAAATCAGATAAGTTTTGATCTTATTTATAAGCCGACTGAATTTATTTTCCTTTGTGTGTACTCATAATTCGTGTTTTTATACTCGATATCCAAGGTTAAGAGTATATTGGGTTTGTGCAATGTCCGTCATGGTGGCGGTCCGTCTGTATGAACGAAACTCTTTTCCACACCTTTCAAGCTAAAGACTTGAAACTTTCCATATATTTTTTTCTATGGCCTGGAAAGATATAGTGTCAAGAAAATCGATAAATTCGATAGCTCAACCCCCAAAAAACTGAATCCAAAATGTTTGGAGCCACGCCCACCCATTCCACACCCAGCCCCCCGCAGTTTGAAGTCAGAAACGCCTATTACTTCCACAGCTTTTGAGCTAGAACCACCAAATTTGGTGACAACCACCAAAAACTGCATCAAAACATTGGGTGCCACGCTCAACCATACCACTCTAGCCGTTTCCAACAGCCCCAACTCTTCGTTAAAAACGGGAATGCGTTTATCTTTAATAGTTTTTGAGCTAGAGCTACCAAATTTGGTAGTAATATACCTGGTAACAGCCCCCAAAGATCTTCATAAAAAATTTGGATGCCACGCCCACCCATACCACCCCCAGCCCCTCTTTCTCCATCGTTTACAAACTTGCGTTAGAGTCATCAAATTTGGAAGGAAGACAGCTGGTGGCATCCCCATTTGCATCAGATAATTTTTGAGAAAGCGTACACCCCTGTCCTGACCCCTTTGCAATCAGCCCTTTTTTTTACCGGTTTTTAACAGGTATCGAGTATACCGCAGTCGGTTGCGTCCGACTGCAACGTTTCCTCTTGTTTATAAATCCGAAAGCCACAACCTTTAAAAAATCATCTAAGATATTTTCAAATTTCCAATTTTATCGGATGCTTATCTATAATATCTTTAAAGTTTCCCAAATAATTTGAATGATTACAACTGGCACAACTGTGCCGTTTGAATAAGGTTTTTAGAATGTTCTTTTATTCATCAATTATATTTCTGGCTTATGGTTGACATTTGTGAAATTTATGCTTATACATATGTATATATCTTTGGAGAGTGGCTTAAGTGCAAACGCAGCGTTTCCCGTAGGGCAACGGTCTCACGCTTGCTTGGCCTTCTCGTGTGGATTCATATTACAGCATGCGCAGACCACATGCATTTATGTTTATGCGCATAAGGCATTTGTTTATACTTGCAACAAAGTTTTACAATTTATTCTGATCGTATGTTTGTGTTATGTATATGCGTACACTACACCTTCCTTTTTAGAAAAATAACGTAATATATGGAGTTATTTATGAATATTTATTTGTTAATATTGATAGAAAAAATAAAAATTTATTATTTACAGTCAAACTTCCATACAACGAAGTCAGAAACCAAAACCCTGCAATTTGATTCAGTCAAAAACCCATTCTATACCCTTGAGATTCGTTACATGGAAGTTTGACTGCATTAATTTTTTTTTTATTTAGTCTGATCAGACCTTTGTTTTCGAATTTATTTTTTTAAATTTATTTTATGTTTTATGATTTTGATTCATGGAGAAAGTTGAAACTTATTATGAATTAAAAATTTTTAACCTATCCTTATGAACTTTTGTGTTTAACCCATAAAATGGGTAAATAAGGGTATAATGGTTTTGTGCAAAAGTATGTAACAGGCAGAAGGAAGCATCTCCGACCCCATAAAGTATATATATTCTTGATCACATCAACAGCCGAGTCGATATAGCCATGTCCGTCTGTCCGTCTGTCCGTCTGTATGAAAGCGTGGATCTAAGAGACTACAAGAGCTAGAGACTTCAGATTTTGGATATAAGTTCTCCTATACAATGAGCAGAACAAGTTTGCTTCAGATTATCGATAACTATTCTGGTTTCCGATATACACATGTGATCGATAACAAAAAATATCGAATTTGGAAAATATAAAAATGAGGGTTGAAATAATGGGTAACGATAGAACTTTTCTGGAAATTTCGTCCGAATCGGTTAAGAAACACCGGAGATATCGAATTTAATCGATTGAAGTTAAGTCAGTATACCAAAGACTTATATAAATTTAATTTATTTTTTGCAACTGGGTTCAGGGTATCTTCTAGTCGGGCTCTCCCGACTAGAGCCTTCTTACTTGTTTTTATACTCGATACCGAAGGTAAAGAGTATATTGGTTTTGTGCAATGTCCGTCATGGTGTCTGTCCGTCTGTCCGTCCGTATGGTTGCAAGTTTTTTCCATACCCTTCAAGCTAGAGACTTGAAACTTTCCAATTCTCTTTATCTATGGGATAGTAAATTAAAGAGTCAAGATGGGGGTTCTACGATAACTGGGGGGCTGGCAAATCGATAAATTCGATAACTCAAAACCGATAAATCCACATATTTCGCACATCCTTACAGCTATAAGTACCAAATTTGGTAAGAAGATAGCTATTAGCAACCCCCAAAAACTGCATCAAAAATTTTGGAGCCACGCCCCCCCATTCCGCCCCCAGCCCCCCCGCATTTTAAAGTCAAAATAGCCCATATCTCCCACAGTTTTTGAGCAATAGCCACCAAATTTGGTGCCAAGATAGGTGATGATGACCCCCTAAAAACCGCACCAAAAGTTTGGATGCCACGCCCACCGATACTGCCCTAGCCGCCCCCATCCACCCCAACGCTTCGTCAAAAACGGGAATGCGTGTATCTTCCAGAGTTGTGGAGCTAGAGCCTCCAAATTTGGTGGGAAGATAGCTCTTAACGACCTCCAAAAAACTGCATCAAAGTTTTGGAGCCACGCCCACCCATTACGCCCCCAGCCCCCCCGCATTTTGAAATCAGAAATGGCTATATCTCCCACAGTTTTTGAGCTATAGCCACCAAATTTGGTGCCAAGATAGGTGATGATGACCCTCTAAAAACCTCACCAAAAGTTTGGATACCACGCCCACCGATACTGCCCTAGCCTCCCCCATCCACCCCAACGCTTCGTCAAAAGCGGGAATGCGTGTATCTTCCAGAGTTGTGGAGCTAAAGCCACCAAATTTGGTAAGAAGATAGCTGGCAACGACCCCCAAAAATCTGCATCAAAGTTTTGGAGCCACGCCCTCCATTTCGCCCCCCTTTCCCCACTTTTTACAATTTTCGAGCTCGAGTCACCAAATTTGGTATGAAGATAGCAATTGACATTCCACAAAGATCTGCATCAAAAATTTGGATGCCACGCCCACCCATACCACCCCCAACCCCCCTTTCCCCAATTTTTACAAATTTCGAGCTAGAGTCACCAAATTTGGTATGAAGATAGCAATTGATATGTCTCAAAGATCTGCATCAAAAATTTGGATGCCACGCCCACCCATACCGCCCCCAGCCTCCTTTTCCCCACTTTTTACAAACTTCGAGCTAGAGTCACCAAATTTGGTATGTAGATAGCAATTGACATTCCACATAGATCTGCATCAAAAATTTGGATGCCTCGCCCACCCAAACCGCCCCCAGCCCCCCTTTCCACACTTATTACAAATTTCGAGCTAGAGTCACCAAATTTGGTATGAAGATAGCAATTGACATTTCACAAAGATCTGCAACAAAAATTTTGATGCCTCAACTACCCATACTGCCCCCAGCCCCCCCCCCCTCTCCCTTTATTCTACAAACTTTGAGCTAGAGTCACCAAATTTGGAAGGAATATAGCTGGTGGCATCCCCATCTGCATCGGAGAATCTTTAAGGTAGCGTACACCCCTGCCGCATCCGTACCCCTTTGCAATCAGGCCTCTTTTTACCGGTTTTAATACTGGTATCGAGTATGCCGCAGTCGGTTGCGTCCGACTGCAACGTTTCTACTTGTTTATTATAGCATTATTCTATGTATTTATTTTCTAACTTATGACCTACTTCATTTTTTAAAAGTACGTTGTCTCCTATATTCAATTTAAGGTCTAATGCTTTTCTATCGTAAAGTTCCTTATTTTAGCCTTTTTTTCTAACATAATTCTTGCTCTCTTATAAGCTTGTTCTTATCTAAATTTAGTTTCCTTAGCGTAACCTTCTACATTGTATAATGAATTTATTGTATCTATTCTATTAAAATATGTTGGCAAATAGCTTTTTTTGCCAAAAACTAGTTCATATAGACAATAATTATGTGCCATAGAAAGGGTCGTGTTGAAACAGTATACAAAATATTGATGCCGTCGACTGAGATGTATGAGCGTATATATTCGTTAAAAGTTCTGTGACTTCTTTCAATTTTCCAACGGTGGTGGTGGTGTGCTGTAGATTTGGAGTTTTTATATTCGGTGCCCATGTCCTTAATGAACGTTTTCATGGGACCAAATTTTAGTATGAATGACTCAATTATTGCTTTCGCAACAGTGTTGGCATTTTTGTTTGGTACTTGGATGGCTACGTTACCATTTTCTGATCTCGGTAATGGACCTATAGTGTCAATAATTACTCGATCAAAGGCACTCAATAGTGTATCTGTTATTGTTAAAGGAGTTTAAGTGTGAACTAAGGTTTTCGACATCTGGCATTTATGACATCTACCTACTGTATGTACTCTTTTATCTCATGAGTCATGTTTATACTCGATACCGAAGGTAAAGAGTATATTGAGTTTATGCAATGTCCGTCATGGTGTCTGTCCGTCTGTATGAACGCAACTTTTTTCCGCACCCTTCAAGCTAGAGACTTGAAACTTTCCAATTCTTTTTATCTATGGGATAGTAAATTAAAGTGTCAAGATTGGGATTCTACGATAACTGGGGGGAGCCACGCCCACCCATTCCGCCCCCGCCACCACCAAATTTTTAAGTCAAAAAAGCCTATATCTCCCACAGTTTTTGAGCTTTAGCCACCAAATTTGGTACCAAGATAGGTGAGGATGACCCCCCAAAAACTGCATCAAAGGATCGGATGCCACGCCCACCAATACCGCCCTAGCCATCCCCATCCGCCCCAACGCTTCGTCAAAAACGGGAATGCGGTTATATTCCAGAGTTGTGGAGCTAGAGCCAGCAAATTTGGTAGGAAGATAGCTGGCAAAGACCCCCAAAGAACTGCATCAAAGTTTTGGAGCCACGCCCACCCATTCCACCCCCAGTCACCCACATTTTGAAATCAGAAAAGCCTATATCTCCCACAGTTATTGAGTTAGTCACCAAATTTTGTGCCAAGATAGGTGATGATGACCCCCCAAAAACTGCATCAAAGGATCGGATGCCACGCCCACCAATACCGCCCTAGCCATCCCCATCTGCCCAAAGGCTTCGCCAAAAACGGGAATGCGTGTATCTTCCTGCGTAGTGGAGCTAGAGCCACCAAATTTGGTAGGAAGATAGCTGGCAACGACTCCCAATAGTCTGCATCAAAGTTTTGGAGCCACGTTTAATCATTCCGCCCCCCTTTCCCCACCTTATACAAACTTTGAGCTAGAGTCACCAAATTTGCCAAAAAAACAGTTTGTTGCCATTTGGCTACATTGTGCATACAATCATAGTTTGTTCAACTTGTGTCACCAGTATTTATTCTCTTGTTCAGTTGTTTCCAAAATGAATAAATCATTCAAATCAGTGGAGGAGATTACGAAATATTTGCTGGAATACAATAGCGACGAAAGTGAAGATGAGAATGGCTTTGGCGACGATATAGAGGACCCAGTCTTTTCTCCCACTGATCTGGCACATTCTGATGATGATTCAGAAATAGATGCAATAACGCAGCCTTCTTTAGCTCCGATTCCGTCATTGGAATGTTATTCCGCAGCTCCGTCAATCGAAGATTTTGGACAACGCGCCAAAAAAAACATAACTTGGAAAAAACAAAATCTACAATTGAATGAAGATCAACTCCAATTTCATGGCAACGATGAAATAGACGATGAATTATTAGATTTGGATACTCCATACCAGTGGGAACAAAACGTGGCAGACCAAGTAGCATAGAACCCGCAATTCAAATGAAGAAGAAAAGAGGTCCTGCTCAACATGTTCCACCCAAGGATATTCGCACAGATGAAACTGGACACTGGCCCGAGCACACGGAAGCTAAAATGCGCTGCAAATATCCTGAATGTAAGGGCTTTAGTCGCGTTAAATGTGAAAAATGTGGCATTGCTCTGTGTTTTAACAACAAAAATAATTGTTTTAAACTTTTTCATATAAATTAATATATCAGTTACATATTTTTTGAACAATATAAATTGAATAAAATAAATTTTTCTCCTTGCATTTTCGACTTCTTTCAGTCCAGAGTATTTTCACTTTATCGCTCTAACACATGATGTAGCCATTTGGCAACAAACCCTTATCCTTAAGATAAAAGGACAATTTTGGGAACTCAAATTTTTTTAATTATATTTTTATGACTTTATTATCAGTTATCTCTCGTTAAAAAAAAAATAAATCAAATCGGAGATGTCATGCATTTCAGGGTTAAGATAGCAATTGACCTTCCACAAATATCTGAATCAAAAATTTGGATGCCACGCCCACCCATACCACCCCAGCCCCCCTTTTCATCATCTTGTACAATTTTTGAGCTAGAGTCACAAACTTTGGTATGAAGATAGCAATTGACATTCCACAAAGATCTGCATCAAAATTTGGATGCCACGCCCACCCATACCGCCCCCAGCTGCCCCTTTCCCCACATTCTACAAACATTGAGCTAGAGTCACCAAATTTGCAACGAAGACAGCTGGTGGCATCCCCATCTTTATCGGAGAATCTTTGAGGCAGCGTACACTCCTGCCGCATCCGTACTCCTTTGCAATCAGGCCTGTTTTTACCGGTTTTAATACTGGTATCGAGTATACCGCAGTCGGTTGCGTCCGACTGCAACGTTTCCACTTGTTTTCCAATAGTAGTTTTTTTTTACTTTGGTCAAAGTTTTTTTTATACCAGTATGCCCTCCTTGTGTAGGATTATCATGAAATGTGGACATAATTGCTTCTGTTTCTTCATCTTTCGATATAATGGTCACCGGCTTGAGTAGCGCTACTCTTAATAAATTCAATAATTTATTGCCCATATTTTTGAAATTGTCTATAGAAACTTGTTCAAAGATTATTTCATGCGGTGCCAATTTAAGTTAGCGTATATCATGTGTTCCGGCTTCCTTTTCGAGCCTTTGGTAAAATTTACCTAAGTCAATAACTCCATTAGTATACAGATCGCTAACATTTATTCTTGCAGTGATTTTATTTCCGTGTTTAAATTAACACACCTCTACTTTTCGTACGTCGTCATTTTTGATGACTTCATATAAGTTGGGCTTTGAAGCTTTTTCTGAAGGTTGCTTTGGCAATTCTTCTTTATCATCTCCTGCGCAGGATTTTTGTCTACTTTTGTGTCTGGTAGTGACTTTCAGGACTTTATGTTGTGTTTCTTTCAGTTCTTGGATGTTTATTCTTGATAACGCATCAGCTACATGATTGTCCTTGCCCTTAAAATACTCTACTGTGAACTCATACTCTTCTAAATCAAGCCTCATTCTGGTTAATTTTGATGTTAAATTAACCATTGAAAATAAGTAGTTTAACGGTCTGTGATCTGTTTTGTCTATTTGAAGTGGTTTTTTTAGTGATTAATTGCCCAATGAATTGCTGATAGCTCTTGTTCTGTTGTTGATTTATTGCTTTTATTGTCGCTGCCGTAACTCACACAGATAGGCAGTCCAAAATTGAAATAGAATGTGGTTGTTGTACAACAATTGTCTCTGCTTTTAAACGAATATGATGGTATTGGTGTTGCGGCAGAGAAAATTGGTCGTAAAAGAGCGCTGTCTGTTGCTTTGCATTCGCTTTGTTTTTTTTGTGCTTAATTAAATGAGACGGCCGAGTCACGCGGTTCTGCTGTTTATGTCATGCCCACAAACAACCACAAATGAAAATACTATTACGTACAAGCTTATTTATTTGTAGGTGCAGGGTTTCTGGGTTGGCAATTATTAATATACATATTTAGTTAGAATAGAGAATAATGGGTTGGCAATAATTAAATTTAGCTATATTAAAAAAGTGTGAGTTTGTGTCCATTCACAAAAGAAGCAAAACAGAAATGCACTAGATGAATGATGAATGTTGAATACCCTAATACGATATAAGGGCTATTGCGGATATGTAGTTATAGAATATATTTGCAATAATTGCATATTTTCATTATTTTGATTAGCAAAGGTTGGCGTTAGCACACAATTGAATAAATAACTAAAAACAGTTTAATAACATATCATTTTCCAACATTATGAGAGTATCCAAAATTTGTCATTCGTCTAGTGCAATTCTGTATTGCTTCGTTTGTAAATACACACACACACGCTTACAGACTTACATAGCGGACTTCTTTAATAAGAGAATGAACTGACGAATGATGAACCCAAATTCAAAAAGTAAACCCAAATTCAATAAAAGATTATGTTTGTTCAAGAAAACGTGCTCATAGCAATAATACAGGTACAAACACACCAACGAACAGGCGTTAACACATCGCCTATTAATTCCAAAACTCATTGAATTTTTACTCTCGTTGCCGAAGGTAAAAAGTTTATTGGTTTTGTGCAATGTCCGTCATGGTGTCCGTCCGTCCGTCCGTCCTTCCGTCCTTCCGTCCGTCTTTCCGACCGTATGTTCGCAACTTTTTTCCACACCCTTCAAGCTAGAGACTTGAAACATTCCAATTCTCTTTATCTATGGGATAGTAATTTAATGTGTCAAGATGGGGGTTTTACCATAACTGGGGGGCTGGCAAATCGATAAATTCGATAACTCAAAACCGATAGATCCAAATATTTCGCACATCCTTACAGCTAGAACTACCAACTTTTGTAAGCAGATAGCTACTAGCAACCCCCAAAAAACTGTTTCAAAAATTTTGGAGCCACGCCCACCCATACCGCCCCCAGCCCCTTTTTCCCCACTTTTTACAAACTTCGAGCTAGAGTCACCAAATTTGGTATGAAGATAGCAATTGACATCCTCACAAAGATCCGCATCAAAATATTTGGATGCCACGCCCACCCATAAAAATTAACCAACCCCAACCCCCCTTTCCCCAATTTTTACAAACTTTGAGCTAGAGTCACCAAATTTGGTATGAAGATATCAATTGACATTCCACAAAGATCTGCAGCAAAAATTTCCATGCCCACCTATTCCGGGCCAGCCCCCCTTTCTCCACCTTTTGAAAACTTTGAGCTAGAGTCACCAAATTTGGAAGGAAGATAGCTTGTGGCATCCTCATCTGCATCGGAAAATCTTTAAGGCAGAATACACCCCTGCCGCATCCGTACCCATTGCAATCAGGCCTCTTTTTACCGGTTTTAATACTGGTAACGAGTATACCGCAGTCGGTTGCATCCGACTGCAACGTTTCCACTTGTTTTTACATTATTTTGTTATGTGACGAGAATAATCGGCAAAATTTTTAATAGAACGTTCATAATAGTTACTAAATGCAACAAATCTTCTAGCGCTGTCTGCGTCCGTTGGGACAGGGTATTTCTCAATGACATCATACTTTTTGTCATCTGGGAGAATTCCTTTATCAGTACACTTATGGCCTTGGAAGGTCACTTCGTGTATGAAAAATTTACACTTATCTGGGTGTAATTTCAGGTTGTTTTTTCTGCATATATCAAAAACATTTCTCAGGTTTTTGATCATGTGATTTTCTGAACAACCGATGACAATTAGGTCATCCATGTATAGGAATGCCTGGGGTGGTTCAAGACCAGAAAATGCAATTATCATCATTCTTTGGAAGGAATTTGGCATTATTTTTATTTTTATTTATCGTGAGAAGTCGTTATATTTCTTGAATTTTCTTCAAGTTCTTTTTGACATCCTGACATTAAGTCAAAGCAGGAGAAGTATTTTAATCGGCCTAGTTGATCAAGAATATCATCTATTCATGGCAGCAGAAATTTATCAGCTAACAATTTTTTATTAATTTGACGATAGTCTGTTACTAAACGCCATCTTTTCTCTGTTGAAACCGGTAAGGATTTCTTGGGTACTAATAGTAATGGACTATTATATTCAGACACAGAGGGTTCTACTATATATCTTTTACGAGTTTAGTTACTTGTTTAGCTATTTCAGCTTGCTGTGAATGAGGAGTTCTATAGTTTTTAATATAACTTGGTTCATCATCTTTCAACCTTAATTTCTGTTTGTAAATGTTATTATATATAAGTTGTGATTGTTTCTGTTTCCAATCCAAAAATATCAGTGTACTTTAAGCATATTTCTGTCATTATTTTCTTATATACTGGTGGAAAGTTTATATTTAAAAGTTGGTTTGTATTTAAAAGTAAATTGCTGTTAGTTGAGTTTAATATTCGCACGTATCATTTTATACTCGTTACCGAAGGTAAAGAGAATATTGGGTTTGTGCAATGTCCGTCATGGAGTCTGTCCGTCTGTCCGTCCGTATGTGTGCAAGTTTTTTCCACACCCTTCAAGCTAGAGACTTGAAACTTTCCAATTTTCTTTATCTATGGGATAGTAAGTTAGAGTGTCAAGATTGGGGTTCTACGATAACTGGGGGCTGGCAGATCTATAAATTCGATAACTCAAAACCGATAGATCCAAATATTTCGCACATCCTTACAGCTAGAACTACCAACTTTTGTAAGCAGATAGCTACTAGCAACCCCCAAAAAACTGTTTCAAAAATTTTGGAGCCACGCCCACCCATACCGCCCCCAGCCCCTTTTTCCCCACTTTTTACAAACTTTGAGCTAGAGTCACAAATTTTGGAATGAAGATAGCAATTGACATACCAGATAGATCTTCATCATAAATTTGGATGCCACGTCCACCCATACCACCCCCAGCCCCCCTTTCTCCACTTTTTACAAGCTTCGAGCTAGATCCACCAAATTTGGTATGAAGATAGCAACTGACATTCCACAATCAAAAATTTGGATGCCACGCCCACCAATACCGCCCCCAGCCCCCCTTTCTCCACTTTTTACAAGCTTCGAGCTAGATTCACCAAATTTGGTTTGAAGATAGCAATTGACATTTCACAGAGATCTGCATCATAAATTTGGATGCCACGTCCACCCATACCACCCCCAGCCCCCCTTTCTCCACTTTTTACAAGCTTCGAGCTAGATTCACCAAATTTGGTTTGAAGATAGCAATTGACATTTCACAGAGATCTGCATCAAAAATTTTGATGCCACAACTACCCATACCGCCCCCAGCCCCCCTTTCTCAACAAACTTACAAACTTTGAGCTAGAGTCACCAAATTTGTAGGGAAGATAGCTTGTGGCATCCCCATCTGCATCGGAAAATCTTTAAGGCAGCGTACACCCCTGCCGCATCCGTACCCCTCTGCAATCAGGCCTCTTTTTAGCGGTTTTAATACTGGTATCGAGTATGCCGCAGTCGGTTGCGTCCGACTGCAACGTTTCCACTTTTTATCTATGGGATAGTTAATTAAAGTGTCAAGATGGAGGTTCTGCGATAATTGGGGTGCTGGCAAATCGATAAATTCGATAACTCAAAACCGATAAATTCACATATTTCGCACATCCTTACAGCTAGAACTACCAAATTTGGAAAAAAGATAGCTGGTAACGACCCCCACAAAACTGCATCAAAGTTTTGGAGCCACGCCCACCCATTTCGCCCCCCTTTTCCCACCTTTTACAATCTTTTAGCTAGAGTCACCAAATTTGGTATGAAGATAGCAATTGACATTTCACAAAGATCTGACTCAAAAATTTGAATGCCACAACCACTCATACTGCCCCCAGCCCCCCATTCACCACTTTTTACAAACTTTGAGCTAGAGTCACCAAATTTGGTATGAAGATAGCAATTGACATTTTACAAAGATCTGCATCAAAAATTTGAATGCCACGCCCACCCATAAGGCCCCAGCCCCCCTTTCCCCACATTTTACAAAATTTGAGCTAGAGTCACCAAATTTATTATGAAGATAGCAAATAACATTCCAGAAAGATATGCAGCAAAACTTAAGATGCCACTACCACCCATATCGCCCTCAGCCCCCCTTTCCTCACATTTTACAAAATTTGAGCTAGGGTCACCAAATTTGGTATGAAGACAGCAATTGACATTTCACAAAGATCTGCATCAAAAATTTGGATGCCACTACCACCCATACCGCCCCCAGCCCCCTTTTCCCACATTTTACAAACTTTGAGCTAGAGTCACCAAATTTGTACCCCTTTGCAATCAGGCCTCCTTTTAGCGATTTTAAACTGGTAACGAGTATACCGCAGTCGGTTGCGTCCGACTGCAACGTGTCCACTTGTTTGAATCTGAAATTGAATTACCAACAAATATACCATATCCTATTCCCTGATTTGGAATTAGAATTTGGTTGTGTTTAGTATTTACGTTAATTTTTCGGATTACTTCGCAACGTGATGGTATTACAGTCGAACTTCCATATAACGAATCTGAAGGGGACAAGAAAAAACTTCGTTACATAGAAATTTCGTTTTATAGAAATGATCATAGAAACTGCAGACTAAAGAATCGTGGAATTTTTAACTTTTCTACAATGTGTACAACTATTCTAAATACAGTTAATCACAATCCATTATTCTTTGCTTTGGTGCCAATAAAAAATAACGGAGTAATCCCAACCACAACATCTACGTCTACATCTACATCTTCGATGTGAACTGAGCAGTACAAAATGTTTATAAAAAACTATGCAGCGAAGATCAGAGAATAAGCAAAACATAGCACGAAAACAAAACGGTATATGCAAAAATGTGTTATTGTTTTGTTTTCGCATTCTCAACATCATTCGTACATAAAATGAAACATGAACGAAGAAATTCGTTATAGGGAACAGAAAACGCATGAGCGTACGAGCTACGTCCTAAAAATAAATTCGTAATAATGAAATATTCGCTATAAGGAAATTGGTTATATGGAGAACAAAACACACTGAAAGTTGAACCAAAAAGCAGTGTTCGCGAAATTAGTTCGTTATATGGAAAACTTCGTTATATGGAAGTTCGTAATATGGAAGTTCGACTGTATTATCTCGTAGTTGTTGATACTATGGAAAATTGGTATTTGTATCGAATAAGTAATATTATTTGATCTGAGATAAAACAGTCACTTTCTGTTGTGAAACCTAATTGACAATTGAATTTTTATACTCGATACCGAAGGTAAAGAGTATATTGAGTTTGTGCAATGTCCGTCATGGTGTCTGTCCGTCTGTCCGTCCGTATGGTTGCAAGTTTTTTCCACACCCTTCAAGCTAGAGACTTGAAACTTTCCAATTCTTTTTATACTCGATACCGAAGGTAAAGAGTATATTGAGTTTGTGCAATGTCCGTCATGGTGTCCGTTTGTCTGTCCGTCTGTATGTGTCCAATTTTTTTCCACACTCTTCAAGCTAGAGACTTGAAACTTTCCAATTCTCTTTATCTATGGCATAGTAAATTAAAGTTTCAAGATGGGGGTTCTACGATAACTGGGGGGCTGGCAAATCGATAAATTCGATAACTCAAAACCGATAAATCCACATATTTCGCACATCCTTACAGCTAGAACTACCAAATTTGGTAATCAGATAGCTACTAGCAACCCCCAAAAAACTGCATCAAAAATTTTTCAGCCACGCCCCCCTATTCCGCCCCCAGCCCCCCCGCGTTTTAAAGTCAAAAAAGCCTATATCTCCCACAGTTTTTGAGCAATAGCCACCAAATTTGGTGCCAAGATAGGTGATGATGACCCCCCAAAAACTGCATCAAAAGTTTGGATGCCACGCCCACCAATACTGCCCTAGCTGCCCCCATCCGCCCCAACGCTTCGTCAAAAGCGGGAATGCGTGTATCTTCCAGAGTTGTGGAGCTAGAGCCACCAAATTTGGTAGGAAGATAGCTGGCAACGACCCCCAAAAATCTGCATAAAGTTTTGGAGCCACGCCCACCCATTCCGCCCCCAGCTCCCCCGCATTTAGAAATCAGAAATGGCTATATCTCCCACAGTTTTTGAGCTAGAGCCACCAAATTTGGTGCCAAGATAGGTGATAATGACCCCCCAAAAACTGCATCAAAAGCTTGGATGCCACGCCCTTCGACACTGCCCTAGCCGCCCCCATCCGCCCCAACGCTTCGTCAAAAGCGGGAATGCGTGTATCTTCCAGAGTTGTGGAGCTAGAGCCACCAAATTTGGTAGGAAGATAGCTGGCAACGACCCCCAAAAATCTGCATAAAGTTTTGGAGCCACGCCCACCCTTTTCGCACCCCTTTCCTCACCTTTTACAAAATTTTAGCTAGAGTCACCAAATTTGGTATGAAGATAGCAACTGACATTCCACAATCAAAAATTTGGATGCCACGCCCACCAATACCGCCCCCAGCCCCCCTTTCTCCACTTTTTACAAGCTTCGAGCTAGATTCACCAAATTTGGTTTGAAGATAGCAATTGACATTTCACAGAGATCTGCATCAAAAATTTTGATGCCACAACTACCCATACCGCCCCCAGCCCCCCCTTTCTCAACAAACTTACAAACTTTGAGCTAGAGTCACCAAATTTGTAGGGAAGATAGCTTGTGGCATCCCCATCTGCATCGGAAAATCTTTAAGGCAGCGTACACCCCTGCCGCATCCGTACCCCTCTGCAATCAGGCCTCTTTTTAGCGGTTTTAATACTGGTATCGAGTATGCCGCAGTCGGTTGCGTCCGACTGCAACGTTTCCACTTTTTATCTATGGGATAGTTAATTAAAGTGTCAAGATGGAGGTTCTGCAATAATTGGGGTGCTGGCAAATCGATAAATTCGATAACTCAAAACCGATAAATTCACATATTTCGCACATCCTTACAGCTAGAACTACCAAATTTGGAAAAAAGATAGCTGGTAACGACCCCCACAAAACTGCATCAAAGTTTTGGAGCCACGCCCACCCATTTCGCCCCCCTTTTCCCACCTTTTACAATCTTTTAGCTAGAGTCACCAAATTTGGTATGAAGATAGCAATTGACATTTCACAAAGATCTGACTCAAAAATTTGAATGCCACATCCACTCATACTGCCCCCAGCCCCCCATTCACCACTTTTTACAAACTTTGAGCTAGAGTCACCAAATTTGGTATGAAGATAGCAATTGACATTTTACAAAGATCTGCATCAAAAATTTGAATGCCACGCCCACCCATAAGGCCCCAGCCCCCCTTTCCCCACATTTTACAAAATTTGAGCTAGAGTTACCAAATTTATTATGAAGATAGCAAATAACATTCCAGAAAGATATGCAGCAAAACTTAAGATGCCACTACCACCCATATCGCCCTCAGCCCCCCTTTCCTCACATTTTACAAAATTTGAGCTAGGGTCACCAAATTTGGTATGAAGACAGCAATTGACATTTCACAAAGATCTGCATCAAAAATTTGGATGCCACTACCACCCATATCGCCCCCAGCCCCCTTTTCCCACATTTTACAAACTTTGAGCTAGAGTCACCAAATTTGGTATGAAGATAGCAATTGACATTTCACAATGATCTGCATCAAAAATTTTGATGCCACAACTAACCATACCGCCCCCAGCCCCCCCTTTCCACACCTTTTACAAACTTTGAGCTAGAGTTACCAAATTTGTTAGGAAGATAGCTTGTGGCATCCCCATCTGCATCGGAAAATCTTTAAGGCAGCGTACACCCCTGCCGCATCCGTACCCCTCTGCAATCAGGCCTCTTTTTACCGGTTTTAATACTGGTATCGAGTATGCCGCAGTCGGTTGCGTCCGACTGCAACGTTTCCACTTGTTTTTAATGGCTCTTTCCCCAAAACACCATCTACGTTGTACTCCATTGAAAGTTCATCCGTTAAAATGTATTTTAAATTTGATTTTGGCCCAGAAGGACCAAGTAACCTTGCCATCATATTCACCTGAAATAAGTATAATTTGATTTAAAAAAAAAACATTATAGAATAATATAAATTATCTTTACTTACATATATATTCTTGTTGCCGAGTTCAATAGATTTATCCAATTTAAGTAATTCTGCTTTGTTTGAAATTGGAAACATATTTGCAAGCTCGTCTGTTTCCGACTTCTCCCAGAGCAGTTGCTGAATTAAAACTTTTTGCTCAGCCACCTCTTGTAAAAGCACTTGGAATTGGTATTTCATAAATTTTCCGGTGAAGTTGTTCCAAAATTTTTGTGGGACTTCTTACCATATGCTTAATTATTTGCAAATAGTTTTCGAATGAGTACGCCGATCCAGAAACTGGATCTCCGACATGTTTTATGGTATCTTCTAAGTGTAAAAGACCATGTAAGTTATAGGAAATACCATTTGTCCCAAAAAGGGTTGCGAAGTTTTGCACAAAGTCGTTTAGAATTAATTGCATAGTCATTAAATTTGCTGAAGATCGTTGTTTAGCACAAGAAATCAGCCTAAATGAGCAGTTAAGTAGGAGAAAAGTGTAATATAAATCGTCATGTATCTCATTTTTGTAAACTATAACTCCTGTGTACATCAAAAATTGTCTAAAGTCAATTGCTTTCCAATGGACTAAATCTTTCAACGGCCTCGGTTTGCGAGAAAATTCCTTGGGTACACAGTGACTCATTGCAATCAATTTTTTGGAAATATTATTTAAACTAGAATTGGAAACTTTGTGGGAAACCTTGTTTGCTAAAATTCGCAAAAGAAATTTGCGCATTACTCCTAAATCAACAAGATGCATATAATCTAATGGATTTGTGTGATCATTTCAATGTTAAGCTTTTCTTGGACTGTTTTTTCAATTAAATAGGCAGAATTATGGTGTTTGGGGTACCTTCTAGTTGAAAAATCTAAATCGGTTATTAATATTTCAGCTTTCTCACTATAAGTTAAAACTCCTTAAATTTTTTTGCCAACCTGAATACACTTAGAGCACCCATATCGGGGTGTGCCACTAATAAATGCCCGGGCAGGTGCATCACAAATGAAAGACCTTATCTTTGCGTTTACAGTTTTATCATTAAAAGAAAATCCTTTCTCAAGCAAATCCGACACTTCATCCACAAATTTTTCCAAAAACTCTTCACAATTAGTTGGCTTGGATTTGCCTACAAATATACCCACTGAAAAAACGGGACTTCTTTCAACGTTGTTTATACGAACTAATATTGGCCATAACTGCGTTCTTGAACTTCTAAAAAGCGGTAATCCGTCAATGTTTACATCTAAACTTAAGCAGTCGCCAAACGGAACAGATTTGTTTATATTTTCTAATTGTTTTTTTAAACCAATATGGAGATATTGGCCGCCCGCTATTTTACAAATATTTGGAGATAGCATACATTCGGACCTATAAAATGGGCTGACATTTATATCATGCTCTCGAAGTATTTTTATTAAGTCTATTGCACATATGCGGGAAAATCTGTGCTTAATATACCACTAATTTTAATTTAATTTAATTTTAATTTTTGATTAAGGTTGTTGTTGTTGTTACCATAACTGTCAAAATCTAAGTTATTGTCTGTAGCTATGGTAAATGAATCGGACGATACTTCCGCTTCCCTATCACTTCTATGGTCAAAACTTTGCAACTCAGATGCACCCTGCAGGCATGCGCTCATAAATTTGTTTAAACACTTTTTTTTTTTCATTATTTACCAAACGCCTCAGATGTCTTTTACAAACAAATTTCTTTGTGACCTTCATTATTATTATTTTATATTTTTTTTTGTTTTGAATTTAACTTTATTCTACGTTTATTTAAATAATATTCAAATATGTACTTACAATTATGGTGCAGTAATTGATTTATTAATTAATTAATTGATTGGTTGTAAAATTATGATGTGATGACCCGCACTCGCTTGATAACTTTTCACTAATGACTGCACCGAAAAATGCGCTCGCGACAATGCAAATTTGAAGACAAAAATTGACAAAATTCTGGTTATAACCAGTTAATTAACAGTTAACTTTGTCACACACGCTTTGTCTTGTTCTGTTCCTTTGTCGTTTTGATTGTTTTGTGTTTTTTGTTTTATTTGCTTAGCGACTCTATGCATTACAGGTCGCTAGGTAAATCGCTAGCTTGCAGTGATGCACCGTATGATTTTATTTTGTGTTTTTCGTTTTATTTGCATTACTAGTGCCTAACGATTTAGCTAGCGAGTAGTGATGCATCGTAGGGCTGGTTAGTGTTGTTTTTCGTTTTACTTTCCTAACGCCCTCTGCATTACTCGAAGCTAACGATTTAGCTAGCTACTAGTGATGCATCACAGGACTAGAATTTGGTATGCCTTGACACCAGCCGTACCGCAGGGCCGCGTCTATAGATGTTTACACATACAAACAAAACACTTGCACCAATACACTCTCATATAGCTCACACCAATTACGTATTGCTCTGCAAGCATTTGCACCAATACACTCTCATAGAGCTCACACCGCGCTCACATCGCGCTCACACCGCGCTCACACCGCGCTCACACCGCGCTCACATCGCGTCTCAGAGCGAGGTTACGACGCATGAGTCATGTTTTTTCGTGCGTGCAGCCGGCTCTATTGAATTATAAGACGTTGTCACGTCAATAACCCGTGTAAAAATAGGTGATTGGTTCTATCTAAAACAGTGATGGGCACACACAAATATTGTCACAGTTTTCACACGCATACAAGCACAATTTGCGTGCGCTGCAGCGAAAAAACGAAGTGTAATCAATACAGTGCACGCTGCAAGTTAACGTTCACTCATTGTGCTTATTATTTATTAATAAATAATGCCATTTGAAAAATATTTAACACTGCTACAACAATGTTATTGCAAATCTAGCATTGCGCTTTGCCATCCTCATTTTATATAAAGAAAAATTCATTCTCCCATTCGGGCATAAACATTGTGGAGCGAACTGTAAAAAATTTGTTTTTTGCTAATGCGCTGCGTTGTGCTTGCTTGTCAATAGTTCGCCTTCAACTAAAAGTACAATGTTAAATCTAATGCACGCTTCGGCACGACAACCGACGACGAACGAACAATCGTGTTCTAAAAATAGCTTTCAATGCTTATAGCGTACGTGTGATTTCGTGCAGTCGGCAGGGAAAAACCCAACTCACACGAGGCAGCGCGCTGGCAGAAATATTTGGGACGTCGACGTCTGCCCATCACTGATCTAAAACCTATAAAAATTAGTGAAAAACAAGGATTTTTTTAGAACAAATATAAATGTTTATTTTATAAATGTGTGTTACACAAACAGAAATACATATGAAAGAAAAATCATAAATGCACTCTGAGCTCAAAAGTAATATAAATTTAATGAATGAAGTTCAAGAACTAAAAAAATTCTATAAAACAACTATCTTGTTATTCAATTTTAAAGGTAAGAAAAAGAAAGCTTCGTATGCGTAAAAAATCATTATCATCGCTAAAATAACTTTGAACAATTTAAAATTGCTAGACCAGTAAATTTGCTTGTATCCACAAAAAGGGAATTCCTCTACATTTTTCTTATGAACATATTTCGCAAAACTTAAATTTTTTTTTTTTTTTTTTGTTAAACATTATTTAGAATCTGTCATGTTTTGACAATGGCAATTTTGTGGAGTAATTGACGGTTACGTATACTTAGCATTGACGTAAAGTATATTTATGACGTGAAAAATTAAATATGACAAATAAAATTTAATCCAAAAAAAATTTCGAGCCGTGCTAAATGGAATAAAATCGTGTAAAAATATAAAAAAAAGATTATTTTCAAACCGTGTTATTTCAAAATCGTGTAAAAAAAGACCGTGTAAAATCAGAATTAGGTGTATGTGGAAACTATGTGTTATAATGAAGTTACCAGTTCGCATTTCGAGGAATACAAAGCCTAATGAGCTTAATGACCCTTTACCAATACTTGAAATTTGGTTTATGTTATCGTTCAGTTGCATTGTGACAGCCAAGATGATCGGACGTGCTCGCGGACGACAGCAAACTTCGCAGCCAATTTTGTTTACAAAGTGCCACAATACCTCTATTTTTCAATCGCGTGTGCTAAACACCAAAAAAAACAGAATTAAATATCTTTAAAGCAGACAATTGCGGATAAGCAGCAGCAAGAACCGTTGCTTTGCTCTGATTGGCCACCCAATTAGGGCCGAGCCCCAAAAAAGTGTTGCCTATTTATAGGCTGTGCATTAAAAAAGAAATCATTGCATAAGCTAAGGCTGTGCGATTAAAGTCAGTTTCTTGGAAAAGTACTGCATACCTCCAGGCGAAACCAGAAAGCCTGTTGTTGCCTATGAAGGGCACAGCACTCAGCATGGAGCCCTCAACATCAGCCAGTGCCAAGGTGAGGTGTCAGCTGGCTCTTACCAAGTTCAAGATAATGACCGTGGTCAAGCAGACCAGGGCCAAAAAAGCTGCTTTGGCGAATGCTCTGGATAACGACTCGGATAGCTCAACTGTAACGGAACCGGTGGAAGTCAGACGTGAAACCCCCAACCGCAAAGTCCACCCTAAGTCGATAACGGACAATTCCAGCCGGTTTGCAATGCTCACCGATGATAGCGACGACAGCTACGACAACGATGACGACATGCCTCCGGCATCCACTGGTCCCACTGCAAGAGAAGAGGCCGCTACTGCTGCACCAAGGACCATCAAACCTCCCCCCATTTTTATCCCGGATGTGGGTGATATTAAAGGGTTATTAACCGATGTGGAAAATAGGACTATAAGTCGGGGAGAGACGGAAGAGTGCGGATCTCCCTAGACGACAAAGACGGCTACTCCAAACTCAAGCATTATTAAAATGGCAATGAAATCCGCTACCAAACGTTCCAGCCCAGGGACGAGCGTGCTTACCGTATAGTGGTCAAAGGACTCCACCACTCCACTGACACCAATGAAAGACGCATTGGCTGCCCTAGGGCATACAGTTCGTGGCAACGAAATTAAAAACGCCATCAGCCGCAATACAAATACGTCAATGTCCATCTTTTTCGTTAACCAGGAACCTGCCAGTAACAATAAGGATGCCTTTAACATCAAGCGTTTGGGTCGCTGCGTGGTGTCTGTTGAGCCACCAAACAAAACCAGGCAGGTTATTCAATGCTTCCGCTGCCAGGGATTCTGACACTCCCAGCGTTACTGCCGATTTGCCCCTAAGTGCGTCAAGTGTGGAGGAGACCACATCTCAGTGGAATGTCTGAAGGCCAAGAACACCCCTGCCTGCTGCACCCACTGTAATGGGAACCATGCAGCGTCCTACAAAGATTGCAAGGTCTACCAAAAGGCCAGGGTACTGCACTCCCCAAAACCAAGGGTAATCACCCAGCCAAAAAGAGACCCTGCATCAGCCACACTCGTGCCCGGCACGTCCTTTGCCAGCATTATGCGTGGACAGCAGCAGCCACAGCCACAGGACGAGAATGTCCCATCCACCTCCAGCCAAACAACGTCCAGAATGGACAAACTTGAGGCCATGATGGAGAAGCTTATGGACCAGTTTGCAGCAATGACCAGCCTCCTAACGTCACTGATTGCAAAACAATGCAAATAAGTCTCCATATAGTCCTATGGAATGCGAACGGCCTGTGTAACAGCAGGCCAGAGGTAGACCTCTACCTTAAGACAAACAAAGTGGACATTCTTCTAGTTTCCGAAACCCATTTCTCCCAAAGATCATACTTTTCAATATCTGGTTACGACATGATAGCAGCTAACCACCCTAACGGCACTGCCCGAGGAGGAGCGGCCATCATCATAAAAAGCGGCATTAAATGTAATGAGCTACCGGCGTTTCAGCAACAGTGGGCTCAGTGTGCAACGGTTAGAGTATCTGGTCCGTGTGGAGACCTGACCATCGCTGCTGCGTACTGTCCACCTCGACATATTATTGAGCAAAGACAGTTCCAGGACGTGTTGGACAGCCTTGGCCCTAAGTTTATAATAGGTGGCGACTTTAATCTCAAGCACATCTGGTGGTGATCCAGGCTTAATAGCCCCAAAGGCAAAACGCTGTTAAATTGCATCATGGAGAATGTGCTCGACTTTGCCATATCAAAAAGCATAGCCAGGCACAAAATCACCAGCTCAACTGCCAATTATCTCTACTCCGATCACAGCGCTGTCACACTCTGGGTTAACTCACCGGCAGATACAAAGGCGAAAACTACCAAGCTGTTTAAGCAAAACACCAATTTAGAGCGGTACCAAAGATGGCTGGAGTATAAACTGGATCCTGAGGTTATCATCGAAAACGGTGACGATCTGGACAATGCCGTAGAGGAACTAAACATGGAAATCCATAACGCCGCCTGCTATGCCACCTCTGCTCAGAGACCGTGAAACACAGTGCCACACAGAGACAAGCATCTCTGGTCTCCTAATGTTGCTGCCATGGTTTCTGAGAAGAGGCGTTTACGCCGAGTATGGCAAATTTCTCGCAACCCGCGCAACAAGACGGAGTACAACAGAGCAGCCAAGGCCTTGAAGCAGAGTCCTCCAAATCGCCTGGATATGACGGTATCGACGTTCCAGCCATTAAAGCTCTACCGCCAAAGGGGATTTCAATTCTCCTAAAAACGCCAACAAATGCTTCCAGCTAGGACATTTTCCCAACCAGTGGAAATGCGCCGAGGTGATACTGATCTGAAAACCTGGGAAACCTGCAGCCAATCTCGCCTCCTATCGCCCAATTAGCTTATTGGCCGTACTCTCCAAAGTAGTTGAGAGACTACTTTTGCGTAGAGTTCGACTAATACTGGAAGAGGCCGGTTTGATTCCACATCACCGACAGCAGATATGCCAACCATCAGCGAACCTAGAATGCTCACTGCCACTTATGCCGATGACAACGCCTTTTTAGCCAATGATAAGTCCCCACTCGCGGCGTCCAGCATAATCCAAACTCAGCTGGACCGCCTAAACACATGGCTAAGACGGTGGAATATCGTAGTCAAGCAAGACAAATCCACACACATTACGTTTGCCCTGAGAAGAGAGACTGCCCTGCCGTCAGTATGGATGGCGTTGCTATACCCAGCAGCGTCACTGCAAAGTACTTAGGCCTGGTATTGGATAGGTGCTTAACCTGGAGTAGTCATCTCACACAAAAACGTTCCCAGTTTAACGAGAGGTTGCGCAAGCATCTGTGGCTGCTAGATAGAAGGTCCACCATTAAACTTAGGGTCAAACTCCTCATATACAAAGCCATACTTAAACCTATGTGGACGTATGGCATAGCACTCTGGGGCACTGCAAAGAGAAACAACAGGGAAAGAATCCAAGTCTTCCAAAACAAGGTTCTGCGCATTATTTCTGAGGCGCACCCATATCATACAAATGCAGAAATCCACCAGGAACTAGAAGTCCCTCGCATAAGCCAGGAGGTGGCTAGGCCCACGAAGGCATATCTGGATAGGCTGGACAACCATGTCAACCCTCTGGCCATAAACCTGCTGGATAACAGTACAACGACTCGGCGACTGAAAAGGATACATCCCCTGGATTTGCCACAAATATGAACTTTTAAATCCTCCTCCCTCCTACATCACCCCCCCCCACCATTTTTAAGCCCCAATAACAACTCCCCAGTCATGGAATACAATATATTATACAGAAAAGTCAATGTTATGCATTACAATTCGCTGATAGTCCCCTTAGGGACTGTTGTAAATAAAGACTAAAAAAAAATAAATAAAAAAAAACAAAAACAAAAACAAAAAAAATGTTATCGTTATCAATTTCTAAAAATTGATCAGAATTTTCTTTTATTACTGAGATGTCAGCTCCTGTATCAATAAAAACTGTTAACTTCCTAACAGTATGTTCATTTTGTATGTGAATAAAAATATTTAAATTAAGATTGATAGTGTGAACGGTTGTTTTAATTGGTTCTGAGTACTTAAGGGGGCTTGTTGGTTTTCCGACGTGCTTTGAGCTTGTCGTACATTTCCATTTTGTCTGTAATTGGAATTGTTTTGCTGGTTATTATAGTTGTTATCTCCGTGTTGACGGTTGTTTCCTCTATAACTTCCACGTCCTCTTCCATAGTTGTTGTTATTATTTTGGCCATTATTGCGGTAATAATTGTTTCTATTATTATTATTTCCTCGACCATTGCCTCTACCGCTGTAATTGCCTCTATTGAAATTACCACGTTGGGCCTGACCTCTCTGGGTGTATAAAATGGAATTTGCATTGCCTGTCATTGCAGTACTACAATTTATGTACTTACTAATGGCGTCATTCATAGTTGTGAATGTACCTGCTTCCATTATAGTCTTTAGCTTGCCATGATCAAAACTTTTGATCATGATTTTAATAGCTTCCTTGGTGCTGAATTTATCAGCATGCTCTACTGGTAATCCCTCGTCTATATACGAAGATAAAAGCAATCTTCGTAGGTTATCAATTTCATTAGTGAATTGCATGGCTGTTTTACCTTTTTGATAAACATTTACCAATTTAGCTTTTAATACTTCGGATGTTTCACCGACAATTGTGTCCTGCAATTTCTTTATTATGTCATGCTTATCTCATTGTGAACTTTGTAGAGGGTAGAACCAATGATTTTAGACTTGATTACCTCTATTGCTATTTCTTCATATGTCCCTTTTGTCAAGTCAACCAACTTTATTGCCGTAATGAATCTCTGAAGATGGATTTTTTTCCATAAAATTCTGGCACTGCATTTGAAATGTCTTTTATAAACGACCTTTGGGTGGCTGCTTGATCTGTCATGGTTATGGCTTTATAATTGTTTTCTGTGTTTCGCTAATTTTATTGTCTGAGTCTCCTGTTCTGTGTCAAAGGCCGGTTTTGATACGTCTAAATCCGCGAGTTGACTTGGATCAAACTCAACAGGGAAGTAGGGATTCATTGGTATAGTTAGGATTATGTTACGCCGTAAACTTATAGTGTCTAGCTTTGAAGCTAATGCACGTAATATTTTCAGCTATTGTTCGTTATGTGCAATTGTAAGTTTACTTTTTAACGAAGATGCTAACTCACTGATTTTATTGTATTCAGTCGCTAGTATCGTTATGTGGTGCAGAAGTGTTTCGACTCGAATTATTGTATTTTTGTTAATACACTTATTTGGTTTATTTGTTTTTCTATTGCTTGCCATTCCATAACTATTATTTACACAATCACACAATTTTTTTTGCATTAGTCAATTATTTGAACATCTGACTCGTCACTTATTGAACTCAGTACTTCTGTTTTGACGATTTGGTCTTCAAACAATTTATGAATTTGTTTCGGCATACGAACGTTACTTCAAAGCAAGTTCTTGTATTGCAAAAATAATATTCGTTCTATTTACCTATACATATGTAGTTTCACAGTTTTAATAACAATTTTAATTTTTGGATTTGTATGGCCGACATTGATCAAAAATTTCAAAAATGGAATATATCTGGCTAGCAATTTGAGCTCTACCATGATTGTTGTGGGGCTATTTTGTTTTTATGTGTTCATCTGTGCAATCGCACGATAAAATGTTAGTGGGGCCTAAAATTGGATGGTTTTCTATTATGAACTTAAGGCCGGCCTCACACCGTAGCCAACAAAACGTCTTTTGTTTTTTTTTTGTTGGTCCGACAAAAAAAAAATACTTTTTGTTATCTCAGACCAAAACCAACACCTTTCGACAAACATTTTGTTTTCGACTTTTTGTTGGCTTCGGTGTGCGATACAATCAAACATAATTTTTAGTCTTGTTCAAAATTTCATCTGATTTGGACGAAGACATTATTCCTACGCATTATCAATGTATAAGATTATGTGAAAGCGTGTAAAGTAGTGAATTATGCCGAGGTACAGATCTCAGTCTGGCCAAGGCTCGCGTTACAAGAAATTTATAAATTGCCGAAACGCGTTAGCTATCATAGAGGCGAGTTTCAATAAGCGATGCAACCCCGAGGTTGCACGGGCCGAAAAGATGGGGATATCAGGGATTGACGTACGTTTGTACAGTCTCCGCTGACTCCACTAATGCCGCTCCGTACGAATCGGGGTCTGATCCGCCGATTAGTAGGAATGCGGGGGAGGAAGGGGAAACGCGCCGAAAGACAGGGATGTCAGGGTTTGACGTACACTCGTACAGTCTCCGCTAACTCCGCTAATGTTGCTCCGTACGAATCGGGGCTTGATCCGCCGATTAGCAGGAATGCTGGGGAAAAGAGGGGGGGGAACGTGTCGCGAACTGATGCCGTCGACGCGATGCCGAACCGATTGAATGATCGCCGGTCACCCAACTATTTAATTGCGCGTGCATATATATATATTCGCTTATATGTATGTGCTACATTTCTCGCACATCTTACGCAAAAATAATATACAACACGTGGGGTTTCAGATCAGTTTAGATTACTTTTAATTCCCTTTCAGTCGGCTCGCTTATACTTACTTACGTTTAAACAATGTACCGAGTCTTTATTCTACACGCCTCGTGCGGTGCCTCTTTCACAAAATTGTCTTATTCGTCTCCGTTTCACTTTCACTGAACTTCCAAACCGTTTTCAGGAACCTCGCGTCCGTCCACTTGTCACGCTACTGGGCAACTAATTTGCCGGTCTCGCGCTCGACCTGAGCTTGCCCTTTTGCCAGTTGTGGATTGCGACATTTGAGAGTGTGTGCCGCGAGAGCGCGCACGACCTACGTTCTCTTTATGCTGATCTGGCCGCTCGGCCCTTCTGTTGACTTTTGTGGACTTCTATGTTATTTTATCGTCTTAATTATGTTACGAGTTAATGTTAAATTTGTAGCTTATGTTTATGTATACAATGAATAATATTATGTCTCCTTGACCCTTAACAGTAATTCGTGACTGCCTTATATTATTACTACTATTGTGTCTCCTTGACCCTTAACAGTAATTCGTGACTGCCTTATATTATTAATACTATTGTGCGAAGCATTCGAATGTGGGGAGGCCCGTGGGCGGCCTACCTCACACCCCCCCCTTTCTTCGAGACTGTGACCTTCCCGTCGGGGTGCTTTGTCACATTGTAGAATTGTTGTCCCGCTTTGATATTCGCCCTCTCTCGTCTTCCTGGACCTTTCCCGATGAGCCATTTTTCGATTTTCCATATTGCTGCTATCGGCAGCTCTTCACCCGCCGGTAGCACATGCCAAGTGTGTGGCGGTTGTGCTGGTGTTTGTTGGGATTCGGCTCTTGTTTTCCCGTTTTTGGCGTTTGCGGTGTTTGCTTCTGCGACCTGTGGCTTTGCGCACTCTTTCGTTATCGTAACCCAGCCGGTTTTGCGGGGGTTTATTATGTAGTACTCTCCTCCCGCGGTTAACTTGAACCATCCGTGCTTGTTTCTCTGTCTCCGCTTTTCTAATTCCCGCGTGATGGCTGGTATCGCCATAGCCGTCAGGATATTCTCATTAGGGAGAACTTCCCATTCGTCCGGGAATTCCCACCTAATTGCGGGGCACAAATTTCGTGGGGGTGATCTACGGCTGCAGGGCGGCGTGTTGTCTGCCTCGACTTGTGTCTCCAAGCCCTCCTCCCATCCGCACACTCCTTCGAAAGGTTCTTCTGACCGCTCCGTGTCGCTCCGCATGCGTTTCTCGTTTTTGGGCGTCGGGTTGTCTGCCGTGCTGGGTGCCGCCAGGTCTTCGTTGTCTACGTTCCCGTCTTCGATCGCCTGGGGTTGCTCCGGTGATGCCGGCTCTTCTACATACGGAGATGGCGCCTTTGCGTGTGGTGCCGTGATGATGACTGTTGTTGTCTTTGTCATTTTTAAGACGACCGCACCGTCCACCCTGTACGCAACTACCTCTTCGTTAGTGTACATTGTGTGTAAAAAGGTGGGAGGCGAGTTTTCTCTCTCGTTTTGTTAGTACTTCGGGTGATTTCGGCGTGGATCTCGTGAACGCTGGTATGCGCTCGGGTCGTCGCCTTCGGCTTCGCTGCCCTCTTCATCCTCCTCCGCACGGCCGTTGTGTCCGTGGGCACCCGTTTTGGCTTCTCGCCGAGCCGTGGTATCCGATTATTAATATCCTCGTCGGTGACGTCTTCCACACGGACGTGTTGCTCGTGGGTTCCTGTGTCGTCGTCGGTCGTTGACTCCTCTCCGCTCTCCACACGTGACTTTCGTCCGTGGGCACCCTTTTCGTCGACACGTTGGACTGTCGTGTCCGACTCGTCGCCGCTGCTAATCGATATGATATCGTCCATCTTTATCTGAAATGTTGATGAAATTGTTACAAATTTTATACATTTAGCAAGATTAGTTGTTAGTGATTTTTTTTTTTTTTTTTTTTTTTTTTTTTTTTTTTGGATAGAAAAAAATTAACGAAAGCGACGAGAAAAAAAACCCGCTACTGGCGATTTTCGTCGTGTTGTTAGATCGCTGAGTGGCTTTCGCCTGATTCCTTCTCTTGTTGTTGGCTCGTTTCGTGGTTGTCGTTTTCTCGGTGGAAAGGTTTTAGTTGTGAGATGCTGGCAGTTTTCTTCTTGCGTTCTCCGACTTTTGCGAGACGTACAACGTTTGGTGACACGAACTTCTTCACCATGAAGGGTCCGTCGTATTTCGAAGCCAATTTCGCTGCGAACCCATCACTAGCTTTGGACAACTGGTGTGTTCTCAACAATACCAGCTCGTTAAGGACAGGGCGCCATTCTCTTCTCCTCAGGTTATAACTCCTGCCCTGGTCTTTTGATGCTCGCTGCTGGTTACTTCGCGCTATGTCGAACACTTCCTTCAGCCTATTTGCTTTCTCCTCCGGCGTTTGCGGCGTGTTTCCCGTGCCTGGTGTCTTCTCCTCATATAATGTGGCTGGCAGACGCGGTTCCCTTCCTTGCATCAAGAATGCTGGGGAGAATCCAGTTGAATCCGCAATGCTTGAGTTGACGGCTAGTGAGATTTCTGGAATTAACTGATCCCACGAATTTTGATTTCCAGATAGGTATTGGGCAATCATTGTCTTCACCGTCCTGTTAGTCCTCTCAGTCGGGTTTTCCTGCGGGCAGTACGGGGCGGTATGTTCCATCTCTACGCCCAGCGAACTCAAAAATTCTTTGAAATTCCGACTTGCGAACTGCACTCCGTTGTCGCAGACAAACCTTTTGGGTACCCCGAACCGGCATAAAATGCGCTCGCGAAAGGCCTTCTGCAACGTGGCCGCTGTCGCTCGTCTCAGGGGAACCAATTCTACCCACTTCGTAAACGCATCGTGAAACACCAACAGCATCGTGTTGCCTTGTTTTGATCGCGGTAGGTGTCTGTACAGCTGTCCATTCTCCTCGACGTAATCTGCATACTTAGCTGGTTCCTTAGCGATTTTGTCCCTCATTCCTTGAATCCACTTCCCTGGGGATTGCTGGAATACGACTTGCTGGAGTTTTTCCAACGGATCTCGCGACAATGCATCCGCTACCACGTTGAGCTTTCCTTTCCTGTACCGTACATCGAACTGGTATTGCTGAAGCTCTAACGCCCAGCGCGCGATTCTTCCCGACGGGCTCTCTATTGAATCCAACCACTTTAATGCCATATGGTCCGTCACTACATCGAAACGATATCCCTCTAGATAGCATTTCAGCTTCCGAATCGACCAAACTATTGCCAGGCATTCCTTCTCGGTTGCCGAATAGTTTTCCTCGGCCTTGGATAGCTTCCGACTTGCGTAGGCGATGACTCGCTCTTGTTGGTCGATGGTCTGCGTCAACACTGCTCCTAGGCCGTAGTCGCTGGCATCCGTTTGCAACGTAAACTTCTCGGAAAAATCGGGACACGCAAGAACGGGGGCGGTCGTCAGACAGTGTTTTAAGCTGTCTAATGCCGTTTGCTGTTCCGCATTCCACGACCATTTCTTAGCCTTCTTCAGCAGGAGTGTCATCGGCTGTACCACCGTCGTGAAGTTGGGCACGAAGCGCCTGTACCAGGACGCCATCCCTAGGCAACGTCTGAGCTCCTTCAAGTTCGTCGGGGCCTTCAGATTGCTTATTGCTTCGACCTTTGATGGATCCGTCTGAATCCCTTCGGCGCTTACCAGGTGTCCTAGGTAGACTAACTTCCTGCGGAAGAACGAGCACTTTTTCCTGTTTAGCTTCAGATTTGCTGCCCTCAGCCGGCGAAAGACTTCCTTTAAGTTCTCCAAATGTTGTTCCTTCGTTGCGCTGATCACTATGATATCGTCCAGGTAGGCAAACGCGTGAGGCTCCATCTCTGGGCCGATTACCGTATCCAATGCTCTCTGGAAAGTTGCACCGGCCGAGTGCAGTCCGAATGGCATGACTCGCCTTTGGAATAGCCCTCGACCGGGAACCGTAAATGCCGTGCATTCTCTACTGTCTGCCGCCATGGGGATCTGCCAGTAACCGTGTTTCAGATCCAACGTTGAGATGTAACGAGCGTGCCTCAGTCTCTCCAGAATATGGTTGATCCGCGGCACCGGGTACGCGTCGGGTATTGACTGTGCATTGAGCTGCCTGTAATCCACGCACATCCTCCACTCGTTTGTCTTCTTTCGGACAAGAACGATTGGGGCACTGTGCGGGCTCCGTGATGGCTCTATGGCTCCTGCTGCTATCAGCTCGTCCACCTGCTGGTTTATCATGCGCTGCATCGCGGGGTTCTTGGGATAATACCTCTGCTTTATAGGTTTATTATCCCTCAAGATGATCCGATGCTCGGCCACGTGCGACACGCCCTGCAGCCCCTCGAAGAGTTGCAGTTCCGCTTTCAAAAATTCCTGCGTGTCTGGCTCCAAGTCCGTCGGCCATTCCGACTCCTCCGCGGCGTCGCTTTCCGACCGTGATCCTGCCGTGGGGTTTCCTTCTTGGGGTTCCTTGACTCCTGTACTTCCCAACTGGCCCAGCGATGGCTCCTTGACGACTGTAACTGCGTCTCGGTCGCCCTCTCGCTTGGCTGGCGTGGCGTTTTCCTTGCGATATGTCCCCAGGACATTCCCTCGCTTTCCGCCTCTCGTACCGCGTGTCTTTTCCCCCTCAGGCTTCACTTCGGCTCTGTAACTAGGCTCGGCCGGAGCGTCAACGCTTTGCAAGACTAATTTTGCCTCACCACACTGTATGGTCGTCTCCATCTTGCATAGAAAGTCCATCCCTAGGATCAAACTGTCTAACATGGATGGCATTACGAGCATGTCCATCAGTATTTCTTTGCTAACTAGCCCCACCCTTATCCGTAACAGCTTATTTATGGCCACCTTTGACCCGTCCGCTAGATGCGTGTTCGCGATTGCTGCCAACACTTCCCCTTTCGCTTCAATCTCTCTGAGGAACTCCTCACTCACGAAGCTCCTAGTAGCTCCGGTATCGACTGTCGCCCTCGCCGTTCGGTCTCCGATCTTCACTATGCGATTCTTTTCGACGCTGAGTGGGTATATTAATTCTGGGACTGGTTTCTGCCGGCGCCCATCCGATCCCATTCCGGATGACGCGGCTGTCCGTTTTCCGCTTTCCTTCCACAACATGCCCCACTACTCATGCCTCGCGTACCGCATTGTCTACAGAACAACACTTTTGGGTTCGTACATTCCCTGGCAAAGTGTCCCTCTTGCGAGCAGTTGTAACATACGCGACTCCCTTTTGTCGGCCTAACCTGTTCATGCCCCACCATGCCATTCGAAATCTTTTCACGCTCAGTGACTGGATGGCTACCCGGCTCGCTCCTCACCAACGGTACTTGTGCTGGTGGGCTCGCTTGCCTTGCGGGATCGTTAACGCCTCCTAGTCCGCCCAAATGTCTAAAACCTGTCTCCTGGCTATGCGCCGTTTCCCCGTGGTCCTGACTTGGTATATTTTCAAACTCCGCGGCTATCCGCGTCAATTCTGCTAGGCTCGAGAAATCCTTCCTCCGAATATACAACCGGTACACCCGCGCGAGGTTCTCATACACCCTATCCAGCTCTTGATCGGGACTATAATCGGCGTGTCGCATTAGTCTCTTCAAACTGACCAGATACTCTTTATAACCTTCCCCTAAGCGTTGCCTACGGGCCCTTATCTCATCTTCTAGTCTGTCGAAGTACTTGGGAGGCAGGAAGAAATTCAGAAAGGTTTTCTTAAACACTCCCCACGTCGCGTCCCTTAGGTCACTCGTCGAAAACCAACTCGCTGCCATGCCGGTGAACGCTTCACTCATTGCACTGGGGATGCGATCTAACTCTATTTCGTACGTTCTCTCACGCTCCTCCAATGCCTCTACGAACACGAGTGGGTCAGCGTACCCGTCGAATTTTATTCCCCATTTTCTGACTTGCTCTGGGACGACCATGTAGTGCCTACCATTGCTGACTCCCCCATAGTCGAACCCCGTGTAAGGTCCACGACCCCCGTGCCCCACCTGGGTGCTGTTCACAGGTGAGCATACCGATGGCAATACGCACCTTACAGGTGAGGTCTCTCTTTTAGTGTTCTGCCCTTTAGGCGGCATCTGTCGAGCGTGGCTGAATGGCGGGAACAGCCCCCCCGGCGACCCCGACAGCGTCAGTAGGTCAGATTCGGATTTCTGACGCTGACGCGTACCTAAGGTCAAAAAGTCGAGCGCAGCGGGCGGTTCTGGTCCTTTGGCGAATTGCGCCTCCCATTCGGCCAACCGCGTCCAAACTTCAGTACAATGATCCCCGTCTTTGATGAAAGTACATACCCGTTTTCGAAGTTCATCCACCTTTCCTACTCGATCCAAGCCAAGTTCTTGCGCAACCCGTTCTAATTCTTCTTTCCGGATATGGTAGATCCAGCGCACACCCACTCGTGGGTTGACCCTATCCTTCGGAGACGTATCGTTCGGCCCATCCATTGTTGGCTTTATATATATTTTTTCCCGTTGTAGTTGTTTTCTCTTCGCTGTTGTTGTTCTTTAGATATTTTTTTCCTTTTGTTAGATTTTTATTAAGATTTTTTTCTTGTTAAAATTTTTCCATCTCTTTCGCTTTATTAATTTTTGTAAAAAATAATTTTTCCCTTTATTGAATTTTATCAATTATTAATTTTATTAAATTTTTATCTATTATAAATTTTTTTTTTCAAATTTTTATCTATTATTAATTTGATTAAATTTTATTTATTATTAATTTTATTAAATTTTATTTATTATTAATTTTTATTAAATTTTATTTATTGTAAATTTTATTAAATTTTATTTATTATTAATTTTTATTAAATTTTATTTATTATTAATTTTTATTAAATCTTATTTATTGTAAATTTTATTAAAATTTATTTATCATTAATTTTTATTAAATTTTTTCATTTTTAATTTTTATTAGATTTTATTTATTACATATAAATTTTATCAAATTTTATTAAAATTTTTTTTATTTTTTAAATTTTTTTTTTAAATTTTATTAAATTTTATTTATTATTAATTATTTATTTGGTTTTAATTTGTTATTTTTATTTCTTCACTTTTCCACTGTTCATTGACTTTTTCTATCCTCGTCCCACTGTGCGCAGATATACCTTTTCACAAAACACTTGCGGTTTTTTTTGTGGTGTGCTGTACTCGAATTGATCGCGCGCTCGTTATCCCGTTTTGTATTTGGCTGTCCGCACCAACATCACTTTTGTCGCGCTACAACTTGCCGTTAGCCGCTAACAATTGTAGTCGTCGCTTTGCGTTTACCGCTCGCTTAATCGGTGCGTCCGCTTACACCGTCACTTTCAGTCGACTTAGCCCGATTCCGTTACAAAAAAAACCAAAGTGCCGCGACAATTGATGCCGGCACCGTTGCGTTTTCGTCGATTTCGATGCGCGTGTTCAGAACAGGGTATGATGGGGTATACCGGTTTTCGCGAAACTTTAAACTTTGGTAATATTTTCGGGGTTTTATTACCGATTTATATTACCTCTCTTTAGCTAACTGGTCCCTGCTCGGGCGCCACTTGTAAAGTAGTGAATTATGCCGAGGTACAGATCTCAGTCTGGCCAAGGCTCGCGTTACAAGAAATTTATAAATTGCCGAAACGCGTTAGCTATCATAGAGGCGAGTTTCAATAAGCGATGCAACCCCGAGGTTGCACGGGCCGAAAAGATGGGGATATCAGGGATTGACGTACGTTTGTACAGTCTCCGCTGACTCCACTAATGCCGCTCCGTACGAATCGGGGTCTGATCCGCCGATTAGTAGGAATGCGGGGGAGGAAGGGGAAACGCGCCGAAAGACAGGGATGTCAGGGTTTGACGTACACTCGTACAGTCTCCGCTAACTCCGCTAATGTTGCTCCGTACGAATCGGGGCTTGATCCGCCGATTAGCAGGAATGCTGGGGAAAAGAGGGGGGGGGAACGTGTCGCGAACTGATGCCGTCGACGCGATGCCGAACCGATTGAATGATCGCCGGTCACCCAACTATTTAATTGCGCGTGCATATATATATATTCGCATATATGTATGTGCTACATTTCTCGCACATCTTACGCAAAAATAATATACAACACGTGGGGTTTCAGATCAGTTTAGATTACTTTTAATTCCCTTTCAGTCGGCTCGCTTATACTTACTTACGTTTAAACAATGTACCGAGTCTTTATTCTACACGCCTCGTGCGGTGCCTCTTTCACAAAATTGTCTTATTCGTCTCCGTTTCACTTTCACTGAACTTCCAAACCGTTTTCAGGAACCTCGCGTCCGTCCACTTGTCACGCTACTGGGCAACTAATTTGCCGGTCTCGCGCTCGACCTGAGCTTGCCCTTTTGCCAGTTGTGGATTGCGACATTTGAGAGTGTGTGCCGCGAGAGCGCGCACGACCTACGTTCTCTTTATGCTGATCTGGCCGCTCGGCCCTTCTGTTGACTTTTGTGGACTTCTATGTTATTTTATCGTCTTAATTATGTTACGAGTTAATGTTAAATTTGTAGCTTATGTTTATGTATACAATGAATAATATTATGTCTCCTTGACCCTTAACAGTAATTCGTGACTGCCTTATATTATTAATACTATTGTGCGAAGCATTCGAATGTGGGGAGGCCCGTGGGCGGCCTACCTCACAAGCGATGAAAATACAGCTACAAAGTACATCCTTACTGCAGAATTCACGAGCAGGAAGGGGCCATTATTAATAAAAAAGCAGAACTGAGAGGTTATCCTGACAAGTTTCAAAATTGAAACGTTTGATTATTTGGTTTAATTAATTGGAACTAAAATTGAGAAGCGAAATATATATAAATATTATAAAGGTTTTGGATGTTCAAAATTTATGTCCAAACCACACTGTGTTCTCACCATCGCTTTTAAACCAGAGGAAATATATTTTTGTCGAAGCCCAACATAATTCCACCCAACAGCATTCGACAAAATAAAAACATTTGTTGGGCTTTGCCTTATGCTGTTTTGCTTGTTGGATTCAGTGTGTACAGCTCCATAAGCAACCGTGTTGGTTGGGTTCGGTGTGCGCAGCCCCCATGAAACTCTATAGAAAACGTCTTTCGACAATGTTCGCTCCCAACAAATGCAATGGATTTTTGTTTGTCGGTCTTGGTGTGCGGCCGGCCATAAGAAGCAGTGGATTCATGTTCGGTTCGACATAAAAAAACGTCTATAGACGTTTTGTTGGCTCCGGTGTGCGGCCGGCCTTACTGTAACGTATGGTAACGTTTCCAGTACTTGTGCTTTTTCTGTCTTGTTACAAAACATTAAGGGGCTTAACGTTAAGTTATGATATTCAATAAATTTCGTTTCGAATTTATAAACGGATATATATTCCCTAATTTGAAGTAGAATTTGTATGGCTTCCATACGAAAATTTGGATGTCTAGTATATATTTCATTGATTTTTGATTCTATAATGTTTTATTTTTAAATTATCTGTATATTTATTAGATCTTGTCTAATTCATTAGCTGTACTGGCACCAAATTTTTATACTCGATACCGAAGGTAAAGAGTATATTGAGTTTGTGCAATGTCCGTCATGGTGTCCGTCCGTCTGTCCGTCCGTCCGTCCGTATGTTCGCAACTTTTTTCCACACCCTTCAAGCTAGCGACTTGAAACTTTCCAATTCTCTTTATCTATGGAATAGTAAATGAAAGTGTCAAGATGGGGGTTGTACGAAAACTGGGGGCTGGCAAATCGATAAATTCGATAAATCCAAACCGAAAAATCCACATATTTCGCACATCCTTACAGCTAGAACTACCAAATTCGGTACGCAGATAGCTACTAGCAACCCCCAAAAAACTGCATCAAAAATTTTGGAGCCACGCCCCCCATTCCGCCACCAGTCCCCGCATTTTAAAGTCAAAAAATCATATATCTCCCACAGTTTTTGAGCTATAGCCACCAAATTTGGTGCCAAGATAGGTGATGATGACCCCCCAAAAACTGCATCAAAAGTTTGGATGCCACGCCCACCGATACTGCCCTAGCCGCCCCCATCCACCCCAACGCTTCGTCAAAGACGGGAATGCGTGTATCTACCAGAGTTGTGGAGCTAGAGCCTCCAAATTTAGTGGGAAGATAGCTGGCAACGAACCCCAAAAAAACTGCATCAAAGTTTTGGAGCCACGCCCACCCGCCTTTCCCCACCTATTACAAACTTTGAGCTAGAGTCACCACATTTGGTATAAATATAGCAATTGACATTCCACAACGATCTGAATAAAAAATTTGGGTGCCACGCCCACCCATACCGCCCCCAATCCCTTTCCAAACTTCTTACAGTTTTCGAGCTAGAGTCACCACATTTGGTATAAATATAGCAATTGACATTCCACAAAGATTTGAATCAAAAATTTGGATGGTACTCCCACCCATATCGCCCCCAGCCTCCCTTTCCCCACTTTTTACAAATTTTGAGCTAGAGTCACCAAATTTGGTATGAAGATAGCAATTGACATTTCACAAAGATCAGCATCAAAAATTTGGATGCCACGCCCACCCATACCGCCCCTAGCCCCGCTTTCCCCACATTTTACAAATTTCGAGCCAGAGTCACCAAATTTGGTATGAAGATAGCAATTGACATTTCACAAAGATCTGCAGCAAAAATTTGGATGCCACATCTGCCGCATCCGTACCCGTTTGCAATCAGGCCTCTTTTTACCGGTTTTAATACTGGTGTCGAGTATGCCGCAGTCAGTTGCGTCCGACTGCAACGTTTCCACTTGTTTTTACGTGCATCTGTGGTGCATTTTGTAAAGACTTGCTATTGATTTTATGACCATTATTATGGCAATTATTTAAACCAAAATAAGCATGTATTGTAAATCTGGTGGAGTAACGTTCACTTTATTAACAACGATTTTACGTCAACAATACCCATATTGTTTTTTTGTGGCTTTTTACGGAGTAAAAGATACTCTGAATTCATAAAAATCTGGTTATGTTTTTCTTCAAATTTTTTTAAATCAATTTAATATATTTGGGTCATTTATATGATAAATGAAAGCTATTATTTTTTCTAACAATAAAAATTACAGTAGATGCCGGTTATAACGATACTCAAGGGACCGGCAACATAGCATCGTTATAGCCGATATTCGTTATAGCCGGTATTAAAGAAAAAGCTATTCTTTTTCTTTATTTTTTTTTTACTTTTTTTTTTGCTTTATTTTCTAAGATTGTTTAAATATGAATATATCTAAGGCATCTTTTACAAAATCTGTATTTAGGATTGCTTTAAATTAGTTTTTTTTTTTATAAAACGAATAACGAACAGCATAAGCAAACATAACGGCAATTCACACAGATAGGCCGAAGTTAGAACGAAGTGTATTTAAAAGTGTCGAAACGAAATTACTCTTGCACAAATGCATTGATACTTTTTTATACCCTTAACCCATAAAATGGGTAAATAAGGGTATAATGGCAGAAGGAAACATCTCCGACCCCATAAAGTATATATATTTTTGATCAGCATCAACAGCCGAGACGATATAGCCATGTCCGTCTGTCCGTCCGTCCGTCTGTATGAACGCGTAGATCTCAGAGACTACAAGAGCTAGAGACTTCAGATTTTGTATATAAGTTCTCCTATACCATGAGCAGAACAAGTTTGCTTCAAATTACCGATAACTATTCTGGTTTCCGATATACAAATGCAATCGATAAGAAAAAATATCGAATTTGGAAAATGTAAAAATGAGGGTTGAAATAATTGGTAACAATAGAACTTTTCGATAACTTTCTGGTTTCCGATATACACATGTGATCGATAACAAAAAATATCGAATTTGGAAAATGTAAAAATGAGGGTTGAAATAATGGGTAACGATAGAACTTTTCTGAAAATTTCGTCCAAATCGGTTAAGAAACACCGGAGATATCGAATTTTAATCGATTGAAGTTAAGTCAGTATACCAAAGTCTTATATAAATTTAATTTATTTATTGCAACTGGGTTCAAGGTATCTTCTAGTCGGGGTGTCCCGACTAGAGCCTTCTTACTTGTTCCTTCTGCATTGTCGCTATTTTGATGAAGTCCTTTACCAGCCTTCTCTGTTGTAGTAGCTTGATCCTTTGTCCGCTTCTTTTTGCCTTCTTCTTCTTCTGTGGTTTCTCTTGTCGTGCCCGGTACTCAGCCTTTGTGAGTGGGCGTGGTCCGTCGTTGGTATACACTTCTAAGGCCTCTTGTAAGCTGGGTGCATCCGTTTATTTAATTGGAACAGCCTCTTCCAGTCCAACGTTGCTCATGTAGTAACTTGTATTTTTCACTTCCTGCGGTGGTGCAAATAGCGGACTGTACTTTATATACAGCTGCTGTTCTTTTTCATTGTTGATGTTATACTTATTGTTTTGTCAATTTCTCTGTTTTGTTTGATTTCATAAATTTTTGTTCAATTATACACTTGATGTGTTAGCTGGCCCGTTAGGTGCATTATTTTAAAACAGCATTTTTGATGATTTGTGAATTTTAATTATTACAGTTTTTATTTTTGTCTAGTTCACTGTCATGGTCGTCATATAATATCCTTTAAGTTTCCCAAATAATTTGAATGATTACAACTGGCACCACTGTGCCAATGTTTTTTTATTCATCATTTATATTTCTGGCTTATGGTTAAAGTTTGTGAAACTTATGCTGTTTTTGATTAATAGCTACAAAGAGAGAGAGAGAGAGAGAGAGAGAGAGAGAGAGAGCGAGTGTAGATATATGTACTATATCTTTGGAGAGTGGCACGCTTGCTTGGCCTTCTCGAGTGGATTCACATTACAGAATGCGCAGACCACATGCATTAATGTTTATGCGCATTAGGCATTTGTTTATACTTACAACAAAGTGTTACAAGTTATTCTGATCGTATGTTTGTGTTATATATATGCGTACACTACATATCTGTTTCTTTACTTTCGACTGCATTTATTTGTTTAGAATTGACATTAACTTAATTTGTCGGTAAGTTGCAATGGTTATAGTGACATTACACTTGGGTATGGGTGGCAGAATTAATCAAAAACCTTACAAATAAGTATAATTTGGTTTATCAAAGGGGATTGTTAGGTATAGGGTGTTAGGTATATGGGTGACATTTTTTGTAACCTTTTCCGTCGTTGACTAATGTCCAGAAGATCGGTTTGTTTTCATGGTTTTCCAACCGGGTAAAAACCACCACGAACTAAAAAAAAAACTGAAAATTGACAAGTCGACCGATGATGAACTACCGTACATTTTTATACTCGTTACCGGCGGTAAGGAGTATATTAGGTTTGTGCAATGTCCGTCATGGTGTCTGTTCGTCTGTCTGTCGTGGTTTCTGTCCGTCTGTATAAATCCAACTTTTTTTTCACACCCTTCATGCTAGAGACTTGAATCTTTGCAATTCTTTTTATCTATGGCATAGTAAATTAAAGTGTCTAGATTGGGGCTCTACGATAATTGGGGGATGGCAAATCGATAAATTTGATAACTCAAAACCGATAAATTCACCAATTTCGCACATTCGCACATTTCGCATTACTGCTAAAACAATCAAATTTAGTAAGAAGATAGCTACTAGCTTCTTTAAAAAAAGCGCATCAAAAATTTTGGAGTGGTTTACCGGTTTATATACTGGTAACGAGCATACCGCAGTCGTTTGCGTCCGACTACAACGTTTCCACTTGTTTAAAATCATTTTTATATGTTAATAAAGATTTTGTTTTGTTTTACAGACCTTCTTACTGGCACACGTCTGCAATGGAAATCTGCAGACATGCTTGTTTACACCGCCTACATTCTGGCGACGTTATCACTGGGTAGCGTTTTTCTTATATGGCCAGCCATGTCTACGCAGCTGGAGTTGCAACTGCTGGCGATCCCATTGTTGTTGATTTCCCTTCGGTGGTGGGAAAACTTTGCCAATACCCACGAGGCAATCGGTGAGTAAACTGATTTCGATTTGTGTATAATTTCAAGGAACAATGCAACAGAATGTGTATGAACAATACAAAGTGCGACCCTTACAAATTAATTATGAAAAAAAAAAAAATAAATTCAATGATTGCTTGAACTCACGGGCGATGTGTTAACACCTGTTTGTTTTCTTACACGGTACCTGTTTCATTTCTAAGAACGCAATAATATAAAAAAGGATAGAATAGACACATTATTCATTTTGACCAGGTGGCAAACAGAGGTATTGATCCTCATTCCAAAGTAGCTTCTGTTGTAGTACCAATAAACTCTCTTCAACATCAATATTTTCACTTAGGTTTTCTTGCTCTGTTGTTTGTAATTCGGTCGATTCATCCTTGAAAAATGCGTTGTTGACTTGTATGTTATAAAATTTATACAAAGTTGGTTCAATTAGGTTGCAGCCAAACTTTGATTACGTTTTTATTAACATATCCCATAAGCTAACTTGACTTGTGGATCAATTTTCTTTTTATATGCACATTGATAGCAAAATCATCATCTATTTTGCGCGGTGAAACTTGCACCATATTATTTATAGACACGAGTTCATTGATAATTTGACCAAGTATTCCGTAAAGGCCTTGGCACTGTCTTAAACGTCGGATTTGCATGCAAGGCAATCTAGAGGAAACCAAACGTTTCGTTAACATATCTAATTGTGGTAAATGCAGTGGCGGGGGTGGATACTTGAAGCCGTTTGATTTTGAAAGATTTGGCAACATATTTTTACACTCGATTCCGAAGCTGAAGAGTATATTGGGCTTGTGCAATGTCCGTCATGGTGTTCGTCCGTACGTCCGTCCGTTTGCTCGCGACTGTTTTCCACACCCTTCAAGCTAGAGACTTGAAACATTGCAAATGTCTTTATCTAGGGCCGGGAAAAATAAAATGGCAAGATTGGGATTCTACGAAAACTGTGGGACTGGCAAATCGATAAATTCGATAACTCAAAACCGATAAATCCACATATTTCGCACATCCTTACAGCTAGAACTACCAAATTTGGTGAGAAGTTAGCTACTAGCAACCCTCAAAAAACTGCATCAAAAATTTTGGAGCCACCCCATCTTATTCCGCCCCCAGCCCCCCCCGCAGTTAAAACCAGAAACGCTTATAACTTCCACAGTTTTGATGACGATTGTGAGGTAGGCTATCCACCGGCCTCCCCCACATTTATATTATTATAATTATTAATATGTTTAAGTCCTTAGACTAAGACCACATTTAATTCATAATAAACCATAGTCTAGGAGACTTTATTATTTACACATAAACATAAAATACAATTATAACACTAGCATGTAACATAATCAACGATCATAAGATAAGAAAGAGAGAAAACGCGAGCTAGCATAAGAGAGCAAGGGCAGGCAAGCGTAAGAGAGCAGAAGGGCCGAACAGCCGCATTCTCACGACCCACAACCTCAAATGTCGCGATCCACAAGCGACGAAGGCAGCGACGAAGGCAAGCTCAGGCCGAGCACGAGACCGGCGAATCAATTGTCCAGTAGAGCAACGAGAGTGCGGACGTGGAATTCTAAAAGCGGTGTTAAAGTTGAGACAGCAAGCGTAAGACGAGGAAAAGAATTATTAGTACAGACATTGCAAAGAAGCGTACATTAATTATCGACAGTAATTTATAAGGCGTAGAACGCGGAGTAAGTAAGTACAAGGAGAGTCGAATAAAAGTGAATTGAAATAACCCAAACCCTCTTCGCGTGTTTTATATTGCCACGCGAGACGAAACGAGCGCCGCCTTACGCCCGTATACATATATATACGCGTAAATATATATGCACGACCAAATTTCGTAGAGATTAGATGTTTGAGAAGTCGGCGGAGGGCATAAGACGGAATCTCCTCTCGCTATTCCCCGACTACTCAATCGATACAGCATCGCGCTAACAGCGGTATTAGCCCCTTCCCGCATTCCTACTTATCGGCGAGCTAATCCCCGATTCGTATGGAGAAACTGCAGTGGAATCAGCGGAAACCGTACGAATGTGCATCATCCCTGAAATCCCTGCTTTTCAGCTGTGAAACTCCGGGGTATATCGGTAACGCAAACTTGCCTCTAAATAGCTAACGCGTCTCAGTAATAAATAAATTATTTCTTGTACGCGAGCCTTGGCCAGACTGAGATTTGTACCTCGGCTAATAAAACTACCTTACACGATCCACAAAAAATTGCTTCGAAACTTTGGATGCCACGCCCACCCATTACGCCACAGCCAGCCCAAGCCACCCCAACGCTTCGTTATAAACGGAATGCGTCTATCATTCACAGTTTTTGAGCTAGAGCCACCAAATTTGGTAGAAAGATACCTGGTAACATTACCCAAATTTCAGATGCCAAAATAGAGTCACTAAATTTAATATGAAGATAGCAATTGACATTCCACATAGATCTGCTTAAATAATTTGGATGCCACGCCCACCCATTCCGTCCCCAGCGCCCTTTTCCACACCTTTTACAAACTTTGAGCTAGAGTCACCAAATTTGGAAGGAAGTCAGCTGGTGGCATCCCCACCTGTATCGGAGAATCTTAAACGCAGCATGCACCTCTGCAGCATCCGTACCCCATTGCAATCAGGCCTCTTTTTACCTGTTTTAAAACTGGTGTCGAGTGTACCGCAGTCGGTTGCGTCCGACTGCAACGTTTCCAATTGTTTGTGTTCACCTCCTGGTTTCTTCAGTTGTTATTGCATTTGATGATCGACGTGCTTGTTGCGATTGCATTGTGGCTGCTCTTGCTGTTGTTGAACTTAAGAACTGAACTATTTTGATTAAAAATTTTAGTTTGAACACCTTAATTATACAAATGTACTTGCTTCCAATATACACAAAATGTACTTTATTCTAAAACTGTAATACACATGTACATACATCGTGTTATGTTCGTTAGTTTACTAGTATTACAACTTCGGATTTTACAACACCAATACAATCATAATCTTACAATTATTATCTGTCTATGGGATAGCTCTGTGTGACTTACACTTACACACAATGTTTGAATGTGTTCACTTTGTAGTTTTGCTCTACCCGAGCCTATAGATGTTATCAGATCAAAAGTGGTTGGAGTGTTTGTACTCAAGGTATAATTGTAAGCTTATAAATGTACAGTATAAAGAACTATTTAGTCAACTATATATTTATCTTTTTGAATTTCTCAAATTTTATTTATTATTGTGTTGATATGCATAAAAAAGGATCATGATAGCAAAAATATGAAAAGTGCACCATTGATTCGATACTGGTGAAGTATCTGGAAAAACGGCATCAATAGCTGTATTATGTAAGTTATGTTAATTTAAAAATATCGAGTAAAACTTTAAGGAGTGGTAGCTCTTCCGTTTTCGCAATATAATATTAAAATCTTCTCCTAAGATAATAGACATTAGTAGTAGGGAATTGGGGATTCTGGAAAAAGAAGTGGCTGTCACTTTAATTGCCCCCAATCATAATTTATGACCTTATTAAATTTTATGACCCTTCTTTTTGACCCTTTTTTCGACCCTTTATTTACCCCCTGCAATATTATAATTTATGACCTTTTTCCAATGATCGTGTCCCCCTTTAATTAGACTAGGGTGGAGAACACAGGGCTGACATTCCTAGGCCACAACTTAATCAACAGCATCTGTGAGAGTCCGTGCTCATAGTATCTGGATTCAAGTGTGTTCTTGTTAAATGTTCGTTGCATTGCACACCTATAAGCAAGCAATAAAGAATGAATGTTTATGGTCATGAGGAGCAATGTGCAAAGGAGAGAAAAGCGAGCGCTTGTTCGATGTACGTTGCATTGTTATGGTCAACAGCAACAACAACAAGAACAAGAACAAATAGATTCGTGGGGTTCTGTGAACAAGGGATGGGGATTTTCTTACGCAACAACAGCAGCAGCAGCAAGATCAATACATTGCTTCTAAACAAGAGTATTTATACTTGTAGATTTGAATTAAAATTAGGGGGGAAAGAGTTAGGGAGAGAAAGTGTTAGAAGGAAAATATGTGTTAGAGGAGGAAAGAGTTAGAGGGGGAAAGTTTTAGAAGGGAATGTGTGTTAGATGGGGAAATAGTTAAGGAGAGAAAGTGTTAGAAGGAGAATTTGTGTTAGAAGGGGAAAGTGATCCTGATTGTATTAATTTAATAAGCCACACCCAGTGATCCTGCTTGTATTAATTTAATAAGCCACACCCAGTGATCCTGCTTGTATTAATTTAATAAGCCACGCCCCTTACACGATCCTCTACACGAGCGTCTATGAAATGCAGGTGGAATGTTAATTGTTTGGTCCCCTTCATCTATAAGATGAATACTATTTTCCAGTCCTTTGTGCTTGACTTTTAAATGTTTAGCGCCATCCCTTTCTAACCTTTGTTTTTTTTATATCTGCTTTTATTTTGGTCAAGTGCTAGGAAAATCTTATATCCTGCATTGACTTCAAAACAAATAAAAGAGATAGTTTGGGTTATGTAATGTAGTTTATTTTATTATTATTATACATAATTATTATTTTTTTTTTTCTTCAATAAAATAGCTAAATTCAGCTGCATATATAAGATATTACGCATATATTTTAAAATCTAGTATTCAAACATTTTATGCCTTATTGGCTTAAACGTTGTTTGTTAATTCTTTTGTTCAAATTTTTATATTTTGCCATAAGGATTTCTAGTCTTGTCAGAGGCATGCTATAGTAAAAGCATCCAAATGTATCGACTTCCTCTGTAGTTAAATCGGCTGACCAGCTGCACGCTGAAAGATGCTCGCCAAATTTGGATGTAACTAGATGGCAGTTTTCGTACGCCAAGAAAAATTCTCGATATTCTTCAAGCAATGCATGATGTTCAGGAAAAATCATTTCCTCAAACTCTTTTAAAAAATCATCGATTTTCTTGACAATTGTTTTAAATCCAAAGTTAGAAATCAGCTCCATTTTGTAGTATACTCGGCATACGTTTGTTAAAGATTGACTTAAATGATTATTTTCACTTTCCTCAAAGCATTTCATTTTTTATTTAGTTTCACATTCTGATGAAATTGTGTCCTAAAAGTATTGACATCTCTTTTTATTTCTTTACCAATCTTTTTTAAAATTTCAAACAATAGCCGAGTAAGATCAATTTCTGACTCATAATCATAAGTTGTTTCTAAACCTGAAAGTTGTATACTATATGTACGCATCTCTATACACTTTGGAATAATATAGCTATAATATATATTCCTTATTTGATTTTTCAATAATGTGTTCCAACACAAAAATGTTGTTAGAAAAATTATTAATCCAATAAGCGTCCTCCATAGGTCGCTATCAAATTCAACTCTATTACCATACTGATTGAGTATTAATATTCGTTGCTTATCGGATTTTCGAATTTTAAAATGACACTTAACAGTCTCAAGCATTGGATGTTCAATTATTGTATCTGGCATTAAGAAGTCAAAGTGCTCCAGTTTCATTTGGATGTACTCCTTAAAAGTTAATAATTTAATCCATTCTTCTTTTTGCAATCCAATAAAGTTACGTTTATGTTGCTGCAGTCAAACCATAGGTGTGAAATCTCTACTCGTAGAAAACCCACACATTAGTTTAAGCTCTAGACTAACAAATTACTCAAATCCAAAAATTATTTCATGATCTGAATTCTGCTTGAATATTTCGTTTTTATCAAGTGAAGCGTATCCATCCTCTCTTAACTGCTTTTTCAAATTAAACGCAAAACAAGATAAACCATATTATTTAAGGTATTGATTTTCGTATAACTTTTCAGTACATCACTAACGTTAGAGGTAAAATAGTTATTCTAGAATAAACTCATGTATTTTCGTTGACTTTCAATATGTATTTGGAAACGAAAGATCGATGTTTGTCAAAGAGTTGGCATTTATGCAAGCTGGGTTCGTCACACCCAATTTTTTTCACTTTAAATCACCCTACCACATAAGGGAGCTGGATGAAGTGACTAGGAAAACCTTAAAGATAACCAAACAGTATGTGGACGGCTTAGATTGGTCTGAAGTTACATCTCTTATCTAAGTCTTGGCGAAATACTAAAGCCATTGAATAGTTACGCAACTGTAATAGTAAGAGGAAGAGTTAAAAATAAGTTCTTAAGTAAATTTTTACACACAAAAATAATTGATTTAAATCTTGAACAGAGCTTACCGCAATATCCAAACTTCTTTACAAATTGTAGAATACACAAGAACATAGTTAATCAATGTGCACTAAATAATTTATTTAAATTATTTCTTATCTTAGAAAACTTTCAGTTTGAGGTATCTGAAAATGAAAATGTTCATGCTAGTATACTTGAATAAAATAAAAATTATTTTCTTATTAATTTCATCATGTTTCTATTTATTAATTAAGGGGTACATAATCTATATATATAAAAGAGTTTGTCCTGATGAGAATGGAAGAGCCACAGCCTAAACGAAAAGAGCTAGAAGGCTGAAATTTTCTTAAAATTTTCCATGCAGGTAGGAGGTGAGCACTAAGAAGGGAATTTTTATTTGGACAACTCCTTCAAGTACCTCCCATACGATTTGGAGCACTTTTTACCCATTTTAAAAAACAAATTACAATTACAACAAATAGAAACGTTGCAGTCGGACGCAACCGACTGCGGCATACTCGATACCAGTATTAAAACCGGTAAAAAGAGGCCTGATTGCAAAGGGGTACGGATGCGGCAGGGGTGTACGCTACCTTAAAGATTCTCCGATGCAGATGGGGATGCCACCAGCTATATTCCTTCCAAATTTGGTGACTCTAGCTCAAAGTTTGTAGAATGTAGGGAAAGGGGGGGGGGGGCTGGAGGCAGTATGGGTAGTTGAGGCATCAAAATTTTTGTTGCAGATCTTTGTGAAATGTCAATTGCTATCTTCATACCAAATTTGGTGACTCTAGCTCGAAATTTGTAATAAGTGTGGAAAGGGGGGCTGGGGGCGGTTTGGGTGGGCGAGGCATCCAAATTTTTGATGCAGATCTATGTGGAATGTCAATTGCTATCTACATACCAAATTTGGTGACTCTAGCTCGAAGTTTGTAAAAAGTGGGGAAAAGGAGGCTGGGGGCGGTATGGGTGGGCGTGGCATCCAAATTTTTGATGCAGATCTTTGTGAAATGTCAATTGCTATCTTCATACCAAATTTGGTGACTCTAGCTCGAAATTTGTAATAAGTGTGGAAAGGGGGCTGGGGGCGGTTTGGGTGGGCGAGGCATCCAAATTTTTGATGCAGATCTATGTGGAATGTCAATTGCTATCTACATACCAAATTTGGTGACTCTAGCTCGAAAATTGTAAAAAGTGGGGAAAGGGGGGCGAAATGGAGGGCGTGGCTCCAAAACTTTGATGCAGATTTTTGGGGGTCGTTGCCAGCTATCTTCTTACCAAATTTGGTGGCTTTAGCTCCACAACTCTGGAAGATACACGCATTCCCGCTTTTGACGAAGCGTTGGGGTGGATGGGGGAGGCTAGGGCAGTATCGGTGGGCGTGGTATCCAAACTTTTGGTGCGGTTTTTAGAGGGTCATCATCACCTATCTTGGCACCAAATTTGGTGGCTATAGCTCAAAAACTGTGGGAGATATAGCCATTTCTGATTTTAAAATGCGGGGGGGCTGGGGGCGTAATGGGTGGGCGTGGCTCCAAAACTTTGATGCAGTTTTTTGGAGGTCGTTAAGAGCTATCTTCCCACCAAATTTGGAGGCTCTAGCTCCACAACTCTGGAAGATACACGCATTCCCGTTTTTGACGAAGCGTTGGGGTGGATGGGGGCGGCTAGGGCAGTATCGGTGGGCGTGGCATCCAAACTTTTGGTGCGGTTTTTAGGGGGTCATCATCACCTATATTGGCACCAAATTTGGTGGCTATTGCTCAAAAACTGTGGGAGATATGGGCTATTTTGACTTTAAAATGCGGGGGGCTGGGGGCGGAATGGGGGGCGTGGCTCCAAAATTTTTGATGCAGTTTTTTGGGGTTGCTAATAGCTATCTTCTTACCAAATTTGGTACTTATAGCTGTAAGGATGTGCGAAATATGTGGATTTATCGGTTTTGAGTTATCGAATTTATCGATTTGCCAGCCCCCCAGTTATCGTAGAACCCCCATCTTGACACTTTAATTTACTATCCCATAGATAAAGAGAATTGAAAAGTTTCAAGTCTCTAGCTTGAAGGGTATGGAAAAAACTTGCAACCATACGGACGGACAGACGGACAGACGGACAGACACCATGACGGACATTGCACAAAACCAATATACTCTTTACCTTCGGTATCGAGTATAACAAGTACCCATTCCACTACTGTCGCCTGATTGTCGCACAAGCTGAGGGTTTGATCGCGAGCGAGAATACAAAAACAAAACAAATGCGCAGTGACGCCTTCGCGTCGCACAAGCAAAGTCATAAAAAAAGTTTCGACACTTGCAAAAACGAAACGGATTTCTGCTTCTTAATGAATATGTGCATACACAATTAAGTGAACAATGCGCTTGAAAATAATTTTCATAATTTTATGTACATTTATCACTTCGCACAGTGCATATTCTTTTTTTTCAAATTTGTGTGCCTTTGACAATTGATTTACGACCCAAGTAGCGTTTGTTGTTGTTGTAAGTGTTGTTGTTGGGCCCGCACTGCTACTTTTTGTTGGTGTCATTGATTTAAAAAAAACAACAACAACATAACAAAACTTGGTGCGTCTAGAAAAATTTCCCACACCAGAATATGTTTTGGGGGTAGATTCGCCTTTTGCTGCTTATATAACTTAGACAAAACGTAACACACTAACATTTATTGATATATTATTGATATACAATTTTGAATAAGCAAAGGGCGTTCACATAAGCGCGTGTGTTGCTCTTATGATAATCAGATAATTTGAAATCTCGCTCCGATCATGCTCCTTTGTTGTTGCTCATTTACGTTCACTCTCTATTTTATGTGCGCGCTTTACATGACAATCATAAAGTTTAATAACCCTACCTCCTCCGCACACACTAAATTAAAGCTAAAGGCAATATGCAAATCTCTTAACTGCAGCCTCTTAGATATGTTTTGCATTGATTCAGTGCGTGTGAAGAAGGTAGCGATACTACGCTCTTTGTTTGACTTGCAGAGCGCGCGCATAGATAAGAGAATTAGCCGAAATAGCCAACAACGAAGGCGCGATTTAAAAATAATTTGTCATCTAGCGCCGAACATGAAAAGCGATGCGCGAGCGAATCTGAAAACAAGTAAGAAGGTTTTAGTCGAGAAATCCCGACTAAAAGATACCCTGAACCCGTGTATTAAAATGACTTGCAGAAGTGAGTTTTTCTTGACTTCATTTTAATACATCAATAGGGGTAAGCGCATAGAAGCATCAAAAAGATTTCAGGTTAATAATTCTGAAGCTCATAGAGTTGCAGTGAGAAGACATCAGGCTAATAATCCTAATGCACGTCAAGAAAGGCGTTTGCGTGCATGGAGTGTTAAAGCCATGTCTGGCTTAAGCTAAGATTTTGAAATAACTTACAAGTCAGATAAAGTTACTCAACTTGGTAGTATGAATTTTATATGCATTCATTGTAATGCTTTAAAATGGAAAAATGACCCCTGGGTATCTGTTACAAGGCAAAAAAAGTTAAGCTTTCCCAAAATGAAAGTTTGCCTGATCCACTTAAAAGCTTAATAATTTGTGGACATCCCAAGCATGATCATTTCTTTGATCGTGTAAGAAAGTATGCTTTCAAATGAATTCTTTTGGAAGTACAAAAACTATAAATGAAAGTTGGTCAACCTTTTAAGTCCAAGGACAAGTGTATCACTTAATTGGTAGTGTCCGACCTTTGCCAAATGAAGAAATGCAGTTTCTTCAAATTTATTTTGTTGGTGATGATGAAAAGGAAGCTCAACTGCGTTGCAAAAATATTTCAAATGCTGATTTAAGCGTAGTAAAGGATCTTCAATGTATGTTTCATCATCATAATCGTTATGTTAAAGATCTAAAAATGGATCTCAATAAAATACCAACAAGTACTAGAGACTATAAATTGATTATACATGCTGATCGAACACCCGCTGGTGCTCACAAAGGGCTTTACAATGCACATCAATCAAGCGAAGTAGCTTTAGTTATTGTTGGTCAGCAATTTGAAAAGCGCGATATTATTATTGAAAGCCATAATAATAAATTACATCGTATAAGTGAGGTGCATCGGTCATACGATGCCTTACAGAACCCTTTGCTATTTCCTTATGGCGAAGACGGCTATTCAGTGGATATACCACAATGGAATCCATTATTAAAAAAGGAGGTACCAAAAAAATGATATTTGCTTTAAGCTTTTACAGCTATAAAATAATGATTCGTCAATCTGAGATAAATCATTTAATTTATTGTCGTTCCCTTTTTAGTCAGTTTTTGGTTGATATGTGTGCTAAAATTTAAACAGAAAGGTTAAATTATATTCGCTACAATCAAGCGAAACTCAGAGCAGATAGCTATATACATCTACAAAATGCAATAGGCCAACAAGATGTTGAAGCAGCTCAACTTGGTCAGATGGTAATTTTACCATCTTCTTTTACAAGCTTTGCACGATATATGCATGAAAAGACTCAAGATGCTATGATATATGTTCGCCATTATGGGCGACCAGATCTTTTCATAACATTCACATGCAATCCACAATGGTATGACATGAAAAGTGTTTTATTACCGGGTCAAAAACCGCATGATCGTCACGATATTATAGCTCGAGTTTTTCATTTAAAAGTTAAAGCTTTAATGTTACTATTGACAAAAGTTTCTTTGCTTGGAAGCGTGTAATGTTTCATGTACTCTGTGGAATGGCAAAAGCGGGGTTTACCACATATACATATTCTACTTTGGTTAGAAAATAAAATAAGACCAGATAAAATCGATAAAATTATCTGTGCCGAAATACCAAACGCAGATGAGGATCCTTTGTTATTTAACATTGTTAAATCAAATATGATTCATGGTCCTTGGGGTGCATTTAATAATAAATCGCCATGCATAAAAAATGGAAAATGTACCAAAAGGTTTCCTCGACAATTACTTAAAGAAACTGTGACTGAAAAAGATAGTTACCCTCTATATCGTAGAAGAGCGATAGAAGATGGTGGTAATGCAATTAATATAAATGGTAATTGCATAGATAATCGTTGGGTTGTGCCTTATAACTGTGTACTATTGAGAACATTTGAAGCTCACATAAATGTTGAGTATTGTAGTTCTGTAAAGTCTATTAAATACGTTTGTAAATATGTTAACAAGGGCAGTGATCAAGCATCATTTACTCTTGAAGACCAACGTAATGAAATTAATATGTACGAAAGTGGCCTTAAATAAGTAGCTCAGAAGCAATATGAAGAATCCTTGCATTTCCCATACATGAACGTTTTCCGGCTATTACACACTTAGCTGTTCATGTAGAAAATGGTCAACAGATATATTTTAACCCCAATAATCCGCAACAATTACTTGACAGATTAAGCACTACACCCAAAACCACTTTGCTAGCCTTCTTTGAGCTATGCACACGTGATGAGTTTGCAAGAACGCGTCTATATTGTGAAGTTCCATCGTATTTTACATGGAACAATAAAGAATTTCAAAGAAGAAAACGAGGGCATGATGTGCCAAATTTTCCTGGAGTTAAAAGAGATTCAGCTTTGGGATGATGGCAAAATAACTTTACCATCAACTTTGTGTCATGTTGTGAAAAGTATTGAAGAGCTAACTCTAAAAATATTTCCGGATATTACAAATATCTCTCAAAAATCACTCGAATGGTTTTCAGAACGTGCTATTTTGACTGCGAGAAATGACAATGCATTGGAAATAAACGAGTTTTTATTAAAATCATTTCAAAGTGAAGAAATTACATATAACCCTATTGATTCTGTGACTGAAATCGAAGATGCAGTTCATTACCCCGTCGATTTTCTTAATTCATTAAATCCGGCTGGCCTGCCTCAACATAAATTAACTTTAAAGATTGGTTCACCTGTAATGTTGATTCGCAACGTGAAACCGCCAAAACTGTGCAATGGTACAAGATTGCAAGTTTAAGTCCTTCATAAGAATGTTGTCGAAGCAATTATCTTTACTGGCAATGGTATAGGGAAACGGTTTTTATACCGAGAATTCCATTAATACCTTCTGATTCTGAATTGCCAATTCAATTTAAAAGATTGCAATTTCCTTTAAAAGTTTGCTTTGCCTTAACAATTAATAAATCACAGGGACAAACTCTTAAATTAGCCGGACTAGACTTAAGACACGATTGTTTTTCTCATGGCCAATTTTATGTAGCCTGCTCAAGAGTCAGTTCACCAAAAAGTTTATTTGTATTAGCACCGGAAAACAAACAATGTCGTTTATAAAGAAGCTCTTAAAGTTGTTAATAATTGCAAATTAAATTCAATAAGTGGATAAGGCCTACTGGGGAACCACAATATTCTCTACCTCAATGGTGGCGTGGAAAAGAGAATATTAAAAACTTTGCTTAAATATTTTGTGAAATATTTTCTAATTTATTTATTTTGTATCTATCTTCTATTGCTAAAATTTATATAAACTATCTGCGCAGCGAAGTAAGCGGGGCACTTACTATGTCGTATGAACGGAAATGTAGGATTTCATCAGATGTGCAAGTGAATATACAGGGGCTTCAACACACGGTTATTTTCAAACGTTATAATTGCTTGCATTCGAAAATCGAGCGCGCAGCGCGAGGGGGGTTGGCGAGCGAAGCGAGCAGGGGGGGACCCCCTAGTTTTAATATAAAATATCTCCTGTGTTTCTTAACCGATTTGGATTATTAATTTTCACAGAATTTATAAAGTTATCCATTGTTTTAACTCCTATTTTTACATTTTCTAAATAACAGACATGTGGACTCGGCTGTTGAAGCTGATTTATGTGGTCGGAGATGCTTCTTTCTGCCTGTTACATACTTTTGCACAAATCAATTATACCCTTTTTTACCCATTTTATGGGTTCAGGGTATAAAAATAATGCAATATTTTAGACATGCTTTCAAAACAAAGTTTTCTTATATTTTGTAGCCACAGATAACAGAGAGAAGAACAAAGATGAAGAAATATAACTGTAAATGGTACTCACTGCAAGCAGCATGCACAGCTGAGCGAATATATGCTGCAAAACAAAGAGCGGCTTAAAGCTTGATCAGCGCGCGCGTCGCTCTTATGACTGCCGCTAGATATAACATAATTTGAATGCAATCATGCGTCTTTGTTGTTGCCCATTTACGCTCACTCTTTTGTTTATGCCCGCTTTGCATGTCAAACATAAATCTTAATCTCCCTATCTCCTCCGCACTCACTAAGCTAAGCTAACCATAACTAAGAGGCTGCAGTTAAGGGAATTGCATTGCCTAATTTACACCACCCATACATAGCTCTTAAGTGCAAGCGTTGTATGTATGAGCTCGGGATCTGCTGCTTAGAGGAATAACTGTAATGCTCTTTCCAACATTATGTTTTTACATACAATGGTAAGGGAATTGGTTATGCATTTTAGTTCATATTTAATGTGAACAAGGAAAGTTACTTTTCGTTTCAGTGAATTTTTTAATAATGTTTATATTAAGGATAATAATAACATCGAAAGTTACTTTTTGAATCAGTGAGTTTTTCAATATTCTGATTTTCGTATTATATATACATATATACATTCCTTTAAAATACGAATATATATAAGTTCATTTAAAATACGTATTTTATGATAAGTTATAATAAAATTTAATTGCTATTATTTAAATATTTAAATAACGATCAACGTATTTAAATTTCTTTTGTTGTTTTTTAAACACAAGAAAATTAAGTAGATTTTCGACTTAATAATTGAAGCAACATTATTTATAGTTGTCTTCTATTTTTTATATTATATATTAGTTATATAGACGCTGCCTTAGTGCATTTAAAAATCAAATAAAACTAAGCAGTCTGAATATTCTATTAAATTAATATAAGTTGGTATATTCAATTTTATTGAATTCTATACTTTGTATAGACGCTGTAGCGTTGTACAGTGAATTCAATTTTTGACTTATTTTGAAGTATTTATTTATTTATAATACTTACTTTAAATTAAGTTATTAATTTGCTTTGTTGTTTTTATTTTTTTTTTAAATTAATAAGTCGATTTTAGACTTAATAATTGAAACAACATTTTATATAGTTGTCTTCTATTTTGCATTTTATATAATAGTTATATAGACGCTGCTTTAGCTCATTTAAAAATCAAATAAAAATAAGCAGTCTGAATATTCTATTAAAAGTATAAGTTGGTATATTCAACTTTATTGAATTTTATACTTATGATTAGACGCTGTATCGTTGTAACAATCGTTTTACTGTGAAGTCAATTGACTCACAGCCAAATTAAAATATGTCTATTGAAACTTTAGATATTAGTGGTGTTTTGGTGCCGCATTCAGTTGTTGCCATAATTGGTGATGGAGCCTGCCTTTTTAGATCTATTTCCTACCTTTTATTTGGTAGGCAAGGCTTCCATGGCACCATACGCCAACATATTGTTGAACATGTTGTAACCAACTGGCAAATTTTTGCTTGCTTCAGCATAAACTTAAATGGAGAGTGTTATAGCTCTTCTGAACAATATGAGTGCGATATGTCAAATTCAAATACGTATGGTACTGCATGTGAGCTTCAAGCAGCAGCAGAAATTTATGCTGTAAATTTTCAAGTTTTTCAAAATGGAAATTTATTACAAGCATTTGGAAATAATATTCATCCTGTAAAAAGATTTAGTTTTACCGGTCCATTAATGAATGGACATTTTGATATGTTAAAAATCCTGTTAAAAGACGTAGTCGATTCACCGGCAAAACACAAAAAAAAGGTAAAAAAACGTTCATTTGAAAAAAATAGTGATATCAATAGGGGTAAGAGCATAGAAGCATCAAAAAGATATCGTGTTAATAATCCTGATGTTATTAGAGTTGTAGTGAGAAGTACATAACTAACGTTAGAGGTAAAATAGTTATTCTAGAATAAACTCATGTATTTTCGTTGACTTTCAATATGTATTTGGAAACGAAAGATCGATGTTTGTCAAAGAGTTGGCATTTATGCAAGCTGGGTTCGTCACACCCAATTTTTTTCACTTTAAATCACCCTAACACATAAGGGAGCTGGATGAAGTGACTAGGAAAACCTTAAAGATAACCAAACAGTATGTGGACGGCTTAGATTGGTCTGAAGTTACATCTCTTATCTAAGTCTTGGCGAAATACTAAAGCCATTGAATAGTTACGCAACTGTAATAGTAAGAGGAAGAGTTAAAAATAAGTTCTTAAGTAAATTTTTACACACAAAAATAATTGATTTAAATCTTGAACAGAGCTTACCGCAATATCCAAACTTCTTTACAAATTGTAGAATACACAAGAACATAGTTAATCAATGTGCACTAAATAATTTATTTAAATTATTTCTTATCTTAGAAAACTTTCAGTTTGAGGTATCTGAAAATGAAAATGTTCATGCTAGTATACTTGAATAAAATAAAAATTATTTTCTTATTAATTTCATCATGTTTCTATTTATTAATTAAGGGGTACATAATCTATATATATAAAAGAGTTTGTCCTGATGAGAATGGAAGAGCCACAGCCTAAACGAAAAGAGCTAGAAGGCTGAAATTTTCTTACAATTTTCCATGCAGGTAGGAGGTGAGCACTAAGAAGGGAATTTTTATTTGGACAACTCCTTCAAGTACCTCCTATACGATTTGGAGCACTTTTTACCCATTTTAAAAAACAAATTACAATTACAACACGTACCCATTCCACTACTGTCGCCTGATTGTCGCACAAGCTGAGAGTTTGATCGCGAGCGAGAATACCAAAACAAAACAAATACGCAGTGACGCCTTTGCGTCGCACAAGCAAAGTCATAATAAAAGGTTCGTACACTTGCAAAAAAGAAACGGATTTCCGCTTCTTAATGAATAAGTGCATACACAATTAAGTGAACAATGCGCTTGAAAATAATTTTCATAATTTTATGTACATGTATCACTTCGCACAGTGCACATATTTTCTTTCAAATTTGTGTGCCTTTGACAATTGATTTACGACCCAAGTAGCGTTTGTTGTTGTTGTAAGTGTTGTTGTTGGGCCCGCACTGCTACTTTTTGTTGGTGTCATTGATTTAAAAAAAAAACAACAACAACATAACAAAACTTGGTGCGTCTAGAAAAATTTCCCACACCAGAATAAGTTATGGGGGTAGATTCGCCTTTTGCTGCTTATATAACTTAGACAAAACGTAACACACTAACATTATTGATATATTATTGATATACAATTTCGAATAAGCAAAGGGCGTTCACATAAGCGAGCGTGTTGCTCTTATGATAATCAGATAATTTGAAATCTCGCTCCGATCATGCTCCTTTGTTGTAGCTCATTTACGTTCACTCTCTATTTTATTAATTAATTAGTTAATTAAAGCTAAAGGCAATATACAATTCACTTAACTGCAGCCTCTTAGATATGTTTTGCGTTGATTCAATGCGTGCTCTTTGTTTGACTTGCAGAGCGCGCGCATACATAAGAGAGTTAGCCGAAGAAGACAACAACGAAGGCGCATGATCGGAGCGAGATTTAAAAATAATTTGTCATCTAGCGCCGAACATGAAGAGCGATGCGCGAGCGTGTTCAAGTTTTAAGCTGCCTCTTTGGGTTTTGGACCAACAGCGCTCAATTCATGATGCAGGTGTTGAATTGCCGACTGTCAGCACAACACGACAATGAGCGAATCTGAAAACAAGTAAGAAGGCTTTAGTCGAGAAATCCCGACTAAAAGATACCCTGAACCCGTGCATTAAAATTACTTGCAGAAGTGATTTTTTCTTGACTTCATTTTAATATAAAATATCTCCTGTGTTTCTTAACCGATTTGGATTATTAATTTTCACAGAATTTATAAAGTTATCCATTGTTTTAACTCCTATTTTTACATTTTCTAAATAACAGACATGTGGACTCGGCTGTTGAAGCTGATTTATGTGGTCGGAGATGCTTCTTTCTGCCTGTTACATACTTTTGCACAAATCAATTATACCATTTTTTACCCATTTTATGGGTTCAGGGTATAAAAATAATGTAATATTTTAGACATGCTTTCAAAACAAAGTTTTCTTATATTTTGTAGCCACAGATAACAGAGAGAAGAACAAAGATGAAGAAATATAACTGTAAATGGTACTCACTGCAAGCAGCATGCACAGCTGAGCGAATATATGCTGCAAAACAAAGAGCGGCTTAAAGCTTGATCAGCGCGCGCTCGCTCTTATGACTGCCGCTAGATATAACATAATTTGAATGCAATCATGCGTCTTTGTTGTTGCCCATTTACGCTCACTCTTTTGTTTATGCCCGCTTTGCATGTCAAACATAAATCTTAATCTCCCTATCTCCTCCGCACTCACTAAGCTAAGCTAACCATAACTAAGAGGCTGCAGTTAAGGGAATTGCATTGCCTAATTTACACCACCCATACATAGCTCTTAAGTGCAAGCGTTGTATGTATGAGCTCGGGATCTGCTGCTTAGAGGAATAACTGTAATGCTCTTTCCAACATTATGTTTTTACATACAATGGTAAGGGAATTGGTTATGCATTTTAGTTCATATTTAATGTGAACAAAGAAAGTTACTTTTCGTTTCAGTGAATTTTTTAATAATGTTTATATTAAGGATAATAATAACATCGAAAGTTACTTTTTGAATCAGTGAGTTTTTCAATATTCTGATTTTCGTATTATATATACATATATACATTCATTTAAAATACGAATATATATAAGTTCATTTAAAATACGTATTTTATGATAAGTTATAATAAAATTTAATTGCTATTATTTAAATATTTAAATAACGATCAACGTATTTAAATTTCTTTTGTTGTTTTTTAAACACAAGAAAATTAAGTAGATTTTCGACTTAATAATTGAAGCAACATTATTTATAGTTGTCTTCTATTTTTTATATTATATATTAGTTATATAGACGCTGCCTTAGTGCATTTAAAAATCAAATAAAACTAAGCAGTCTGAATATTCTATTAAATTAATATAAGTTGGTATATTCAATTTTATTGAATTCTATACTTTGTATAGACGCTGTAGCGTTGTACAGTGAATTCAATTTTTGACTTATTTTGAAGTATTTATTTATTTATAATACTTACTTTAAATTAAGTTATTAATTTGCTTTGTTGTTTTTATTTTTTTTTTAAATTAATAAGTCGATTTTAGACTTAATAATTGAAACAACATTTTATATAGTTGTCTTCTATTTTGCATTTTATATAATAGTTATATAGACGCTGCTTTAGCTCATTTAAAAATCAAATAAAAATAAGCAGTCTGAATATTCTATTAAAAGTATAAGTTGGTATATTCAACTTTATTGAATTTTATACTTATGATTAGACGCTGTATCGTTGTAACAATCGTTTTACTGTGAAGTCAATTGACTCACAGCCAAATTAAAATATGTCTATTGAAACTTTAGATATTAGTGGTGTTTTGGTGCCGCATTCAGTTGTTGCCATAATTGGTGATGGAGCCTGCCTTTTTAGATCTATTTCCTACCTTTTATTTGGTAGGCAAGGCTTCCATGGCACCATACGCCAACATATTGTTGAACATGTTGTAACCAACTGGCAAATTTTTGCTTGCTTCAGCATAAACTTAAATGGAGAGTGTTATAGCTCTTCTGAACAATATGAGTGCGATATGTCAAATTCAAATACGTATGGTACTGCATGTGAGCTTCAAGCAGCAGCAGAAATTTATGCTGTAAATTTTCAAGTTTTTCAAAATGGAAATTTATTACAAGCATTCGGAAATAATATTCATCCTGTAAAAAGATTTCGTTTTACCGGTCCATTAATGAATGGACATTTTGATGTTTATATTTCTTTACAGGAAGTATTAACTCAAGAATCTGATACTTCAAGTGAATGTATAAATGAAAATGTTAAAAATCCTGTTAAAAGACGTAGTCGATTCACCGGCAAAACACAAAAAAAGGTAAAAAAACGTTCATTTGAAAAAAATAGTGATATCAATAGGGGTAAGAGCATAGAAGCATCAAAAAGATATCGTGTTAATAATCCTGATGTTATTAGAGTTGTAGTGAGAAGACATACGACTAATAATCCTGTATCTGTACAAGGCAGGAAAAGTTAAACTTTCACAAAATGAAAGTTTGTCTGATCCACTTAAAAGCTTAATAATTGGTGGACATCCCAAGCATGATCATTTCATTGATCGTATAAGAAAGTATAACAGCTGCTTTCAAATGACTTCTTTTAGAAGTACAAAAACTATAAATGAAAGTTGGTCAACTTTTAAAGTCCAAGGACAAGTGTATCACCTAATTGGTAGTGTCCGACTTTTGCCAAATGAAGAATTCAAATTTATTTTGTTGGTGATGATGAAAAGGAAGCTCAACTACGTTGCAAAAATATTTCAAATGTTGATTGTAGCGTAGTAAAGGATCTTCAATGTATGTTTCATCATCATAATCGTTATGTTAAAGATCTAAAAATGGATCTCAATAAAATACCAACAAGTACTAGAGACTATAAATTGATTATACATGCTGATCGAACACCCGCTGGTGCTCACAAAGGGCTTTACAATGCACCTCAATCAAGCGAAGTAGCTTTAGTTATTGTTGGTCAGCAATTTGAAAAGCGCGATATTATTATTGAAAGCAATAAAAATAAATTACATCGTATAAGTGAGGTACATCGAACACACGATGCCTTACAGTACCCTTTGCTATTTCCTTATGGCGAAGATGGCTATTCAGTGGATATACCACAATGGAATCCATTATTAAACAAGTAGAAACGTTGCAGTCGGACGCAACCGACTGCGGCATACTCGATACCAGTATTAAACCGGTAAAAAGAGGCCTGATTGCAAAGGGGTACGGATGCGGCAGGGGTGTACGCTACCTTAAAGATTCTCCGATGCAGATGGTGATGCCACCAGCTATATTCCTTCCAAATTTGGTGACTCTAGCTCAAAGTTTGTAAAATGTAGTGACAGGGGGGGGCTGGAGGCAGTATGGGTAGTTGAGGCATCAAAATTTTTGTTGCAGATCTTTGTGAAATGTCAATTGCTATCTTCATACCAAATTTGGTGACTCTAGCTCGAAATTTGTAATAAGTGTGGAAAGGGGGGCTGGGGGCGGTATGGGTGGGCGAGGCATCCAGATTTTTGATGCAGATCTATGTGGAATGTCAATTGCTATCTACATACCAAATTTGGTGACTCTAGCTCAAAGTTTGTAAAAGGTGGGGAAAGGGGGGCTGAGGGTGGATTGGGTAGTTGTGGCATCAAAATTTTTGTTCCAGATCTTTGTGAAATGTCAATTGCTATCTTCATACCAAATTTGGTGACTCTAGGTCGAAGTTTGTAAAATGTGGGGAAAGGGGGGGGGCTGGGGGCGGTATGGGTGGGCGTGGCATCCAAATTTGTAATGCAGATCTTTGTGGAATGTCAATTGCTATCTTCATACCAAATTTGGTGACTCTAGCTCGAAAATTGTAAAAAGTGGTGAAAGGGGGGCGAAATGGAGGGCGTGGCTCCAAAACTTTGATGTAGATTTTTGGGGGTCGTTGCCAGCTATCTTCCCACCAAATTTGGAGGCTCTAGCTCCACAACTCTGGAAGATACACGCATTCACGTTTTTGACGAAGCGTTGGGGTGGATGGGGGCGGCTAGGGCAGTATCGGTGGGCGTGGTATCCAAACTTTTGGTGCAGTTTTTAGGGGGTCATCATCACCTATCTTGGCACCAAATTTGGTGGCTATAGCTCAAAAACTGTGCGAGATATAGCCATTTCTGATTTCAAAATGCGGGGGGGCTGGGGGCGTAATGGGTGGGCGTGGCTCCAAAACTTTGATGCAGTTTTTTGGGGGTCGTTGCCAGCTATCTTCCCACCAAATTTGGAGGCTCTAGCTCCACAACTCTGGAAGATACACGCATTCACGTTTTTGACGAAGCGTTGGGGTGGATGGGGGCGGCTAGGGCAGTATCGGTGGGCGTGGCATCCAAACTTTTGGTGCTGTTTTTAGGGGGTTATCATCACCTATCTTGGCACCAAATTTGGTGGCTATAGCTCAAAAACTGTGGGAGATATGGGCTATTTTGACTTTAAAATTCGGGGGGGCTGGGGGCGGAATGGGGGGGCGTGGCTCCAAAATTTTTGATGCAGTTTTTTGGGGGTTGCTAATAGCTATCTTCTTACCAAATTTGGTATTTATAGCTGTAAGGATGTGCGAAATATGTGGATTTATCGGTTTTGAGTTATCGAATTTATCGATTTGCCAGCCCCCCAGTTATCGTAGAACCCTAATCTTGACACTTTAATTTACTATCCCATAGATAAAGAGAATTGGAAAGTTTCAAGTCTCTAGCTTGAAGGGTGTGGAAAAAACTTGCAACCATACGGACGGACAGACGGACAGACACCATGACGGACATTGCACAAAACCAATATACTCTTTACCTTCGGTATCGAGTATAAAAAGGAGGAACCAAAAAAAATGATATCTGGTTTAAGCTTTACAGCTATAAAATAATGATTCGTCAATCTGAGATAAATCATTTAATTTATTGTCGTTCCCTTTATAGTCAGTTTTTGGTTGATATGTATGCTAAAATTTAAACAGAAAGGTTAAATTATATCCGCTACAATCAAGCGAAACTCAGAGCAGATAGCTGTATACATCTACAGGATGCAATAGGACAACAAGATGTTGTCGCAGCTCAACTTAGTCAGATGGTAATTTTACCATCTTCTTTTACAAGATCTGCACGATATACGCATGAAAAGACTCAAGATGCTATGACATATGTTCGCCATTATGAGCGACCAGATCTTTTCATAACATTCACATGCAATCCACAATGGTATGACATAAAAAGTGTTTTATTACCGGGTCAAAAACCGCATGATCGTCACGATATTATAGCTCGAGTTTTTCATTTAAAAGTTAAAGCTTTAATGTCACTATTGACAAAAGGTTCTTTGTTTGGAAGCGTGCAATGTTTCGTGTACTCTGTGGATGGGCAAAAGCGGGGCTTTCCACATATACATATTCTTCTTTGGTTAGAAAATAAAATAAGACCAGATAAAATCGTTAAAATTATCTGTGCCGAAATACCAAACGCAGACGAGGATCCTTTGTTATTTAACATTGTTAAGTCAAATATGATTCATGGTCCTTGGGGTGCATTTAATAATAAATCGCCATGCATGAAAAAAAAAGGTTTTCTCGACAATTACTTAAAGAAACTGTGACTGGAAAAGATAGTTACCCACTATATCGTAGAAGAGCGATAAAAGATGGTGGTAATGCAATTAATATAAATGGTAATTGCATAGATAATCGTTGGGTTGTGCCTTATAACTGTGTACTATTGAGAACATTTGAAGCTCACATAAATGTTGAGTATTGTAGTTCTGTAAAGTCTATTAAATACATTTGTAAATATGTTAACAAGGGCAGTTAATTTAGAAAATGGTCAACGGATATATTTAAACCCCAATAATCCGCAACAATTACTTGACAGATTAAGCACTACACCCAAAACCACTTTACTAGCCTTCTTTGAGCTCTGCACACGTGATGAGTTTGCAAGAACGCTTCTATATTGTGAAGTTCCATCGTATTTTACATGGAACAATTAAGAATTTCAAAGAAGAAAACGAGGGCATTATGTACCAAATTTTCCTGGAGTTAAAAGAGATTCAGCTTTGGGAAGAGTTTACACTATTCATCCCAATAATACAGAATGTTTTTATTTAAGACTTTTATTACATTTTGTAAGGGGCCCAACTTCATTTTTAAATTTAAAAACCGTTAATGGTATAGCATACGCATCATTTCAATTGGCGTGTAAAGCTCTAGGACTACTAGAAGATGATAAGCACTGGGATTCAACTATAGCCGAAGCTGTCATATGTCAAAATCCTACAAAACTGTGAGAACTTTTTGCAATAATGTGAGTATTTTGTCAAATTTCAGATGCTCTTAAACTTTGGAATACTTATAAAGAGAGTTTCTCAGAATATATTTTAAGAGCCTTTCATTTTTCACAAGACAGAAATATTGATGAAAGTATTGTGAATAATGTATTAAATAAATGTCTTATTTACATTGAAGATATTGTACTGTCTATTGGTGGTCAAAACTTGACTTACTATGGACTTCCACTACCAATTAGATCCGAGGAAATTATTCCAAATATTGAATATCATAGAGAAACAAATTATGAAAATTGCGATAATTTTGTTGTTAATAATGAGCTACTCCTAACTGCTGAGCAAAAACAAGTATACGAAAAGGTACTACATAGCGTTGAAGCAGAAAAGGGAGAAATCTATTTTTTAGATGCACCTGGTGGAACAGGTAAAACGTATCTTTTGAATTTATTATTGGCAAAGGTACGGCAAAGAAAAAAAAATTGCATTGGCCGTTGCTTCTTCCGGTATCGCAGCCACTTTACTTAATGGTGGTCGCACAGCGCATTCTACACTTAAGATTCCATTTAATTTGATTCATTTAGAAACACCACATTGCTCAATTTCAAAGCAATCTAATATTGCTACTGTGCTCAAAGATTGCAAGCTTATTGTTTGGGATGAGTGTACTATGGGCCATAAAGGTGCTTTTGAAGCTGTAGATCGATCTTTGAAAGACATTCGAGATAGTGAATACTTAATGGGTGGCATAACTGTTCTCTTAGCTGGTGATTTTCGACAAACTCTCCCAGTGATCCCCAGAGGAACAAAAGCAGATGAAATAAATGCGTGCTTAAAGTCTTCAATTTTGTGGCCCAAAATACAGAAAATTGCATTAACGAAGAATATGCGAGTGCACTTAAAAGGTGATAGCATAGCTGGTGAATTTGCAGAAATGCTTCTTCAAATAGGAAATGGATTATTTCCAACCCATGATGGCAAAATAACTTTACCATCAACTTTGTGTCATGTTGTGAAAAGTATTGAAGAGCTAACTCTAAAAATATTTCCGGATATTTATTTATTTATTTATTTATTTATTTATTGTCAGCTAAGAGCAGCTGACATTAAAATGAAATCAAAATAAATTTAAATTAAAAAATAGTTAAAATAATTTAAAATAAAATTATAGATTAATATATAAATCTGAAAATATAATCAAAAGTTAACGTTAAAGCTCTGGGAAATTCAATAAAAATTGAGTAGTCCAACATTTGTTGCGAGGATTGGGAAAAACCCAGAAAAACCCAATCAGACCAGCATTAGATTAGTAGTTAGTGGTTACGATTAGATAAAGCAAAAAGGATCGATCTTTTTAGTACTGGAGATGAGGCCTCCAAGGAGACAAGAGAATAAAGTTTGTTATAGTCAGAACATATAACACGAAATGGTTCATGAATTAAATAGTTGCTGAAGCAACGATCAAGGCTAAGGGGTAAAAAGTTACGTGAAGATCTAATTGGGACATTAAATTTAATTCGACTCAAAAGAACTGATGAGTCGATTTCACCATTAAGTAGGTTAGTAATAAATAATACTCCATGCATAGTTCTACGGTTTAACAGGGAGGGAAGATTAATCAAAAGGAGTCTACTTGAATACGGGGGTAAGTCTACTCCAGGAACCCAGTTAAAACTTCTAAGGGCAAATAGAAGAAATTTCTTCTGCACAGATTCAATTCTATCCTGGTGAATCGAGTATTGTGGGGACCACACACAAGATCCATACTCCAGGATGGGACGTACTAGGGATGTATAAAGCGTTTTAGTGGTGTAGGGATCATTAAACTCTTTCGACCACCGCTTGATGAAGCCAAGGACATTAATGGCCTTATTGACCATATACGAAATATGAGCGTCAAACTTTAATTTAGGATCAAGAATAATGCCTAAATCTTTAATTTCAAACACGCGGTCAAGTGGTGAAGCATCAAGCAAGTAGTGAGCAGTATGAGGGGTACTTCTACAAAAAGACATGACTTTACATTTTGAACTATTTAAATTTAGTAAGATAGTACGACACCAGTCTGACAAAGCACCCAAATCCGACTGAAGTAAATTACACAGGGAAGCGTCATTATAGGTGAAACATAGCTTCACATCATCAGCAAACATATACACAAAAGAGTTAGTAATAACAGCTGGGAGATCGTTAATAAATAAATTAAATAGCAAAGGACCAAGGTGACTACCCTGGGGAACACCAGAGGTAACAAAAATAGGTTTAGATACAGACGATTTAAAAACAACTTTTTGTGTTCGGCCACACAAGTACTCCGTAAGCCACAATAAAAGTTTTGATGGAAATCCAATAATATTCAATTTATGAAGCAACAGAGAATGACTTACAGAATCAAATGCCTTACTAAAATCGGTGTAAACAACGTCAGTTTGCATTTTTTCCTGAAACCCTTTGATAACAAGCGAAGTGAATTCAAGAAGGTTAGTGGTAGTAGATCTACGCCTAACAAAACCATGTTGATAAGGCGATATAATTGAACTACATCCGTGTTGCAGTTGAGAACATACAATTTTTTCAAAGACTTTTGGTATGGCAGACAACTTAGATATACCCCTATAATTTTTAACGTTTGATTTTGAAGAATTTTTATGGAGTGGAACTATAAAGGATTCCTTCCATATATCAGGGAACACGGTTGAATCAACAGACAAGTTAAATAATTTATTTAATGGCGCACAAAGAGAATCCGCGCAGTATCTAAGAATACAACCTGGCACTCCATCAGGACCAGGCAAGTAACCAGGTTTAATAGAGTTAAATTCACTCAGGAGCGTAGACTCAGTAATTACTGGGACATATATGCAATTTGACGTTTGTACTTGAAAAGGATAGGAATTACTAATACTATACATATTCGATGAGTATACTGATTGAAAATACTCAGCAAATAGATCGGCTACTGCCTGATCAGAACTTGCTTTTGTATCATCTAGGTATACTGAGGATGGCAAGCAAGAAGACTTACGTTTAGAGTTAACAAATTTATAAAACTGTTTAGGGTCACGTGAAAAGTTTAGTCTACAACGATTAAGATAATTATTATAACAAGATGTGTTAACAGAAAGAAAACTAGATTTTGTTATAACTGCAAGAACGACTGATAAGAGCGGACAAGAGCGGGGAGGACTGACGTTGGAGAGCGAGAGCAAGAAAATAGACAAAGTGCTTGGCGTTAGCAGACGAAATTACAGAATATACAAAAGCAAATATAAGTATGTATGGATGTTAGTGTGTTGTCTGTAATTTTAAGCAATGCAGCGGCTGTTCGACTACAAATTAAAATCAAATATTAAGCCGGCAATTTTATAGCTATACACGTAAATACATACAAAGTACACTTGCGATCACTTTACTAAATGTTTACAAATGTTACCAATGAGAACACCGTTCACAATCACAAGAAAACAGATAATTTACTGGGAGCACGCAAAAACACGACCGTCACCAACGAAAGTTAGTTAGTATATATTACAAATATCTCTCAAAAATCACTCGAATGGTTTTCAGAACGTGCTATTTTGACTGCGAGAAATGACAATGCATTGGAAATAAACCAGTTTTTATTAAAATCATTTCAAAGTGAAGAAATGAATATAACTCTATTGATTCTGTGATTGAAATCGAAGATGCAGTTCATGACCCCGTCGATTTTCTTAATTCATTAAATCCGGCTGGCCTGCCTCAACATAAATTAACTTTAAAGATTGTTTCACCTGTAATGTTGATTCGCAACTTGAAACCGCCAAAACTGTGCAATGGTACAAGATTGCAAGTTAAAGTCCTTCATAAGAATGTTGTCGAAGTAATTATCTTTACTGGCAATAGTATAGGGGAAACGGTTTTTATACCGAGAATTCCATTAATACCTTCTGATTCTGAATTGCCAATTCAATTTAAAAGATTGCAATTTCCTTTAAAATTTTGCTTTGCCTTAACAATTAATAAATCACAGGGACAAACTCTTAAATTAGCCGGACTAGACTTAAGACACGATTGTTTTTCTCATGGCCAATTTTATGTAGCCTGCTCAAGAGTCAGTTCACCAAAAAGTTTATTTGTATTAGCACCGGAAAACAAACAATGTCGTTTATAAAGAAGCTCTTAAAGTTGTTAATAATTGCAAATTAAATTCAATAAGTGGATAAGGCCTACTGGGGAACCACAATATTCTCTACCTCAATGGTGGCGTGGAAAAGAGAATATTAAATAGTTTGCTTAAATATTTTGTGAAATATTTTCTAATTTATTTATTTTGTATCTATCTTCTATTGCTAAAATTTATATAAACTATCCGCGCAGCGAAGTAAGCGGGCCACTTACTAGTAATAATAATCAAATAAACTACACAACTTAACCCAAACTATCTCTTTTATTCGTTTTGAAGTCAATGCAGGATATAAGATTTTCCTAGGACTTGACCAAAATAAAAGCAGATATATATAAAAACAAAGATTAGAAAGGGATGGCGCTAAACATTTAAATGTCAAGCACAAAGGACTGGAAAATAGTATTCATCTTAAGGATGAAGGGGACCAATCAATTAACATTCCACCTGCATTTCATAGACGCTCGTGTAGAGGATCGTGTAAGGGGCGTGGCTTATTAAATTAATACAAGCAGGATCACTGGGTGTGGCTTATTAAATTAATACAATCAGGATCACTTTCCCCTTCTAACACACATTCTCCTTCTAACACTTTCTCTCCTTAACTATTTCCCCATCTAACACACATTCCCTTCTAAAACTTTCCCCCTCTAACTCTTTCCTCCTCTAACACATATTTTCCTTCTAACACTTTCTCTCCCTAACTCTTCCCCCCTAATTTTAATTCAAATCTACAAGTATAAATACTCTTGTTTAGAAGCAATGTATTGATCTTGCTGCTGCTGCTGTTGTTGCGTAAGAACATCCCCATCCCTTGTTCACAGAACCCCACGAATCTATTTGTTCTTGTTCTTGTTGTTGTTGCTGTTGACCATAACAATGCAACGTACATCGAACAAGCGCTCGCTTTTCGCTCCTTTGCACACTGCTCCTCATGAGCATAAACATTCATTCTTTATTGCTTGCTTATAGGTGTACAATGCAACGAACATTTAACAGGCGCACACTTGAATCCAGATACTATGAGCACGGATTCTCACAGATGCTGTTGATAAAGTTGTGGCCTAGGAATGTCAGCCCTGTGTTCTCCACCCTAGTCTAATTAAAGGGGGACACGATCATTGGAAAAAGGTCATAAATTATAATATTGTAGGGGTAGCCGCAAGTTCATTTGTCCAGTCAGTTGTTAGATACATACTCACATACTTATTCACCCAACTGATTAACAGCTTCAGCTTACTATAGTACTATATAAGTAAAACGAACGTTAAAAAGCAATTTGAATTATATAGAATAGCCTAGTTCGCATGCATATATGCTATTCTAATGTCAATTTGAATTTCAAATAGTTGATTAAATAATTTATTTTCACTTACAATCTATTTAAGCCTACATATGCTATTCTATTGTCAAATTTAATTTCAAATAGTTGATTGAATAATTTATTTTCATTTACAATCTATTTAAGCCTACATAATACGTAATATACGATGCACACGTTCGCGCTACCACACCTATCTATATCTAGCTCCTGTGAAAATTGTAGTCTTTGGCCTGATGGGTTTTCTGCTGCATGGTGAGAACTTTTTCGAGTATTTTACATTGTTCTTAAAGGCATGGCAAACACATGCTATAACCCTCACGGTAAGTAAAAAACTCATTAGGTTGAGATGTGTGCTGGCGTTGAAATTCTAAGTATGCATTGACTTCTCTATGACTTTGACTTCTCTTTCTGTCGACACTCTAGTACTCAGATAGCTTGCAAGATGCGGTTAATTTTGCCAAAAACGGCAGTATCCCGTTTCGTAAGTCCTCCATAAGTGCTCAATACTCGCTTCAGTCAAATAATAGAGCCGTTATTTACGCACTTCTTCTGCAAGTTGGCTCGGCGTACATGTGTCACATTTTCGGCAAGTTTGCGTGCAAGATAAAGATACAGAAGTTCAGCTTTGCCCTGCCACTTAGTCTGGCAACGCCGGGGACGGTTTGTGTTGCTACATTATTAGCGCAGATGCGCGCCACCAATATATGTTCATTGCATGGCCTTATACCGGACTACTTGACGCTGCATGCAATTGGAGACGATCTGCAAGAATTGGGCACTCGGAGCTTGGAATATGCTCTGTGGCTGTGGCCACTTTGGTGGCTGGCACAAATCTGGACTTGCCTGCATATCTGGCAGGCCCGAAATAATAAGAACGCACCCACCGAGAAGCTGTTCGTGTGTCCCTGGTACTGTGGTTTGTTGGTGGATCAGTGCTCCATAATGAATCGAAGCATCGTTGATTGGAGCGATGAGTACGTGACTATTAAGGTATACGAAAATGAGTGGATGGAATCCTTTTACTCTGCTCATTATTTTCATTAATTGTACACAACGTACGTATATTAATATGAATGTGCATTCATAAATCGGACTTAAAATTCATGCTAATGAATTTTTATTCTCGTTACCAAAGGTAAAGAGTATATTGGGTTTTTGCATAGTCCGTCATGGTGTCTATCCGTCTGTCCGTCCGTATGAACGCAATTTTTTCGACACCCTTCAAGCTAAAGACTTGAAACTTTGCGAAAATCTTTTTCTATGGCCGAGAAAGATAAGGTGTCAAGATTGAGGTTCTATGATAACTGAGGGGCTGGCAAATTGTTAATTCGATAACTCAAAATCGATAAATCTACCTATTTCGCACATCCTTACAGCTAGAACTAACAAATTTGGTGAGAAGATAGCTACTGAAAATACCCAAAAAGCTGCATCAATAATTGAAGAAGCATTGGAGTATATCCTGACCCAAAGTAGGAATACTGCTAACACGCCTTCCATACCAGGAGATTTGTCAGGCTGGAAAGTTTAAACTTCCCATTTTATTATCTCCGAAGTGACTTTAAAGTTGGAATATTCTTGTATTATAAAAGGCGAAGAGCTAGGCTTTGAGTGATTTGTTCTGGACTGATTGTCCGTATTTATAGCTAATGTTTACATGTACATATTCTTATGGCTAGGTAAGGTTAACATAAGTGTGAAGAGTTACTTATCTAGTTCTAATGTATAACTTATCTAACGGTTAATAGTATTGATCTGTGTTCTTCTTACGCAGCAGTTCGGTTGTGCGTGCAAGCTCAGCTTAGCTTGAACTTGAAAGCTTAAAGCTCCTAACTCTAATTGACATGTGTTGATGCATGATGAAATAAGTATAAGGTGGTCTCGTCGGCAAAAGCTGTCCCTTAGCGTATGCTAGCAATAAGTGCGAGTGAAACGCACACTTTACAGTGAGCGTGAATGAAACGGTAGGATATTGTGTTCATTAACCCTTAGCTGGTCCCTGGGGTTTAAAATAGCCCAATATAAAACAAAGCGGTGAAGTGAGTTTTTATAGTTTTATTTTTAATAATTTTGAATTAGCAATAAGTCGTTGTTTTTTCGCTGCACAACACATTTCGGTGCATGAATAAACTTCACACCCATTACATGCTTGCGGCAAAAATTAAAGTAACTCATTTATTGTTTCTGCTTAAGGGTTAAGTGTTGAGAAAACATTCGTCCGCACACAACCTTCCGCGTCAACAAGCAAGCATGCACTGAAGCTAAGGGACAAAAACGAGATAGCTTCGGCTGCCGACGAGACCACCTTATACTTATTTCATCATGTGTTGATGCTTAGGTTTAAAGCTTTGGCACAGTGGGCTTATGTACATTTGCTTTCGGCTAATTATGTTGATATTTTACTACACTTGACAGCTCTTCTCGTTAGCAATGTACACCTGATATTAATAACAATTTATATTAAAATTTGAAAAGTTTTATTTAGTTTTTTAGAAGCTTGGATAAAATATTAATCTTTTGTGAGATTTTCATCCAGTTCGGTTTTGAAACACGGAATATGTCAGGGAATAATGTTTTAAGATACAAAAAAGGTTTCCATATAAAAATATTATTTCAAATCTGGGACTTGCACGACAGCAATATGACATGGCTGTCTAATATATAGCTCGTTGGCCACGTTCACTCCCGTAGTAAAGATTTAAAATAAAATGAATTGGCCGATTTCAACAATTCATCTTACCAACAAACAGTACATAGTTTTCCTCTTTGTTAAAAATTAGATCCATGTTTGTGTTTACTGCGTAATGTATAATAGCCATCATTGTTCAAAACCTTGATAGTATTGCCGTTAGGCGTACAATCATTTCTTAAATGTCTTGTCGTTAATCACTTATTGCATGTTATTTCGTTTTCATTTTGTTTTGTTGTGTTCGAGCCGGTTTGACTGCAGAGTATCCGACACCGAACTCTGTCGTGGATTTTCAAAAAGCTCGTTATGGCTAAACTTTAAATACTTAACTTTTGTGCTCCAGGTTAAATCTAAACCTATTTGAGCTTTCGAATAGTTGTTACGAAAAGTTCCTGGCTCTCATTTTAATACTCAATACCGAAGGGAAAGAGTATATTGGGTTTGTGCAATGTCCGTCATGGTGTCCGTCCATCTGTCCGTCTGTCTGTCTGTCCGTCCGTCTGTATGAACGCAACTTTTTTTCACACCATTCAAGCTAGAGACTTGAAACTTTCCAAATATCTTTTCCTGTGGGCGGGACAGATATAGTGTCAAGATTGGGGTTCTACGATAACTGGGGGGCTGGCAAATCGATAAGTTCGATAACTCAAAATCGAAAAATTCACCTAATTCCCTCATCTTAAAACTACCAAATTTAATGAGAAGATAGCTGCTACTAGCAACTCCCAAACAGCTGCACCAACAATTTTCGAGCCACGCTCACCTATTTCACCATTGTTAAAAAACTGGCTACCCAATTTGGTATGAAGATAACTGGTAGCCACCCCCAAAGATCTGCAGGAAAATTTGGATCCCATGCCCACCCATAACACCCCCAGCCCCCCTTCCCAAACATTTGATATACTTTGAGCTAGAGACACAAAATTTGGTTGCAAGATAGCTGGTGGCATCCCAAAAAGATGTGCAGAAAATTTGGATGCCATGCCCACTAGAGTGTCCCAGGCTAAAAGGTTTTTTTTTTCGGAATTTCAAAACGCATACCCTCTATTTTTTTCCATTTGACTCTAATAACTTAAATATAAAATATTATTGAGATCGGAGGACACTAACCCGTGCCGACTTGATGTCAAAGTTTAAGTTTATGAGAGCTATAGGCTCACTATAGAGAAAAGTTTAATTTAATTTTTAGATTAATTAAATAAATAAAAATAAAACGCATATTTCATATTTATTATAAAAGAGACATCAATTAAAAAATTTTCTTTTCAATGTTTGCTTTTTACAGTCGGGATATACCTGTCTGTGTTCTTGTACGCAACGTAATAAAAATGGTTTTTGCTCCTCTTGAACAGTGATCAAACCATGGAAGTCTTGCATTAACTTAACAGCTCTTTTTGCCGTATCATTAACTGCTTTCAGTCCTAGCAGCTTTCTTTTAGCCTGTTGAAACGAATCATCATTCGACCACGAAGAGGGGCACTTGTTCAGAAAACTGTCGTCAACTTGGAGTCGATTAAACAGGAACTTGCTTTTGACAGAGACGAAGTCATCAATGTTTTTCTCTGAAATTAAAACAGATAGATTAGTTATCAAGTATACCTATAGCAAACTTAGTAAAAGAACAAAATCAAAGCTTATTTAACGTACCAAAAAGTGAGCCACAGATTTCTTCTTTGGATGCAATGAAACGTTTATTGTGGGCTGTTGTGTTTTCTTTAGTTAAGTTAGCAATCATTTTTACTTAAGTTTCTAGATCGACATCATCATCAAATAAAGCCAGAATAGATACTTCATCTGTCAAATACCACAAATGCTGGCAAAACTTCTGTAAAGCTGCTTTTGAAATGCTTGTGTCTATTGTTTCGTAAGCTTTCATGGCCTTCAAAAAACTCAAATCCTGATAAGGCGCCTTTACTGCTAAAATACATTGGAGCCATACGTCCAACAGAGCTGTCTTATCCTTGTTTGAAATTCTGAATTGAGAGCTAAGTAACGATATTTTTAATGAATAAATGGCTCTCGCCATCCATCGAGCCTGGTGCATAGCACCTGGAGGCCGTATCTTAAATTTATTCTCTGAATCTCCGCCAAGAAATATAATTGAAAGCTCAATTAATTCGCGATAGTCATCTCTAACGATTTCTTTGGTTAACTCAGTTCTGTAGAATTCTAGCAGTTTGCCAACTTCCGAAAGATTGAAACAAGATAGCTTTTCTGTACAGCTTTGTATTTTCTTGGGATCGATATTTTTCCAGTTTTCTCGGAATTTTTTGAACAATGGGATGTCTGAGCTTGTAGTTACTTGACTGATTTTCGCTTCAAACACGCCTTTCAGTACTAATTCGTAAACGTGACGACGGCAAGCAAAAATAAGCAATTCTCTACCCAGTTTTTGTTCGAGAAGCACACATGCTCCATTTATACGGCCTGTATTAGAAGCAGTAGTATCACAACAGAGAATCTGCACTTTGTCTTCAAGATTCCAGTTCGTAACAGCATCCCAAACTGCGTCTGCCTGTTCCTTTCCTGTCGAGCTGTCCAATTTAGGAACAGCAATAATTTGTTCTTTATTATCGTATGTAATAACTATAGGTAGGCTTTCTTCTTTACTTTTACGTGAATCTATAGCTGGCAACAGCTTTCAGTCCCAGTGGACAGTTACCGTGTCCGGGACCTTGTTTTGAAAATCAACTTTTATAGTTTCAGCCCGTTCTTTTCGCATTTCCGTACGAATTCTATGGATGGAGAACTTGCTTATAGGGAATTCATCCGTATTGTGCCCCAGAGCCTCAATAGAAGCTTCAATTATAAAGACGGAATCCCTCACACTTAGTTGACACCTGTCTAATGCGGCAACTAACTTCGGAGTAATTTTTTCCGCATAGAAGTTTTATCGGGCTGAGCGGAGGCTCCTCTTGCACTGGGCCTATTTTCTTCTAATTCTATTATTTCAGAATCAGAAGATGAGTTTTCTTGTGGTGGTTCGCAAGATGATGTCGATGGTGATAAGGATGAAAGATATTTAGCACGTCGCTTTTCCTCCTCGATGATTCTAAGGCGCGTCTTTTCCTCTTTGTGTGTTAGTTTTTTGTCCACTCCGGCTAAGTGACCGGGCCGACCTAGTTCTCTTTGGCGCTGCAAGAAGATCTTATCTTCATTTATTTTAATCAGTTGAAGAGCATCTGCATGTGCGATGTCAAACAAGATGTTTAAGTTTGAAACAAACTCCTGTCGACGCCGTTCAAACACTTCTTGTGTTTTTTTTCGAATTTTTTTGCAATTCTCTCCAAACTTGGTATAAGTTAACTAGTTTCTTAACACAGTTAGGTATTGATCTAGTCGGTATACGTGACTTTTCCCAATAAATATTACACTCACGGATTGTCAGATTTGCACTTTAAAACAAAACTGCCAGTACTTGCCCGTTAGAGGGAAGTTTAGAACCGGTGATTTGATGTTTTACGTCCCCTATTAAAAATATCTCCTTTTTGGAACTTCTTAACTCCACTGACATGTTCACTACAGTAAAACAACGCGATAACTAATTGTTAAAATGTGTATAGGCAAAAGTAACATTTGATATTGACACATGCATAGCAAATGTCAAAAGGGAATAGAGACAAAATATAACGGAACTGTGTAGAGCCGTTTCTCATTCCTTCTTGGGTTTTGTGTTCGTGCATATACACATGCTTCACCAGTCAGTTTAGTTGCGATCATAATTATATGTATGATAAAAAGCCAATTATTCTATACTAATAAAACAAACAAGTAATAACACGCAATCAATGCGACAGTTCGCGCGCGCCGTACTATACACGTATCGACATGTTTCCGAGCAACTCGGCACGGGTTGCCGTTATTCTAAATAGACGAAACTTTATTCTTAGATGTTTTGAGACCATTCAAACAAAACAAGAGGGTATGCGTTAAAAAAAAAAAAACACTTTCATTTTTTTGGGACACCCTAATGCCCACCCATAATTTTTTGCAGCGAAATTTAAGGCTCTAGCACATAAATTGTTTAAAATATGGAGATTTCTGATTTTAAAAGGCGGGTGCATGCGTGAACTTGGGTGGCATTCAAATTTTTAGTGCAAATCTTTTTTCACTTGTTTATTTTTTACCACATACAGAGCGACTTGACGGCACCAAGAAATCCAGTTTTGGCCTTAGCAGCTGACATTCATGCCAGTAGGGATATACAAAAGGCAGACAAAATACCGCAACTGATTGTGTGCGCTACGATGTGGCATGAGACCGAGGATGAGATGATGGAGTTTTTAAAATCAATTTTGCGCTTGGATGAAGATCAATGCGCACGACGAATGGCAAAAACGCATTTAAACGGTGGCAAAGCGGATGATGAATACTATGAATTGGAAAGTATGTTAATATGTCAAGCGCAACCATTTTGCATCCAAAACTTTTTCGGTAACCAAAGGACTCCAATCGTTCATTTTCTCGTTTTGGTGTCCGGTCTTGTTCTGTCGTTTTCAGTTGTCCTGTCGTCGCATTGATATGCATTTTGAAAACGTATTTGCTTTTGGCTGAAGTCAGACGCAACGGATTGCAGAAATTTTTGATAGCAGTATAAAAGCATGCGTTACATACAGAGTCTACTTGAAAACGAGAGAATGAGGGCAGTAGTAGTTGGTAGTCGCGATATTTAAGTAAGGTTGTCAATAAATAACTTTCTTAGTGTGATCTGTCGATATATATTTTGACATAAATATATATTCCAATATACTCTTGTACAATCGGTATCAAAGTATATGCATGGCATATACTGTGCTGAATGAAAGTATGCAAAAGCAACCGGAGCTGTACGCTGGAGTGCTAGGTTTTGTAGTAGTTTTGTATACTTTCTATTTATAGCATTTGGCATCTTCATTTCCGCACTCTCTTGCCAAAATTGCCAAACGTTATCAGCCATAAATTTAAATTTGAGTTTTGAACATGTTTACGACTATTCACACAATACCTCCTTGCTTTCTGTGTCTGTTTTACATACACCTGTAGCTAACATATTCTTCGACGATGCATTTGTGCTGGATGAACAACTTTCCGAAAACAAGCGAAATCCGCCACTTAATGAATATGTAAAGACTCTTGCGCGCATTATAGACAAGGCAGCTTTTGAGATTTATGGCATAAATATTAAAATCAAGCCGCCATTGAAGATTGAGACGCCGTACGGTGGTCGTCTGGTTTGGACATTGCCCGGACGCACCAAGATGGTAGCCCATTTGAAAAATAAGGACAAAGTGAGGCACAAGAAGAGATGGTCGCAGGTCATGTACATGTACTACTTGTTAGGCTTTCGCATCATGGAAACGGAACAACTCTCGGCGTATCGCAAAGCGGTGATTGCGGAAAACACCTTTCTGCTAGCACTCGATGGGGATATTGATTTTAAGCCGCGTGCTGTTCAGCTGCTTATTGACCGCATGAAGGCAATTGATGAACTGGGCGCCGCCTGTGGACGCATTCATCCTGTGGGCCGTGGTCCGATAGTGTGGTATCAGAAATTTGAGTATGCAATTGGACATTGGCTGCAAAAGGCCACGGAGCATGTGATTGGTTGCGTTCTCTGCAGTCCAGGCTGCTTCAGTTTGTTCCGTGCCAGTGCTTTAATGGAGAACAATGTTATGAAGCGATACACTATAGTCAGCTCGGAGGCCATGAAGATGGTGCAATATGATCAGGGCGAGGATCGCTGGCTTTGCACTTTGCTGCTCAAGCAGGGATCCAGGGTTGAGTACTGTGCTGCCTCGGATGCATACACCCATTCGCCGGAGTACTTTAATGAGTTTTACAACCAACGAAGACGCTGGGTGCCCTCGACTATAGCGAACATATTTGATATACTCGCAGATGCCAGCACTGTGGTAAAGAAGAACAATTCGATATCCACTTTGTATATTTTATATCAGGCCATGCTTATGATTGGCACTATCCTTGGGCCAGGCACCATATTCCTGATGATGGTAGGAGCCTTGGTGGCCGTCTTTACCATCAACATATGGACGGCTTTCCTTTGGAATTTTTTTCCAATACTCTTCTTCATACTGAGCTGCGTTTATTTGAAACAGAAATTTCAGCTGCTCATCGCATTTGTGGTTAGTGCTCTCTATTGTCTAGTAATGATGGCTGTTCTTGTTGGGATCATTGTTCAAATGCTCGAGGATGGCCCACTCACGCCAGCATCCCTCTTCTTTCTTCTGGTGGCTGTTCAAATCACAATTGCAGGTAAGGGAAATTTGATTAGTTTATAAATCTGCTTCCACATGTAACATTTTTATACTCGGTACCGAAGGTAAAGAGTATATTGGTTTTGTGCAATGTCCGTCATGGTGTCTGTCCGTCCGTATGTGTGCAAGTTTTTTCCACACCCTTAGAGCTAGAGATTTCAAACTTTCCAATTCTCTTTATCAATGGGATAGTAAATTAAAGTTAAAAGATTGGGGTTCTACGATAACTGGGGGCTGGCAGATCTATAAATTCGATAACTCAAAACCGATAAATCCACATATTTCGCACACCCTTACAGCTAGAACTACCAAATTTGGTGAGCCGATAGCTACTAGCAACCCCCAAAAAACTGCATCAAAAATTTTGGAGCCACGCCCTCCCATTCCCCACCATTTACAAACTTTGAGCTAGAGTCACCAAATTTGGTATGAAGATAGCAATAAACATCCCACATGGATCTGCAGCAAAAATATGGATGCCACGCCCTCCCAAACCGCCCTTAAGCCCCCCTTTCTCCAACTTTTACAAGCTTCGAGCTAGAGTCACCAAATTTTGTATGAAGATAGCAATTGACATCCCACATAGAACTGCACCAAAAATTTGAATGCCACGCCCAACCATAATGACCCCAGCCAGCCTTTTCACAATATTACAAACTTTGAGCTAGAGCCACCAAATTTGGTATGAAGATAGAAATTGACATCCCACAAAGATCTGCATCAAAAATTTGGATGCCACGCCCTTCCATACCGCCCCCCAGCCTCCCCTTCCACCTTGTCCACACTTTTACAAACATTGAGCTAGAGTCAGCAAATTTGGTATGAAGATAGCAATAAACATCCCACAAAGATCTGCATAAAAAATTTGTATGCCACAGCCATCCATACCGCCCCCAGCCCCCCCTTTGTCCACATTTTACAAATTTTGAGCTAGAGTCACCAAATTTTGTATGAAGATAGCAATTGACAAGCCACATCGATCTGTAGCAAAAATTTGGATGCCACGCCCACCCTTACCACCCCCAGCCACCTTTTCACACCTTTTACATACTTTGCGATAATTTGGTATGAAATAGAAATTGACATTCCACAAAGCTCTGCATCAATGTTTTGGAGCCATGCCCACCCATCCCGCACCCTTTCCCCACCTTTTACAAACTGTGAGCTAGAGTCACCAAATTTGGTATGAAGATAGCAATTGAGATCCCACATAGATCTATACCAAAAAATTGGATGCCACTCCCCACCCATACCGCTCCCAGCCCCCCTCTCCCCACTTTAAGCAAATTTTATGCTAGAGTCACCAAATTTGGTATAAAGATAGCAATTGACATCTCTCATAGATCTGCTGCAAAAATTTGGATGCCATACCCACCCATACCGCCCCCAGCCCCCTTTTTTCAAGCTTTTACAAACTTTGAGCTAGAGTCACAAAATTTGGAAGGAAGATAGCTGGTGCCATCCCCATCTGCATCGGAGAATCTTTAAGGCAGCGTACACCCCTGCCGCATCAGTACCCCTTTGCAATCAGGCCTTTTTTTTTACCGGTTTTAATACTGGTAAGGAATATACCGCAGTCGGTTGCGTCCGACTGCAACGTTTCCACTTGTTTTTTTTTTATTTTCCTGATACCGAAGGTAAAGAGTATACAGTAGTTGCTTACAAATAAGAACCTCCAGTAATTAGAATTCTCCTAAAAATAAAATCGGTTTTCTGTAATACATAACACGATCTAAAATTAGAATTGAATATTCGAATTTCAGACCGTAAATATTTTACCCTTTTTATACTCGATACCGAAGGTAAAGAGTATATTGGCTTTGTGCAATGTCCGTCATGGTGTCTGTCCGTCTGTCCGTCTGTCCGTCTGTCCGTCCGTATGTATGCAAGTTTTTTCCACACCCTTCAAGCTAGAGACTTGAAACTTTCCAATTCTCTTTATCTATGGGATAGTAAATTAAAGTGTCAAGATGGGGGTTCTACGATAACTGGGGGACTGGCAAATCGATAAATTCGATAACCCAATACCGATAAATCCACATATTTCGCACATCCTTACAGCTAGAAGTACCAAATTTGGTAAGAAGATAGCTATTAGCAACCCCCAAAAAACTGCATCAAAAATTTTGGAGCCACGCCCCCCCATTCCGCCCCCAGCCCCACCGCATTTTAAAGTCAAAAAAGACTATATCTCCCACAGTTTTTGAGCTATAGCCACCAAATTTGATGCCAAGATAGGTGATGATGGCCCCCTAAAAACTGCACCAAAAGTTTGGATGCCACGCCCACCGATACTGCCCTAGCCGCCCCCATCCACCCCAACGCTTCGTCAAAAACGAGAATGCGTGTATCTTCCAGAGTTGTGGAGCTAGAGCCTCCAAATTTGGTGGGAAGATAGCTGTTAACGACCCCCAAAAAACTGCATCAAAGTTTTGGAGCCACGCCCACCCATTACGCCCCCAGCCCCCCCGCATTTTGAAATCAGAAATGGCTATATCTCCCACAGTTTTTGAGCTATAGCCACCACATTTGGTGCCAAGATAGGTGATGATGACCCCCTAAAAACTGCACCAAAAGTTTGGATGCCACGCCCACCGATACTGCCCTAGCCGCCCCCATCCACCCCAACGCTTCGTCAAAAACGAGAATGCGTGTATCTTCCAGAGTTGTGGAGCTAGAGCCTCCAAATTTGGTGGGAAGATAGCTGTTAACGACCCCAAAAAACTGCATCAAAGTTTTGGAGCCACGCCCCCCATTCCGCCCCCAGCCCCCCCGCATTTTAAAGTCAAAAAAGACTATATCTCCCACAGTTTTTGAGCTATAGCCACCAAATTTGGTGCCAAGATAGGTGATGATGACCCCCTAAAAACTGCACCAAAAGTTTGGATGCCACGCCCACCAATACTGCCCTAGCCGCCCCCATCCACCCCAACGCTTCGTCAAAAACGGGAATTAGTGTATCTTCCAGAGTTGTGGAGCTAGAGCCACCAAATTTAGTAGGTAGATAGCTGGCAACGACCCCCAAAAATCTGCATCAAAGTTTTGGAGCCACGCCCTCCATTTCGCCCCCCCTTTCCCCACTTTTTACAATTTTCGAGCTACAGTCACCAAATTTGGTATGAAGATAGCAATTGACATTCAACAAAGATCTGCATCACAAATTTGGATGCCACGCCCACCCATACCGCCCCCAGCCCCCCTTTCCCCACTTTTTACAAATTTCGAGCTAGAGTCACCAAATTTGGTAGGAAGATAGCAGTTGATATTTCACAAAGATCTGCATAAAAAATTTGGATGCCACGCCCACCCATACCGCCCCCAGCCCCCCTTGCCCCACTTATTACAAACTTCGAGCTAGAGTCACCAAATTTGGTATGTAGATAGCAATTGACATTCCACATAGATCTGCATCAAAAATTTGGATGCCTCGCCCACCCATACCGCCCCCAGCCCCCCTTTCCCCACTTATTACAAATTTCGAGTTAGAGTCACCAAATTTTGTATGAAGATAGCAATTGACATTTCACAAAGATCTGCAACAAAAATTTTGATGCCACAACTACCCATACCGCCCCCAGCCCCCCCCTCCCCTTTCCCTACATTTTACAAACTTTGAGCTAGAGTCACCAAATTTGGAAGGAAGATAGCTGGTGGCATCCCCATCTGCATCGGAGAATCTTTAAGGCAGCGTACACCCCTGCCGCATCCGTACCCCTTTGCAATCAGGCCTCTTTTTACCGGTTTTAATACTGGTATCGAGTATGCCGCAGTCGGTTGCGTCCGACTGCAACGTTTCCACTTGTTTTATTTTGAGCACAGGAGCTCTCCAATTTCGTTTCATTTTGTTTAAACTAAAAATGGGAATCCCCATTTTATGTAAGTATGTAATGCGTTCTTTGTTGTTGTTTCGTCGCATATGTGTTTTTATACTCGATACCGAAGGTAAAGAGTATATTGGTTTTGTGCAATGTCCGTCATGGTGTCTGTCCGTCTGTCCGTCTGTCCGTCTGTCCGTCCGTATGTATGCAAGTTTTTTCCACACCCTTCAAGCTAGAGACTTGAAACTTTCCAATTCTCTTTATCTATGGGATAGTAAATTAAAGTGTCAAGATGGGGGTTCTACGATAACTGGGGGGCTCGCAAATCGATAAATTCGATAACCCAAAACCGATAAATCCACATATTTCGCACATCCTTACAGCTAGAAGTACCAAATTTGGTAAGAAGATAGCTATTAGCAACCTCCAAAAAACTGCATCAAAAATTTTGGAGCCACGCCCCCCCATTCCGCCCCCAGCCCCCCCGCATTTTAAAGTCAAAAAAGACTATATCTCCCACAGTTTTTGAGCTATAGCCACCAAATTTGGTGCCAAGATAGGTGATGATGACCCCCTAAAAACTGCACCAAAAGTTTGGATGCCACGCCCACCGATACTGCCCTAGCCGCCCCCATCCACCCCAACGCTTCGTCAAAAACGGGAATGCGTGTATCTTCCAGAGTTGTGGAGCTAGAGCCTCCAAATTTGGAGAGAAGATAGCTGCTAACGACCCCCAAAAAACTGCATCAAAGTTTTGGAGCCACGCCCACCCATTACGCCCCCAGCCCCCCCGCATTTTGAAATCAGAAATGGCTATAACTCCCACAGTTTTTGAGCTATAGCCACCAAATTTGGTGCCAAGATAGGTGATGATGACCCTCTAAAAACTGCACCAAAAGTTTGGATGCCACGCCCACCAATACTGCCCTAGCCGCCCCCATCCGCCCCAACGCTTCGTCAAAAACGGGAATGCGTGTATCTTCCAGAGTTGTGGAGCTAGAGCCTCCAAATTTGGTGGGAAGATAGCTGTTAACGACCCCCAAAAAACTGCATCAAAGTTTTGGAGCCACGCCCCCCATTTCGCCCCCCCTTCCCCACTTTTTACAATTTTCGAGCTAGAGTCACCAAATTTGGTATGAAGATAGCAATTGACATTCCACATAGATCTGCATCAAAAATTTGGATACCTCGCCCACCCATACCGCCCCCAGCCCACCTTTCCCCACTTTTTACAAACTTCGAGCTAGATTCACCAAATTTGGTATGTAGATAGCAATTGACATTCCACATAGATCTGCATCAAAAATTTGGATGCCTCGCCCACCCATACCGCCCCCAGCCCCCCTTTCCCCACTTTTTACAAACTTCGAGCTAGAGTCACCAAATTTGGTATCTTGATAGCAATTGACATTCCACATAGATCTGCATCAAAAATATGGATGCCTCGCCCACCTATACCGCCCCCAGCCCCCCCTTTCCCCACTTTTTACAAACTTCGAGCTAGAGTCACCAAATTTGGTATGAAGATAGCAATTGACATTTAACAAAGATCTGCAACAAAAATTTGGATGCCACGCCCACCCATACCGCCCCCAGCCCCCCTTTCCCTACATTTTACAAACTTTGAGCTAGAGTCACCAAATTCGGAAGGAATATAGCTGGTGGCATCCCCATCTGCATCGGAGAATCTTTAAGGCAGCTTACACCCCTGCCGCATCCGTACCCCTTGCAATCAGGCCTCTTTTTACCGGTTTTAATACTGGTATCGAGTATGCCGCAGTCGGTTGCGTCCGACTGCAACGTTTCCACTTGTTTTGCTTATTACTGTGTGATATTTGATACGATTGATTCTCCGTTTTTTGGCAGTGTTTGTTTAAAAGTCAAAGTATGACCCGAATAAAGTTAAATAATTGTTAAAAAAAATACTTTATCGGTGGAAACCAAAATAAACATCTTAGAAAAGCTTGACAAGTGAAGCTGCTAGCCATAGATTTTATTGAGATGCCTTATACGCGCGAATATATGTTGTTAGTGGAACGGCGGAGATAAGTCGTCGGGATATGTCGCTACCCCCAAATCACCTTTATAAAATCATAGGCATCACTTTAAATACTGTGTCTAAAACCTATCATCAGTCAATGAAAAAAATTTTTGGATTGTTTACAAAACTTAAAAAGCGACACGGTATCCGTTTTTATACTCGTTACCGAAGATAAAGAGTGTATTGGTTTTGTGCAATGTCCGTCATGGTGTCTGTCCGTCTGTGCTTCCGTATGGTTGCAAGTTGTTTCCACACCCTTAGAGCTAGAGACTTGAAACTTTCAAATTCTCTTAATCTATGGGATAGTAAATTAAAGTTAAAAGATTGGGGTTCTACGATAACTGGGGGCTGGCAGATCTATAAATTCGATAACTCAAAACCGATAAATTCACATATTTCGCACATCCTTACAGCTAGAACTACCAACTTTGGTGAGCAGATAGCTACTAGCAACCCCCAAAAAACTGCATCAAACTTTGGTGCCACGTTCACCTATTCCGCCCCCAGCCCCCCTCATTATTAAGTCAAAAAAGTCTATATCTCCTACAGTTTTTGAGCTATAGGCACCAAATTTGGTGCCAAGATAAGTGATGAGGACTCCCCAAAAACAGCATCAAAAGTTTGGATGCCACGCCCACCAATACTGCCCTAGCCAACCCCATCCGTCCCAACGCTTCGTCAAAAACGGGAATGCGTGTATCTTCCAGACTTGTGGAGCTAGAGCCAACAAATTTGGTAGGAAGATAGCTGGCAACGACCCCCAAAAATCTGCATCAAAGTTCTGGAACCACGCCCACCCATGCCGCACCCCTTTCCACACCTCTTACAAACTTTGAGCTAGAGTCACCAAATTTTGTATGAAGATAGCAATTGACAATCCACAAAGATCTGCAGCAAAAATTTGGATACATCGCCCACCCTTACCGCCACCAGCCTCCCCTTTCACCTCTTTTACAAACTTTGAGCTAGACTCCCCATATTTGGATGAAAGACAGCTGGTGGCATCCCCATCTGCATTGGATAACCTTTAAGGCAGCGTACACCCCTGCCGCATCTGTACCTTTTTGCAATCAGGCCTTTTTTTACCGGTTTTAATACTGGTAACGAGTATACCGCAGTCGGTTGCGTCCGACTGCAACGTTTCCACTTGTTTTTTTTTAAATTTGTGGTGAGATTCTCTCAAGTGATGCTTCAGTCACTCCATTCATTCACAGATCTGCATATGAACTCAATAGTAATGAAGATTCTTCAGATTGCAGTGAATGTGATGATATTGAGGCTTTACCAGTTGTCTCTATATCTACTTCCATTAAAAGCGTTAATTATTTAAAAAATGGTGAAATTATAATTAATAATGTTCCAACCAGCACATAAGCAATCTTCTGGCTCTCCGTAACGATTTTGTTGACAAAGATTTAAAAAAACCTAAAAAAACAAAGAAATATAACTGACTACATATAAATAAGTCAAGCAAAGATAGTAGCAACAAGAATGGAATACAGATAGAGCGTCCAAACAGCGAAATGCCAACCGTCAACTGGAAGTCGTAGCGTAGGTACCACCCGCTCAGAGAGCGCATTTCGTGCTTTTCTCGTGTTTCGTGTGTCAGCCACTTCTCTTGCTAACTTTGCTACGACATATTTGTTGATAGCACAACCAGCCAGCCATACTGTGTGTATGCGCCGATAGCCAGCGATTTTCTAGCGCGCAGTGGCTTGTTCGATAGCTGTGCCCCCGTTTTTATACTCGATACCGAAGGTAAAGAGTATATTGGTTTTGTGCAATGTCCGTCATGGTGTCTGTCCGTCTGTCCGTCTGTCCGTCCGTATGTATGCAAGTTTTTTCCACACCCTTCAAGCTAGAGACTTGAAACTTTCCAATTCTCTTTATCTATGGGATAGTAAATTAAAGTGTCAAGATGGGGGTTCTACGATAACTGGGGGGCTCGCAAATCGATAAATTCGATAACCCAAAACCGATAAATCCACATATTTCGCACATCCTTACAGCTAGAAGTACCAAATTTGGTAAGAAGATAGCTATTAGCAACCTCCAAAAAACTGCATCAAAAATTTTGGAGCCACGCCCCCCATTCCGCCCCCAGCCCCCCCGCATTTTAAAGTCAAAAAGACTATATCTCCTACAGTTTTTGAGCTATAGCCACCAAATTTGGTGCCAAGATAGGTGATGATGACCCCCTAAAAACTGCACCAAAAGTTTGGATGCCACGCCCACCGATACTGCCCTAGCCGCCCCCATCCACCCCAACGCTTCGTCAAAAACGGGAATGCGTGTATCTTCCAGAGTTGTGGAGCTAGAGCCTCCAAATTTGGAGAGAAGATAGCTGCTAACGACCCCCAAAAAACTGCATCAAAGTTTTGGAGCCACGCCCACCCATTACGCCCCCAGCCCCCCGCATTTTGAAATCAGAAATGGCTATATCTCCCACAGTTTTAGAGCTATAGCCACCAAATTTGGTGCCAAGATAGGTGATGATGACCCTCTAAAAACTGCACCAAAAGTTTGGATGCCACGCCCACCAATACTGCCCTAGCCGCCCCCATCCGCCCCAACGCTTCGTCAAAAACGGGAATGCGTGTATCTTCCAGAGTTGTGGAGCTAGAGCCTCCAAATTTGGTGGGAAGATAGCTGTTAACGACCCCCAAAAAACTGCATCAAAGTTTTGGAGCCACGCCCCCCATTTCGCCCCCCCCTTCCCCACTTTTTACAATTTTCGAGCTAGAGTCACCAAATTTGGTATGAAGATAGCAATTGACATTCCACATAGATCTGCATCAAAAATTTGGATACCTCGCCCACCCATACCGCCCCCAGCCCACCTTTCCCCACTTTTTACAAACTTCGAGCTAGATTCACCAAATTTGGTATGTAGATAGCAATTGACATTCCACATAGATCTGCATCAAAAATTTGGATGCCTCGCCCACCCATACCGCCCCCAGCCCCCCTTTCCCCACTTTTTACAAACTTCGAGCTAGAGTCACCAAATTTGGTATCTTGATAGCAATTGACATTCCACATAGATCTGCATCAAAAATTTGGATGCCTCGCCCACCTATACCGCCCCCAGCCCCCCTTTCCCCACTTTTTACAAACTTCGAGCTAGAGTCACCAAATTTGGTATGAAGATAGCAATTGACATTTAACAAAGATCTGCAACAAAAATTTTGATGCCACGCCCACCCATACCGCCCCCAGCCCCCCTTTCCCTACATTTTACAAACTTTGAGCTAGAGTCACCAAATTCGGAAGGAATATAGCTGGTGGCATCCCCATCTGCATCGGAGAATCTTTAAGGCAGCTTACACCCCTGCCGCATCCGTACCCCTTTGCAATCAGGCCTCTTTTTACCGGTTTTAATACTGGTATCGAGTATGCCGGAGTCGGTTGCGTCCGACTGCAACGTTTCCACTTGTTTTCCTTGTATTCCTTATGTGCGCTTATTTTATTGCTTATCCATCCTATTGCGTCGACCTAGCACCAAGTCATTTGCCGAAATACTAAAGCAGAAGCCACACAAGAAAACGGCCGCGGACTGCACGCACAAAAAGAAAGAACAAAAGCGATATAGGAAAATGACGTAGACACTAAAGGCCTGTACGCAGAAGCCTGTACAGCTCCCGTATTGTAAAAACTTCATATAAAAAAAATGGTCTCGTACAGCTTCTGTACCGTACTTACATTTTCGGTATGCAGTTCTGTTGGCTACTGGTGGTACGGTAGTGTTGAACAATGAAAATGTTTAAATGTTATGTTAAAATGTTACGGGTAGTAAATAGCTTTCAGCAGCTATTTACAGTCGTAAAAAACAAACAACATGTCGGGACGCAAGAGTCAGTTAAAAAATTTAGAGGAATATGGTGATAAATCAGCACTTATTCAGGCAATTGAGCGTCGGCCAGTCTTGTGGGACCTGAAACAAAGGCGCAAACGGGCAAAGAGTGGGAGTGCTGGCGGCAGTGTGCTTAGTGCCCCAAATAGGCGAATGGGCGTTTGCCGCGCGTATGGCTTTTTTGCCTGACATGTCAAAACGGAGAACGTAAGTCATATTAAATTTGTATTATTTTAATTTCATATTATTAAAAATTCAAGTATTTTTACTTCAGAACGATGGGCTCGTGTTGCAGTGGAGATGAGGATGCGAACGCTAGCTTAATGGAGCCGTTTCTGTTGAATGTTGATTTGGATGCGTCCACTAGCTCGCCGAGCCAGCAACAACAGTATTCGTAAGTTAGTAATAGAACACAGCAACTTTAGCATATTAAAAACATACATATATTTTGACAGAAACCAAAGAATGCAAAAAAGCGAAAGGTAGCTGAGGTTGCTGACGACGACCAGTTGATCAAGGACATGCTGGAATCGCAAAAAACTTTAGTCGACATGATTTCCAATCATAGTCCCACGGAGCCGTACCTAATGTTTTTTGCAAATAAAAATGAATGAAAAAATAACACATTGGATGTTTTTAATTTATTTTATTGGGGCACTCTCGCCGACTCGTACTGCCAGGGTGCAGATCCACTTGCAGAATTTACATAGTCCTCTAAGTGGTTCCTGATCAGTTTTGCATAGTCCCTCGCTCGTCCGTGTGAGGGATTTGCGTTTGCTTTATTAACGCTTTCCGCGACATTTATGTCGGTGGGGTTGCCATAGCTTTGCGGACTCCTTTTTATTAAAAAATTGTGCAGCAGACAGCATGCATACACAATTTTTTGGGCTCTGCTGGGGTTGCACAACAGCGTCCGTTGCACCGCAATCCACCTAGCCGTCAGAATTCCAAACGCATTTTCAATACAGCGGCGAGCTCTCTCAACCGATAATTAAAAATGCGTTCCTCCCGAGTCAAGGTCTGGGACCCGAACGGCTTCATCAAGTGCTCATGCAGTGGAAACGCGTCATCACCAACAAGGTAATACGGCGTGAGTAGACCGTTTACCATGCTGTCGTTTGGGAACTTAAACTTGTCGGCAAACATAGCCTTCACAAGTTTGGAGTGTGAAAACGCGTTCATGACACCCTCGCTTCCAAAAGCGCCGACATCAATATATGTGAACACATATGATGCATCAGCGCAGTGTTGTTGTGTTCTGTTCTTCAGAACTCCACACCTGCAGTCAAAACAGGCTTCGAGCTTCGAGCCTCAAACAGACAATGAAAACATGAAAAACGCAAATTATACATGCTAAAACATTACTGATAAACGTCAAATGCATTCTTGAATGATTTGTTCGCTTTACGCCAATACAACCAAACGATGGTTTAAACAATGCTGGTTATAATACATCACAAATGCCGAGAATGACGAGTGAAAAAAAGCCCTATAAAACATAACATAAATAATTAAATTATTATGGCAAAAGAAAACATTATTTGCATATGCATACCTTGTAATTATAAAACGCGCTGCCACTATTAGGGGGTGCGCGAAGTGCAACATGTTTGCCATCTATAGCTCCAATGCAGTTTGGAAGGTTCCACTTCTCTTCGAACCCCTTAGAAAACTGAAGCATATCTTCCTTGTTCCATTTTGGAATCTCGCCAGATAAGGCCTGGATGATTCCGTTGCAAACAAGCTCTATAGTTGTCCCCATGTGCTGTTTGCTGACACGGTAGGTCGACCCTATGTGCCGTTGCAGATCACCTGAAGCTAAATATCTGTACGGCAATCGATAAATTAATTTCAATAATGCAATGGATTTTGCAATGTACTTACTCCAACACAATTGCAAACTTGGCTTTGGTTGGTATTGAATCTGGCCTTGTGAGCCGTTTCGGTACCAAATACTGCTCCACGAGTCCAAACAAATCCGCAAGATTGTTCGACGACATATGAAAATTTTCAAACTAAAATTAAAATGCAAAATCAATATACTTGCATTGTTTGGTCGTATAATAAAAGTACTTACATCTCTTATAAATCGTCCATGCTCAGCCCTGCCCATTAAATATGAATTTACCCAAATCCGTTTCTGGGGCTTTGCTTTTGCAGCGTCCCTTCTTTTTTTTTAGAATCGCCAACATTGTGTTGCTTGCGCACATTATTGCAATTAAGTTTAGCTGATCCGCATCCATGTTTCTTCACTTTAATTGTTTTCCCAAATGTAAACAAACAACAAAACACAGTTGCATTTCCGATTTATTTTCAAAAAACAATTAGCCTACCGCCACAATATGTGCATTTTTCAACACTTGTCGTTACAGTCGTAAAACTTATGTGTACGGTACGGGAGCTGTACGGGGCTCATGCGTACAGGCCTTAAGTCTAGATTTTTGCTTCGCCCAGCACCAAAATGACATGTGTGTGTGTGTGTTTAGCATACATTCATACATGTTAATGCATGCGTGCAGTGCGCGGCCGTTTCCTTATGTCGCTTTTGCTTGTTAAATTTGGCTATGGCCAGCGTTTTCTTGTGTTGCTTCTGCTTCTGCAAATGACTTGGGCAAATGCACGTGTGAATACACTTTCGCAATTTGTAGGCATCGCTGCATAGCTGTTTGGTAGTTGCGATGGCAAAATAATTGGGAAAGTGTCATAGAGCTGAAAACATGACAGAGTATGTATGACCAGCAATGCAAAACTAATAATTGCCTGCCTATTTTGCTAGACACTTGTTTTTTGTGCTGTGCGCCTGATCAACAAATGTTCGATGAGCACCAAAAATCCCTTGGAAGTATTGTTTTTCTGGGTTTTCTTAGGTTTTTGTAGGCAAATAATACTAATCAAATATTGGCTGTTTAGCGTTTGCCAAAATTCATATTAGTAGAGAAAAGTCAATGAATTCCATGGCAAATGGTACGCATACATTAAAATATGGACATGCATAGAGACAGGGACACACGCACATGCTTATGGTAGCTAGCCGAAACAAAAATCAAAAATCATAACAATGTCTGTAGCCCACCAAAATTGCATATATATATATATATATGTATGTGCTACACACAGTTTGGCTGGTTTGTTGTGCTATCAACAAATATGTCGTAGCAAAGTTAGCAAGAGAAGTGGCTGACACACGAAACACGAGAAAAGCACGAAATGCGCTCTCAGAGCGGGTGGTAGCTACGCTACGACTTCCAATTGAAGGTTGGCATTTCGCTGTTTGGACGCTCTATCTGTATTCCATTCTTGTTGATAGTAGTTCTTTAGTTCTTTATTGAATAAATAGATTTTTATACTCGTTTATTATATTGGTGGTAAATGCACTGCGACCAAATAGATCTGTTGAGCCCCCTTCTTGGCCTAAAGCTCTTCCATCAGGCACAGGTGTTGCTTAAAAGCAAGTACCTTTGTTGGGTCGATGGTTTCTAAATCGTTAAGTTGCACAATATGTTTTCCTAGAAAACTTCGTCTTTTCCTTACTAAGGCTACGTATTATGCTATAATGTGCAAGGAGGATTCTCCTTCCATTTCTGACTAAACTTAGCTTTGCCAGGTGACCTCGTAGTTTACAATGTCCTGTCAAGAGACCAGTGAAAATCCTGAGTCATTTTTAACAATTGATATTGCCTGCTTAAACCGTTTGAGGCTATAGCTACCCAAGAGAAACTTTGCTTGTCTGAGTCCTAGTGTCCTTGCCCAGCTCGTTCTTCGCAGAAGTCTCTCTTCATTCCTAAGCTCTTGCCGTATTGTGCTTCTTCTTATACCACAGTACGGCTCGGGTCCTATTAGTGGTGTCGCTGCCCCCAGTCTTGCTTGCTTATCTGCCTGTTCGTTCCCCGCTATGTCGACATGTCCCGGGACCCATCTTAGGGCAAGACTATTTTGTGATCCCAGAGTGTCTAGCTTGGTTCGTACCTCACGAACTACTTTTGACCTGATTTCGGTATTATTAAGTGCCATTATTGCTGCTTGGCTATCGGATAAGATGGCTATATCCCTATTCCGATAGTTACGTTTTAAATTAAAGTCACACACCTCCCGATTGCACATACCTCAGCTTGGAATATGCTGGTGTGCATACGTAGGGGCTCGTGGTACATTAGCCGAGGGCCTACCACACCAAGACCGGAGCCTTGTTGCGTTAGGGATCCATCGGTGTACCATTTAATGGTGTGTGGCTTCATGTTGTGGACCTCTTCCAGAGATGTCCAGAGGTGAACATGAAATTTTTGGCTGTGTCAGTAGGGGAAGTTCACCCAATATCATATCTACCTCTACTCGACTAAGAATGTGTCGTCGCCCAACTCCCTCAACGGACATTCTTGAGAGGGTTGCCTTCTGTTGCAGCCTAATTGTGTGATGGAGTGGTGTTATCTCCAATAGAACCTCAAGCGCTGATGTGGGACAGGTCCTCATCGCTCCCGCTATTCCTACACATGCCATTCTTTGTAGCTTTTGAAGCTGCTTCTGCACAGTGATTTGCTGTGCCTTATCCCCCCATGCAATCACTCCGTACGTGAGCATGTGCCTTACAACCTAAGGTATAGCCACCTTATTATCTATGACTTCCCGGCTATGCTACGACACGTATACAGCGCTCTGCAGCACTTTGCGTTCGTATTCTGAACATGGGTGCCAAAGTTTTATTTATTGTCGAAATTGACCCCAAGGTACTTAACTTCCTTGCTTTTTATACTCGATACCGAAGGTAAAGAGTATATTGGTTTTGTGCAATGTCCGTCATGGTGTCTGTCCGTCTGTCCGTCTGTCCGTCCGTATGTATGCAAGTTTTTTCCACACCCTTCAAGCTAGAGACTTGAAACTTTCCAATTCTCTTTATCTATGGGATAGTAAATTAAAGTGTCAAGATGGGGGTTCTACGATAACTGGGGGGCTGGCAAATCGATAAATTCGATAACCCAAAACCGATAAATCCACATATTTCGCACATCCTTACAGCTAGAAGTACCAAATTTGGTAAGAAGATAGCTATTAGCAACCTCCAAAAAACTGCATCAAAAATTTTGGAGCCACGCCCCCCCATTCCGCCCCCAGCCCCCCCGCATTTTAAAGTCAAAAAAGACTATATCTCCCACAGTTTTTGAGCTATAGCCACCAAATTTGGTGCCAAGATAGGTGATGATGACCCCCTAAAAGCTGCACCAAAAGTTTGGATGCCACGCCCACCGATACTGCCCTAGCCGCCCCCATCCACCCCAACGCTTCGTCAAAAACGGGAATGCGTGTATCTTCCAGAGTTGTGGAGCTAGAGCCTCCAAATTTGGAGGGAAGATAGCTGCTAACGACCCCCAAAAAACTGCATCAAAGTTTTGGAGCCACGCCCACCCATTACGCCCCCAGCCCCCCCGCATTTTGAAATCAGAAATGGCTATATCTCCCACAGTTTTTGAGCTATAGCCACCAAATTTGGTGCCAAGATAGGTGATGATGACTCCCTAAAAACTGCACCAAAAGTTTGGATGCCACGCCCACCAATACTGCCCTAGCCGCCCCCATCCGCCCCAACGCTTCGTCAAAAACGGGAATGCGTGTATCTTCCAGAGTTGTGGAGCTAGAGCCTCCAAATTTGGTGGGAAGATAGCTGTTAACGACCCCCAAAAAACTGCATCAAAGTTTTGGAGCCACGCCCCCATTTCGCCCCCCCTTCCCCACTTTTTACAATTTTCGAGCTAGAGTCACCAAATTTGGTATGAAGATAGCAATTGACATTCCACAAAGATCTGCATAAAAAATTTGGATGCCACGCCCACCCAAACCGCCCCCCGCCCCCCTTTCCCCACTTTTTACAAACTTCGAGCTAGATTCACCAAATTTGGTATGTAGATAGCAATTGACATTCCACATAGATCTGCATCAAAAATTTGGATGCCACGCCCACCCTTACCGCCCCCAGCCCACCTTTCCCCACTTTTTACAAACTTCGAGCTAGATTCACCAAATTTGGTATGTAGATAGCAATTGACATTCCACATAGATCTGCATCAAAAATTTGGATGCCTCGCCCACCCATACCGCCCCCAGCCCCCCTTGCCCCACTTTTTACAAACTTCGAGCTAGAGTCACCAAATTTGGTATGAAGATAGCAATTGACATTTAACAAAGATCTGCAACAAAAATTTGGATGCCACGCCCACCCATACCGCCCCCAGCCCCCCTTTCCCTACATTTTACAAACTTTGAGCTAGAGTCACCAAATTCGGAAGGAATATAGCTGGTGGCATCCCCATCTGCATCGGAGAATCTTTAAGGCAGCTTACACCCCTGCCGCATCCGTACCCCTTTGCAATCAGGCCTCTTTTTACCGGTTTTAATACTGGTATCGAGTATGCCGCAGTCGGTTGCGTCCGACTGCAACGTTTCCACTTGTTTATATTGGACTCCCTTCGAGCCTAATCTCCCTCATCCTTTGTAGCTTGTATCTTCTGGTAAACGGAACGATGATTGTTTTAGTAGGGTTTAAGTTGAGACCAACCTCCCTACACCAATCATGCGTGATCCTAAGTCCTAGTTGAACATTATCACAAAGAGTTTCTTCATACTTGCTCCGAGCTATTATCACAATGTCGTCTGCATAGCCTTGACATTGAATACACCTGTTCGCAAGTCTACTTAATAGTTCGTCTACTAGTATACTCCATAAGAGGGGTGATAAAACCCCCCCTTGAGGACAGCCCCTTGTGGTTGCTACTATTACGGTATTATCTTGTATAGATGCCGTAGTCTGTCTGGACCCTAGTAAGGATGAAATCCATCAACTAGTTGTACTACCCAGCCCTCTTCTATTCAAGGTAGCTTTGACAGCATCATGTGATGTGTTGTCGAAAGCACCTTCAATGTCTAAAAATGCACAGACTGCTACTTCTTTATTAACTACTGCCGCCCGCAGAGTGCGGTGCAGCTCATACAGGGCAGTCTCCGTAGACCTGCCTGTTCTGTATGCATGCTGCGTTGCCTGCAGTGGACACTGTGTAAGAAGAGTACTGCTAATGTTATAATCCACCAGCTTTTCCAACGTTTTCAACAAAAACGATGTCAAGCTGATGGGTCTGAAGGACTTTGGGTTGGTGGTATCTGTCTTCCCTATCTTGGGGATGAAGACCACCCTAGCTCTACTCCAAGCGCTTGGTATATGACCAAGTGCTAGGCTACTGACCAGGATTTTCCATAGAATGGGTAGGAGTATTCCCTGTCCCTCCTGAAGGAATACCGGTGATATGCAATCCAGACCAGGAGATTTGTAAGGCTGGAATGTTCCAATTGCCCATTTTATTTTCTCCACTGTGACCACCGACTTGGCACATGCCCAGTCAATGGCCGTTGGTCTGTGTTGACCCTCTGTTTCAAGCGATTCGCACTGTTGCCAGGGGATACTTCCTGGGAAGTGCGTCTCAAACAGAAGCTCTAACCTTTGCATATTGGTGCTCGTATATGTATTATCTTTACGCTTCAAGGCTAAATTAGCCTCCGGCGCCCGCTTTGATAATGCTCTATGGAGCCGGGCACCTTCACTCGTGCTTGTTATGCTTTCGCAGAAGTCCCTATAGTTCCTACGCTTGGCCTTCCTAATCTCCTTGCTGTAGGAGGTGAGGCTATCGCGGAATGTATCCCATGACCCGTCCCTCTTAGCTTTATTAAAGAGGTGACGAGTGGTGGCCCGCAGTCTCTCAAGACCGTCATTCCACCATGGGGCATCTTTCTCTTTACGCGTTTTCCCTAGTGGGCAGCTTTCTTCATATGCATTTTTAATGCTACTTTTTAGATTTCTAACAACTCTTTCTAGCTCACCCGTGCATCTGGGTATTCCAGAGTTTTCAGTGGCTAGGTTAAGTTCTAGGGTAGACCTAAATTTTTCCCAGTTCGTTTTCTTGGGGTTATCCGTATTAGCCTAAAGTTTGAATAGGATAATCCTGTGATCGGACATGAAGAGACATGCCATTCTCTGAAATGTGGCCTAAGAGACCGACTAATCAGAGTAATGTCTAATACCGCTTCTCTAACTCTAGGTACATATGTCGGTGTCGATCCGACATTACCAATTTCTAAGTTATACTTGAATATAAAGTTGGTAAGACACTCACCACTTTTGTTGATGTCCATGCTGCCCCATATGGAGTGGTGCGCATTGGCATCGCAGCCGATTATAACCGGCAGCTTCTCTCTCCTGCAGTGGTCTATCAGCAGCAAAATTAGCAGATGTCACCACAATAGGGGGGGGGGCGTTTCCAATTGCCCTTACAGCAGAGGCTGCCTTAGCCCGATGGAGGTTTATCTGGGCTAGCCTAGTGACGGTGACGTTTGACGTCACCATCATACATCCGCCGCTCCAGCTCCTGGTGATGCAGATTGGGAGCTACACACATTTAAAGCTCCTCAGCGAGCTTTTGCGAGGACATCGGCACCTCATCATCCATCCCTTCCAGCTCTGCTGGACCGAGCGTAATCTCCGCCAGGTCCTCATCCTCGGCCAGAACCTCCGATAAATCGGAGACACCTGCCAGATGAGCACTCGGAACAGCGGCGGTGGGAGGTGTGGGTGCCAAGCCTGCTGCTCCCGGGGCTGTCGTTTGGGCGGGGGCAGTCCACGCGCCAACACTCTTCTTCTTCAGACCGCTAACGGGGATGGTCCCGTAGCGAAATGAAACTTGGTGGCCTCTCGCCACTATCGTGTCCTTGGATGCCTCATCGATTCCTTTCACCAATAGCGCACCTCCGCCTTCCGTTCTCCTTGATAACACCTTCCACGAGTCGGTCTCGATCTTGTTCTGGTTCCTCAGCAGAACCAACAAGGATTCGGTTGACCGATCCGCGCTTCTTGGGCAGAAGATGGTGATGTTATGGGGTGATGGAATATCATCACCCACCTTGAAGAGCAATGAAGCCCCTTTCCAAGACAGCCTTGACGCCACGGTCCTCAGCCACTCCGCTGATTGATCGTCGGAACATTCAATGACCAGGTAGCTGACCCGGAAATGAATGACCGCGAACGCGACCGCAGTGTCCCATCCTGTGAGGATAACCTCGTCCGGGATGGCCTCCTCGAATGCGGACAAGTCCCCATGGCTGAGCATTACCTGCCAGTATTCCAAAGGTGATACGGCCACCTTGAATTTTTGGAATCGCTGCATACGATATGCGGGCTTCGGTGGACATTGGATAGGAAGATTTTACTGCTGTTGCTACGGCGGCTACCGACGTGCTGGGACGCTCCTCTCGGCACGCCCTCTTGGGGGTGGCAGTGGGTGGCGTCAGAGTGCTGCTCAGGCGTTTGGGGGCTGGTCCCCGAACCTGGCTCACCTATTCCTTTCCAGCCAATGCCATGCGCAATTCCTCAGCAGGGGGTAGTCCCTGCTAAAGGTACCTCATGTACCATTTGGTTTTCGAGCCGTTAAGTGTTTTTCGGTTTGGGTCATCCAAACCGCCCGGCTCTCCCAATTTTGGCAACTGCACTTTTGGCTGCTGGTGCTGCACGCCATGTCGCCTTACTGCGCTAAGTCTCGGTCGCATCGGCTGGGATTTTCCAGTCTTGCTTCCTCCTCCTGCAGCTGGGGCGGCACGGTGATGTGAGCTTCCCTCGTCGGCTGTGCGCGCGCTGTAGCTAATGCCGCCTGCGGCCTTTTTATACTCGTTACCGAAGGTAAAGAGTATATGGGTTTGTTGCAATGCCCGTCATGGTGTCTGTCCGTCCGTATGGTTGAAAGTTTTGCCACATCTTTAAAGCAAGAGACTTGAAACTTTCCAATTCTTTTTATCTATGGGATAGTAAATTAAAGTGTCAAGATGGGGGTTCTACGATAACTGGGGGGCTGGCAAATCGATAAATTCGATAACTCAAAACCGATAAATCCACATATTTCATATACATCCTTACAGCTAGAACAACCAAATTTGGTAATCAGATAGCTACTAGCAACCCCCAAAAAACTGCATCAAAAACTTTGGAGCCACGCCCACCCATTCCGCCCCCAGCCACCCCGCAATTTAAAGTAAAAAAAGCTTATATCTCCCACAGTTTTTGAGCTATAGCCACCACATTTGGTGCCAAGATAGGTGATGATGACCCCCAAAAAACTGCATCAACATTTTATATGCCACGCCCACCAATAATGCCCTAGCCGCCCCCATCCGCCCCAACGCTTCCTCAAAATTGGGAGTGCGTATATCTTCCAGAGTTGTGGTGCTAGAGCCACCAAGTTTGGAAGGAAGATAATTGGCAACGACCCCCAAAAATGTGCACCAAAGTTTTGGAGCCACAACCACCCATTCCACCCCCAGCCTTAGATTAGCAAGAGTATATTGGTTTTGTGCAATGTCCCTCATGGTGTCTGTCCGTCCGTATGGTTGCGATTTTTTTCCACACCCTCCAAGCTAGAGACTTGAAACTTTCCAATTCTCTCACCCACCCATTCCACCCCCAGCCCCCCCGCATTTTAAAGTCAAAAAAGCATATATCTCCCACAGTTTTTTAGCTAAAGCATCTTTATTTGGTGCCAATAAAAGTTGTATGACCCCCAACAACTGCAAAAAAATTTGGATGTCACGCCCACCCATACCGCCCACAGCCCCCCTTTCCCCACCTTTTACAAACCTTGAGCTAGAATCACAAGTTTTGGAAGGAAGATAGCTGGTGGCATCCCCATCTGCAGCAATTAAGGCAGCGTACACCCCTGCCGCATCTGTACCCCTTTGCAAGCAGGCCTCTTTTTACCGGTTTTAATTCTGGTTCCGAGTATACCGCAGTCGGTTGATAATTCGATCGATGACTATCATTAGATTGCTGTCTCTTGATAACTTCTGTTGAATAAGGTTGCAAACCAAAGTATTTGCATTAGTTATTATTTAATTTAAATAAAATTATACAAAATATTTTATTTATGATAAATTTTTTTCATTTTTTGTTGTGTGAATAAAAAACAAAAATCCAGGGGGGAGCAGGGGCACCAATTACACACCCCCCCCCCCCCCCCACCTGGTTACGCCCTTGTATACCAGCAATGCAAAACTGATATTTACCTGCTTATTTTACTAGAAGCTTGTTTATTTTCCTGTTCGCCTGTTTCTCCAAATGATCGACCAGCACCAAAAATTTAATTTGACCTCCTTGGAAGTCTTGGTTTTCTTAAGCTTTTGTAGGCAAATACAAATAAGCACCAAATTTAATTCACAATAGTAGAGAAAGGTCAATGAATGCCATGGCAAATGCTACGCATACATTTAAACAAAACTGCAAACATATGAAAACGCACATTCGTATAAAAATACTAGTAAGTTCCCCGCTTACTTCGCTGCGCCGATAGTTTACATAAATTTTAGCAATAGAATATAGATATAAAATAAATAAATTAGAAAATATTCAACAACATATTAAAACAAAGTATTAAATATTCTCTTTTCCACGCCACCATTGAGGTAGAGAATCAGGCGCGTCATTTATATCGTGGTTTCCCCAGCAGGCCTTATCCATTATTAAATTTAATTTGCAATTATTAACAACTGTTAAGAGCTTCTTTATAAACGACGTTGATTGTTTTTCCGTCAGGTGTTAATACAACTAAACTTTTTGGTGAACTCACTCTTGAGCAGGCTACATAAAATTGGCCATGAGAGAAACAATCGCGTCTTAAGTCTAGTCCAGCTAATTTAAGAGTTTGTCCCTGTGATTTATTAATTGTTAGGGTAAAGCAAACTCTTAAAGGAAATTGCAATCTTTTAAATTGAAATGGCAATTCAGAATCAGAAGGTATTAGGGGAATTCTCGGTAAAAAAAAACCGTTTCCCCTATACCATTGCCAGTAAAACGCATTGCTTCGACAACATTCTTATGAAGGACTTTAACTTACAATCTTGTACCATTGCACAGTTTTAGCGGCTTCAAGTTGCGAATCAACTTTACAGGTGAACCAATCTTTAAAGTTAATTTATGTTGAGGCAGGCCAGCCAGATTTAATGAATTAAGAAACTCGACGGAACCAATAGAGTTATATTCATTTCTTCACTTTAAAATGATTTTAATAAAAACTCGTTTATTTCCAATGCATTGTAATTTCTCGCATTTAAAATAGCACGTCCTGAAAACAATTCGAGTGATTTATCAGAGATATTTTTAAATTCCGGAACCATTTCTAGGTTTAGTTCTTCAATACTTTTCACAACATGACACAAAGTTGATGGTAAAGTTATTTTGCCATCATGGGTTGGAAATAATCCATTTCCTATTCGAAGAAGCATTTCTGCAAATTCACCAGCTATGCTATCACCTTTTAAGTGCACTCGCATATTCTTCGTTAATGCAATTTTCTGTATTTTGGGCCACAAAATTGAAGACTTTAAGCACGCATTTATTTCATCTGCTCTTGTTCCTCTGGGGATCACTGGAAGAGTTTGTCGAAAATCACCAGCTTAGAGATCAGTTATGCCACCCATTAGGCATTCACTATCTCGAATGTCTTTCAAAGATCAATCTAGAGCTTCAAAAGCACCGTTATGGGCCATAGTACACTCATCCCAAACAATAAGCTTGCAATCTTTGAGCACAGCAGCAATATTGCATTGCTTTGAAATTGAGCAATGTGGCATTCCAAAGTTTAAAACCATCCGAAATTTGACAAAATTCTAACATTATTGCAAAAAGTTCTCTCAGTTATGTTGGACTTTAACATATGACAGCTTCGGCTATAGTTTAATCCCAGTGCTTATCATCTTCTAGTTATCCTAGAGCTTTACACGCTAATTGAAATGATGCGTATGCTATACCATTAACGGTTTTAATACTCGTTACCGAAGGTAAAGAGTATATTGGTTTTGTGCAATGTCCGTCATGATGTCTGTCCGTCTGTCCGTCCGTATGTGTGCAAGTTTTTTCCACTCCCTTTAAGCTAGCGACTTGTAACTTTCCAATTCTTTTTATCTATGGGATAGTAAATTAAACTTAAAAGATTGGGGTTCTACGATAACTGGGTGGCTGGCAAATCGATAAATTCGATAACTCAAAACCGATAAATTCACATATTTCGCACATCCTTACAGCTAGAACTACCAACTTTGGTAAGAAAATAGCTACTAGCAACCCCCAAAAAACTGCATCAAAAATCAGAACTACCTTACAAGCCTACTGAGCATGCTCAGCAAGCTAATAACATTATGTTAACATTAAAAGCGTGTAATGAACGGCGAGAGTGCGAGCTCTTATGCAAGCTTCAGGTGGGGAGCTGCAGATGCCGCTGCCTACTTTCCGGCTTGAACATTCCGCCCCTCTTGCAATATAGTTGCAAGTGAATGGGATAGGACTTGGGGAGCGGACCTTATTGGCTGCAGACTCCAGACAGGATCTACCCAAACGATGTATTCTGAGCCACTGGCCCATGTTCGCTCGGAAGCACTCCTGGCTGAATAATGTAGCCGTATACATCGGCACCCAACACCAAACTTTCTGTAGACGGCAGAAACCATCTTGAGTCTGCCAACACAATGTTAGGAACGCTTTCCCTGAAACGGAACCTTTGGCGTTTGGAAGTTGAGGTTCTGGATAACCTCCATGTGGCAGTCCCTGTCGAAAGTGCCGTTCTCGGATTTGATGCGAGCACTGACCCTGTCATCGAGCCTGGTGGCGGAGAGGTCTAGAGCCTTTGCCCAGGAGGCATCGATGCGGCTGTGCGGACTGCACGGGTCGACCAGTGCCCGCATCTCGAAGGTTTTCTCACCGACAGTGACAAGGACTATCACTGTCGGCAAGACTGCAAGCTCCAGAGTGGATGGTGGTGTTGGGTGTCGTTGCGCTCGGACCGGAGAGCGTCTCCTCGAATGACGCGGTGAGTCCTGAGACCGGCTCCTTGGTCGAGCACTTTGTGGGGAGGCCGGAGAGTCATCCTCATTTAGGTGGAGCAAAGTGTGGTGCTCACCATCGCAGACGCGGCACCTCGCTCAACTGCGACACGTTCGCCCGGAGTGCTGATGCGCCAGGCAGTTGGGGCAGTACTTGTTGATAAGTACTGCCCGCAGACGCTTCTCAGCGTCGAAGTGCATAAAGCGCTGGCATTTCTTAAGGGCATGGACACCCCGGCAGACTCGGCAGCGGAAAGACGCGACACCGCGTGGGCGACTTGCCTGTTTTTGCGTCCTGGATGTGGGTGCCATGGCTCTTCGAATGTTGTCTGAGAAAATATAAACAAAACAGGAATTAGACAACAAACTCTTATTGATATAAATAGTTAGTCACGACATTGGAGGTTTGGGTTCGGGATGGATTGGAAGGAGGATAAGCTTGGCCACTGGCCTTTTTATAATCCCTCGGGTTGTGAGTACATCGACTATTCGGACCCGGTCATCCTGCCCCGCATGAGTTTCCTGGATGCGACCCAAACGCCATGCGTTGGATGGAAGGTTATCCTCCTTGACAACTACCATGTCGCCTTGTTGCAGGTTCCTCTCAGGTACTTGCCACTTTGTCCTTTTGTGGAGCTCCTTCAAGTACTCTTCTTTCCAACGGAAAAAAAAGTGTTGGTTAAGAGCCTTGAGCCGTAGCCACCTATTTAGAATTGACGCAGCATTTCCCTCGATTTCTGGCTCACTAACGGCGATGAGTGGGCCTCCTACCAGGAAGTGCCCTGGAGTTAGCGCCAGCAAGTCTGTCACTTCCTCGGATAATGGGGAAATTGGTCTTGAATTCAGGCAGGCTTCGATCTTTGAAAAGAGGGTGGAGAGCTCTTCAAAAAAATATTTGAAGGTTGCGGTCGACTTGTAAAATAGCGCTTTGAAGCTTTTGACACCAGCCTCCCACAAGCCGCCTATACGTGGCGCACTTGATGGATTGAAGTGCCACGAAAGACAGTGGTGACTGTATGACGTCTCGACGCGCGCTTTTGTAGCCGCTAAGAAGTCACGAGTGATTACTCTGGAGGCTCCAAAAAACGTTTTCCTATTGTCGGAGTAGATTTTGGACGGACAACCGCGTCTTGCTATGAAGCGAACAGACGCTGCCAGGAATTTGTCTGCAGTCAAGTCAGAAGTGGCTTCAAGATGGATTGCCTTCGTGCTGAAGCACACAAAGACACACACATAGCCTTTGGTTATGAGGCAAGCACGACCAGTGTAGTTCTTTATTTCGAAGGGTCCAGCAAAGTCGATGCCAGTGTGTTTAAAAGGATGTGAAAATGTCGATCTTTCCTCCGGTAGGCTACCCATAAGCTGAGTCTGGAGCTTTTTCTTGAACACTACACAGGCTCGACAGGAGTTGGTCACGGATGTGATCAGAGTCTTGAGCTTAGGGATCCAGAACCTAGAACGAATGGGACGCATCATTAATTGATTTCCGCCATGCAGCGAAATCTGATGCGTGAACTTGACAAGGAGACGGCTGAACGAACACGAGTATGGGAGTATCACAGGGTGCCGCTCGTCATAGTTCAGGTTGCTGGATTTGCAGATGCGACCGGATACTCGCATGATGCCCTTTGGATCAAGAAACGGATTGAAGTTTAAAATATTGCTAGATGCTGGCAAGCTGCGCTTGTCACGAAGGCAATCATATTCCTTTGGAAAGGAATTCCGTTGAGTAATGAGAACGAGTCGCTCTTGAGCTTCTAGAAGCTCACTATTTTGGTGTTGCTGTGTTGGAAACAACAGCGAGGATTGGCGACATCGCTTATGCGAATCTGAACACGTATGCGGTAACTCTTAAAGCCCGGCCAAAATTGGAGAAACGTTCTAGTGGATCGAACGATGGAACTAGTTCTGCTATGTGGGCCTTAACTGGACGCTGCTCTAATTCAGTTTCAAGACTGGAATCCGATAGAATTGGCCATTGTTCTCGAGGGAGACGTAACCAGTCAGGACCGTTCCACCACAGATGGCTACCCTTTAGCTCTTGTGGTGACACCCCACGACTAGCTAAGTCTGCAGGATTGTCCTCCGACCGCACGTGCGACCACGCTTGACAGTCAGTAAGCTGGCCGATCTTGGATATGCGGTTGGCGACGAATGTTGTCCAGGAGCAGGGTGATCTGCGGAGCCAGGCCAAAACGATTGTTGAGTCTGTCCAGTAGAAGGTTTCGGGCTTCGCTATGGGCATCTCAGGAATGATAGCTGAAGATAACTCAGCTAGAAGGACAGCCCCACATAGCTCGAGTCTCGGCAGCGACACTGTCTTGACTGGAGCTACTCTCGTCTTGGACGTAAGTAGGTGGACTGAAACCTCGCAGCCTACTTCTACGCGAACATACAACGCTGCTCCGTACGCCTTTTGGGAGGCATCGCAGAAGCCATGGATCTGAATGGACGCTTTCGGCTGAAAAGAAATCCACCTAGGAACTCGAATGTCTCCAAGACGGGGATGATTGGCAGTAAAATCTTCCCAACGCTGAACAAATTGGGAAGGCATCGGGTCGGGTCATGAAGCCAGATTTCCTACATAAAAATCTTTGCGCGAATGATGACGGGAGCTAGCCATCCTGCTGGATCAAAGAGCTTAGCTATCTTGAGTGATCATAGAATAATGCTATCATTTTCCTTTTTTCACAAATTAATTAATGGTGAAATTGATTCTTCTGAATTAATTAACCAAATTAACTTTGCTGTTCCTATTAGAAATACTAGAAATTTTGTACCTATATCTCTTCAAACTTGTAATTCTAATTATGCTCTTCATAACCCTTTTCGTATTCTGTGTTCTATTTATAACGATCTTTCCCACTTAATACACAGTGCCACTCCTACTTGCTCTATTAAAAAGTTAGTTTTGTGTCATTTGTCTACATGTTCGCGATCATCGTAACCGCACGATAAGCGGAGCGCCCCTCGGTCGGATGGGCGGGAGGTGGGTCGCTTTGTGCGTGGGTCCGCGCGTTAACAAGCCGGTGCTTGGTATCGTTGGGCCACTTGACTGTACTGTTCGTTAGTACATCTACGTCCAATAATAATCTCGGACAGGACTTCACGTTTGGTGACTGTCTCCTTTATAGGAATCTCGGAAGGTGCGAAGAAGAACTCGTTTGTATCATCTTGCCATCGGATCCCCAAGGTTTTAGCAACGCTAGTTTCTTCGAATTCCAGGAAATCCTCGTGTAAAAGGTGGTCCTTAGGAATACCGCGGAGGACTTCCTTCTCATTTGAGGTCCACTTCCGTAGCGGAAAGCCTGCTGAGTCCATAGCTCCTTGAAGCTCCTTGATGCTAGCGATTGCACACTGCTTCGTATGAGCTCCAGCTAACACATCGTCGACCTACATATAGTTGGAAATCATGTCACTAGCCCTCGGAAATTGAGCTAGCACATCTTGAGCGAGCTGTTGCAAAACTCGAATCGCCAGGAACGGTGCGCAATTGACCCCAAACGTGACAGTGTTGAGCTCATAGTCACAGAGCTTTTGATCCTTGTTCCGATAGAGGATCCTTTGGAAAGGAGTATGATCTGGCCTCACTAGGATTTGCCGATACATCTTGGTGATGTCAGCGTTGAAACCATAACGGAAAAAACGCCACTTCAAAATCTGAATAGTCAGATCAGATTGGAGAACTGGGCCTCTATGAAGGACATCATTCAAGCTCTTGCCGTTAGTGGATTGACTGGAAGCGTTAAATACTACGCGAACTTTTGTTGAAGTTCTGTCAGGTTTAAAAACAGCATGATGTGGAAGATAAAAGTTCAAAGTACTGGAAGAAGGGGGGACTTGTCGCATATGACCAAAGTCCAAGTATTCCTGGATCACGGAGTCGTACTGCACTTTTAGAGGAATGTTTCTATTTAAACGAATCTCGTTATTAAGCAACTGAGCTAGCGCGATTGACCTTGAATGTCCTAAGTTGATGTGATCAGGATGTTTGAATGGAAGAGTGACACTATATTTGCCACTTTTATCCCTAGACGTGGTGCGGATAAAGTTGTCCTCGCATATGGCATCAGACTCCTTCACCGGCTTTACCGGAACATCCTCCACCTCCCAAAACTTTGTGAGGAGGTTTTCCAACCATTGGTCAGCCGTGACACGAGTGGAAAATGCCGAGATAGAGGATGCAGCGCATGTAGTTATTGGGCCGGTAAGGATATAACCGAAAATGGTTTCTTGACCCAATAACGCGCCACATATGTTTGGAATGGAGCCGCCAAGAAGAATGGATGGAAGGATATCTGCGCCTAACAGCACATCTATCTGCGAACTCCTATAGAAAGAAGGGTCAGCCAGTGGAATGTTGGGCAGGTCTCTCAAGGAACTCTCGGGGATCGGATGTGATGGTAGAGTCCCTGCCACACTTGGAAGTACAAACGCCGACGCTTCAATGCGAACTCGCGGCCTTGTAGGGGATCCTTTATTGAAGTGACATAACTTCTCAGGATTGGCTGCCACTGCTTGAATTAGTCCGGCAACTTGGGCTGTCACACTTTTATAAGGAAGCTTGATGATTCTTAACATTCGCTCTGAAATGAGTGTTGCTTCGGAGCCAGAATCAATCAACGCACGAGCCTTATAACACGTGCCTAGGTGGCATGTGTTAATTATGGCCGTGCCGAGCAAAACACCTTGCATGTTGGACGTGAAATAATTGTGGATATTTGCCGGACTTTGATTTGAAGTGGACTGTATATTTGTAGTTGGAAGGCATGGAGTAGCAGCCGAGCTTAAGGATGCTCCGGAAAAAACTTGGGAAGGAGGGTCGCCACGATGCAACAGAGTGTTGTGGCGACCTTTGCATGTGTAACAGTTAAAGCTACTTGTGCAGTCTTTATGCTGGTGCCCTCTGGCGAAGCAATTTAAACAAAGTTCAAGCTCCCTTATGTAGGAGGCCCTATCGTTAACTGCCATTTGCAGAAACTTTGGACATGAACGGATGGGGTGGTTCTCTTTGGAACACAGTTTGCAGGTCAAAGTTTGCTTGGAAGATTGCGCATTCACTTTGACCTTTGCTTCGAAAGAGTTAATTTTTTTCTGGGCTGCCTCTTTACGATGGAATTGAGCTTGGACTCCCGTGTTAGGCCTTATGTTTTCTATCGCCTCCAGCGTGCGATGGCGCTGGCTAAGGAAACTGTCGAATTCAACCAAAGTCGGGATATCGGATTTATTGTGGAGTGACTGTTCCCATAAGGATAGGGTAAGTTTCGGCAGTCTGGACGAGCAGAGGAAAACGAGTAAACAATCCCAGTTTTCAATGGTGAACTTGGCCAGCTTGAAAGCTGTCAAACATCCCTGGATTGTACTCTGGAGCTCTTTTAAAGCACTCCCGGACTCTTGGGAAACTGACGGCAGATTAAATAGGATTTTAAGCTGGCTGTTCACCAACAGCCACTTATTTTCGAATCTTTCTGAAAGATTCTGCCACGCAGAATGAAAACCGTCATGTGTCAGTGGGGACTTCGAAACGATACCCTTTGCCTCGCCGCTTGTCTTAGCGTTGAGGTGGAACAGTTTCTCGACTTGGGTCAATCGCGGATTATCGATATAGATTGCAGTGAAAAGATCACGGAAGGTCGGCCAGCGCAGATAGTCTCCGTTGAAAACCTCAGTGTCAATTGGGGGGAGACTATAACCCCTGGATATAGACTGGGCTGTGCTTGCTTTTTGGTCGAAACAGCGTCAATGCTTTCACTTAATTGCGCGACACAGAGTTCATAAATGGAATAGCAATGCTCATACTTCCCTTGCATGATTTCAAGATCACCGCTGGAACCGGCGCCTTGGGATCCTTGTTCGAAAGCTAACTCTACCTTCTCCCATATGGATCGGATCTGGTCCCGACGCACTTGAAGTGTAAACAGGGATGCGCCTTCCGAGCCTGCAAATCTTGCCTCAAATTGGCTAAGCCTGTCCGACACAGCGATAAAATCCTTGAGGGTCATGTCTGATTCGTTTACAACTTTTTGGAATGTTTGTCTGGTTACGCGTGCGGTTTCTTGCGGAATTGCCAAACTCTCGGATTTGGGTTCGGATGTGGTAACAGACGGTTTTTGTCTGGACACGGATGACGCGGACAAGCTGCGAACACTTGACAAGGATGAACGACGAACGTTAGACAATGAAGGAAGTGGTTTCGCTTTTTTCTTCTCTTCCTTTGACATAGTAAGCTCTCTATGGAGCTGGAGACTTATGCAGTGAGAAAACAACAAAAAAAACTATTGCTTCGACAACAGAAAAACTGCCAAAGACAATGTAATATTTGGAAGGAATATGTCTTTTCAGAGTATTTATTTTCACGGAGAAAAAATTCAATTCAAATTCAATTTTTTTTTTTTGTATATTAAATTTAATTTATTGGTACATATAATATATAATATGATGGAAGAGGAAAAAAATACCAACAAACAAAAAAAAATTTTTTTTCTTTTTATATTATTTTTTATATAATTTTTTTGTGTATAAAAGGTTTTTTTGTGTGTACAAATAGTTTATGTACATAAATAATTATATTTTTAACAATAATTTTTTTTTTTAGTGTATAAAGGGTTTTGTTGTGTACGGAAAAATATTCAAAACATTTTATATTTTGAATTTTATTTTAAATATATTATTATATTTTTTGTAGTGTATAAATGAAACAAAAAAGGTTTTTTTTTGTGTATATTTTATGTTATAATGTAAAGCAATTTTTTTTTTTTATTGCCTGTTATTATATTTATATTTATTATATTTAGGTATCATATGCTTAGTCGGATATGCCCCACTTGCAGATAGGGTATTTTTAAGAATTATGTCGCAAGCTTATTCGAAAAAAGAATATACCCCACTTGGTGGAAAAAAGCAGGGTATGTCAAACCGTTGGTTACTGGCATATGCTGCGGAATGAGCAGAATCGGAACGGCTTGGAGTCGGTGACCAATATATGTACGTATGTTTGTGTGTGCGGAGCGTCACCGTTGATTCATGTCTGTATGTATTCACTTATTTGGTGATGATTTTTTCAACCAATTATTATTTAATTTGCACGTATGGAAAACAACAAGTGGTGGCGGACAGAGGAAAATGGAAACACTTGTTAGTTTTCGTTATATTGTAGTGGCGCCAAAAAAGAGAAATGGAATTATATTCATATAAAAATGTATGTAAAATATACATACATATGTATATAGAGGCAACGGACGAAAGGAAAACAAGTAAGAAGGCTCTAGTCGGGAGAGCCCGACTAGAAGATACCCTGAACCCAGTTGCTATAAATATGTTAAATGTATATAAGACTTTGGTATATTGACTAAGCTTCAATCGATTAAATTCGATATCTCCGGTGCTTCTTAACCGATTTGGACGAAATTTTCAGAAAAGCTCTATCGTTACCCATTCTTTCAACCCTCACTTTTACATTTTCCAAATTCGATATTTTTGTGTTATCGATCGCATGTGTGTATCGGAAACCAGAATAGTTATCGATAATTTGAAGCAAACTTGTTCTGCTCATGGTATAGGAGAACTTATATCCCAAATCTGAAGTCTCTAGCTCTTGTTGTCTCTGAGATCCACGCGTTCATACAGACGGACAGACAGACAGACAGACAGACGGACAGACGGACGGACGGACAGACGGACATGGCTAAATCGACTCGGCTATTGATGCTGATCAAGAATATATATACTTTATAGGGTCGGAGATGCTTCCTTCTGCCTGTTACATACTTTTGCACAAAACCATTATACCCTTATTTACCCATTTTATGGGTTAAGGGTATAATGAGCATGAATTATTTTTATTAGGAAAGCTTAAACGGGCTGCGTTTAAGACTTAATAAAAATACTTGCACATATATATAAATTATATAAAATAGGAATTTATATTACTTATCTGGTTTAAAACAGTGGTGTAAAAATGCTTGTAGATGTGTCTGTGTGTGTAGATGAAAATCCACCGTAGCTTGCTGGGGCGAGCGATAATTATTCTCATCAATATCCGGCTTGAAGGACCATGAAATCGTCGGGGGTTGGAGTTTCTTTTTAGCTAACGCACACACGACGAGAAAAAGGCTTGCAAACGCAAATGAGTAAAATAAATAACACTTAAAAGTTTTCGGGTTATTTGCGCGTGGGCGTAGAGCTTCTTTTATTAGGTTGTAAATCAGAACTAACTTACAAACCTACTGAGCATGCTCAGCAAGCTAATAACATTATGTTAACATTAAAAACATGTAATGAAAGGAGAGAGTGCGAGCTTTTATGCAAGCTTCAGGTGGGGAGCTGCAGATGCCGCTGCCTACTTTCCGGCTTGAAGAGGACATTGCACAAACCCAATACACTGTTCACCTTCGGTAACGAGTATAACTTTATTATTGTCCTTAATATAAACAATATTAAAAAAATCAATGAAACGAAAAGTAACTTTCTTTGTTCACATTAAATATGAACTTAAAATTTTAGTTTAGTTTTAGTCTAAAATGCATATCCAATTCCCTTACCATTGCATGTAAAAACATAATGTTGGAAAGAGCATTGCAGTTATTTCTCTTAGCAACAGACACCGAGCTCTTACATACAACGCTTGCACTTAAGAGCTAGGTATGGGTGGTGCAAATTAGGCAATACCATTCCTTTAACTGCAGCATCTTAGTTATGTTTAGCTTAGCTTAGTGAGTGTGGAAGAGATAGGGATATTAAGATTTATGTTTGACATGCAGAGCGCGCGCATAAACAAAAGAGTGAGCGTAATTTGGCAACAAAAAAGACGCATGATTGTATTCAAATTATTTTTTAACTATCGGCATTCATAAGAGCGACGCGCGCACTGATCAAGCTTTAAGCCGCTCTTTGTGTTGCAGACATGCAGACAGACTAAACTTTAGTCACTAAAGCCTTCTTACTTGTGTTCAGATTCGCTCGTTCTCGTGTTGTGGTGACAGTCGGCAATTCAACACCTGCATCATGAATTGAGCGCTGTTGGTCCCAAACCCAAAGAGGCAGCTTAAAACTTAAACACGCTCGCGCATCGCTCTTCATGTTCGGCGCTGGATGACAAATCATTTTTAAATCTCGCTCCGATCATGCGCCATCGCTGTTGCCTCTTTCGGCTCACTCTCTTATGTATGCGCGCGCTCTGCAAGTCAAACAAAGAGCGTAGTATTGCTACCTTCTTCGCACGCACTGAATCAAAGCAAAACATATCTAAGAGGCTGCAGTTAAGTGAATTGCATAGCCTAAACTCACACGTACTTTAGCCTTTAGCTTTAATTTAGTGTGTGCGGGGGAGGTAGGGTTATTAAACTTTATGATTGACATGCAGAGCGCGCACATAAATCAGAGAGTGAACGTAAATGAGCAACAACAAAGAGGCATGATCGGAGCCAAGGTATACTTAAGTAGGTAGTCGCACTTCCTCTCGTGCGTTGCCTAGTAGAAATGAGTACAAAAGAGAGCTAGAGTGAGAGAGTAATGTATTTCTGGCTTGCGTCAACACAATGAAATGTGTGAGTGCATGTATATATAGAAATATGTGAAGCAATTTTTTCCTGAAACTAAGACCAGAATGATTGAATAAATGTTACAAAAGAAATGCAAATTTTTATTAATATTTTTGTTTGTTATAGTTATAGTTTTTATACCCTTCACACATGTGAAACAGGGTATATTGAAATTGTCATGAATCTGTAACGCCTTAAAGGAATGATGGGAGACCCCATAAATGATCAGGACGAGCTCAGGAATTGAATTCCGCGTGTCCGTCTGTCCGTCTATTTCAACACGATTTCCGGCCAAACTGCTGAACCGATCTTGATAAAACTTTCACAGATTGCTCAGATCATGTCGGGTTTGTTCACTATGAAATTTCATCCCGATCGGAGCATTCTACGACATAGCCACCATACAAATTGACCATACCGTACTATCAATTGTTGTTGTTGTTGTCGCACACGAACAATAAAAAAAAAAAAATTAATCCATATGTGAAGGGTATCATAATCTTGGCATAGCCAAAACTATGCGGCACTTGTTTTTTTTGTAAACTCGCTCGCGATCAAACCCTCAGCTTGTGCGACAATCAGGCGCCAGAAGCGGAATGGGTAAAGTGTTTTGTTTTTGTATTCTCGCTCGCGATCAAACTCTCAGCTTGGGCGAAAATCAGGCACCAGCAGTGGAATGGGTTAAAGTGCTCCAGGATGTATGTGAGGTACTCGAAGGAGTTGTCCAAAATGAAATTCCTTTCTTAATGCTCACTTACTACCTGCATTAAATATTGTGTGAAAATTTCAGCTTTCTAGCTCTTTTCGTTTAGGCTGTGGCAATGTAGACAATCAGGACAAACTGTTTTATATATATTGATATGTATGTTGATATGCATACACATTCGGGTATTGCTGCTTTACATCTGGGTCCCAAGTAGTTAAGCAAAGCATATGGAGAAAACACACGCCCATAAGAATAAGATAACAGGCGATCAGCCCAAAAAAAAAAAAAAGATATGCGCGCTACAAAATCGTTGGCTACGGGCGCATACACACAAAATGCCTGGCTGGCTCTGCTTAGCGGAAAAAAATCTTAGCACAGTCAGCAAGCAGAATGACTGGCAGTGGGATTTTGGGCTCATGACGACTCTATGAGTATGGATTCTCGTTGATTTGAACACTCTATATGAATCCATTCTTGTTGCCTAAAGTGACCTGCCGCACGTATTAGATTAATTTTATCGTGAACAGTGTCGAACCGCATTAATATTGTGGGGTCAGCAACCGTCGTGGTAGATTGCCTGACTCTAAAAATGTCGCGAAGCCGCGGAACCGGTGTGACACCCAGTGAAAAACAGAGTAAATTAAACTTTAACCGCGCTTGATCCCCCTCAATCAGCGGCATGCCGTGTAGCCTAAGCTTAGTGGCTACACTTGCGTTGGCCTAAGCACTAAGATTGGCCTCCAAGATGGCCATTTTTGCTTAAAGCAGCTGCGAGTCAGGTACTTCAAAGTTTTGTTTTATAAGCAATACAATTTTAAATTATAAAAAGTGTTTATGCCAAACAGCTGCGTTTCCGCTAACTGCGCAGCACTGCTGCCGCGGCTAGAAAACTCTCCGCAAGCCGAGCCTTCTAGCCGATGGCACCCTTCCTTCGCTTATGCTTAAGCGGCGGTTACCAGTTACGTTTTACAAGTAAATTACAGAGGTCGCGAAAAATAAAGTTAATATAATATTAAAACCTCAAGGTTTTTCAATCCTTTGTATAGCTATTACCAGAAGTTCTTAAATCTACTGCGAAGCCCCCTACATTTTCATGATTTTTCGAGCCGGATCCAGTCGACTTGGCAAGTAGAGGCGTTTCACCCAACGAGCTGGTCAACAGCGCCTTGTGGTGGAATGGCCCCGAGTGGCTGTCTCAGCCCAGAGATCAATGGCCAACTCCAGTCGAGATCGCTCATGATACCACGGTCGAACAATGTGCGATCAAATGCAACATGACACAGAAGCCTTCAGATTTCGATTTCCTTGATCGCTTTTCGAGTTTCCACAGAGCGCTTCGAGTCCTGGCCTACATCCTAAGGTTCACTCAGCGCTGCAGGGGGAAAGCGCTTTCCTTTCCGAGTGAGCTTAGCAGCAAGGAATTGTTCGACTCCCAAGAAAGGTTGAAAATCCTCACGCAGCAATCAGGTTACTTCCAAGAGAACTGCTGTCTTCTCAAAAAATAAGCAGATACCAAGGTCAAGCAGCATCTACAACCTGGATCCGTATCTCGACCAAAAGGGAATCTTGAAAGCATGTGGAAGACTAGGTCACTCTGAAGTTTTGACATACGAAGAGCGCCATCCGATTCTCCTCCCATATGAAGTTCGATTTTCGCGCCTTCTGGTGCAATTTACTCACCGTATATCGCTTCATCGCGGGAACCAATTAACGATGCGCCTTGTCCGGCCCAAATACTGGATTCCAAAGCTCAAGAATCTAATCAAATCCGCAATTAGCTCCTGTTAGGTTTGTGTGATTCACCGTAAGAAACTCCGAACGCAACTAATGGGAGACCTACCCGTTGATAGAGCCACTTTCGGGCCATTCGCTAACACGGGTGTGGATTTCGCGGGCCCCTTTAAAATAAAGAATTATACAGGCAGAGCCTGCTTAATTACTGAGGGGTATGTGTGCGTTTTTGTATGTTTCAGTACAAAAGCGATTCATCTTGAAGCTACCAGTGATTTAATGTCCGAAAAGTTTCTTGCGCCCTTCTCGAGATTTGCAGCCTGTCGCGGCTGTCCCCGTCACGTCTACTCCGATAATGGAAAAACCTTTTAGGGAGCCTCAAAGATACTGTAACGAGAATTTGTAGAAGTCTCTAAAGCCGCCATCCTGGCAAAATACAGTCAATCCGGCCTATTCTGGCACTTCAATCCGCCAAGTGCACCGGAAGTCGGAAGTAAATGAGATGGCTTCGTCTATTATTAACTGATGGCAACGTTTGAAGACTTTAAAACAGCAATTTTGCAAACGCTGGAAAATAGAATACTTAAAGGAGCTCTACAAGCGCAACAAATAGCAGTCCCCAACACGAGATCTTCAAATTGACGATATGGTTATCGTAAAAGAAGATAACCTCCCAGCCAAAGAGTGGCGTCTAGGTCGTGTCAAGGCCACCTATCCTGGCTCGGACAATAAATTCCGGGTGGTGGACGTTCTCACCAGCCAAGTAGTTCTAAAGCGACCCGCCGCTAAATTACTCCTACTTCCTATGGACACTTCCGTTCCTAGTTCCTAACGACTTTCCGCGTACTCCCGAATTTTGTGCAATATCCATGGTGCCAACTTGAGTACATGTTTTCTTATTTTTCCCTCCCATTATACAGAATGGCACCCGGAAAGGCACAGGTGTTGGAGTCACGTCGGGTACGCGGGGTGCAATCCTTTCGCTGCCGTGTTTGCAGTGGAATCCATCCACTGCGAAAATGCAAGTGATTTTTGCGGCTGTCAGGCGACAAACGGCTTCGGGCCGTGTTGATAAACAAATATTGCGCAAACTTTTTAGCCCATCAGCATTCCGCACCTGCATTCAGCACCTGCTGGAGCAAGGACAAATGTAGGAAGTGCAAGGGGGATCACCACACGCTGCTCCACCTCTCCGAATTAACCCGACCAGCAGCATCCACTTCCGGCACCCCACCCACAATCCAGCGTCGCTTGAATGTTTCCAGGGAGCGAACCACAACACCAGCGGAGAGTCCCCAGCCGGCGTTGTCAACTTCGTTGGTGTCGCTGCTCGAATTCAAGTGGATTAAGCTCCTGCCGACCGTGTCCCTCTTCCTGAGCAACGGAACGTTTTCGTTCAAGCTGGCCGCGCTCGTGGACCCGTGTAGTCCGATAAGCCGCATCGGCGCTTCACTGGCAAAAGGCTTCGGTCTTTCCGTCACCAGCGTCGGAGCGGATGATGCCTGTACGATGTTCCTCCGAAACAAAGCGGCCACCTTTATGAGGGAGGCGGTGTTAAAGGTAGAAGAGAGCACAGATATGATGACGCCAGCTAAAACGATCCCACAGAGCGTCCAGGCACACTTCGCCGACATTGTGCCTTCTGACGAAACTTGGTTTCGTCCGAAGCATGTGTCCCTGGTGCCAGGAGCTGATCTGTACCAAGAGCTCTTGGTTCCAGGACTCGTTCCCGGCCGAAGTGGTCTTCCGGTGGCATAAAATAACATATTTGGTTGGATGCTCTCGGGATCGTGTCCGGCATAATTCCAGCGTGCATCCTGGCATAATTTTCGATCCCCCCTTCCGCAATCTTGCAATCCTTGCAAAGGGGGCGAGTATGTTTATGAAAAACAGCTGCGTTTCCGCTAACTGCGCAGCACTGCTGCCGCGGCTAAAAAACTCTCCGCAAGCCGAGCCTTCTAGCCGATGGCACCCTTCCTTCGCTTATGCTTAAGCGGCGGTTACCAGTTACGTTTTACAAGTAAATTACAGAGGTCGCGAAAAATAAAGTTAATATAATATTAAAACCTTAAGTGTTTTCAATCCTACGTGTAGCTATTACCAGAAATTCTGAAATCAACTGCGAAGCCGCCCTACATTTTCAAAAAGAAACTCGGAGCTCGTAAAAAAGCATGACGGCAGGGCATTGCTTCTCTTCTTCTTGTTCGATATTTTGACACAAAAAGGTTAAGATTTTAAATCGATATTTGTAACATAAACAATAATGGACACTTATTCAAAAGCAATTCAGCAAGAAACATGCAACAATTTTTTATCAGAAATGAAAGCTAAATAATTTTTTTGTCAAAAGAAAAAGATTAACTGATCCTATAGTAACAAACAAGTGGAAACGTTGCAGTCGGACTCAACCGACTGCGGCATACTCGATACCAGTATTAAAACCGCTAAAAAGAGGCCTGATTGCAGAGGGGTACGGATGCGGCAGGGGTGTACGCTGCCTTAAAGATTTTCCGATGCAGATGGGGATGCCACAAGCTATCTTCCTTACAAATTTGGTGACTCTAGCTCAAAGTTTGTAAAAGGTGGGGAAAAGGGGGGCTGGGGGCGGTATGGGTAGTTGTGGCATCAAAATTTTTGATGCAGATCTTTGTGAAATGTCAATTGCTATCTTCATAACAAATTTGGTGACTCTGGCTCAAAGTTTGTAAAAGGTGGGGAAAGGGGGCTGGGGGCGGTATGGGTGGGCGTGGCATCCAAATTTGTTCTGCAGATCTTTGTGGAATGTCAATTGCTATCTTCATACCAAATTTGGTGACTCTGGCTCAAAGTTTGTAAAAGGTGGGGAAAGGGGGGCTGGGGGCGGTATGGATGGGTGTGGCATCCAAATTTTTGATGCAGATCTTTGTGAAATGTCAATTGCTATCTTCATACGAAATTTGTTGACCTTAGCTCAAAGTTTGTAAAAAGTGTCGAAAGGGGGGGGTCATGGGGGCTGGGGGCGGTATGGTTGGGCGTGCCATCCAAATTTGTGATGCAGATCAATGTGGAATGTCAGTTGCTATCTTCATACCAAATTTGGTAGTTATAGCTGAAAGGATGTGCGAAATATGTGGATTTATCGGTTTTGAGTTACCGAATTTATCGATTTGCCAGCCCCCCAGTTATTGTAGAACCCCCATCTTGACACTTTAATTTACTATCCCATAGATAAAGAGAAATGGAAAGTTTCAAGCCTCTAGCTTGAAGGGTGTGGAAAAAACTTGCAACCATACGGCCGGACAGACGGACAGACACCATGACGGACATTGCACAAAACCAATATACTCTTGACCTTCGGTATCGAGTATAATAAAAAAAAATCAATGAGTGTTGGAACTCACTGGCGATGTGTTAACACATGTTTGTTAGCGTGTTTGTATCGAATTATTTCTATGAGCATGTTTTCTTGAACAAAACTAATATTTTATTGAATATGCGTTTACTTTATATACTCGATACCGAAGGTAAAGAGTATATTGGTTTTGTGCAATGTCCGTCATGGTGTATGTCCGTCTGTCCGTCCGTAATGTTTTTTCCACACCCTTCAAGCTAGAGACTTGAAACTTTCCAATTCTCTTTATCTATGGGATAGTAAATTAAAGTGTCAAGATTGGGGTTCTACGATAACTGGGGGGCTGGCAAATCGATAAATCCGATAACTCAAAACCGATAAATCCACATATTTCGCACATCCTTATAGCTAGAACTACCCAATTTGGTGAGAAGATAGCTACTAGCAACCCCCAAAAAACTGCATCAAAAATTTTGGAGCCACGCTCCCCCATTCCGCCCCAACCTCCCCGCATTTTAAAGTCAAAAAAGCCTATATCTCCCTCAGTTTTTGAGCTATAGCCACCAAATTTGGTGCCAAGATAGGTGATGATAACCCCCCAAAAACTGCATCAAAAGTTTGGATGCCACGCCCACCGATACTATCCTAGCCGCCCCCATCCACCCCAACGCTTCGTCAAAGACGGGAATGCGTGTATCTTCCAGAGTTGTGGAGCTAGAGCCTCCAAATTTGGTAGAAAGCTAGCTGGTAACGACCCCCAAAAAACTGCATCAAAGTTTTTGAGTACCGCCCACCCATGCCGCCCCCAGCACCCACATTTTGAAATCAGAAATGGCTATATCTCCCACAGTTTTTGAGCTAGAGCCACCAAATTTGGTGCCAAGATAGGTGATGATAACTCGCCAAAAACTGCATCAAAAGATTGGATGCCACCCCACCGATACTGTCCTAGCCGCCTCCATCCACCACAACGCTTCGTCAAAAACGGGAATGCGTGTATCTTCCAGAGTTGTGGAACTAGAGCCACCAAATTTGGTAGGAAGATAGCTGGCAACAACCCCCAAAAACTGCATCAAAGTTTTGGAGCCACGCCCACCCATTTCACCCCCCTTTCCCCACCTTTTACAAACTTTTAGCTAGAGTCACCAAATTTGGTATGAATATACCAACTGACATTCCGCAAAGATCTGCATCACAAATTGGGATGCCACGCCCACCCATTTCACCCCCCTTTCCCCACTTCTTACAAACTTTGAGCTAGGGTCACCAAATTTGGTATGAAGATAGCAATTGACATTCCACAAAGATCTGCATCAAAAATTTGGATGCCACTACCACCCAATCAAAGTATGCAAATATTGCAAATATATTCTATAGCTACATATCCACAATAGCACTTATATTTTATTAGGGTATCCAACATTCATCATTCGTCTAGTGCATTTCTGTTTTGCTTCTCTTGTGAATGCACACAAACTCACATTTTTTGTATAGCTAAATTTAATTATTGCCATTCCGTTATTCTCTATTACAACTAAATATATTAATAATTGCCAACCCAGAAACCCTGCTCCTACAAATAAATAAGCTTGTAAGTAATAGTATTTTCTTTTGTGGTTGTTTGTGGGCATGACATAAACAGCAGAACCGCGTGTTTCAACCGTCTCAGTCGGCTGCTTTCTGCAACTAAGCACAAACTAAACAAACCGAGTTCAAAGCAACGGACAGCGTTCGTTAATTCACGAGCGAGACTTCGTCTTTTACGACCACTTTTCTCTGCCGCAACACCAATACCATCATATTCGTTTGCAAGCAGAGACAATTGTTGTACAACAACCACATACTATTTCAATTTTTGACTGCCTATCTGAAAGAGTTAAGGCCTATTTACTCTTGACTTAACTTAACTTAACTTAACGTAACTTAACGTAACTTAACTTAAGAAATGTATGCGTTTACTCTCAACTTAACTTAACTTAAGAAATCAGTGTGTCAGTGCTGTAGAATTATGTTAGCAGTGCTGTTAAACACAGAAAAATATATTGACCGCTCATTGGCGCATTTTGAATACAACGTTGCAACCAAGTTCTTTGGCAATTGCAGCCCAAACTTCTCTTTTTTTGATTATATTTCTAAAGTCTTTTGACTTTTTATCATATAATAAAGCATGATTTTGTACTAAAATAAGAAGTTTATCTTCATCCATTTGAATATTTGATTTTGTAAACATTTTGTAAAGAGCGTTAAACGTTTTGCATCACAGTTTTTGATCAGTTGTTTGATTTTCATGTTAATCAACACTGTTCAACTTAAGAACTTAACGTAAGAATCTGCAACCTGCAGGTTCAGAATTAAGTTAAGTTACGTTAAGTTGAGAGTAAACGCTTGCAGTGACAGCCATAAGGCAGATTGAGTCAGCTGACTCTTATGTTAAGTTAAGTTAAGTTAAGTCAAGAGTAAATAGGCCTTTACAGCCACGGTTGCCACTTAAAGAGCCAAAAAAAAAAAAAATTTCAAATTCACTAAAAAAGAACCAATTTTTTTTTTTGCAATTCATTTTGCGTTTAATTACATAAGAAATATTTTTTCACAAAAACTTATAGCTGTAACACGTCATAACTCAAATGTTTTTCACATTTTCACTCTTAATAATGCGACTGCTACTCTAAAAAGAATTTTCAAACTCACTTTTTGCTATCCACCGGTGGGTTTGTGATCGTGGTTTCACTGTTCTTTTGAGGGGACTCAGCGCCAGTTTCACTAATTTTTGTAAGGAGCCTACGCATTCGTGTGCATAGTAAACTTATAAAGCACAAGCTATGATAATTAATTGTTAACTTACTTTTCCATTTTCTTTAACTATCACGAGAACGTCGCCGCAACCGGTGTTCAACGAGTTGACGATGGGATTATGCGACGATTGTTTACAGAATTGCTTTTTATTTTGGTACGCCGATGTATCGATTATTTTCAGTGCTATAAACGATACTAATTGTGTGCTGAGTAATGTATAAAATTATATTTTCTGAAGCCAATCGTAAGAAAATAGTGCCAAATTGAAAAAAAAAAAGTGCCAATTTGGGTGCCAAAACACCAATTGTGGAAACCGTGGTTACAGCAGCGAAATAACGCAGCGAGGTATGCATTTGAGTTACAGCAGCGAATTAACGCGCGTAAAGATGTTGATATATCAAAAGAAAAAAAAAAGTCTTAACGTTGCAGTCGGACGCAACCGACTGCGGTATACTCGATACTTGTATTAAAACCGGTAAAAAGAGGATTGCGGCAGCAGTGTGATCTGTCTCAAAGATTATCTGATGCAGATGGGGATGCCACCAGCTATCTTCCTTCCAAATTTTGTGACTCCAGCTCAAATTTCGTAAAAGGTGGTGGAAGAGGGGCTGGGTTCGATATGGGTGGGCGTGGCATCCAAATTTTTGATGCAGATCTTTGGGGGTCGTTACCAACTAACTTTGTACCAAATTCGGTGACTCTACGAATTGGGTGTGCATGGCTCCAAAATTTTTGATGCAGCTTTTTGGGGGTTGCTAGTTGCTAGCTTTTTACCAAACTTGGTAATACTAGCTGTAAGGATGTGCGAAATATGTGGATTTATAGATTTTGAGTTATCAAATTAATCGATTTGCATGCCCCAGTTATCGTAGAGCCCCAATCTTGACACTTTATCTTTCCCGGCCATAGATAAAGACATTTGCGAACATACGGACGGACGGACGGACAGACACCATAACGGACATTGCACAAACCCAATATATTCTTTACCTTCGGTATCGAGTATTCGTAAAAAAAACTTAATTCTTGAGTTTTAGTTTTTAAAACTAATATTATAATCGATACGGTCCCTGGATTTGTGGAATGTCGTATGACTGCATACAAATTTTTCAATCAAAAACTTGTGCACTGAATTAAAATCAATTTACGAAAATATATTCAAGCCAAAAATATCTTTAATTACCTATTCTAAATAAATACTAGCTGTAACTATTGATAATTTTTTTTTCTGACAACTTTTGTTATTGCACTGAATAGACCTACTTTAATGAATTAAATTTTCTAAATGCCAAATTTGGCTTGAGAACAATAACAATACAATATTGAAATAACTATTTGCGATGTGCCAAATGCCAAGGAAAGGAAAGTTACATGGGTTAACACATTAATGATAAGAATAGTTTTTCTAAATCAATATTTTCTTAAATGACGAATTATCCTGGCCATGTTGAACATACCGATATGTCCGAAATTACAACATTGACCGTGTAAATTCTATAAAATTTAATAAAATAATTAACCTCGTCTGAGCACATTACAAAAAATCATTTTGGGAAGGACAGTTAACTTTCAATATGCGAAAAGTTTTTCAACGATTTGTTTGGTTTATTTGATTAAATGCAAGCTCCCAAGCGGCAGAAAAGATCCTTGAGCTCCAATAATTTAAATTGCGCTTCGATTAAATTAAATTTTTCCTGCATGTATTGGTAGTCATTTTTCGCACCCCTGTGATTACAAGCGTTCACTGCAGATTGGTAAAATTATTTAAAGCCCCATAAATTACAGCTTATTCATTATACTTAAATACCAAAGATATAATGTTCGAAATGCCGTCCGTGCGTATGAACACCTTTTAAAATAGAGACTTGAAGTTTTGCAAATAATTTGGTCCTTATCTGCGTCAGACAAAGTGTCAATATAGGAAGTTACGCCCTCTGGGGAACTGGGAAATCGATAACAAGTCGATATACCCCGAGGTAAAATTTGATTAAACACACATGTTTTAAACATCTTAACACAACATTTGGTGTGAAGCTAGTTGACGACTTCTCTCAAAAATCTGCATCAACAATTAGGATGTCACGCCCACCGCTGCACTTGTTAAAACGAAAATGCATATATGTATATTCCACGGTTACAAAATTTTTTAAGACGATAGCTAGCGACGTAAACATATTATTGAAAGCCACGCCCACACTACCCGCCAGCATGCCCCTCAGTGCATCCAAATTATTTACTACAGGATTAAATACTAATATCAGAGTACTTCGCAGTCTCTTGCGCCCGACTGCTACGTTTTCGTTTCTTTTTAACTGAGTCAATAAATTAAATAAAATATGATACACCTTACTAGCTAAAGCCTCAATCTGCAGGGATATCTATTTTCTTGTCTTATACAAATAAAAATTTCACTTTATATTAACCTCACCCTTGTTAAACTTGCAGGTCTCATGCATCCCCAGGAATTTATGACATTGCTGTGTGGAGTCATATACTATATAACAATCCCCTCGATGTATATGTTGCTGATGATCTATTCGGTTTTCAACATGAACGATGTTACCTGGGGAACTCGGGAGGCACCCGTACTTAGAAATGTTGGCGAAGAATCACATAATGATTCAAATAACTATTTGCCAGGATGGCTTAATGACCCATTGCTTATAGACTCAGAGTTAGGTGAGATATCGCTGTTTGAGCAACGATTTTGGAAGGATATGATCAAGCAATATTTGAAGCCATTGGAGCTAAGCAAGGAGCAAAAGCAGACCATGGCTGATGATCTAAAGCAGTTGCGAAATATGATCGCCTTTGCGTTTGTAATGATTAATGCAATATTTGTGCTGATTGTGTTCCTGTTGCAGTTAAAAAAGGACTACTTGCATCTAAAGTGGCCAATAGATCCCACAGATTTTGTGTCCTTTGATCGTGACAATCTGCAGGTAGGCATTTATCGGCAGTACAAGGAACTCGATCCAATTGGTCTATGCTTTGTAGTATTCTTTGGCTTAATCTTGGTCATACAATTTATAGCGATGTTCTTTCATCGCTTTGCGACAATGTCACAGCTTTTGGCTGCCACACAAATAGACTGGTTTTGCTCCCATAGACAGCTGAGCGACGAAGATGCCGCCTTCGAACTAAATTGCAGTGTTGTACACATAGCAAGAAGCTTGCAACGACCAAGGCGATTGTTTGATGATGACGATGATGAATATGTGCATCTTTATGATGAGCTGGAGTTGGGTCAGGAACGGGAGAGCATGATGCGTCGACAGACTGTTTTTCGGCTACATGAAGAGCGTTATAAGCAGCATAGTGACTATAGCGACCTAGTTCGAAACTTTGAAAAGCGATTCTTTAGCAAAGAAGACCTAAACATGAAGAGCATGCACTTAAGCCGTAAATCGATTAAACTGTTCCAGGAGCGACGCTCTGCGGCCAAGGTCAATGCAGCTGAAACGCCCGGAAGCACGCCCAGGACTAAGACGGGTAAACGACCGCCCCTTGTGCAGAATGCAAAGAAAGTGAGCTATAACAAAACGAACATATACGATAATGGTGGCTACGAGCACTCTGAATTCTGACATGCAAGTGTTATGCAATGTGAATTTTTAAACTATCCATATATTTCCTATCTATATATTTACGTATACACTTATACAGTGTGTAGCCTTACTATACTAGTCTGTAATTAAACTTTCAAAACCCTATGGCAAAAAACATAATTAATTGCAATTTAACTCAAGTAGCAGTCAGCGAAGCTTACTTCCACGAGGACGTCTTGCGCCTCATTAGCATAATTACAAGATAGTGTTAAGGGGCGGAGTGGGTGGGCGTCATTCATCAATGTCGCAGTGACGTTTAAGTAAAGTGCTCCTCGGCTGAGCTTTTTATGCGCCATGCAAAGCAGCCTTTCCTCCGGCTTCAAAATTGCCAAATGCGAATCAAAGTGTGATTAGCTTGGATTTAATCAAGTTTCTACTGCAATCACTTTTTACTGCTTTCTGTCTTTAATGGAACCCAAATTGTATGTATTTTTTCGCAAAGGTGTCGAACTAACTGTTTTGTTAGTGAATATTTGTTTTATTTTTTTTTCTTATTTGATAGGCAAGAAACGCAGTTTCCTAATTCAACCTTATTTGGCAATGCTCATACAGACATGCTCAAAAGTATTTGAGCAACATATTTTTTTTCTCATTTTGCACTTTAGCGGCTTTTGTTGTTGTGATTGTAAGTCTGATGCGCAAAAGCTGCACACTGTTAGAAAGCTTGGTCTGTCTAAAAGCATATGAAAGAAGAATTGATATAGATAACGGAACATACGACAAAACCAAAGCAAAAGAAAAATTGATTATCTCTTTTTAAAATTATTTGAGCACATTTTATACGTGTCAAAATTATTTGGGCAGTGCAAAAGTAGCATTTATTCTTTGATTGGCGTCCGGAATGTGCAGTCATTATACTTTGCTGGTGTCTCGTAATTAAAATGGTTAAAACTAAAGAACTTTCGGTTGAGGTTCGATCAGAGATCGTAACAAAATTTAAGAATGAAACCTCCGCTTCGGCCTTGGCACAGATTTATAATATTTCACGTAATACTGTGTACTTTTTGAAATTTGGAGAATTTAAAAAGATCTGGGCGGAGACGTGCACTTGAACCGAGGCAATGCAGACGAATATTGGGAGAGATTGCAGAAAATCCATCAATAATTCCTGTAACAGTCGCAGCGGCATCAGAAAATTTAATTTGCAATAAAGTCAGCTGTTGCACTATCTATTGCAGGATGAAAGAAATTAACATAAAAACGTACGTGGTCCGGAAGATTGTTGACATAAGCCCGACAAACAAAGCAAAATGACTAGAGTTTGCTTCGAAATTCATACAAAAGCCTGTAGAGTTTTGGCGCAACGTATTGTGGACAGATGAGGTGGCTTTTAAATATTAAGGCTCATTTGGAAAGCGAAAGAGTCAAAAGCACAATGCTGTGCATCCCTTCAACAAATTTGGAGGCGGTACTGTAATGTTTTGGGGATGTGTCTGCTACCACGGGTTCGGAGACTTTACACCAATCGATGGGACTTTAAAATAAACGGGTTATACCCACATTTTAAATGACCATGCTTTTCTTTCTGGCAACCGACTGTTTTCAACAACCGACTGGATACTACAACAACACAATGCGCCATGTCACAATGGATGGATACCAACCGAATTCTTAAGGGGCGCGGGTCAGGCTGTGCTGCCATGGCCACCACAGAGCCCAGAAATTAATTTTATTGAAAATATGTGGGCTTTTATAAAGCATCATCAGCCCTTGATGCAAATCGGAATCGCCTGGGTGACATAAACGAAATTCAAAATATTTGGTCAACATTGACCGTGGAATTTGCGCGTAATCTCGTTAATTCTATTCCTGCACGACTGCAACAAGTTATCGATGTCAAAGGCGATGTTACACATTTCTAGTTAAGATCTAGTTCTTTTAAAAAATGTATTTAATTGTTATAAACTAAATTTTCTTTGAAGTTGCTAATAAAACCATAAACAAGTGGAAACGTTGCAGTCGGACGCAACCGACTGCGGCATACTCGATACCAGTATGAAAACCGGTAAAAAGAGGCCTGATTGCAGAGGGGTACGGATGCGGCAGGGGTGTACGCTGCCGTAAAGATTTGCCGATGCAGATGGGGATGCCACAAGCTATCTTCCTTACAAATTTGGTGACTCTAGCTCAAAGTTTGTAAAAGGTGGGGAAAGGGGGGCTGGGGGCGGTATGGAAAGTTGTAGCATCAAAATTTTTGATGCAGATCTCTGTGAAATGTCAATTGCTATCTTCCTTACAAATTTGGTGACTCTAGCTCAAAGTTTGTAAAAGGTGGGGAAAGGGGGGCTGGGGGCGGTATGGGTAGTTGTAGCATCAAAATTTTTGATGCAGATCTTTGTGGAATGTCAGTTGCAATCTTCATACCAAATTTGGTGACTCTAGCTAAAATTAATTAAAAGGTGGGGAAAGGGGGGCGAAATGGGTGGGCGTGGCTCCAAAACTTTGATACAGATTTTTGGGGGTCGTTGCCAGCTATCTTCCTACCAAATTTGGTGGCTCTAGCATCACAACTCTAGAAGATACACGCATTCCCGTTTTTGACGAAGCGTTGGCGCGGATGGGGGCGGCTAGGGCAGTATTGGTGGGCGTGGCATCCAAACTTTTGATGCAGTTTTTGGGGGGTCATCACCACCTATCTTGGCACCAAATTTGGTGGCTATAGCTCAAAAACTGTGGGAGATATAGGCTTTTTTGACTTTATAACGCGGGGGGCTGGGGGCGGAATAGGGGGGCGTGGCTCCAAAATTTTTGATTTAGTTTTTTGGGGGTTGCTAGTAGCTATCTTCTTACCAAATTTGGTAGATCTAGCTGTAAGGATGTGCGAAATATGTGGATTTATCGGTTTTGAGTTATCGAATTTATCGATTTGCCAGCCCCCCAGTTATCGTAGAACCCCCATCTTGACACTTTAATTTACTATCCCATAGATAAAGAGAATTGGAAAGTTTCAAGTCTCTCTCTTTACCTTCGGTATCGAGTATAAAAATCAACTTAACGTTTTGCCCAAATAATTTTGACACGCATAAAATGTAATTGGCGGTATGGGTAGTTGTGGCAACAAAATTTTTGATGCAGATCTTTGTGAAATGTCAATTGCTATCTTCATACCAAATTTGGTGACACTAGCTCGATATTTGTAATAAGTGGGGAAAAGGGGGCTGGGGGCGGTATGGGTGGGCGTGGCATCCAAATTTTTGATGCAGATCTTTGTGGAATGTCAATTGCTATCTTCATACCAAATTTGGGGACTCTAGCTCGAAAATTATAAGAAGTGGTGAAAGGGGGCCGAAATGGAGGGTGTGGCTCCAAAACTTTGATGCAGATTTTTGGGGGTCGTTACCAGCTATCTTCCTTCCCAATTTGGAGGCTCTAGCTCTACAACTCTGGAAGATACACGCATTCCCGTTTTTGACGAAGCGTTGTGGTGGATGGGGGCGGCTATGGCAGTATTGGTGGTCGTGGCATCCAAACTTTTGATGCAGTTTTTGTGGGTCATCATCACCTATCTTGGCACCAAATTTGGTGGCTATAGCTCAAAAACTGTCGGAGATATAGGTTTTTTTGACTTTAAAATTCGGGGTGGCTGGGGGCGGAATGGGGGGGCGTGGCTCCAAATTTTTTGGTGCAGTTTTTTGGGGTTGCTTGTAGCTATCTTCTCACCAAATTTGGTACTTCTAGCTATAAGGATGTGCGAAATATGTGGATATATCGGTTTTGAGTTATCGAATTTATCGATTTGCCAGCCCCCCAGTTATCGTAGAACCCCCATCTTTACACTTACTATCTTACTATCCCATAGATAAAGAGAATTGGAAAGTTTCAAGTCTCTATCTTGAAGGGTGTGGAAAAAACTTGCAACCATACGGACGGACAGACGGACAGACACCATGACGAAGATTGCGCAAAACCAATATACTCTTTAACTTCGGTATCGAGTATAAATATGTTGCTCAAATACTTTTGAGCATGTCTGTATATGTATTTAAATGACTTGTGGTACTTAGACTGTAAAAAAAGAGAGGTATTTTTAGATTGCAAATGGAATCCTTTGAAAAAAGAGAATGAAATGCGCTATATGATATTATAAAATATTTAAGTATAGTATAATAATAATTATGATCTTATCTTACCTATTATTTATTTTTAAGTTTTCTCATTCCCTCATTCCGTTATTTTTCGTGGACACCAAGGCCATAAATGGATATCTATTTCCCAAAATACGCTTTTGACGGAGCAAACACATGTACATATAAACTCACACTGATGAAATCAAAATGTTTCTTATCAGTCAAGCTCCAGGAGCATGCTCGCGACTCGACTGCTATATTCAGTTGCATTTTCTAAGCAGTGCTGGATGCCTTAAAGCAAAAAATTGTTGTTGTTACTCATAAGAAATTCAATTCATATGCTTGGAAGCAATGCCACAACAAAGGAAGACTGGGAGCAATGTGACTGGGAAACACTGATTTAGACAGTTCCGCTTAAGAAAATATTTTGAAATTGTGTCTTGTGTTGTGATCCGACCTTTTCTTCTCAATACTGTATCGCTGGCAAATTGGTTACCCAACGACTACTTCGTTACAGGCAAAACTTCTTGCAATTTGACAATTTTAGGATAAACAAGGTAAATAGATCGTATTATTTCCCATCAATGTGTTCTCTCTACCTATAAACTGGCTTTTAACGATTAAGCGCCAACTTCCTAAACACACAATCGTCCCACCCCAACATAAAAAACAAGTGGAAACGTTGCAGTCGGACGCAACCGACTGCGGCATACTCGATACCAGTATTAAAACCGGTTAAAAGAGGCCTGACTGCAGAGGGGTACGGATGCGGCAGAGGTGTACACTGCCTAAAAGATTTTCCGATGCAGATGGGGATGCCACAAGCTATCTTCCTTACAAATTTGATGACTCTAGCTCAAAGTTTGTAAAAGTTGGTGAAAGGGGGGGCTGGGGGCGGTATGGGTGGGCGTGGCATCCAAACTTTTGATGCAGATCTATGTGGAATATCAATTGCTATCTTCATACCAAATTTGGTGAATCAAGCTCGAAGTTTGTAAAATGTGGGGAAAGGGGGGCTAGGGTAGGTATGGGTGGGCGTGGCATCCAAATTTTTGATGCAGATCTTTGTGGAATGTCAATTGCTATCTTCCTTCCAAATTTGGTGGCTCTAGCTCAACAACTCTAAAAGGTACACGCAAGCCCGTTTTTGACGAAGCGTTCGGGCGGTTGGGGGCGGCTAGGGCAATATTGGTCTGCAAGGCATCCAAACTTTTGATGCAGTTTTTGTGGGTCATCATCACCTATCTTAGCACCAAGTTTGGTGGCTCTAGCTCAAAAACTGTAGGAGATATAGGCTATTTTGACTTTAAAATGCGGGGAGGTTGGGGGTGAACTGGGTGGGCATGGCGTCAAGTAGCTAGTAGCTATCTTCTCACCAAATTTGGTAGTTCTATCTGTAAGGATGTGCGAAATATGTGGGTTTATCGGTTTTGAGCTATCGAATTTATCGATTTGCCAGCCCCCCAGTTATCGTAGAACCCCCATCTTGACACTTTATTTTCCATTCCCATTGATAAAGAGAATTGGAAAGTTTCAAGTCTCTAGCTTAAAGGGTGTGGAAAAAACTTGCAGACATACGGACGGACAGACACCATGACGGACATTGCACAAAACCAATATACTCTTTACCTTCGGTATCGACTACAAAGATCATCATAAAGTCATTTAGTGCAATTGATGGATGGTTAACCAAATTTAAATTGCGACACGGTATCCGTTTTTTTTAAATTTGTGGCGAGATTCTCTAGTAATGTAGCTTCAATCACGCCATTCATTCATATATGTATTTATTTTATTTATTTATTTATTTTTTTTTTTCATAAAAATTTTTAATTTATTTAATAAACAAGCATTCTGCTACCGAAGTGGCAACTTAATCTAGTTTTACATTTAGGGAAGGAATAATTGATCTTAGATGACACATTGGACTAGTATATATTTTTCTATTAAGTTACTTTTACATTATTTAACCTATTACTCTCGTTGGGAGATCCTCCGGATGGCACCTTTTTACTCTTCTTATCCTAGTTATTGTAGTGAGGCGCCTAGCTAATTGATTAGGGTGACCGCCTAAGCGTTGCTGATAGCTCGATGCAAGCTTCTGCACTTCTTTCCCAACTTTTGGAACTTTTAAATCCTTTTCTAGGTTGCTGCTTCGGATGTACCAAGGTGCATTACATATTCGCCTAAGTATTTGGGACTGGGCTACTCTGATTTTGTTTAAATTTGTTTTTGCCGCAGTGCCGTAAATTTGAAGCGCATATTTCCATATTGGGCTTAAGATGGACTTATAAATTGTAGCTTTGTTGTTTAGTGACATCTTATTCTTGGGAGCAAGAAGCCGCTCCATCTTTTTGGCCTTTCCCATCACCGACTGCTTAACCATGGTAGTATGAACTTTAAAGTTTAGCTTCCTATCTAGTAATACACCCAAGTACTTGTGCGAACTCTTGTGCGTGATTGTATTTCCTAGCAACGAAATACCTCTGCATGACAGTCGTCTTGTAGTAAATGTAACATTTGCACATTTGCTGCTGTTGATGCCTATATTCCATTTAATAGCCCAGTCCTCGAAACTGCATACGTATTGTTGCAGGGCTTCAGTGGCTATATTAATAATGCGACTTCTGGTCAGTACTGCAGAATCATCCGCGTAGGTTGCTATTAGTACGTCGTTCCCGTCAAGCCTAGCAACTATATTCGATGAAGGCATATCGGCTGTAAATAGATTATAGAGCGTTGGCCCAAGGACGCTGCCTTGAGGGACGCTTGCGCAGATTGGGCGCTTCGAGGATTTTGCACCATCGACAACAACTCTAAAGCTTCTGTCCATTAAAAAGCTACGTACGAGCTGAAATAGCTGCGGAGTTAGTATGCTCTTCAGTTTGTAGAGCAGGCCGTCGTGCCACACCCTGTCAAAGGCTTGCTGTATGTCCATGAACACAGCTACTGTGTAAATTTTTTGCTCCATTGCATTAAGAGTGAAATTGACCACTCGGTGAAACTGTTCAGGCATGCCATGATCTTGTCGAAATCCAAACTGCCACTTCGGAATTCTTTGGGTCACCGCCTCGAGTTGCAGGATGCGGTTGAGGATTACCCTTTCCGTCATCTTCCCCAGCGCTGAGAGCAGACTAATTGGTCTGTATCCGTCTACTTCATTATGTTGCTTCCCTGGCTTTGGTACCATCGTTATAAGGGCGGTTTTCCAGCTGTTAGGAAAATTACCTATTCTAAGGATGCTGTTGAGAAGCAGAATAATAGCATAGCTTTTTTAGGTAAAAGTTTTAACGTCCTGTTGTCCAGAAGGTCCTCACCAGGGGATTTTTTTATCTTTAGCTTCTTGATTTGAAGCTCCACCTCTTCCAGTGTGACTGGGTTAGCAGGCTGGAGTAACACCACCCGCCTGCCGGATCTTTTAGTGGAGATTTCGGAATGACAGTTCTTTTAAATCGGCTTGTTAGCTTCCGGAGAGTATAGCCAAAGGATGCTTCAGGTCCAGCACTTTCTAGAATTTCATCAATTCTCCTTTGCTTGACTTTAGCAAGAACCTTTTGCAATCTGTTTGATAATCTTACGTAGATTTGATTTATACGAATATCACCCGTTCTTGCATATTCCTTTCTCACTCTTCTTTTCAGACGAAGGGGTGCGTCGGCCATTGGGGGGAGAACAGATTGTCTTCGTTGGTTTGGTGAGCGTTGAAAGATCGGCGTAGCGTAAGATGCGGCTAGCAGAATGTTTTTCAAAAACATTGTGTTTGCTTCTTCAATATCGTCTGGGCTGTTTATATCCATGTTAAGGTTTACTTTTCTCTCCAGATCAGCTTTGAAATCTTCAACGCGGGAGCCTCGTGGGAGGATATGCAGCTTCCTGGGTTTTTGTTGCGGTGCTTGGTGCAATGTTGCTACAATTGGCAGGTGATCTGAGGAGAGCCTGTAATTTGTTTCTATTGAGAGTCTGTTTATAGAAACTCCGTCAACAATAAAAAAGTCGAGAGCAGAAGGTGTTAGCCGAGTGTTATATGAGAAAAACGTTGGCTCTCCAGTAGCTAGAATTTCACATGTACTACTGGTGATGGCTTCTTGTAGTCGCTTTCCTCGAGGGCATGATCTTACATTGCCCCAGCATAGGTGCTTTGCGTTAAAGTCCCCACCTGCAATGAATTTGTCGCCCAAGCTTTGGATGAGTTGCTCAAAGTCAGTTTTTGACCAAGGCAATCTTGGAGGCAGGTATATGGACGAAATTTTGATGCACCCGCCATTTGTCTGCACACTCACACTGGCAGCTTGTATATCCAGTCTTGACGTTGATTCGTTTTGGGTATGAACAATAGATGTTCGAATGAAAATAGCAGATCCACCTTTTGATGTTCCACTGGGATGATTGGTATAATATTGGTCGTATCCAGGTATGAATGCTTTCAGGCCAGGGCGCATATGTGTTTCAGTTACTAGCATTACATCAATATCATTAGCACTAAGGAAAAGTCGGAGCTCTTCAATGTTTTTAACTAATCCTCGTGCATTCCATAATCCGATTTTTAATTGCAGATTGATCATTTTGAGATCAGTTTCTGCACCAGTTCACGAAAGGCTTTGTTTGCCTCCATCGTATCCTGTATAAGTTTAAACATTTGGTCCATTCTGCTTTTTAGCTCGCTAATAGCCTTTTCAAGAATTTGAAATTTGTTACTGAAGTGTTGGTCTTCAGCGTTATCATAAAGGCGATGGCTATCCTGTGCTGTGTTCGCCGTTGAATATCTTTCGCGTGGTCTTGCCATGTCTGCATAGGAGAAGCCACTCCTGACAGCTGCATTCGAAATAAATTGTGTTTTGGCTGGATGATTTTTGTTTTTAATACTGCTTGGCATTCCATCTTCTGGTAGTCTTGCTGCTGGCTTAAGCTTCTTGCTCAGCGCAATTCTGACTGTACAGATTTTATTGCTAGCTCCGTGTTCCCCGCCGCAATTGGCACATTCAGGTACCTTTACAGCGCATGTTTTTGTAATATGTTCGCCTGAACATATACCACAAACTGGCTTTTTAAGGCAGTAGTTACGCGTATGCCCGAAGTCTTGGCATCTGAAGCATTGGACCAATTCCTTACTTTGATATGCCTTCATCACTGAAACTCTATGTCTACCGATTTGGGATATTTTAAGTGCCTCTACTACATTTGATGTCTTTTCCAGATTTTCCTAGAACATGTTCTGTCTTGTTTTTATATTAATTATTTCTGGGTCATCCCCTTCACTGATTTTAATACTGCGCCAGTTTGGTTTCCTGGGACAGTATATGTTCATGACTTTAAAGCCCTTACCAGTGAACGTTCGTTCAATTAATTCCTTTGAAACGTCCGGATGGATATCGCGAATCACTAACTTGTAAGCTGTGTTCTCCCGCAACTGGTGGTGCCAGAATTCACAATTTTGTTTCGTCAGCATATCCATAACTGCTCTGAAATCGCTAGAATTTTTTGTATATATTCGCGAGATCCCATATCGGGATGTGCGAATGTCGTACTCATCTAATAGTGTCATTGAATTCAGTGCTTTTTCAAGTTTGTCTATTTTGTTGACTTGCGGCACGCAAATAGCTGGAGGTTTTTGTACTACGTTAGTCTGCTCGTCATTTACAGCTGCACTTTGGCTATAAGCTTCTGCTTGCTCAAGTTGTTCTTCATCATCCAGATCCATTACAGAATTAGCTTCTTCAGCCAGGGCTGCGTAGCGATTATTAAGAAGTGCTACCGACGAGGTGGTAGCAGTTGTGTTGCTCTGTCGACCGCGGTTGAGCTGATTTTTTTGAATAGCTGGTTGCGTACTTTTTTGTATTGTTTTTGAGACTTTGTCAGCTCTTTTTTGTTTTTTACGTATTGAGACCATAGGCATCTGAAAATCACAATCTTTTACTTGGGGCAATTTTTTGGCCGAGCATAAATTTACTAACTCGGCTGTCGAAGCTTTTGTTGCAGAACATATGCCGCCCGCTGCGGTGTTTGCAATTGTATAATTCAGTTGACTTCTTAGTTGGCTTCCGTTTGAAAAGGTTAATGTGCTGGTTGTGATAGTCGGTTCATTTGACTTACATACACCTTCAAACGAGTTGGTACGAGCTGCAGATGTACCAGCTATTTTTCTCAGCTTATCCAAGTATGCCAGCTTATCACTGAGCTGGTGCTGAACAGGCGAGTCTTCATCCATCATTGGGCAATTCAGAAAATTTGAGGTGTTCAAATTTGCGATTACCCAATTACAAAAATTGTTTGCTGATAATAAACTGAGCTTTTGTTGTCCCTCGTTTGCGCAGAGCGCAGACCGCGGACAGTAACGGAACTTTTTATTGTTTACTTAATGTTTTTGTTTCGTCGCAGTACGTATGTAACCAACACCAGCAAGCCAGTGTCCAAAAGTAGAACGCAACGGAAGTTTAGCAAGATAAGCAAAGCTCTGCAAGATGATTTTGACTGAGCGCTACACGTATGATCTTTAAAAGTGCACAAATCGAACTGATATATGTATTTATGGAATTGCAGTGAACATGTATGTTCCATCTATTTTTGATTTAATGTACATACATATATTTTTAATAAAAAAAAAACACATCTGATAACTTTTGTTTTCTTGTTATAATTAATAGAATTGATAAAAATAATAGTTTTATCGCCGATTCTTACATTAAATGCACTACAATTTTGTACACTTTTGTATGCAAAAAAACGTCCAGAAATTAGAACTGCCCCAGAAACCAACTGGTTCTAATTTCCGAGCGTCTACTGTATTTGTAATCGTTATCATTAAATAAATATGTGAAACCGAAAATAATCGCAATTTAATCCTTAATTCAACTTTTATTATTATTATAATTTATTTATTTATAGTCAGCTAAGAGCAGCTGACATTGAAATGAATCATATTTAATTTAATTTAAAAATAGTTAAAATAATTAAATTAAGTACAATATAGAATAATATATAAATCTGAAAATATAATTAAAAGTTAACGTTAAAGCTCTGGGAAATTCAATAAAAAATTGAGTAGTCCAACATTTGTTGCAAGGATTGGGAAAAACCCAGAAAAACCCAATCAGACCAGCGTTAGATTAGTAGTTAATGGTTACTGGTTACGATTAGATAAAGCAAAAAGGATCGATCTTTTTAGTACTGGAGTTGAGGCCTCCAAGGAGACAAGAGAATAAAGTTTGTTATAGTCAGAACATATAACACGAAATGGTTCATGAATTAAATAGTTGCTGAAGCAACGATCAAGGCTAAGGGGTAAAAAGTTACGTGAAGATCTAATTGGGACATTAAATTTAATTCGACTTATAAGAACTGATGAGTCGATTTCACCACTAAGTAGGTTAGTAATAAGTAATACTCCATGCATAGTTCTACGGTTTAACAGGGAGGGAAGATTAATCAAAAGGAGTCTACTTGAATACGGGGGTAAGTCAACTCCAGGAACCCAGTTAAAACTTCTAAGGGCAAATAGAAGAAATTTCTTCTGCACAGATTCAATTCTATCCTGGTGAATCGAGTATTGTGGGGACCACACACAAGATCCATACTCCAGGATGGGACGTACTAGAGATGTATAAAGCGTTTTAGTGGTGTAGGGATCATTAAACTCTTTCGACCACCGCTTGAAGAAGCCAAGGACATTAATGGCCTTATTGACCATATACGAAATATGAGCGTCAAACTTCAATTTAGGATCAAGAATAATGCCTAAATCTTTAATTTCAAACACGCGGTCAAGTGGTGAAGCATCAAGCAAGTAGTGAGCAGTATGAAAACATAAGTAATCTACTTAATAATAACTACAATTAATAATCATTATTAAACTAAATGGTGTGGAAAGGGGGGCTGGGCCGGAATGGGTGGGTTTGGCATCCAAATTTTTGATGCAGATCTTTGTGGAATGTCAATTGCTATCTTCATACCAAATTTGGTGACTCTAGCTCGAAGTTTGTAAAAGGTGTAGGAAGGGGCCAGCCCCCCAGTTATCGTCGAACCCCCATGTTGACACCTCAATTTACTATCCCATAGATAAAGAGAATTGGAAAGTTTCAAGTCTCTAGCTTGAAGGGTGTGGAAAAAAATTCCGAACATACAGACGTTCAGACGGACGGACGGACGGACACCATGACGGTTATTGCACAAAACCAATATACTCTTTACCTTCGGTAACTATAATAAATTAACGAAAGCAGAAATAAATACTCGGGTGTTAATAAATAAATGCCTGTGGCGGCGGCTGTGTGTTTTAGCGCAACTACATACATATATGCGCGGGCAGCTATGTATGTATGTATGTGCGATCGAGTGCAAAAACGCGTATCTCTAAACGCTCCTCCGTGTCCGCTCTTGATTTCGCAACTGGCTGCCGGCTTACATATTGTACTAACGGAAACAATGCGGAAAAAAAATAATAACATAAAAACTATGGGAAAAGCCCCGTTCTCGGACACTGTACAGAAGTCGGACACCCCCGAGCTTTGATGCTAGCGCGGTCTAACTACTGTGACAGATAGCTTTCAGTGCCGGCTATCTTTTGACGTGGTCTACAGGTGTTAATACCTAGTTTTGGTTAATTCAGAGACAACAAGTGGAAACGTTGCAGTCGGACGCAACCGACTGCGGCATACTCGATACCAGTATTAAAACCGGTAAAAAGAGGCCTGATTGCAGAGGGGTACGGATGCGGCAGGGGTGTACGCTGCCTTAAAGATTTTCCGATGCAGATGAGGATGCCACAAGCTATCTTCCTTACAAATTTGGTGACTCTAGCTCAAAGTTTGTAAAAGGTGGCGAAAGGGGGGGCTGGGGGTGGTATGGGTGGGCGTGGCATCCCAATTTTTGCTGCAGATCTTTGTGAAATGTCAATTGCTATCTTCATACCAAATTTGGTGACTCTAGCTCAAAGTTTGTAAATGGTGGGTAAAGGGGGGCGGAATGGGTGGGCTTGGCTCCAAAACTTTGATGCAGATTTTTGGGGGTCGTTGCCAGCTATCTTCCCACCAAATTTGGTGGCTCTAGCTCCACTAATCTGGAAGATACACGCATTCCCGTTTTTGACGAAGCGTTGGGGTGGATGGGGGCGGCTAGGGCAGTATCGGTGGGCGTGGCATCCAAACTTTTGATGCAGTTTTTGGGGGGTCATCATCACCTATCTTGGCACCAAATTTGGTGGCTCTAGCTCAAAAACTGTGGGAGATATAGGCTTTTTTGACTTTAAAATGCGGGGGGGAGGGGAATTGGGGGGTGGCTCCAAAACTTTGAGCAGTTTTGGGGTCGTTGCCAGCTTTTCCTTTTTGGTGGCTCTAAAGCGCTTGTTGGGCTGGGGTGGGGTGGGGTATGGGGGCATCAAACTTTCATTGGGTCTCACCATCTTGGCACAAATTGGTCTAAAACTTGGGAGATATAGGCTTTTTACGTTGGGGGCGGAATGGGGGCATGGCTCCAAAATTTTGATGATGCAGTTTTTTAGGGGTTGCAAGTAGGTATCTTCTTACCAAATTTGGTAGTTCTAGCTGTAAGGATGTGCGAAATATGTGGATTTATCGGTTTTGAGTAATCGAATTTATCGATTTGCCAGCCCCCCAGTTATCGTACAACCCCCATCTTGACACTTTAATTTACTATCCCATAGATAAAGAGAATTGGAAAGTTTCAAGTCTCTAGCTTGAAGGGTGTGGAAAAAAGTTGCGAACATACAGACGGACGGACGGACAGACGGACGGACGGACGGACGGACGGACGGACGGACGGACACCATGACGGACATTGCACAAACCCAATATACTCTTTACCTTCGGTATCGAGTATAAAAATTAAAATACCGATATTCCGACCTAAACTTTTTAATATTTCAACGCATATGTAATTGAATTATTCCAAGATTCAGCTCTTTCTTATTTTTCAACAAAAGAATTTATTTTATATTTTGGGATTTGCATTCAAAATTGTTAAAACCGTGCTTTCTCGTAATTTGAACACTGTCGATGTTTCACAATTGAACACGATTAATTGTAATCGATGTTTTAATTCAATTGTATCGACGAACGTGTCATCTTCATATATCATAATGAGCCCGCAACGAAAAGAAGCAAAAAAGAAACTTTAAGTTGATTTATATGGTTAATTGCAAAACTTATTTCATAATATATGGTTATGGTGGAAAAAAAAACCAAAAAAAAAAACTAATTAGTTTGTTTACATATTTCGCGCCATTTTAATAAGGTATGTGAGCTAAGTTGACCGTGTGATGCATAGATCAATACATAAATCGATATTTCGATGCATTAATTGCAGCTTATTACGAGTCATAATAATTAAAAAAATAATAAATTCGTTTGATTTTAATTGTTTAATTGCATAAAAAACATAAACTTTAATAAAAACAGTGATTTTGCATTTTATTTTATTTTATTGGCTGGATTTTCACAAGGTAAAGGGTGGTGACCACCGTAGGAGCACTTGTTTGAAAATCGTGATTTGTTTTTTTTTCAATAAATGTTAAATAAGTATCTTTTACGAAATAAATTAAATGTGTATAATGCCTTACACCGATCGATGCGCCATTGAACAAGCTTTCTAACGATATCAACAGACAAGCTTTACGATGATTTCTGACAGTTGTATGTCACAAAAACCAATGGGGTGTCCACTATTGGTGATTCTCCCTTACTGTTTTCTTGAGTATCTTTATATTGCATCCTACCTTTCTCATCGCCAGTGCTATTTTTGATATCCCTCTTTATTATTATTTGTTTGTTTGTTTGTTTATTGTCAATTATGATCAGCTGACATAAAATCCAAATTAATTAAAATTAAAATAAAATTAATAATTGAAATTAAAATTATGTAAAATTAAATTAAGGTAAAAATTTATAAAGTTAACGTTAAAGCTCTGGGAAATTGAACAATAAAATTAGTGGTCCAACATTTGTTGCGTGGATTGGGAAAAACCCAATCAGACCAGCGTTAGATAAGTAGTTAATGGTTAGTGGTTACGATTAGATAAAGCAAATAGGATCGATCTTTTTAGTACTGGAATTGAGGACTCCAAGGATATAAGAGAATAAAGTTTGTTATAGTCAGAACATAAAACACGGAATGGTTCATGTATTAAATAGTTGCTCGAGCAACGATCAAGGCTAAGTGGTAAAAAGTTACGAGTAGCTCTAATCGGAACAGTTAATTTAATTCGACTTAAAAGAACTGATGCGTCGATTTCACCATTAAGTAGGTTAGTAATAAATAATACTCCATGCATAGTTCTACGGTTTAACAGGGAGGGAAGATTAATCAAAAGGAGTCTACTTGAATACGGGGGTAAGTCAACTCCAGGAACCCAGTTAAAACTTCTAAGGGCAAATAGAAGAAATTTCTTCTGCACAGATTCAATTCTATCCTGGTGAATAGAGTATTGTGGAGACCACACACAAGATCCATATTCCAGGATGGGACGTACTAGGGATGTATAAAGCGTTTTAGTGGTGTAGGGATCGTTACTCTTTCGACCACCGCTTGAAGAAGCCAAAGACATAAATGGCCTTATTGACCATAGACGAAATATGAGAGTCAAACTTTAATTTAGGATCAAGAATAATACCTAAATCTTTAATTTCAAACACGCAGTCAAGTGGTGAATCATCAAGCAAGTAGTGAGCAGTATAAGGGGTACTTCTACAAAAAGACATGACTTTACATTTAGAACAATTTAAATTGAGTAAGTAAAAACGACACCAGGCCGACAATGCACACAAACCCGACTGTAGCAAGTTGCACAGAGAAGCATCATTATAGGTGAAACATAGTTTTACATCATCAGAAAACATTTACACAAAAGAGTTAGTAATAACAGCTGGAAGATCGTTAATAAACAAATTAAATAGCAAAGGTCCAAGGGGTCCCTGGGGAACACCAGAGGTAACTAAAATAGGTTAAGATACCGACGGTTTAAAAACTACTTTTTGTGTTCGACCACACAAGTACTCCGAAAGCCACAATAAGAGTTTTGATGGAAATCCAACAATATTTAATTTTTGAAGCAACAGAGAATGACTAACAGAATCAAATGCCTTACTAAAATCGGTGTAAACAACGTCAGTTTGCATTTTATCCTGAAACCCTTTGATAACAAGCGAAGTGAATTCAAGAGATTTGTGGTAGTTGATCTACGCCTAACAAAACCGTGTTGATAATGCGATATAATTGAACTACATCCGTGTTGCAGTTGAGAACATATAATTTTTTCAAAGACTTTTGGAATGGCAGAAAACTTGGATATACCCCTATAATAATTAACGTTTGACTTTGAAGAATTTTTATGGAGTGGAATTATAAAGGATTCCTTCCATATATCAGGAAACACAGTTGAGTCAACAGACAAGTTAAATAATTTGTTTAAGAGCTTACAAAGAGAATCCACGCAGTATCAAAGATTACAACCTGGCACTCCATCAGGACCAGGCAAGTAGCCAGGTTTGATAGAGTTAAATTCACTCAGGAGCGTGGACTCAGTAATTACTGGGACATATATGCAATTTGACGTTTGAACTTGAAAAGGATAGGAATTACTGCAACTATATAAACTCGTTGAGTATACTGAATGAAAATACTCAGCAAATAGATCGGCTACTGCCTGATCAGAACTTGCTTTTGTATTATCAAGGTATAATGAGGATGGCAAGCAAGAAGACTTACGTTTAGAGTTGACAAATTTTATAAAACTGTTTAGGGTAACTTGAAAAGTTTAGTCTACAACGATTAAGATAATTATTATAACAAGATGTGTTAACAGAAAGAAAACTAGATTTTGCTACTAAATACGAAGATAAATCTAAAGTCGTTCCCGATTTCTTAAATTTTTTATAGTTCGATAGTTCCGTCGTAAGCCAAGGTGGTTTATTATCACTTGAAGAACAAGTGAGGGGAACACAAATATCCAAAAGCGAATTCAAGGTCCTATAAAATATGGCAATGGCAGTTTCTATATCACTACAAGAATAAACGCGAGACCAATTAGTATGTTGAAGAAGATAATTTAATTTAGTAAAGTTAGTTTTACGAAAGCAACGGGTTTTTAAAGTATTATAAGATATTGCACTAGGGTTAAAAATTTCGATGGATAGTTCTAAGGTTGGATGATAGGTATCTTCCGGAAGCACTAGAGGGGGTATTCTACAAGCATTACTGCAATCTGAGTCAGAAACAAATATTAAGTCCAACATTCTACCACTACAGTTATGCACCCTGTTAACTTGCGATAGGCCTAACTCCAGTAGGCCATCGATAAAATCATCAGAAGTGACTGGTAGTACCGCCGAAGATGTGTCAATCACAGACCATACAACATGTGGCAGATTAAAATCGCCAACCACTATCAGGTTATCCATATCTGTCAAAAATGACGAAACAAGTTGCAGGGCACTCAGATGGGATGAGTAAATGTTAATATCAGAATGAGGAGGAATATAAGAGCAAGTAACATAAAGTGAACGGCCGTTTAGTAATATTTTAACACATAAAAACTCTATGTCCGGAAGATCCTGAGAAAGAATCTGTTCAGAGGAAATACAGGAGTCAACAGCAATGAGAACACCACCCCCCTTGCGGGAAGTGCGATCGCATCTGTACAAGTTATATTTAGAAGGAAAAACGGAATAATCAGAAATATCGGGTTTTAACCAAGTTTCAGTAAGTGCAACTATTTGTGAATCAAAAGATAGGCTGTTAACATATAATTTGGCTAGTTTAGTGTTAAGGCCTCTAACATTTTGGTAGGCCAAGCTAATTACATTTGTTAGTTTTTTGCCGACGACGTGGAGGCCACAGGGTGGCTAACACGCTGTGCACTAGTAATCTTAATACCATTACTATTATAATTATCATTACGCCTATTCACATACTCCTTTACAACGAACTGTGGCGGCCAAAAGTTTTCAGAACAAATCGTCGTGAAAAGTTCGGGCGGAACACTCAACTTAAAAGAAGATATGCTTCGGGCGTGTTTGAATTTAAATTTTTCCACCCTAATATGTGGGGACTCGATATAACTTTTAATGTAGTGTGAGGTAGGCCAAATGCCGGCCTCCCCACAATAAATTTATGGAAACAGCAGTATTATTATTTTGTATCTTTACACACTATTATTATTATTATTTCAGTCATTAAGATATTAAGACAAATGCGAAATACTATGAAGTAAATATTAATGGAAGAAATGCAATGTCAAAGTTAACAGACCTTAAGTTTAACATGAGTATGGTATGTTGAAGGGCATAGAATAAGCATAGCATAAGATAACTTAAGAGAGCAGCGCAAGAAGAGCGGAGGTCGTGTGCGCACTCACACGATCCAAATGTCGCGACCCACAAAGGCGAAAAAGGGCATGCTCAGGCCGAGCGCGAAACGATGGAATTAATCGAGAAGTAGGAGCGAATGTGAACGGACGTGAACGCGGGTGTCAAGACAAAAGAACGTAATAAGCGAAGACAAATTAAGTGATAGATATATTTCCCAGACTAGAATTATAGTGGCGTGGACGCGATTCCCCCCTAAGGTCTTGAGGACAAACCATAATTGGAACCGAGTAGAGTGAGTTATCCAATAAAGAAGATTATTCCAAATCCTCGTGTTTTCATTTTCGCCCCGAGAGGCGCTGAACGTTGAACGCATACGCGCGCGGTTATATACATATAAATGCATGTGTGCACGCGGTCGGCACATGGCTAGGCGCGTCGTTGGAATTATTTTTGGTTAGAATCTGAATGATCAGCGGCACGCGTGCTGTGGCCCGCCCCGCACGCTTCCCTTATCATTCGGTCGGTTCGGTAACGGAGCTTTGGCATCCGCGCGACCTCAACTTTTGAGGGAACATAACCTGTGCTATCGGTGGTACTTGTACTGTGGCTTGTCCCGTTCGCCTCCCTGATCGCCGGCCGTCGCGAAAACTTAACCCCGGGGTAAAGGCGAACTAGCTTGCCTTCAACTCGCGAGTACGTTTCGGCAAATTTAAATATTTCTTGTAACGTGGGACCTTGGCCGGACTGAGTTTCATACCCCGGCCAAAATCACTACTTTACAAGTGGCGCCCGAGCAGGGACGTAAACGCTTAAGAGGAGTAGTGCAGTTTGGAATTAAAGATCCCAAAAAAAAAAAGCATTACTAACCAGTGTTCGTGGACGAATATACCCGGTCATACCCTGTTTTATCGCGCGTGCACAAAACGGGAAGAAAAAGAAACGGATTGCGTCAAAATGCGTCACCGGAGGGCTGTGGCAACCCAGTCGTAGGCGTAAGATGGGTGTACCACTGCCGCAAGGAAGAACTTGAGAAGATCGCGCAGGAACTCGGTCTAGAAAAAATTGGACAGGTAGAAGAACTTCGAAAACGGGTATGTACGTTTATTAAAGAGGGCTTTCATGACTTGGGGACTCAGACCCGTCTGATAGAATGGGAGTCCCAGTTCACGAAAACCTGCGAATCACCCGCTGCGAATAGCCTTTCCACCGGGCGGTTGCAGCAGCGGCAGAAATCGGAGTCCGACCTGTTGACGATATCGGGGTCACTAGGGGGACTATTTCCACCGTTCAGCCAGGCGCAGCAGTTGCCGCCAAAGGAGCAGGATGCTAAAATAGCAATCTGCCCTGGGGTGCACGTAGCGCCAATCACAACCCAGCCTGTGAATAGTACCCAGGTGAGGCAGGTGGACTACAAACCAGATGTATGCATCGGTTACCGGGGATTTGAAAACTATAAGCATTGCGTGGTCGTCCCGGAACAAATTAGGAAGTGGGGAATCAGGTTCGATTGGACCCGCTCGTGTTCATAGATTCCTTAGAAGAACGAGCGAGGACTTATGACATAGAATTAGATCGTATACCCAGGGCAATGAGTGAGGCGTTTACCGACATGGCGGCGTGCTGGTTCTCAACAAGTGAGCTTAGTGACGCAACCTGGGATACTTTCAAGAGAGAATTTTTCGATTTCTTTTTAACCCCGCAGTATTTCAAGCGACTGGAAGATCAGATTAGGGACCGTCGCACAGTGGGGCCATTTGAGTTTTTTCATATCAAAAATCATAACTTTTGAACCAAATAAGATAATCGAACAATTTAAAAAGCATATGATAGATAATTAATCAACCTATAAAATGAGCATTTGAAATGAATTCTACGATTTTTCTGTGCCTATTTATGGGTATGCAAAGTTGAAATTTGTGGAAAAATCAACTTTACGGGAAGGAAAAAAATATTTTTTAAATTTTTTGATTTTTATTGTTTCGTTTTAATGGTTTTTATAATCTAAAATTAATATTATGATAATTAAAAATAATTTTTTTTTTTTTTTTTTTTTTTATTAATTTTTTGTAAAATATTCATCACAATCCGTAAAAGATGGTATATCTAAAAGAGAAATCATCTCTGAACTATAAGTATTTTCTAATTCTTTTCGTTACTTAACATGCCTCAGTGATGAAATTAGTGGATCTGAAGATGCTGCTAACATGTTGAAGAGGTCCTCATTTTGTCTCACCCTTGAAGCTTTAAAAGTGTTTAGCAATCTGTATTTTTTATAAAACTTATTAAGGGACTCTTGTGCTTCTTTAGAGAGCTCTCCAATTGGCAAAGACTGATACTCAATTATAACCTTGCCATGCGCCAATATTTTATGAACTGTCGGGGTCAACTTTTTCTGCGGATATAATTCTGCTAAAAGTGATGCAGTTTTTGAAGCATATTCTCCATATTTGGCAGAATCAACTTTTTCCTTGCAGTTCAAAACATTTAAGATCGTTCCCAATCTCTTAACGATTTGATTGTTGATTACAGTGAATCGAGTTACAGCCTCATCATTTTCAAAAAATCTCCTTGAAGTGTTTCCATCGTTTGAGTTTCCGTATCCGTAGTTGGGGCAGTCTACTTAAAGTCCAACTAGTTTGAAAAACGAATCCTGTATTTGCTTCTTTCTGAACTTTTCTTTATCTTTGTTTGATGTTTTTTTTATCAAAGTGTTCCTCCTCTTGAGGAAGCGTATACGCCTATCCATACATCTTATTCTTGCGTGCAAAGGTGAGATCCCAAATTCATGGATCTCTTCATTTGTAGAATCGTTTAAATCGTCGAAGTTCTTTTGCATCTCTTTGCCAATTGGGCATGACAAAGTTGATTTTGCGTTTGTCAGTTCATTGATCACTTTTCCGTCAACCATGGTCAGGTGGAACTCGTAATTACATTCAATGTATTTTCCATCTCCGATTTCGAGCTTTGTTGGCTTAATCTTGCTTATTTGGTCTTCAATATCCTTTACTGTGTTCCGTATGAGTTCCGGCGATTCCCGTGCAAACTGAAATATTATTGGTCGGCAATAATGTACAGATGACGGTCGTTCATTTTTCCAGTGTAAAGAAACATCAGATTTTAGCCGTAAAGGAACAACAGATGCCATAAACATGTTCCCGTCCGATATTGTAGCGTCATCGGAAGATATTCTTTGCTTACACACGCTTTGTCCAGATGATCCATCAGATTCTCAGGAAGAGCTTCAATCACATTTTCAGCAAGACTCTCCAACAGCCGTTTTGTTGTATGGTCCATTAGATCCTGCATGTTGGTTTTAACAGAGACTTCAGTAAACTCCGTATGCAGTGGTCGTGAATCTAATTTTGCTTTCGAAACATGTTTTTATCCCGGTAAAATGTCAACTCCATGTTGCCTCAAAGATGCCCGTAATATCTCATATTTCCGTTTTGAAAGCTCTAAGTCCATAAACAACGCCAAAGCTTCTTCGGGACCATACTTTGTAAGGTTTGTGTTTGGGGGCGTGCGAATGCTTTTCTTAATTCTTTGTAGTCGCGGTGGGCTGGCAATAGCAACTGATTTTGTAATCTGTGACCTTACTTTTTCAACTTCCTTTGTATATCTAATAGACAGCGCTTCCGATAAATGTTCCGTGGATAAATCATTTGCTGAATCAGCAAGTTTCCTCTTTCTTGTAAAATTTGAACACTCTTCCATGCCTTTAGTCGGCCTTCCTCTTGCTCGTCCGGTGGATGTGCTGGGTTCATCTTCTGTTAATGTACCCAGGATGGTATCACTATTAAGCCAGTCCTGGTGTTTGGTGTTGAATCTCTCAGTCATTCTGTTTGTTTTTATCCATCGTGAGTTTAGACTGGCATACATCATGCAGAGTTTATTTTTTATATCTTCGCTTCTTTGTATATTGCCGTATAAACTATCAAGTTCTTCGAAGGCTGCTTCCGTGAAATTTTGTAATGTGGTTGACTTCCTAAACAGGTCAAATAATTTATGGTTGCTCAACGACATGTTTGAAGTGTAAAACAGTACTTGTCTCGCCAACTTTCAGTCGTAGACTAATCCAGGATTATAGTTTTTTTTTCATTATATAGCCTAATCTATTACCTGATATATATCGTTTAGATTAAGGGTTCAAGAAAAGAGTTAGCTTTCATGCCTAACAAATTTACCTATTGTTTGTATAAGTCCAGGTCAATAAGGTCAATTTATGCAATTTGGGTACTTGGCACGTGTCCGAATAAGATTTGTGCCTACCTGAATGGGATGTGTGACTAGTTGTACGCCAACGCAATTTCTGTATTCGGTGCGTACCTGGTAATTTATTTGTATATCCTGTAACTGCACCTGAATTTAGGGACCAGGATTTGACAAATGATCTCAGGTAAGCATTACAGAATGAAAAACAAAAGTCAAGTATCTTCACAATAACGAACGTAACAACAACAACAAAAAATGGGTTTTCACGGTTATATGTCATAAATTGCCCAAAAATGCATGCAACACATTTTTTTCCTATGACTTTTTCACTTTTTTACATTTAAAAAAAAGGGGCAAAAACGGGCACATGAAACTTTTTGCATTTAATAGAGGAATAATCAAAGAAATTAATTTAAAAAAATAGCCGATATAATGTGATATAATTTTTTTTATTTTCCATCAAAGTTGAGAAATAGTGAAAAAGTGGATAGTTGGTAAATATTGAATTGCCTGGCCAAACGCAAAGCAAACAGTATAATTTTTTTTTATTTTTTTCTTAATAAATAGATCTATCAATAGAACCAAAAATGATGACGATCCGTAACTTAGTTTTTGAGATATTGTATCTCAAAGCCGACCAAATTACCTTAAAATTGTGATTTTTATGTAACACAAAAAATCAGACAACTTTGAAAAGCTATATATACAAAAAATCCGGTTACATTATGGATTGCAGATTTGAAATCGCTGGAAAATCCTATAAAGTAGGTTCATTCAATATTTTTCAGAGGCACATGCAATTTTTGATTTTTGACACTTGACTTGTTCTACGGGCGCCACTGTGCGTCGGCAGTGAGCTGGTGAGGGATACAAAGAGTACTTGGTTGACTTTAAGAGAATCTTGCGCCATGCCCGTTATAGGCCCGACCAGCAGTTAGGTAGGGTATACGACAATCTGGCTTGGGAGTACCGATTGTATATCCGTAGAAAGGACTTTTCGACGCTAGCAGAACTGACTCAAGCAGCCACGGAGTACGAAAATATAACAGGTTCGTGCCACGGGGAGACGGGGTATAGTCAGTCGAGGGGGCCAGGATACCCGAGTCGGTTAGGAGGCGTGGACGCTCCCGCCAGGCAAAATAATCCATTCCGGAGCCCGCCAACCCAGCCGTCGTTGGCGAGGAACGAACCCAATGCTCCCCGAACCAATAAAACGGAGGAAATTTCGAACGGAATGGTAGGACACGAACAGCGTAGGCCGCACGAAGTCGGCAGGGTATGCTATAACTGCTCGCAAGGGGGGCACTTTGCCAGGGAATGCCCAAATCCCAGAGTGCTGTTTTGCAGGCAGTGTGGCAATCGGGGCTTGAGTAGTGAAGCATGTTGTGGGAAAAAGGTGGGAAACGAGCAGCGGCGTCATCCGGGGCGGGATCGGATGGGCGCCGACGCGAGTCAGTCCCGGAGTTAGATTACCCTCTTAAAGTCGAGAGGAATCGCATAGTCGCCACGGTAAGGGTCGGAGACCTACTGGCGAAGGCGACGGTTGACACCGGGGCAACGAGGAGTTTTGTTAGCGAGGGGTTTTTCAATAGGATAGAGTCAAAAGGGGAAGTGTTGTCAGCCACGGCAAACACACACCTCGCGGATGGTTCGACGATATCAATAAGAAAGGTGTTACGAACAAAGGTGAGCCTCATTGACAGGGAGATAGCGTTAGATCTGTTCGTCATGCCATCCATGCTAGATAGTTTAATCGTGGGGATGGACTTTCTATGTAAGATGGGGACGACTATGCAGTGCGGTAGAGCAACGTTGATGTTGCAGAGAGCCGAAGCGCCGAACGAGGAGTCAGATGAAGCTGAGGTGGACCCGGCGGGAGAGGAAAAACGTGAAGCATGTGGCTCAGGGAGTGCACAGCGAGGCAATGTCCCGGGGACATCCCACGTTAAGAACGCCGCGGTAGCCCAGCCAGGGGCATGTGAAGACGCAGCTACAGTCGTCAAGGAGCCATCATTGGGCCAACTGGAAAATGCGGGAGTGGAAGCATGTCAGATAGGAGACCCCAAATCAGACTCGAGATCAGAAGGGGACACCGAAGAAAAGCTAGAATGGCCAGCGGACTTGGAGCCAGTCATGAAGGAGTTTTTAAAATCGGAGCTACGACTCTTCGAGGGACTACAGGGTGTGTCCAATGTAGCCGAACACCGGATCGTCATGAAGGACAACAAGCCAATAAAGCAAAGGTATTATCCTAAGAACCCTGCGATGCAACGCGTGATCGACGAGCAAATATATGAGCTGATAGAGGCAGGAGCCATTGAACCGTCTCGGAGCCCGCACAGCGCCCCGATCGTACTCGTCCGGAAGAAAACGAACGAATGGAGGATGTGCGTGGACTATAGGCAGCTCAACGCGCACTCTGTACCAGACGCGTACCCAGTGCCCCGAATCAATCATATTTTGGAAAGACTGAGGCACGCACGCTATATATCAACGCTGGACCTGAAACACGGATATTGGCAAATCCCCATGGCGGCGGACAGTCGGGAGTGCACGGCATTCACGGTACCCGGCCGAGGATTGTTCCACTGGAAAGTGAGACCGTTTGGATTGCACTCGGCCGCTGCAACTTTTCAAAGAGCCTTGGACACGGTGATCGGACCAGAGATGGAGCCGCACGCTTTCGCCTATCTAGACGACATCATCGTGATAAGCGCTACGAAGGAACAGCACAGGGCAAACCTGAGGGAGGTTTTCCACCGGCTGAGGGCAGCGAATCTGAGGCTGAACAGGAAAAAGTGTTCGTTCTTCCAGAGGCAGTTAGTGTACCTGGGACACCTAGTGAGTGAGAAGGGAATCCAGACGGATCCATCGAAGGTGGACGCGATCAGCAAGCTGAAATCCCCGAAGAACATCAAGGAGCTCAGACGTTGCCTAGGGATGGCGTCTGGGTACCGACGATTCGTGCCCAATTTCACAACTGTAGTACAGCCGATGACAGACTTGTTAAAGAAAGCTCGAAAGTGGTCGTGGAGCGCAGAGCAGCAGGCGGCGCTGGACAGTCTCAAACACTATCTTACGTCCGCCCCTGTCTTGGCATGTCCAGATTTTTCAGAAAGGTTTACACTACAGACGGATGCAAGCGATTATGGCCTCGGAGCAGTGCTGACCCAAACTGTCGACCAGCAGGAGAGGGTGATAGCTTACGCGAGCCGAAAGTTAAACAAGGCAGAGGAGAACTACTCGGCAACAGAAAAGGAGTGCCTGGCAATAGTGTGGTCGATCCGTAAAATGAAGTGCTATCTGGAGGGATATCGTTTCGATGTTGTCACGGATCACATGGCTTTGAAGTGGTTAAATTCCATAGAAAGCCCGTCGGGAAGGATTGCACGTTGGGCGCTGGAACTCCAACAATATCAATTCGACGTGCAATACAGGAAAGGAGACTCAACGTGGTGGCGGACGCATTATCACGAGACCCGTTAGAGAAACTCCAACAAGCCGTTGTCAACAATCACCTGTGAAATGGATTCAAGGAATTAGGGAGAAAATTGCCAAAGAGCCGACCAAATACGCAGATTACGTCGAGGAGAACGGGCAGTTGTATCGCCACCTAGGCTACCGAGCAGACGATGAGGACTACATCCCATGGAAGCTCTGCGTCGACGAGGAGCAAAGATAACGAGTGCTACAGGAATGCCACGACGCGCCGACGGCAGGACACCAAGGGATCTGCAAAACAATCATGAGGTTGTCACAGCGCTACTACTGGCCGGGAATGTTCCGAGACGCAGCCAAATACGTCAAATGTTGTGGAAAATGCCAGATGTTCAAGACAGAGCAAAGGAAGCCAGCCGGACATATGCTGACCCGCCAGGTGTCAGAGCCGATGGCCATCCTGTGCGCGGACTTTGTGGGCCCCTTACCGCGCTCAAAGCAGGGCAACACGATGTTGTTGGTTTTCCATGATGCATTCACCAAATGGGTGGAACTAGTCCCCTTAAGACGAGCAACGGCAGCAACGCTGCAGAAGGCCTTCCGGGAACGAATCCTATGCCGGTTTGGAGTACCCAAGAGATTCGTATGCGACAACGGGGTGCAATTCACGAGTCGAAACTTCAAAGCATTTTTGAAATCACTGGGCGTAGAGAATTAACATACAGCCCCGTACTGCCCACAAGAGAATCCAACAGAAAAAACAAATCGAACGGTGAAGACGATGATAGCACAATATATTTCTGGAAGCCAAAGTTCGTGGGACGACCTGATTCCCGAAATATCGTTAGCTGTCAATTCGAGCATTGCAGATTCGACAGGATTCTCCCCAGCGTTCCTAATGCAAGGAAGGGAACCACGCCTGCCAGCAACTCTGTTCGATGAAAAGAAGCCAGGTACAGGAAGCATTCCGCAAACGCCGGGAGAGAAAGCTGACCGGCTGAAAGAGGTGTTTAAAAAAGCGCAGAGCAACCAGCAACGAGCATCAGCAGATCAAGGAAGGAACTACAACCTAAGGCGAAGAGAATGGCGTCCCAGAATTAACGAGTGGGTCCTTCTGCGAACACACCAGCTATCCAAAGCGAGTGATGGATTCGCAGCAAAATTAGCCCCAAAATACGATGGACCATTCCTCGTTAAGAAATTTACATCGCCAAACGTGGTACACCTAACAAAGGAAAGAGAGCGGAAGGGCCGGATCGCTAGCATATCGCAATTAAAACCGTTCCTGCCGCCGGCAGGAAGCGTGGACAAGCGAGAGCCACTTGCCACCTCAAAGAAACCACGAATAAAATCCGCGAACGGGGTTTTTTTGTTTCTCTCTCTCTCTCTCTCTCTCTCTCGCTAACAAACAACCAACTATAACCGCTATCAACAACACACCACTCAAACAGAATCGTAATAATTTATTTCCAATCTTTCTCAATAGTTGACGAAATGTGGACGACACAATAGTCATTAGCAGCGACGACGAGTCGGTAGATACCAGAGCAAGGGAACACGAGGACGGTGCCCACGAAGACGACCCGGAAGTTCGTGTGGAACACCCCGACACTGAGAGTGACGATGAGGAGGACACTAACCCCGAGGAGAGCGAAGCAGGTGGTCAGAGTTGTGACGATGAGCAAGACACTACCCCCGAGGAGAGCGTCAGAAGCAACTCCAATTGCGACGAGGAGAAGGAAGCCAGCTCGCAGAAGAGCGAGCACAACGCGGAGTTTCGGATCGAGGACGATGATGGAAGCGACGACTTCGAAGAGGTCAAAGAGCGACAAGAAGCGCACATTCGGTCGCGAGACCCAAGGCGGGACCACCCGCGCTACCGACACACCTGGGAGTCGTCACCCCCCAAATTCAAGCACACGGTGTTTGGACACACGGAGGTGTCGAAGGCGGTCGTGGACGGCGCTTGCATTTTTAAGGTAATAGAGGTGACCACAAAAGTAATCGAGATGCCACACGCAAGGGCTTCACAGCCGTGGGTAGAGGAACCGGCTTCACCACCGACTTTCCCAGCCTTGGAAGAAGGAAGCGCTGAGAACGGACTGACACAGAAGGCGCCGCAGACACCACCACCGCCGTTGAAGATTAGCCAAAAGGAACCCGAGGAGCCACAACAAAACAGCCCAAGTGCGTTGGAGCCGATGGTAGAATTCGAAGGGATAGAAGGTTGGGAAGAAGGCCTCGAGGTAGGATTGGTTGTAGAAGACACCCCGCTCAACAGCCAAGAAGCAAAAGCACAGCCAACGGGCGTGGACCCTTGGAACATCCCTAGTTTGTGGACAGTACACCCAAACGAATCGATTAGACGACGAACGCGATAAAGTCCATCGAGGAGCAGTTAAAGAGGCGAGGGCGAAGAGGACGGCGTGACCGATTCACAGTTTTGGTGGGGACGGACCAGTTCAACGTGACCAAACACCAGAAGGACATGGTCACGATCACGAAGAAAGGGGGGGGTGTGAGGTAGGCCAAATGCCGGCCTCCCCACAATAAATTTATGGAAACAGCAGTATTATTATTTTGTATCTTTACACACTATTATTATTATTATTTCAGTCATTAAGATATTAAGACAAATGCGAAATACTATGAAGCAAATATTAATGGAAGAAATGCAATGTCAAAGTTAACAGACCTTAAGTTTAACATGAGTATGGTATGTTGAAGGGCATAGAATAAGCATAGCATAAGATAACTTAAGAGAGCAGCGCAAGAAGAGCGGAGGTCGTGTGCGCACTCACACGATCCAAATGTCGCGACCCACGATCGAGATGTCGCGACCCACAAAGGCGAAAAAGGGCATGCTCAGGCCGAGCGCGAAACGATGGAATTAATCGAGAAGTAGGAGCGAATGTGAACGGACGTGAACGCGGGTGTCAAGACAAAAGAACGTAATAAGCGAAGACAAATTAAGTGATAGATATATTTCCCAGACTAGAATTATAGTGGCGTGGACGCGATTCCCCCCTAAGGTCTTGAGGACAAACCATAATTGGAACCGAGTAGAGTGAGTTATCCAATAAAGAAGATTATTCCAAATCCTCGTGTTTTCATTTTCGCCCCGAGAGGCGCTGAACGTTGAACGCATACGCGCGCGGTTATATACATATAAATGCATGTGTGCACGCGGTCGGCACATGGCTAGGCGCGTCGTTGGAATTATTTTTGGTAAGAATCTGAATGATCAGTGGCACGCGTGCTGTGGCCCGCCCCGCACGCTTCCCTTATCATTCGGTCGGTTCGGACTTGTGCACGGATTTACATCTTCTCTGACAGTCAGGTGGCGCTCTTAGCGCTGAGATCCTTCACGATCTCCTCCAGACTTGTAGTGAGCTGTTTCCAGCAGCTGAACGCCCTTGCCTCCAAAAACATCTTAACGGTGGGCTGGGTGCCAGGGCATGAAGGCCATATAGGAAATGAGGTGGCAGACTCCCTAGCTAAATGCGGGGCTATGACACCACTAATCGGCCCTGAACCGTTCTGTGGACTTTCGAAAGGACACAAAAGAGAACTGGTCAGGAAATGGGAGGAAACGGAGATAAGTCGCCACTGGACCGACAGTGCAGGGCTGAGACAAGCCAAACAATTTCTCGTCCCACAGATGACGCGATCAAAACGCATCATCAATTTAAAAAAGAGCGAAATTCGCACTCTAACAGGCTACCTAACGGGTCACTGCAACCTAAGGTATCACCTTAAGAAATTAAAACTTTCAGAAATCGACACATGCAGATTCTGTGAGCTGGAGCTAGAAACATCAGAACATGTTCTATGTGAATGCCCCTTACTAGGCAGACGTCGACTTCTACAACTAAGAGGAGAACTTATCCCCCCTACAGGGGGATAAAAGTGCTCTCCTTTATTAGACGCCTCGGTATAGAGGCTCTACCCTAATCCTACAGGCCGGCACAAAATACCTAACATCTGGTCGCAGTGCAACAAGGCCTTCGTATTAAAAATAATAACATCAGGATTATTAACACGATATCTTTTTGATGCTTCTATGCGCTTACCCCTATTGATATCACTATTTTTTTCAAATGAAAGTTTTTTTTTACCTTTTATTCTGTTTTACCGGTGAATCGACTACGTCTTTTAACATGATTTTTAACATTTTCAGTTATACATTCACTTGACGTATCAGATTCTTGAGTTAATACTTCCTCTAAACATAGACGAAGAATACCTATAGACTGGACAACTCTCTCTTGAGTGAAACTCGTCTGAAAAATATATGCGGGCAACATTGGGTGCGCAAACGAGAATTGACTTTGCAAAAGCACGATGGCAAAGCGGAACGATACACAAAGCAATGCTCGATGTTTCTTACTCGTTGTCGTGCAGCTGTGTTTCTGCTCGCCAAGACCCGGCCAGCTGATGAAGGCAGAATAATGAAATAGAACAAAAATGTATACTTGCATGATTTGGCAAATTTATTTCTTCAATTTTTGTATTTTGCTTGATTTTTGATTTTTGTTTCGGCTAGCTCCTATAAGCATGTGTGTGTGTCCCTGTCTCTATGCATGTCCTTTTTTTAATGTATGCGTACCACTTGCCAGGCAATTCATTGACCTTTCTCAACAAATATGAATTTCGGCAAACGCTAAATAGACAATATTTGACTAAATTTGTATTATTTGCCTACAAAAAGCCTAAGAAAATCCAGACAAACAATACTTCCAAGGCAATTTTGGTGTTCATCGAACATTTGCTGACCAGGCACACATCACAAAAAACAAGCCTCTAGCAAAATAGGCAATTGTCAGTTTTGCATTGCTAAAGCAGAAGCAACACAAGAAAACGCTCTGCATAGCCAAACTAACAAGTGCAAAAGAGACATAAGTATACTGCACGCATAAATGTAAAAACTGCAATGTGTGTGTAACATCGCTACAACAGCAAAACATATGAGCGAACCAACAATAACAACATATATATATATGCATATGATTAAGACAATTTTAATAAACATTATTAATTATAATAAACAACTTTATTATGTATACTTTACTTTTACACAATCTCACGGGAGCTAGCCCAAACAAAATACAAAAAATTATTACAAAGCCCAGGCCCAATATGAATTTCGGCAAAATTTTGAACAAGCAAAGTGCATATTTGCAGCGACCAGTTAATATAAAGTCATGTTTACATAATTGTTGATTTTAACATGCCTTGGACTTTTCTGCAAGTTCGAACAGAAGTAACGAATAAAAAAGTCGGCTCTTCCACGATAAACAGCTGTGCTTGTTATGATTATTGCTTCTTTGTGTACAATACACATGCCATGTTTTGTATGCTAGACATAGTGTCTACGTCATTTTCCTATGTCGCTTGTTTTAGTTAGTTTTAAGCGAGCATAATATTTATTATAAAACTCCATAATTAGTAATAAATATATTAAAAAGTAAAGTATACGTAATAAAGTTGTTTATTATAATTAATAATGTTTATTAAAATTGTATTAATCATATGCATATATATATGTTGTTATTGTTGGTTCGCTCATATGTTTTGCTGTTGTAGCGATGTTACACACACATTGCAGTTTTTACATTTATGCGTGCAGTATACTTATGTCTCTTTTGCACTTGTTAGTTTGGCTATGCAGAGCGTTTTCTTGTGTTGCTTCTGCTTTAGCAATGCAAAACTGACAATTGCCTATTTTGCTAGAGGCTTGTTTTTTGTGATGTGTGCCTGGTCAGCAAATGTTCGATGAACACCAAAATTGCCTTGGAAGTATTGTTTGTCTGGATTTTCTTAGGCTTTTTGTAGGCAAATAATACAAATTTAGTCAAATATTGTCTATTTAGCGTTTGCCGAAATTCATATTTGTTGAGAAAGGTCAATGAATTTGCCTGGCAAGTGGTACGCATACATTAAAATATGGACATGCATAGAGACAGGGACACACACACATGCTTATAGGAGCTAGCCGAAACAAAAATCAAAAATCAAGCAAAATACAAAAATTGAAGAAATAAATTTGCCAAATCATGCAAGTATACATTTTTGTTCTATTTCATTATTGTGCCTTCATCAGCTGGCCGGGTCTTGGCGAGCAGAAACACAGCTGCACGACAACGAGTAAGAAACATCGCACATTGCTTTGTGTATCGTTCCGCTTTGCCATCGTGCTTTTGCAAAGTCAATTCTCGTTTGCGCACCCAATGTTGCCCGCATATATTTTTCAGACGAGTTTCACTCAAGAGAGAGTTGTCCAGTCTATAGGTATTCTTCGTCTATGCTCTAAAGAAATATAAACATCAAAATGTCCATTCATTAATGGACCGGTAAAACGCAATCTTTTTACAGGATGCATATTATTTCCGAATGCTTGTAATAAATTTCCATTTTGAAAAACTTGAAAATTTACAGCATAAATTTCTGCTGCTGCTTGAAGCTCACATGCAGTACCATAAGTATTTGAATTTGACATATCGCACTCATATTGTTCAGAAGAGCTATAACATTCTCCATTTAAGCTTATGCTGAAGCAAGCAAAAGTTTGCCAGTTGGTAACAACATGTTCAACAATATTTTGGCGTATGGTGCCAAATAAAAGGTGGGAAATAGATCTAAAAAGGCAGGCAGAAACACAGGAGATATTTTATATTAAAATGAAGTCAAAAAAAATCACTTCTGCAAGTCATTTTAATACTCGGGTTCAGGGTATCTTTTAGTCGGGATTTCTCAAATAAAGCCTTCTTACTTGTTTGCAGATTCGCTCATTCTCGTGTTGTGCTGACAGTCGGCAATTCAACACCTGCATCTTGAATTAGCGCTGTTGGTCCCAAACCCAAAGAGGCAGCTTAAAACTTGAACACGCTCGCGCATCGCTCTTCATGTTCGGCGCTAGATGACAAATTATTTTTAAATCTCGCTCCGATCATGCGCCTTCGTTGTTGGCTATTTCGGCTAACTCTCTTATGTATGCGCGCGCTCTGCAAGTCAAACAAAGAGCGTAGTATCGCTACCTCCTTCGCACGCACTGAATCAACGCAAAACATATCTAAGAGGCTGCAGTTAAGTGAATTGTATATTGCCTTTAGCTTTAATTTAGTGTGTGTTCGGAGGAGGTAGGGTTATTAAACCTTACGATTGACATGCAAAGCGCGCACATAAAATAGAGAGTGAACGTAAATGAGCAACAACAAAGGAGCATGATCGGAGCGAGATTTCAAATTATCTGATTATCATAAGAGCAACACGCGCGCTTATGTGAACGCCCTTTGCTTATTCGAAATTGTATATCAATAATATATCAATAATGTTAGTGTGTTACGTTTTGTCTAAGTTATATAAGCAGCAAGTAGGCGAATCCACCCCCATAACATATTCTGGTGTGGGAAATTTTTCTAGACGCACCAAGTTTTGTTATGTTGTTGTTGTTTATTTTTTTTAAATCAATGACACCAACAAAAAGTAGCAGTGCGGGCCCAACAACAACACTTACAACAACAACAAACGCTACTTGGGTCGTAAATCAATTCTCAAAGGCACACAAATTTGAAAAAAAAAAATGTGCACTATGCGAAGTGATACATGTACATAAAATTATGAAAATTATTTTCAAGCGCATTGTTCACTTAATTGTGTATTAAGAAGCGGAAATCCGTTTCTTTTTTGCAAGTGTACGAACCAGTTTTTATGACTTTGCTTGTGCGACGCGAAGGCTCATTGCGCATGTGCTTTGTTTTTGTATTCTCGCTCGCGATCAAACTCTCAGCTTGTGCGACAATCAGGCGGCAGTAGTGGAATGGGTACTTGTTGTAATTGTAATTTGTTTTTTAAAATGGGTAAAAAGTGCTCCAAATCGTATGGGAGGTACTTGAAGGAGTTGTCCAAATAAAAATTCCCTTCTTAGTGCTCACTTACTACCTGCATGGAAAATTGTGTGAAAATTTCAGCCTTCTAGCTCTTTTCGTTTAGGCTGTGGCTCTTCCATTCTAATCAGGACAAACTCTTTTATATACATATATAGATAGAGAAGGCAAGCTTACTCAGTGCGCGTTGCTGCACCTTGAACATTCCTTACAATATTCGTTGCACCAAATACGTCATATTAAAGCTAGAGTAACATTTTCGTAGTCCAAATGAACTTTTCACACACGGATTTGAATTTTAAAATTGAAGGTTAAAAAAATCAGTTATCGACAATTTTTGAAATTTATTTAAGTTCCACTCACAATTAACTGGCTAGACTGAATGTAAGAACTTCTAACTACACTTTGCTTTCTCGACATTAATTGTGAATTGCCTATTGCCATTTCTATTATTTGGAACGAGGATCATGCACTGCGACCACTAGGATCTATTGTGCCCTCTTACTGTTTTGTGAGTTACAACTCCTCGAACAGCCCGATCGATCGCAGGAACGCGACGATGTGGCATGGTCGGAGAGCCCTCATCTCCTCTGTAGACAGAAAGAGGCTCCCCAGAAGAGAGAGCCTCAGTCGACTGATGGTGGGACACTCCTCAAGCAGGTGCTCAGGAGTCTCATCCCTCTCCAGACACAGTCTGCAAAGACTGTCTTCCCCTAATCTGAGATTATGCAGATGCTTGCGCAGTCTGCAGTGCCCGGTCAAGAAACCTGTGACTATCCGAAGAGATCCTTTGCTCAGCTTCAGACAGTCCTCAGTTCTCTTCTTGTTGTAACTACCTAGCAGTCGCTTGCTCTGTCTTGCCCCATGTGAAACCCGCCAAGCGTCCTCGCATGTGTTGAGCAGATCGATGCGACTGCTCTGACTGATAAACCCTGGTCCTAGCCCACAGAAAGGTTCAGGGCCCTGGAAAGGAGTGCAAGCTCCTCTCCTCGCATGTCCCGGTACCCAATAGATGGTGACTTTGTTTCTACTGCCCAACCTGTTGAGTGCTTCTATACATTGCCAAACCAGTTTGGAGACGATCTTATAAGCACTAAGTGCTTTGATCGCTGCCTGGCTGTCGGAGAATATGGCTATGTCTCTATGAACGTATCCCCTCTCGAAGTTGAAGGTTGCTCATCTTTCAATCGCGTGCACTTCCGTTTGGAATATGCTGGCGAATTTGCCCAGGGGCTCATGATACTTGAGTCGGGGTCTGCAGACTCCAGCTCCAGCACCCTCATCTGTTAATGATCCGTCCGTGTACCATCTAATAGCATGTGGTTTTACATTATAGGTGGTCGACAGACTAGTCCATTCTGCTTTATTGCTAAGCTCCATTTTAAAGAGCTTCTCGAAAATAAAAAGGGCCATCTGCGCATCTTGCGGAAAGGCCAACAGTGTGCCAGTTGAACTATTGACAGAGGCGATTGCGTTCGCTCCTGCCAATCTCATAACAGACCTGTTCGCACTGTGTTTGATATAGACATGCAAAGGCGGAAGTCCTAGCAGTACGTCCAGTGCTGAGGACGGGCACGTACGCATTGCGCCCGAGATGCACGTGCAGGCAAGTCTCTGGAGTTTGCCCAGTTGCCGTTTAGTGACATCAAGGTCAACACGTCCTGCCCATACCACAGCGCCGTAGCTAACTATGGGCCTCACCATTGCTGTGTACATCCACAGAAGGATTTTTGGGGACACACCTAAATTTTTCCCTGCGAGAAATCTACAGCACATTAGGGCTATTGTAGCCTTGCGTACCGCATGCTCAACATGCTGTTTCGACAGTAGTCTCTTGTCCAAGATTACCCCCAGATACTTTATCTCCGTAGAGAGTGGGATTACCGTACCCCCAAAAGATATGGGTCTTATGGACTTTAATTTGTAACGATTGGTGAAGGCGACAATTGTGGTTTTTGCTGGATTGATATTCAGCCCCACGTCTTTGCACCAGTCCAAGCAAAGTTTAAGACCCAGTGTTATTCTATCACATAGCGTGTTCTCGAAGTTGCTTTTACAGACAATGGTAATGTCATCGGCGTAGCCTTGGCATTCAAATCCATTATCTGTAAGTTTGACTAGTAGCTCGTCCACCACGACACCCCCCTGTGGACAACCTCTGGTGGTTTGGACCCTCAGTATCTCCCGGGAAGTAGGCTGACGCCACCACCAAACTCCCGAACACGCCAGTGATTAGCACCGCTACAAGATCCCTGCTGAGAAATTTGGAAGACAAAGAAAGTAAGTGTTCTTTCGGACCAAGATGCATGCTCTTGGCGATGTCTCCCTCATATCTACAACTAGTTGCGAACTTACTTGGTCAAGGCCGCAGATCCTACCTCTGACGACCCATGGCTCCTGGATGAGCACCAGCCCCAGGTCAGACCTAGAGATCAACCTGCTGATGACAGCCGAAGCTGCCCTCGCGTGATGCAGGTTGATCTGTGCCACGCTGGTGGCCAGCATCCTTAGAGCTCAGGTTCCCCTTCCGAGAGCGTCAGATATGCCTCTGACAACGTCCCGGTGGGTGTCTGCTCATCATCGGACGGCTTCTCATCACTCACAGAGCCTACCTCGCTGCGCACGTGTAACCGTGACAAGCCCGAGTCCAACTCGGCTTCCCAGGCTGCTATCGCTTCGGCTTTAGCAGCCTCATCGGTGAGTGCTGCAGCAGAAGAGGTGCCAGGCACTTCGTCTGCTTGCACCATCGCAGCCGTCTCTGTCGGTGCTTGCTTTTTGTGCAGCCGGCACCACAGCTGACCAAATCTGAAGCTCACCATCATTCCCCTATTACTGAGGAGTGATAGAGCTTTATCCTCCATACCAAAGGTCAGCACCTTTCCGCCCTTGGTATCAAGGCGCCTGAGCATGCGCCACGTCTTGGTGAGAAGACCCTTATACTGCTCAATGAGCAGTCCAAGTGATTTCTCCACCGTCTCACCAGCCGTGCGTGGCAGGTACACCGTGACGATGTTTGTCTCCGGTATCTCTCCTTGCGGGCATGTGCGGAGCTCCACACCCACTGCGGCACTGATGCCGGGCACCTTCAGCTCCAGCCACTTCCTGGCATCCTTGTCCAGACAGTCCACTAAGACCAGACCATCCCGGAATAGGATACCATTAAAGTTGAGGCTATCAGTTCAGCCCTTCCTCATCCCATCTACCTGGGATGACTCCACCGCCGACAACTCCTCCTTAGTCAGCCTCTTCCTCGGGAATCCACGAGCCAGTATAGCAAGGTTAGTGCCCTTAGCTACACTGGCATACGTGGCCGCCTTCGGTCGCTTCGAACCGCTTGAGGTACCTTGGCCCTCCGGAGTTGCGTTGCCTATACTTTTCGGCCTCTTGGGGTCTTTGGGGAGTTCAGTAGGCGACGTGTGTTGAAGAGGTCGCTTCTTCCCCGCCACGGCCTGGCCGTCGGTACGCCCAACTGGAGATGCGGTCGGGGCCCGATGTTCCAGCGCTCTCTTGCGAGCCTCTTCCTGCTTCAAGCCACGCTCCAGGTACCGGAGTTACTAATTGCGACCGGTTCCGCTGAGACCTTGCCTAAGCGGTTCGCCAGAGCCGCCAGGCTGACCCGGTGCCGGTAGAGGCGGCTTCTTTTGCAGCCTCTTCTGTTGAGCAGAAGAGGGTGTTGCGGCGTCTCCCCCGCTTGCTGCGTTAGCCCGCAGGGCAGCTGCCGGCGCAGTGCCGGGCACTGCAGACCCACCCTTTACGTCCGTCCGTGTAGCGGGCTGCTTGGTCGTGCTTTTGGGGGCCTAGCCCCCGCGCGGCGTCCGCTTGCCGCCTTTGTCCAGAGCCACCTCTTCCATCCGCTCTGCTGTTTGGGTTCCGGTTAAGCACCGCATGTTTTTCAAATAATTTTCATATAGAATCCGCGAGTGTAGGGGAAAGTAGTACCGGCGTGTCATAGCCCCCACTAACATGCCGAGGCCAGGTATACTCACCGAGGCGGCCAGGTATCGGTTAGGCTCCGTTCAAGTGCAGTCGGTTACCCCTGACTGCAAACCTGCCAATGAGCAAGGACCACGTAACACTCTGGCTTCGGGGGGCTTAGTGGCACCCTTGCCCCAGGACGTCACCACTGCCCTTTGTGAGATTTGGGGGGTAGGAATTGGTTTGGAAAACATGTGTAGGAGAAGGGTGTGTGTAAGACTATGTTATGAAGGCGGTCAGACAAGCGCCTTGTCGGTCCCACATACGGTGTGGTACCCGCTGTTGTCCGGGACTGCTTATTTACGACAAGTCGCTATTCGCAGCTAACCTCTACTAGAGGCCTTGCGCTATCCGCAACCTGCGACCCGCTGGCCTCAGCTTGCCCACCTCAGAAGCATCTCACTAGTTCATCGGCACCAGATGTGTGTCAATTGCTATCTTAATACCAAATTTAGTGACTCTTGTCCAAGTTTGTAAAAAGTGGGGAAAGGGAACCTGGGGGCGGTATGGGTGGGCGTGGCATACAAATATGCAGATTTTTGGGGGTCGTTGCAAGCTATCTTCCTACTAAATTTGGTGGCTCTAGCTCCACAAGTCAGATACACGCATTCCCGTTTTTGACGAAGCGTTAGGGCAGATGGGGGCGGCTAGGGCAGTATTGGTGGGCGTGGCATCCCAACTTTTGATGCAGTTTTTGGGGGGTCATCATCACCTATCTTGGCACCGAATTTGGTGGCAGATGTGCACCCTCCACAAAGACTCCAATCACACCTGAAAAATTTATTGAAATCAGGCAAGCCGTCTAGGAGGAGTAAGCGAACAGGAAGTTTTGCCACTTAATTTTATATATATAAACATTGACATCGCATGTTGATAGTTTGTGCCTGTCATTCGTTCTTTCTATTTGAGCTAACAACACATACAGAAAAATACATAAATATTTTTAAAATATTTTCTTAAAAGTTTTAAAATTAAATAATACATTTTTTGAATCGCAATTGAACTTTTTCATACAAAAAAAAAAATGCCTCGACAACGCAAAATTAATACGGTTGGCAGGCATACGCGTGATTCACGTAGAATTTCAATATCAGGAAGAAGTCAAACTGAAGAGCAACGCGCTCAAATGAATGCCCGAGGTAGAGCGGTGTATAGAGAGCGGCGTGCACAGTTAATAGCTGAATCCGCAGACAATCAACGGCCAAATTATCGTTAAGGCCGAGTTCCGCTTCGCCTTCGCGATCAAATGGAAAATGTTGGCTTTCATTACGATCCTGACTGCGACTACAGCCTGCATGGTGCCATTGGAGCAATGGATGTTATTTGTACGCATTGCAATGCAGCGAAGTTTCGAGGAGAAACAGCTGGCATGTGCTGCTCCAGTGGCAAATTGAAACTGCCTGCATTGGAACCGCCACCAGAACAATTACATTCCTTGCTCACTGGAGAATCGCAGACGTCTAAGCATTTCTTGCAGAACATACAAGCGTACAATTCATGCTTTCAAATGACTTCTTTTGGTGCCACAAAGATCATTAGAGATGGATTTATGCCGACGTTCAAGGTGATTACTTCGCATGGAATTTCCAGTGAAACATATGACATTTTTAAATATTCCAATCCTTCATCAAAAATTGTACAGATTCAGGGACAAATATACCATCGAACAGGCTCGCTCTTACCATTTGCCGATGCTGAGTATAAATTTTTGCAAATATATTTTGTCGGTAATGAAACTGACCAACTGAATCAACGGTGTACAATTGGGACCGGCACAAGGCGAGAAATCGTACTGAATTTGCAAAGATTTTTCCATGAACACAATGAATTGATTCGATTGTTCAAAATCGCATTGGACCGCATGCCGTCTGATAACCATCGAATCGTCATCAGAGCAGACAAAAAGCCGATGGGGCAGCATGCCAGATGATTCAACGCACCAACAATCGATGAGGTGGCAATCGTCATTGTTGGCGAACAGTTTGAATCGCGAGATATTGTACTGCACCGTAGAAACGATCAAATTAATCGTGTTTCCGAGCTACACCGTAGTTATGATGCATTACAGTATCCGATATTAATCTGGAGAGGTGATGACGGCTATCACATCAATATGCGATTGATAAATCCAATTACTGGTAAATAATCAAAAAAATTACGATTCAAAAGTTTATATATTGTTCATTTATAGGCCAAGAAACACCGAAAAAACTGAGTGCGATGAACTTCTATCCGTACAGAATAATGATTCGTCCGCAAGAAGACAACTACATCTTGAAATGTTGCAAGCTTTTCCATCAGTATTTGGTTGAGATGTATGCGAAGATCGAGACTGAACGTATCAACTTTATTCGATTCAACCAAGCGAAATTGCGATCTGAAGAGTACATCCATTTGAGAGATGCCGTAATGAATGATGCAAATGTGAATAACATTGGACGTCTGACAATATTGCCAGCTACATACATCGGCAGTCCGCGCCATATGCACGAGTATGCGCAAGATGCGATGTCGTATGTGCGCCATTACGGCAGACCGAATTTGCTCATAACGTTCACGTGCAATCCTCAGTGGAATGAGATCAAAGACCATTTGTTCCCCGGTCAATCAACAACTGATCGTCCCGACATAACAGCACGTGTATTCAGGGAAAAGCAAAAAGCATTGATGGATTTAATTGTGAAACTTCGTGTTTTTGGAGAAGTTCGATGCTGGATGTACTCGATCGAATGGCAAAAAAGAGGATTACCGCATGCACACATCTTGATTTGGTTAGTTCGCAAAATACGACCAGATCAGATTGATAAAGTCATCTCAGCGGAAATTCCAGATGAAGCAATCGTCCCACAATTGTTCGGCGTTGTAACAAAAAACATGATCCACGGCCCTTGCGGCGCCATTAATCCAACGTCACCATGCATGATTGACAATAAGTGTTCAAAGAGCTACACATACATACAATCACTGGAAATGACGGATATCCATTATATCGGCGTTGATCCGCTCAAGATGGCGGTAATTCAACGGTCATAAAAGTTCGGAATCAAGACATTGATGTTGATAATCTTTGGGTCGTGCCGTATTCGCCATTGTTGTCAAAAATTTTCGAAGCGCACATCAACGTAGAATATTGCAACTCTGTGAAATCGATAAAATACATCTGCAAATACGTCAATAAGGACAGTGATATGGCAGTTTTCGGAGTGGCTGATGAAATCGATGAAATTCAGCAATAACAAATGGGACGTTATGTATATGCAGCAACGAAGCGGTATGGCGCATTTTATCGTTCCTAATACACGACCGGCATCCCGTTGTTGTTCATTTGGCAGTTCATCTCGAAAACGGTCAACGCGTTTATTTCACTGCAGACAATGTACAACAGAGAGCAGCACGACCACCGGGGACAACACTAACTGCCTTCTTTGAGTTGTGTGAAAACGATGAATTTGCAAGAACATTGCGATATTCCGAAATACCACAATATTTCACTTGGAACCCATCATCGAAAACATTTCAACGACGAAAGCAAAGGGAGCGTGTTGACGGCTATCCAAATGTCTGTAAAACCGATGCCATAGGACGCATTTACACCATCCATCCGAGCTACGAATGTTTCTATTTGCGTCTGCTATTAGTCAACGTGCGCGGACCAAGATCATTTGATGATTTGAAAACTGTTGACGGTCAGTTGCGTGCGACGAATCGTGAAGCATGTCAGCGATTGCATTTGTTGGAAGATGATATACATTGGGACACCGCACTTCATGACGCATCACTCACATCTCATCCAAAACAAATACGCGTACTATTCGCCATAATAATATCTACATGCCTTTCGTCAAATCCGCCCCTTGCCTCCCTTTTCATACCTTCTACAAACTTTGGGCTAGAGTCACCAAATTTGGAAGGAAGATAGCAATTGACATTTCACATAGATTTGCGTCAAAAATTTGGATGCCACGCCCACCCATACCACCCCCAGCCCCCTTCCCCACTTTTTACAAACTTCGAGCTAGAGTCACCTAGTTTGGTATGAAGATAGCAATTGACATTCCACAAAGATCCGCATCAAATATTTTGATGCCACACCCACTAATTCCGCCCCCAGCCCCCCTTTCCACACTTTTACAAACTTTGAGCTAGAGTCACCAAATTTGGTATGAAGATAGCAATTGACATTCCACAAAGATCTGCATCAAAAATTTGGATGCCACGCCCAACCGTACCGCCCCCAGCCACCCCTTTCCAGACCTTTTACAAGCTTTGAGTTAGAGTCACATAATTTGGAACGAAGACAGCTGGTGGCATCCCCATCTGCATCGGAGAATCTTAAAGGCAGCGTACATACCTGCCGCATTCGTACCCTTTTGCAATCAGGCCACTTTTTACCGGTTTTAATACTGGTAACGAGTATACCGCAGTCAGTTGCGTCCGACTGCAACGTTTCCACTTGTTCTTTTTATGTTTCTTCGACAAATCCACTATTGAATAGACTTTCGGCATTTTTGCACATCGCTGCATTACTGTATGATAGTTGATGATAGAGCTTAAAACATGAAAGAGTATGTATGACCAGCAATGCAAAACTGATAATTGCCTGCCTATTTAACTAGACGCTTGTTTTTTGTGCTGTGCGCCTGATCAGCAAATTATCGACCAGCACCAAAAATGAAATTTTACTGCCTTGGAAGTATTGTTTTTCTTAAGGTTTTTGTAGGCAAAATACTAATATTAGCGTTTGCCGAAATTCAGAATAGTAGAGAAAGGTCAATGAATGCCATGGCAAATGCTACGCATACATTTAAATATGCACATGGAGATATACATGGACACAATCTCACGGGAGCTAGCCCAAACAAAATATCAAAAATTATTACAAAGCCCAGGCCCACCAAAACTGCGTGGCTACGACGAGCCAGCACGCGTTGTTGTTGCGTTTTGCCTATTCTCGAATGGCACACGCACATGCATACACACAAAATTACACGCATAAAAGAATTGACTTGGTTCCCTTGCACTGCACACCAACAAGACAGCAGTGCAAAACAAAAACAAACCAAAAAAACATGGCGGCATGTGTATTGTAAACAAAGAAGCAATAATCAAAACAAGCGCAGCTGGTTGTCGTTAGGGGAAACCGACTTTTCTACTCGTTAGTTTGTCCGCTTCGTGGTTGCGACTTGGTTTACAGCATGTTAACTTGAACAATTCTTAAGACCCGTCTTTATGTTAAATGGTCATTGAAAAATGCCGCTCTTAAGCGAAACACGCTGGTCACAAAAATATAAAAGCATTAGTATTTTTATACCCTTCACACATGTGAAACAGGGTATATTGAGTTTGTCCTAAATCTGTAACGCCTTAAAAGAATGATGGGAGACCCCATAAACTAAATATCAAAATGATCAGAGCTCAGGAATTGATTTCCGCGTGTCCGTCCGTCTGTTTGTTTCAACACGATTTCCGGCCAAACTGCTGAACCGATCTTGATAAAACTTTCACAGATTGCTCAGATCATGTCGGGTTTGTTCGCTATGAAATTTCATCCCGCTCGGAGCATTCTACGACATAGCCACCATACAAATTGACCATATCGTTCCATCAATTATTGTTGCTGTCGTGCACAAAAGTGGTATAACAAAAAAATGTTGTAATTGTTGTTGTTGTTGTCGCTTGTTTGCTTAGTTAAATGATTGTAAACTTAGGACTCTATACATACGTTTTATCCTAAATGTATTATAAGGAAAACTACCTCAGTGACGAGTATTGAACACATTCGCTTCCTCTCGGCGAATTTTGATTGCTTTTGAACTTATAAATACTTAACAGAGCATAAATCAACAAAAACAACAAGTGGAAACGTTGCAGTCGGACGCAACCGACTGCGGCATACTCGTTACCAGTATTAAGACCGGTAAAAAGAGGCCTGATTGCAAAGGGGTACGGATGCGGCAGAAGTGTACGCTGCCTTAAAGATTGGTGACTCTAGCTCAAAGTTTGTAAAAGGTGTGGAAAGGGGGGCTGCGGGCGGTTTGGGTAGGCGTGGCATCCAAATTTTTGATGCAGATCTATGTGGAATGTCAATTGCTATATTATTTATTATTATTATTTGGAACGAGGATCATGCACTGCGACCACTAGGATCTATTGTGCCCTCTTACTGTTTTGTGAGTTACAACTCCTCGAACAGCCCGATCGATCGCAGGAACGCGACGATGTGGCATGGTCGGAGAGCCCTCATCTCCTCTGTAGACAGAAAGAGGCTCCCCAGAAGAGAGAGCCTCAGTCGACTGATGGTGGGACACTCCTCAAGCAGGTGCTCAGGAGTCTCATCCCTCTCCAGACACAGTCTGCAAAGACTGTCTTCCCCTAATCTGAGATTATGCAGATGCTTGCGCAGTCTGCAGTGCCCGGTCAAGAAACCTGTGACCATCCGAAGAGATCCTTTGCTCAGCTTCAGACAGTCCTCAGTTCTCTTCTTGTTGTAACTACCTAGCAGTCGCTTGCTCTGTCTTGCCCCATGTGAAAACCGCCAAGCGTCCTCGCATGTATTGAGCAGATCGATGCGACTGCTCTGACTGATAAACACTGGTCCTAGCCCACAGAAAGGTTCAGGGCCCTGGAAAGGAGTGCAAGCTCCTCTCCTGGCCAAAATATCGGCGACCTCATTGCCGGGAACACCCGCATGTCCCGGTACCCAATATATGGTGACTTTGTTTCTACTGCCCAACCTGTTGAGTGCTTCTATACATTGCCAAACCAGTTTGGAGACGATCTTATAAGCACTAAGTGCTTTGATCGCTGCCTGGCTGTCGGAGAATATGGCTATGTCTCTATGAACGTATCCCCTCTCAAAGTTGAAAGTTGTAATATGCTGGCGAATTTGCCCAGGCGCTCATGATACTTGAGTCGGGGTCCGCAGACTCCAGCTCCAGCACCCTCATCTGTTAATGATCCGTCCGTGTACCATCTAATAGCATGTGGTTTCACATTATAGGTGGTCGACAGACTAGTTGCCGTTTAGTGACATCAAGTAGTAGCTAACTATGGGCCTCACCATTGCTGTGTACATACACAGAAGGATTTTTGGGGACACGCCCCAATTTTTCCCTGCGAGAGATCTACAGCACATTAGGGCTATTGTAGCCTTGCGTACCGCATGCTCAACATGCTGTTTCGACAGTAGTCTCTTGTCCAAGATTACCCCCAGATACTTTATCTCCGTAGAGAGTGGGATTACCGTACCCCCAAAAGATATGGGTCTTATGGACTTTAATTTGTAACGATTGGTGAAGGCGACAATTGTGGTTTTTGCTGGATTGTTATTCAGCCCCACGTCTTTGCACCAGTCCAAGCAAAGTTTAAGACCCAGAGTTATTCTATCACATAGCGTGTTCTCGAAGTTGCTTTTACAGACAATGGTAATGTCATCGGCGTAGCCTTGGCATTCAAATCCATTATCTGTAAGTTTGACTAGTAGCTCGTTCACCACGAGAATCCAGAGGAGAGGTGATAGGACACCCCCCTGTGGACAACCTCTGGTGGTTTGGGCCCTGACCGTCAAATTGTTGACAGTGACTTCCGCAATTCTAGTGTCAAGGAGCTTGCCTAGCCAGAGAGTAAGTCCTGGCTCAACCCCTTTTCCCAGAAGCGCCCTAACCACAACATCATGTGCTGTGTTATCGAAAGCACCCTCTATGTCCATGAAGGCACAAAGAAAAACGCCTTTGGCCTTCACTGAGCATTGAAGGCTGTTTACTAGGTATAGGAGAGCCGATTTTGTCGCCTTTCCTTCTCTAAAGGCATGTTGGTGATCATGCAGGGGACTGGACACTGGGTACGAGATCTTTATGTGATTGTCAACTATCTTTTCGAGGGTTTTTAGCAAGAAGGATGTCAGGCTGATCGGCCTGAAAGATTTGGGGTGAAAGGGGTCCTTTTTCCCCACTTTCGGGATAAAGATCACCCTGGCCGTCCTCCATGCCCTAGGTATGTAGCCCATAGCTAGGCTTCCCCGGAAAATACGAATGAGGAACACCATAAGCTGTTCCATCCCCTTCTGTAGATGGACGGGGAGGATGCCGTCCGTACCTGGGGCTTTGTAGAGACTAAGCGTACCAATGGCCCATCTTATTCTTTGCTCTGTTACTATGGCTGCAGCCAGGCTCCAGTCCGGTCTCCTGATGGGAACCGTTTCGTAACAGCTGTCAGTGTTGGTGATGGTTTTACAAAATAGAAAGTGAGTTAGAAGGAGAAGTATTGCGTTTTCCACCTCATTTTCCGTGAAGGATCCATCTGGCCTCTTTAAGCAGAGTTCGGATAACACTTTGCCTTTCGAGATGGACTTAAAGACTCTCACAGCAGGTGTTGCCTGCTCTAGGTTGGAGCAAAATCTCCGGAAATGAGCACGTTTGCTGTACCGGATTTCTTGATCCTGCGATCCGACATTGACGGTTCTGTTGAGACCCTCCAGTTGTAAACCAGCCCAGAGGCCCCCCATTGCCGAAAGTAATATCAAGTACTTCGGCTCTATTTTTGGCGATAAAAGTGGGTTCAGCCCCCACATTGAACACCATAAGGTCATTAGCTACAAGATAGTCAAGCAAGCACTTACCTCTACTGTTGTTGTCCGTGCTGTCCCACGCTACGCTATGCGCGTTTGCGTCGCATCCCAGCAGCAATGGGAGTCTATTGCTGCTGCAGTGTGCCACCAGATCCTGAACCTCTGTTGGGGGGGCTTCCGCAGTATCTCCCGGGAAGTAGGCTGACGCCACCACCAAACTCCCGAACACGCCAGTGATTAGCACCGCTACAAGATCCCTGCTGAGAAATTTGGAAGACAAAGAAAGTAAGTGTTCTTTCGGACCAAGATGCATGCTCTTGGCGATGTCTCCCTCATATCTACAACTAGTTGCGAACTTACTTGGTCAAGGCCGCAGATCCTACCTCTGACGACCCATGGCTCCTGGGTGAGCACCAGCCCCAGGTCAGACCTAGAGATCAACCTGCTGATGACAGCCGAAGCTGCCCTCGCGTGATGCAGGTTGATCTGTGCCACGCTGGTGGCCAGCATCCTTAGAGCTCAGGTTCCCCTTCCGAGAGCGTCAGATATGCCTCTGACAACGTCCCGGTGGGTGTCTGCTCATCATCGGACGGCTTCTCATCACTCACAGAGCCTACCTCGCTGCGCACGTGTAACCGTGACAAGCCCGAGTCCAACTCGGCTTCCCAGGCTGCTATCGCTTCGGCTTTAGCAGCCTCATCGGTGAGTGCTGCAGCAGAAGAGGTGCCAGGCACTTCGTCTGCTTGCACCATCGCAGCCGTCTCTGTCGGTGCTTGCTTTTTGTGCAGCCGGCACCACAGCTGACCAAATCTGAAGCTCACCATCATTCCCCTATTACTGAGGAGTGATAGAGCTTTATCCTCCATACCAAAGGTCAGCACCTTTCCGCCCTTGGTATCAAGGCGCCTGAGCATGCGCCACGTCTTGGTGAGAAGACCCTTATACTGCTCAATGAGCAGTCCAAGTGATTTCTCCACCGTCTCACCAGCCGTGCGTGGCAGGTACACCGTGACGATGTTTGTCTCCGGTATCTCTCCTTGCGGGCATGTGCGGAGCTCCACACCCACTGCGGCACTGATGCCGGTCACCTTCAGCTCCAGCCACTTCCTGGCATCCTTGTCCAGACAGTCCACTAAGACCAGACCATCCCGGAATAGGATACCATTAAAGTTGAGGCTATCGGTCCAGCCCTTCCTCATCCCATCTACCTGGGATGACTCCACCGCCGACAACTCCTCCTTAGTCAGCCGCTTCATCGGGAATCCACGAGCCAGTATAGCAAGGTTAGTGCCCTTAGCTACACTGGCAAACGTGGCCGCCTTCGGTCGCTTCGAACCGCTTGAGGTACCTTGGCCCTCCGGAGTTGCGTTGCCTCTACTTTTCGGCCTCTTGGGGTCTTTGGGAAATTCAGTAGGTGACGTGTGTTGAAGAGGTCGCTTCTTCCCCGCCACGGCCTGGCCGTCAGTACGCCCAACTGGAGATGCGGTCGGGGCCCGATGCTCCAGCGCTCTCTTGCGAGCCTCTTCCAGCTTCAAGCCACTCTCGAGGTAAAGGAGGTACAATATGCGACAAGCTCCGCTGAGGCTTTGCCTAAGCGGGTCGCCAGAGCCGCCAGGCTGACCCGGTGCCGGTAGAGGCGGCTTCTTTTGCAGCCTCTTCTGTTGAGCAGAGGCCGGGCACTGCAGACCCACCCTTTACGTCCGTCCGTGTAGCGGTCTGCTTGGTCGTGCTTTTGGGGGCCTAGCCCCCGCGCGGCGTCAGCTTGCCGCCTTTGTCCAGAGCCACCTCTTCCATCCGCTCTGCTGTTTGGGTTCCGGTTAAGCCCCGCATGTTTTTCAAAAATTTTTCTGCGTCCATATAGATGCCACGAGTGTAGAGGAAAGTAGTACCGGCGTGTCATAGCCCCCACTAACATGCCGAGGCCAGGTATACTCACCGAGGCGGCCAGGTATCGGTTAGGCTCCGTTCAAGTGCAGTCGGTTACCCCTGACTGCAAACCAGCCAATGAGCACGGACCACGTAACACTCTGGCTTCGGGGGGTGAAGTGGCACCCTTGCCCCAGGACGTCACCACTGCCCTTTGTGAGATGTGGGGGGTAGGAATTGGTTTGGAAAACATGTGTAGGAGAAGGGTGTGTGTAAGACTATGTTATGAAGGCGGTCAGACAAGCGCCTTGTCGGTCCCACATACGGTGTGGTACCCGCTGTTGTCCGGGACTGCTTATTCACGACAAGTCGCTATTCGCAGCTAACCTCTACTAGAGGCCTTGCGCTATCCGCAACCTGCGACCCGCTGGCCTCAGCTTGCCCACCTCAGAAGCATCTCACTAGTTCATCGGCACCAGAGCCTACTGCCATTGATTTATCTAAATTAATATATGCTGGTTAAGCAGTGGCAACGGGAGACATCTGGCAAGAATAACTTATTGGTTAATAGAACTATACATGAAACTTATACAATTAATACAGTTGAGCGCCACTTTTTCTTATAAATAAACAAACAAATTTTTGGTGGACCACCTTCAACATTTAGGGGGATGAAAAATAGATGTTAGCCGATACTCAGACCTACTGAATGCGCATATAAAATTTCATAAAAATCGGTCGTGCCGTTTCGGAGGAGTTCAATTACGCACTCGTGACACGACAATTTTATATATAAGATATATGTCGAGCCGCAAAAAAAAAAAAAAATGCTCAATGAACATAGTTCATATAAAACCAAATAGCACGGAAAAGGCAAAACGCATAAAACACTCAATTCAAATTGAAAAACTTTACAATCTTTTTTTGCCCTGTGTTGTTTGCTGCAGTTGTAGCTACAGTACAACTAAAAGTGCAACCGGCATGTACTAGTACATGCTAGTACATAATTTTGCACTTTATTGACCCCAGGCAGTTGCCTCAGTGTGGTGCTGTTTTGTTTCGATATTTGTTATTGTATTTCATTTATTTCCTCTGCATTTACAATATCAATCCAGGAAAACGGCCAGGACTCATCGGGACAACCAACAAGACTTTTGCTTCTAAAATTTTTAATGTCGTTTAATTACGCAAATTGCTCAGAGTTGGTGGCTCGCTGTCCTGCCAACAGACTTTGTCCCAAACTTCTCCAACTTCGGTTTTCGAATGGTGCTGCTGGTGTTAATGTTGTTGTTGTTTGTGAAAGTAGTTAAATGAAAGCTGAAGGATATTTGCGCACAATATGCAATGATTATGTGCAGTGTCCAGTTGTTCTTATGATTAACCTCTGGCGTTGTTCAGGAGTTTTTCATCTCCTCGCCATGCAATGCTCAATTTGAATTAAAAATTTCTGCAATTTTTTTATCAGTTAATTTTTTTTAGCCAATGCCTCTATTTTAAAGAGTTGAGTTGTCCAGCCTTTAAAGAGAATTTTGTTTTATTTTTAAACATGCATCAATCATTAGTTTACAATGATAGTTTTTTGTCCACCCGTTTGATTGGCATTTAATAAAACTCGTTACCGAAGGCAAGTTTTTTCCACACCCTTCAAGCTAGAGACTTGAACCTTTTCAATTCTCTTTATCTATGGCATAGTAAATTGAAGTGTCAAGATTAGGGTTCTACGAAAACTGGGGAGCTGGAAAATCGATAAATTGGATAACTCAAAACCGATAAATCCACCTTTCGCTTATCCTTACAGCTAGAACAGCTAGAAATTTGGTGAGAAGATAGCTGGCATCGACCCCTAAAAATCAGCATCATTTTGGGGCCACGCCCACCCATTCCGCCCCTAGCATACCTTTCCCTACCTTCTACAAACTTTGGGCTTGAGTCATCAAATTTGGAAGGAAGATAGAATTTGTCATCCCACAAAGATCTGCAGCAAAAATTTGGAAGCCACTCCCACCCATACCACACCCAGCCCACCTACCCCCACCTTTTACAAACTTTATGGTAGGGTCATCAAATTTGGAAGGAAGATAGCTGGTGGCATTTTTGCAGATCTTAAGGGGTTTGTTGCCAGGTATCTTCCTACCAAACTTAAAGGCTTTAGCTATAAAACTGTGGTAGATACACGCATTCCCAATTTTAACGAAGTTTTGAGGCGGTTGGAGCCGGCCAGGGCGGTATGGAATGTTATATGATCCAAATTTTTGATGCAGTTTTTTTGGGGTCGTCATCACCTACCTTGGCACCAAATAAAGTGGCTCTGGCTCAAAAACTTTGGAAACTATAGGCGTTTGTAATATCATAAAGCGGGTGTGGGGTGGCTGGGGCGGAATGGGTGTGGGGGCTCCAAAATTTTTTGATGCAGTTTTTTGGGGAATGCCAGTAGCTATATTCTCATTAAATTTGCTAGTTTTACGATGTAGGAAATAGGTGAATTTATCGATTTTGAGTTATCGAATTCATCGATTTGCCAGCTCCCCAGTTTTCGTAGAACCCCAATCTTGACACTTTATTTTTTCAGGCCTGAGAAAAAAATATTTGTAAAGTTTCGAGTCTCAAGCTTGAAGGGTGTCGCAAAAAAATGCGTTCTTTAGCTTCGGTGTCAAGTAGTATAATTAACAAGTGGAAACGTTGCAGTCGGACGCAACCGACTGCGGCATACTCGATACCAGTATTAAAACCGGTAAAAAGAGGCCTGATTGCAGAGGGGTACGGATGCGGCAGGGGTGTACGCTGCCTTAAAGATTTTCCGATGCAGATGGGGATGCCACAAGCTATCTTCCTTACAAATTTTGTGACTCTAGCTCGAAGTTTGTAAAAGGTGGTGAAAGGGGTGGCTGGGGGCGGTATGGGTGGGCGTGCCATCAAAATTTTAGATGCAGATCTTTGTGGAATGTCAATTGCTATCTTCATACCAAATTTTGTGACTCTAGTTCGCAAATTGTAAAAAGTTGGGATAGGGCGGCTGGGGGCGGTATTGGTGGGCATGGCATCCAAATTTGTGATGCAGATCTTTGTGGAATGTCAATTGCTATCTTCATACCAAAATTGGTGACTCTAGCTCGAAGTTTGTAAAAATTAGGGAAAGGGGGGCTGGGGGTGGTATGGGTGGTAGTGGCATCCAAATTTTTGATGCAGATCCATGTGGGATGTCAATTGCTATCTTCATACCCAATTGGGTGACTCTAGCTCAAAGTTTGTAAAAGTGGGGAAAGGGGGCGGAATGGGTGGGCATGGCATCCAAATTTTTGATGCGGATCTTTGTGAAATGTCAATTGCTATCTTCATACCAAATTGGGTGACTCTAGCTCAAAGTTTGTAAAAAGTGGGGAAAGGGGGACTGGGGGCGGTATGGGTGGGCATGGCATCCAAATTTTTGCTGCAGATCTATGTGGGATGTCAAGTGCTATCTTCATACCAAATTTGGTGACTCTAGCTTGAAATTTCTAAAAAGTGGGGAAAGGGGGGCTGGGGGCGGTATATGTGGGTGTGGCATCCAAATTTGTGATGCAGATCTTTGTGGAATGTCAATTGCTAGCTTCATACCAAACTTGGTGACTCTAGCTAAAAGTTTGTAAAAGGTGTGGAAAGGGGGGCGAAATAGGTGGGCGTGGCTCCAAAACTTTGATGCACATTTTTGGGGGTTGTTGCCAGCTATCTTCCTACCAAATTTGGTGGCTCTAGCTCCACAACTCTGGAAGATACACGCATTCCCGTTTTTGACGAAGCGTTGGGGTGGATGGGGGCGGCTAGGGCAGTATCGGTGGGCGTGGCAGCCAAACTTTTGATGCAGTTTTTGGGGGTCATCATCACCTATCTTGGCACCAAATTTGGTGGCTATAGCTCAAAAACTGTGGGAGATATATGATTTTTTGACTTTAAAATGCGGGGGGCTGGGGGCGGAATGGGTGGGCGTGGCTCCAACATTTTTGATGCAGTTTTTTGGGGGTTGCTAGTAGCTATCTTCTTACCAAATTTGGTAGTTCTAGCTGTAAGGATGTGCGAAATATGTGGATTTATCGGTTTTGAGTTATCGAATTTATCGATTTGCCAGCCCCCCAGTTATCGTAGAGCCCCCATCTTGACACTTTAACTTACTATCCAATAGATAAAGAGAATTGGAAAGTTTCAAGTCTCTAGCTTGAAGGGTGTGGAAAAAACTTGCATACATACAGACGGACAGACACCATGACGGACATTGCACATAACCAATATACTCTTTACCTTCGGTATCGAGTATACAAACCAATGTCTCCGATCACTTGGGAGATCTGTAAATGTCTAGAAATTTATTATTTATTGTTGTTGCAAGTAAGTATTTAGCTTTCAATATTATCTTTACTATTGAAAAAGTCTAAACTTTGAACATTGGAGATAAGAAATAATAATTTTTGTTTGTTGTATAATTGGTAATATTAGTTGTCGTGATGGCAGAAGGTTAGAATGGGCTTGTGGTGACAACCATGCCTGCGCCTACCGCACCTTAAATTTTAGGTTAATGTAACTTAACTTAATTTAACCTCTTCAAAGTATTTCTATCCACTTGTTTTTAGATAATCGAGTCTTAATTGTTTGGCTTCAATTAGACAATATCAGAAACTATGTTCAAGAACGCAGAAAATAGCTGAATAAACATCAATGATGGCCTCAGAAAACACAGCTTATTGCTCAGTCAGATAAGCTCTTGATTCTCCTATGCCCTATATGATAAGCAGTCGACGAAAGATGCTTCATGTTCAAAGTGTAAATGTTTGCCATAATCTACAACGTAGCTGCCGCAAGAACAAACATACATGTGAACGTTTGAGTGTGTGATCGTACACTGTGCCTTTGATTGATAACACTTCTAATTGAATCTCAACAAGAGCCATGTGACGATAAAGGGACAGCTGTGCAAAGGGGCTGGCCCCAACCAATGTTAATCCCACTCGCTATGAGCATTCACAATTACACTTATTTGCGCTTCATTATCAGTAAACAGCCGGAGTCCGTCATTCCAGGTCCAATCACTTGGTTCTGGCGTGCACGGTTCCAAAACCATTCAGTTTCCAAGTAAGATCATTGCTTTTTACGGTACGGTTCCGTTGAGTTCATTCACTGCGCACAAACCTTTCGTTGACAGTTCTGATATATCATTGCTTAGATCCCATTCAGGATATAGCCCGTGTTCTCAACTTGTGCTTTCGGATATAACACAAATAATTGTATAACATTTTAACAGACAAAATGCTGCGTAATAGTTGTAACGCTCTTTGTTACCGTTTTTCAAGCAACTCCTGGAGGGTGTACAGTGCCCACGGACCCCGACAGCCAGTGAGTGTACAAGTTTCAAAAAATACCAAACAATGAAGCTAAGAGTTTCTGTAACTATATGAGGACAACCAAATCTATTTTGTTGTATAAGTATATATGCACAAAAAAAAATATATTAAGAACATGTTTTAAGACCGCCGTTCGTTTTATAATACCAATAAATCAAGAACGAAAAGCCAGAAAAATTAAAAACATTTGTTGTTTTTTTTTCTCAGCTTAGAGAATTGAAACTTTGCATATATCGTTCTCTATTTATTTATTTATTTATTTATAGTCAGCTAAGAGCAGCTGACATTAAAACGAAATAAAATTTAATTTAAATTAAAAAATAGTTAAAATAATTAAATTAAGTACAATATAGAATTATATATAAAGCTGAATATAAATTTAGGTAAAAATTTAAAAAATAACGTTAAGGCTCTGGGAAATTCAATAAAAAATTTAGTAGTCCGACTTTTGTTGCGTGGATTGGGAAAAACTTAGGAAAACCCAATCAGATTAGCGTTAGATTAGTAGCAACAAGAATATAATAGACATTACATTCTTGTTGGTTAAATAGTTGCTCAAGCAACGATCAAGGCTAAGGGGTAAAAAGTTACGTGAAGATCTAATTGGGACATTAAATTTAATTCGACTCAAAAGAACAGATGAGTCGATTTCACCACTAAGTAGGTTAGTAATAAAAAATACTCCATGCATAGTTCTACGGTTTAACAGGGAGGGAAGATTAATCAAAAGGAGTCTACTTGAATACGGGGGTAAGTCAACTCCAGGAACCCAGTTAAAACTTCTAAGGGGACTTCGCCAGCTAACTTGCGACCAAATTTGGTAACTCTAGCTAAAAAACTGTAGAAGATTTGAGGACATTCGATTTTAAAAAGCAAGTGTCATGTGTAAGCGTGGCATCCAAATACAGATACAGATCTTTTGAGAAAGTCACCAGCTTTCTTTCAACCAAATTTGATGAATCCAGCCTGAAAGCTTTCAAAGATATAGGCGGTTCTGAATTTGCAAGGTGGTGGGGCTGGACGAGAGTGGCTTCACACCTCATCTGCCCCGCTCATTGACAAAGATATTTTGCAAAGTTTCAAGTCTCTAGCTTTACGGGTGTCGAAAAAAGTTGCATTCATACAGACGGACAGACACCATTGCATATTGCACAAAACCAATAGTTCATATAAGCTCAAAGTCTTAAAATATAAAATATCTATTTGATTTTATGGAAAATGAACAACTCAAATTTGCTTATCAACACCATAAAATGTGATCGAAATCCAATATTATAATAAATTTTTGTGCAACCATTTCATTGCATTTCCTATATGCATATATGAATGAAATATAGGTCATAGTATCTGTAAATGTCGACGCATGCGATTGAATCTTACTTGACATTAAATAAGTCAAATTGCAATAATTATTTTAAACGGCAGAGAATTTAAAGCATATATGTATATAATGGCGACAGGATTCTAATGCGGAAATTATTTACCCATAATTTATTATACTCGTTACCGCCCACCCATTCCACCCCCATCATTTTGGAGCCACGCTCACCCATTCCGCCCCCCTTTTCCCACTTATTACAAACTTCGAGCTAGAGTCACCAAATTTGGTATGAAGATAGCAATTGACATCCCACATAGATCTGCAGCAAAAATTTGGATGCCATGCCCACCCATACCGCCCCCAGCCCCCCTTTTCTAACCTTTTACAAACTTTGAGCTAGAGTCACAAAATTTGGAAGGAAGATAGCTGGTGGCATCCCCATCTGCATCGGAGAATCTTTAAGGCAGCGTACACCCCTGCCGCATCCGTACCCCTCTGCAATCATGCCTCTTTTTACCGGTTTTAATACTGGTAACGAGTATACCGCAGTCGGTTGCGTCCGAATGCAACGTTTCCACTTGTTTTTAATTATACAAGTACTGCATATGCTAGCTTTAATGAGTTTGTAAACACTATGTGCCATGTTCTAAAAAATCAATTATCACACATAATACATATTTATTAGCATATATTCAAGAAGTAATTTTTTTGTAATATTTGTATTCATTGTTATCGCTGTTGGGTAGTTATTATGCAAACATTTATGTACATTTCGACTTAACGCGAATTAGTGAATATGATTTACACACGAGCGCAAAACTGATTGTGTTCGATGATAACATATTGTAGCTAGGAACTAGGCTGTCTACTACATTGGATTGTCATCGCTTTGTTGCTCTTTATTGTCGTAATTAATGACCTAGTTACTTGTTTTATGATTTTATGATAACAGCCTGTGGGGGCTATAATATTGCCCCATTTAAATGACTTTGAGCCTCAAATCATTTATGTTATTATATGACTTACATATGTCCTGTTTTACTACAGTTGTTACCAATAGAGAAGCGTTTGGAGAAGGCCCATCCTCAATTTACGGAACGAAGCCAGCTTAAGTACGCCCGGCGTCTTGTCGTCAAATTGGGAAGTGCTGTTATTACACGTGAGGATAATCATGGTTTGGCCTTGGGTCGCTTGGCTTCCATTGTAGAGCAGGTAAGTGTAATACATAGTAACCACGTATTTGTAATATGTACATGGTTGCAATTGAATATTAGTTGCTTACAGTACAGTCAGTCGTTAATAAACTTTGCTCGTACACAAGGCATTGCTTGACGCTGGTTATCTTTGCAACAACACACTATGAAAATTTTAAAGACTTAAATTGACTCAAGCATTCAGCTGCAAGAGCAAGCATTTTCTGAACACTCATGCACACTCACTGGATTTTTTTTACAGCCCAGTTAGCAGAGTAGTTTCTTTGCTGTTTAGTTGCAACAGCTAACTATTTGATTTAAAACTTTAAGCCCAATCGAATATAAGCCGCTGGCATCCATAAATCGCTTGACTTAATGTAATTTAATTTTTTTAGGTGGCCGAGTGCCATTTAGAGGGTCGTGAGGTTATAATGGTCACCAGTGGTGCAGTGGCATTTGGCAAACAGAAACTGGCCCAGGAGCTGCTCATGTCGTTATCGATGCGTGAAACTCTAAATCCCAAAGACACCAAGGAGGTGATACACACATAATGTGCTATTTAAAGTTTCACACTAAGTTTTTGGGTATTTCATAAGTTCGATGGCGCCACATTGGAGCCACGTGCGGCTGCTGCGGTGGGTCAATCAGGTCTTATGTCACTCTACGATGCGATGTTTGCGCAGTATGGCGTCAAGATTGCCCAGGTCAGTTATGGACAACACTTTATCAAACTTCAGACCACTAAAGTGAAACTCAAACTGAAACAATCACATACTATTTAGGTTCTGGTGACAAAGCCGGATTTCTACAACGAGGAAACACGCAACAACCTCTTTTCAACGCTCTCTGAATTAATAAGCCTTAATATTGTGCCCATCATCAACACGAACGATGCTGTCTCCCCACCAATGTTTATACGTGACGATGAGCCAGCCGGTGGTGCCAGAAAGGTATGCATTTAATCGCACCACGTGACCATCAAAGCCCACTTTGTGTGTGTGCGTTCCTACAATAATGTTGTCTATGTTACACTTTGGCTTTTGTAGGGCATACCCATTAAGGATAACGACAGCTTGTCCGCCATGCTCGCCGCTGAAGTGCAAGCCGATCTGCTAATACTCATGTCGGATGTCGATGGCATTTACAATAAGCCGCCCTGGGAGGACGGCGCTAAATTGATGCACACCTACACCAGTGATGATGTGAATAGCATTGAGTATGGCAAGAAGTCAAAGGTCAGTTACTTCCAAACCTGTCAATTTTTATACTCGTTACCGAAGGTAAAGAGTATATTGGGTTTGTGCAATGTCCATCATGGTGTCTGTCCGTCTGTATGAACGCAACTTTTTTCCACACCCTTCAAGCTAGAGACTTGAAACTTTCCAATTCTCTTTATCTATGCGATAGTAAATTAAAGTGTCAACATGGGGGTTCTACGATAACTGGGGGGCTGGCAAATCGATAAATTCGATAGCTCAAAACCGATAAATCCACATATTTCGCACATCCTTACAGCTAGAACTACCAAATTTGGCAAGAAGATAGCTACAAGCAACCCAAATAACACTGCATCAAATATTTTGACGCCATGCCCACCCATTTCACCCCCAGCCCCCCGCATTTTAAAGTCAAAATAGCCTATATCTCCTACAGTTTTTGAGCTAGAGCCACCAAACTTGGTGCCAAGATAGGTGATGATGACCCACAAAAACTGCATCAAAAGTTTGGATGCCTTGCCCACCAATATTGCCCTAGCCGCCCCCAACCGCCCGAACGCTTCGTCAAAAACGGGCTTGCGTGTATCTTTTAGAGTTGTTGAGCTAAAGCCACCAAATTTGGAAGGAAGATAGCTGGCAACGACCCCTAAAAATCAGCATAATTTTGGGGCCACGCCCGCCCATTCCACCCCTTGCCACCCTTTTCCTACCTTCTACAAACTTTGGGCTAGAGTCACCAAATTTGGAAGGAAGATAGCATTTGTCAATTCACAAAGATCTGCATCAAAAATTTGGATGGCATACCCACCCATACCGACCCCAGCCCCCCTTTGTATTTTTGTATTTTATTGAAAGTTGTTGACAATTCTAGAGTCAACTTATAAAAAATAAGTTACAATAAAATAGTAGAAGTAAAAAGCCTAGGCAGAGAACAAAAATGTCTAATTACATCACCGACCGATGGGGGTGTTTTATTTCCCAGTCCGGCCAGCTATGCCCCTTTCCACAGCCAAAACTGTCAGTGATGTTATAGACTCTATACTTAAAACAGAGATGTTAGTAGAAAATAGAAAAGAAAAAATTTAAAGGTGAAAACTAAAAATAAAAGTTAAAACAAAGAAATAAAATAAAAATAAATAAATAAAATAGAATAAAAAATATTTATATATATATATGAGCCAATGGAGTAAAAGAAATTTAGTCAGTCCAGCAAGCTCAGCCCCGTTTCATAGCTGAGAGCGGTCATTAACTTCGCGAAGATAAACTGAAAGCAACGATTTGATTAAGGAGAGAGAGGTCTCATTAGAGAACACGTGGTATAGATTATTAAATTGGACGCATAAAACACGAAATGGACTGTGCATAGCGTAATCTGTTGTGCACGTTTTCAAAAATAACGGGCGAAAGTTTCTAGTAGGTCTGGAAGGAATAGAGAAATGGAGATGACCTAACAGAAAAGAAGAATCTATATCACCAGTAATCAACTTGTGCAGGAAGGAAACACCAAGGACTATCCTACGATTGTTCAACGAGGGGAGGTTAAGGAGAAGAAGTCTACTGGAATATGAAGGCAAGCGAAGGTTACTATCCCAATTTAAGCCTCGTAAGGCAAAAAGCAGAAACTGCTTCTGAACAGATTCGATACGATCCTGGTTATTTCTATACTGTGGGCTCCATATACAAGAGCAGTACTCTAGGATAGGGCGGACAAGGGAAGTGTACAGAGTTTTCGTAACGTAAAAATCGTTAAACTCTTTAGACTAACGTTTAATGAAACCAAGAACACCTTTGGCTTCATTAACAATAGTAGAAATATGAAGGCCGAATGAGAGTTTGGAGTCAAAAAGAACACCAAGGTCCTTGACTGTAAAAATACGTTGCAACGGGGTACTGTCAATTGAGTAGCTGGTAATGAAAGGGTTATTTCGGCTGAAAGTCATAAACATACATTTAGAACAATTGAGAAGCAACTGATTAGTCTTACACCAAAGTTGCATTGAATTTAAATCATCTTGTAAGCAAGTATGATTTAGAGAACTACAGTAGGAGAAAATAAGTTTCACATCGTCTGCGTACATGAGAATGCGAGAATGTGATAAAACAGAGGGAAAATCATTTATAACAAGTGGAAACGTTGCAGTCGGACGCAACCGACTGCGGTATACTCAATACCAGTATTAAAACCGGTAAAAAGAGGCCTCATTGCAAAGGGGTACGGATGAGGCAGGGGTGTACGCTGCCTTTGAGATTCTCCGATGCAGATGGGGATGCCACCAGCTGTCTTCGTTGCAAATTTGGTGACTCTAGCTCAAAGTTTGTAAAATGTGTGGAAAGGGGGGGGGGGCTGGGGCGACATGGGTGGGCGTGGCATCCCAATTTTGGATGCAGATCTTTGTGAAATGTCAATTGCTATCTTCATACAAAATTTGGTGACTCTAGCTCAAAGTTTGTAAATGGTGGGGAAAGGGGGGCGGAATGGGTGGGCTTGGCTCCAAAACTTTGATGCAGATTTTTGGGGGTCGTTGCCAGCTATCTTCCCACCAAATTTGGAGGCTCTAGCTCCACAACTCTGGAAGATACACGCATTGCCGTTTTTGACGAAGCGTTGGGGTGGATGGGGGCGGCTAGGGCAGTATCGGTGGGCATGGCATCCAAACTTTTGATGCAGTTTTTGGGAGGTCATCATCACCTATCTTGGCACCAAATTTGGTGGCTATAGCTCAAAAACTGTGGGAGATATATGATTTTTTGACTTTAAAATGCGGGGGCTGGGGCGGAATGGGGGGGCGTGGCTCCAAAATTTTTGATGCAGTTTTTTGGGGGTTGCTAGTAGCTTTCTTCTTACCCAATTTGGTAGTTCTAGCTGTAAGGATGTGCGAAATATGTGGATTTATCGGTTTTGAGTTATCAAATTTATCGATTTGCCAGCCACCCAGTTATCGTAGAGCCCCCATCTTGACACTTTAATTTACTATCCCATAGATAAAGAGAATTGGAAAGTTTCAAGTCTCTAGCTTGAAGGGTGTGGAAAAAACTTGCATACATACGGACGGACAGATGGACAGACGGACAGACAGACAGACGGACAGACGGACAGACACCATGACGGACATTGCACAAAACCAACATACTCTTTACCTTCGGTATCGAGTATAAAAAGAGTGAAGAGTAAAGGACCAAGATGACTACCCTGAGGTACTCCAGAAGTAACATGAACTTGTTTCGAGGTAGCCAATCTTAGGAGTACTCTTTGTGTCCTACCCTTTAAATAAGAAGAAATCCAAGATATAAGTGAGGGAGGGAAACCAATACGGACGAGCTTGAGAAGTAATAGGTCATGGTGTACAGTGTCGAAAGCTTTACTGAAGTCTGTATAAATGACGTCAGTTTGCATTTTCGATAGGAAAGCATCATTTACTAAAGTTGTGAATTCTAATAAATTGGTCATGGTTGACCGATTTCTTACGAAGCCGTGTTGAGCAGGGGATAAGACTGATTTGCAGAAATGTTGCAGAGATGAAGTGATAATTTTTTCAAATAATTTAGGGATAGCGGACAATTTTGCAATGCCCCTATAATTTTCAATATTGGACTTCCCACCTTTTTTGTGAAGAGGGATTATAAAAGATTCTTTCCAAAGAGATGGAAAGACAGAAGATTTAAGGGATAGGTTAAAAAGCTTAAGCAATGGGCGAAGAAGAGAAGCACTGCACTCTTTAAGAAGACAACTACGTATATTGTCAGGTCCAGGAGAGTAAGAAGACTTTAACGAATTTAAAGCTGATAGCAGAGTTGACTGAGAGATGGTAGGAACAGGAATATAATTTGTAGAAGCAGTACTATAAGGGTAAGGTATGTTAATAGGGGATGCAGAAGAGTAAGTTGATTGGAAGAAATTGGCAAAAATATTAGCGGATTCGCTATCGATGCTAGATTTATCCATCCCAAACATGAAAGATGACGGTAAAGTGGAAGATTTACGCTTAAAATTGACAAAACTATAAAATTTTTTGGGATTTTGCGTAAGTTGCCGTTTGCAACAAATAAGGTAATTCTCATAGCACTGTGAATTCAGGAGAAGAAAGTTTGATTTTGCTATAATATATTTAGAGAAGTCAGCACTCAATCCAGACCTGCTAAATTTTTTATAATATTTAGATTTATTATTTTGTAAAGTTAATAGTCTTGGAGTGAACCAAGGGGGCTTAGAAGAAACGGACAACGGAGCAGAGTAAGGGATACATTCGTCCAATAGAGAATTTAAGGTGCTATAAAAAGATTTTAAGGCAATATTTATATCAACCGAATCATATATAAAAGACCAATCAGTTGCCAGAATACGTTGATTTAATAATGAGTAATTTCCTTTGCGAAACCAACGGCGAGGCAGGTTAAACACTGGAGGAGAAGACATAACAGGATTGCTAACAGACAATGTAACTTCTAAAGTAGGATGATATGAATCCTCAGGGACAGACAGAGGGGATGACCTAGAGACATTGGCAATACTGTAGTTGTTGATAAATACAAGGTCGAGTGTTCTAATCAAATGATTAGAAATTGAATTGATCTGAAACAATGGAAGATCAAGCATGGCTTCTAAGAAGTCATGATGGGCAGACGGTACAATATAATTTATGGTGTCGGATGAAGACCAGGGAATGGTTGGTAAATTAAAGTCACCCAGTACGATAAAAATATCATTATCACGTATATGAGCAGAAACTTCTTTAATACAAGTTAGGTGTTGAAGCTAAACTTGAATGTCAGAAGAAGGAAGGATATTATAATAATAAAACTCAAGTAATTGTTTTATTAGTTTAGATCGGAGCGACTGTTGATATCGCTCCGAATGCTTTATTGGGAATGTTCTTAACAATGTGGCTTAAACATATCGTAAGCTACAAAAAGGCTGTGCGCTGCTTATGGTGGCAGCGCAGCCGTTTGTATATAAGCGTTATATATATATAAGCGACGGATACGTCGCTGCGGGCAGAATGTGTTATGCACATGTATACTTAAGTGGTCAATGCATGGGACACATGCTGACGCTGTCTTATTCTTGTATGATCATATTTCGGTGCACTTGAAATGTACTTGAAATTGTATGTTTGAATGTGTTTATGCAACGACAAAGTGTTGTTGCCGTTTTGTGTTATGTTTATACAGCAACAAAGTGTTACTGATTTGGATACATTAAATACAGTGTAACATCGATATATGTGCATACTACATCTCCCTCCTTTTGAGAAATAACGTAATATATGTAGTTATTTTTAAATTAATAAGTATTATTATTTATCTAAATTTAGTTTTAATTTTTAATTAAACATTTTTTCTTTTTTTTTTTTTCGTTATTCAAGATAGTAAAAAGGTAAAAATATAGTTTTTAAAATGTATTTATAATAATAAAAATGTTTGAATGTAAATTAATATATATATATATATTTTTTTTTTTTTTTTTTTTTTTTTTTTAAATGCATAAAAACGTTATTTAATTCAATAATAATGATATAATAATAGTAATTTACTTATGTATGGCCATACTAGAAATATTATTCAATAAAAATTTTTAACCTATCTTTATGAACTTTTTGTTTTTTATTTTTATTATCTTTAATTAAAATATTGTCATTATTTTCTATTGATATTACTGAATAGGGTCCTAAATATTCTGGATCCAATTTATGGCCAGTTTCATTTCTTAATAAAACTGTATCTCCTACTTTTAATTCGAGATTAATTATTTTCCTATCATAGTATTCTTTATTTTTGCTCTTATGTTGTTCTAACATAATTCTAGCTCTCTTATAAGCTTGTTCTAATCTATATTTACTTTCTTTAGCATAATCTTCTATGTTATAAAGAGGATTAATTTTATCAATGTTATTAAAATATTGTGGCAAATTACTTTGCTTGCCAAAAACTAATTCATATGGACAATAGCCATGTGCCATAGAAGGTGTCGTGTTGAAACAGTATACGAAATATTTTAGCCATACATCCCAATCAGTTTTGTCGACTGATATGTATGAACGAATATATTCATTAAAAGTTCTATGACTTCTTTCTACTGTTCCAACTGTCTGGTGGTGGTGTGCTGTAGACGTTATGTTGTCTATTTTTAAATATTTGCACAAGTCATTTATAATGGAGTTTTTATATTCTGTTCCCATGTCCGTAATGAACGTCTTCATTGGACCGAACTGTAATATAAAAGATTCAAATATTGCTTTAGCGACAGTATTTGCATTTTTACTAGGGATCGGTATGGCAACAAGATATTTTGTTAAATCGCAGATAAGCGTAACTACATACTCGTTACCATATTCAGATCTTGGTAATGGACCTATAGTGTCAACTATTACCCTGTCGAAAGAACTTGTTGGTGTTTCTGTCAGTGTAAGAGGAGTTTTGGTATGTGTTGTTATTTTCGATGTTTGACATTTTTGACATTTTCGTATGTATTCGGATATATCTTTAGACATTCCTTTCCAATAATAATATCTTTTGACCTTGGCCAAGGTTTTTGAAATGCCTGTATGACCTCCTTGTATGGGTTTATCATGGAATGTAGACAATATAGCTTCTTTTTCTTTTTCTGTATTTATTAGGGTCACCGGGTTGAGTAGCGCTACTCTCAATGATTTTAATATTTTATTGCCCATTTCTTTGAATCTATCCATTGAAATATTTTCAAAGATATTTTCCCACGGTGCCATTTTGAGTTGGCTGATTCCATTTATACCGGCTTGCATTTCAAGCCTTTGGAAGAATTGACCTAAGTCAAGAATTCCATTAGTATATAAATCGCTAACATCATATCTTGCAGTAATTTTTTTTCCATGTTTAAAGAAACATAGCATATTTTTTACATGCAAGGTCACTACTTTACGTACGTCGTCATTTTTGATGACTTCATATACGTTGGGCTTTGAAGCTTTTTCTGAAGGTTGCTTTTGCAATTCTTCTTTATCATCTCCTGCGCAGGATTTTTGTCTACTTTGGTGCCTGGTAGTGACTTTCAGGACTTTATTTTGTATGTCTTTTAGATCAGATATTGTTATTCGTGACAATGCATCGGCTACAAAATTATCTTTGCCTCTTAGGTACTCTACTGTAAAATTATATTCCTCTAATTCAAGTCTCATACGCGTTAATTTAGAACTGGGGTTTGTCATTGAAAACAAAAATGTTAGGGGTCTATGGTCAGTTTTTACTATGAAATGAGTTCCGTAGATATAGGGTCTAAATTTGGTAATTGCCCAATAAATAGCTGTTAACTCTTGTTCCGTCGTACTCTTGTTACTTTCTCCTTTGGTAAATGATCTCGATGCGTAAGCTACTGGAAGTTGAATTCCATTGCGGACTTGTGTTAGCACTGCGCCACAGGCTTGCTTACTAGCATCTGTTATTATACAAAATTCTTTTGTAAAATCCGGATATTGTAACAGAGTAGGCTTTATTAATTGAGCTTTAAGATATTCAAATGCATTTTGACATTCATCAGTCCATTCAAATGGAACATTCTTTTTATTTAATCTTGTTATATGCCTGGCATAATCGGCGAAATTTTTGATGAATCGTCTATAGTAATTACAAAATGCTATAAAGCGTCTAGCGCTGTCCGAGTCATGTGGGACTGGATAATTTAATATGACATCAAATTTTTTGTCATCTGGTAAGATTCCCTTATCTGTGCATTTGTGTCCCAAAAATGTGACTTCATGCATGAAAAATGAACATTTTTCAGGATGTAGCTTCAAGTTGTGTTTCCTACACATGTCAAAAACACTAATTAAATTGTTAAGCATGTGTTTTTCGGAACAACCGATTACTATTAAATCATCCATGTAAAGGAATGCTTGTGATGGCTCAAGTCCAGAGAATGCAATAGTCATCATTCTTTGGAATGAATTTGGGGCTATCTTTAAACCAAATGGTAATCGCGTGAAGCGATAAGAGCCATTGCTCGTTGAAAAGGATGTTATATCTCTAGAGTTTTCGTCTAGCTCAATCTGGTGGAATCCTGACATTAAGTCAAGGCAAGAGAAATATTTTGCTCTTCCTAGTTGATCTAAGATTTCATCGATCCTAGGAAGTGGGAACTTATCGGATAGTAATTTTTTATTAATTTGGCGATAATCAATAACTAAACGCCATTTTTTCTTTTCATTATCTATGGATTTCTTTGGTACTAGTAACAGTGGACTGTTGTATTCCGAGACTGAGGGTTCAACTATTTTATCTTTAATGAGTTTATCGACTTGAGCTTGAATTTCGTCTTTTTGACTGTGAGGGTTTCTATAGTTTTTTATATATACGGGTTCATTATCTTTTAATCTTAGTTTCTGCTTATAAAAATTATTGGTGGTTATTGATTCGGTATCGAGTCCGAATATGTCTGTGTATTCACTACAAAGTCCTTTTAATTGTCTATAAAATAGTTTTGGAAAATTTTTAGCTAACTTTGACATAACATTGTTCGTTCTAGTTTCGTTATTTATTTCGGATATATCATAATTTGCTAATGGTTCATAATTCAATTTATTTATATTAACCATTTGATCTGTATTAGTTGTATTCAGTAAACGGACAAATGCATTTGCAGTTGTTACTACTGTATTTGCTGCATATATACCAGGTTGAATTTCCTGGTTCGGAATTAGGATGCTATCTTCATTTGAAGTTAACTCAATTTTTCGGACAACTTCGGATCTTGCTGGTAACACTATTGTATTGTTACCAGAGCTGTAATTAATGGGTACATATATGGGATAGTTTAGATTGTCTGGTCTTATTATGAGAAGATCCTTTGTAGGTGTGAAATCGAGTTGACAATTATATTTTTTAATAAAATCTATTCCTAAAATTCCATCACACGGTATAGAAAAAGTTGAATCGACAATGTGGAAGTTGTGTGGAATTATGTATTTAGTTGTTTGAATTTCTATTGATGTCGTTCCTTTAGATTGAATTAATCCTTGATTGATTCCCTGAATATTTATTTTGTTGTATGTGTCTATATCATTAAAAGTGTCTGAATTGTCTTTTAGCAGAGATATGTCTGCACCAGTATCTATTAAAAATATTAATTTTTTTCCTGTAGCTACGTTTGTGAATGTTACGAATATATTTACACTAAGATTAATCGAATGAACCTTTTTGCTATCTATTGCTGTGTACCTAAGGGCTGTTGCGAGTTTTCCGAGGCATTCTGGGCTACTCTAACATTGTTGTCATTGCCGTTTCTGTTTCTGTTATTGTTGTTGTTGTAGTTGCCTCTATTTGAGTTACCACGGCCTCTGTAATTATTACCATTATTGCGGCTATAATTATTATTGTTGTTGTAATTGTTACGGCTATAATTTCTGCCACGATTATAACCTCTGCCTCCTCTATTATTGTTATTTGCACCTCGTCGATAATATAGTACATTGCTACTTTGACCTGTTATTTCCGTGCAACAATTTACGAATTTGGAAACGGCATCATTCATGTTCGTGAATGTGCCTGCCTGCATAATAAGTTTTACTTTATCAATTGAACAATTTTGGGTCATAGCTTTTACAGCTGTTGTAGTGCTGTATTTATTTGCAAGTGATTGGCTTAAACCTTCACTGATATAGGCGCCTTCAAGGGCCTTTGTCAGTTTCTCCACCTCCTGGGTGTATTGGTTAGCCGTTTTATTTTTCTGTTGCAGGTTAAGAAGCTTAGCAGATACAACTTCTACCGATTCTCCTTTTACTGCATTTGATAGTTGCGTAATGATTGCAGCAATTGTCTGCTCACTACTTATTAAATTTCTCGCATGGCCTTTTATCTTTGTTTTTATAAGGCTTATGGCTGTAAGCTCGTGTGTTCCTTTTAAGGTTTCTAATAGATTCAAAGAATCTAGAAAACTTTGTAAATTTTCTGGTTTACCGTCAAACTCTGGTATCAGAGATGTGGCTAGCTTGATAAATTCTACTACTGTTTGTGCCATTTCAGAGATTTTTAATTTTTCCTGTTTGGTTTCGATTGGATCGCTTTCTTGTAGTGTTTCAATGTCACTATCAGATTCAGCATCACTTTGTTGAATTGATTCGTCTAATTCTTTTAATTGGTCGGGATCAAACTCCGCCAATTGATGTGGACTCTCTGGCACCTTTATCTGAATATGCCGCCTATTGGTAAGTGTAATTAATCTTGTGTTTAGGGATTTTATTACCCTTAAACATTTATTATTGTGCTCAGTTGTGAATCTTTTTCCATAACTGTTTACTAAGGTAACTATATTATTGTATTCCCTTACTAATATTTCTATATGGTTTTTTAGTGTTTCCGTTTTTATAATTGCGTCTTTATTGATGCATTTGTAAGATTTATCAAATTTGTAACGAAATGCGTCTATATTTTTTGCAATTTCGTTCCATTCCATTATTTTTAATGTGACATGAATTCTTTAAAATTGTTATTTTTATTTTTATTTGATCCTATTTTTTTTTTTTATTAAATTTTGTCTAAATCTGTACCCTTGCTAATTGATGTGTATTTCTTCTTTAGGCTTTTGGTATGTGAGTTGTAAACTCGAAGAGCTAAATTCAGTAGCATGAGTACTACTATAATGCCTACTAAAACTAGCATGTACTGCAAATCGGGTGAAGATACGTCTACTTTGTTAATAACATTAGCTGTCGAATCGACAGTCTTGACGTCGACTATACCCATTTTTGCGTACGTTAGTCTATAGAAATTTTCGTATTTATTTGCTGATTGCATATGATAAATCTGTTTGAATATTTCTAATTTGGCCACCTCATTATTATTTAAAAAATTTTGTTAAATTCAATTTAATTTTATTTCATGATTTTTACTTAATATACAAAAATTTTTTTTCATTTAAATTATGATTTTTACTTAGTATACAAAAAATTTTTTATTTTTTTTTTTTTTATAAATTTTAAATTATGTTTTTAATTTTGTGTTTATCCCTATTTTGATCTTTTTAGTGATCACCTGGCTGCGTTTTGCATGGCTTTACAGGCCATGCTCTAATCGGGCAGATTTTATTCCGCTCAATTTTACAATATTAATTTTTATAAAATAAAATTTTATGCATCGCAGTGCATTAAAAAAAATTTTGCAACGCAGTGCTAGTAAAAAAAAATGCGCACTTGGGAACGCTGTCGGTTCACTTTTCCAGAGTCTGGCTTGGTACGCCAGACGGTGCCGGTGCTGGCTGCACAGGCTGTTGATTCTCTGATGGGGCACCGGTGCTGGCTGCACAGGTGTATTCGCAAAAAGGTGCGTATAGTGGTCCTTTACAGTCTCTCGGGCAGGTTTTCCGTAGTTTAGGGATGTCGATCTTTGCTGGTGGTTGTAATTTTTCATTAATTTTGGCAATATTTGTAATTGTAGAGTAGGTGGATGTGTGTGTGGTTGTGGTTTGGTCTTTTCTTTCTTTTAGTAAGTTTTTTATGTGTTCAAGTTCGGCATGTAGTTTTACCGAAGTGTTCCACTTTAACGTATTGCCGCTGTTTAGCAGCTTTAATAATTCAGCCTTTCTGGCTTTTAATTTTTTCACCACACCACTTCGTTTTGCACACATCACACTCTACTCACTGCGTTTTCATGTAGTTAAGTCCATCGATGGGGTACACCTTCTTTAGCTTCTTTTGCTGTTTCTGCTGTCGTTGTTGCTTGTTGTTGGTTGTTTTCGTACTTTGAGTGCAGCATTAGAGCAGATTCATGCTCACGGTCGCCATATAATAATAAAACTCAAGTAATTGTTTTATTAGTTTAGATCGGAGCGACTGTTGATATCGCTCCGAATGCTTTATTGGGAATGTTCTTAACAATGTGGCTTAAACATATCGTAAGCTACAAAAAGGCTGTGCGCTGCTTATGGTGGCAGCGCAGCCGTTTGTATATAAGCGTTATATATATATAAGCGACGGATACGTCGCTGCGGGCAGAATGTGTTATGCACATGTATACTTAAGTGGTCAATGCATGGGACACATGCTGACGCTGTCTTATTCTTGTATGATCATATTTCGGTGCACTTGAAATGTACTTGAAATTGTATGTTTGAATGTGTTTATGCAACGACAAAGTGTTGTTGCCGTTTTGTGTTATGTTTATACAGCAACAAAGTGTTACTGATTTGGATACATTAAATACAGTGTAACATCGATATATGTGCATACTACAATATAAGAGCAAGTGATATAAACAACATGTGAAGGGAAAGTTATTTTAACAGAAATAATCTCAGCATCATTAACGGTAGAAAAACAGAAAGGTTCCGACTGGAGAGTAGCTTTAACAGCAATTAATACCCCACCACCTCGGCGAGTCGGTCGATCAGCTCTATTGACGATAAAATTATTTGAAAAAAGTTCACAATTAGATATACTTGGATTTAACCAAGTTTCAGTAAAAGAAATTATATCAGAATGGAACGAAAAGCTATTCAAAAACAAGTTTTTAAGTTTTGAGACCAGACCCCTAACATTCTGATAAATAATAGATATTTCATCAGAATTTAGTTTTTTGAAACGACAGAGTTATTATTTGAGAAGGTTGCAGCTGGAAGGTTGACAGGTAAAGGCAGAGTTATTTTTTTTTGCAAAAACTCATGAACAACCGTATGAGGGGGCCAAAATTTGGGATCACATATTATTTTTTTTTATTATTATTGGACGTAGATGTACTAACGAACAGTACAGTCAAGTGGCCCAACGATACCAAGCACCGGCTTGTTAACGCGCGGACCCACGCACAAAGCGACCCACCTCCCGCCCATCCGACCGAGGGGCGCTCCGCTTATCGTGCGGTTACGATGATCGCGAACATGTAGACAAATGACACAAAACTAACTTTTTAATAGAGCAAGTAGGAGTGGCACTGTGTATTAAGTGGGAAAGATCGTTATAAATAGAACACAGAATACGAAAAGGGTTATGAAGGGCATAATTAGAATTACAAGTTTGAAGAGATATAGGTACAAAATTTCTAGTATTTCTAATAGGAACAGCAAAGTTAATTTGGTTAATTAATTCAGAAGAATCAATTTCACCATTAATTAATTTGTGAAAAAAGGAAAATGATAGCATTATTCTACGATCACTCAGAGAAGGAAGATCTATTAGTAAAAGTCTACTACGATAAGACGGCAAATTATTGTTAGTGTCCCAGTTGAGACCTCTAAGTGCGAAGAGCAGAAATTGTTTTTGTACCGATTCTATTTTATTCTGATGAATTTCGTATTTCGGAAACCATATACAAGATCCATATTCCAGAATCGGTCGAACAAGAGAAGTATACAGAGTTTTTGTTAAGTAGGGATCGTTAAACTCCTTCGACCAGCGCTTAATGAACCCCAAGACACCAGATGCTCGATTGGAAATTGAAGAAATATGCTTGTCAAACTTAAGCTTTTGGTCCATAACGATGCCCAAATCGTCAACCCATTCAATTCTATCTAGTGGTTTGTTGTCAAGAAAATATATATTAAACAAGTGGAAACGTTGCAGTCGGACGCAACCGACTGCGGCATACTCGATACCAGTATTAAAACCGGTAAAAAGAGGCCTGATTGCAAAGGGGTACGGATGCGGCAGGGGTGTACGCTGCCTTAAAGATTCTCCGATGCAGATGGGGATGCCACCAGCTATCTTCCTTCCAAATTTGGTGACTCTAGCTCAAAGTTTGTAAAATGTAGGGAAAGGGGAGGGGGGGCTGGGGGCGGTATGGGTAGTTGTGGCATCAAAATTTTTGTTGCAGATCTTTGTGAAATGTCAATTGCTATCTTCATACAAAATTTGGTGACTCTAACTCGAAATTTGTAATAAGTGGGGAAAGGGGGGCTGGGGGCGGTATGGGTGGGCGAGGCATCCAAATTTTTGATGCAGATCTATGTGGAATGTCAATTGCTATCTACATACCAAATTTGGTGACTCTAGCTCGAAGTTTGTAATAAGTGGGGCAAGGGGGGCTGGGGGCGGTATGGGTGGGCGTGGCATCCAAATTTTTGATGCAGATCTTTGTGAAATATCAACTGCTATCTTCCTACCAAATTTGGTGACTCTAGCTCGAAATTTGTAAAAAGTGGGGAAAGGGGGGCTGGGGGCGGTATGGAAGGGCGTGACATCCAAATTTGTGATGCAGATCTTTGTTGAATGTCAATTGCTATCTTCATACCAAATTTGGTGACTCTAGCTCGAAAATTGTAAAAAGTGGGGAAAGGGGGGCGAAACTTTGATGCAGATTTTTGGGGGTCGTTGCCAGCTATCTTCCTACTAAATTTGGTGGCTCTAGCTCCACAACTCTGGAAGATACACTAATTCCCGTTTTTGACGAAGCGTTGGGGTGGATGGGGGCGGCTAGGGCAGTATTGGTGGGCGTGGCATCCAAACTTTTGGTGCAGTTTTTAGGGGGCCATCATCACCTATCTTGGCATCAAATTTGGTGGCTATAGCTCAAAAACTGTGGGAGATATAGTCTTTTTTGACTTTAAAATGCGGGGGGGCTGGGGGCGGAATGGGGGGGCGTGGCTCCAAAACTTTGATGCAGTTTTTTGGGGGTCGTTAACAGCTATCTTCCCACCAAATTTGGAGGCTCTAGCTCCACAACTCTGGGAGATACACGCATTCTCGTTTTTGACGAAGCGTTGGGGTGGATGGGGGCGGCTAGGGCAGTATCGGTGGGCGTGGCATCCAAACTTTTGGTGCAGTTTTTAGGGGGCCATCATCACCTATCTTGGCACCAAATTTGGTGGCTATAGCTCAAAAACTGTGGGAGATATAGCCATTTCTGATTTCAAAATGCGGGGAGGCTGGGGGCGTAATGGGTGGGCGTGGCTCCAAAACTTTGATGCAGTTTTTTGGGGGTCGTTAACAGCTATCTTCCCACCAAATTTGGAGGCTCTAGCTCCACAACTCTGGAAGATACACGCATTCTCGTTTTTGACGAAGCGTTGGGGTGGATGGGGGCGGCTAGGGCAGTATCGGTGGGCGTGGCATCCAAACTTTTGGTGCAGTTTTTAGGGGGCCATCATCACCTATCTTGGCATCAAATTTGGTGGCTATAGCTCAAAAACTGTGGGAGATATAGTCTTTTTTGACTTTAAAATGCGGGGGGGCTGGGGGCGGAATGGGGGGGCGTGGCTCCAAAACTTTGATGCAGTTTTTTGGGGGTCGTTAACAGCTATCTTCCCACCAAATTTGGAGGCTCTAGCTCCACAACTCTGGGAGATACACGCATTCTCGTTTTTGACGAAGCGTTGGGGTGGATGGGGGCGGCTAGGGCAGTATCGGTGGGCGTGGCATCCAAACTTTTGGTGCAGTTTTTAGGGGGCCATCATCACCTATCTTGGCACCAAATTTGGTGGCTATAGCTCAAAAACTGTGGGAGATATAGCCATTTCTGATTTCAAAATGCGGGGAGGCTGGGGGCGTAATGGGTGGGCGTGGCTCCAAAACTTTGATGCAGTTTTTTGGGGGTCGTTAACAGCTATCTTCCCACCAAATTTGGAGGCTCTAGCTCCACAACTCTGGAAGATACACGCATTCTCGTTTTTGACGAAGCGTTGGGGTGGATGGGGGCGGCTAGGGCAGTATCGGTGGGCGTGGCATCCAAACTTTTGGTGCAGTTTTTAGGGGGCCATCATCACCTATCTTGGCATCAAATTTGGTGGCTATAGCTCAAAAACTGTGGGAGATATAGTCTTTTTTGACTTTAAAATGCGGGGGGGCTGGGGGCGGAATGGGGGGGCGTGGCTCCAAAATTTTTGATGCAGTTTTTTGGGGGTTGCTAATAGCTATCTTCTTACCAAATTTGGTACTTCTAGCTGTAAGGATGTGCGAAATATGTGGATTTATCGGTATTGGGTTATCGAATTTATCGATTTGCCAGTCCCCCAGTTATCGTAGAACCCCCATCTTGACACTTTAATTTACTATCCCATAGATAAAGAGAATTGGAAAGTTTCAAGTCTCTAGCTTGAAGGGTGTGGAAAAAACTTGCATACATACGGACGGACAGACGGACAGACGGACAGACGGACAGACACCATGACGGACATTGCACAAAGCCAATATACTCTTTACCTTCGGTATCGAGTATAATAACATCAGTCTGCAATTTGTCCTGAAAACCCTTGATAACAAATGAAGTAAATTCTAACAAGTTAGTGGTAGTAGATCTTTGTTTCATAAATCCGTGCTGGCACGGTGAAATAATAGATTTGCAAAGGTGTTGAAGATGGGAGGTTATTAATTTTTCAAAAATCTTAGGAATAGCAGACAACTTGGAGATACCCCTATAATTTTGAACATTAGATTTGTTTCCTTTTTTATGGAGAGGAATAATAAATGACTCTTTCCAAATTTTTGGAAAGGAGCCTAACTCCAGGGACAAGTTAAACATTTTAAGCAACGGCTTTAAAAGACCATGAGCACAGTGTCTAAGCACGCAGCTTGGCACTCCGTCAGGTCCTGGGGAAAATATAGGTTTCAAACCATGTAGATTATTTAAAAGTGAGTTTTCAGTGATTTTCAGTCCAAAGATGCGATTCGAGCCATTAACCCGATAAGGGTAAGGCAAATCGACTTGAGATTGAAATGAGCTATAAGTCGTTTGAAAATATGATTGAAAACGATTCTAGAGAGACATTAATTTTAAAAGATGATATTTCGCGAGGGGAAGAAAAGTTAAATTTCGTAAAAGAGACGCTAACTTTAGTTTTGCTAGCAATATAGGCAGCAACACAAGTTGTTTCAGCGGAAAGTCGCGACACAAAAACTTGCTTGCGAGGAGCCACTACTGTTAAAATAGGAGGTGGCTGAGGTATGGGGACAGATAGATCATTATTTACCGCGTTAATCTCGGCAGGATCCAAGACGGGAACCATATTACTTATAGCAGGGGATACTGCAGGAGATATATTCGGACAATCGCTTGGAGTTGGAGATAATGATAGAACTGGCGACAATTCTACGTTACTAGGCACGGGTGAAAGCGACGAGGGTGAAGGGGCAAACATTAACGGAACATTCAAAAATTCAGACTCCAACCGGCGAGTAGACAATGACTCAAATTTAAAATTATTGAGAAATTCCAAACTTGAATCAATGTCAGTCACTAGCATGCTTGCCGTCTTTTTTAGTTTTCAAAACTGATTTCCCCCACCTTTTACAAACTTTGAGCTTGAGTCACCAAATTTGGAAGGAAGACAGCTTGTGGCATCCCCATCTGCATCGGTGAATCTTTGAGGCAGCGTACACCCTTGCCGCATCCGTACCACTTTGCAATCAGGCTTTTTTTTACCGGTATTAACTTGTTTTCTAAGCTTTTCTTCATGAATAAAGGGGGAGGGGGTGTTATGATGGCGGAAATTTTTTACGCCTCTAGCTATATTTTTACAACATTTTTTAATTCTTGTTGTTATGTTGTCGGAAATTTATATACTTATACATATTTAATTGATATTCAGTTATCGATATTTTAGTGAGCGTTGCATCCAAATTTTGTCACTTTAAATGACCAGACCATAGAAAAAATATTTGCAAACTTAGCTGAAAGGACGCCGAACAAAATATCTTTCATACAGAAGAACGGACGGAAAGACGGCGTGACGGTTATTGCACAAAAACCATAAATATACTTTATAGCTTTGGTTTAAGATTATAGAAATCAATACGCTAATAAGACATACAAAAATATACCTTCACATTTTTCCAATTAATAGTAATTATTGAAAAATTTGTTTACGAATTCATATCTGAAAAATCAGTTTTTTGAGAATAGATAATTTTTCTTAAGAATATATTAATCAGGGCTGTCAAGTAATGATCACTAATCGTAATCATTAGTAGTTCGATTATTCAGTTTTCTTGACAAAATAATCAATTATTTTTTAAACTGTTATGACTACTAAATGATTACGATTAGAAATAATGAAAGTTTTGACAGGATTATTAATTAATTAAAAATATAATCAAAAATTATCTAATAAATTCAAAATATAATATTATTAAGAAACTAATCTTGGGTTGGCATTTAGAGGCACAAAATACATTAAAGGAAGTTGTCAATGACCTAGTTCAAAAATCGTTGCAAGGCTTAAATAGCTCGCTCACATGCGAACGCATTAACCGGGTCACTTCATTAGCGTAGATCTTGGTAAATATTAAAAACGCAAAAATGTTGACACCGCAAAAACTTTTTCTGTTTATACTCGATACCGAAGGTAAAGAGTATATTGGTTTTGTGCAATGTCCGTCATGGTGTCTGTCCGTCTGTCCGTCTGTCCGTCCGTATGGTTGCAAGTTTTTTCCACACCCTTCAAGCTAGAGACTTGAAACTTTCCAATTCTCTTTATCTATGGGATAGTAAATTAAAGTGTCAAGATGGGGGTTCTACGATAACTGGGGGGCTGGCAAATCGATAAATTCGATAACCCAAAACCGATAAATCCACATATTTCGCACATCCTTACAGCTAGAAGTACCAAATTTGGTAAGAAGATAGCTATTAGCAACCCCCAAAAAAATGCATCAAAAATTTTGGAGCTACGCCCCCCATTCCGCCCCCAGCCCCCCCACATTTTAAAGTCAAAATAGCCCATATCTCCCACAGTTTTTGAGCTATAGCCACCAAATTTGGTGCCAAGATAGGTGATGATGACCCCCTAAAAACCGCACCAAAAGTTTGGATGCCACGCCCACCGATACTGCCCTAGCCGCCCCCATCCACCCCAACGCTTCGTCAAAAACGGGAATGCGTGTATCTTCCAGAGTTGTGGAGCTAGAGCCTCCAAATTTGGTGAGAAGATAGCTGTTAACGACCCCCAAAAAACTGCATCATAGTTTTGGAGCCACGCCCACCCATTACGCCCCCAGCCCCCCCGCATTTTGAAATCAGAAATGGCTATATCTCCCACAGTTTTTGAGCTAGACCCACCAAATTTGGTGCCAAGATAGGTGATGATGACCCCCTAAAAACTGCACCAAAAGTTTGGATGCCACGCCCACCGATACTGCCCTAGCCGCCCCCATCCACCCCAACGCTTCGTCAAAAACGGGAATGCGTGTATCTTCCAGAGTTGTGGAGCTAAAGCCACCAAATTTGGTAAGAAGATAGCTGGCAACGACCCCCAAAAATCGCCCTCCATTTCGCCCCCCTTTCTTCACTTTTTACAATTTTCGAGCTAGAGTCACCAAATTTGGTATGAAGATAGCAATTGACATTTCACAAAGATCTGCAACAAAAATTTTGATGCCTCAACTACCCATACTGCCCCCAGCCCCCCCCCCCTCTCCCTACATTCTACAAACTTTGAGCTAGAGTCACCAAATTTGGAAGGAATATAGCTGGTGGCATCCCCATCTGCATCGGAGAATCTTTAAGGTAGCGTACACCCCTGCCGCATCCGTACCCCTTTGCAATCAGGCCTCTTTTTACCGGTTTTAATACTGGTATCGAGTATGCCGCAGTCGGTTGCGTCCGACTGCAACGTTTCTACTTGTTTTTTTCTGTTTTCTCAATCATTCCTGACATGATGATGACAACTGGCAGGGAAAGTGGGAATCAGTTAGTAACAAGTGCAGTCGTCGCGCATTTTAAGTTTATGGTGTTTATTATGGTAGTTTGTTTATTGCATGCTTCACACTTTGGCCAACTATTTATAACATTAACCGTCCCTCTGCAGGTGGGCACCGGCGGCATGGACTCCAAGGTGAAGGCGGCCACCTGGGCGTTGGATCGAGGGGTCAGTGTTGTTATATGCAACGGCATGCAGGAGAAGGCTATTAAGACAATTGTGGGTGGCAGAAAAGTTGGTACATTTTTTACAATGTCGACGGAAGGTGTCAACTCAGTGCCCGTCGAGGTTATGGCAGAGAATGGTAAGTAATAGCATTGAGCAAAAAATAATATAGAGAGGTCACGGCGTGCAGTGAATCTCATCATTCTGCACCCGTGTTATTGGATCCAGAGAGGCTTGCAGAACTCTCTCATTGCCTAACTTTGCAGAAAAAGTATACCGCGCATAACTGGAAGTCATTCTGTTGCTTGCTTTGCTTCCAAATTGTGAGCAGCAGAACAGACTCGAGTCTCTGGATCCGACGTTTTTTGTATGTATGCGTTCGTATGTGAGCGAGCACATAGTCAGTGTGAGCTCACATGTTTGTATGTGTGCGTATGCAGCCGCTCATCTCCCTGCAGTTCGACTGGTATGAATTCGTCCCTTGTCTTTGATGAACCATCGATTCTTTGGAATGATTCCAGAATCGATCCAAAAGAATGCAGAAGGGAATGGATCGTTTGTACGCGGCAAGATATACATACATATATGTATGTAAGCCTTGCTCGCCTTCCTCGCTCTCTCGCTCTCTAAATTTTAGTTTTCATTCATCCCTTATAAACGACGCATATCCGCGGACGCATATGTTTTTTAAGTTGTTATTGTTTTTGCTTAAACCATAATAAGTTTGAAAATAAATATTGTATTAAAATGTTTATTTAATTGTTTTTGGGTTAGTTTCTGCCAAAATACTTGCATACGCATGTACATAATATGTACATATCAATGCAATCAACATTTTAAATTCAATGATATCTCGCTCTCTTTCTCTAAGACATTTCGTATTTAGTGTATGTATAATAAAAAGAAACAAACAAGCAAAAACAAAACTGTACCCTGGACGGGAATGGGGACAAGGAATGGAGAGCGGAATCAATCCATTCCTGATCGATTCTCTGTACCCTGGACGGGAATGGGTACAAGGAATGCAGAGTGGAATCAATTCATACCGTCCAATGACATGGCAATGTTAAATTCACCGATATTTTACACGCGTTGTCTTCCAGGCGGGAAGCGATGGTAGTGAAAATGGATCGGTGAATCCACAGTTGATTCATCGATCCATCGAACTGCAGGGCTATGATGAGAGAGAGGGCGCGCCAGCGGCAAGCAAGAAACAGTAAAAATGCATGAGTATTTGTATGCGTGTGCGTTTGTTTCATTTCTTAGCGTTTGTTTCATTTCTTGGTTGGGCTAGCTTTGCCGAGATTTTTGATATTTTTGCTGTGCTCGCATTTGCATGTGTGTGTTCATGTATGCATACGCAGCACGTTTGCATGAGTGGTAATTGCTTTGGCATTTATTGAGCTGCCTCAACTGTTTTGATTTTGGCAATTTATGGTCAATTTGATTAAAATTACTAATTGGACAAAAAATGTTTAATGTTAACCATTTATTACACATATATATATAATTTATTGCTATATTTATTTTTATTATAATAAAAGTATTTAAATATCTTAGAACTTATTAAAAAAACAAAGACATGTTTATCTGATAGCGGCAACTGGATGAAAATTAATAATAAGATAAAAAAAAAATGCAATGAGTGTTTGAACTCACAGGCGATGTGTTTACACATTTTTGATTGTTGCACGGTGCCTGTTCGATTCCTATGAACACATTAGTATAAATAACTACAGTCGAACTTCCATGTAACGAACTTCCGTATAACGAATTTTCTATACAACGAAGTCAAAAATCAAGACCCTGCAATTTGATTCAGTCAAAAACCCATTCTATATAACGAAATTTCACTATAACGAAGTTTTTTCTTGTTCTCTTGAGCTTCGTTATACGGAAGTTCGTCTTTATATCTTTGATGTGATGATTTATAATTACATTAACATTGCTTATATATGGCATAGCGTCATATCTCCGACGACATATCTCCGCCCAGTACATTTTGTTGTGTTTTTATCGGCGGAGATATGTCGTTTGTGGAACGGCGGACCTATGACGCTAAGGAACGACATATCTCCGTGCAGCGATTTTAAGCAAAATTATCGAAACACCAACGAAAAAATCACGCGATTTTTTTGAAAACAAATTTTGGCCTGCGTCCTTAACTTGGTATTTATTTGTATTTTTCGTTGGTGTATCGACATAATTTGCCCAAAATCGCTGCGCGGAGATATGTCATTACAAAACGTCATATCTCCGCTCCGAGATATGTCGTTTGTTAAATAGCGGAGATATGTCGTTTTAAAGCTCGGAGATGTGACGTTTTGAAACGACATATCTCCGCCAAGTAAAATACGACATATCTCCGCGCGGAGATTTCTTTAAATGCATTGGCAAGTCAACATTTTGTGACGTGTTTTGCAAATGTTTTGAAACGTTAGAACTGGTACCAAAGGTTCTGCTGTGGCAATTTAAAAACAGTTTTTCTAGACTGATAATTTTCTCCAAAAATACTTTGGACGGCTTCTTTAGTCCTCCGAGACTGCATCAACATAGATATATGATGCGTGGGTGGACTCACAGTCCAAAATGTTTAATTTCCTTATAATGTATCCCGCCACATACTCCAATGCATCTTTTGTTAGGTCTTCAGCACTATCTAAGGAACTATCCAGATCTGAAAAATCGATAGCACTATCGTCGACATTCTCAATGTTGTAACATTCATACCGTCGCTGTTTAAATTTTCGATATTTTTAGCTAAACAAGTAAAACAAGTGGAAACGTTGCAGTCGGACGCAACCGACTGCGGCATACTCGATAGCAGTATTAAACCGGTAAAAAGAGGCCTGATTGCAGAGGGGTACCGATGCACATGGGGATGCCACAAGCTATCTTCCTTAAAAATTTGGTGACTCTAGCTCAAAGTTTGTAAAAATTAGGGAAAGAGGGGCTGGGGGCGGTATGGGTAGTTGTGGCGTCAAAATTTTTGATGCAGATCTATGTGGAATGTCAATTGCTATCTTCCTACCAAATTTGGTGACTCTAGCTCAAAGTTTGTAAAAATTAGGGAAAGGGGGGCTGGGGGCGGTATGGGTAGTTGTGGCATCAAAATTTTTGATGCAGATCTTTGTGAAATGTCAATTGCCATCTTCATACCAAATTTGGTGAATCTAGCTCGAAGTTTGTAAAAAGTGGGGAAAGGGGGGCTGGGGGCGGTATGGGTGGGCGTGGCATCAAAATTTGTGATGCAGATCTTTGTGGAATGTCAATTGCTATCTTCATACCAAATTTGGTGACTCTAGCTCGAAAATTGTAAAAAAAAAGGGGAAAGGGGTGCTGGGGGCGGTATGGGTGGGCGTGGCATCCAAATTTGTGATGCAGATCTTTGTGGAATGTCAATTGCTATCTTCATACCAAATTTGGTGACTCTAGCCCGAAAATTTTAAAAAGTGGGGAAAGGGGGGCTAGGGGCGGTATGGGTGGGCGTGGCATCCAAATTTGTGATGCAGATCTTTGTGGAATGTCAGTTGCTATCTTCATATCAAACTTGGTGACTCTAGCTAAAAGTTTGTAAAAGGTGGGGAAAGGGGGGCGAAATGGGTGGGCGTGGCTCCAAAACTTTAATGCAGATTTTTGGGAGTCGTTGCCAGCTATCTTCCTACTAAATTTGGTGGCTCTAGCTCCACAACTCTGGAAGATACACGCATTCCCGTTTTTGACGAAGCGTTGGGGTGGATGGGGGCGGCTAGGGCAGTATCGGTGGGCGTGGCATCCAAACTTTTGATGCAGTTTTTGAGGGGTCATCATCACCTATCTTGGCACGAGATTTGTCGGCTCTAGCTCAAAAACTGTGGGAGATATAGGCTTTTCTGATTTCAAAATAAAGGGGCTTGGGGCGGAATGGGTGGGCGTGGCTCCAAAACTTTGATGCAGTTCTTTGGGGTCGTTGCCAGCTATCTTTCTACCAAATTTGCTGGCTCTAGCTCCACAACTCTGGAAGATACACATATTCCCGTTTTTGACGAAGCTTTGGGGTGGATGGGGGCGGCTAGGGCAGTATCGGTGGGCGTGGCATCCAAACTTTTGATGCAGTTTTTGGGGGGTCATCATCACCTATCTTGGCACCAAATTTGGTGGCTATAGCTCAAAAACTGTGGGAGATATAGGCTTTTTTGACTAAAAATGCGGGGGGCTGGGGGCGGAATGGGTGGGCGTGGTTCCAAAATTTTTGATGCAGTTTTTTGGGGGTTTCTATCAGTTATCTTCTTACCAAATTTGGTAGTTCTAGCTGTAAGGATGTGCGAAATATGTGGATTTATCGGTTTTGAGTTATCGAATTTATCGCTTTTCCAGCCCCCCAGTTATCTTAGAACCCTCATCTTGACACTTTAATTTACTATTCCATAGATAAAGAGAATTGGAAAGTTTCAAGTCTCTGGCTTGAAGGGTGTGGAAAAAAGTTGCGAACATACGGACGGACAGACGGACAGACGGACGGACACCATGACGGACATTGCACAAACTCAATATACTCTTTACCTTCGGTATCGAGTATAAAAACACACATGAACAAAAATAACAAACAGAACGAAATTCGTCCGCACGGACGTCTTACCACAATGACAAACACTTTGCGACTGACGCTTGGTACCGAAAAAAAGAGAGCGCTCTCTCCCATGACTCTACCTAATTGAGTATGTCTTGAGCTAGCCCATGGTTGAATTATACATGGTTATGTCGAGAAAGAGAGCTCGCTCAATTTTTAGGAGCCTGTTGTTAGTCGAAAAGCAGCTGTTTTCAGTCGTGGTGTTGTTTTGAAAAATGTAAACAAAATCACACATCGTTCTATTTCTTTTTTGCTCACAAAATCAAGACGATAAAGCAATATCGAGAGAGCAATTATGCTATCTCTCTTGCACTCGCGTGGTCTTATCAACAGGCTCCTTCTGTTACGCATGACACAACCATGTATAATTCAACCATGAGCTAGCCCAACCAAGAAATGAAACAAACGCCAAGGAATGAAACAAACGCACACGGATACAAATACTCATGCATTTTTACTGTTTCTCGCTTGCCACCGGCGCGCCCTCTCTCTCATCAAAGAAGTGCGGCTGCATACGCACACATACAAACATGTGAGCTCACACTGACCGGCAGCCGAATGGCTGTTAAACAACAAAAACAAAGAATAATGTCAAATTCAAAACTATTAATAATAAAATTATAAACACTACAACTCTTTTCATAACTAAGGAAACTTTTAGCCCCATGCACCGTGCGCGTGTTAATCGACGCACTGTGTAGCCGTTTCACTCACTCTCACTATTCAACGCTCTTTCACTCGCACTTATATCAAGGGACTATGATTTTGCTGAGTGGACTACCTTGTATAATTGTATCATGACACTGACTACGTGCTCGCTCACATACGAACGCATACATACAAAAAACGTCGGATCCAGAGACTCGAGTCTGTTCTGCTGCTCACAATTTGGAAGCAAAGCAAGCAACAGAATGACTTCCAGTTATGCGCGGTATACTTTTTCTGCAAAGTTAGGCAATGAGAGAGTTCTGCAAGCCTCTCTGGATCCAATAACACGGGTGCAGAATGATGAGATTCACTGCACGCCGTGACCTCTCTATATTATTTTTTGCTCAGTGGTAATAGGCATCGATACTAAGAAGTTTACACAAATTTTAAATAAAGAAATTCGAATAGACAATACTCGATACCGAAGGTAAAGAGTATATTGAGTTTGTACAATGTCCGTCATGATGTCCGTCCGTCTGTCTGTGTGTTCGCAACTTTTTTCCACTCCCTTCAAGCTAGAGGCTCCAAAACTTTGATGCAGATTTTTGGGGGTCGTTGACAGCTATCTTCCTACTAAATTTGGTGGCTCTAGCTCCACAACTCTGGAAGATACACGCATTCCTGTTTTTGACGAAGCGTTGGGGTGGATGGGGGCGGCTAGGGCAGTATCGGTGGGCGTGGCATCCAAAATTTTGATGCAGTTTGGGAGGTCATCATCACCTATCTTGGCACCAAATTTGGTGGCTATAGCTCAAAAACTGTGGGAGATATAGGCTTTTTTGACTTTAAAATGCGGGGGGGCTAGGGGCGGAATGGGTGGGCGTGGCTCCAAAATTTTTGATGCAGTTTTTTGGGGGTTGCTAGTAGCTATCTTCTTACCAAGTTTGGTAGTTCTAGCTGTAAGGATGTGCGAAATATGTGGATTTATCGGTTTTGAGTTATCGAATTTATCGATTTGCCAGCCCCCCAGTTATCGTATAACCCCCATCATGACTCTTTAGTTTATTTTCCCATAGATAAAGAAAATTGGAAAGTTTTAAGTCTCTAGCTTGAAGGGTGTGGAATAAAGTTGCGAACATATGGACGGACGGACGGACACCATGACGGACATTGCACAAACTCAATAAACTCTTTACCTTCGGTATCGAGTATAAAAAATAACTAATTATGAGTATAATATAAAAATACACGAATTTGACATGTACTACCACAATTACGAAAACACACTTGGACAATCACAAACATTCTAAACATTAAAAAAATGGTTAAATAATTGTTTAACAGATTGTCTACATGTCTAGCTCCTTGCGCAGACGAGTATTATCCCGTTGTAGCTCCACTACCTCATTCTTTAAACGAATATTTTCAAGCAATATTCATGCTTTTATGGTCACCGAACTGTAATATACGTGTACATAAAGATATAAGTATATATGTATGAATGCAAGCGTTTTCACTTACTCCGTTTGGGATCTACAATTTTTATGGCTCTCCGAAACCAAATTTTCCGTTCCGCGCAGAACCTTTTTGGGTATCGCATTGGGCATCAGAAGTCTTCTCTTAGCAGTTTTGTTTTTAGTTGTTGTCAGCTTAAAATCACTTTCCTCAAAATGCATTTCTCAAATTCTGCTGTAAGCTCCAAAACTTTGATTTAATGCATCCTCCCACAATTGCTTTTTTGCGCTGTCCTTGGGAACACGAACAATTTTTAATTCTCCTCCGACAATATGCTTTTTGCAAATTGCGCAGTAAGGCATTTTATATTTTTTAAAGGGCACAAGTAAAAATCTAACCTAAACAAGTGGAAACGTTGCAGTCGGACGCAACCGACTGCGGCATACTCGATACCAGTATTAAAACCGGTAAAAAGAGGCCTGATTGCAGAGGGGTACGGATGCGGCAGGGGTGTACGCTGCCTTAAAGATTCTCCGATGCAGATGGGGATGCCACAAGCTATCTTCCTTAAAAATTTGGTGACTCTAGCTCAATGTTTGTAAAAATTAGGGAAAGGGGGGCTTCGGGCGGTATGGGTAGTTGTGGCATCAAAATTTTTGATGCAGATCTTTGTGGAATGTCAATTGCTATCTTCCTACCAATTTTGGTGACTCTTGCTCAAAGTTTGTAGAAGGTAGGGAAAGGGGGGCTGGGGGCGGTATGGGTAGTTGTGGCATCAAAATTTTTGATGCAGATCATTGTGAAATGTCAATTGCTATCTTCATACCAAATTTGGTGAATCTAGCTCAAAGATTGTAGAAGTGGGAAAGGGGGGTCGGGGTCGGTATGGGTGGGCGTGGCATCCAAATTTGTGATGCAGATCTTTGTGGAATGTCAATTGCTATCTTCATACCAAATTTGGTGACTTTAGCTCGAAATTTGTAAAAAGTGGGGAAAGGGGGGCTGGGGGCAGAATGGGTGGGCGTGGCTCCAAAATTTTTGATGCAGCTTTTTGGGGGTTGCTAGTAGCTATCTTCTTACCAAATTTGGTAGTTCTAGCTGTAAGGATGTGAGAAATATGTGGATTTATCGGTTTTGAGTTATCGAATTTATCGATTTGCGAGCCCCCCAGTTATCGTTGAACCCCCATCTTGACACTTTAATTTACTATCCCATACATAAAGAGAATTGGAAAGTTTCAAGTCTCTAGCTTGAAGGGTGTGGAAAAAACTTGCACACATACGGACGGACAGACGGACATGGCTATATCGTCTCGGCTGTTGATGCTGATCAAGAACATATATACTTCATGGGTTCGGAGATGCTTCCTTCTGCCTGTTACATACTTTTGCACAAAACCATTATACCCTTATTTACCCATTTTATGGGTAAAGGGTATAACAAGTGATAACGTTGCAGTCAGACGCAACCGACTGCGGTATACTCGAAACCAGTTATAAAACCGGTAAAAAGAGGCCTGATTGCAAAGTCAAAAAAGCTTATATCTCCCACAGTTTTTGAGCTATAGCCACCAAATTTGGTGTCAAGATAGGTGATGATGACCCCCCAAAAACTGCATCAAAAGTTTGGATGCCACGCCCTTCAATAATGCCATAGCCACCCCCATCCACCCCAACGCTTCGTCAAAAACGGGAATGCGTGTATCTTCCAGAGTTGTGGAGCTAGAGCCACCAAATTTGGTAGGAAGATAGCTGGCAACGACCCCCAAAAATCTGCATCAAAGTTTTGGAGCCACGCCCACCCATTCCGCCCCCCTTTCCCCACCATATACAAACTTTGAGCTAGAGCCACCAAATTTGCTGTGAAGGTAGCAATTGACATCCCAAATAGATCAGCACCAAAAATTTGAATGCCACGCCCAACCATACCGCCCCGAGCCCCCCTTTCACCACTTTTACAAACTTTGAGCTAGAGTCACCAAATTTGGTATGAGGATAGCAATTGACATTCCACAAAGATCTGAATCAAAAATTTGGATGCCACTACCACCCATACCGCCCCCAGACCCCCTTTCCCAAAAAACTTACAAACTTTGAGCTAGAGTCACCAAATTTGGTATGAAAATAGCAATTGACATTCCACATACATCTGCATCAAAAATTTGGATTCCACGCCCACCCATACCGCCCCCAGCCCTCTTTTCCTCACATTTAACAAACTTTGAGCTAGAGTTACCAAATTTGCAATGAAGACAGCCGGTGGCATCCCCATCTGCATTGGAGAATCTTTAAGGCAGCGTACACCCCTGCCGCATCCGTACCCCTTTGCAATCAGGCCTCTTTTTACCGGTTTTAATACTGGTATCGAGTATACCGCAGTGGGTTGCGTCCGACTGCAACGTTTCCAATTGTTTAAAGTTTATTATTGTGAACTAGAACTAAAATTTTACATAATGTAGAACTATCCAAAACTATTACATACCCAAAAAAATCTAAATATGATAGCATAATTACCCGACCCCATTATGAGTCAATTTTCAACTTACTGACTGATTAATTCATTTGTTGGCTATAACGTACTTTTATCTTACTGCTATAGAGTGAGTACATTGACAAAAGAAAGAAAGTTCGCAATATAAAATGGATTTTTGATTGAAATAAAGTCAATACTATGAAAATCGTTCGAGAAGTTTAAAATTTTTTTTTTTACAACATTTTTGTGACAGTCTGGTGTGAGAGCTCAAAGTGTACACACGTCCCACGCGCATCTTTTTCGATGCAGTCGTCAAAATGTCGCGAGCTAAAAGAAAAAACTCAACAAGCTAGACACCGGTCAGCGCGCAAGCGAGAGTTAAAACTATTTCGCACCACTGCAAACTTTAGACAAAGAGATCATTGATAATAGTGAAAGCGAAACAGAGCAAATCATTGAAAAGACACCAACAAAAGTACAAGTCCCCCCAATCACAGGTATTTAATGTTTATTACAAAACCTGCATGATGTGTGCAGAGTCATAAACATCACCGAATACTCTATTCGAAAAATTTCAATAGGCTTAAAACTTTACAGTGTCAATAAAGTCGACTACGACAAAGCCTGTGATCACCTTAAAACTCGATTTCAATTTTTCTCGTATGCCACAAAAGATGAGAAATCCTATAAAGCCCTACTCATTGGGCTAGACAAAATGGACCCTTTGATTATTAAATCGAAACTTATCCAAATGGGCTTAAAAAGTATAGACGTTAAACTAGTCGAGCATAATCGGCAGAACAACTCAACTTTCATGCTGTACGTGGTTTACTTTGAGAATAAATCCATCACGGTTAACAGCCTTAAACACAACCACTCGGTTATTGATTTTGTCAAGGTAAGGTGGGACTAACAGAAACAAAAGTCAAACAAAATCACTTCATGCTACAACTGCCAAATTTTTGGCCACCGCTCGAGCCGATGTGCAGTGAAAACCTACTGTGCAAAGTGCGCGGGGAGCCATCAAACCGAAAACTGCACTAAGACACGAGTCAAATGTGCAAATTGCAATGGGCCCCACAAGTTATCCTCACCAGCTACATAAGCATCAGAGAACGAGCCTACCCAAGACGCTCAGCTCCCCCAGGAAGAAAGCAACACAGAGCGCCACCTCATTTCCAATCGGATGCATTTCCTAGCCTTCCAAATAACAATGCTCCAAAACCACAGAGCGTTTGGGTGACCCTCCCTGCCCCCGAGGCCAAAAGCGGTGATATTTTCTCCATGGAAGAAATTAAAAATTTAATGTTTGAATTAATTAAGAATCTTAAAAATTGCAAAACCAAAGCAGATCAGTTTGAGGTCATTACCTCATTGGCATGCAAATTTCTATATTAATGTCACAATTCATGAAAATAATTAATTGAAATGCCAGAGGCGAAACAAAATAGAAGAATTGACTGACCTATTATCCGAAGAGAGCATAGACATTTGTTTACTCACGGAAACCTGGCTAAACAATTCGTTATCAATAAAAAACCCTAGCTTTATATTTTATCGACTTGACCGTCAAAACTCCAGGGGGGGAGGGCTAGCGATCCTCATAAAGAAAAACATTCGCCATACTTTACTACCCCTCCCTCAAACAAATATCATTGAAGTTATTGGCATACAAACTTTGAATGTCATTGAATCGCCAATATTTACTCTTGCTATTTCCCAGGAGGTCAAGCCGACAATAATAAAAAACAGCAATTTGCTGACGATATTCGGAAGCTTACGAATATAAATAGTAAGTAGATTCTTGGTGGTGACTTTAAAAGCAGACACCGTGAGTGGGGGTGCATACGTGCAAACTGCTGGGGTAACATTCTGTACGAAAAAGTAATGTCACTTCGAATTAATATGTCATACCCCGCAAGCCATACTTTAGTCCCTGCCAGCTCCAGGTGTCAAGGTTCCACTCTGGATATTTTCCTCTCAAACTACCCACAATTAATAACCCAGGCCACAGTATTAAACAAGTTGAGCTCGGACCACCTGCCAGTTCAGATTGAGCTGCACAAGCAACCCTTAGTAGAAGAAATCTTTAGATTTGATTATAAGAGAGCCAACTGGTCGCTTTACGCCAGCTACCTTAGCCAAAACCAACAACCAGTTCGCCAAGAGACCATTACTCAAACAAGGCACATAGATTCTATGATAGACAAATTTACAAAAGTAATCCAAGAAGCTAAGGATCGTTGTATCCCTAAAGAAAGGACCAAGTTCATCACAACGAAACTGCCGGCTCATATTAAGCTATTAATATCACGCAGAAACAGTCATCGTCGCAGCTGGCAAAGGTTCAGGCATGTATCGCATATTGTAGCGATGAAAGAACTAAACCGCTGTATAAGCACAGAAAAAGCAGCCCATCGTAATAAGTCATGGAACACATTTCTGTCCACTTTGGAAAAAGGCTCTTCTCCTTTCTGGAAAGTGGCCAAAATAATAAGAAAAAAACCTTCTAGCATCCCCACTCTTGCAGTTGGAACAGTACGGTGTTCCACGCCAGAGGAAAAATGCGAAGCACTCGCAGTATCGTTTTTTGTAAATCATTCGAGTACAACGTGTTTAAGCTTTCCTGACACTTAATATGATGTTCAAAACTGTGTAGACCTACTAAATAACGACGAAACCTACTTTACGAACAGTAGAGCAGTCTCGGATATTATTAAAAGTTTTTAAACCCATAAAGCCCCTGGCCAAGATGATATCAATAATCTTTGCCTTAAAGGAGGGTTTACAATGTCAGCGTGAGATTGGAAAATGTTTTGCTTCTGTCTGCCACACATATTTATACTCGATACCGAAGGTAAAGAGTATATTGGCTTTGTGCAATGTCCGTCATGGTGTCTGTCCGTCTGTCCGTCTGTCCGTCTGTCCGTCTGTCCGTCCGTATGTATGCAAGTTTTTTCCACACCCTTCAAGCTAGAGACTTGAAACTTTCCAATTCTCTTTATCTATGGGATAGTAAATTAAAGTGTCAAGATGGGGGTTCTACGATAACTGGGGGACTGGCAAATCGATAAATTCGATAACCCAATACCGATAAATCCACATATTTCGCACATCCTTACACCTAGAAGTACCAAATTTGGTAAGAAGATAGCTATTAGCAACCCCCAAAAAACTGCATCAAAAATTTTGGAGCCACGCCCCCCCATTCCGCCCCCAGCCCCCCCGCATTTTAAAGTCAAAAAAGACTATATCTCCCACAGTTTTTGAGCTATAGCCACCAAATTTGATGCCAAGATAGGTGATGATGGCCCCCTAAAAACTGCACCAAAAGTTTGGATGCCACGCCCACCGATACTGCCCTAGCCGCCCCCATCCACCCCAACGCTTCGTCAAAAACGAGAATGCGTGTATCTTCCAGAGTTGTGGAGCTAGAGCCTCCAAATTTGGTGGGAAGATAGCTGTTAACGACCCCAAAAAACTGCATCAAAGTTTTGGAGCCACGCCCACCCATTACGCCCCCAGCCCCCGCATTTTGAAATCAGAAATGGCTATATCTCCCACAGTTTTTGAGCTATAGCCACCAAATTTGGTGCCAAGATAGGTGATGATGACCCCTAAAAACTGCACCAAAAGTTTGGATGCCACGCCCACCGATACTGCCCTAGCCGCCCCCATCCACCCCAACGCTTCGTCAAAAACGAGAATGCGTGTATCTTCCAGAGTTGTGGAGCTAGAGCCTCCAAATTTGGTGGGAAGATAGCTGTTAACGACCCCCAAAAAACTGCATCAAAGTTTTGGAGCCACGCCCCCCATTCCGCCCCCAGCCCCCCGCATTTTAAAGTCAAAAAAGACTATATCTCCCACAGTTTTTGAGCTATAGCCACCAAATTTGATGCCAAGATAGGTGATGATGGCCCCCTAAAAACTGCACCAAAAGTTTGGATGCCACGCCCACCAATACTGCCCTAGTCGCCCCCATCCACCCCAACGCTTCGTCAAAAACGGGAATTAGTGTATCTTCCAGAGTTGTGGAGCTAGAGCCACCAAATTTAGTAGGAAGATAGCTGGCAACGACCCCCAAAAATCTGCATCAAAGTTTTGGAGCCACGCCCTCCATTTCGCCCCCCTTTCCCCACTTTTTACAATTTTCGAGCTACAGTCACCAAATTTGGTATGAAGATAGCAATTGACATTCAACAAAGATCTGCATCACAAATTTGGATGCCACGCCCACCCATACCGCCCCCAGCCCCCCTTTCCCCACTTTTTACAAATTTCGAGCTAGAGTCACCAAATTTGGTAGGAAGATAGCAGTTGATATTTCACAAAGATCTGCATCAAAAATTTGGATGCCACGCCCACCCATACCGCCCCCAGCCCCCCTTGCCCCACTTATTACAAACTTCGAGCTAGAGTCACCAAATTTGGTATGTAGATAGCAATTGACATTCCACATAGATCTGCATCAAAAATTTGGATGCCTCGCCCACCCATACCGCCCCCAGCCCCCCTTTCCCCACTTATTACAAATTTCGAGTTAGAGTCACCAAATTTTGTATGAAGATAGCAATTGACATTTCACAAAGATCTGCAACAAAAATTTTGATGCCACAACTACCCATACCGCCCCCAGCCCCCCCTCCCCTTTCCCTACATTTTACAAACTTTGAGCTAGAGTCACCAAATTTGGAAGGAAGATAGCTGGTGGCATCCCCATCTGCATCGGAGAATCTTTAAGGCAGCGTACACCCCTGCCGCATCCGTACCCCTTTGCAATCAGGCCTCTTTTTACCGGTTTTAATACTGGTATCGAGTATGCCGCAGTCGGTTGCGTCCGACTGCAACGTTTCCACTTGTTTTCACATAAGTTCGTCTCACTCACTCCCAATCTGTAACCGCTTTCGCTTGCATCTCAGCTTGGAGTGGAAAAAAGCTATTCGAAAATTTTGTTTTAAAAGCTGTCAATAGATGGCGTTTTTTTCGAAATTAATAACATGTGCTTGAAAGCTCCAAAGTTTTTACTTCTATTTTACTCAATACTGAGGTAAATGATAACAGAATTCACTATTTAATATATATTAAGTACATATTAATGAATATATAACAATAAAATCATTGTTAAATAAAAACATAGTGGCGCATAGTTAATTTTGGCTATGCCAAGACTATGATACCCTTCACACAGCCAAATCAATGCTCCCCCTCTTATGTTTCTGTGCAGTTGTTGGTAATTTTTCGCTAATATTTTTACTCTTGAGCGTCATTTACTTGTTCGTGTGCAACAACAACAATTTGACATGTAGGTACTTGAAAGTGCACGACAGAGACAACAATTGATAGTACGATATGGTAAATTTGTATGGTGGCTATGTCGTAGAATGCTCCGATCGAAATGAAATTTCATAGTGAACAAACCCGACATGATCTAAGCAATCTGTGAAAGTTTCATCAAGATCGGTTCAGCAGTTTGGCCGGAAATCGTGTTGATATGGTAAATTTGTATGGTGGCTATGTCGTAGAATGCTCCGATCGGGATGAAATTTCATAGTGAACAAACCCGACATGATCTAAGCAATCTGTGAAAGTTTCATCAAGATCGGTTCAGCAGTTTGGCCGGAAATCGTGTTGATATGGTAAATTTATATGGTGGCTATATCGTAGAATGCTCCGATCGGGATGAAATTTCATAGTGAACAAACCCGACATGATCTAAGCAATCTGTGAAAGTTTCATCAAGATCGGTTCAGCAGTTTGGCCGGAAATCGTGTTGAAACAGACAGACGGACAGACGGACAGACGGACAGACGGACAGACGGACACGCGGAAATCAATTCCTGAGCTCGTCCTGATCATTTTGATATATAGTTTATGGGGTCTCCCATCATTCCTTTAAGGCGTTACAGATTTATGACAAAGTCAATATACCCTGATTCACATGTGAAGGGTATAAAAACAAATCGATAATTTTTGCGCTATTTCACATGTTGTTAGCCGAGTTCGAATCAGCTGATGGCTCTGTTCGAATTGCGCTTATGTTGACAATTCTCCTCTTCTACTACAGCAGCAGCAAGAGCTGCCTGCGTCATCATGGAATTATAAACTAATAAAATTGCTTGTTTTTACTCCATTTTCAAAATAATTCCGTTTCTGATTCCGACTTTGATTCACATTATAAATTTTTGACACAAACATCAGCTGTTCATAGCTCATATACAGCTGTTTTACAATTTCGAAATTCGAACATGTTTTTCACGCTGACATTGTAAACTATCAGCGTACATTTCAGATTTTTAAAAGCTTCAATCCAAGCTAAGCTGACATTGTAAACCCTCCTTAAAGCTCTACCCCGCAGCGGTATCCGCTTCTTGACCGCAATTATGGACGCATGTCTTCGACTTGGATATTTTCCACAAGTCTGAAAACAAATAAAATCATCCCAATTAGAAAGCCAAACAAACATCCCGAGACCCCATCGATTTTTCAGGCTGTAATGTTCTACGGCGCCCCTATGTGGTCGGATGTTGCCAAATGCCACTCCAAAAGGCTACAAATAGCCCAAAACAAGCTCTACTAAAAATGATATACAGGCTTCCTTGGCATCATCAGACCATCGACCTTCACCACAAAGCCAATATCGAAATGATACCGGACCGACTGAGCAGACTGAACAATAACTTCAATGATAGATGTAGATACTCAACCAATAACCACACAAACGAGATTATTATGTAAATATAGTTTTAAGTAGTCATAGATTTATCCTTAAGCTGGACTGGGGTTTTCCAAACTTTTCCCCTTACATACAATGATAATAATGTAAAATAATATAATGACCAACATGTAAAGCGTAGCAGAAAAGGTCAATAGACCTGAACTCTAAAGAAATTGTATACTAGTAGCAGATAATATTATAACAAACAGATGCAATAAATAAATGAAATAAAAATAAACAACGGTTTTTTGAAAAGTCAAATGGACCATGCACAAAACCGGGGCATTCGCAATCAGCTATAACGGCCCAAGACATTAAAGTTGAATAATTTTTTTTCTTTTGGTACGAAAGATTTGTTAGATGGGTTAAGCTTGAAAAATTTGGCAAACAGTTCGGTCAAGTCTCAACTAGTGGTGCAAGCTCAGTGCTAAGTGGCTTCCAATGAGCGCGTAAACTGCCAGCATGCCCCGGGAAAGTTAGTTGCTGCTGAGAAACGAGGTCACTGTGGTTGCCTGTTGAGGTTCACCGTCTTCGCCAACACTATGTAAGTGGCATCCGTTGGCCGCGCGGCGCCAACTGGTCTAGGTCCTGGGTTGACTGGCATGTTGTGCTGCAGTTTAAAATAAAAATTTTTTTAGCTATCAAGTTTAATTTAATTGAAATTAGAGACAGCTGAAACATGGCGTTCACAAACAGTTGCAAAAGTGCTTGTTAATTATAAAGCTGCAGATTGTTGAATCTAAGTATTCTTTTTTTTTTTTTTTTTGGAAGTGGGAAATATGCATGGCCTGCTTTAAATGGACAGCGGGCGTTTGATGCAAATGTTTCTAGCTGAGAACGTGAGATCGGTTTGAATGATTTTAAAGCAAAAGGCTTTGACTATGTTTAACGTGCATTGAAATTCAAGTTTTCAAAAATAAAAAATAAATCTTTCCCAAAGTTTTTAGCTGAAACCTTTCTAATAGGCTGCATTAAATAAAGAAAAAGAAGATAAAACAAGTGGAAACGTTGCAGTCGGACGCAACCGTCAGCGGTATACTCGTAACAAGTTTTAAAACCGGTAAAAAGAGGCCTGATAGCAAAGGGGTACGGATGCGGCAGGGGTGTACGCTGCCTTAAAGATTCTCCGATGCAGATGGGGATGCCACCAGCTGTCTTCGTTGCAAATTTGGTGACTCTAGCTCAAAGTTTGTATATTGATGGGGAAGGGGGTGGTATGGGTGGGCATGAAATCCAAATGCTTGATGCATATCTCGGTGGAATGTCAATTGCTATCTTCATACCAAATTTGGTGACTCTAGCTCAAGGTTTGTAAAAGGTGGGGAAAGGGGGGGCTGAGGGTGGTATGGGTGGGTGTGGCATCCAAATTTTTAATGCAGATCTATGTTGAATGTCAATTGCTATCTTCCTACCAAAATTTGTGGCTCTAGCTCCGCAACCCTGGAAGATTCTCGCATTTCCGTTTTTGTCGAAGCGTTGGGGCGGATGGGGGCGGCTAGGGCAGTATTGGTGGGCGTGGGCAAACTTTTGATGCAGTTTTTGAGGGGTCATCATCACCTATCTTGGCACCAAATTTGGTGGCTATAGCTCAAAAACTGTGGGAGATATAGGCTTTTTATACTCGATACCGAAGGTAAAGAGTATATTGAGTTTGTGCAATGTCCGTCATGGTGTCTGTCCGTCTGTCCGTCTGTATGAACGCAACTTTTTTCCACACCCTTCAAGCTAGAGACTTGAAACTTTCCAAATCTCTTTATCTATGGGATAGTAAATTAAAGTGTCAAGATGGGTGTTCTACGATAACTGGGGGGCTGGCAAATCGATAAATTCGATAACTCAAAACCGATAAATCCACATATTTCGCACATCCTTACAGCTAGAACTACCAAATTTGGTAAGAAGATAGCTACTAGCAACCCCCAAAAAGCTGCATCAAAAATTTTGGAGCCACGCCCCCCCATTCCGCCCCCAGCCCCCCCGAATTTTAAAGTCAAAAAAGCCTATATCTCCCACAGTTTTTGAGCTAGAGCTACCAAATTTGGTGCCAAGATAGGTGATGATGACCCTCTAAAAACTGCATCAAAAGTTTGGATGCCACGCCCACCAATACTGCCCTAGCCGCCCCCATCCACCCCAACGCTTCGTCAAAAACGGGAATGCGTGTATCTTCCAGAGTTGTGGAGCTAGAGCCACCAAATTTGGTAGGAAGATAGCTGGCAACGACCCCCAAAAATTTGCATCAAAGTTTTGGAGCCACGCCCTCCATTTCGCCCCCCTTTCCCCACTTTTTACAATTTTCGAGCTAGAGTCACCAAATTTGGTATGAAGATAGCAATTGACATTTTACAAAGATCTGCATCAAAAATTTGGATGCCACGCCCACCCTTACCGCCCCCAGCCCCCCTTTCCCCACCTTTTATAAACTTCGAGCTAGAGTCACCAAATTTGGTATATAGATAGCAATTGACATTCCACAAAGATCTGCATCAAAAATTTGGATGCCACGCCCAGCCATACCGCCCCCAGCCCCCCTTTCCCCACCTTTTACAAATTTCGAGCTAGAGTCACCAAATTTGGTATGAAGATAGCAATTGACATTCCACAAAGATCTGCATCACAAATCTGGATGTCACGCCCACCCTTACCGGCCCCAGCCCCCCTTTCCCCACCTTTTACAAACTTCGAGCTAGAGTCACCAAATTTGGTATGAAGATAACAATTGACATTCCACAAAGATCTGCAACAAAAATTTGGATGCCACGCCCACCCAAACCGCCCCCAGCCCCCCCTTTCCCCACCTTTTACAAATTTGAGCTAGAGTCACCAAATTTGGTATGAAGATAGCAATTGACATTTCAGAAAGATCTGCAACAAAAATTTTGATGCCACAACTACCCATACCGCCCCAGCACCCCCCCCTTTCCACACCTTTTACAAACTTTGAGCTAGAGTCACCAAATTTGGTATGAAGATAGCCGGTGGCATCCCCATCTGCATCGGAGAATCTTTAAGGCAGCGTAAACCCCTGCCGCATCCGTACCCCTTTGCATTCAGGCCTCGTTTTACCGGTTTTAATTCTGGTATCGAGTATGCCGCAGTCGGTTGCGTCCGACTGCAACGTTTCCACTTGTTTGACTTAAAAATGCGGGTTGGCTGGGGGCGGAATGGTTGGGCGTGGCTCCAAAATTTTTAATGCAGTTATTTTTTTGGGGTTGTATTTTACATACTTTGAGCTAGAGTCACCAAATTTGGAAGGAAGATAGCTGGTGGCATCCCAATCTGCAACGGAGAATCTTTAAGGCAGCGTACACCCCTGCCGCATCCGTACCCCTTTGCAATCAGTCTTCTTTTTACCGGTTTTAATACTAGTAACGAGTATACCGCAGTCGGTTGCGTCGGACTGCAACGTTTCCACTTGTTTCGTTCTGAAACATATGCGGCGGACATTGGGTGTGCTTTTGAAATTGTGTTTGCTTTCTTTGCTGTGCCTTGTCCATTTTGTTTGCTCTTTTTGCTATTTCGATTTTGTCTTGATCGGCCGTTCTGCTTATGTTCTTGCACTGTTTGTCATTTTCTTGTGACGCTCCTGCTTGCCTGTTACTTTATGCTTACAAGCGTGTGTATTCTTCATATGTTCTTACCAATATTCACATATTTGTGCGTTGGCATATGTTTGCAGTTTGCTGGATCTGGACTTTGTAGTGATTTTTGTTATTTTGTTTCACCTAGCACCCATATGATTGTGTGTTTGTCCCTGTTCATCTACATGGCATATTTAAATGCCGAGCGTTTTTTTATGCGCTCCTGTTTCTTGGATTTGGCCGGCCCGGCCGTTTTCTCACATATGTATGTCGCTTTTGCTTGTAGCATTTGACTGTGCCGAGCGTTTTCTAATATTGCTGCTGTTCGATGGATTTGGCCGTGCCGGGCGCAGCCGATATCTAATTTCGCTTTTGATTGTTACAATTGGCCGGCAGGGCCGTTTTCATCAGACATTCCTGTTCGATGGATTTGGCCGGCGCGGCCGTTTTCTTATGTCGCTTTTGCTTGTTACATTCAGCTGTGCCGAGCGTTTTCTTATGCCGCTTCTGCTTTAGTTAAACACCCAAGTCCCATTTATTTTACTATGACAAGACTGGTATATCGGTTTTGTGGAAATGTATGTAACTGACAGAAGGAAGAATTTTCGATCCCATAATTTAGTCTTGATAAGCATCAACAGAACAGTAGATTAAACTATGCCTCTACGATTTATATTTTTGGTTAAGGGTGTCTTCTAGTCGAGCTTTCTCTTCATTGTTTGGTTTTCACTTGTCACACTTCTGAACACAAGCACACATTTTTTCATCTACAAGGAAAAAACAAACGAACAGAAGCGACATAGATTAATGACAAACAATACAAAACACAAACACATGTCATTTTGGTGCTGGGCCCACAAAAATCTGGACTAAGTGTATACGACACAATTTTTTTTCGGCAAGTGACTTGGCCAAATGCACTAGTGAATACACTTTCTGAATTTGTACGAATCGTTGCATGACTGAGTGGTAGTTGCTATGGCAAAATGGTTGGAAAGTGTCATAGAGTTAAAAACATGAAAGCGTATGTATGACCAGCAATGCAAAATGGGTAATCGACTGCCATTTTTACTAGACGCTTGTTTATTGTGCTGTGCGCCTGATCAGCAAATGTTCGATGAGCACCCAAAATGAAATTTGGCTGCTTTGGAAGTACTGTTTTTGATTAAATTGTTGTAGGCAGAACAAATATGCATATGGCTTGTTCAAAATTTTGCCGAAACTCATAATGGGCAAATCAATGAAGTCAAGTCAAGGCAAATGCTACGCATACTTTAAAATATGCAAATGTATACAGAAAGGGACACACACACATGCTTATGGGAGCTAGCCGAAACAAAAATAATATATCATTACAATGCATTGTAGATGTCTAAATCCCACCAAAACTGCATATATTTATGTATGTATGTATGTATATGTATGTTGTTATTCGCTGATTTGTTTTGCTGGAGCTAGGTCGACGCAAAAGGATAAGCAAGCAAAATACAAAAAAAAAGAAGAAATAAATTTGCCACATCATGCAAGTATACATTTCTGTTCTATTTCATTATTCTGCCTTCATCGGCTGGCCGGCTCTAGGCGAGCAGAAACACAGCTGCACGAAAATAACAAAAATCTAACATTGCTTTGCCTTCGTGCTTTTGCAAAGTCAATTCTCGGCTTTGCACCCAATGTTACCCGCATATGTTTTTCAGACGAGTTTCACTTAAGAGAGTTTTGTCCGGTCTATGGGTATTCTTCGACTATGCTAGTGGCGACTGCGCTTTGCATCGTTATTCGCCAGATGGTCAGTTTAGTTCGAGAAATGTTGAGTAAGGTTCTTAGTGGTGTACGTGGCCCAATAATGCTTGACTGAGGTTTGAAGAAAGAGTTACGCATGAGATAATTGTTGTGCGTGCAATCTTGAGTCACTGAGAGAGAAAGAGATAACAGTATACTCTGTTACAACTTATGCTAACGCCAACAGAATACGTGTGAGCAAGGTGGCATTGAATTTGGAACATTAACAATCTGACAAGCAAAGAGAAAAGTGCACTCAAGATTATTCGCCATAGGCAATTAACAAGTTATAATTAATAATGTGTGACAACCAAGAAGAAAACCCCAATCTTAACCCGACATAGACATATATATAAATATTTGAAATTGAAATACCCAAACGCTATCTAAACACATATGAGTTCACAAATGTGGATGCAATACACATTTACAAAATACATTTAACAAAAATGTTAATTAGTCATAATGTCTTCATTTAAAACTAATCTAACTCAACTTTAAATAATTTGCTAGCTCGCACAGGTAGTCGACAAATGCAAGCTCTAAGTGCCACTGAACGCGCTAAAGCCGTCAGCAGTTTGGCCGATTTACTGATTAGCCGCGAAGAATTCATTTTGGACGCAAATGCGAAGGACTTAGCCGATGCTCAAAAAAGTGGTTTGGCCAAGCCGTTGTTGTCCCGGCTATCGCTCAGCTCGGCGAAGCTAAAAAACCTGTCGGTTGGCTTAAAGCAAATTGCTGACGACAGTCACAAGGTAAGTGAGTTTAATGCCATGCACTTGGCAACGCCTTAAAGTAAGCAATCAAAAAATCAGAAAGACAGAAAGAAGAAAAGAAAATCATTTGAGACAAATTGCATTTTTTTGGCTGACAGAAAATGTTGTTAAAATACTGTGAATTTGACAGAAAAGAAGCTAGTCATAATATTTAGCCATGGATACTATCTCTCTATCAGCAAAGAGGTAATTTTGTGAGCTACAACAATGGAGTGCATCAACAGCAACGAGAATAGCATTAGCAGAAGAAACAGTTGTTGCAGCTACAGCTTTCATGGTTTAACAAAAGTTTAAAATGTCAAAGCAATTTTACACTTGAACAAAAACTTATACCCAAGTAATAAATAATATATTAGCAAGTAGAAGATAAGAATCTGCTCAGCGCTATGTCGTTTGCTTCGTGTGTGTGTGTGTGCTTCTTAGCAGTGATATTAACCTTCACACTTGTGCACACACACACACACTCAGTGGCAACTGTTGATGGAGTATAGAGAGATAGAACTGTAAGTGTATGGGCATATATCCATCCAAACCCAAACAACTATTTGAAGATAGCAATTTTATTGGATGTGATAATGCGGAAGCGCAAAACAGTTTCCGCTCGCCAGAGCAACTTTCTTGTTGCCAGTTCTATTATACGTGAGCATTAGACAGCGTTAAAGTCATAAATCAACATCCAAAAACTCAAAAATAAAATCTGTAACGATCACAATAAATATTGACGGGGGATGCTGCAGTCGGTTGCTTATCATAAATTTTAATGCCTTTCGCTGGCGTATTACGACCTTTTCTCAGTCCATCTATTCCAAGTCTTGTTGGTCAGTTGGTCTTTCTGTAAATCATTAAAATGCGCCGGAAGGCTCTGCACATTTTGATAATAGAGGAGCGTTCCATTGACCTCACTGTGAAGGAAGTCGTAATGTTTCTCCAACTTCTTTGCATTATGAAAAGTCCTGCAGCGTTTGTGGCTCGACTGCAACCAACATAGAGCGCCGCTCTAGTCATTCTAGTAGTTACATGTAAAGACACTTTGCTGTATGTCGCGCCTTGACTTTTGTGGACCGTTATTGCTTCCGCCGGCACCACTGGAAACTGCTTTCTTTCAATGTTAACTTGCTCATTTCGCTTGTATTGGAAAGTTCTTACAACTTTCTCAATTGGTGTCCAGTCATCGTGAATAGGGTGTGGCTTCTTCGATTTTGCCATATTTCCCACCGATGAGTCAGAAAATGTAATCCACAGTGTGGTTATTTCTGGCTCTCCTGCTATATGTATTCGGATGACTTCCATCAATTCTCCACTAGCTCCATTCCCTAGTCCTTCGGATGTGTTGATGTTGACGGTGACCATATACTTAGCAGATTTCTTCAGGAGCAGTGCATAGGACAATCCCTGCGTTTCTGATAATTTGAAACTTTTCACCCCTTCTAAGATATTGTCCCTGCTCCGGTTTGTCAAAGTTGCAGCTTTCATTACATCCTTACATTTAGATGTAATTGGTTCGGTGTCGATTTGCGACAATTTTACCGAATTGAAATTGCTGACATCTGCATTTGAGAAAAACAGATGGATTGCATCTCTTGGCACATCTTCTTCCGCCACCATTCTATCCTTCAGAAGATGAATATCTGCGTCCGTCATTTTCCCCTCAGACATGTTGTTAAGCGCAACTGCGAATGTCTGATCCTCTCTTTGACGCATAATTTCAGTAAGTTCAAAGTACTTGAACTGGTCCCAAAGTGGTGTTCCTGCTATGGAGCTGTAATTATCTCTTCTGTTTGCTTGAAAAACCCATCGGTCTCCCACTGGGGATAATTGTTTCATGTCCCCAAAAACAATAATTGATATTCCTCCGAAGTAATTACTGTTTTTGAATACCTGCTTCAGTCTCATGTCCAATTGGGAGAGCATTTTAGCACCGACCATTGAGATTTCGTCAATAATAATCACTTGTAATTCGAGTAGTTTCGAATGCAGTGTGTTAACAGTGTCGCTGCTCAATGGTCTTAGCGCTGCAGATGACTGACTTACTGGTAACGAAAATATCGAATGGAGTGTAAGTCCACCAATTCCAAATGCTGCTTTTCCAGTTGGCGCACACAAAAGAACTTTGGTCATATCAGGATTGCTTCCAGGAATTAAATTTTCCCGAATTGTCAACGACTGGTAAATGGTTGAAATAAGGCGGGATTTTCCAACTCCAGCTCCACCACCAACGTATTCATAAAATGTTTTATTTTCTAAGACATTTTGCATGACATGAGCGAAGTATTGACGTTGTTTATGGTTAAGTGATCGCACCATTGTCAACAAATCTTCCTCAGTTATCAGCGTTGGTATTTTGATGAGGCGCACCTCGTCATTTGTCTCCTGGACGGCATCGTCCTGCAATATATTGATATTTCTATCAATCTCGGGTACTGCAAGTGTCCGGTACTCATCGTCCAATAATTGCGAAGCAGCATTATTATCGTCAATTTCCTCAGATGTGTTCTCATCTCTCATATCTTGAAGTATGGCTTCAAGTTCTCCATCCTTGAATACATCATACTTCTGCTTGCCTTGCTGAATTAACTCAGCATTGATGAGACAAAGTTGCTCAGTGTCTGCATCAATTAGCTCTGGTTGTTCACATTGCCATGGTATGAACAGCATCGCTGTTTCCCGGAAGTAATCAGCTCTGTGCGTGTTGAAGCTGAATTTTTGCTATCTCAAAATGAGTGCTCCAGCGCGCTGATTGATATAGCCGCTATCATTTTTGAGCACCAGAAGTGTTGACGAAAATTTCACCGTGACTTGCTTCTGAAAGGTGAAGTCCAAGTATGTTATAGGCTGCCTCCTGGCCAGATATTTCTGTGCCATTGAAAAACTTATTCCCAATGTGTTGCAGTTTCCGTTAAACACTGAAATTTCCCGAGTTAATTTCATCAATTGCCTGTTTTAAAAGCTTTGACACGCCTCTGTTGGATTAATTTATATAATTAATGACATAACCACAACAGGCATAAGCATCCAATATGAATTGAATATCCATATTGGCTCTATGAAGATGCAGAATGTCTTTGTTGTAGGCATTAAGCAGCCTATCCGAAAATTTTCCTACTCAGGAAAAATTGTGGTTTCAATAGGTTCGATCTTATTGCCAATTTATATTCCTCGTAATTCATCTCCATATGTGCCATTATGTTGCTGAATTCATCCATCAATTCAGCTTGTTGATCTGTTATTGAAGAGTCCAAGAAAGCCTTAATTTTCTTGAACTTCTCCTTATGCTGTGCCAAATTGTTATCATCTTCTGTTGACGGGTATAACACTTCTGTTTGTGGCATTGGAGGATACGGCATATTATAGCGACACAACCTTTGTCCATTCATCTTCCGCAAGCAAGACCGATACTTTTGATACTGCAAGAGGTCAGCTATTTCTTCATCGCGGCCATTCGTTGTTATAAACCGGTCGATGGAGCTGACTAGGTTTGCAGTATTCCTAGAATTCGATGCATCGAATTGGGGTGAATTACTGAGCCAGTACATTTCATGGCTGTGAGGTGATCCGCGGTGTTGAAATTCGATCCTCCAGTAGTAATGCGATAATGTGTATTCGTCAAATATTCCATTTTTGAACAATTTCACCATGTTCCGGAATCCATTGTCGAAATACCGCGAGCAAGTTACTGGATCCGATCGAATCAAGCGCGCTTTCTCGTTGCTCGATAGAGCTTCAACTTCTTCCTGATTCCTGTCACTTTTATCTACGAGCTTGGAAAGTATGATCAGAAGGTCCGACCACTTTGTCTCCGCTGCAGATAAAGCTATGAAAAAAGTTGGAAGTCCAACTTGTCGAATCATCGACAAAACTTTTTTCTTTTCCGCCTCCCAATGAGCAGGAGACGAACGTAATCCACGTAAAATGCAATATCCATCATCATGCTGCTCGAGGTTGCCGACAAAGGCTTCATCCAACACATTTCCAGCTGTAATGCTGTTGGATCCAGACTTCTTTCTCAAGCATATGGAGATGGCACATTTGATTCGGGACAGTTCGTAAAATTTGTAAGTCCACAGAAACTTGTCAATTCTGGCACATCTTCTGTCGTATCGACGAATCTTGAACGGGCGATTTTGCTGTAGGACAAAATACAATTCCGTTTTTGCTCGCAGTATATCGTAGGATACGATAGTTCTTCAGCGTCTTCATCCATGGTAACATCCGTCGGCAGTCTTCCTTCGCCTGGAGCCAAAACCACACGTTCCGATGCGAAATTTTCTATAATTTCGTTGTCTAGCAAGCTTTCTAAGCCACCTGGGTTTAATACCTCTTGCCTTTCCAAATTTGCTGCGTCATAGCCATCACTTCTTCTGGCAATGAGGTCACGAGCCGTTGCCTCATCACTTGCATCTGCAATAAAAGGCACTTTTTGGCCATGACCAACGTTGGCAATCCAGTCATCTATTACGCTTATGTTGTACTTTCTGTACAACTCGGTAGCCATTAAATACTGAAGGGCCTCAAGAATCTTTGCCGGCCGTATTGTTTCAGTCATGAAGCTGTAATCGTACTCCAACCTCCTCTTTAAATGGACTTGAATGACATGTGCATTATTAACTGTTCGGGGTAACGCTCTCGTAGCCCAAGGAAATGATCCTCATGAAAGGAAAGCTTTCAAGCAGTTGAGCACTGTTGGGAAATCCAATCCCTTAGAAAGGCGAGAAAGGAAGTTTTCCGGAAACAACTGCGCGATGACAAGTTGAACAAAACTTGTACTCCTCTAGACTGCTTGGAAATTTCTCCTCTAAAAAGAATGTCTCGTCAGAATTTAAGGAGGGATGATTACGTTCAATGTTGGGTTTAACTAATATCTTGGTTTGGTGCGGAAACCAAGAATCACCACAATACACGCATATCTCCGTTTGCCCTTCCTTTACGCGGTTGCTGTAGAGCTTGAAAGAATTTACTTTTCTCATTCTTTGTTGCCTTTGAAGCTCATCCTGACGTTCCTCTGGAGATTGTTCCTCCCTCCACCGACTGTTCCTTGAAATCTGTCGATTTCGCTCTAGCGTGCGGTTTTCCTCGACATCCCTATGTGCCTGAACTCTAGATTGCAAAAGATCTAATCTTCTTTTGCTTTGCATTCGCGTTTGCATACGGGTCATCCTTCTATTGCTAGTATTAGCTGCTTGATCCACTCGACGTGTAGTCGGATCTCTTCTACGCTCTTGGTGTTGAAGAGTGTTCCGCATTTGCTCCTCGGCGCGAAGAACAGGATCCTGCCTTAGCTTTTGATGTAAAAGAGTGTCCCGCCTTTGCTCCTCCGCACGATTTCTCGTGTGTGTAATAAACTAATTCTCGCATAAAAAAATGATGAATGCGAAATTCGCTGCATGGCTTCACTCACAACGTACGTTTAACTGAATGCATTAGAATTGAGTTGAATTGAGTGAGTTTGAGGCACACAATGAATTTAATTATGTTGTGTGCTGCGACTCATAACCAAGGTCACTCAGTGGAGTGAATTAGAATGAATGAAGCGTAAAGCGGAATGAAAAGTTTTGCAAAGCCGGAGACATTCGAATTACTCGAGTTACTCAAGTTGTAATATTGGGAAGCACGCAGTCATCAAAAATGGACGGGGGTAAAAAAGCGGACGAGATTGTATGTTGTTTGAGTTTCGCTGTTGTTTTTATGCATATAACATATGTATTTTGGTTTATATCTCTACATTGACTTTAGTTTTTTCCATTCTTCTATTTTCTTACGCACGAAAACAAAACAACAACAATGCATTCAATCGGCATTCTATCATTCTTCGGCATTCCAACTCATTCTTTTCGTCTTTTTTATACCCTTAACCCATAAAATTGGTAAATAAGGGTATAATAGTTTTTTGCAATAGTATGTAACAGGCAGAAGGAAGCATCTCCGACCCTATAAAGTATATATATTCTTGATCAGCATCAATAGCCGAGTCGATTTAGCCATGTCCGTATGTCCGTCCGTCTGTCCGTCTGTATGAACGCGTGGATCTCAGAGACTACAAGAGCTAGAGACTTCAGATTTGGGATATAAGTTCTCCTATACCATGAGCAGAACAAGTTTGTTTCAAATTATCGATAACTATTCTGGTTTCCGATATACACATGTGATCGATAACAAAAACATATCGAATTTGGAAAATGAAAAAATGAGGGTTGAAATAATGGGTAACGATAGATCTTTTCTGAAAATTTCATCCAAATCGGTTAAGAAGCACCGGAGACATCGAATTTAATCGATTGAAGCTAAGTCAGTATACCAAAGTCTTATATAAATTTAATTTATTTTTTGCAACTGGGTTCAAGGTATCTTCTAGTCGGGCTCTCCCGACTTATCTTATCGTCGTTTAAAAATTGTTTTACACGACTTTTATCATTTTTGCCACTCAAAATTCCCTCCATTTGACAATTGACGCCTTGAAATTATGTGCTGCTCATTTTTTCTAGCAGAAATTTAGCTGTTCAATGCAATCCACACGATCCACTTCAATGTAATCGATGTGGCAACTCTCAACATTTTTTGAGTATACATTTCTAGCTGCTGCATGCACTCATTAGAAATATCTCTAGAAATTATGTCCAGAAATTATTTCTAGCGTTTTTATACTCGATACCGAAGGTAAAGAGTATATTGGGCTTGTGCGATGTCCGTCATGGTGTCCGTCCGTCCGTCCGTCTGTCCGTCTGTATGTTCGCAACTTTTTTCCACACCCTTCAAGCTAGAGACTTGCAACTTTCCAAACTTTGAGCTAGAGTTACCAAATTTGTTATGAATATAGCAATTAACATTCCACAAAGATATGCAGCAAAAATTTGGATGCCACGCCCACCCATACCGCCTCCAGGCCCCCTTTCCCCACTTTTTACAAATTTCGAGCTAGAGTCACCAAATTTGGTATGAAGATAGCAATTGACATTCCACAAAGATCTGCATCAAAAATTTGGATGCCACAACTACCCATACCGCCCCCATCCCCCCTTTCCCAACAAACTTGCAAGCTTTGAGCAAGAGTCACCAAATTTGTAAGGAAGATAGCTTGTGGCATCCCCATCTGCATCGGAAAATCTTTTAGGCTGCGTACACCCCTGCCGCATCCGTACCCCTCTGAAGACAGACCTCTTTTTTCCGGTTTTAATACTGGTATCGAGTATGCCGCAGTCGGTTGCGTCCGACTGCAACGTTTCCACTTGTTTCTATAAGGAGTTTGACACAGCTAGAAATATTTCGAGTTCCTGCGTACTTAGCTTAATAGCGTACGTGTGATTTCGTGCAGTCGGCAGCGAAAAACCCAACTCACACGAGCCAGCGCGCTGCCTCGTGTGATTTAGAAATAATATGGACGTCGACGTCTTCCCATCACTGATATAGTCCTAAGTATACAATCATTTAACTAAGCAAATTCGCATGTAAAAAATATCAAGCCTCAATAAATTGAAATTGAATTTATTATTTTTTAACAATTGTTATGGTTTGGCTGTTATTGTCAGCTAGACGGTAGACAGTCAGCCAAATCAATGCTCCCCCCTCTTATTTATGTTTCTTTTCAGTTGTTGGTAATTTTTCGCTCCTATTTTTACTCTTGAGCGTCATTTACTTGTTCGTGTGCGACAACAACAACAACAATTTGACAATTTTTTGCGTTATACCACTTTTGAAGCAAATGAGCTATGTATATGTAGGTACTTGAAAGTGCACGACAGCAACAACAATTGATAGTACGATATGGTCAATTTGTATGGTGGCTATGTCTTAGAATACTCCGATCGCGATGAAATTTCATAGTGAACAAACCCGACATGATCTAAGTAATCTGTGGAAGTTTCATCAAGATCGGTTCAGCAGTTTGGCCGGAAATCGTGTTGAAACAGACAGACGGACGGACGGACACGCGGAAATCAATTTCTGAGCTCGTCCTGATCATTTTTATACTCGTAACCGAAGGTTAAGCGTATATTGGGTTTGTGCAATGTCCGTCATGGTGTCCGTTCGTCTGTCCGTCCGTATGTTCGCAACTTTTTTCCACACCCTCCAAGCTAGAGATTTGAAACTTACCCATTCTCTTTATCTATGGGATAGTAAATTAAAGTGTCAAGATGGGGGTTCTACGATAACTGGGGGGCTGGCAAATCGATAAATTCGATAACTCAAAACCGATAAATCCACATATTTCGCACATCCTTACAGCCAAAACAACCAAATTTAGTGAGAAGATAGCTACTAGTAACCCCCAAGAAACTGCATCAAAAATTTTGGAGCCACGCCCACCCATTCCGCCCCCAGCACACCCGCATTTTAAAGTCAAAAAAGCCTATATCTCCCACAGTTTTTGAGCTATAGCCACCAAATTTGGTGCGAAGAAAGGTGATGATGACCCCCCAAAAACTGCATCAAAAGTTTGGATGCCACGATCACCAATACTGTTCCATCCGCACCCATCCGCCCCAACGCTTCGTGAAAAACGGGAATGCGTGTATCTTCCAGAGTTGTGGAGCTAGAGCCACCATATTTGGTAAGAAGATAGCTGGCAACGACCCCCAAAAAACTTCATCAAAGTTTTGGAGCCACGCCCAGCCATTCCACCCCCTTTCCAACCATTTAACCATTTTGAGTTAGAGTCATCAAATTGTGTATGAAGATAGCAATTGACATCCCACATGGATCTGCAGCAAAAATTTGGATGCCACACCCACCCATACCGCACCCAAACCCCACACCCACCCATACCGCCCCCAACCCCCTTTCACCACTTTTTACAAACTTCGAGCTAGAGTCACCCAATTTGGTATGAAAATAGCAATTGACGTTCCATAAAGATCTGCAGCTAAAATTTCGATGCCACACCCACCCATACCGCCCCCAGCCGCCCCTTTCCCTACATATTACAAACTTTGAGCTAGAGTCACCAAATTTGGTATGTAGACAGCAATTGACATGCCACAAAGATCTGCATCAAAAATTTGGATGCCACACCCACCCATACCGCCCCCAGCCCCCCCTATCCCTAGTTTTACAAACTTTGAGCTAGAGTCACCAAATTTGGTATGAAGATAGCAATTGACATTTCACAAAGATTTGCATCAAAAATTTTGATGCCGAATCCACCCATACCGCCCCCAGCCATCTCTTTCCCCACATTTTACAAACTTTGCAGTCAGGCCTCTATTTACCGGTTTTAATACTGGTATCGAGTATACCGCAGTCGGTTCCGTCCGACTGCAACTTCAGATTTGGGATATAAGTTCTCCTATACCATGAGCAGAACAAGTTTGTTTCAAATTATCGATAACTATTCTGGTTTCCGATATACACATGTGATCGATAACAAAAACATATCGAATTTGGAAAATGAAAAAATGAGGGTTGAAATAATGGGTAACGATAGATCTTTTCTGAAAATTTCATCCAAATCGGTTAAGAAGCACCGGAGACATCGAATTTAATCGATTGAAGCTAAGTCAGTATACCAAAGTCTTATATAAATTTAATTTATTTTTTGCAACTGGGTTCAAGGTATCTTCTAGTCGGGCTCTCCCGACTTATCTTATCGTCGTTTAAAAATTGTTTTACACGACTTTTATCATTTTTGCCACTCAAAATTCCCTCCATTTGACAATTGACGCCTTGAAATTATGTGCTGCTCATTTTTTCTAGCAGAAATTTAGCTGTTCAATGCAATCCACACGATCCACTTCAATGTAATCGATGTGGCAACTCTCAACATTTTTTGAGTATACATTTCTAGCTGCTGCATGCACTCATTAGAAATATCTCTAGAAATTATGTCCAGAAATTATTTCTAGCGTTTTTATACTCGATACCGAAGGTAAAGAGTATATTGGGCTTGTGCGATGTCCGTCATGGTGTCCGTCCGTCCGTCCGTCTGTCCGTCTGTATGTTCGCAACTTTTTTCCACACCCTTCAAGCTAGAGACTTGCAACTTTCCAAACTTTGAGCTAGAGTTACCAAATTTGTTATGAATATAGCAATTAACATTCCACAAAGATATGCAGCAAAAATTTGGATGCCACGCCCACCCATACCGCCTCCAGGCCCCCTTTCCCCACTTTTTACAAATTTCGAGCTAGAGTCACCAAATTTGGTATGAAGATAGCAATTGACATTCCACAAAGATCTGCATCAAAAATTTGGATGCCACAACTACCCATACCGCCCCCATCCCCCCTTTTCCAACAAACTTGCAAGCTTTGAGCAAGAGTCACCAAATTTGTAAGGAAGATAGCTTGTGGCATCCCCATCTGCATCGGAAAATCTTTTAGGCAGCGTACACCCCTGCCGCATCCGTACCCCTCTGAAGACAGACCTTTTTGTACCGGTTTTAATACTGGTATCGAGTATGCCGCAGTCGGTTGCGTCCGACTGCAACGTTTCCACTTGTTTCTATATGGAGTTTGACACAGCTAGAAATATTTCGAGTTCCTGCGTACTTAGCTTAATAGCGTACGTGTGATTTCGTGCAGTCGGCAGCGAAAAACCCAACTCACACGAGCCAGCGCGCTGCCTCGTGTGATTTAGAAATAATATGGACGTCGACGTCTTCCCATCACTGATATAGTCCTAAGTATACAATCATTTAACTAAGCAAATTCGCATGTAAAAAATATCAAGCCTCAATAAATTGAAATTGAATTTATTATTTTTTAACAATTGTTTTGGTTTGGCTGTTATTGTCAGCTAGACGGTAGACAGTCAGCCAAATCAATGCTCCCCCCTCTTATTTATGTTTCTTTTCAGTTGTTGGTAATTTTTCGCTCCTATTTTTACTCTTGAGCGTCATTTACTTGTTCGTGTGCGACAACAACAACAACAATTTGACAATTTTTTGCGTTATACCACTTTTGAAGCAAATGAGCTATGTATATGTAGGTACTTGAAAGTGCACGACAGCAACAACAATTGATAGTACGATATGGTCAATTTGTATGGTGGCTATGTCTTAGAATACTCCGATCGCGATGAAATTTCATAGTGAACAAACCCGACATGATCTAAGTAATCTGTGGAAGTTTCATCAAGATCGGTTCAGCAGTTTGGCCGGAAATCGTGTTGAAACAGACAGACGGACGGACGGACACGCGGAAATCAATTTCTGAGCTCGTCCTGATCATTTTTATACTCGTAACCGAAGGTTAAGCGTATATTGGGTTTGTGCAATGTCCGTCATGGTGTCCGTTCGTCTGTCCGTCCGTATGTTCGCAACTTTTTTCCACACCCTCCAAGCTAGAGATTTGAAACTTACCCATTCTCTTTATCTATGGGATAGTAAATTAAAGTGTCAAGATGGGGGTTCTACGATAACTGGGGGGCTGGCAAATCGATAAATTCGATAACTCAAAACCGATAAATCCACATATTTCGCACATCCTTACAGCCAAAACAACCAAATTTAGTGAGAAGATAGCTACTAGTAACCCCCAAGAAACTGCATCAAAAATTTTGGAGCCACGCCCACCCATTCCGCCCCCAGCACACCCGCATTTTAAAGTCAAAAAAGCCTATATCTCCCACAGTTTTTGAGCTATAGCCACCAAATTTGGTGCGAAGAAAGGTGATGATGACCCCCCAAAAACTGCATCAAAAGTTTGGATGCCACGCCCACCAATACTGTTCCATCCGCACCCATCCGCCCCAACGCTTCGTGAAAAACGGGAATGCGTGTATCTTCCAGAGTTGTGGAGCTAGAGCCACCATATTTGGTAAGAAGATAGCTGGCAACGACCCCCAAAAAACTTCATCAAAGTTTTGGAGCCACGCCCAGCCATTCCACCCCCCTTTCCAACCATTTAACCATTTTGAGTTAGAGTCATCAAATTGTGTATGAAGATAGCAATTGACATCCCACATGGATCTGCAGCAAAAATTTGGATGCCACACCCACCCATACCGCACCCAAACCCCACACCCACCCATACCGCCCCCAACCCCCTTTCACCACTTTTTACAAACTTCGAGCTAGAGTCACCCAATTTGGTATGAAAATAGCAATTGACGTTCCATAAAGATCTGCAGCTAAAATTTCGATGCCACACCCACCCATACCGCCCCCAGCCGCCCCTTTCCCTACATATTACAAACTTTGAGCTAGAGTCACAAAATTTGGTATGTAGACAGCAATTGACATGCCACAAAGATCTGCATCAAAAATTTGGATGCCACACCCACCCATACCGCCCCCAGCCCCCCCTATCCCTAGTTTTACAAACTTTGAGCTAGAGTCACCAAATTTGGTATGAAGATAGCAATTGACATTTCACAAAGATTTGCATCAAAAATTTTGATGCCGAATCCACCCATACCGCCCCCAGCCATCTCTTTCCCCACATTTTACAAACTTTGCAGTCAGGCCTCTATTTACCGGTTTTAATACTGGTATCGAGTATACCGCAGTCGGTTCCGTCCGACTGCAACGTTTCCACTTGTTATATATAGTTTATGGGGTCTCCCATCATTCCTTTAAGGCAATACAGATTCAATAAACTCAATATACCCTGTTTCACATGTGTAAAGGGTATAAAAAAACCATGTGGAAGCATTGCAGTTGGGCGCAACCGACTGCGGTATACTCGATGCCTGTTTTTAAACCGGTGAAAAGAGGCCTGATAGCAAAGGGCTGGGGGCGTTATGGGTGTGCTTGGCATCCAAATTTTGGATGCAGCTTTTTGGGGGTCGTCATCACCATCATAAGCGGTCGATGATATAAGCGTGTCTGATTTACAAATGCGGGGGGCTGGGGCGGAAAATTTTTTGTGCAGTTTTTTGGGGGTTGCCAGTTGTATCTATCAAATATTGTAGTTTCAGCTGAAAGGATGTACAAAATAGGTGGATTTAGTATTGAGTATATATATTCTTGATCAGCATCAACAGCCGAGTCGATATAGACATGTCCGTCTGTCCGTCTGTATGAACGCGTTGATGTCAGAGACTACAAGAGCTAGAGACTTCAGATTTTGTATATAAGTTCTCCTAAACTATGAGCAGAACAATTTTGTTTCAAATTATCGATAACTATTCTGGTTTCCAATACACCTGGAATCGATAACAAAAAAATATCGAATTTGGAAAATGAAAAAATGGGTGTTGAAATAATGGAAAAATTTTGTCCAAATCGGTTAAGATACACCGGAGATATCGAATTTAATCGATTGAAGTTAAGTCAGTATACCAAAGTCTTATATAAATTTAATATATTTATTTAAACTGGGTTCAGGGTATCTTCTAGTCAAGCTCTCCCGACTAGAGCCTTCTTACTTGTTTAAGATACATATATCATATATGTATATTAATTCTGTCATAATAAAATAATAAATTCAGGTGCAGATAAAGAAAATATGCAAATAAACTACCCGGTACCCACCTAATATATAAAATCCGTTGGCCTTCAAATAATCACAGACACGTACGTAATATCAAAATTTGATCATTTGACCGTAGCCCATATGTACACCGAATATTTATCGGAAGCGCTGACTATTAAATAAACAAAGTATGATGAAAAAGTAAGGTCGGAGATTACAAAATCAGTTGCTTATGCAAGCCCACTGCGACTAAAAAGAATAAAAGATAGCATACCCTCGCCCCCAAACGCAAACCTTAACAAAGGGAAACGCTGCAGTCGGACGCAACCGACTGCGGTACACTCGATACGTTTATCAAAACCGGTTAAAAGACTTCTGATTGGAAAGAACCATCGAGACCATTGAAGCGATAATACGTGTTTGTATGTGCGCTGCGTTATTTTCACTGATCCCGACTAATTTCCCATAAATAAATTGGTTAACGAACTCAAATAAAAAACTTTATATAGTGGTTCACAAAATGGCAGCATATCTGTTCCATATATGTGAATAAATTTTAACAAACAAGTAAGAAGGCTCTAGTCGGGAGAGCCCAACTAGAAGATACCCTGAACCCAGTTGCAATAAATAAATTAAATTTATATAAGACTTTGGTATACTGACTTAACTTCAATCGATAAAATTCGATATCTCCAGTATTTCTTTACCGATTTGTACGAAATTTTCAGAAAAGTTCTATCGTTACCCATTATTTCAACCCTCATTTTTACATTTTCCAAATTCGATATTTTTTTGTTATCGATTCCATGTGTATATCGGAAACCAGAATAGTTATCGATAATTTGAAACAAACTTGTTCTGCTCATGGTATAGGAGAACTTATATCCAAAATCTGAAGTCTCTAGGTCTTATAGTCTTTGAGATCGACGCGTTCATACATACGGATGGACGGACGGACGGATGGACAGGCAGACAGACAGACAGACATGGCTATGTGGACTCGGCTGTTGAAGCTGATTTATGGGGTAAGAGATGCTTCTTTCTGCCTGTTACATACTTTTGCACAAAACCATTATACCCTTTTCTACTCATTTCAGGGTATAAAAATAACTGTGAATGCAAAAAATTTATTTTTGCTCTTTTTGTCTTTTGGCTTATCGTAATGCGGTATATACACGTGCAGCATGCTGCGCGCAGCGTGCGAATACATTTACAAAATGTGACTGTAGTTGTCGTGCGTGTGAGTCCGCTCTTGAACAAAAGCCCAAAGAGGCGGCTCAAAGTTTGACAAGAGAGCGCACATCGCTCTTAGGCTGCGAGCCCGATTTCAAAATAATTTGATATCACGCTCGCAGCATGTGTGTTTGTTGTTGGCCATTTACGCTCACTCTCTTATCTTTGCGTGCTCTCTTTTGATATTTTCGCCCATGATGGAATAATGTAAGGTGGTCTCGTCGGCAAATTTGAGGGCTTATCTATCATAGCAATGAGTGCGAGTGAAACGCACACTTTGCAGTGAGTGTAAGCGAAACGGCTGTACAGTGTGTTGATTAACCCTAGACTGGTCCGTGGTTTGTAAAATAGCCAATTATAATACAAAGTGATTTTTTTTTATAGTTTTATTTTTAATAATTTGGAATTTGCAATTAACCTTTGTTTTTGATTTTGAATGCAAATTTTTTTGTTAAGGTTCTTAATTCTAAAATAAATTCTAATTTTAAAATAAAAAGTTTTGACACACAAATCAATGTCAACATTTTGCGCCGAAATTAATAATTTATGTATAACATTATTTTTTAGATTAAAGTGCTCTTTAACATTGTTTAAAAATATATTTTCTAGTTGTTGCAGCTTATTTTTAAATTGTTCGGATGGTTTTATTAGTCCGCCACGGGACACTTCATCAACGTAGGTTAATGTCGATCTTTCTGCGGAATCGTTAGTAAGCTTTAACTTTTTAATAACATAGCCCGCTATGTATTCGACGGCATCTTCCGTCAACTCATCGATGTCATTTTCTGCAGGTACTATATTGTTTGCGATTTCGATTTCAATTTGTGCTGTTTCGTTTTCTTTGTTTGCAGTACAAAGTGAACTTATGTCTATATTAAGCCAATTATCACAGTTGTCGTCTTCGACGTTTCCATGATTTGACAACATTTCTGTATTTTTGGCTGAATAAAATATAAGGATTATTAATAAATGAAAATTCGAAAAGAAAAACATAAAACATAAATTACAAAACACAGAACATAACTACCAACATTCACGATCAAAACTTTTCTGAAACATAAAGCTAAACATTTGTCAATTCTCATTATTATTAAAAATTATCATTATTGTTCGTTAATGATTGGTCATACCTGTGATATATTTTCTTAACCTATATTTGAATTGGAGTGGAGTAGGATGGTCAAACTGGCCACCCTTTGCGCGCATGGCACCAAAAAAATTTTCCACAATGTCTTGGTTTAGTCGACTTGTTAATATGTATTGCAGGCTATACTTTTCTTGAAGATAGCCATACAATGCTTCAAGGGACGCATTATTGACAAGAATGCCAGTTTGGAATGGGAGCCTATTGGATTTGCCTAAAATTTCCCCGCGCATAATCTGAGACATATTTTTCAAAATGTCTCGCTGAATTTCAAGCTGCTTTCCATACGCTTGCGTTGTTTCGATTGAATTTGATGTGGATAACTTTGAATTAAAAACGTCGAACCAATCATTAATCATTTTAAACAGATCTGCAGTTTCGCATGCATTTTGGACTTCATAGCCCAATGAATAGCAGCGTCGGATGGAGCTAGCGGTTGTGTTGGAAAACAGCTGTGTTGCCAGTTTAACTTTCTGCTTAGCAAGTGAGCGAACATTTATATGGTTTTGCGTGATCTTAAACATAATTGACAGATCTGACTTGCCACAATGATCAAGTGTCTGTTGGACTGTCGTCTTAGTCAGCTTATTTCCGTTTATGATTAAACCAGAATCCACGTAGTGATTCCGGATAAGCTTAATTAAATGAGGAGTATCCGAAAAAACATAAATTTTAAGTTGGTCATCAGCTGGATGGCTAAACCACGTTTTTGCTGAAAATATACACAAAAAACCAACTATGACTTTTTTCCGATTAATTAATTGTAACACACTTACTTTCCGATATGCCAAGCTCTCTCCATAATCTCTGGTTGCCAGCACCCAAATCAGAGGTGATTGCTACAACTGGATATCCTCTTCTGTGCAATTTTTTAATGATGTTATTTAGTGTATCAATATCCATTCGAGTGTTGTAATCAAAAAACACTGGTTGCTTCCATGATTTTTTTAGTCCACGAACAATTGCCAGTTGCACAAAGTGGCTTGGCTCGTAAACGACGTCCGCTGAGCTGTCATACTCAAAAGCAGCAGCAACCTTCATCTCGTCGAACGCCAAGACACAAAGCTTATCGAGATCTTCCATTTCATCATTTTCCATAAGGTCTATGACCGTATCCAGGGTACCTGTCTTTATATCGACATCTGACAGCCATCTGTATAAGGTGGCTCGACTGGGTAGAGGAAATCCTTTTTTGTATAAGTGGTTATACGCCCTTGGGCCTGCAGCATGTAGGCAAATAGCCGCAGAAATGTCATCAGAGTTGAATGCTACTCTTTTCCCACCACTCTTTAATATTTTTAGTTGGCCCTCGGTAAAAATTTTGCCCAGAGACTTTTCCAACTCGCGAAAATCATCAAGCTGCTGGCGCAAGCAATGCATTTCTTTCTCCATATCAAGAATTTTTTGCCTCAGGCTCTCATTTTCAATGAACGTTGCACAATTTAGCGCTTTTTCCCTACAAATCAGTTACGTAATAATTACATATATTTACATATTTTTAAACAGTTAACTTACTCTGTTTGCGTGCCAGAATTGGCGTAGCCTTCTATTATATTCTCTGGCTGACGCTCTACCTCGCTTCTCGGAACGGCATCATCAATTAATCTCCTCCTTTTATAAGTCTGCCCTCTGTTGGGTGCAGACTTCCACTGTTTAGAGTTTCTAGAGTTTAAACCTAGGCTGCACCCCAGGCTTTGTTCCCACAACTTTCGTTTTATAGCACATGTCGGAGTACGAATAAATTTCACAAGCGGTACACGCTTACGGCAAAAAGTACAATAACTCATTTTTTAGTGTCCACTAAAGGGTTAAATGCGCAGAAAAAATTGCTCAAAAATTCGTGCGCACACAACCTTTCGCGTCGACAAGCGAGCATGCACTGTCGATAAGCCCTCAAAACGAGCGAGCCTCTGCTGCCGACGAGACCACCTTACATTATTCCATCACTTTGCAGTGAGTGTAAGCGAAACGGCTGTACAGTGTGTTGATTAACCCTAGACTGGTCCGTGGTTTGTAAAATAGCCAATTATAATACAAAGTGATTTTTTTTTATAGTTTTATTTTTAATAATTTGGAATTTGCAATTAACCTTTGTTTTTGATTTTGAATGCAAATTTTTTTGTTAAGGTTCTTAATTCTAAAATAAATTCTAATTTTAAAATAAAAAGTTTTGACACACAAATCAATGTCAACATTTTGCGCCGAAATTAATAATTTATGTATAACATTATTTTTTAGATTAAAGTGCTCTTTAACATTGTTTAAAAATATATTTTCTAGTTGTTGCAGCTTATTTTTAAATTGTTCGGATGGTTTTATTAGTCCGCCACGGGACACTTCATCAACGTAGGTTAATGTCGATCTTTCTGCGGAATCGTTAGTAAGCTTTAACTTTTTAATAACATAGCCCGCTATGTATTCGACGGCATCTTCCGTCAACTCATCGATGTCATTTTCTGCAGGTACTATATTGTTTGCGATTTCGATTTCAATTTGTGCTGTTTCGTTTTCTTTGTTTGCAGTACAAAGTGAACTTATGTCTATATTAAGCCAATTATCACAGTTGTCGTCTTCGACGTTTCCATGATTTGACAACATTTCTGTATTTTTGGCTGAATAAAATATAAGGATTATTAATAAATGAAAATTCGAAAAGAAAAACATAAAACATAAATTACAAAACACAGAACATAACTACCAACATTCACGATCAAAACTTTTCTGAAACATAAAGCTAAACATTTGTCAATTCTCATTATTATTAAAAATTATCATTATTGTTCGTTAATGATTGGTCATACCTGTGATATATTTTCTTAACCTATATTTGAATTGGAGTGGAGTAGGATGGTCAAACTGGCCACCCTTTGCGCGCATGGCACCAAAAAAATTTTCCACAATGTCTTGGTTTAGTCGACTTGTTAATATGTATTGCAGGCTATACTTTTCTTGAAGATAGCCATACAATGCTTCAAGGGACGCATTATTGACAAGAATGCCAGTTTGGAATGGGAGCCTATTGGATTTGCCTAAAATTTCCCCGCGCATAATCTGAGACATATTTTTCAAAATGTCTCGCTGAATTTCAAGCTGCTTTCCATACGCTTGCGTTGTTTCGATTGAATTTGATGTGGATAACTTTGAATTAAAAACGTCGAACCAATCATTAATCATTTTAAACAGATCTGCAGTTTCGCATGCATTTTGGACTTCATAGCCCAATGAATAGCAGCGTCGGATGGAGCTAGCGGTTGTGTTGGAAAACAGCTGTGTTGCCAGTTTAACTTTCTGCTTAGCAAGTGAGCGAACATTTATATGGTTTTGCGTGATCTTAAACATAATTGACAGATCTGACTTGCCACAATGATCAAGTGTCTGTTGGACTGTCGTCTTAGTCAGCTTATTTCCGTTTATGATTAAACCAGAATCCACGTAGTGATTCCGGATAAGCTTAATTAAATGAGGAGTATCCGAAAAAACATAAATTTTAAGTTGGTCATCAGCTGGATGGCTAAACCACGTTTTTGCTGAAAATATACACAAAAAACCAACTATGACTTTTTTCCGATTAATTAATTGTAACACACTTACTTTCCGATATGCCAAGCTCTCTCCATAATCTCTGGTTGCCAGCACCCAAATCAGAGGTGATTGCTACAACTGGATATCCTCTTCTGTGCAATTTTTTAATGATGTTATTTAGTGTATCAATATCCATTCGAGTGTTGTAATCAAAAAACACTGGTTGCTTCCATGATTTTTTTAGTCCACGAACAATTGCCAGTTGCACAAAGTGGCTTGGCTCGTAAACGACGTCCGCTGAGCTGTCATACTCAAAAGCAGCAGCAACCTTCATCTCGTCGAACGCCAAGACACAAAGCTTATCGAGATCTTCCATTTCATCATTTTCCATAAGGTCTATGACCGTATCCAGGGTACCTGTCTTTATATCGACATCTGACAGCCATCTGTATAAGGTGGCTCGACTGGGTAGAGGAAATCCTTTTTTGTATAAGTGGTTATACGCCCTTGGGCCTGCAGCATGTAGGCAAATAGCCGCAGAAATGTCATCAGAGTTGAATGCTACTCTTTTCCCACCACTCTTTAATATTTTTAGTTGGCCCTCGGTAAAAATTTTGCCCAGAGACTTTTCCAACTCGCGAAAATCATCAAGCTGCTGGCGCAAGCAATGCATTTCTTTCTCCATATCAAGAATTTTTTGCCTCAGGCTCTCATTTTCAATGAACGTTGCACAATTTAGCGCTTTTTCCCTACAAATCAGTTACGTAATAATTACATATATTTACATATTTTTAAACAGTTAACTTACTCTGTTTGCGTGCCAGAATTGGCGTAGCCTTCTATTATATTCTCTGGCTGACGCTCTACCTCGCTTCTCGGAACGGCATCATCAATTAATCTCCTCCTTTTATAAGTCTGCCCTCTGTTGGGTGCAGACTTCCACTGGGAAGCTTCAAAATGGGTCTCGCAGATTCTAGAGTTTAAACCTAGGCTGCACCCCAGGCTTTGTTCCCACAACTTTCGTTTTATAGCACATGTCGGAGTACGAATAAATTTCACAAGCGGTACACGCTTACGGCAAAAAGTACAATAACTCATTTTTTAGTGTCCACTAAAGGGTTAAATGCGCAGAAAAAATTGCTCAAAAATTCGTGCGCACACAACCTTTCGCGTCGACAAGCGAGCATGCACTGTCGATAAGCCCTCAAAACGAGCGAGCCTCTGCTGCCGACGAGACCACCTTACATTATTCCATCATGTTTTCGCCCATTGACGTATGCAAAGACGGTCTCTTTAGTACAAATTTGTTAATTCCATTATATTTAAATGTTTTTAGTTTAACTACGCGAAGTATTTGTATTTATTTGCTGTTTATTTTCATTTTATGCACAGTGAACCTCGATGCATTATATGATATATAAGATTTTGTGTATTTTAAATAAATTTAGAGTATATGACCGTAGATGTAAGAATTAATATTTGTATTGTATTGTACAAATGTGCAAATGCTATTCAAAGTAAAAAAAAATATACATATATAAATTAAATAAATAAATAAAATAAAATATATTTGAGTATTACTATTTTCTTATAAAATAATAATAATAAATCATTAAGCTTTCTATAACCTTCTCATTCGCACATACATAACCCATTTAGGTCACATGTAAGAGACTTAAGCAAAGAGATATGCTTTGCTTAAATTCACACGTACACGCGGCTGCGAGCAGCATGCTGCACGTAAATATACCGCATAAAGGCCTGCACGCATGAGCCCCGTACAGCTCCCGTACAGTCAGCGACCGGCAAATTTAGCGTTTCCTATAGCTGGCTATAGGGCAGCAATTTTTTCGTTTTACACTGTACGCTATAAAAAAACTAATACAAGCGCACGCTGTTCGGCTTTCGGCAGTTGTGTTGCTCCCACTTCGGCAAAGCAAATCAAGTCAGTTGCTGTTCAGCATTCACTAAGGCAAGACCTCGCTGCGCAATTTTTCTGAATGCCAAATATTAAACACTGCAAAAAAACTAAAAAATGAATGAATTTTTTGCAATGAAAATATGGATGGCGAGTCCCAATGTTTAATTTGCCACCAAATTTTAGATTGTAACAATATATATTATTTAAAAAGGCATTTTCAAAACAAGCACAGCAATTATGAATTGCTTGAAAAAAATGATTTGATTTGCCAACTTATTCATTTTTCTCAGTGCACTGTTTTCTTCGTGCGCGAACACAGTTTTCAATACAAGCAAAGAGCAATAAAAGTATAGTTGTGTGAGTTTGCCGGTCGCTGCCGTACAGTAACAAGGCGTATTAAACAAGGTGGCAGCGACGTCGACGTCGCGTTGCCTTACGAAAAATGAGAGCAATCGAGAGAAAGAGAGCGAGAGCAAGAGAGTAATAAACTCAAAGAAATTTGTTCTCGCATGCACATGTATACACACACACATATGCACAAAATCACAAAGCAGCTACCCAGCCAGCAATTGGATGATTATTTGGCGATAATCGTCTGATGCGATTCTTCTGCGATTCGCCAGGAAGATAATTTACTGATTTTGTGTACTCATTTTTTGTATTTGAAAAAATCTTCTTAGGCGACTCTTCTGCGAGTCGCCAAGACGATAATTTACTGATTTTCTGTATTCATGTTTTTATTTGATATTTATCATCCTAGGCGAATCGCAGATGAATCGCCTCAGACGATAATTTACTGATTTTTGCATGAAATGCTGGTAATTTTTCAGGCTAACGGGATATTTTGTTCTAGAACATTCTAATAACGGGATCGGTTCATTTTGTTGTTCACTACAGTTTTCATTGCACGCGTCGATTTCTCACTCTTAACGTGAACTTTGAAAAGAATAGTTGTGCGACAAAATATACTAAGCGTAAGCTGGGTGGTGCGTCAACCACCATAATACAACAGTCCATTCTGACTGATTTGCCCTGTCTGGAAATGTTTGTATTCACGGATCTAAACAAAAATCTAATGGAGAAACCAGATTTAGTTAGAGATTTTGTAAGTTTCATTTTAGAAAAAATAATTTTATAATAATCGGTTATTCTTCATTTAGAGACAATTAATGCATCGCATTGGTGGGCACGATATGCCATCATTTTTAAGGAATGGTGTGAAAATGACACGTTCGGACAATCTGGCCACGAAATTTACTTGGAAGGGCACAAGAGACAAGCCAAGCGCTGAGAAAAGCTACTGCATTTCGTTACTTAAAGGTAAAATAATTATACTAGTTAATAATAGCCTATTTTTAATACAGTTTTTCTTTAATGTCTTATAGATGTTTGTCACAATAAGTTCGGCTGCGACGAATCGTCCATGAATTTGGTGCTCCAAAAGCACTTTATGCATGCAACGGACCGCCTCAATAAGAGAAAAAGAAAAGAATAATAATAAAAAAAAAAAAAAATAATAATAATTGCATAATAATAATAATAAATGTTAATACATCCAAAATAAATATTTATCAGTAATTTCATTTTTATTACAGAGAATCCAGCAAGCATTTTTAATCGCGGAAGATTCGCAGGCGAGTCGTCCAGTCGACTCATTAGCGAATCGTCTAAGAAGATTCGCTTGCGAGCCGACTGGACGACCCATTAGCGAATCGTCTAAGAAGATTCGCTTGCGAGCCGTTTGGACGACTCATTAGCGAATCGTCTAAGAAGATTCGCTTGCGAGCCGTTTGGACGATTCGCTTGCGAGCCGTTTGGACGATATCGCCGTAGGGTATATTTTTCATTCCCAGCTGAGTCTTCCGCGATCAGAATGCGATTATCATCCGCGATAAATTTATCTTCCAGGGGAATCGCCTGCGAATCTTCCGCGATTAAAAATGCTGGCTGGGTAAAAATTCGTCCGTAGTCGTGCGTCGCTCGCAACGTTCGAATCGAGACTGAAACCGTAAGGCAACAGCAAAGAGGGCGACGTCGACGTCGCTGCCACCTTGTTAAATACGCCTTGTACAGTAATACATGAGTTTTACGGCTGTAACGACAAGTGTTGAAAAATTCACATATTGTGGCGGTAGGCTAATTGTTTTTTGTAAATAAATCGGAAATGCAACTGTGTTTTGTACACCCATATTTGATGGGCAGAGCTGAGATTACCAAAGATTATGCTAAACATGACTGAAACCACTCAAAAGACTCAAAACAAATTCACCTTAATAAGTTATACCCTGCAATAGATCAGTGGCAGTACAATCCAGTTTATATGTTATTTACATTGTATCTTATTAATTAATAAATATATTTTATTTCATTACTTCTTGCGCAGCAATGACTGCCAAAACAATAAGTATGGCTCTATTGAAGCCTGAATTAGGTCAACTTTGTTAATATTATTCGAAAAATGTATAAGCCGGCTCTTGCCCGACATGTTGTTGCATTTTTTACAACCGTAAATAGCTGCTGAAAGCTATTTACTGCCCGTAGCATTTTATCATTTTCATTGTTCAACACTACCGTACCAGCAGTAGCTAACAGAACTGCAGACCTAAAATGTTAGTACTGTACTGAAGCTGTACGAGACCATTTTTATACTCGATACCGAAGGTAAAGAGTATATTGAGTTTGTGCAATGTCCGTCATGGTGTCTGTCCGCCTGTCCGTCTGTCCGTCTGTATGAACGCAACTTTTTTCCACACCCTTCAAGCTAGAGACTTGAAACTTTCCAATTCTCTTTATCTATGGGATAGTAAATTAAAGTGTCAAGATGGGGGTTCTACGATAACTGGGGGGCTGGCAAATCGATAAATTCGATAACTCAAAACCGATAAATCCACATATTTCGCACATCCTTACAGCTAGAACTACCAAATTTTGGAGCCACGCCCACCCATTCCGCCCCCAGCCCCCCCTCCGCATTTTTAAGTCAAAAAAGCCTATATCTCCCACAGTTTTTGAGCTATAGCCACCAAATTTGTTGCCTAAATAGGTGATGATGAAAAAACTCAAAAACTGGATCAAAAGATTGGATGACACGCCCACCAATACCGCCCTAGCCACCCCCATGTGCCCCAACGCTTCGTCAAAAACGGGAATGCGTGTATCTTCCAGAGTAGTGGAGCTAGAGCCTCCAATTTCGGTAGGAAGATAGCTGGCAACGACCCCCAAAAATCTGCATCAAAGTTTTGGAGCCACGCCTACCCATTCCGCCCCCAGCCCCCCCGCATTTTGAAATGAGAAATGGCTATATCTCCCACAGTTTTTGTGCTAGAGCCACCAAATTTGGTGCCAAAATAGGTGATGATGACCCCCCAAAAATTGCATCGATAGGAAGATGGCTGGCAACGACCCCCAAAAAACTGCATCAAAGTTTTGGAGCCAAGCCCACCCATTCCACCCCCCTTTCCCCTCCATTTACAAACTTTGAGCTAGAATCACCAAATTTCGCATGAAGATAGCAATTGAGATGCCACAAAGATCTGCAGCAAAAATTTGGACGCCACACCCACCCATACCGCCCCCCTTTCCCCACATTTACAAACTTTGAGTTAGAGTCACCAAATTTGGTATGAAGATAGCAATTGACATTCCACAAAGATCTGCTTCAAAAATTTTGATGCCACGCCCACCCATACTGCCCCCAGCCCCCCTTTCCCCACATTTTACAAACTTTGAGCTAGAGTCACCAAATTTGGTATGAAGATAGCAATTGACATTCCACATAGATCTGCATCAAAAATTTGGATGCCACGCCCACCCATACCGCCCCAGCCCCCTCTTTCCCCACATTTTGCAAACTTTGAGCAATAGTCACCAAATTTGGTATGAAAATAGCAATTGACATTCCACAAAGATCTGCATCAAAAATTTTTATGCCACGCCCACCCATAAGGCCCCAGCCCCCTTTCCCTACATTTTACAAACTTTGAGCTAGAGTCACCAAATTTGCAACGAAGACAGCTTGTGGCATCCCCATCTGCATCGGAGAATCTTTAAGGCAGCGTACATCCCTGCCGCATCCGTACCCCTTTGCAATAAGGCCTCTTTTTACCGGTTTTAATACTGGTATCGAGTATACCGCAGTCGGTTGCGTCCGACTGCAACGTTTCCACTTGTTTTTTTATAATTAGCTGCGATCCAAGTTATTGTGTAAACATGAAAAAGGAAGTACAACCGAGTTCATTTTTGTGGAAATAAGCTGTCCACAGTATTTTCGTAAAATGCTTATTGGTCGTATTTATAGTCCGAATCATTTTACTTCTACTTGCAGTACTCTCTTGGATTTGGTCTTTGTCAGTAATTATTTAAAAACTCTTATGTATGACCAAATTTCCGTCCCTTGTTTCCCAAACATGATTTTGTTTTTGTATCGTATGATGTTTGTATTTATAAGTTGGACCTGACATATACATATAGAGACTTTAGAAATATAGATATGAACTTTTTATCTGACGAATTTAATAAATATAACTGGACCTTAATATATAACATGACCACAGCTGACGATCAGGGTAGAATAATAATAAGTTGCCTATATCCTTTCCACAACGGCATCCCCCAAGAATCGCCAATATCAGTCATTTTTTTTATACTCGATACCGAAGGTAAAGAGTATATTGAGTTTGTGCAATGTCCGTCATGGTGTCCGTCCGTCTGTCCGTACGTATGAACGCAACTTTTTTCCACACCCTTCAAGCTAGAGACATGAAACTTTCCAATTCTCTTTATCTATGGGATAGTAAATTAAAGTGCCAACATGGGGGTTCTACGATAACTGGGGGGCTGGCAAATCGATAAATTCGATAACTCAAAACCGATAAATCCACATATTTCGCACATCCTTACAGCTAGAACTACCAAATTTGGTAGGAAGATAGCTATTAGCAACCCCCAAAATACTGCATTTAAAAATTTTGGAGCCACGCCCCCCATTCCGCCCCCGGCCCCCCCCGCAATTTAAAGTCAATAAAGCCTATATCTCCCACAGTTTTTGAGCTAAAGCCACCAAATTTGGTACCAAGATAGGTGATGATGACCGCCCAAAAACTGCTGATTTGATGCCACGCCCACCAATACCGCCCTAGCTACCCCCATGTGCCCCAACGCTTTTTCAAAAACAGGAATGCGTGTATCTTCCAGAGTTGCGGAGCTAGAGTCACCAAATTTGATAGGAAGATAGCTGGCAACGACCCCCAAAAATCTGCATCAAAGTTTTGGAGCCACGCCCACCCATTTCGCCCCCCTTTCCCCACCTTTTACAATATTTTAGCTAGAGTCACCAAATTTGGTATGAAGATAGCAATTGACATTGCACAAAGATCTGCATCACAAATTTGGATGCCACGCCCTCCCATACCGCCCCCAGCCCCCCTTTCTCCACTTTTTACAAACTTCGAGCTAGAGTCACCAAATTTGGTATGAATATAGCAATTGACATTCCACAAAGATCTGCATCACAAATTTGGATGCCACGCCCTCCCATACCGCCCCCAGCCCACCTTTCCCCACTTTTTATAAACTTTGAGCTAGGGTCACCAAATTTGGTATGAAGATAGCAATTGACATTGCACGAAGATCTGCATCAAAAATTTGGATGCCACGCCCACCCATACCGCCCCCAGCCCCCCTTTCTTCACCTTTTACAAACTTCGAGCTAGAGTCACCAAATTTGGTATGAAAATAGCAATTGACATTCCACAAAGATATGCATCAAAAATTTTGATGCCACAACTACCCATACCGCCCCCAGCCCCTCCTTCCCCACCTTATGCAAACTTTGAGCTAGAGTCACCAAATTTGTAAGGAAGATAGCTGGTGGCATCCCCATCTGCATCGGAGAATCTTTAAGGCAGCGTACACCCCTGCCGCATCCGTACCCCTTTGCAATCAGGCCTCTTTTTACCGGTTTTAATACTGGTATCGAGTATGCCGCAGTCGGTTGCGTCCGACTGCAACGTTTCCACTTGTTTTAATTGCCTACAACAGACTCTCAACCATCATCAGCCTAAAAAAAGAAATAAAATTCAGCGCCTATGCCGACGATTTTTTCTTAATCATTCCCCTCAATAGACAGAAAAACCAAACATACAACCTCGACACCCTCTTCTCAGATATTCACGAACGGTGCTCATATTCAGGAGCATCATTATCACTTGAAAAATGCCAACACCTCCACATTTGCCGTAAGCTGAACTGCACCTGCAACATTTCATGCATTAACACCCCGATTCCCTCAGTTCCCAACCTTAAAATCTTAGGACTAACAATAAACAATAAATACAGGGACTCACACATAAAACAAATTCAACCAGCCTTAAATAACAAACTTAACATTATTAAATGCCTATCAAGCCCTAAGCTAAATTGCAACACACACACACTTATAAATATAAAAAAGTCAACCTTAATATCGAAAATAGACTACGCACTTTATATCTACGGCCATGCCCCCAAATCAACACTAAATAAACTAAAATCTTTATTCAACGCCGCAATTCGCATTTCACTGGGAGCACTACAACCCCCATCCCCAACTTGCTGTTTGAAGCAAATATACCCACAATAGAACAAAAATGAGACCTTATCACAACCCAAACCTACAAAACACTATTACACAGCTCAAACTCTCCACTTCACAAATACATTAAACAAAAAAAGAAGCAAATTAACGTCAACGCTAGAAAAAGTTATTATTTCATGCAAAGAACACAACATTCCCTACCTCCCCCTTCCGATCAAGTCAATCACTCCCCAATGGACATTCCCCCTTCCCTTATCAACCCTACACTACAGAAATTTCCAACACACCACCAAGCATATTCAGACAACAATTCCCTGAACTCAAAGACAAGTACAACAATCACACATTCATATACACAGTTGGTTCCCTGCAAAATAACACAGCCACCTTTGCAATCACCACCGGAAATGAAATCCTTGCAAGATGCCTTCTACCCCACTACTCATCTATCCTATCAGCCGAATCCATAGCCATCTTTGACGCAATCAAACTAATTCAAAAAAGAACTGGCAACTTCACCATTTGCTCTGACTCTCTCGCATCAATTAACTCCATCCGCAACATCAACAACAGCAATCTATATCCTCCTTTCCAAAACTGCCCCGAAAATAAAGCTCCTTTGGATACCAGGCCACTGTGGCATTGAAGGAAACGAGCTAGCCGACAAGACAGCCAAATCTACAGCTAATATGCCCCTTCACTGCACCCCTAACTACAACACTACAGACATAAACAAATTCCTTGCGAAGAGACTAGCGCAAAAGCTAAAACACAACTTAGAACACTGCAACAGATGGTACAAACAATCAAACACAACCTTAACAAACACAACACTTTATCTAAAAGATATAATCCAAAGAAGTATCACAAGTAGTGACCAAATTAAAATAATCAGACTAAGACTAGACTACACAAGATTCATAAACAACACTACAACAACCCTGATAACATTTTTCCATGCCCAAACTGCCATTCAACAGTAGACCTCAACATTAAGCATGTCCTTACCAACTGCCACGCAACCTCCCATTTTAGAAATCAAATCTTCCAAAGCAGCTGCCCAATATTCTACCTTTCAAACCCATCCCCAGAAAATATCTCCAAAATAATAAAATACCTTAAACTAACAAAAATGTACCACCTACTATAAAAAAAAAAAATTGTAAATAATGTAAATAAAAATGTAAATATGTAAATTTAACTAATTACGTAATACCAAGCCGAAGACCTTTGCAGCCAGTGCTTTTAGAAATTAAGTTAGAGTTAATTTTTTAATTATATCTAACTATTATAAATAAATAAATAATACTTGTGTCCCATTGAAATCTAAATTTCCCCAGCCTAGTGAGAAGCCCTGGCTAACACATTTCGTTAGAAGAGCTATACTAAAAAGCAATGAAGCCTACAACAAATGGAAGAGATTTAAGACTGACTTTTTGTACAATACCTTTAATATGTAGTTTACGACGTGCAGTCGTTAAACTGATTTATGATGGTAAGAAGCGGTTCTATATCCAAAAATTTCAACAATCCATCTCGTCAAGAGATAAATGGAGAATTATAAATGAAATTGGAGTGGGAAAGCAAAAAGTTAAAACCAGTGTCGAAGTTAATGCTGAAGAGCTTAACCAAAAGATCGTCAACTGCGCTGTACCTGAGGCCCTAGCCAATGAAAACCTTAACTGGGATCCTCCTAGCTGTGATGTTATGAATACAGCAATCACTACTTCGGTATTTCCTAAAAAATGGAAACTTGCTAAGATTATCCCTGTCCCAAAGAGCAATGGAGATTTCAGACCAATCTCAGTTCTACCTTTTCTATCAAAAGTGTTTGAAAATTTACTAGCTAATCAAATAAATGAATATATGGTTACCGACAGTCTTCTCAGCAATAACCAATCCGGATTTGGGAAAAATGGAAGCTGCCCTACAGCAGTCCTTAATATTGTTGAGGACAATCGTAGAAGCATGGATGATGGCCATGTTACGTTCTTGTCACTGATTGACATCCTATGCACTAAAATGAAGAAGCTATATAGTTTAACAGCCACAGCCAATTCCTTATTACGCTCATACCTAGTAAGCCGTCTTCAATTTGTTGTCACACCGTCAAATTCGTCGTCATTTCCGTCTTTGAGCCGTGGAGTGCCACAAGGATCAGTTCTTGGGCCGTTACCATACTCGTGTTATGTTAATGATTTGCCCAATGTCTTTTATAAATGTAATGTCCATATGTAAGCTGATGAAGTGCAGTTGTATTGCTGTAGTCCATTTTCCAGAATTGATGAATGTGTAAGTGTAACTAATAGAGAATTGGTAAAAGTGAGCGAGTGGTCACGAAGTTATGGCCTTGGTTTTAACACGTCCAAAACTAAGAGTATAGTTATATACAAAAATTCCATAGACACTCTAAACATAGAAAAATTCAAATTGACCATAATTCTATTGACTACGTAGACAGGGTAGCTGTAAGGATGTACGAAATAGGTTAATTTATCGATTTTGAGTTATCGAATTTATCGATTTGCCAGCACCCCATTTATCGTAGAACCCCTATCTTGACACTTTAAATTACTATCCCATAGATCAAGAGAATTGGAAAGTTTCAAGTTTCTAGCTTAAAGGGTGTGGAAAAAAGTTGCGAACATACGGACGGACGGACGGAAGGACACCATGACGGACATTGCAGAAACCCACTATACTCTTTAGTATATTAGTAAAAACACCATAACTCAAAGCAGTGTTCTCGATGCGATAAATGTGCATGTATTCCTAAACTATTTACTCATATGCAATATTTACTTATAATTAATAACAATACAAAAAACAATTTCAAAAAAAAAAAAAACATGTAGAAGCATTGCAGTTGGGCGCAACCAACTGCGGTATACTCCATGCCTGTTTTAAAACCGGTGAAAAAAGGCCTGATAACAAAGGGCTGGGGGCGTTATGGGTGTGCTTGGCATCCAAACTTTGGATTCAGATTTTTGGGGGTCGTCATCACCATCATAAGCGGTCGATGATATAAGCGTATCTGATTTACAAATGCGGGGGGCTGGGGCGGAAAATTTTTTGTGCAGTTTTTTGGGGGTTGCCAGTTTTATCTATCAAATATTGTAGTTTCAGCTGTAAGGATGTACGAAATAGGTGGATTAATCGATTTTGAGTTATCGAATTGATAGATTTGCCAGCACCCCAACTTTCGTAGAACCCCAATCTTGACACTTAAGGTGTCCCGGCCATAGATACAGATATTTGGAAAGTTTCAAGTCTCTAGCTTGAAGGGTGTGGAAAAAAATTGTGGTCATACAGACGGACAGATATCATGACGGACATTGCACAAACCCAATATACTCTTAACCTTTAGTATCAATATAATTATGTAGTATATTATTTTCCTGCCGATTTTGGCTGAATTTAAGATAAATGCATAAATTATAATGCTATGCAAATTGACTCAAAGCAAACAACAAAACGTTATTACACTCTACAAAATAAAATTAATGAATAATAAAAAACTTATAAATTGACTACGCCCACGTCGTCCTCAGAACATCGTGTGATGGAACGTTGTTCATGCTCAAGGTGCCAGCCTTGACTTATCTCATTGTCCTTTGTAAATATAATTTTAAGTTTTGCACCCTACGATGCAATGTAGCTCACGTAGAACAAAAATTCAATGTACCCCAAAACATTTTTGAAAAAAACAATTTTGTAGCATATTGTTTAAAGTTGACTGACTTTCAGTGTTAAAAAAATCACACCATTTTTAACTAAGTTAGTCCGCTTTCAGGTACAATATCTCAAAAACTAAGTAACGGATCTTTATTTCTGTTTTGTCAATAATTTAAGAGTATAAATTTTTCACGATTTTTTTAATTTGTATGAAAAATACAAAAAATTTGTATATTTTTGTACCTACCATTTTTTCAAAATAAGTTCATCGATTATTCCTTTGCCTAATACAAAAATGTCAAGCTGCCCGCATATGTTATTTTGTTTACTAGACGTAAAAGTGTTAAACAAGACATGCTTCCCAAAATGCATTGCATGCATTTCTGCGCAATTACTGACATATAACGCTTAAAGAAAGCATTCTTATTGTTACGTTCGTTTTTGTTTTTATACCCTGAACCCATAAAATGGGTAAAAAGGGTGTAATGGTTTTGTGCAAAAGTATGTAACAGGCAGAAGAAAGCATCTCCGACCCCATAAAGTATACATATTATTGATCAGCATCAACAGCCGAGTCGATATAGCCATGTCCGTCTGTCCGTCCGTCCGTCTGTCTGTCCGTCTGACCTGTCCGTCTGTCCGTCTGTATGAACGCGTCGATCTCAAAGACTACAAGAGCTAGAGAATTCAGATTTTGTATATAATTTTTCCAACACCATGAGCAGAACAAGTTTGCTTCAAATTATCGATAACTATTCTGGTTTCCGATATACACATGGAATCGATAACAAAAAAATATCGAATTTGGAAAATGTAAAAATGGGGGTTGAAATAATGGGTAACGATAGAACTTTTCTGAAACTTTCGTCCAAGTTGGTTAAGATACACCGGAGATATCGAATTTTATCGATTGAAGTTAAGTCAGTATACCAAAGTCAATTATGAAATTAATTTATTTATTGCAACTGGGTTCAGGGTATCTTCTAGTCAGGCTCTCCCGACTAGAGCCTTCTTACTTGTTTAAGATACATATATCATATATGTATATTAATTCTGTCATAATAAAATAATAAATTCAGGTGCAGATAAAGAAAATATGCAATTAAACTACCCGGTACCCACCTAATATATAAAATCCGTTGGCCTTCAAATAATCACAGACACGTACGTAATATCAAAATTTGATCATTTGACCTTAGCCCATATGTACACAGGTAATAGGTACACCGAATATTTATCGGCAGCGCTGACTATTAAATAAACAAAGTATGATGAAAAAGTAAGGTCGGAGATTACAAAATCAGTTGCTTATGCAAGCCCACTGCGACACAAGGATCAGTTCTTGGGCCGTTACTGTACTCGTGTTATGTTAATGATTTGCCCAATGTCTTTTATAAATGTAATGTCCATATGTAAGTTGATGAAGTGCAGTTGTATGGCTGTAGTCCATTGTCCAGAATGGATGAATGTGTAAGTGTAACTAATACAGAATTGGTAAAAGTGAGTGAGTGGTCACGAAGTTATGGCCTTGGCTTAAACACGTCCAAGTGTATAGTTATATACAAAAATTCCATAGACACTCTAAACATAGAAAAAATTAAAATTTACCTTAATTCTATTGACTACGTAGACAGGGTAGCTAACCTAGGCATAATGTTAAATAAGACTCTGACTTGGAGTGACCACATAATTAAATCTAAAGCTAGAACTTATGCAGCCTTAAGAATTTTGTACCTGACACAGCATCTCTTGCCAATTAATATTTAACCCATTGTTGCTAAGACCTACCTTATACCAACTCTCTTCTATGGATCAGAAATTTTTCAAACCCTGACGCTGCTAGTAGGCACAGGCTCAATGTTTTCTTCAATAGTATTACGCGTTATGTGTTTTAATTAGGAAGAAGAGACCACGTTACACCATATGCATTCAAAATATATAAACTTATATTCTTAGCGCGTGGCATCCAAACTTTTGTTGCAGATTTTAATGGGATGTCAATTGATATCTTCCTAACAAATTTTATGACTCAAGCTTAAAGTTTGTCAAAGGTGGGGGAAAGGGAGGCTGGGGTCGGAATGAGCTGGCGTGGCTCCAAAACTTTGATGCAGATTTTTTGGGGCTGTTACCAGTTTTCTTCCTACCGAATTTGGTGACTCTAGCTCAAACACTATTAAAGATACACTAAGTGGCTGGGGGCGGCTTGGGCAGTATAGGTGGGCGTTGCATTCAAAGTTTTGATGCAGTCTTTCGGGGGTCGTCATCACCTATCATGGCATCAAATTTGGTGGCTCTAGCTCAAAAACTGTGGAAGATAGAGGCGTTTCTTATGTCAAACTGCGTGGTGGTGGGGCTGGGGGCGTAATGGGTAGGCGTGGCTCCTGAATTTTTAAGCTCGATACCGAAGGTAAAGAGTATATTGGGTTTGTGCAATGTCCGTCATGGTATCCGTCCGTCCGTCTGTCCGTCTGTATGTTCGCAACTTTTTTCCACACCCTTCAAGCTAGAGACTTGAAACTTTCCAATTCTCTTTATCTATGCGATAGTAAATTAAAGTGTCAAGATGGGGGTTCTACGATAACTGGGGGGCTGGCAAATCGATAAATTCGATAACTCAAAACCGATAAATCCACATATTTCGCACATCCTTACAGCTAGAACTAAGTTGCAGTCGGACGCAACCGACTGCGGTATACTCGTTACCAGTATTAAAACCGGTAAAAAGAGGCCTGTTTGCAAAGGGGTACGGATGCGGTAGGGGTGTACGCTGCCTTAAAGATTCTCCGATGCAGATGGGGATGCCACCAGCTATTTTCCTTCTAAATTTGGTGACTCTAGCTCAAAGTTTGTAAAGTGTAGGGAAAGAGGGGCTGGGGGCGGTATGGGTGGGCGTGGCATCGAAATTTTTGATGCAGTTCTTTGTGGAAAGTCAATTGCTTTCTTCATACCAAATTTGGTGACTCTAGCTCGAAGTTTGTAAAAGGTGAAGAAAGGGGGGCTGGGGGCGGTATGGTTGGGCGTGGCATCCAAATTTTTGATGCAGATCTTCGTGGAATGTCAATTGCTTTCCTCATACCAAATTTGGTGACTCTAGCTCAAAGTTTGTAAAAGGTTTGGTAAGGGTGGCTGGGGGTGGTATGGGTGGGCGGGTCATCGAAAAAAAATTTTTTTTTTTTTTGAGGTGGCGCAGGCGCTTAGTTGCTTGCAACGCGCTTACAAATATATTTATTTGATTAACATCCTAGTGCTACAAGTTCCAAGAAACTTAAATTTAAGCCACTATTCACTAAAACAAAATTATTAATTAATTAATTAAAAGTAACAAAGCAAAGAAAAGAAAAAGAAGAAAACAGAGAGAAGTAATTTAAATTATACAAATAATTTAAATTATACAAAAAAGAAAAGAAGAAAATTGGAAGAACAGTCTGCCCCCAGCAGATTAGCATTTGTAAGCTTAGTTTGAGTGTTTATATATATCTATATTAAAATTATTTTAGTTAGATATTATTTTGTAAATGCAGCAGAAGGCTGCTTTTAAATTGTGGTGCGCTTCTAATTATCTTTAGGTCGTGTGGTAGGTTGTTCCACAGGCGAACAGTGTGTATAAAGTACTGGTGTTCAGAGACAGATAATCGATGACGTACAGTTGTTAAATTATTTGTCCGACGTGAAGTTAAAAAAATCAATCTATTATAAAGATAACTGGGCTCTTTTGTATTTATAACTTTGTGTAACAATATTAATGCTCTTAGTTGAATCCAGTTTTTCAAGCTAAGGTTATATATTTTGAATGCATATGGTGTAACATGGTCTCTTCTTCCTAAATTTAACACATAACGCGTAATACTATTGAAGACAACATTGAGCCTGTGCTTACTAGCAGCGTCAGGGTTTGAAAAAATTTCTACTCCATAAAAGAGAGTTGGTATAAGGTAGGTCTTAGCAACAATGAGTTTAATATTAATTGGCAAGAGATGCTGTGTCAGGTATAGAGTTCTTAGGGCTGCATAAGTTCTACCTATAGATTTAATTATGTGGTCACTCCAAGTCAGAGTCTTATTTAACATTATGCCTAGGTTAGCTACCCTGTCTACGTAGTCAATAGAATTATGGTCAATTTTAATTTTTCCCAAGTTTAGGGTGTCTATGGACTTTTTGTATATTACTTTACACTTAGTTTTGGACGTGTTTATACCAAGGCCATTACTTCGTGACCAATCGCTCACCTTGACCAAGTCTCTATTAGTTACACTTACACATTCATCAATTCTGGAAAATGGACTACAGCAATACAACTGCACATCATCAGCATACATATGGACATTACATTCAGAAAAGACATTGGGCATAGTAACGGCCCAAGAACCGATCCTTATGGCACTCCACGGCTCAGAGACAGAAAGGACGACGAACTTGACGGTGTGACAACAGATGGAAGACGGTTAACTAGATATGAGCGTAATAAGGAATCGGCTGTGGCTGTAAAACTATATAGCTTCTTCATTTTAGTGCATAGAATGTCATGGTTGACAGTATCAAAAGCTTTGCTATAGTCAAGCAGTGTCAAGAACGTTACATTGCCATCATCCATGCTTCTACGTATATCCTCAACAATATTAAGGATTGCTGTAGTGCAGCTTCTGTTTTTCCTAAAATGATTGCTGTATTCATAATATGTGTAACATGATTTAAGATTGACGGAATTATAATTTTGACAAATTTAGGATTTATATCATCCAGTCCAACTGCATTTGATTTGACATTTAACATAGATTCAAGGACTTCATAATTTCTGACACACCTAAAACTATCATAGTTAGGAGGATCACAGTTAAGGTTTTCATTGGCTGAGGCCTCACAATGGAAGCGCTTTTTACCATTATTAATCAATTTAACAACTGCACGTCGTAAACTTTTGAAGGTATCATACAAAAATGCAGTCTTAAATCTCTTCCATTTGTTGTAGGCTTCATTTCTTTTTAGTATAGCTCTTTTAACAAAATGTGTTAGCCAGGGCTTCTCACGAGGCTGGGGAAGTTTAGATTTCAATGGGACACAATTATTATACAGATCTATTATTTTACCCTGCAGTTATTCAACCTGATCGTCAGCTGTGGTCATGTTGTATATTAAGGTCCAATCATATTTATTAAATTCGTCAGATAAAAAGTTCATATCTATATTTCTAAAGTCTCTATATGTATATGTCAGGTCCAACTTATAAGTACAAACATCGTACGATACAAAGACAAGATCATGTTTGGAGAAGCAAGGGACAGAAATTTGGTCATACATAAGAGTTTTTAATGAATTACTAACAAAGATCAAATCCAAGAGTGTACTGCAAGTAGAAATAAAATGGGTTGGATTAGTTGAAATGACTAAGTGTAATCCAAGTGATTCCATATTGTTGGTGAGATCATTGTGGTACAACACATTGCTATTAAAATCTCCCAGGATTGCAATGTCAATATATGAAACAGTTTACATAGAAATCGACGAAATTATATTAGTGTATGACGCTGCACGATTCGGACGATAAACACAACCAATAAGCATTTTACGAAAATACTGTGGACAGCTTATTTCAACAAAATGAACTCCGTGGTACTTCCTTCTTCATGCTTACACATCAGCTTGGATCGCAGCTTATTGTTAACAAAAATTGCCACGCCCCCTCCATGTCCAACACGATCTGCACAAAAAACAGTAAAACCTTCACATGAAACTAACAGATCACACATTTGAGTCATAAACCATGTCTCCGATACACACACTACATCAACATTTGACTTAACAAACATAACAACAAACTTTGAGCATTAATATGACAAATGTTAAGCTCATGGTGTTGCTTAGCTAGAATTTTAAGCATAACATTACTGTTCGCCATTGGATCAATCATATTATCCAACATATAAGATGAGACCTAATTTTAGAAACGCACCTAAGAGAATTAAAGCTAATATCTAACTTACTAAAATGTAAATGTTGACAAATAAGAGTTTTTGGGATACAAAAATAATTAAAACAAGTAAAACAAAAAAAATTTTGAAGCCATGCATTTATACGCTTTCTTGCATACATTTGTAATCGATTTTTTACTATCATCCATGCAATACCTAAATATCAAACATGTTTTTGTTATTTAAAAAAAAAAACATAAAAAAGTTTAAATAATAAAAAAAAAGTATGTCTCGGTCGGAGTTCGAACCCACGATCTACGGCCTGTGAAGCGGCAAGCTCCCCTTCATCCAACCAAAGCTTATCAAATTTGACAGTCAAATTAATAAGTTAAGCAAAAGGGAAAACTGTTTTTTGTGGTTTTTACATGATATTGCATATTTTATCGTGCCAAAAACATGTATTGCCATCTGAAACACATCTTTGGGGAAAATTTCAGAGCTCTAGGTAGTCGGGAACTTGGTGAAAATTTGATTACAAGAATCCGGTACAAACAAACAAACAAACAAACAAACAGACAGACAAGTCAAAATAAATATAAGCATATAAAAAGGTACGAAAACACTCATTTGAAAAATATCATGATATCAATAGCATCATAAAGATTTCAGTTTAATAATCCTGAAGCTCATAGAATTGCAGTGAGAAGACATCAGGCTAATAATCCTGATGCACGTCAAGAAAGGCGTTTGCGAGCACGGAGTGTTAAAGCCATGTCTCGCTTAAACTATGATTTTGCAATAGCTTGCAAGTCAGATAAAATTTCTCAACTTGGTACTATGAATTTCTCCGACCTTTGCCAAATGAAGAAATGCAGTTTCTTCAAATTTATTTTGTTGGTGATGATTAAAAGGAAAATCAACTACGTGGCAAAAATATTTCAAATGTTGATTTAAGCGTAGTAGGATGCATGTTTCATCAACAAAATCGTTATGTAAATGATCTAAAAATCGATTAAATCGATAAGATTATCTGTACCGAAATACCAAACACAAATGATGATCCTTTGTTATTTAACATTCTTAAGTCAAATATGATTCATGGTCCTTGCGGTGCATTTAATAATAAATCGCCATGCATGAAAAATGGAAAATGTACCAAAAGGTTTCCTCGACAATTACTTAAAGAAACTGTGACTGAAAAAGATAGTTACCCTCTATATCGTAGAAGAGCGATAGAAGATGGATGTAATGCACTTAATATAAATAGTAATTGCATAGATAATCGTTGGGTTGTGCCTTATAACTGTGTACTCATGAGAAAATTTGAAGCTCTCATAAATGTTGAGTATTGTAGAGTAAAGTCTGTAAAGTCTATTAAATACATTTGTAAATATGTTAACAAGGGCAGTGATCAAGCATCATTTACTCTTGAAGACCAACGTAATGAAATTAATATGTACGAAAGTGGCCGTTATATAAGTAGCTCATCAGCGGTATGGAGAATCCTTGTATTTACCATACATGAACGTTTTCCGGCTATTACACACTTAGCTGTTCATTTAGAAAATGGTCAACAGATATATTTTAACCCCAATAATCCGAAACAATTACTTGACAGATTAAGCATTACACCCAACACCACTTTGCTAGCCTTCTTTGAGCTATGCACACGTGATGAGTTTGCAAGAACGTTTCTATATTGTGAAGTTCCATCGTATTTTACATGGAACAATAAAGAATTTCAAAGAAGAAAACTAGGGTATGATGTGCCAAATTTTCCTGGAGTTATAAGAGATTCAGCTTTGGGAAGAGTTTACACCATTCATCCCATTAATACAGAATGTTTTTATTTAAGACTTTTACTAAATTTTTGTAAAAGGCCCAAATTCATTTTCAAATATAACAAGTGGAAAAGTTGCAGTCGGACGCAACCGACTATGGTATACTCGTCACCAGTATTAAATCCGGTAAAAAATTACCTGTTTGCAAATAGGTACGGATGCGGTAGGGGTGTACGCTGCCTTAAAGATTCTCCTATGCAGATGGGGATGCCACCAGCTATTTTCCATCCAAATTTGATGACTCTAGCTCCAAGTTTCTAAAAGGTGGAGAAAGGGGGGCTTTGGCGGAATGGGTGGATGGCATCAAAATTTTTATTGCCGATCTTTGTGGAATGTCAATTACTATCTTCATACCAAATTGGGTGACTCTAGCTCAAAGTATGTAAAAGGTTGTGACAGGAGGAAATGACAGAAATGTGGATACTACGCCCCAAATTACGCCCCACAGTCTTTTGAAACACAGAAAAGCATGCATCCTCCACAGCTTTTGAGCTGGAATCACCATGTTTGAAGGTTTGAAGGCAATATAGCTATTGGCATTCCCAAAAGATCTTAATTTCCTACAGTTTTTGAGCTATAGCCACCAAATTTGGTGCCAAGATAGGTGATGATGACTCCCTTAAAATACATCAAAAGTTTGGATGCCACGCCCACCAATACTGCCCAAGCCGTCCAAACGCTTCGTCAAAAACGGGAATGCGTGTATCTGCCAGAGTTGTGGAGCTAGAGCCACCAAATTTGGTAGGAATAGTGCTTGCAACGACCCCAAAAAATCTGCATCAAAGTTTTGGAGCCACGCCCACCCATTCCGCTCCTTCCCCCACCCTTTACAAATTTTGAGCTAGAGTCGCCCAATTTGGTATGAAGATAGCAATTGACATGCCACAAAGATCTGCATCAAAAATTAGAATGCCACACCCACCCATTCCGGCCCAGCCCCCCTTTGCCCACCTTTTACAAACTTTGAGCTAGAGTCACCAAAATTGCTATGAAGATAGCAATTGATATATCACAAAGATCTGCATCAAAAATTTCGATGCCACGCCCACCCATACCGCCACCAGCCCCTCTTTCCCACCTTTTACATACTTTCAGCTAGAGTCACCAAATTTGGAAGGAAGATAGCTGGTGGCATCCCCATCTGCATCGGAGAAACTTTAAGGGAGCGTACACCCCTGCCCCATCCGTACCCTTTTGCAAACAGTCATCTTTTTACCGGTTTTAATACTGGCAACGAGTATACCGCACTCGATTGCGACCGACTGCAACGTTTCCACTTGTTTTTTTCAGTTTTAAAGCTAGAGTTACTAAATTAAGTGGCAATATCAAACCCCTGGGCGTACCTGATCTTATACAGGTTACGAGTTTACCTCAGACAGTTGCGTCCGGCTTTTTATTTCTTAGTGTATAAATTAATAAAATAAATGTGGTAATCTTACCACAATGTAAACATCTTGAGTCATGTATGTATGTATGTTTACCGGATCATGTCCTACATTTCGCTACATGTCCTAAGTGTAATTCACTAACTGCCTAACTAACTTGTCAATTGACTTTTATTTATAATTATACTCGTTACCGAAGGTAAAGAGTATATTGGTTTTGTGCAATGTCCGTCCGTCTGTCCATCTGTATGTTCGCAACTTTTTTCCACACCCTTCAACTAGAGACATGAAACTTTCCAATTCTCTTATCTATGGGATAGTAAATTAAAGTGTCAAGAAGGGGGCTCTACGAAAACTGTTGGGCTGGCAAATCGATAAATTTCGATAACTCAAAGCCGATAAATCTACATATTTCGCACATCCTTACAGCTAGAACTACCAAATTTGGTAAGCAGAAAGCTACTAGCAACCCCCAAAAAACTGCATCATAAATTTGGAGCCACGCCCACCCATTCCGCCCCCAGCCCCCCGCATTTTAAAGTCAAAAAAGCCTATATTTCCTACAGTTTTTGAGCTATAGCCATCAAATTTGGTGCCAAGATAAGTGATGACAACCCCCGAAAACTGTCACGCCCACCAATACCGCCCTAGCCGCCCCCACCCGCCCCAAAGCTTCGTAAAAAAAAGGGAATGCGTGTATATTCCAAGTTTGGTAGGAAGATAGCTGGTAACGACCCCCAAAGAACTGCATCAAAGCTTTGGAGCCACGCCCACTCATTCCACCCCCCTCTCCCAACTTTTTACAAACTTTGAGTTAGAGTCACCAAATTTGATATGAGGATAGCAATTGACATCCCACATAGATCTGAATCAAAATTTTGGATGCCACGCCCACCCATACCGCCCCCAGCCTCTTTTCACCACTTTTTACTATTTTCGAGCTAGAGTCACCAAATTTGGTATGAAGATAGCAATTGACATCCCACATAGATCTGCAGCAAAAATTTGGATGCCACACCCACCCATACCGGCCCAGCCCTCATATCCCACTTATGCAAACTTAAAGCTAGAGTCACCAAATTTGGTATGAAGATAGCAATTGACATTCCCCAAAGATCTGCAGCAAAAATTTCGTACACCCTTGCCGCATCCGTACCCCTTTGCTATCAGGCCTCTTTTCACCGGTTTTAATACTGGTAACGAGTATATCGCAGTCGGTTGCGTCCGACTGCAACGTTTCCACTTGTTTTTCCTTTTAGAATGTGGGTCGCGTTTTACGTCGCACTTTATTGGCTGAAGGACTTGAGCTGAAGCAAGTAACGGTGCCAATCGGTGTATTGCTTGTAATCTTTGAATCCCGTCCCGATTCACTGCCTCAAGTTGCTGCTTTGGCAATGGCCTCTGCCAATGGCTTGCTGCTCAAAGGTGGCAAAGAAGCCGCGCACAGCAACAAAGCACTGATGGAGCTGGTCAAGGAGGCGCTTATCAGTGTGGGCGCCGAGCATGCTGTGTCCCTAGTGAGTGACTATGAGCGTCTTGTAATTAACAGCTTTTTTTAATATGCACAATGAATAGGTCTCCACCCGAGAGGAGATTAGCGATTTGCTGGCCATGGAAAATCACATTGATTTGATCATACCGCGTGGCTCCTCAGAGCTGGTGCGCAATATTCAAGAACAGTCCATTCATATACCCGTTCTAGGTCACGCTGAAGGCGTTTGTCATGTCTTCATTGACAAGGATGCCGATTTGAACAAGGCTTTGCGGATTGCGCGAGATTCCAAATGCGATTATCCAGCAGGTAGTGTACTATAAATTAAAAGTTTTATATTTCTCAATACAGGAATTAAATGCGGGTCTGCCCTATAAAATTTTGTATTATGTATGCTGCGAACATAGTAAATGGCACGTATTGCCTGCAAAAATTAAACGTATTCAGCTTACAAATTGAGAAAAATGCATTTCATAAAATTGCTAAATTGTTGTCTAGAAATTAGATATCAAGTAAATAAAAAGCTTGAATTCCTCTTTTGATAAAAACATTTTAGTTATAAATCTTTACTCACCAGAGCATAGTGCTCTCAAAAATTAATTGCATTTATGTTCGGCTCTCTGAATTTTTGGCACGTTTACCACACAGCCTGCAATGCAATGGAAACGCTACTCATACACGAGGATCTAATGAGTGGCGATGTTTTCAACAATGTCTGCAATATGCTGAAGCGTGAGGGGGTCAAAATATATGCGGGACCTCGTCTGAATCAGCAGCTAACATTCGGACCGCCTGCGGCCAAGAGTTTGAAGCACGAGTATGGGGCATTGGAGTGCTGCATTGAGGTTGTGCCCAGCCGGGAAGAGGCCATTAATCACATACATACGTACGGAAGCGGTCACACGGATGTCATTGTCACGGAAAATGGTACGAAAATTGAAAATTAATTTAAATTGCTTGCAATTGATGCAAAAATATTAGTCACCCAAGGGTTGGCGGCACTTGATGTTCGACATCCGATGGTGGGAGGGGGGGTAATCTCTCAATCTAATGACAATTGAATTAGCGGGTTATAAATTAGTTTAACGACAGCATTGGGTTACCCCTATAATGTTAAGAGAATTCCATTATTGGCAGCACAAGTTTCGCATTCGTGCGTTAAAAGTTAGCAAAAAACAAGTGGAAACGTTGCAGTCGGACGCAACCGACTGCGGTATACTCGATACCAGTATTAAAACCGGTAAAAAGAGGCCTCATTGCAAAGGGGTACGGATGCGGCAGGGGTTTACGCTGCCTTAAAGATTCTCCGATGCAGATGGGGATGCCACCGGCTATCTTCGTCGCAAATTTGGTGACTCTAGCTCAAAGTTTGTAAAATGTAGGGAAAGGGGGGCTGGGGCCTTATGGGTGGGCGTGGCATAAAAATTTTTAATGCAGATCTTTGTGGAATGTCAATTGCTATCTTCATACCAAATTTGGTGACTCTTGCTCAAAGTTTGCAAAATGTGGGGAAAGTGGGGGCTGGGGCGGTATGGGTGGGCGTGGCATCCAAATTTTTGATGCAGATCTATGTGGAATGTCAATTGCTATCTTCATACCAAATTTGGTGACTCTAGCTCAAAGTTTGTAAGTTTGTTGAGTAAGGGGGGCTGGAGGCGGTATGGGTGGGCGTGGCATCAAAATTTGTGATACAGATCTTTGTGGAATGTCAATTGCTATCTTCATACCAATATTGGTGACTCTAGCTCAAAGTTTGAAAAATGTTTGGAAAGGGGGGGCTGGGGCGGTATTGGTGGGCGTGGCATCCAAATCTTTGATGCAGATCTTTGTGGAATGTCAATTGCTATCTTCATACCAAATTTGGTGACTCTAGCTCAAAGTTTGTAAATAGTGTGGAAAGGGGGACTGGGGGCGGTATGGGTGGGTGTGGCGTCCAAATTTTTGCTGCAGATCTTTGTGGCATCTCAATTGCTATCTTTATGCGAAATTTGGTGACTCTAGCTCAAAGTTTGTAAATGGAGGGGAAAGTGGGGCGGAATGGGTGGGCTTGGCTTCAAAACTTTGATGCAGGTTTTTGGGGGTCGTTGCCAGCCATCTTCCTACCGAAATTGGAGGCTCTAGCTCAACTACTCTGGAAGATACACGCATTCCCGTTTTTGACAAAGCGTTGGAGCACGTGGGGCTGGCTAGGGCGGTATTGGTGGGCTTGGCATCCAATCTTTTGATGCAGTTTTTGGGGGGTTATCATCACCTATCTTGGCACCAAATTTGGTAGCTATAGCTCAAAAACTGTGGGAGATATATATACACGCCCACCCATTCCGCCCCCAGCCCCCCCCGCATTTTAAAGTCAAAAACGCCTATATCTCCCACAGTTTTTGAGCTAGAGCTACCAAATTTGGTGCCAAGATAGGTGATGATGACCCTCTAAAAACTGCATCAAAAGTTTGGATGCCACGCCCACCAATACTGCCCTAGCCGCCCCCATCCACCCCAACGCTTCGTCAAAAACGGGAATGCGTGTATCTTCCAGAGTTGTGGAGCTAGAGCCACCAAATTTGATAGCTGGCAACGACCCCCAAAAATTTGCATCAAAGTTTTGGAGCCACGCCCTCCATTTCGCCCCCCTTTCCCCACTTTTTACAATTTTCGAGCTAGAGTCACCAAATTTGGTATGAAGATAGCTATTGACATTTTACAAAGATCTGTATCAAAAATTTGGATGCCACGCCCACCCTTACCGCCCCCAGCCCCCCTTTCCCCACCTTTTATAAACTTCGAGCTAGAGTCACCAAATTTGGTATATAGATAGCAATTGACATTCCACAAAGATCTGCATCAAAAATTTGGATGCCACGCCCAGCCATACCGCCCCCAGCCCCCCTTTCCCCACCTTTTACAAATTTCGAGCTAGAGTCACCAAATTTGGTATGAAGATAGCAATTGACATTCCACAAAGATCTGCATCACAAATCTGGATGTCACGCCCACCCTTACCGGCCCCAGCCCCCCTTTCCCCACCTTTTACAAACTTCGAGCTAGAGTCACCAAATTTGGTATGAAGATAACAATTGACATTCCACAAAGATCTGCAACAAAAATTTGGATGCCACGCCCACCCAAACCGCCCCAAGCCCCCCTTTCCCCACCTTTTACAAACTTTGAGCTAGAGTCACCAAATTTGGTATGAAGATAGCAATTGACATTTCAGAAAGATCTGCAACAAAAATTTTGATGCCACAACTACCCATACCGCCCCAGCCCCCCCCCCTTTCCACACCTTTTACAAACTTTGAGCTAGAGTCACCAAATTTGGTATGAAGATAGCCGGTGGCATCCCCATCTGCATCGGAGAATCTTTAAGGCAGCGTAAACCCCTGCCGCATCCCTACCCCTTTGCATTCAGGCCTCGTTTTACCGGTTTTAATTCTGGTATCGAGTATGCCGCAGTCGGTTGCGTCCGACTGCAACGTTTCCACTTGTTTGACTTAAAAATGCGGGGGGGCTAGGGGCGGAATGGGAGGGCGTGGCTCCAAAATTTTTGATTCAGTTTTTTGGGGGTTGCTAGTAGCTATCTTCACCATGACGGACATTGCACAAACTCAATATACTCTTTACCTTCGGTATCGAGTATAAAAAATGGATTAGTCAATAATGCGACAAGCTCGATACTTTAAATTGAAATTTATTCAAAGTCATTATAATTTAATTTTCAAAGTCAAAAATTAGGTTAGTATATATTTATATAATCGATATTTGTATACTCGATACCAAAGGTATTATTCTTTTGAGCAATGTCTTTCATGATCTGTATGTTTTTCCGTCTGAATGAAAGCAACTTCGATACCCGTATAGCTTCAGACGTTTTTTATGGCCGGGGTAGATAAAATGTCAACATTGTGGTTCTAAGCCTATGGGGGTGCTGGGAAATCGATAAAAATCTTTAACTGATAACACATATATCCACATCTTTGCAGCTATAGTATGAAATTTGGTAAGGTGATAACTAATTGACTCCCCCAAAAAACTGCATCAAACATATTGATGCCACACCTACTCATAACGCCCACAACTCTCTTTCTTCTAAAAGCTGGATTGCGTCCATCTTCCACAGTTTTTGAGCTAGAGTACCAAATTTTGTGGCAAATATAGCTAGTGGCATCGCCGAAAGATCTGCATCAGACGATCTTTGAACGCAACGTACACCCTTGTCGCGTCCTTACCCCTTTGCAATCAGTTCTCTTCTTACCCGTTTTTACACAGATAAACTCTAACGCTGTAAGGATGTGGAGTATTAGTGGATTTTTCGGTTTTCAATATTTCATTTTCATTTTATTTAATCATTTGAGAAAAAATCATTTAATTCCGAATTCAGCACATTCTCGTGCCTGCATATTGCATTTTATATTCACTATTTTCTGTTTTCTGCTTGTTCCATTTGCTTTTTCGTGCAGATACTGCTGCAAAACATTTTCTCGGCAGCGTGGACAGCGCTTGTGTTTTCCATAATGCGAGCTCGCGTTTCGCGGACGGCTTCCGGTTTGGACTTGGCGCCGAGGTAGGCATCTCAACGGCACGGATCCATGCGCGTGGTCCCGTCGGTGTGGAGGGTTTGTTGACCAGCAAATGGATACTCAACGGTCAGGATCATGCGGCGGCGGACTTTGCCGAGGGCGGACAAAGAACGTGGCTGCATCAGTCTCTGCCCGTTGATTAGTTTAGGAGATCTGCTCCTTTTGTAAATACTTTGAATGTGTAGTTTGATTGTTGAAAAATAAATTGTGCTCTTGGCAATGAACTTATTGCACCTGCATCATCATCACTCCGAAAAGGTGCTTAACGGTGAGGGAGAGAGAGAAGCCAGTTGATGCTAAGTGATGACAGCTGCCAGCCGCCGCCACATAGGAGAAATTAATTTAAGTGGAAAATCATTGGAGCGGGCAACTTGTTTAATTAATAAAATATGTGTACAGCGATAGGGGGAAATATGGTCAAGTTCGTGTTTTGGTCGACAAAGTTTGTGTGCAAACTTTAGCTTGCGCCACGCCCACCCATTGCACGAAACACCCATCGCATGCTGAAACTGAAGCTTAAGCTGATGTAGACGCAGAAGCTCAGTGTTGACAGAAAAAAACTTAAATTAAAAATGCTTTGGGCAATCGCTGCCACTGATTTAAGCTGAAATATTTTATAAGAAATTTGAATTTGCTCACACAGCAACAAATACGCTTTGGAAAATATTTAATAAAGGGTGGTCCATTTAAAAATTGGAATTTAATTTTGCTATAAAAAAAAAACGGCTCGATATTTTTCAAAGGTTGAACATTTATTGGAAAGGTTTGTTCATGTCATTTATTTATGAAAAACAATGTCGGTCAAATGACCACCACGGCTAACTTGGCAGTAGCCCATTCGATTAACCCAATTTTTGAGAACATTTTCAAGCGCCATGTTCATATCAAGTGGCAGATATATGATTGGGTTGCACGAAAAGATTCCTATTAAAGTGTTTGGGCAAGTTGACTCAAATCATAAATAAACAATTAGGGTGTTCAACAGCTCGTTTCAAACTTGAAACGTCCCGCAAAAACAACATACATAAAAAATTTCTTGAAACGTTGAAACACCCCAGCCTATGCATACAAAAAGTTTTACAAGTTTCAACAAAGTAAAGATGGGAAGAGCACGATATTTGATATCGATGTTCAGTACTTTTCAGTATATTTGGTGTATTTTTGGGCAAAAAACACATATGATTGATGGCCGCTTAAAACAAAAGTAATACATCATATTATACAAAAATTGCCATTTCGTGTCTGCCGCCACGCAGCTAACACCACTATCTTTTCGAGCCTAATTTAAACAACGAGGTCTTCTCACCTTCAATATCCTCTATTTCCCTAATAACTTGCTTTGCTAAAGCATCGCATACCATATCTTTATCTCTTTTATATGACATTTTTTATATGTAAAACAATGTAAACAAACAACAGCTGACTGCACAAACATGAAACGCATTGACACCCAAAATGCCGTTCACGAGCTAAGCGTTTCAAGCTTGAAACATGAAACGTTGAAACGGAGCTGTTGAACACCCTAAATAGCAACAAAAGTTTGGATAGATGTTTTTATACCCTGAACCCATAAAAGGGTATTCTTGATCAGCATCAACAGCCGAGTCGATATAGCCATGTCCGTCTGTCCGTCTGTCTGGCCGTCTGTCCGTCTGTGCGTTTGACCGTCTGTCCGTCTGTAAGAACGCGTCGATCTCAGAGACTACAAGAGCTAGAGACTTCAGATTTTGAATACAAGTTCTCCTATACCATAAGCAGAACAAGTTTGCTTCAAATTATCGATAACTATTCTGGTTTTCGATATACACATAGCATCGATTACAAAAATATCGAATTTGGAAAATGTAAAAATGGGGGCTGAAACAATGGTTAACGATAGAACTTTTCTGAAAATTTCGTTCAAATCGGTTAAGAAACACCGGAGATATCGAATTTAATCGATTGAAGTTAAGTCAGTATACCAAAGTCTTATATAAATTTAATATATTTATTACAACTGGGTTCAGGGTATCTTCTAGTCGGGCTCTCCCGACTAGAGCCTTCTTAGTTGTTTGTTATACAAAATGAAATTAGAAGCAATCTTACACAAGTCAGTTATCTTTAAATCATTTCTTACAGTTTTTATGCTCTGCTACCGATGGTAAAAAGTATATAAGTTTTGGGCATTGTCCGTCGTGGTTTCTTTCCATTTGTCCGTCTGTAACTATTAACTTGAAATTTTGCAAAAATATATTTGACTACGGGCAGGACAAATACAGTGTCATAATTTTCGCATATTAGTTGACAGTTTCGAAACAATTTAACCAAGTAAGTTAAGCTATTCGGTATCCTTTAAGGCGACCCAGAATCTGACTAGCTTCTAAACATTCCACACATAACGAAAGCAGCGTTAACCGTGGAAATTTCAACTGCTTAACTTACAGACAATTATACCGCATAGATGGAGCAACTGCCTGTAGCACTAGTCACGTAGTTTGCTTGAGAAAGTTTTGGCCACAAAGTTGAACTGGGTACGAATAGTAAAGTACTTAGTTGTGATATACATGTATTCAAGGCATACAATTTTGAATAAGCAGAACTTTGGGTTGATACTGCAGTTGGACAATTAAATGGAGCTGCATGCTTGCAACATAGCTCACTGCCAGATAATGCTTAATTTTGCGCTACACTTAATTAATATAATATAGAGCGCACAGATAAATCTCGTCGTTAATACATTGTTTAGATCCGGCGATATGCGTATGCACTGACAACCGAGAAATTGTCAAAAAATTCACTCATGCCTCAATCTGAGCATGTACACAAAAGCACACTCAGTGCTGTCTTGGCTCTTTCAGTCCCCCAAATGCATGCACAGACATGCTATTTGATTTAAACTCAATGAAATATATACACACACTGTCAGATTGTTCTACATTATTGTATACTCTGATAGCAAAAAAGAAGGGTATATTGTTTGTGTGCAATGTCCGTCATGTGTGTCCGTCTGATTGTCTGACCGTTTCTCCATCTGCATGTACGCATTTTTTTTCGAAAACCTGTAAGGCTAGAGACTCATAACTTTGCATTTTATTTTTCTGTGAGCGGGACAGTCAAAGTATTAAGATTGGGTTGCCTCGACTTCTGAGGGGCTGGGAAATCGATAAATCCACATTTTTCTCACATTATAACAGCTAAAGATACCAAAATAGCTGAAAAGATAGCTACTGAAACTCCCCCATAATGCTGCATCAAAAGTTTGGGTGCCATCTGTTCCCCAGCCTGCTTTCGCCTTGTAAAATCGTTTCTCCTATGTTTTTCATAGATTTGACGGACGTTACGTTATTGGCAGTAATTTCCGCCAAAGATCTGCATCAAACTATTTTTGAGCCCAGTCTTGCTGCCCGTTCTTCCCCTTTAAAAGTAGACTCCTTACCACCCGTTTTTTTTATCAGAGTTTTCCGCAGTCGGTTGCGTCCGACTGCAACAATTCTCTTGTTATTATTTTGCTTTCTATTTTGTTTAGATTTCTATTTAATTTTTTTTGCATTCTGTTTTTTCTTTTGCGATTTTGTGGCTATGGGCATCTTGGTCCGCACCATCTTTGGGCCGAGTGAGCGAAATGAGTGAGCAGGCACTCAAAACATTTTGTCACATCATTGATACAACACATTCAACATAGTTGATGTGTGTACAGACATATATACATATATGCAACGGAAATTCTGACTAGAAGAGGACAAGAATTTAGTACACTGCATTGTTCAGTAGTTCGCATTTATTTATATAAAAACTTAAAAATATGTCTTCAACGGATGCCTATACAAGTCCTGCCACAGATTTGCCCTCATACAACTCAAAGCATCGCTGTTGCCAAATGCAACAGGCGTAATTTAGTGTATATAAAATGATACAAGTCGATAAATGCTTTGTTAATACTTTGAATGCTCTACCGTAATGTATTGAATAATTTTATGATCAAATTACATAAATATTATTTGGCTTTTTTGAATATTCTTAATATGCATTTCATACAGTTAATTTTGAGGAAAATTAATTGCACAGGTGCATGAACAAGATTGTGCTAAAGATGGGAAAAAAACATTACAAATAAAAAGAACTCATAAACTCACAAATTTTACCATCTTCAAAAACATGAGACAGAAATTTGTTTTTGTAATGAATATAGTGTAAAATTTAAAATTTATGCACAACGCTCAACTTCAATAGATAGTCACCATGCGCTAAATGCCCCTAAAAATTTGTGTTGTGGTGTATTCCTTTCCCTCCCCGTTGCGTTATGCTTTCGGCGCTCGAGGCACTAACAGAATTCATCAACATTTTACTATGGTGAAAAAGATCCATTGTTTGAGATGACGGGCAGAACTTATTTAAATGCAGATTTCGGCCATAGAGCGAATCACTCTGATTGCTGTCGCTGTGGTTTAAAGACGTCGTGAGTTGCGCATCACTTGGTAGACTATCGACAAAGGATATAAAATTCGTAGCGTTTTCTTCTTTTTGAGTGAAGCCCTTAATCTCAAGAATCCTAAGCCAAAATGTGTGACGAAGAAGCATCAGCTTTAGTTGTGGACAATGGATCCGGCATGTGCAAGGCTGGATTTGCTGGTGATGATGCTCCACGTGCTGTCTTCCCATCGATTGTTGGTCGTCCTCGTCATCAGGGCGTGATGGTTGGCATGGGTCAGAAGGATTGCTATGTAGGCGACGAGGCGCAGAGCAAGCGTGGTATTCTATCCCTGAAGTATCCCATCGAGCATGGCATCATTACTAACTGGGATGACATGGAGAAGGTCTGGCATCATACCTTCTACAATGAGCTGCGTGTGGCACCAGAGGAGCATCCCGTCTTGCTTACTGAGGCCCCCCTCAATCCAAAGGCCAATCGCGAAAAGATGACACAGATCATGTTCGAGACCTTCAACTCACCAGCCATGTATGTGGCCATTCAAGCCGTTTTATCGCTTTACGCTTCCGGCCGTACCACTGGTATTGTACTTGACTCTGGCGATGGTGTTTCCCACACTGTTCCCATTTATGAAGGTTATGCCCTGCCACATGCCATCCTTCGTTTGGATTTGGCTGGTCGCGATCTGACCGACTATCTGATGAAGATCCTCACCGAGCGTGGCTACTCCTTCACCACAACTGCCGAGCGTGAAATCGTACGCGATATCAAAGAGAAGCTGTGCTATGTTGCCCTGGACTTTGAGCAGGAAATGGCCACAGCTGCCGCATCCACTTCGCTCGAGAAGTCGTATGAGCTGCCCGATGGACAGGTTATAACCATTGGCAACGAGCGCTTCCGCACCCCCGAGGCTCTGTTCCAGCCTTCATTCTTGGGCATGGAGTCGTGTGGCATTCATGAAACTGTCTATCAGTCCATAATGAAGTGCGACGTGGATATCCGCAAGGACTTGTATGCCAACAATGTCCTGTCCGGTGGTACCACCATGTACCCTGGTAAGTTTAAATAAGCTTTTTAAACGCAGCGTGTTTATTTAAGTTTTAATCAAATTAAATTTTATAGCTTTTTATTTACTTAAAAGATTTGTAATGCTTTTGTTTTTTTAAGTTGAAAGAAACATTTTCTCTTATCTAACGAATTTATTTTTCAAATGTCAATAACCACAAATGTCAATCCTGAATTCCAAACTCAAAATGCTTAATTTCTTATGTAAATTATGGTTTTGCAGGTATTGCTGATCGTATGCAAAAAGAAATTACCGCTCTTGCACCATCGACGATTAAGATCAAGATTATTGCACCACCTGAACGTAAATACTCTGTATGGATCGGTGGTTCTATTCTGGCCTCGCTGTCCACCTTCCAGCAGATGTGGATCTCCAAGCAGGAGTACGACGAATCCGGGCCTGGCATTGTGCATCGCAAGTGCTTCTAAGCATTTGATGTACAACGTCAACGTCACCCACAACATAACTGCAACAAACAACAACAACGACAACAGGAACACGACACGATCATCAACAACGAAAATAACAAGTGACGTTTATATATAGCCTATAAGAGAAAATCTTGTATGCATATTTTATATTTGACATTGGGTATATGTTTAGCTATGGCCAGGCTAGCTGCATCTGGGCGCCAACCAAGCGCTCCACCCATGTAAAAGTATCTTTAAAATTACATTTTGTTGAAGAAGATTAAGAGGAAGAGGTTGAAATTGAAGCATATAGAACTATATCGAGTAGGCAGGGCATCTTTTATATTTCTTTTCGATTTTAAATTGATTTGATTCTAAGAGTTACAAGGAGCTGACCAAAAATAATAAAAGACAATCGGATGTACAATAAAACTATATGTGTGTGTATTAATGTGTCTTAAGAATCATCTAAACATTTAATTGTCATTTAACATTAAGATGCATGTTCATGTGCTGCAAAAATTTTTTAAATACGCCAACCAAAGGAATCTCTTAGCCTAAACGTCAATCAGCAAGTTCAAAAACTTTCCTATCTTTATCTGTATCTGTTTTTCTGTATTTGCAGCTAAGGTAAACAAGTTTTACGCATTTTTTATACCCTGAACCCATAAAATGGGTAAAAAGGGTATAATGGTTTTGTGCAAAACTATGTAACAGGCAGAAGGAAGCATCTCCGACCCCATAAAGTATATATATTCTTGATCAGCATCAACAGCCGAGTCGATATAGCCATGTCCGTCTGTCCGTCTGTCTGTCCGTCTGACCTGTCCGTCTGTTCGTCTTTATGAACGCGTCGATCTCAAAGACTACAAGAGCTAGAGAATTCAGATTTTGTATATAATTTTTCCAACACCATGAGCAGAACAAGTTTGCTTCAAATTATCGATAACTATTCTGGATTCCGATATACACATGGAATCGATAACAAAAAAATATCGAATTTGGAAAATGTAAAAATGAGGGTTGAAATAATGGGTAACGATAGATCTTTTCTGAAAATTTCGCCCAAATCGGTTAGGAAACACCGGAGATATCGAATTTAATCGATTGAAGTTAAGTCAGTATACCAAAGTCTTATATAAATTTAATATATTTATTACAACTGGGTTCAGGGTATCTTCTAGTCGGACTCTCCCAACAAGAGCCTTCTTACTTGTTTATTTTTTAAAGTAACAAATATATATTATATCTAAGAAAAAACTTAGTCAAATATTTGGTTTGATACCCGTTATATTGCATGGTATCACCTAGGCATCTTGGCATTTTGAAAAAAAACAAGTGGAAACGTTGCAGTCGGACGCAACCGACTGCGGTATACTCGAAACCAGTATTAAAACCGGTAAAAAGAGGTCTGATTGCAAAGGGGTACGGATGCGGCAGGGGTGTACGCTGCCCTAAAGATTCTCCGATGCAGATGGGGACGCCACCAGCTATCTTCCTTCCAAATTTGGTGACTCTAGCTCAAAGTTTGTAATATGTGGGGAAAGGGGCGGCTGGGGGCGGTATGGGTGGGTGTGGCATCCAAATTTTTGCTGCAGATCTTTGTGGAATGTCAATATCTATCTACATTCCAAATTGGGTGACTCTAGCTCAAAGCTTGTAAAAGGTTTGGAAAGGGGTGGCAGGGGGCAGATTAGGTGGGCGTGGCATCCAGATTTTTGATGCAAATCTTCTTGTCAATTGCTATCTTCATACCAAATTTGGTGACTCTAGCTCGAAGTTTGTAAATGATGGGAAAGGGGGGCGGAATGGGTGGGCGTTGTTCCAAAACTTTGATGCAGATTTTTCGGGGTCGTTGCCAGCTATCTTCCTACCAAATTTGGTGGCTCCAGCTCCACAACTCTGGAAGATACACGCATTCCCGTTTTTGACAAAGCGTTGGAGCGGATGGGGCGGCTAGGGTAGTATTGGTGGGCGTCGCATCCAAACTTGTTATGCTTTTTTGGGGGGTCATCACCACCTATCTTGGCACCAAATTTGGTTGCTATAGCTCAAAAACTGTGGGAGATATAGGCTTTTTTGACTTTAAAATGCGGTGGGGCTGGGGGCGGAATGGGGAGCGTGGCTCCAAAATGTTTGATGCAGTTTTTTGGGGGTTGCTAGTAGCTATCTTCTCACCAAATTTGGTAGTTCTAGCTGTAAGGAAGTGCGAAATATGTGTACTTATCGTTTTTGAGTTATCGAATTTATCGATTTGCCAGCCCCCCAGTTATCGTAGAGCACCCATCTTAACATTTAATTTACTTTCCCATAGATAAAGAGAATTGGAAAGTTTCAAGTCTCTAGCTTAAAGGGTGTGGAAAAAAGTTGTGAACATACAGACGGACAGACGGACGGACGGACGGACATTGCACAAACTCAATATACTCTTGACCTTCGGTTACGAGTATAAAAACCAAAAATTAATGTGATCCACTGTACAAAGATTAGTAAAGTAAGTTGCATATGAAAGCAAGAATTAATGCTCGAATTGACAATATCGAGCTGCTGAAAAGAGCAAGAACCAAGGAAAAGCTTAGTTTGTCGACGTAACAATTTCCAATGCAACAGCCAGCTTCAGTCGTGGACAAATTCTGATGCGGGCAGCTCACTTACATACAAACACCACGAACTGTGCCTGCCGGACATACTATACACGGCCTACATATATGCGGCGGCAACGCCTGCTTTAAGGCTTATGGCTTGAATGAAGAGATTATCGCATCTTTGTCAATGTTGGCGCAGCCAGTGAAGTGTAAAGAGCCACGGCAAACAACAAGCAAACAAAACCCAGGAGGGCTGCACAACTCGGCCATCTCATCCGTCTGCTCACCGACCACAGCTGCTAGTGGCTTATCTATAAAGGTATAAGCCAAAGTTTTCCACACAGATATGTATGTCCGTGCCTTCATAAACTTTATGGCAAGACCGCCCCAGCGATAAGCCTGAAACTCCCTGAAACGATTTCTCCGAACCGTATCCATAGTAACGCAAAAGCTTTTGCAATCGCACGGGTTAAGCACGTGTAAGATGTTTATTGATCCGTCTTAGAAAACAAAAGATTCTTTACGAACATAAATAATAAGTACTTATATTTTGTTTTCATATATAATTTATTTTAGATTAGGATAAAGTTTATTTTTGAATTATATTTTATTCAATTTAAATGCACTTTTTATGGATTTCTCTTACTTTTTCATAAATGGTCAAATTATATATGTATACTAGGGGGTCCCCCCCTGCTCACTTCGCTCGCCAACCCCCCTCGCGCTGCGCGCTCGATTTTCGAATGCAAGCAATTATAACGTTTGAAAATAACCGTGTGTTGAAGCCCTTGTGTATTCACTTGCACATCTGATGAAATCCTACATTTCCGTTTATACGACATAGTAAGTGCCCCGCTTACTTCGCTGCGCAGATAGTTTATTATATTTTAGCAATAAAAGATAGATGTAAAATAAATAAATTAGAAAATATTTAACAACAAATTAAAGCAAAGTATTTAATATTCTCTTTTCCACGCCACCATTGAGGTAGAGAATCAGGTGCGTAATTTTTTATTGTGGTTTCCCCAGTAGGCCTTATCCACTTGTTGAATTTAATTTGCAATTATTAACAACTGTTAAGAGCTTCTTGATAAACGACATTGGTTGTTTTTCCGTCAGGTGCTAATACAACTAAACTTTTTGGTGAACTGACTCTTGAGCAGGCTACATAAAATTGGCCATGAGAGAAGCAATCGTGTCTTAAATCTAGTCCGGCTAATTTGAGAGTTTGTCCCTGTGATTTATTGATTGTTAGGGCAAAGCAAACTTTTAAAGGAAATTGCAATCTTTTAAATTGAAATGGCAATTCAGAGTCAGACGGTATTAATGGAATTCTCGGTATAAAAACCGTTTCCCCTATACCACTGCCAGTAAAGACCATTGCTTCGACAACATTCTTATGAAGGGCTTTAACTTGCAATCTTGTACCATTGCACAGTTTTGGCGGCTTCAAGTTGCGAATCAACATTACAGGTGAACCAATCTTTAAAGTTAATTTATGTTGAGGCAGGCCAGCCGGATTTAATGAATTAAGAAACTCGACGGGGTAATGAACTGCATCTTCGACTTCAGTCACAGAATCAATAGAGTTATATGTCATTTCGTCACTTTGAAATGATTTTAATAAAAACTCGTTTATTTCCAATGCATTGTCATTTCTCGCAGTCAAAATAGCACGTTCTGAAAACCATTCGAGTGATTTTTCAGAGATATTTGTAATATCCGGAAATGTTTTTAGAGTTAGCTCTTCAATACTTTTCACAACATGACACAAAGTTGATGGTAAAGTTATTTTGCCATCATGAGTTGGAAATAATCCATTTCCTATTTGAAGAAGCATTTCTGCAAATTCATTGCATTTATTTCATCTGCTCTTGTTCCTCTGGGGATCACTGGAAGAGTTTGTCGAAAATCACCAGCTAAGAGAACAGTTATGCCACCCATTAGGTATTCACTATCTCGAATGTCTTTCAAAGATCGATCTACAGCTTCAAAAGCACCTTTATGGGCCATAGTACACTCATCCCAAACAATAAGCTTGCAATCTTTGAGCACAGCAGCCATATTAGATTGCTTTGAAATTGAGCAATGTGGTGTTTCTAAATGAAACAAATTAAATGGAATCTTTAGAGTAGAATGCGCTGTGCGACCACCATTTAGTAAAGTGGCTGCGATACCGGAAGAAGCTACGGCCAATGCAATGTTTTTACTTTGCCGTACCTTTGCCAATAATAAATTTAAAAGAAACATTTTACCTGTTCCACCAGGTGCATCTAAAAAATAGATTTCTCCTTTTTCTGCTTCAACGCTATGCAGTAACTTTTCGTATACTTGTTTTTGCTCAGCAGTAAGGAGTAGCTCATTATTAACAACAAAATTATCGCAATTTTCATAATTTGTTTCTCTATGATATTCATTATTTTGAACAATTTCCTCGGATCTGATTGGTAGTGGAAGTCCATAGTTAGTCAAGTTTTGACCACCAATAGACAGTACTATATCTTCAATGTACAAAAGACATTTATTAAATACATTATTCAGAATACTTTGATCATTATTTCTGTCTTGTGAAATATGAAAGACTCTTAAAATATCTTCTGAGAAACTCTCTTTATAAATATTCCAAAGTTTAAGAGCATCCGAAATTTGACAAAATACTAACATTATTCCAAAAAGTTCCCTCAGTTTTGTAGGATTTTGACATATGACAGCTTCGGCTATAGTTGAATCCCAGTGCTTATCATCTTCTAGTAATCCTAGAGCTTTACACGCCAATTGAAATGATGCGTATGCTATACCATTAACGGTTTTTAAATTTGAAAATGAAGTTGGCCCTCTTAAAAAATGTAGTAAAAGTCTTAAATAAAAACATTCTGTATTATTGGGATGAATAGTGTAAACTCTTCCCAAAGCTGAATCTCTTTTAAGTCCAGGAAAATTTGGCACACCATGCCCTCGTTTTCTTCTTTGAAATTCTTTATTGTTCCATGTAAAATACGATGGAACTTCACAATATAGAAGCGTTCTTGCAAACTCATCACGTGTGCATAGCTCAAAGAAGGCTAGCAAAGTGGTTTTGGGTGTAGTGCTTAATCTGTCAAGTAATTGTTGCGGATTATTGGGGTTAAAATATATTCGTTGACCATTTTCTAAATGAACAGCTTAGTGTGTAATAGCCGGAAAACGTTCATGTATGGGAAATGCAAAGATTCTCCATACCGCTTCTGAGCTACTTATATAACGGCCACTTTCGTACATATTAATTTCATTACGTTGCTCTTCAAGAGTAAATGATGCTTGATCACTGCCCTTGTTAACATATTTACAAATGTATTTAATAGACTTTACAGAACTACAATACTCAACATTTATGTGAGCTTCAAATGTTCTCAAAAGTACACAGTTGTAAGGCACAACCCAACGATTATCTATGCAATTACCATTTATATTAATTGCATTACCTCCATCTTCTATCGCTCTTCTACGATATAGAGGGTAACTATCTTTTCCAGTCACAGTTTCTTTAAGTAGTTGTCGAGGAAACCTTTTGGTACACTTTCCATTTTTCATGCATGGCGATTTATTATTAAATGCACCGCAAGGACCATGAATCATATTTGACTTAACAATGTTAAATAACAAAGGATCCTCATCTGCGTTTGGTATTTCGGCACAGATAATCTTATCGATTTTATCTGGTCTTGTTTTATTTTCTAACCAAAGTAAAATATGAATATGTGGTAAGCCCCGCTTTTGCCATTCCACAGAGTACATGAAACATTGCACGCTTCCAAACAAAGAACCTTTTATCAATAGTGACATTAAAGCTTTAACTTTTAAATGAAAAACTCGAGCTATAATATCGTGACGATAATGTGGCTTTTGACCCGGTATCAAAACACTTTTGATGTCATTCCATTGTGGATTGCAGGTGAATGTTATGAAAAGATCTGGTCGCCCATAATGGCGAACATATGTCATAGCATCTTCAGTCTTTTCATGCATATATCGTGCAGAGCTTGTAAAAGAAGATGGTAAAATTACCATCTGACCAAGTTGAGCTGCTTCAACATCTTGTTGGCCTATTGCATCTTGTAGATGTATATAGCTATCTGCTCTGAGTTTCGCTTGATTGTAGCGAATATAATTTAACCTTTCTGTTTCAATTTTAGCATACATATCAACCAAAAATTGACTATAAAGGGAACGACAATAAATTAAATGATTTATCTCGGATTGACGAATCATTATTTTATAGCTGTAAAAGCTTAACGCAGATATCATTTTTTTTGGATCTTCCCTTTTTAATAATGGATTCCATTGTGGTATATCCACTGAATAGCCATCTTCGCCATAAGGAAATAGCAAAGGGTACTGTAAGGCATCGTATGATCGATGCACCTCACTAATGCGATGTAATTTATTATTATGGCTTTCAATAATAATATCGCGCTTTTCAAATTGCTGACCAACAATAACTAAAGCTACTTCGCTTAATAGAGGTGCATTGTAAAGCCCTTTGTGTGCACCAGCGGGTGTTCGATCAGCATGTATAACCAATTTATAATCTTTAGTACTTATTGGTATTTTACTGAGAGCCATTTTTAGATCTTTTACATAACGATTATGATGATGAAATATTTATTGAAGATCCTTTACTACGCTACAATCAACATTTGAAATATTTTTGCAACGTAGTTGAGCTTCCTTTTCATCATCACCAACAAAATAAATTTGAAGAAACTGCATTTCTTCATTTGGCAAAGGTCGGACACTACCAATTAAGTGATACACTTGTCCTTGGACTTTAAAGGTTGACCAACTTTCATTTATAATTTTTGTACTACCAAAAGAAGTCATTTGAAAGCAGCTGTTATACTTTCTTATACGATCAATTAAATGATCATGCTTGGGATGTCCACCAATTATTAAGCTCTTAAGTGGATCAGGCAAACTTTCATTTTGTGAAAGCTTAACTTTTCCTGCCTTGCAACAGATACCCAGAGGCTCATTTTTCCATTTTAAAGCATCACAATGTTTGCATATCAAATTCATACTACCAAGTTGAGTAATTTTATCTGACTTATAAGCTATTTCAAAATCATAGTTTAGGCCAGACATGGCTTTAACACTCCATGCACGCAAACGCCTTTCTTGACGTGCATTAGGATTATTAGCCTGATGTCGTCTCACTGCATCTCTATTAGCTTGAGGATTATCAGCCTGATGTCTTCTCTTTGCAGCTTTATGAGCTTCTGGATTATTAACCTGATATCTTTTTGATGCTTTTATGTGCTTACCCTTATTTTTTTCAAGATATTTTTCAACTATATGTTTTCGTACCGTTTGTGTTGTTTTGTCGGTGAACCGACTACGTCTTTTAACGGGATTTTTAACATTTTCAGTTATACATTCACTTGACGTATCGGTATCTTGAGTTAATACTTCCTCTAAAGGAATATAAACATCAAAATGTCCATTCATTAATTCGCCGGTAAAACGCTATTTTTTCACAGGATGCATATCATTTCCTAATGATAGATATCAGTTTCCATTTAGAAAAACTTGAAAATTTACAGCATAAATTTCTGCTGCTGCTTGAAGCTCACATGCAGTACCATAAGTATATGAATTTGACATAGTGCACTCATATTGTTCAGAAGAGCTATAACACTCTCCATTTAAGTTTATGCTGAAGCAAGCAAAAATTTCCCAGTTGGTTACAACATGTTCAACAATATTTTGGCGTATGGTGCCATGGAAGCCTTGCCTACCAAATAAAAGGTAGGAAATAGATCTAAAAAGACAGGCTCCATCACCAATTCAATAGACATATTTTAATTTGGCTGAGAGTCAATTGACTTCACTGTAAAACGATTGTTACAACGTTACAGTGTCTATACGTAAGTATAGAATTCAATAAAATTGAATATACCAACTTATATTATTTTAATAGAATATTCAGACTGCTTAGTTTTATTTGATTTTTAAATGCACTAAAGCAGCGTCTATATAACTATTATATAATATGCAAAATAGAAGACAACTATATATAATGTTGCTTCAATTATTAAGTCTAAAATCGACTTATTAATTTTGTTTAAAAAAAAAAAAACAACAAAACAAATTAACAACTTAATTTAAAGTAAGTATTATAAATAAATAAATACTTCAAAATAAGTCAAAAATTGACTTCACTGTACAACGTTACAGCGTCTATACAAAATATAGAATTCAATAAAGTTGAATATACCAACTTATATTATTTTAATAGAATATTCAGACTGCTTAGTTTAATTTGATTTTTAAATGCACTAAAGCAGCGTCTATATAACTATTATATAATATGCAAAATAGAAGACAACTATATATAATGTTGCTTCAATTATTAAGTCTAAAATCGACTTATTAATTTTGTTTAAAAAAAAAAAAAACAACAAAACAAATTAACAACTTAATTTAAAGTAAGTATGTATTATAAATAAATAAATACTTCAAAATAAGTCAAAAATTGACTTCACTGAACAACGTTACAGCGTCTATACAAAGTATAGAGTTCAATAAAATTGAATATGCCAACTTATATTATTTTAATAGAATATTCAGACTGCTTAGTTTTATATGATTTTTAAATGCACTTAAGCAGCGTCTATGTAACTATTATATAATATGCAAAATAGAAGTCAACTATATATAATGTTGCTTCAATTATTACATCTAAAATAGACTTATTTTTCTTGTGTTTAAAAAACCACAAAAGAAATTAAAATACGTTGATCGTTAATGTTTTAAATTAAATATTTTTTATAACTTATCATTAAAATACGTATGTTATATGAATTGTATATAAATAATACGTAAATCAGAAAAATAAATAACTCACTGATCCAAAAAGTAACTTTCGATGTTATCCTTTAATACAAACTATATTTAAAAATGAACTGAAACGAAACGTAACTTTCTATCTTCAAAATAAATATAAACTAAAATGCATAACCAATTCCCTAACCATTGTATGTAAAAACATAAAGTGGGAAAGAGTATTACAGTTATTCCTCTACACAACACACACCGAGATCTTACATACAACGCTTGTACTTAAGAGCTAGGTGTAGGTGGTACAAATTAGGCAATGTCATTCCCTTAAATGCAAACTCTTAGTTATGCTTAACTTAGCTTAGAGAGTGCGGAGGAGGAAGGGATATTAGGATTTATGTTTGACATGCAGAGCGTGCGCACAAAGAGCATTTAAAAACAAACAGCTGATAGAGAAATGACGAAATAACGGAGTCGCGAATTTTTTTTTTCGCAAAGTGTGCGAAGTGCGAGACAAAGATTAGTTGTACCGCACTTTGCATTGCATTCGCTTGCTGCCGTTTATGATGCTTTTGCTCCTGCTGTTGCTGCGGCTGCTTAGTAAAAAAGGGTGGTATAGACTTAATTGACTTATTAATTAATAAATGCAATATATAAAAATGTATTATTCATAATACATATTACCTTTCTTATTGGCATTAAATAATTGATAAAAACAATCTGTATAAAAATAAAATTATTTTGTTAATTAAATACCGAAAACAAATTGTTAGCAATGGCTGTTTATGAAATTTTAAAACAATGGGTATTAAAATTTTGTGCTTTGTATTTCGAAGCAAGTGTTTAGCTTGTATTTTCTTTGCATTTGCCTATTCTCGATGTGTACACAGAACGCTATTGCTTGGCGAATGACCATTTGATCTACAGACCAGAGGGTATATTGCTTTTGTGCAAATGTATGTAACAGGTAGATGGAAGTATTTCTGACCCAATTATATGTATGTATATATTATATGTATATGCGGGAAGTTCAGTCAATCAATTTTGTAAGATTTTATTTGCAATGCATGCTACTGCTGCTGATGTAGATTACATTTTCTTAAGTTTCTATTTGTTAGTGTGTTTGTTTTTGCACGGTATATATTTGGTGAACATTTTTTTGCTTTCTTTTAGCTTGCTTCAGAAGTCAACAATGTATGCATGCATTTACAATGTATGCGCGCGCTCTGCAAGTCTAACAAAGAGCGTAGTAACGCTACCTTCTTCGCACGCACTGAATTAACGCAAAACATATCTAAGAGGCTGCAGCTAAGTGAATTGCATATTGCCTTTAGCTTTAATTTAGTGTGTGCGGAGGAGTTAGGGTTATTAAACTTTATGATTGACATGCAAAGCGCGCACATAAAATAGAGAGTGAACGTAAATGAGCAACATCAAAGGAACATGATCGGAGCGAGATTTGTAATTACCTGATTATCTTAAGAGCAACACGCGCACTTATGTCAACGCCCTATGCTTGTTCGCAATTGCATATCAATAACATATTAATAATGTTAGTTAGTTTTGTCTAAGTTATATAAGCAGCAAGTAGGCAAATCCACCCCCATAAAATATTCTGGTGTGGGTAATTTTTCTAGACGCACCAAGTTTTGTTTTGTTGTTTTTGTTTTTTTAAATCAATCACACAAACAAACAGTAGCAGTGCGGGCCCAACAACAACAACAACAACAACAATCGCTTCTTGCAAGTGTACGAACCTTTTTTTATGACACTTTGCTTGCGGGACTCAAAGGCGTCATTGCCCATTGTTTTGTTTTTGTATTCTCGCTCGCGATCGAGCTCTCAGCTTGTGGGACAATCAGGCGACAGTAGTGGAATGGGTAATTGTTGTAATTATTTTATTATCTTAAGAGCAACACGCGCACTTATGTGAACGCCCTATGCTTGTTCGAAATTGCATATCAATAACATATTAATAATGTTAGTTAGTTTTGTCTAAGTTATATAAGCAGCAAGTAGGCAAATCCACCCCCATAAAATATTCTGGTGTGGGTAATTTTTTTAGACGCACCAAGTTTTGTTTTGTTGTTTGTTGTTTTTTTAAATCAATCACACCAACAAAAAGTAGCAGTGCGGGCCCAACAACAACAACAACAAACGCTTCTTGCAAGTGTACGAACCTTTTTTTTATGACACTTTGCTTGCGGGACTCAAAGGCGTCATTGCCCATTGTTTTGTTTTTGTATTCTCGCTCGCGATCGAGCTCTCAGCTTGTCCGACAATCTGGCGACAGTAATGGAATGGGTAATTGTTGCAATTGTAATTTGATTTTTAAAATGGGTAAAAAGTGCTCCAAATCGTATGGGAGGTACTTGAAGGAGTTGTCCAAATAAAAATTCCCTTCTTAGTGCTCTTTTTCAACCTGCATAAAATATTGTGTGAAAATTTCAGCCTTGTAGCTCTTTTCGTTTAGGCTGTGGCAATGTCAACAATCACTTAGGACAAACTCTTTTATATACATATATAGATATACATTCCTTTAAAATTACGTATATATATAAGTTCATTTAAAATACGTATTTTATGATAAGTTATAATAAAATTTAATTGCTATTATTTAAATATTTAAATAACGATCAACGTATTTTAATTTCTTTTGTTGTTTTTTAAACACAAGAAAATTAAGTCGATTTTCGACTTAATAATTGAAGCAACATTTTATATAGTTGTTGCTATAGACGCTGCTTTAGTGCCCTTAAAATTCAAATAAAACTAAGCAGTATGAATATTCTATTAAATTAATATAAGTTGGTATATTCAATTTTATTGAATTCTATACTTTGTATAGACGCTGTAACGTTGTTCAGTGAAGTCAATTTTTGACTTATTTTGAAGTATTTATTTATTTATAATACATACTTACTTTAAATGAAGTTGTTAATTTGTTTTGTTGTTTTTTTTTTAAACAAAATTAATAAGTCGATTTTAGACTTAATAATTGAAGCAACATTATATATAGTTGTCTTCTATTTTGCATATTATATAATAGTTATATAGACGCTGCTTTAGTGCATTTAAAAATCAAATAAAACTAAGCAGTCTGAATATTCTATTAAATTAATATAAGTTGGTATATTCAATTTTATTGAATTCTGTACTTTGTATAGACGCTGTAACGTTGTACAGCGAAGTAAATTTTTGACTTATTTTGAAGTATTTATAATACTTACTTTAAATTAAGTTGTTAATTTGTTTTGTTGTTTTTTTTTTAAACAAAATTAATAAGTCGATTTTAGACTTAATAATTGAAGCAACATTATATATCGTCTATGTAGAACAAAAAGTCACTAACTACACTTTTGTCGAAAACGAGTTTTTTGCATTTTGTTCTATAATTTTCCATTATTTATCTTTTGTAGAAGACGATATACGCATATCTTCTTTATTTTCTAAGAAAAAAACAAGTGGAAACGTTGCAGTCGGACGCAACCGACTGCGGCATACTCGATACCAGTATTAAAACCGGTAAAAAGAGGCCTGAATGCAAAGGGGTACGGATGCGGCAGGGGTGTACGCTGCCTTAAAGATTCTCCGATGCAGATGGGGATGCCACCAGCTATATTCCTTCCAAATTTGGTGACTCTAGTTTGTAAAAGGTGTGGAAAGGGGTGGGGGACTGGGGCGGTATGGGTAGTTGTGACATCAAAATTTTTGTTGCAGATCTTTCTGAAATGTCAATTGCTATCTTCATACCAAATTTGGTGACTCTAGCTCAAAATTTGTAAAATGTAGGGAAAGGGGGCTGGGGGCGGTTTGGGTGGGCGTGGCATCCAAATTTTTGATGCAGATCTTTGTGGAATGTCAATTGTTATCTTCATACCAAATTTGGTGACTCTAGCTCGAAATTTGTAAAAGGTGGGGAAAGGGGGGCTGGGGGCGGTAAGGGTGGGCGTGGCATCCAAATTTTTGATGCAGATCTTTGTGGAATGTCAATTGCTATCTTCATACCAAATTTGGTGACTCTAGCTCGAAATTTGTAAAAACTATGGAAAGGGGCTGGGGGCGGTATGGGTGGGCGTGACATCCAAATTTGTGATGCAGATCTTTGTGGAATGTTAAATGCTATCTTCATACCAAATTTGGTGACTCTAGCTCGAAATTTGTAAAGGTTGTGAAAGGGGGCTGGGGGCGGTAAGGGTGGGCGTGGCATCCAAATTTTTGATGGAGATCTTTGTGGAATGTCAATTGCTATCTTCATACCAAATTTGGTGACTCTAGCTCGAAATTTGTAAAAACTATGGAAAGGGGGCTGGGGGCGGTATGGGTGGGCGTGGAATCCAAATTTTGATGCAGATCTTTCTGAAATGTCAATTGCTATCTTCATACCAAATTTGGTGACTCAAGCTCGAAAATTGTAAAAAGTGGGGAAAGGGGGGCGAAATAGAGGGCGTGGCTCCAAAACTTTGATGCAAATTTTGGGGGTCGTTGCCAGCTATCTTCCTACCAAATTTGGTGGCTCTAGCTCCACAACTCTGGAAGATACACGCATTCCCGTTTTGACGAAGCGTTGGGGTGGATGGGGGTGGCTAGGGCAGTATTGGTGGGCGTGGCATCCAAACTTTGATGCAGTTTTAGGGGTCATCATCACCTATCTTGGCACCAAATTTGGTGGCTCTAGCTCAAAAACTGTGGGAGATATAGCCATTTCTGATTTCAAAATGCGGGGGGCTGGGGGTGGAATGGGTGGGCGTGACTCAAACCTTTGATGAAGTTTTTGGGGGTCGTTAACAGCTATCTTCCCACCAAATTTGGAGGCTCTAGCTCCACAACTCTGGAAGATACACGCATTCCAATTTTTGACGAAGCGTTGGGGTGGATGGGGGCGGCTAGGGCAGTATTGGTGGGCGTGGCATCCAAACTTTTGATGCAGTTTTTGGGGGTCATCATCACCTATCTTGGCACTAAATTTGGTGGCTCTAGCTCAAAAACTGTGGGAGATATAGGCTTTTTGACTTTAAAATGCGGGGGGCTGGGGGCGGAATGTGGGGCGTGGCTCAGAAATTTTTGATGCAGTTTTTGAGGGTTGCTAGTAGCTATCTTCTTACCAAATTTGGTACTTCTAGCTGTAAGGATGTGCGAAATATGTGGATTTATCGGTTTTGAGTTATCGAATTTATCGATTTGCCAGCCCCCCAGTTATCGTAGAACCCCCATCTTGACACTTTAATTTACTATCCCATAGATAAAGAGATTTGGAAAGTTTCAAGTCTCTAGCTTGAAGGGTGTGGAAAAAAGTTGCGTTCATACAGACGGACAGACGGACAGACACCATGACGGACATTGCACAAACTCAATATACTCTTTACCTTCGGTATCGAGTATAAAAATTAGAACTCATTAACTGCAAGTTTGCGATAAAATTTGTGAAGAAAAAATCATTATCTACATCATAAGTCAAAGGGCAGCTTGACTTAGAGTGTATGCGTGAAAGCTTTGCCTAAGCGCAGGCAAAGCGCAGCTTGACCTTATTTGTATTAGTAAAAGCTGTGCTTAAACGCACGCTTACAGCCAGTACTTTTCCATTCACAAAACTTTAACTGTATCTTGTTTAATACTTAATTTTGGCTATTCTTGCATTTTTGCAAGAACGTACAGTCAGTCACAATTTGTTATCAATGCAACCACAACGCATCGCTAATTTAAGAGTTCAAAAATTTAAGCATTTGGAAAACTATTCTCTAATTATTATCAAGGTAAATACTTCTGCTTCTAATTGTTCTATAAATAAACAAAATATTTCCTTCTAAGGATGTTTGGGAAACGAGGCAAAATACAAAAATTTAAATCAGTGGCTTATCCGTATGGAAAGGAGCCCAGAAATATTGATATCTCAGATACAAGCGATCAGAGTGAGTGTCATAGTGTAAGTGATTTTTCCGTTGATTCCGGCCTTGACAGCACTGCTTCACGTGGAAAAGAAAACCCAAACATTGAAAATCAAGTGACAACTAAAAATTCCCTATATCGTTGGAAACAGCGAAATCTGGCGATGTGGAAAGTGAACACCACAAAAAACAACCGTGCAAAATGTTTGCCTTATGAAACTTATTCTGGATTAAAAAAAGGAAAGAGGCATAAGCAATATAACTGTAGCAAATGTCGTTTCAAATGCTGCTTACATTTTACAGAAGAAGATCGAATAAAAATTTTGCAGTGTATATTGGGCAATGAACAATTACAAACGACAAAAAGATTTTATTTTGAAATGCATACACCTTTCTTCTGTGAAACGAAGAACTACTTCGGAGAATTTTAGTTCGCGAAGTCAATCAAGGGCATACTATCTTTACAATGGCCAACGACAACTATGGAGGGTGTGTGCATCATTTTTTCAAAAAACTCTATGCATCTCAAATGGGCCCATAAATGTAGCTTTGTCTTCAATCAATGCTGGTGGCAGTTTTGAAGGGGATGATAAACGTGGAAAGAAAAATCCTGGCAACAAAACAATCAATCATTCGATAAATATAGTAAAGCGACACATTGAAGGTTTTTCGACCGTACCGGGACATTACATTCGCCAGTCATCAGAAAAACAATACCTTGACAGCAATCTTTCCATCCTCAAAATGTATGAGCTTTACCATATTTATTGTGCTAAGTTTAATGAGATGCCAGTGAAAGGAAATGTGTACAGAAAAGTGTTTTTCACACAATACAACCTATCTTTCTTTAGACCAAAAAAAGACCAGTGCACTGTCTGCTCACGATTTGCTTTGGCAGACTCAGTAAGAAAGGAGCAACTTCAAGTGGACTATGACTTGCATATCAACCGAAAAGATGACTGCAATATGGCTAAGAATTCAGACAAACAACGATCAAAAACGGAGGACCATTTTCAAATGGTTACATTTGATCTCCAGAGTGTCTTGCAGATACCATCCTCAGCATCGTCTCAAATGTATTATAGCCGCAAGATTAATGTTTATAACCTAACCGTGTATGAAAGCGGTAATGATAAAAAGGCGTTGTGTTATGCCTGGAACGAACTAAATGGAAAACGAGGAAGTTCAGAAATTGGATCAATACTGTTTAGATACATCAATTCCATACCACAAAAAATTACAGAGCTGTCACTTTTTTCTGACACATGTGGTGGGCAAAATAGGAACATAAACGTTGCTGCCATTCTGCTCTATGCTGTTCGTGCCACCCGCCTTCAAGTTATCGAACAAAAATTTTTGGAACCCGGTCATACGTATATGGAGTGCGACACAAGAGGTAAAAATAAGGACAAGGATCCTTACGTAGTCAATGAAATGAAGTACTACGATTTTCTTAATCTCCAAGAACTGTCCGAAAATCTTATCAAAAATAGAAATATTGATGAGGATGGTAACAAAGTGTCTTGGTTAAAAGTAAAATGTTTCCGATACCAAAAAACCGATCCGAATACAATATTTTATCGATATGATCACACAGGACCATATAAAAAAATGTGTGTTTACAAACGTGGAAGACTATGCAGGATTTTAGCGCCTACACAGCTTTATGAAAATGAATTATCCATCAGCGAAGCAAAAAAAAAAGATTTGCTAAAATTATGCGCAAGTGGCGTTATACCAGACAAGCTTCATCAGTGGTACAAGGACTTGCCGACTTTAAAATCTGTAAAAGATTTTGATGAGGAAAATTCCGAAAATGAATAACAAAATAGCATTTAAAATTAATCTTAAAGTCGATTATATTAAAAAAGTGTATTTGAATTCCCATTATCTTATTTTTATTAATAAAACAATTTAAATATCAACCTTGTATTTAAGCTATAAAAACTCACTAACTATAATAAAAAAAAAAAAAAAAGTTCGAAGAAAAAATCATTATCTACAATTAAGTAAAATTAACTCGAAATTCTCATTACTTATTGAAAGTTTAAGATGGATATAATGTGGTTATTATTAACACACAACTTGTGGTATTCAAAAGACTTGTTATCGAAGTATTGGATTTTTAATGATAAATTATAAACAAAATGCCTTATAACTCAAAACCATGAAAATGTAGATAGTGACTTTTTGTTCTACATAGACGATATGTATTAGTGTCCGACCGAAGGTCACTTTTTGGCCGAAGCCGAAGCCGAAGCCGAAGTTCGGCTTAAAATTCAAAATAGGCCGAAGACCGAAGCCGAAGCCGAATTTTTTTTTGGAAATAAAACAATTGCAATTTTGTTGAAATAAATGTACATTCAGTGTATTTATTTATTAAATAACATTCTTATTAAAAAAAAAACGTGAAATCACAATTCTGAGAAAAAAAAAGAAAACAAACTTAAAAAAATAAATCTAAATTCATTTCATATTAATTCATATTAATATTCAAAATTAAAATTTTTATTGTAGGCCAAAAACAGAAGCTTTTCAGCGTTTTGACCCAATAAATTCGACCGTCTATCAGTATACAACTGACCAGCAGTACTAAATAACTGCTCACTAGCAACACTAGTTGGAGGAGCAGACAAAAATCTGTTTGCAATTTTTTTTAAATTATAAAAATTTGACGAATGCCAGAAGTGAAATATGTCCACAGTGCGCAAAACCAGTGGTTGGCTTAAAAATTGCTCTAGCTCGTTTTGTACCGTAGTGCGTTTTTGTGCGTTGTGGCTATGTAGGCTTGTTGATAGATCATGAGATTCCCATAAACTGTCTTGAACTGCCACCATTACTGGTTCCTCAAAGCTTTCATCGGTATTATCCTCAAAGGTGTTTTCATTTGATAATTCTGCTATTTTTTTCTTGCATAATGCCAAATGGTTTTTAATGCTTGTTGTGGTTTGCATTTTGCGCCTTTCATGCCCAAGTGACATTTCCTTGTCACAAACATTGCAAGTTGCAGTGGACTTGCCTCTTTTGAAAAACTGCCATATATCGCTCATTTGTCCTATAAACCATTTCTTTAATGACAAAACTAATGTTTAATAACAGATTTACTCACCTTATGTGCAGTTTCACTTTATGTATACAAGTTCAAATCGTCCAAGCTGAATGCAAACCTTACAGTCTGCGCGCAATTAAATAAACAGCTGATTAAGTTCAGAAATATCGATAGCTCACCTGTATCGAAAAAATGCTAGCCACAATATTATTTGACATTCACGCCAACAACAAACAACAAAACAACATCTGGGAATCGGAAAAGAGTACTCACAATTTTTTGTTGCTTTCTTCCAGCACAAAAACAAATTAAGTATTTTTTTCCATTCACTACTTATGTACATACTTTTTTCAAGACTATTTTAAATATTTTATTGATATAAAAAAAAAATTAAATTCGGCCAAAATGTTCGGCTTTTTTGGCCGAAGCCGAAGCGGAAGCCGAATGAAAAAATATGGCCGAATAGGCCGAAGGCCGAAGCCGAAGCTTCGGTCGGACACTAATATGTATACATAAAAACAACAGCAATAAAAACAAAACATAAACAACATACAATCTCGTCCGCTTTTTTTCCCCCGTCCATATTTGTTGACCGCCTGCTTCCCTCGACTCAAACGAAATGAAAGCAGAACACTACAACTCGAGTAACTCGAGTGTCTTCGGCTTTGCCAAATTGTTCATTCCGTTTTACGCTTCATTTATTCTAATTCACTTTTGCTGAGTGCCGTATGGAATGAAGCAACACGCACCGATGTTGATATTCATTCGTTTCGTTGTGTGCCTCGAACTCACTCAACTCAATTCAATTCGAATCCATTCAATTTGGCGTATGTAGTGAGTGAAGCCATGCAGACCTCTAGTTGGTATGCTGTTTAGGTGCATGATAGTGGTGGCCTGATACAATACCGAAGATAAAGAGTATATTGGGTTTGTGCAATGTCCGTCCGTCCGTCGGTCTGTACGAGTATAAAAAGCCTATACCTCCCACAGTTTTTGAGCTAGAGCCACCAAATATGATTCCAAGATAGGTGTTGATGTCTTCCCAAAAACTGCATCAAAAGTTTGGATGCCACGCCCACCAATACTGCCCTAGCCGCCCCCATCCGCCCCAACGCTTCGTCAAAAACGGGAATGCGTAGAGTCGTTGAGCTAAAGTCACCAAATTTGGTAGGAACACAGCTGGTCATGACCCCCAAAGAACTGCATCAACGTTTTGGAGCAACGCACAACCATTCCGCTCCCATCCCCCCCGCATTAGGAAGTCAAAAAATCCTTATATCTTCCACAGTTTTTGAGCAAGAGTCACCAAATTTGGTAACGACCCCCAAAGATTTGCATCAAAATTTGGATGCCACGCCTACCCATACAGCCCCCAATCCCTCTTCCCACACCTTCTACAAACATTGAGCTAGAGTCACCAAATTTGGTATGAGGTTAGCAATTGACACACCACAAAGATCTGCATTAACAAGTGGAAACGTTGCAGTCGGACTCAACCGACTGCGATATACTCGTTACCAGTATTTAAACCGGTAATAAGAGACCTGATTGCAAAGGGGTACGAATGCGGCAGGGGTGTACGCCGCTTTAAAGATTCTGCGATGCAGATAAGTATGCCACCAGCTATCTTCCTTCCACATATGGGGTTTTAACTAGATATTGTATTTTATTACAGTAAGTTTGTAGTTGTTCACAATGTTTTGCTTAGTGTTATAAGAAGATTAAAAGCAAATAGATTATTTTTACATTACTCGCGACACTTTGGTCAAACGATCCTTCTTCTACGACGAGACGACGCTAACTCTTACATACTAATCGATACCGATACCTTCAGTAACAACGGCGATCGCAGGGCATGGCAGGTCTGCTTAACGATAATTATCTTTATGCTTTGTTCTAACAGCTGACTGACCAGGGCTACACTCACACAACTTCCCATTCCCACAATTGGCCATCCTGAATTACTCATTCGCCCCTGAATGACATCCATTTCTTCATTAACTCTGTTGCTGTAGTTGTATTCTTTGGTCCCTCTTGATTCCCAACTTTTTCTACATCGTATCGCCCATGTCTAAACTTCTTTACTACTTTGTATGGGCCGAAAAATTTTGGTCTGAGTTTCATAGATGTTCCACACTGCGTTCTTTTTATGGCCACTAACTCACCCAGTTGATTACATTCCTCAACTTTTCGCTTCTCATTAAAGTTTTTATACTCGATACCGAAGGTAAAGAGTATATTGAGTTTGTGCAATGTCCGTCATGGTGTCTGTCCGTCTGTATGAACGCAACTTTTTTCCACACCCTTCAAGCTAGAGACTTGAAACTTTCCAATTCTCTTTATCTATGGGATAGTAAATTAAAGTGTCAAGATTGGGGTTCTACGATAACTGGGGGGCTGGCAAATCGATAAATTCGATAACTCAAAACCGATAAATCCACATATTTCGCACATCCTTACAGCTAGAACTACCAAATTTGGTGAGAAGATAGCTACTAGCAACCCCCAAAAAACTGCATCAAAACTTTTGGAGCCACACCCACCCATACCGCCCCCAGCCCCCCTTTCCCCACTTATTACAAATTTCGAGCTAGAGTCACCAAATTTGGTATGAAGATAGCAATTGACATTCCACAAAGATCTGCAGCAAAAATTTGGATGCCACGCCCACCCATAACGCCCCCAGCCCCTCTTTCCCCACCATTTACAAACTTTGAGCTAGAGTCACCAAATTTGGTATGAAGATAGCAAGTGACATTCCACAAAGATCTGCATCAAAAATGTTGATGCCACGCCCACCCATACTGCCCCCAGCCCTCCTTTCTCCACATTTTACAAACTTTGAGCTAGAGTCACCAAATTTGGTATGAAGATAGCAATTGACATTTCACAAAGATCTGCATCAAAAATTTTGATGCCACAACTACCCATACCGCCCCAGCCCTCTCTTTCCCCACATTTTGCAAACTTTGAGCAAGAGTCACCAAATTTGGTATGAAGATACCAATTGACATTCCACAAAGATCTGCATCAAAAATTTTTATGCCACGCCCACCCATAAGGCCCCCATTTCCCTACATTTTACAAACTTTGAGCTAGAGTCACCAAATTTGCAACGAAGACAGCTGGTGGCATCCCCATCTGCATCGGAGAATCTTTAAGGCAGCGTACACCCCTGCCGCATCCGTACCCCTTTGCAATGAGGCCTCTTTTTACCGGTTTTAATACTGGTATCGAGTATACCGCAGTCGGTTGCGTCCGACTGCAACGTTTCCACTTGTTTATATTCTTTTGCTGAACCTTTTCAATGTTTTTCTGAGCTTTCTCGCGTATCTCGTCACGGCATTCCATTAATTGATCAGCTTCTATTTCCTCTGTTGGAATATTGATCAAAATTAACATAACTGAATATGAATACGGTCACACTGCCCTGCTCTTTACTTGAGTTAAAGTTATCGATATATCTTTACCTCTTCTTTTGCTGTTCTCTCCGAGGCTGGTTGTGCTTGTGTGAAAATATAAATTCTTATAAAAGAAATATAAAGCTGAATTAAAACTAAACAACATAAACGGACCTTTTATTTAAAACAATTAAGTTAAAACTACAATAGGTTATGTGCCCAGACATTGCTAAAACAAATTAAATTGAAATATTAGAAAATAAAAGTTCTTGTGAAATTCACACATACATGCATAGATCTTCTTGTGAAATTCACACACGCATACATACATACATAGATCGTGTTGTGAAATTCACGTATACATAATTCAAAAGGCACTGTACTTACATACTTTAAAATAAAATGGAAAAGGTAAAACATAATATAAAACCTTTTGACGGACAAAAGTATGGTGTCTGGAAATTTCGAGTTAGAGCACTCTTGGCCGAGCTTGAAGTGTTAAAAGTGATAGATGAGGAATTGCCGGGCGTAATTGACGACAACTGGAAAAAGGCAGACTGACGTGCAAAAAGCATTTTGATTGAACATCTTAGTGACTCGTTTCTTAATTTCGCGACTGGCGATAGCACGACGCGACAAATTTTCGCGAAATTAGACGCCACATACGAACGAAAAAGTCTTGCTTCGCAGTTGTCGCTTCGAAAAAAATTGTTGTCCCTAAAACTTAAAAGTGAGATGACACTAACGAATCATTTTATAGTGTTTGACGATTTAATGAGCGAATTATTAGCCTCAGGTGCCCGTATGGATGAGATGGACAAAGTATCGCACCTATTGCTGACTTTGCCATCCTCATATAACGGAGTAATTACTGCCATAGAAACTTTGGCAGAAGAAAATCTGACATTAGCTTTTGTGAAAAACAGATTATTAGATCACGAGATAAAAATAAAGAGTGATTCTAACGATACCAGTAAAAAGGTAATGAAAGCAGTGACGTACAACAATGGAAAAAATGTTAGAAGCGGACAGTATAGAAATAATTACAAGAAAGGAAATGATAATAACGGACGTAAGAGGTTTAAGGGAAAAGACAGAATTACTATAAAATGTCACCATTGCGGGAAAGAGGGACATATTAAGAAGGACTGCTACAGTTATAAACGATTAATAAATGATAAAAATAAAGAAAATGAAAAGCAAGCACAAGTTGCAACAACCCAGCCTGGATTTGCATTTATGCTTAAACGTGCAAATAAAAATCGAATTGATTCCGATAAGAATGTCAGCTTCATACTGGATTCCGGAGCCAGTGATCACATTGTGAATGACGAAAATCTTTTTATTGACTCTATCCAATTGGAGCCTTCTATTCAAATTGCGGTGGCGAAACAAGGACAATACATATATGCGACGAAGCGTGGAATTGTGCGTCTGCATAATGGTCGTCATATAACACTGGAAGATGTCCTCTTTTGTCAAGATGTTCCTGACAATTTAATTTCGGTAAAGCGACTGCAAGAGGCTGGTATGACAGTCGAGTTCAATGCAAATGGATTGAAAATATCAAAGAATGGTTTGATTGTTGCTGAGAATACCGGTATGTATAATATACCTATTATCAAATTCACAGCGTATACATTAAATATGCAAAACAAAAACATAAATCAACTATGGCATGAGAGGCTAGGGCATATAAGTCGAGGGAAAATGTTAGACATCAAAAGAAAACAATTCTTTAATGATAATAAGCTTCTAGATAAAGTCCAACCTGTTAATGAAATATGTGAAGCCTGTCTTAACGGAAAGCAAGCTAGATTACCTTTTGAGAAATCTAAAAATAAAGATTACATAAAAAGACCACTCTTTGTAATACATTCAGATGTTTGTGGCCCTATAACACCAACTTCAATTGATGATAAAAATTATTATGTAATTTTTGTGGATCAATTTACACATTATTGTGTAACGTATCTAATGAAACATAAGTCTGATGTATTCAACATGTTCAGAGATTTCGTAGCAAAAAGCGAAGCGCATTTCAACCTAAAGGTTGTTAATTTATATATAGATAATGGAAGGGAATATTTGTCAACTGATATGCAAGAATTCTGTGTCCAAAGAGGTATTAGTTACCATTTAACTGTACCATACACACCACAGTTAAATGGAGTTTCGGAGAGAATGATAAGAACACTCACCGAAAAAGCCCGTGCTATGGTAAATGGTGCCAAATTAGATAAAGCCTTCTGGGGTGAAGCTGTGTTGACAGCCACTTATCTGACTAACAGAATACCAAGTAGAGCCCTTGGTAATTGCACAAAAACACCATATGAGATGTGGCATGACAGAAAGCCAAATTTAAAACATCTAAGAATATTTGGGTCAACAGTGTATGTTCATGATAAAACTAGAAAGAGAAAATTCGATGAAAAGTCATTTAAAACAATAATGGTTGGCTATGAACCAAATGGTTTTAAATTATGGGATTCAAATAATGAAAAATTTATTGTTGCAAGAGATGTAATAATAGATGAATCCAATATGGTAAATTCTAGAGCTGTGGTTAAGAATTTAGAACTCCTGAATGAGAGTAAGGATTGTGATCAATCGAACTGCCTGAATGATAGTAAGGGAAGTGAACATAAAGAAGTCCTGAATGAGAGTAAGGAAAATGATAAATCTGATGAATTGAACTTCCTGAATGATAGTAAGGAAGATGACCAAACAGATGTTCTGAATGAGAGTAAGAATGGTGATCATGTAGAAGTTCTGAATGATAGTAAGAAAAAATATTGTGAAAATAGCCGGAATGAGAGTACGGAATCCAGTAACGAAAATCTCTTTAATATTAATGACAATGAACAACCAATTGAAAGTGCAACAAGAAAGAGTAATAGATTGAGGAACTTGCCAAAAGATCTTAATAATTATGTATTAAATGCTTACACCATCCTAAGCGATATTCCCAGCTCCTTTGATGAAATACAAAGTAGGAGTGATAAGCATTCATGGGAAGAAGCTGTCAGAATAGAATTAAATGCCCATGAATTAAATAACACCTGGTGTATAGTTAAAAGGCCCGAAAACAAAAACATTGTTGACAGCAAATGAGTATTTACTTTGAAAAATGATGAATTGGGAAATCCTGTAAAATATAAGGCAAGATTAGTTGCGCGTGGGTTTACGCAACAATATCAAATTGATTATGAAGAAACATTTGCACCGGTTGCCCGAATTTCAAGTTTTCGTTTTATAATGTCAATATCAAATCAATATGGTTTCAAAGTACATCACATGGATGTGAAAACTGCCTTCCTGAATGGTATGTTAAAGGAAGAAATATACATGAGAATTCCTGAAGGAGTGTCATGCAGTAAGGACAACGTATGTAAATTGAATAAAGCAATTTACGGACTTAAGCAAGCAGCAAGATGCTGGTTCGAAGTGTTCGAGAAAACACTTAAAGAATGGGGATTTGTAAATTCACCCGTTGACCGCTGCATATATATTCTTGATAAAAACGATATCAAGAAAAATATATATGTACTACTATACGTAGATGACTTGGTGATAGCAACATCAGACATAGAGAGGATGAATAGTTTTAAAATATATTTAACAAACAAATTCAGAATGACTGATATGGACCAAATAAAGTATTTTATTGGAATAAGAATAGAGATTTGTAAAGATAAAATATATTTGAGTCAATCTGCATATATAAAAAGGTTTTAAGTAAATTTAAAATGGAGGATTGTAAAGCAGTCAGTACTCCGCTCCCAACTAAACTTAATTATGAATTGTTAAATTCAGATGAAAATTATGATGCACCTTGTCGCAACTTAGTTGGTTGCCTAATGTACATCATGTTATGTACACGACCAGATATAACTACTGCAGTCAACATTTTAAGTCGTTACACTACTAAAAATAATGCCGAATTATGGCAATGTTTAAAAAGGATTTTAAGATACCTTAAAGGAACCATTGATTTAAAATTAGTCTACGAGAAAAATACGAATTATGAAAATATATTTACGGGATATGTTGACTCTGATTGGGGTGGGAATGAAAATGATAGAAAGAGTACAAGCGGGTTCATGTTTAAAATGTTTAACTCAAACTTAATCTGTTGGAATACAAGAAGGCAAAATTCAGTAGCAGCTTCATCAACTGAAGCAGAATACATGGCTTTGTTCGAAGCTGTAAGAGAAGCCTTATGGTTAAAGTCACTTTTAGAAAGCGTTAAAATTAAACTTGAAAGACCTATAAAAATTTATGAAGACAATCAAGGCTGTATAAGTATAGCTAGTAATCCCTCATGTCATAAAAGATCCAAGCATATTGATATAAAATATCATTTCTCTAGGGAACAGATTGAAAATAATAACGTTTCCATTGAGTATATATCCACAGAAAATCAACTCGCTGACATTCTCACAAAGCCGTTGCCTGCAGGAAGATTCATTGCCCTAAGGAACCAGATGGGATTGATATAATTTTTTTTATTATTTGAAAACGTACCGATATTAGAAAACTTAAATGAAGTTTATACTTATAGTTTAACGTAATTTAAATAATCAATAATGAAGTCTGAAATTTATGTTAGTTAAATGAAATGTTACCAAAATTGAATTATTAATTTTTAAATATTAATGGTAAACATATGATGTTATTATGTACATACATATATATTAAGAATGATCTGATTGGGTTTTTCTGGGTTTTCCCCATATCTACACAGCGAATGCTGGATCATTATATTGTAACTCCCCAGAATGCACACCAGTACTCGCTAAACTAGTTAATACTATTATGTAAGTTTTCTAAATGAATATGAATTTTTGTAATGTTATTTTTGAGGGGGCGTGTTGGAATATTGATCAAAATTAACATAACTGAATATGAATACGGTCACACTGCCCTGCTCTTTACTTGAGTTAAAGTTATCGATATATCTTTACCTCTTCTTTTGCTGTTCTCTCCGAGGCTGGTTGTGCTTGTGTGAAAATATAAATTCTTATAAAAGAAATATAAAGCTGAATTAAAACTAAACAACATAAACGGACCTTTTATTTAAAACAATTAAGTTAAAACTACAATATCCTCATTAAGTTTTCTAATGTCCTCATGTTCTCATGTCTAAACCAGTCAGCACTTTAAATGGTGAATACTTTGTAGATGTCGGTGGAGTATTATTTATAATCTGCTGAACTCTATCAACTTGACAATACCAATTCTCTGATTTGTTATGCGATGATTTATTTAACATCGGAATCACTATTTTATGAACTCGCTCTACCTGCCCGTTACCTCTTGGCATTCCCGTAGAGATGTGCAACAGTTGGATGTTTTCACGCTCGCAATATGTTTTAAAATCGTTCGATGTAAATGCGGTGCCTCTATCAGTTACTATACGGCGTGGATTACCAAAAATCGAAGCTTGTTTTTTTTAAACGACTCACTACTTCTTCTGTACCTGTCGATTTTGTTGGGTATAGCCATACAAATTTAGAGAACCCATCTACTACTGCCAGTAAATGATCATACTTTTTCTTAGTTTCCGTTAACGGACCAACATGGTCAATGTGATATGTACCCAATGGCTCTTGCGCTTTATCTATTGGTGATTAGAAACCTTCCTTTTTACCTCTTTTAGCTTCGGCTACCAAACACTCTACACAGCTTTTAACTACTCTCTCGACTTTGGGTTTAATATCTTGAATGAAATAGTATTTCTCAAGTAATTCCTTAGTTTTCTTGCAACCAAAATGACCCTCACGATGCGCTAATGTTATTATTTCATCTTGCATACTTTTTGGTATTACCAACAATTCTTTGGCTATGTCTTTTTAAAGAACATTATTCTGCAGATAGTAGTCCTCATAGCTATCTTTAGATTCAAGAATTTGTTTCACTGCCTTTATCCAGCTGTCTTTATTCTGAGCATCTTTAATTCGATAAATTCTCTCATCTTCCGTTAACAAACAATTTAAACGACTAAGAGCGTCAACGTCTCTCATCTGACTCCCTGACCTATGTTCAACTTGATAGTTAAAGTCCTGCAAAAACAAAGCCCACCTAGCCACTCTTACTGGTATGTCATCCTTTCTAACCGTCATTTTAAACGCATTGCAGTCTGTTATTATTTTAAATGGAATTTCCAACAAAAAGACGCGCCACTTCTTAATTGCGTTTATTACTGCCAGAACTTCCAATTCGTACGCACTATAATTTTGCTCTGCCACACTTGTTTTGCAACTCATCAATTCCACAGGATGAAGCTGTTGATCTTCAGAATCCATTTGCATCAACATGGCCCCAAAACCATATTTACTTTCATCGGTATGCACTTCTGATGTCGCGTGTGGATTGTACAATTATAATACAGGTGATTTAACGAGCAACTGCTTTAAATTTTCAAATGCTATTAAACCCTGATCGCTTAGGCTAAATCTTTTGTTTTCAAAATAGTTTTCTTTTTTCAAAAGATCGTTTAACGGTTTCGCTTCTAAAGCATAATTTTTTACAAATCTACGCAAATATGACGTTAACCCCAAAAATCTCTGCAACGCATTTCTACTAGTGATGTAAATTTTGGTCGAAACTTCGATGTCGATGTTCATCGATGTTTGCAAAATGATAAATCGATGTTGTGTGAAACATCGGCTAGAAACATCGATGCATCGATGTTTTCAACCCAACCCGTTAGTTTTCGTTAATTCAATTCTTAGAAGCCTTTTAAATAAATGATTTCTTAGTTTTTTCTTTTATATTTCTTCATTGAATAGTTTACTTAACAATATAACAAACAGAACTTTAAACTATATCATTTCATGATATTTTCGTTATCTTGTGATTAAATAATAATATAACAATAAAAAATTGAGAATCAAAAATAATAAAATAATATTTTAACAATAAATTCTTCCTTAGCAGTCTTCATAGCATTGAGAATCAAAAATAATAAAATAATCTTATAATTATAAATGCTTCCTTAGCAGTCTTTTTTTTTGCGTTCAAAGCAATCTTAATTATTATAATTACTTTTTTTCAAAAAAGTATTTTTTGCCGATACTTTGCAAAAATAAAATGCGACTTAGTCGGTCTGGCATTAACCTATTTCTTCTCTGGCTTAAAATATATGATGCCGCTGAAAAAACCCGTTCAGAAGGAACCGACGATCCTACTACCGGTAAAAATTGCAGCGCCATTTTATATAAATTGGGATATGTGTTTTTCATACCTTCCCATACTTGTAGAGGGTTGCTTTCAAATGACGCTAATGGCATTCGCAGGTATGCTATCATCTCCACATCAATATCCCCATTAGGCTTATGAGACAGTGCCAGCTGGTGATGGTGGTCCCAAAAAGAATTGGATTTAGTTTTGCTTGCCACGTTATCATTGCTATTGTTGTCTTTGACCATCGGTTTTACCATAGACTTGATTTTGTTGATAGAGTTTGAGCATGCCTGAGGGTCTTTAAAATGCAGTTTCTTAAATCTTGGATCAAGTACTGTAGCAATTGCCAAAATTGAGACCTGAAACAATACATTTAAAATAAAATTTTTTTAGGAATAAATTAATGATGACATTTGAAGCATACCTGCTCTATTGAACCCATTCGCTTATCAATTTCTAAAAACAAGAAGTCCTTTATGTCTTTTGCCTCGGGCGTGATGTCATCAACGTTAAGCAATTTTGTTTTTAATATATTCACCATTGGGATAACCATACTGGCTGTGCAATACGTATCTGCGCCTATTATTTTGGTTGCTTCCTCAAGGGGGCGCAGCATTGGTATGATATTACTAAGCAACTGTAATTCATTTCCATTAAGCATCTCAAGATCGTTGCAGACACTTAGCACAATATCGTTTACGAAATTTTTAAGCTCCAAGAAGCACTCTATCATATAGTATGTGCTATTCCATCTAGTAGCCACATCTTGGATCAATACCTTGTCCGTTGCTGTTCTTAAGTTGTCGCTGGCAACGCAACTCTGCTTAAAAATAGTTACAATTGCCTTTACCTTTGCAATGCATGCACTTATTGAATCTCTTTGCATAGCAGATCGTGCAATTAGATTTAGGGTGTGTGCAAAACATGGTATGTGCTTTTTTCGCCCAAAACCTAGGTCAACGGCTTTGACGACATTGGCTCCATTGTCGGTGACGACAGCTGTCACTAATTCCTTTTCAATGTCCCAATCTTTGCAGCAACTGTCCAGCATTTCAGTGAGGTATACTGATGTGTGACGCTCGCTTAGCTCCAAAACTCCGATGGTCAAAGAAGTCATTTCAAGCTCAAGCTGAAAATGCGCAGTAATGCCTAAGTATCTCCGCATTGACATCTGGTCGCTCCATACATCCATTGTAAGTGTTAGCGTTTTCCCATTTAGCAATCTCTTCCACATGTCCTTCATTTCCAAAAACTTCTCATCAACCCATTTTGTAATCATATACCGCGACGGTATTTTGTAGCGCGGTGCAACCGTATTCATCAAATTTATGAAGCCTGGGTTTTCGACTATGGAAAATGGTTGCACATCTTTTGTAATCATGTAAATAATAGCATCGTTGATTTTTTTGGTTTTTTCCCCGTCGGTGCCATACTCCGCTATATTTCTAAAGCTTTAAACAATCGAAACTTGTGGCACAACGCTAGAATCAGGTACTGCAGGCATTTCAACATGTTGATAAATTTTATGAAGGGAACGCAGGTGGTCCTTCATGTTGGTCGTGTTACCCGCAGTCTTCAGAACTTTTGCGCAAATTTTGCATTTTGCGCTATTTCCGTCCATTTTAGTGAAGTGCCTCCAGCAAAAGCTTGTCTTTGTTGTTATTCTAGAATATATACATTTGTAATTGCAAATAACTATATTTATATATATTTTCCACAATTTACTTACTTTGGCATTGCGAACACAGGGGAAATCAAAACAATTACAACAAGTGGAAACGTTGCAGTCGGACGCAACCGACTGCGGCATACTCGATACCAGTATTAAAACCGGTAAAAAAAAGGCCTGATTGCGGAGGGGTACGGATGCGGCAGGGGTGTACGCTGCCTTAAAAATTTTCCGATGCAGATGGGGATGCCACAAGCTATCTTCCTTCCAAATTTGGTGACTCTAGCTCATAGTTTGTAAAAGGTAGGGAAAGGGGGACTGGGGGCGGTATGGGTGGGCGTGGCATCCAAATTTTTGATGCAGATCTTTGTGGAATGTCAATTGCTATCTTCATACCAAATTTGGTGACCCTTGCTCAAAGTTTGTAAAAAGTGGGAAAAGGGGGGTGGGGGCGGTATGGGTGGGCGTTTCATCCAAATTTGTGATGCAGATCTTTGTGGAATGTCAATTGTTATATTCATACCAAATTTGGTGACTCTAGCTCAAAGTTTGTAAAAGGTGGGGAAAGGGGGGCTGGGGGCGGTATCGGTAGGCGTGGCATCCAAACTTTTGATGCAGATCTTTGTGGAATGTCAATTGCTATCTTCATACCAAATTTGGTGACCCTAGCTCAAAGTTTGTAAAAGGTGCGGAAAGGGGGGGGCTGGGGGTGGTATGGGTGGGCGTGGCATCCACATTTTTGATGCAGATCTTTGTGGAATGTCAATTGCTATCTTCATACCAAATTTGGTGACCCTAGCTCAAAGTTTGTAAAATGTGTGGAAAGGGGGGCTGGGGGCGGTATGGGTGGGCGTGGCATCCCAATTTGTGATACAGATCTTTGTGGAATGTCAGTTGCTATATTCATACAAAATTTGGTGACTCTAGCTAAAAGTTTGTAAAAAGTGTGGAAAGGGGGGCTGGGGGCGGTATGGGTGAGCGTGGCATCAAAATTTTTGATGCAGATCTTTGTGAAATATCAATTGCTATCTTCATACCAAATTTGGTGACCCTAGCTCAAAGTTTGTAAAAGGTGCGGAAAGGGGGGGGCTGGGGGCGGTATGGGTGGGCGTGGCATCCACATTTTTGATGCAGATCTTTGTGGAATGTCAATTGCTATCTTCATACCAAATTTGGTGACCCTAGCTCAAAGTTTGTAAAATGTGGGGAAAGGGGGGCTGGGGGCGGTATGGGTGGGCGTGGCATCCCAATTTGTGATACAGATCTTTGTGGAATGTCAGTTGCTATATTCATACCAAATTTGGTGACTCTAGCTCAAAGTTTGTAAAATGTGGGGCAAGGGGGGCTGGGGGCGGTATGGGTGAGCGTGGCATCAAAATTTTTGATGCAGATCTTTGTGAAATATCAATTGCTATCTTCATACCAAATTTGGTGACTCTAGCTCGAAATTTGTAAAAAGTGGGGAAAGGGGGGCTGGGGGCGGTATGGGTGGGCGTGGCATCCAAATTTGTGATGCAGATCTTTGTGAAATATCAATTGCTATCTTCATACCAAATTTGGTGACTCTAGCTCGAATATTGTAAAAAGTGGAAAAAGGGGGGCGAAATGGGTGGGCGTGGCTCCAAAACTTTGATGCAGATTTTTGGGGGTCGTTGCCAGCTATCTTCTTACCAAATTTGGTGGCTCTAGCTCCACAATTCTGGAAGATACACGCATTCCCGTTTTTGACGAAGCGTTGGGGTGGATGGGGGCGGCTAGGGCAGTATCGGTGGGCGTGGTATCCAAACTTTTGATGCAGTTTTTGGGGGGTCATCATCACCTATCTTGGCACCAAATTTGGTGGGTCTAGCTCAAAAACTGAGGGAGATATAGGCTTTTTTGACTTTAAAATGCGGGGGGGTTGGGGGCGGAAAGGGGAGGCGTGGCTCCAAAATTTTTGATGCAGTTTTTTGGGGGTTGCTAATAGCTATCTTCTTACCAAATTTGGTACTTCTAGCTGTAAGGATGTGCAAAATATGTGGATTTATCGGTTTTGAGTTATCGAATATATCGATTTGCCAGCCCCCCAGTTATCGTACAACCCCCATCTTGACACTTTAATTTACTATCCCATAGATAAAGAGAATTGGAAAGTTTAAAGTCTCTAGCTTGAAGGGTGTGGAAAAAAGTTGCGAACATACAGACGGACAGACGGACGGACACCATGACGGACATTGCACAAACTCAATATACTCTTTACCTTCGGTATCGAGCTTAAAAATTCAGGAGCCACTTGCTTACTATAGTAGTCTGTTATGTTAGTTTGTTTTTTAGTTTTCTTTAAAGTAGACAGCACAATGTCTTTACGGAGCTCCAAAAGATTAGCCATGTGCTTACTACTATGCGTCTCACTATTTTTGCACCATTTCAGCAAATTATTGACGCTTTCCATTGCCGTACCATCTGAAGGTGTTTGAGTGCCATCGACGTCGGCGTCTTCCTGGTCATCTGAAGCCTCATCTTCGCTACTGACTTCCTGTACCCCAAACGCGTCTTCATTCCACATTTCGATTTCCTCTATTCCGATGGAATTTCGCTGTTCAATAGCTTCTAAGAGGGTTTGGTTAGTAAGCAGAAGTTCATTACATTCCCGATTACTTTCTGTCAATTGTGCTAGCGGCAGATCATCGTCGCTGTCGTAGTGGTCTGCGTCCCAGTTTAGTAGCTTGGACCATGCATTTTTTATTACTCTTTGTGGCACTTCATCCCAAGCTTGTTTGAGTAATGGGATTGCATCACGGATTGAGTGCTGCTTCAAAAAATTATTTACTCCGCCACCTTCAGCAACTAATTGAGCAAGTAGTTTGCTTCTGTATATTAGTTTTGTTAGTTTTATGGGGTTTTGGTCCATTGGCTGCACAGCTGCTGTCACGTTTGGTGGGAAGAAATAGGCAACTATGTTTCCATCGGCACTTTGTAGTTTTTCTATTGGTGTATGAGCAGAGCAGTTGTCAATGAGCAAAAGTGCCTTCGGTGGCAAATTATTTTCTTCTGAAAATCGGTTGACCTGCTAATGGAAAATATATATTTTTTAAATCCACTCAAAGACTTGTCAAGGACACGTGACAGGCGGGGAGACCTCTGTTATGTATTTGTAAATTCTATTCACCTCTTTAATAAATATGTCGTGAAACCAGTCATGAAATATTCGCGACGTCATCCAAGCATTTTTTGAGAAGTCGTAATGCAGTGGGTTGACATATCCTTTGAAGCATCTTGGTTGTTTTGCTTTTCCAATCACCAATGGCTTTAATTTATGTGAGCCATCACTATTTGCTCCGAGTAGAATTGAAATGCGTTCCTTTTGTATTTTGCATCCAGGGGCATTCTTTTCGCAAGCGGCAACGTATGTTCTGTCTGGTAGGCAACGGAAAAAGAGTCCACTTTCGTCGACATTATATATTTGTGTCTCCATTAGCTCCATTTCAGTGACCTTTGCTCGAAATCTGTGTATAAAAGGAGCAACCGCCATTACATCACTAGACAGTATCTCGCCACTAATTTTTAAAAAACGAATGCCATGTCGATTTTTGAATTTGGTGAACCAGCCATCGCTTGCACAAAATGATCGTTCATCCTTATTGGGATACACTTCACTAAATATGGTTTTAGCTTTCGCTTGTAAAATTGGTCCAGTCATAGTGCACTTCTTTTGCCGTTGATTTAAAAACCATTCATATAGACGTGTTTCCATTTCAGGATATTCAGCATTGTGCAAGGATTTATTTTTTGCCTCCTGGTATGTGTTTGATACGGCATTCAAGATTAACTCCTTTTTCGATTTAATATAACTGATGGCAGATTTTGCCACATTGTAATCTAAGGCTAAACGGTTTGCTGGAACGCCTTCATCGAGTTGTTTTACTATTTTTGCTTTAGTTTCCAAAGACAAAGTGTTTTTCTTACGCTTATTCGACATTTTAAATTAGTTTTCTCTTAATCCCCGAATATGTGCTTGCTTGTCAAAAGTTTGCATGTGAATGACCAAATATGAGTGCACACAAATAGAATCGGAACACACGCAGTTGGGTGAATCCCCTTTTTATATGCAATTTGTTAAAAGGTAAACCAAAACAAAAATTCACCAGAAAAAAAACGCTCTTAAACACACGCAGTTGGGTGAATCCCCTTTTATATGCAATTTGTTAAAAGGCAAACCAAAATAAAAAGTTCACCAGAAAATAAAAAAACGCTCTCAAATTAGAACCGCGGTTCTAATTTCAGAGCGTTCAATGCAATTAAAACACGGGTTCTAATTTCTGGAAGATTCTAATTTCCGAGAGTTCTAATTAGTGAGCGTCCACTGTATACTCTTTACCTTCGGTATCGAGTATAAAAACCGCGAATTTGTCCGTGTGGCACTGAAACCATATGTTCTGCAATGTTATGAAATTTAACGCCCGATGTTTTGTCAAACATCGATGCATCGATAAGCATCGGTATGACACAAAACATCGGAAAACATCGAAAAACATCGCCCAAAAATCGTCGATGCTCGATGCATCGATGTTTTTTTACATCACTAATTTCTACTACTAGGCACTGGAAAATTTAATACAGACGTAATTTTATCTTGCGTTGGTGCAATTGATTCATTTTCAATTACGAAACCAAGAAAACTTATTTTCCGTTTTAAAATTTGCGCCTTTTCCCACTTAATGCGTAGCCCGACCTTAGATGCAACTATAAGAAACTCTTCTAATAATTTAACCTTCCGATTCATCCCTGCTCGGAATAACAATGTCATCCATGTTAATTATTATTTTCTTAGCCTGCACAAGTTCTCGTAACACTACACTGATATAACGACAGAATACAGCCGGTGAATTTTTTATTCCAAACGGTACATAATTAAATTCATACTGCCCATTGTGTGTTACAAACGCTGTAAACTTTTTGGATTCTTTCTCTATAGGTACGTGAAAATATCCGCTCTCCAAATCCAATGTTGTAAATATTTTATAGCCCTGCAATCTATCAAGCACATCCTGTATTATAGCCATCGGAAAATTATCTCTAAAAATCTTCAGATTGAGCTTGCTATAATCACAGCATAGTCTCTTTGATCCATCTTTTTTAGATACCAGCACTACTTTCTTCCAGCCACTTCTGTACCTGAATTTCTATGTGCATCTTACTTTCATACGATGTACGACGAGGGTGCTGATACACCGGAATGTCATCTACGAGCACAATCTTCATCTCTACAGGCGATTCAATTAACTTGATAGGTTTATATTCGTTTATCATGCTACATACTTGAAACATTTTCTCTTCAGTTAGGTGATCTAAATCAACTTTATCTGATGCTGTTGGGCTTTCAACAATCTCACTCACGCACATTGCCTGAAATGGTTCTATCGGATCTACTTTAGCCTTGAATTGGACAACTTCCAAAGTAAAGACTATATCCATAGATTTAAGAACGTTGTTTCCTACAATAGCTGTGTATTCTAAATCTTCATTTTAGCTACATCAAAAACTATATCAAAACAGACGCTATCTACTTTAACTTCTATTTGAAATTCTCCGATTGTTTTAAGTACACCATTTCCAATGCCTCTCAGGTTTTTCGTCACGTTCTTATTCAGCTTAACATCACCCAAAACTTTGAATAGATCCTCCCTCATCAAACAGATATCGCAACCTGTGTCTACCATTGCTGAAAATTGTTTTCCTCCTGCCGTGAACTTTTTATATATTAAAGCTTTCTTAATTTTCTCAAACCCTAAAAGTGCTGCTTTGTCCTTGTTATCGGGTGCATTTCTTTGCTGGCAGTGCTTTGCAATATGCCCTTCTTTGGGCATTTTGCAGGCACGTTACAATCCTTTGCTAAGTGACCTTCTATTCCGCATTTATAGCATTTCCTATTTGTTTGTCCTACAGCTTTTTTGATCTTCTCATCTTTAATTTCCTCTTTCAATTGATTCTCTTTACCCTGCACTTTCTCATGACATTTTCCTCTCTCGTAAATCTCAATTTCGATTTTGAGATCACGTACTGTTTCAGCACGATATAAACCAGACTTGTTAACTCTACTGTCGGGTATACCACCTATAAAATAAGATATCAAGCTTTCCTCTTCAAGCTTAATCGGCTTGCCCATCTCAGTCAGAATATAAAGATATTCCATTAACGACTCTTTCGATTGTTTTTGCCTCAGCCTCAACAACTTGTGAACCTCGGCCGAACACATTTGCTTTCCAAATTCTTGCTTAAGCTCTGCTTTCAATCTTTCCCATCCTCGAATACCTGTCAGGCTTTTCACAAAAAGTTTAGCTGCTCCAACTAAAAGTTGCTTTGCGTAAATAAACTTTTGCAAGTCGCTCCAACCTACTGTTGTCGAAACATCTTTGAATTCTTCTAACCAATGTTCAACATTCTCTTGGGATGTGCCAGAATACACGGATATACTGTCCTGAACATCCCGCAATGTAATCTTTGACTCAAAGCTTGCTGCTTCTGTGTAAGTACTCCCTGCCTCTGAAATGGGCCGTTCTAGTTCAATTTCATCTAACTCAAAATGATCCAACAATCTGTCCTGCAACACACTCTTTCTGCCTGTGGTTACCAGCTGCAACTCGCTCAATTTTGCCCGAAGCATCGGTACCGTTATTGACATAATTATGTTTGCATCCATTTTAAATTAGCGTCGTTCGTTTACACTGGGAAAAATAAAAACCTTGTTACAAAATATTCAATACAGTCGCAAACTTTAATAATTGCGTTTTGAAGATTGTTTTTTGTGCCAAGTTCCAGAAAAAGTTTGCTGCTCTCTTATCTCTCAGAAATCTTTGCTCTGGTCTCTTTCGCACACCGCTCACCCTGTAGTAGTACTCTTCTTCACACGTTGTCGCTGCACCAAAGCCACCCTGTTACTTTTGATGTTGCTTCTCACCCAAAAAATTTGTGCATGCTCACACTCGCCAAGCATCGAAACAAAATGAAATGACCAAAAATGTTCTCGAAAATTCGTGTCTCTCTTTGGCACACTACCACGCTGCACGTTGGCCGAAATATTTACTCTTTTAATTTCGCCACGATTTTCGCTTAGTTAATTATTTAGTGTATGTTTGCGCCTACCACTTTACTCAACAATGTTTATTCGAACAACATAATCCCGGACGAGCCCCCAATAATATGTACGATTTTTAACTATATATTGTATTTTATAAAAGTAAGTTTGTAGTTGTTCACAATGTTTTGCTTAGTGTTCTAAGTAGATTAACAGCAAATAGATTATTTTTACATTACTCGCGACAATTTGGTTAAACGATCCTTCTTCTACGACGAGAAAACGCACAGTGGCGCCCGTAGAACAAGTCAGGTGGCAAAAATCAAAAATTGCATGTGCCTCTAAAAAATATTGAATGAACCTACTTTATAGGAAATTTTCCAACAATTTCAAATCTGCAACCTTTAATATTACCGGATTTTTTGTTTAGAAGATATAGCCCTTCAAAGTTGTCTGATTTTTTGTGTTACATAAAAATCACAATTTTAAGGTCAATTGGTCGGCTTTGAGATACAATATCTCAAAAACTAAGGTACGGATCGTCATTATTTTTGGTTCTATTGATAGATCTATTTATTAAAAAAAGAATAAAAAAAAATTGTACTGTTTGTTTTGCGTTTGGCCAGGTAAATCGATATTTACCAACTATCCATTTTTTCACTATTTTCCAACTTTGATGGAAAATAAAAAAAAAATTATCACATTTTACATCTGCCATATTTTCAATATTATTTCGTTGATTATTCCTTTATCTAATGCAAAAAGTTTCAGCTGCCCGTTTTTGCCCCTTTTTTTTTAAATGTAAAATAAGTGAAAAGAGTCATAGGAAAAAATGTGTTGCATGCATTTCTGGGCTATTTATGACACATATCCGTGAAAACCCATTCTTATCGTTATTGTTTCGTTCCTTATTGTTAAGATGCATGATTTTTGTTTCTCATTCAGTTATGCTTTCCTGAAACCCTTTTTTAAATCCTGGTCCCTAAACTCAGGTGCAGTTGCAGGATATACAAATAAACTACCTGATACGCACCATATATAGAAATTACCCTGGTGTACAATTAGTAACATCCCATACAGGCACAAATCTTATTCGGGCACGTGCACAATTGACCTAAGCCCAAATATATAACAAAACGGAAAAGTGGTCAACGAACTGACAAACACAAGGTCAACTTTGTCATGCCCAATTTGCAAAAAGACGCAAAAGAACTTCGACGATTTAAATAATTCTACAAATGGAGAGAATTATGAATTTGGGATCTCACCATTGCCCGCAAGAATAAGATGTATGGAGTTCTTGTTAAAATTAGCGTATACGCTTCCTCAAGAGGATGAAAACTTTGACGAAAACACATCAAACAAAGATAAGGAAAATATCAGAAAGAAGCGAATACAGGATGCGTTTTTCAAACAAGTTGGACTTAAAGTAGACTGCCCTAAGTACGGATACGGAAACTCAAACGATGGAAACACTTCAAGGAGATTTTTTGAAAATGATGAAGCTGTAACTCAAATCACAGGGATAATCAACTAAATCGTTAAGAGATTGGGAACGATCTTAAATGTTTTGAACTGCAAGGAAAAAGTTAATTCTGCCAAATATGGAGAATATGCTTCAAAAACAGCATCACTGTTAGCAGAATTATATCCGCAGAAAAAGTTGACCCCGACAGTCCATAAAATATTGGCGCATGGCAAAGATATAATTGAGTGTCAGTCTTTGCCAATTGGAGAGCTTTCTGAAGAAGCACAGGAATCATTAAATAAATTTTATAAAAAATACAAATTGCTAAACACTTTCAAAGCTTCAAGGGTGAGACAAAATGAGGACCTCTTTAACATGTTAGCAGCATTTTCAGATCCACTAATTTCATCACTGAGGCATGTTAAGTCACGAAAAGAATTAGAAAATACGTATAATGCAGAGATGATTTCTCTTTTGGATTTACCATCTTTTACGGATTGTGATGAATATCTTACAAAAAATTTAAAAAATAAGTAAAAAAAAAAAATTATTTGTAATTATTATAATACATATTAATTTTAAATTATAAAAACCATTAAAATGAAACAATAAAAATCAAAACATTTAAAAAATATTTTTTTCCTTCCCGTAAAATTTGTTTTTCCACAAATTTCAACTTTGCATACCCATAAATAGGCACTCAAAAATCGTAGAATTCGTTTCAAATGCTCATTTTATAGGTTGATTAATTAAATTAAATTATCTATCAGATGCTTTTTAAGTTGATCGATTATCTCATTTGGTTCAAAAGTTATGAATTTTGCAATGAAAAAACTCAAATGGCGCCACTGTGCGACGCTAACTCTTACATACTAATCGATACCGATACCTTCGGTAACAACGGCGATCGCAGGGCATGGCAGGTCTGCTTAACGATAATTATCTTTATGCCTTGTTCTAACAGCTGACTGACCAGGGCTACACTCACACAACATCCCATTCCCACACACATTTGGTGGCTCTAGCTCGAAGTTTGTAAAAATGTGGCAAGGGGGGTTGGAGACGGTATGGGTGGGCGTGGCATCGAAATTTCGGATGCAAATCTTTGTGGAATGTCAATTGCTATATTCATACCAAATTTGCTGACTCTAATTCGAAATTTGTAAAAGTGTAGAAAGGGGGGCTGGGGACGGTATTGGTGAGCGTGGCATCCAAACTTTTGATTCTGATCTATGTGGATCGTCAATTGCTATCTTCATACCAAATTTGGTGACTCTAGCTCAAAGTTTGTTAAAGGTGGGGAAAGGGGGGCGAAATGGGTGGGCGTGGCTCCAAAGCTTTGATGATTTTTGGGGGTCGTTACCAGCTTTCTTTCTACCAAAGTTGGTGGCTCTCGCTCCACAACTCTGGAAGATACACGCATTCCCGTTTTTGACGAAGCGTTGGGGCGGATGGGGGCGGCTAGGGCAGTATTGGTGGGCGTGGCATCCAAAGCTTTCTTGCAGTTCTTGGGGCTTCTCCTTTACTTATAATTTTAAATCAGATCTTTTACACTTATGCGAAGAACTTAAATGTTGTGAAATTGTTTAATCAAATAAATATTTTAAAACAAATATTGATATAAGTTTAAGCTGTTAAAGTTGCGCTTCTTTTTTATGAAGAAAACACAATTTATATTGGCTGTATTTATATAAATAAACTTAATTTTTTTACACATATAAACGCTTATTAAGTTGAAAGAGCAGGTCCAGAAATTGTAATTAAAAATATTACATGGTTCGACAGCCACCCAATGCGTGTGTATACAATGGTTAAATATAAGAAACAGTTGTAAACAACGAAAAAAGGGGAAAAAACGTTTGCAAACTTTGCTCTCAGCATGGAAAAATTAGCGGATAAATAAATAAAAGAAAAAACATAGTGGCGCATAGTTAATTTTGGCTATGCCAAGACTATGATACCCTTCACACAGCCAAATCAATGCACCCCCCCTTATGTTTCTGTGCAGTTGTTGGTAATTTTTCGCTAATATTTTTACTCTTGAGCGTCATTTACTTGTTCGTGTGCAACAACAACAATTTGACATGTAGGTACTTGAAAGTGCACGACAGAGACAACAATTGATAGTACGATATGGTAAATTTGTATGGTGGCTATGTCGTAGAATGCTCCGATCGAAATGAAATTTCATAGTGAACAAACCCGACATGATCTAAGCAATCTGTGAAAGTTTCATCAAGATCGGTTCAGCAGTTTGGCCGGAAATCGTGTTGATATGGTAAATTTATATGGTGGCTATATCGTAGAATGCTCCGATCGGGATGAAATTTCATAGTGAACAAACCCGACATGATCTAAGCAATCTGTGAAAGTTTCATCAAGATCGGTTCAGCAGTTTGGCCGGAAATCGTGTTGATATGGTAAATTTATATGGTGGCTATATCGTAGAATGCTCCGATCGGGATGAAATTTCATAGTGAACAAACCCGACATGATCTAAGCAATCTGTGAAAGTTTCATCAAGATCGGTTCAGCAGTTTGGCCGGAAATCGTGTTGAAACAGACAGACGGACAGACGGACAGACGGACGGACGGACGGACGGAAATCAATTCCTGAGCTCGTCCTGATCATTTTGATATATAGTTTATGGGGTCTCCCATCATTCCTTTAAGGCGTTACAGATTTATGACAAAGTCAATATACCCTGATTCACATGTGAAGGGTATAATAAAAATATTTCAATTTGACAGTATTGTGATTTGAATTTTAAATGTTAATACTAAAATCTAAAGTGAAAACATTTAACATTGAATGTGAAACGCATTCAATTTTAAATGTTACCAAACTTAATATAAGGTATAAAGCATTAAATTAACAAGTGGAAACGTTGCAGTCGGACGCAACCGACTGCGGCATACTTGATACCAGTATTAAAACCGGTAAAAAAAAAGGCCTGATTGCTGAGGGGTACGGATGCGGCAGGGGTGTACGCTGCCTTAAAGATTTTCCGATGCAGATGGGGATGCCACAAGCTAACTTCCTTACAAATTTGGTGACTCTAGCTCATAGTTTGTAAAAGGTGGGGAAAGGGGGGCTGGGGGCGGTATGGGTGGGCGTGGCATCCAAATTTTTGATGCAGATCTTTGTGGAATGTCAATTGCTATCTTCATACCAAATTTGGTGACCCTAGCTCAAAGTTTGTAAAAAGTGGGGAAAGGGGGGCTGGGGGCGGTATGGGTGGGCGTGGCATCCAAATTTTTGATGCAGATCTTTGTGGAATGTCAATTGCTATCTTCATACCAAATTTGGTGACTCTAGCTCAAAGTTTGTAAAAGGTGGGGAAAGGGGGGCTGGGGGCGGTATGGGTGGGCGTGGCATCCAAAATTTTTATGCAGATCTTTGTGGAATGTCAATTGCTATCTTCATACCAAATTTGGTGACCCTAGCTCAAAGTTTGTAAAATGTGGGGAAAGGGGGGCTGGGGGGCGGTATGGGTGGGCGTGGCATCCCAATTTGTGATGCAGATCTTTGTGGAATGTCAGTTGCTATATTCATACCAAATTTGGTGACTCTAGCTAAAAGTTTGTAAAAAGTGGGGAAAGGGGGGCGAAATGGGTGGGCGTGGCTCCAAAACTTTGATGCAGATTTTTGGGGGTCGTTGCCAGCTATCTTCTTACCAAATTTGGTGGCTCTAGCTCCACAATTCTGGAAGATACACGCATTCCCGTTTTTGACGAAGCGTTGGGGTGGATGGGGTCGGCTAGGGCAGTATTGGTGGGCGTGGCATCCAAACTTTTGATGCAGTTTTTGGGGGGTCATCATCACCTATCTTGGCACCAAATTTGGTGGCTCTAGCTCTAAAACTGAGGGAGATACAGCCATTTGTGATTTCAAAATGCTGGGGGGCTGGGGGCGGAATGGGTGGGCGTGGCTCCAAAACTTTGATGCAGTTTTTGGGGGGTCGTTACCAGCTATCTTCCTATAGCTCAAAAACTGTGGGAGATATAGGCTTTTTAAGTTTAAATTGTGGGGGGGCTGAGGGCAGAATGGGTGGGCGTGGCGGTAGTCACCAGCTATCTTCCAACCAACATTGGTGACTCTAGCTCAAGCATTATGAAAGATACACGCATTCCCGTTTTTAACGAAGCGTTGACGTACATAAGGTCAACAAATTTTTAATTGTTACAATTTGGATTGCAATAATAAACATTTTAAGAAAAAACAGCAAATCATTTAAATTTTCATCAATATTTAAATCTTTTATCTCTATATATAAAAGAGTTTGTCCTGATGATAATGGAAGAGCCACAGCCTAAATGAAAAGAGCTAGAAGGCTGAAATTTTCACACAATTTTCCATGCAGGTAGGAGGTGAGTAGTAAGAAGGGAATTTTTATTCTCCTTCAAGTACCTCACATACGATTTGGAGCACTTTTTACCCATTTTAAAAACCAAATTACATTCCACTACTGTCGCCATTCAACTACTGTCGCCTGATTGTCGCACAAGCTGAGAGTTTGATCGGGAGCGAGAATACAAAAACAAAACAAATACGCAGTGACGCCTTTGCGTCGCACAAGCAAAGTCATAAAAAAAGGTTCGTACACTTGCAAAAAAGAAACGGATTTCCGCTTCTTAATGAATAAGTGCATACACAATTAAGTGAACAATGCGCTTGAAAATAATTTTCATAATTTTATGTACATGTATCACTTCGCACAGTGCACATTTTTTTTTTTTTTTCAAATTTGTGTGCCTTTGACAATTGATTTACGACCCAAGTAGCGTTTGTTGTTGTTGTAAGTGTTGTTGTTGGGCCCGCACTGCTACTTTTGGTTGATGTCATTGATTTAAACAAAAAACAACAACAACATAACAGAACTTGGTGCGTCTAGAAAAATTTCACACACCAGAATATGTTATGGGGGTGGATTCGCCTACTTGCTGCTTATATAACTTAGACAAAACGTAACACAGAGAGTTAGCCGAAATCATGATACAATTATACCATGATGAAATAAGTATAAGGTGGTCTCGTCGGCAGCCGAAGCAAGCTCGTTTTTGTCCCTTAGCTTCAGTGCATGCTTGCTTGTTGACGCGGAAGGTTGTGTACGGACGAATTTTTTCTCAACACTTAACCCTTAAGCAGAAACAAAAAATGACTTACTGTAATTTTTGCCGCAAGCATGTACTGGGATTGAAGTTTATTCATGCACCAAAATGTCTTGTGAAGCGAAACAACAACAATGCTAATTCAAAATTATTAAAAATAAAACTATAAAAACTAACTTCACCGCTTTGTTTTATATTGGGCTATTTTAAACCCCAGGAACCAGCTAAGGGTTAATCCACACAATATCCTACCGTTTCATTCACACTCACTGTAAAGTGTGCGTTTCACTCGCACTTATTGCTAGCATACGCTAAGGGACAGCTTTTGCCGACGAAACCACCTTATACTTATTTCATCATGAATTATACAAGGTAGTCCACTCGGCTGCCGAAGTCGTTCGGTTTTCGTCCCCTATTTTCAGTGCGTGCCTGCTTGTCGAACTGAAAGGTTGTGGGCGTACGGTTATTTTTCAGAGCTTTAACCCTTAAGTGCCAAGCAGATACGTATATTTTTTCGAAATAAAAGCTTAAACAAAAGAATGGCTGTTAAACAACAAAAACAAAGAATAATGTCAAATTCAAAACTAATAAAAATAAAATTATAAACACTACAACTCTTTTCATAACTATAGAAACTTTTAGCCCCATGCGCCGTGCGCGTATTAATCGACGCACTGTGTAGCCGTTTCACTCACACTCACTATTCAACGCTCTTTCACTCGCACTTATATCAAGGGACTATGATTTTGCCGAGTGGACTACCTTGTATAATTGTATCATGGCCGAAAAAGCCAACAACGAAGGCGTGATTTAAAAATAATTTGTCATCTAGCGCCGAACATGAAGAGCTATGCGCGAGCGAATCTGAAAACAAGTAAGAAGGTTTTAGTCGAGAAATCCCGACTAAAAGATACCCTGAACCCGTGTATTAAAATGACTTGCAGAAGTGAGTTTTTTTTTACTTTAACTTTAATTTAAAATATCTCCAGTGTTTCTTAACCGATTTGGATCAAATTTTCATGGAAGTTATAAAGTTATCCATAGTTTCAACTTCTATTTTTAAACTTTCTTAATTCGAGATTTTTTCGTTATCGATTCCATATGTATATCGAAAGCAAGAACAGTTATCGATAGTTTGAAATAAAGTTGATCTGCCTATGACTTAGGAGAAATTATGGTCCAAATTTGTCTCTTTTAGTCTTTGAGATTGACGCGTTCATACATACGGACGGACGGACGGACGGACGGACAGACGGACAGAAGGACAGAAGGTCATGGCTATATCGACATGGCTGTTGATGCTGATCAAGAATATATATATATTTTATGGGGTTGGAGATGCTTCTTTCTGCCTGCTCAAAACAATTATACCCTTTTTTTTTACCCATTTCATGGTTCAGGGTATAAAAAAATTTAATATTTTACGCATCGATTTCTTATATTTTGTAGCCACAGTAAGATAACAGAGAGAAGAACAAAGAAGAAGAAATATGACTGTTCATGGTACTCACTGCAAGCAGCATGCACAGCTGACAGAATATATGCATGTCTGCATCACAAAGAGCGGCTTAAAGCTTGATCAGCGCGCGCGTCACTCTTATGACTGCCGCTAGATATAAAATAATTTGAATGCAATAATGCGTCTTTGTTGTTATTTACGCTCACTCTTTTGTTTATGAGCGCGCTCTGCATGTCAAACATAAATCTTAATATCCCTATCTCCTCCGCACTCACTTAGCTAAGCTTGCCATAACTAAGAGGCTGCAGTTAAGGGAATTGCATTGCCTAATTTACACCACCCATATCTAGCTCTTAAGTGCAAGCGTTGTATGTTAGAGCTCGGTGTCTGTTGCTTAGAGGAATAACTGTAATGCTCTTTCCAACATTATGTTTTTACATACAATGGTAAGAGAATTGGTTATGCATTTAAGTGCATATTTAATACGTACAAAGAAAGTTAATTTTCGTTTCAGTGAATTTTTATACTCGTTACCGAAGGTAAAGAGTGTATTGGTTTTGTGCAATGTCCGTCATGGTGTCTGTCCGTCTGTCCGACTGACCGTCTGACCGTCTGTCCGTCTGTATGAACGCAACTTTTTTCCACACCCTTCAAGCTAGAGACTTGCAACTTTCCAATTCTCTTTATCTATGGGATAGTAAATTAAAGTGTCAAGATTGGGGTTCTACGATAACTGGGGGGCTGGCAAATCGATAAATTCGATAACTCAAAGCCGATAAATCCACGTATTTCACACATCCTTACAGCTAAACTACCAAATTTGGCAAGAAGATAGCTACTAGCAACCCCTAAAAAACTGCATTTGGAGCCACGCCCACCCATTCCGCTCCAGCCCCCCACAATTTAAAGTGAAAAAGCCTATATCTCCCACAGTTTTTGAGCTATAGCCACCAAATTTGGTGCCAAGATAGGTGATGATGACCCCCTAAAAACTGCATGAAAAGTTTGGATGCCACGCCCACCAATAATGCCCTAGCCACCCCCATCCGCCCCAACGCTTCGTTAAAAACGGGAATGCGTGTATCTTTCAGAGTTGTGGAGCTAGAGCCACCAAATTTGATAGGAAGATAGCTGGCAACGACCCCCAAAAAACTTCATCAAAGTTATGGTGCCACGCCCACCCATTCCGCCCCCTTTCCCCACCATTTACAAACTTTGAGCTTAAGTCACCAAATTTTGTATGAAGATAGCAATTGACATTCCACATAGATCTGCATCAAAAATTTGGATGCCACGCCCACCCATACCACCCCCAGCCCCCTTATTAACTTTTTGCTAACTTCGAGCTAGAGTCACCAAATTTGGTATGAAGATAGCAATTGACATTCCACATAGATCTGCATCAAAAATTTGGATGCCACGCCCACCCATACCACCCCCAGCCCCCTTATTAACTTTTTGCTAACTTCGAGCTAGAGTCACCAAATTTGGTATGAAGATAGCAGTTGACAATCCACAAAGATCTGCATCAAAAAATTTGGATGCCACACCCACCCAATCCGCCCCTAGCCCTCCTTTCCACAGCTTTTCATACTTTGAGCTAGAGTCACCAAATTTGGAAGGAAGATTGCTGGTGGCATCCCCATCTGCAACGGAGAATTTTTAAGGCAGCGTACACCCCTGCCGCATCCGTACCCCTTTGCAATCAGGCCTGTTTTGATCGTTTTTAATACTGGTATCGAGTATACCGCAGTCGGTTGCGTCCGACTGCAGCGTTACCACTTGTTTAATATTGTTTATATTAAGGATAATAATCAAATCGAAAGTTATTTTTTGAATCAGTGAGTTTTTCAGAATTCTGATTTTCGTATTATATAGTCGAATTTCGACTTAATAATTGAAGCAACATTATATATAGTTTTCTTCTATTTTGCATATTATATAATAGTTATATAGACGCTGCTTTAGTGCATTTAAAAATCAAATAAAACTTAGCAGTCTGAATATTCTATTAAAATAATATAAGTTGGTATATTTAATTTTATTGAATTCTATACTTTGTATAGACGCTGTAACGTTGTACAGTGAAGTCTATTTTTGACTTATTTTGAAGTATTTATTTATTTATAATACTTACTTTAAATTAAGTTGTTAATTTGTTTTGTTGTATTTTTTTTCAACAAAATTAATAAGTCGATTTTCGACTTAATAATTGAAGCATCATTATATATAGTTTCCTTCTATTTTGCATATTATATAATAGTTATAAAGACGCTGCCTTAGTGTATTTAAAAATCAAATAAAACTAAGCAGTCTGAATATTCTATTAAATTAATATAAGTTGGTATATTCAATTTTATTGAATTCTATACTTACGTATAGACACTGTAACGTTGTAACAATCGTTTTACAGTGAAGTCAATTGACTCACAGCCAAATTAAAATATGTCTATTGAAACTTTAGATATTAGTGGTGTTTTGATGCCGCATTCAGTTGTTGCCATAATTGGTGATGGAGCCTGTCTTTTTAGATTTATTTCCTACCTTTTATTTGGTAGGCAAGGCTTCCATGGCACCATACGCCAAAATATTGTTGAACATGTTGTAACCAACTGGGAAATTTTTGCTTGCTTCAGCATAAACTCAAATGGAGAGTGTTATAGCTCTTCTGAACAATATGAGTGCGCTATGTCAAATTCAAATACTTATGGTACTGCATTTGAGCTTCGAGCAGCAGCAGAAATTTATGCTGTAAATTTTCAAGTTTTTCAAAATGGAAATTTATTACAAGCATTCGGAAATAATATGCATCCTGTAAAAAGATTGCGTTTTACCGGTCCATTAATGAATGGACATTTTGATGTTTATATTCCTTTAGAGGAAGTATTAACTCAAGATTCTGATACGTCAAGTGAATGTATAAATGAAAATGTTAAAAATCCTGTTAAAAGACGTAGTCGTTCATTTGAAAAAAATAGTGATATCAATAGGGGTAAGAGCATAGAAGCATCAAAAAGATTTCAGGTTAATAATTCTGAAGCTCTTAGAGTTGCAGTGAGAAGAGATGTGGCTAATAATCCTGAAGCTCATAGAGTTGCAGTGAGAAGACATCAGGCTAATAATCCCAATGCACGTCAAGAAAAGGCGTTTGCGTAAATGGAGTGTTAAAGCCATGTCTGGCTTAAACTATGATTTTGAAATAGCTTACAAGTCAGATAAAATTACTCAACTTGGTAGTATGAATTTGATATGCAAACATTGTGATGCTTTAAAGTGGAAAAATGAGCCTTTGGGTATCTGTTGCAAGACAGGAAAAGTTAAACTTTCACAAAATGAAAGTTAGCCTGATCCACTTAAGAGCTTAATAATTGGTGGACATCCCAAGCATGATCATTTAATTGATCGTATAAGAAAGTATAACAGCTGCTTTCAAATGACTTCTTTTAAAGTACAAAAACTATAAATGAAAGTTGGTCAACCTTTAAAGTCCAAGGACAAGTGTATCACTTAATTGGTAGTGTCCGACCTTTGCCAAATGAAGAAATGCAGTTTCTTCAAATTTATTTTGTTGGTGATGATGAAAAGGAAGCTCAACTACGTTGCAAAAATATTTCAAATGTTGATTTAAGCGTAGTAAAGGATCTTCAATGTATGTTTCATCATCATAATCGTTATGTAAAAGATCTAAAAATGGCTCTCAATAAAATACCAATAAGTACTAAAGATTATAAATTGGTTATACATGCTGATCGAACACCCGCTGGTGCACACAGAGGGCTTTACAATGCACCTCTATTAAGCGAAGTAGCTATAGTTATTGTTGGTCAGCAATTTGCAAAGCGCGATATTATTATTGAAAGCCATAATAATAAATTACATCGTATAAATGAGGTGCATCGATCATACGATGCCTTACAGAACCCTTTGCTATTTCCTTATGGCGAAGATGGCTGTTCAGTGGATATACCACAATGGAACCCATTATAAAAAAAGGAGGAACCAAAAAAAAAGATATCTGCGTTAAGCTTTTACAGCTATAAAATAATGATTCGTCAATCTGAGATAAATCATTTAATTCATTGTCGTTCCCTTTTTAGTCAGTTTTTGGTTGATATGTATGCTAAAATTGAAACAGAAAGGTTAAATTATATTCGTTACAATCAAGCGAAACTCAGAGCAGATAGCTATATACATCTACAAGATGCAATAGGCCAACAAGATGTTGACGCAGCTCACCATCTTCTTTTACAAGCTCTGCACGATATATGCATGAAAAGACTCAAGATGCTATGACATATGTTCGCCATTATGGGCGACCAGATCTTTGCATAACACATGCAATCCACAATGGAATGACATCAAAAGTGTTTTATTACCGGGTCAAAAACCGCATGATCGTCACGATATTATAGCTCGAGTTTTTCATTTAAAAGTTAAAGCTTTAATGTCACTATTGACAAAAGGTTCTTTGTTTGGAAGCGTGCAATGTTTTATGTACTCTGTGGAATGGCAAAAGCGGGGTTTACCACATATATGTACATATTCTGGTTAGAAAACAAAATAAGACCAGATAAAATCGATAAAATTATCTGTGCCGAAATACTTAACGCAGATGAGGATCCTTTGTTATTTAACATTGTTAAGTCAAATATGATTCATGATCCTTGCGGTGCATTTAATAATAAATCGCCATGCATGAAAAATGGAAAATGTACCAAAAGGTTTCCTCGAGAATTATTTAAAGAAACTGTGACTGGAAAAGATAGTTACCCTCTATATCGTAGAAGAGCGATAGAAGATGGTGGTAATGCAATTAATATAAATGGTAATTGCATAGATATTCGTTGGGTTGTGCCTTATAACTGTGTACTATTGAGAACATTTGAGGCTCACATTAATGTTGAGTATTGTAGAGTAAAGTCTGTAAAGTCTATTAAATACATTTGTAAATATGTTAACAAGGGCAGTGATCAAGCATCATTTACTCATGAAGACCAAAGTAATGAAATTAATATGTACGAAAGTGGCCGTTATATAAGTAGCTCAGAAGCGGTATGGAGAATCCTTACATTTCCCATACATGAACGTTTTCCGGCTATTACACACTTAGCTGTTCATTTAGAAAATGGTCAACGGATATATTTTAATCCCAATAATCCGCAACAATTACTTGACAGATTAAGCACTACACCCAAAACCACTTTGCTAGTGATGCACACGTGATGATATTGCAAGAACGCTTCTATATTGTGAAGTTCCATCGTATTTTACATGGAACAATAAAGAATTTCAAAGAAGAAAACGAGGGCATGATGTGCCAAATTTTCCTGGAGTTAAAAGAGATTCAGCTTTGGGAAGAGTTTACACTATTCATCCCAATAATACAGAATGTTTTTATTTAAGACTTTTATTACATTTTGTAAGGGGCCCAACTTCATTTTTAAATTTAAAAACCGTTAATGGTATAGCATACGCATCATTTCAATTGGCGTGTTAAGCTCTAGGATTACTAGAAGATGATAAGCACTGGGATTCAACTATAGCCGATGCTGCAGACACGCATATGTCAAAATCCTACAAAACTGAGAGAACTTTTTGCAATAATGATAGTATTTTGTCAAATTTCAGATGCTCTTAAACTTTGGAATATTTATAAAGAGAGTTTCTCCGAAGATATTTTAAGAGTCTTTCATTTTTCACAAGACAGAAATATTGATGAAAGTATTGTGAATAATGTATTAAATAAATGTCTTATTTACATAGAAGATATTGTACTGTCTATTGGCGGTCAAAACTTGACTTACTATGGACTTCCACTACCAATTAGATCCGAGAAAATTATTCCAAATATTGAATATCATAGAGAAACAAATTATGAAAATTGCGATAATTTTGTTGTTAATAATGAGCTACCCCTTACTGCTGAGCAAAAACAAGTATACGAAAAGATACTACATAGCGTTGAAGCAGAAAAGGGAGAAATCTATTTTTTATATGCACCTGGTGGAACAGGTAAAACGTATCTTTTAAATTTATTATTGGCAAAGGTACGGCAAAGTAAAAAAATTGCATTGGCCGTTGCATCTTCCGGTATCGCAGCCACTTTACTTAATGGTGGTCGCACAGCGCATTCTACAGCGCATTCTACAACACCACATTGCTCAATTTCAAAGCAATCTAATATTGCTGCTGTGCTCAAAGATTGCAAGCTTATTGTTTGGGATGAGTGTACTATGGGCCATAAAGGTGCTTTTGAAGCTGTAGATCGATCTTTGAAAGACATTCGAGATAGTGAATACTTAATGGGTGGCATAACTGTTCTCTTAGCTGGTGATTTTCGACAAACTCTTCCAGTGATCCCCAGAGGAACAAGAGCAGATGAAATAAATTCTTCAATTTTGTGGCCCAAAATACAGAAAATTGCATTAACGAAAAATATGCGAGTGCACTTAAAAGGTGATAGCATAGCTGGTGAATTTGCAGAAATGCTTCTTCAAATAGGAAATGGATTATTTCCAACCCATGATGGCAAAATAATTTTACCATCAACTTTGTGTCATGTTGTGAAAAGTATTGAAGAGCTAACTCTAAAAATATTTCCGGATATTACAAATATCTCTCAAAAATAACTCGAATGGTTTTCAGAACGTGCTATTTTAACTGCGAGAAATGACAATGCATTGGAAATAAACGAGTTTTTATTAAAATCATTTCAAAGTGAAGAAATTACATATAACTCTATTGATTCTGTGACTGAAATCGAAGATGCAGTTCATTACCCCGTCGAGTTTCTTAATTCATTAAATCCGGCTGGCCTACCTCAACATAAATTAACTTTAAAGATTGGTTCACCTGTAATGTTGATTCGCAACTTGAAACCGCCAAAACTGTGCAATGGTACAAGATTGCAAGTTAAAGTCCTTCATAAGAATGTTGTCGAAGCAATTATCTTTACTGGCAATGGTATAGGGGAAACGGTTTTTATACCGAGAATTCCATTAATACCTTCTGATTCTGAATTGCCAATTCAATTTAAAAGATTGCAATTTCCTTTAAAAGTTTGCTTTGCCTTAACAATTAATAAATCACAGGGACAAACTCTTAAATTAGCCGGACTAGACTTAAGACACGATTGTTTTTCTCATGGCCAATTTTATGTAGCCTGCTCAAGAGTCAGTTCACCAAAAAGTTTAGTTGTATTAGCACCTGACGGAAAAACAACCAATGTCGTTTATAAAGAAGCTCTTAACAGTTGTTAATAATTGCAAATTAAATTCAACAAGTGGATAAGGCCTACTGGGGAAACCACAATAAAAAAACAAGTAAGAAGGCTCTAGTCGGGAGAGCCCGACTAGAAGATACCCTGAACCCAGTTGCAACAAACAATCGATTAAGCTCGATATCTCCGGTGTTTCTTAACCGATTTGGATGAAATTTTCAGAAAAGATCTATCGTTACCCATTCTTTCAACCCTCATTTTTACATTTTCCAAATTCGATATTTTTTTGTTATCGATATTATGTGTATATCGGAAACCAGAATAGTTATCGATAATTTGAAGCAAACTTGTTCTGCTCATGGTATAGGAGAACTTATATCCAAAATCTGAAGTCTCTAGCTCTTGTAGTCTCTGAGATCCACGCGTTCATACAGACGGACAGACGGACAGACGGACAGACGGACGGACAGACGGACATGGCTAAATCGACTCGGCTATTGATGCTGATCAAGAATATATATACTTTATAGGGTCGGAGAAGCTTCCTTCTGCCTGTTACATACTTTTGCACAAAACCATTATACCCTTATTTACCCATTTTATGGGTTAAGGGTATAAAAAATGGAAAACAGAATATTAAATACTTTGCTTAAATATTTTGTGAGATATTTTCTAATTTATTTATTTTGTATCTATCTTCTATTGCTAAAATTTATATAAACTATCCGCGCAGCGAAGTAAGCGGGCCACTTACTAGTTAGAGTATATGCTAATACTATTAACTTATAGAATCTTCGTTCATTGTAAATTTCATTGAGCATTTTTTGATTATTCCAAGAGTTCAATTGAGTTAGTATTTTTATCATTTCAACGGATAATTGTGTTTGTGATTTGTGCTGAGTGGTTGTATTTTTTCTGCTGCAGCACAAAAGAGAACACAAATTTAAGAGCATTCGTTTAGCTGAGGGAAATTTGTCGCGTCGATAAAGCAGTGCACCTGAGAGTAAGAAGAGAACTATTTGATTTGATTCCGAACGCTTTTATTTTCAACGAATTCTCATTTCATACAGCAAAAAAAAAAAAAAAAACTAGTGGAAACGTTACAGTCAGATGCAACCGACTGCGGTATACTCTGATACCTGTATAAACGGGAATCATCTTGAGAGACATCGCCAGCTGAATAGCCACTAAATTTGGTAGCTGTAGCCATAAAAATGTAAAAAAATTTCCGATTACGAAATTCGAAGGGCTGGAAGCGTAAAGGAGTGCGTGGGTGGCGTGGCACCAGCGCAGTGTTTTGGGGGCGGCAGAAGCTATATTCTCACCAAATTGGGTAACTCTTGCTGTACGGATGTAGGACTTATTTTCACTTATCGATTTTATCAATGTTACAGCCCCACCATAGGCGTAGAACCACAATCTTGATACTTTATCTGTCCCGGCCATAGAAAAATATATTTGAAAAGATTCAATTGTCTAGCATTACACAAATCCAATATACTCCTGACTACTGTATCGTGTATAATAAAATCAGGCAATAGAAAAGAAAAAGCTTGGTATACGAAAAGTCGCAAATGAAGAAACACCAATTAAAATTTCGATATACGGTGAACTTAGCGATTCCTTTGGTCGCTGCTGTAATACTTGACCCACTGCTGCATGTTTGTTTCCAAAACACAATAATCCGCTTGGCTGGTCTCCCATAAACACCTCGAATTAATTGCTTTGCCTGCTATTTGGTACTGTGTTGTAGATATGGTTGCAAGCCGAGGGACACATTGCAAGTTTTTAGATTCCTGCTGTTTTTTTTTGTTTTTTTTTTTGTAAAAGCTAAGGAAAAATTGGCAATGAATATCAACGCTGTTTGTTTATAATTTTGACCCGTGGTTTCCACGAGTGCGTTGCACTCGGCGTGCAACTAGTTACATATATTGAGCATATGTCACTTGAGCTGCTGCTGCAAAATGCTCTTTAATTTTTGTTTTGTAATGTCATAAAACAATTAAATGCCATTAGGGCTAACAAAAAGCCATGGCAACTTTCTCCGCTCACATTCATCTTTGCATTTTCCCTTTATTGTTGTTTCTGTTGTCACTATTGTAATTACTCTGTTCATTGTTGTTGCTATTGCTATTGTTGGCATCGACCATTACATTATTCGTCTATATTTCTTGGGGATAATAGCATGTCATTTGCATTTTGAGTTTTCACAGCAACAGTGACAAGATGTGTTCGTTGTGTTGCGTGTGTACTGCTCGCATCAGGCAGGCAAAATGAATTTTTTCTCTTCCCAAATTATCCAATTCCATCGCTGGTTAAGCTTTTGCGGCACAGGCCCAATGTGCTCGCCATACAAGGGAGAAGAAAAAGTTTTGTGAAAGGCAAAGCTGTTTACAATTATGTGAATGATGAATAAATAAAGTGCAAAATAGGCATAAAAAAGCAGAACACAGAGGATACGAAAACGAGAGAGAACGAGATGTGTATATAAAATATGGTCGCGTTACTTGAGAAATAATATATTTCAAGCTGGCTTGAGTTTTAGGTCATTTAATCAGTCAAGTTACTTAAACGCAGGGCAACGTAATATGTTTCATTCTTTAGAACAAAAATAAACTAATGTTAATGCTTTTTAACCAGGCCTACATTTCGGAATTCGGGGTCTCCTTGTCAAAGTTACTTCCAAAATCTCCAGAAATAGCAAACCTTTTTTGCATAAGTTCATTTTAGCAAGTGCGGAATGTTGTGCTTAGACCTGCTTAAGCCTGGGACACTGTATTTCACATTAAGAAAAGTAAACTTAGTTTGTATAAATTAATTTTTATTCACTAAGTGCCCATTTACAAGCTGAAGTTTTTTCATTAATTTTTTATTCATTCCGTTTTGAAAGTTCTTCAGGTCGCATTTATAGCGTGTTTACACTGCTCAGTTATTCTCAGTTATTACCATTTTGAGTAACTGAGCTTCAGTTTGCGTGTATTTCTCCATAAGGAAATTTACTGCAGTAAACTGTCAGTAAATATTAACTGAGAATAACTGGGCATCGACTATCGTACTTTTCGATGACTATCGCTGAAATAACGCTGTTAATATGTTAACATAGTGTTAAAATAGCCAAAACAGCTGAGTAATTGAGCAAAGGTAAGCGCAAAATTTATATTTATTTTAAAATTTATTTAAAACAATTAGATTTTTAGATGGATTCACGAAAAAAATATGTAAATTGGGAGCCCCAACACACTACACTGCTGTTTGAGCTGTGGGAGGAGAATTATATAGGGTTGAGGGGGTTGCAGCGGAACTCGCATATATATTCGAGGATGGCGGAGTCTTTAAAGGAGGCCGGATTGGAAAGTGCCGAATGTTCGTCAGTCCGGTACAAAATAGAAAATTTGACGAAAAAATATAAGTAAGATATGCATTTTAATAATCACATATATATAGTTCAATAATGCTATTTTTTTTGTAGACAAGAGTTGAAAGCACAGGGCGTGTCTGGCGGTGCCCCATCTAAGTGGGAGCATTTTGAAAAAGTGCACAAGATTCTTCACCAGGCCAAAACCATTCACATTGAGGGAACGGTGCACGAATCTACTGGTAGGAGACTTTAAGTTTAAAATCAGACTCATTTATTAAGTTCAACTTGTTTAGATCCCATTGATGCGCCTGAGGAGGAGGTGCCTTGGCTTATTCTTGATGAGTCGATGCCAAGCTCATCTATGAATCAAAAGCAGCAAAGATTGCAGGCATTGCAAGTATGCCATTAAAATTGGCAATAAAGCTTTTAAATATTCAATTTGATTCATTTTCTGCACTTTTAATCAACAACTCAAATCAAACAGCTGATTTATTTACTGAACTCTCAGTAACTGAACAATGGAAACAGGATTGGTAAATGACCGATAAATTTTACTGTAACTGAACAGTGGAAAGACCCTATTACACGCTGAAGTTTTTCAGTGAAATTTTTCCTTTGAAAATGCAACTCTGGTTTAAATTTATGGTCGATAAACATACATCTTTGCCATCGATTGTATTATTTGTTAACATATAATTGATTTAAGAAGTAACAAGTAAATAAAATGAATGCAGTGAACATTACTATTAATAATTTTTTAACCAAAACAATGTATTTACTATTGGCGCTAATATTTGCTTGTGCGATATTTTGTATCGATAACTTTATTTTTCACATCAAACACTGTGCATATCTGTGTTTACATTCTATCGGAATAAGGCAAAGCAAAATTAGAAAAAAAATTCACGACTTAACAAGTAGTGAATTTTTGCTTGAAATTTTACCCCTCTACTCCCCTTGCCGACAAACAAAAGACTCAGAGAGAAAATTCACGAAAAAACTTTAGCGTGTAAATGGGCACTAATTGTAGATATGAAACTCTTTTATTACATAACAAGTAAGAAGGTTCTAGTCGGGAGAGCCCGACTAGAAGATACCCTGAACCCAGTTGCAATAAATATACTAAATTTATAAAATACTTTGGTATACTGACTTAACTTCGATATCTCCGGTGTTTCTTAACCGATTTGGACGAAATTTTCAGAAAATTTCTATCGTTACCTATTATTTGAACCCCCATTTTTACATTTTCCAAATTCGATATTTATTCGTAATCGATTCCATGTGTATATCGGAAACCAGAATAGTTATCGATAATTTGAAACAAACATGTAACATGTTTTGCTTATGGTATAGGAGAACTTTTATTAAAAATCTGAAGTCTCTAGCTCTTGTAGTCTCTGAGATCGACGCGTTCATACAGACAGACGAACGAACAGACGGACATGGCTAAATCGACTCGGCTGTTGATGCTGATCAAGAATATATACACTTTATGGGGTCGGAGATGCTTCCTTCTGCCTGTTACATACTTTTGCACAAAACCATTACACCCTTTTTACCCATTTTATGGGTTCAGGGTATAAAAAGCATTTAGATGGCGCAGTTGCTTGAAGTGTTATTTTTCTCAACAAGACAAATCAACCTTTATCGATTCAGGGATTATTATATTGAAAGTAATCATTTTTAAATAAATAATAACACCAGAGGTGTGGTGTTTACAAAATTAGTTTAATTTAGTGTGTATTATTTTGCATTAAGACTTTAATAATAAACGCAATTTTATATCACCGAATAAGAAAAATGTTTATTTTAAAATAATATACACGTTGACAAAACGTGTATTTAGCTCTTTGTTAATTGAAATCGGTAAATAAATTTTCAAGGATAATTATATAACTGACAATATCACTTTTATCTGATATTAACAAATTTGAATTTATCTGTCTGATATTCATTATTCATAAAAAATTTTAAGTCAGAATAATTAAATCATTTTGATCAACTTTTTAAATTATATTACAATTTAAAAGCAATACGCAATTATAAGCGCCAATTTTAATCAGTATTTGTGTTTGAACATAAATATTAAATGTAGCTTTGACCAACAGTCGTTGGGGTTGTCAAAGCTTAAACTTGCAAAAATTATGCTTTCTGCTTTCTATCAATTGTGAGAAATCTCACAATTTGTGGCCACTCTAATTGCCATCAAATGCATTAAAAAATCAACTGGAAATGGACGTAACCGACTACGGTTTACTCTGATACCTGACTAAAAACGGGTACGCCCAGGGGTTTGATACACATCTTGGGGGACATTGCCAGCTGAATTGCCACATTTGGAAGCTTTAGCTCAAAAACTGTGCAGGATATGAGGATTTTAAAGGTGGGCGACTCTAGCTGTATAGATATGGAAAATATATGGATTTATCGGTTTTCAGTTATAGATTTGATCGATTTGCCAGACCCTCATTAGGCGTAGGAGACCAATCTTGACACTTTATCCTTCTCACCCATTTGCATTTCATTTTCAAGTCTCAAACTTGGTGTCGAAAAAAGTTGCGTTTATATAGACGGAGAGACACCATAACACCATTACGGACATTGCACAAATCCAATACACTTTTATCATTGGTATCGAGTATAACTTTACCGAAATTTTATGTTATAATCGTGTTGAGCATGCCAAACGCCATAAGAGAAATCGATTCGAATACCATTTTAATTGTTGACGCGAGGCCATTGTCTACATTAACGCAATATGGTGGTGAAATAAAGCAAATTGCAATCGAATACAAATGACCAAAACGCCAAAGTTTGGCGCTTATATTGGGCTTTCGGCTTTGCAGATGCGAGAGCTGTTGACAACAAGTGAGGCAAGTGTTTCAGTCGTTGTTTATAGCTAGGGTCACCAAATTTGGTATGAAGATGACTGATGACTTCCCTAAAAAATCTGCAACAAACACGTTTTTAAGTCCTTGCCCATCCCTGCCGCCTCCAGACTATTTTGGAGTTGTTGTTCGCAGATGCGAGAACCAACTGTTTACAACAAGTGAGGCAAGTGTTTCAGTCGTGGTAAGGTTTGCTACAAAAATGCAAAAAAAAAATTAAAGGCACACTTTAGAAAACGCTTTTTTTTTGGCAAAAATGCATGTAGCCATGGGCGTAGCCAATGACCATTTAACATAAAGACGGGTTTTAAGAATTGCTGATGTTAACGAGCTGTAAACAAAACAGCAACCCAAAGACTATTTAACATAAAGATGCAAACCCCGACTCAAGTATCACGAGCCCCTGGGCAAATTCGCCAGCATATTCCAACTTTCAACTTCGTGAGGGGATACGTTCATAGAGACATAGCCGTATTCTCCGACAGCCAGGCAGCGATCAAAGCACTTAGTGCTTATAAGATCGTCTCCAAACTGGTTTGGCAATGTATAGAAGCACTCAACAGGTTGGGCAGTAGAAACAAAGTCACCATCTATTGGGTACCGGGACATGCGGGTGTTCCCGGCAATGAGGTCGCCGATATTTTGGCCAGGAGAGGAGCTAGCACTCCTTTCCAGGGCCCTGAACCTTTCTGTGGGCTAGGACCGGTGTTTATCAGTCAGAGCAGTTGCATCGATCTGCTCAATACATGCGAGGACGCTTGGCGGTTTTCACATGGGGCAAGACAGAGCAAGCGACTGCTAGGTAGTTACAACAAGAAGAGAACTGAGGACTGTCTGAAGCTGAGCAAAGGATCTCTTCGGATAGTCACAGGTTTCTTGACCGGGCACTGCAGACTGCGCAAGCATCTGCATAATCTCAGGTTACGGAAAACAGTCTTTGCAGACTGTGTCTGGAGAGGGATGAGACTCCTGAGCACCTGCTTGAGGAGTGTCCCACCATCAGTCGACTGAGGCTCTCTCTTCTGGGGAGCCTCTTTCTGTCTACAGAGGAGATGAGGGCTCTCCGACCATGCCACATCGTCGCCTTCCTGCGATCGATCGGGCTGTTCGAGGAGCTGTAACTCACAAAACAGTAAGAGGGCACAATAGATCCTAGTGGTCGCAGTGCATGATCCTCGTTCCAAATAATAATAATAAATAATATAGCAATTGACATTCCACATAGATCTGCATCAAAAATTTGGATGCCACGCCTACCCAAACCGCCCGCAGCCCTCCTTTCCACACCTTTTACAAACTTTGAGCTAGAGTCACCAATCTTTAAGGCAGCGTACACCTCTGCCGCATCCGTACCCCTTTGCAATCAGGCCTCTTTTTACCGGTTTTAATACTGGTAACGAGTATGCCGCAGTCGGTTGCGTCCGACTGCAACGTTTCCACTTGTTGTTTTTGTTGATTTATGCTCTGTTAAGTATTTATAAGTTCAAAAGCAATCAAAATTCGCCGAGAGGAAGCGAATGTGTTCAATACTCGTCACTGAGGTAATTTTCCTTATAATAAATTTAGGATAAAACGTATGTATAGAGTCCTAAGTTTACAATCATTTAACTAAGCAAACAAGCGACAACAACAACCACAATTACAAAATTTTTTTGTTATACCACTTTTGTGCATGACAGCAACAATAATTGATGGAACGATATAGTCAATTTGTATGGTGGCTATGTCGTAGAATGCTCCGAGCGGGATGAAATTTCATAGCGAACAAACCCGACATGATCTGAGCAATCTGTGAAAGTTTTATCAAGATCGGTTCAGCAGTTTGGCCGGAAATCGTGTTGAAACAAACAGACGGACGGACACGCGGAAATCAATTCCTGAGCTCTGATCATTTTGATATTTAGTTTATGGGGTCTCCCATCATTCTTTTAAGGCGTTACAGATTTATGACAAACTCAATATACCCTGTTTCACATGTGTGAAGGGTATAAAAATACTAATGCTTTTATATTTTTGTGACCAGCGTGTTTCGCTTAAGAGCGGCATTTTTCAATGACCATTTAACATAAAGACGGGTTTTAAGAATTGTTCAAGTTAACATGCTGTAAAGTCGCAATCACGAAGCGGACAAACTAACGAGTAGAAAAGTCGTTTTCCCCTAACGACAACCAGCTGCGCTTGTTTTGATTATTGCTTCTTTGTTTACAATACACATGCCGCCATGTTTTTTTTTTTTGGTTTGTTTTTGTTTTGCATTGCTGTCTTGTTGCTGTGTAATGCCTAAACACTAAGTCAGTTCTTTTATTCGTGTTATTTTGCCAAACTGAAACTGAAACTTGAATTTATCATTTTATACAAACTTATTAATTGCAATGCATGATGTTAGATATAATTAAGTTATTTATTTATGTTTCCAATCCATTTTTATGTATTTATCTAAGGCCTTTTTTGATTACAATATTAAAGTAATGGTAATTAAATTAATGACAATATAAAAAGACCAACTAACTGTTACATTCTCGTTTTCTTATTTCAAAAATTAAACTCGCATTTGTGTAAAACAATGATTGAATGCAACAGTTTTTAGAAATACAACTAAATTAAGCTGATTTGATGGCGTGCACTGCTTTTAAGCCGTAAGATTGGATGTATATTTCTGAAAATATACAAAAAATATATCAATATAATACTTCATAAAGTATACAAATATGTAAAAAACTTATCTCTTTATATTGCGTTTAAGTCAAGCAAGCCTGCTAATATGTTCAAACGACAAGTGAACCCGTCCTATCGCTCCAGTTAAAATCTTTAACAAGACGTTCAGTCCAGCGCAAATTTCCTCGCAATAAAAACATAAATATCTTTTAGCATTGCTAGATAAAAAATATATATTTGTATTACTTACAAAGCTGCAACGCAGCAATGCTTGCAGATGTTCTGAAATCGCTCATGCCTCCCAGTTCAGATCAATCTTCCATCTCTAGATTTTCAATGCAGCTCGCCTTTTCTCATCTTTCTGGCTGATTGATCCAGTGAATCCAGTTCGCTCGCAGTATGAAAATAAATAAATTAATAAAATTAATTACATGTATTAAAATCATGGAAATTCAAAATATATTATTTTTTATACTTACAGAGCTGCTAGCAGCTCAGCTCGCCTTTGCACATCTTTCCGGTGTCATCCCTCTGGCACATCCTTCTTGGGGCTTGTTTCAGGGGCACATCCGTCCATCCATGTTGGCGCACCATCTAGGGTCATCCTTCTAAGCGCATGCCTCCAAAGTAATCCTATAGTTGAAATTAGAATTAGAAATTTGGCATTTATTAATTCGTTGAATACTTACCATACTTATGAAGTTTAAATAAAAACTCATTTAAATAGCACTTTTAAAAATCGCTTATAAACCTCACCGTATCGTTAGAAGGGTCAGCACAAAAGCGAGGGAAACGCATGTAAAAGCGCGCGAAGCTATTTTTTGTTGATGTTTTCACTTGCCGCTCTTTTTGTAACGCACGTCACTTACATATATTTTTGATTTGTTTTCATTCCATAGAATAAGAAACAACGTCAAACAACAATAGTTAATCTAATTAATGCCAATAAAGATTCAAAATAATAAGCCAAAAAATTATAGATTTATTTTATTTTTTATTAAAAGAAAATCGTCATAATAAAATTACAATTTCTTAAATATGATTTTTAATGATTTTGTTTTACATATTTTCTTAAAAGTAATGAATAATATAATTGATAAAACATTTCAATTTTGAATATAAATACATTTATAATAACATATTAACATGCAAAATATATTTTCAATTTGCCGCCGGCAAAACGGCAACAGCTGACTGCAAAAAAATGTAGGTCAAGTTCATCTTTGTGTGTATGCATGTGCGTTTGCCATTCGAGAATAGGCAAAACGCAACAACAATACGAAACCACGCATACAAGCGTTTGAACGTTCTTCATACATATATTTTTATATAAATGTGCGTTTTCATATGTTTGCAGTTTTGTTCGGCTTGGGCTTTGTAAAAATTTTTTTATATTTTGTTTTTCTAGCTCCCGTGAGATTGTGTGTGCGTCCCTGTATATGTACATGTGCATATTTAAATGTATGCGTAGCATTTGCCATGGCATTCATTGACCTTCCTCTACTATTCTGAATTTCGGCAAACGCTAAACAGCCAATGTTTCGATTAAATTTGGTGAATTTTTTGCCTACAAAAACCTAAGAAAAACAAGAAAACCAATACTTCCAAGGCATTTTTGGCTGGATGATAAGTTGCAGGAACAGGCGATCAGGAAAATAAACAAGCGTCTAGTAAAATAAACAGGCAAATATCAGTGTTGCATTGCTGGTCATACATACTCTTTCATGTTTTTAGTTCTATGACACTTTCCAACAATTTTGCCATCGCAACTATCATACAGTTATGCAGCGATATGCAAAAGTGCCGAAAGTGTATTCAATAATGCATTTGAAAAAACTTAAAAAGAAAAACTAACAAAAATCTCAACGAGCAGGCCCAGCAAGAATGAAGCAAACGCACATGCATACACATACTAACACATTTTTACCGTCCTTGCTTTCCGCTGGCCCGCCGCCTATCCTTTAATACTCAGGCCGCTGAACGCAAAGCAGAACTCAAACAAACCAAGCAACGCGCTGGCTTGTCGTAGATGAGACGCACAAACTGTACAAAATAAAAAAAATACCCCTTGTCCTAAAATTCAATTGAAGTCAATAAAACTCAAATACATAATTTTAATATACAGATAGTTTATTTTCAGTATATGAATACAAAATACGTTTACTTTAGTGTTAGTAAAATTAATTATAAACAACTTGTTTTTTATACTCGATACCGAAGGTAAAGAGTATATTGGTTTTGTGCAATGTCCGTCATGGTGTCTGTCCGTCTGTCCGTCCGTATGTATGCAAGTTTTTTCCACACCCTTCAAGCTAGAGACTTGAAACTTTCCAATTCTCTTTATCTATGGGATAGTAAATTAAAGTGTCAAGATGGGGGTTCTACGATAACTGGGGGGCTGGCAAATCGATAAATTCGATAACCCAATACCGATAAATCCACATATTTCGCACATCCTTACAGCTAGAAGTACCAAATTTGGTAAGAATATAGCTATTAGCAACCCCCAAAAAACTGCATCAAAAATTTTGGAGCCACGCCCCCCATTCCGCCCCCAGCCCCCCCGCATTTTAAAGTCAAAAAAGCATATATCTCCCACAGTTTTTGAGCTATAGCCACCAAATTTGGTGCCAAGATAGGTGATGATGACTCCCTAAAAACTGCACCAAAAGTTTGGATGCCACGCCCACCAATACTGCCCTAGCCACCCCCATCCACCCCAACGCTTCGTCAAAAGCGGGAATGAGTGTATCTTCCAGAGTTGTGGAGCTAAAGCCACCAAATTTGGTAGGAAGATAGCTGGCAACGACCCCCAAAAATCTGCATCAAAGTTTTGGAGCCACGCCCTCCATTTCGCCCCCCTTTTTCCACTTTTTACAATATTCGAGCTAGAGTCACCAAATTTGGTATGAAGATAGCAATTGATATTTCACAAAGATCTGCATCACAAATTTGGATGCCACGCCCACCCATACCGCCCCCAGCCCCCCTTGCCACACTTTTTACAAATTTCGAGCTAGAGTCACCAAATTTGGTTTGAAGATAGCAATTGATATTTCACAAAGATCTGCATCAAAAATTTTGATGCCACGCTCACCCATACCGCCCCCAGCCCCCCTTGCCCCACTTTTTACAAACTTCGAGCTAGGGTCACCAAGTTTGGTATGTAGATAGCAATTGACATTCCACATAGATCTGCATCAAAAGGTTGGATGCCTCGCCCACCCATACCGCCCCCAGCCCCCCTTTCCCCACTTATTACAAATTTCGAGCTAGAGTCACCAAATTTGGTATGAAGATAGCAATTGACATTTCACAAAGATCTGCAACAAAAATTTTGATGCCACAATTACCCATACCGTTCCCAGCCCCCCCCCCTTCCCTACATTTTGCAAACTTTGAGCTAGAGTCACCAAATTTGGAAGGAATATAGCTGGTGGCATCCCCATCTGCATCGGAGAATCTTTAAGGCAGCGTACACCCCTGCCGCATCCGTACCCCTTTGCAATCAGGCCTCTTTTTACCGGTTTTAATACTGGTATCGAGTATGCCGCAGTCGGTTGCGTCCGACTGCAACGTTTCCACTTGTTTTAGTTATGAATGCCTTTACTTACTGGCATAATATAAATAAACGTAAAGAACAGACATTATTTTTAAATATCTCATGTTTTGCTATACAATTGCACTAAGTTCATATAAAGTCTATACCACCCTTTCTTGTTGAGCAGCAGCAATGCGGATTGAAGCAAAAGCCTAAAACTGCCGATTTCAAATTTTGTGACAACAGCAAGAGAACTGAAAAACGGCAACAATTAATTATGCCTTGCGCTTCGCACACTTTGCAGTTACAACAAAAAGCTAAACAATGATGGCCGACTTCGCACCAGCTGACATTGTAGCGAGTGTAGAAGGTAAACAAGAGATATGAAATACTGGCTTTTTGCTGTTTCCCCACGTACATGCCCATCTGTTGCGTTTATGTTATTTAACATAACATTCCAGCTCTTAAGACCTGTTATTCGTCTATGCATTCTGCGTGGTGCAAGCGGTCAACTGGGGAAACAGCGAAAAGCCTAATTATTGCCGTTTTTCAGTTCTCTTGTTGTTGTCACAAAATTTGAAATCGGCAGTTTTAGGCTTTTGCTTCAATCCGCATTGCTGCTGCTCAACAAGAAAGGGTGGTATAGACTTTATATGAACTTAGTGCAATTGTAGAGCAAAACATGAGATATTTAAAAATAATGTCTGTTTTATACGTTTATTTATTTTATGCCAGTAAGTAAAGGCATTCATAACTAAAAACATAGTGGCGCATAGTTAATTTTGGCTATGCCAAGACTATGATACCCTTCACACAGCCAAATCAATGCTCCCCCTCTTATGTTTCTGTGCAGTTGTTGGTAATTTTTCGCTAATATTTTTACTCTTGAGCGTCATTTACTTGTTCGTGTGCAACAACAACAATTTGACATGTAGGTACTTGAAAGTGCACGACAGAGACAACAATTGATAGTACGATATGGTAAATTTGTATGGTGGCTATGTCGTAGAATGCTCCGATCGAAATGAAATTTCATAGTGAACAAACCCGACATGATCTAAGCAATCTGTGAAAGTTTCATCAAGATCGGTTCAGCAGTTTGGCCGGAAATCGTGTTGATATGGTAAATTTGTATGGTGGCTATGTCGTAGAATGCTCCGATCGGGATGAAATTTCATAGTGAACAAACCCGACATGATCTAAGCAATCTGTGAAAGTTTCATCAAGATCGGTTCAGCAGTTTGGCCGGAAATCGTGTTGATATGGTAAATTTATATGGTGGCTATATCGTAGAATGCTCCGATCGGGATGAAATTTCATAGTGAACAAACCCGACATGATCTAAGCAATCTGTGAAAGTTTCATCAAGATCGGTTCAGCAGTTTGGCCGGAAATCGTGTTGAAACAGACAGACGGACAGACGGACGGACGGAAATCAATTCCTGAGCTCGTCCTGATCATTTTGATATATAGTTTATGGGGTCTCCCATCATTCCTTTAAGGCGTTACAGATTTATGACAAAGTCAATATACCCTGATTCACATGTGAAGGGTATAAAAACAAGTTGTTTATAATTAATTTAACTAACACTACAGTAAACGTATTTTGTATTCATATACTGAAAATAAACTATCTGTATATTAAAATTGTGTATTTGAATTTAATTGACTTTAGTTGAATATTAGGACAAGGGGTATTTTTATTTTATTCAGTTTGTGCGTCTCATGAACGACAAGCCAGCGCGTTGCTTGCTTTGTTTGAGTTCTGCTTTGCGTTCAGCGGCTAGATTATTAAAGAAGAGGCGGCAGGCCAACGGAAAGCAAGAACGGTAAATATAAGCTAGTATGTGTATGCATGTGCGTTTGTTTCATTCTTGCTGGGCCTTCCGAGCTTCGGCAAATGCCTTGCACAAGTGAACAGCCGAATACACTTTCGGCATTTGTGCGCATCATAGACGAATAATGTAATAAGACAGGTCTTAAGAGCTGGAATGTTATGTTAATTAACAGAGTCGCAATAATTGCCGTTTTTCAGTTCTCTTATTGTTGTCACAAAATTTGAAATCGGCACTCGTAGGCTTTTGCTTCAATCTGCTTGCTGCTGCTCAACAAGAAAGGGTGGTATAGACTTTGCATGAACCTTGAGCAACTGTAGAGCAAAACATGAGATACTTAAATATAATGTCTGTTTTATACGTTTATTTATTTTATGCCAGTAAGTAAAGTAACTAAAAAAACAAGTTGTTTATAATTAACTAGTAAGTGGCCCGCTTACTTCGCTGCGCGGATAGTTTATATAAATTTTAGCAATAGAAGATAGATACAAAATAAATAAATTAGAAAATATCTCACAAAATATTTAAGCAAAGTATTTAATATTCTCTTTTCCACGCCACCATTGAGGTAGAGATTATTGTGGTTTCCCCAGTAGGCCTTATCCACTTATTGAATTTAATTTGCAATTATTAACAACTGTTAAGAGCTTCTTTATAGACGACATTGGTTGTTTTTCCGTCAGGTGCTAATACAAATAAACTTTTTGGTGAACTGACTCTTGAGCAGGCTACATACAATTGGCCATGAGAAAAACAATCGTGTCTTAAGTCTAGTCCGGCTAATTTAAGAGTTTGTCCCTGTGATTTATTAATTGTTAAGGCAAAGCAAACTTTTAAAGGAAATTGCAATCTTTTAAACTGAATTGGCAATTCAGAATCAGAAGGTATTAATGGAATTCTCGGTATAAAAACCGTTTCACCTATACCATTGCCAGTAAAGATAATTGCTTCGACAACATTCTTATGAAGGACTTTAACTTGCAATCTTGTACCATTGCACAGTTTTGGCGGTTTCAAGTTGCGAATCAACATTACAGGTGAACCAATCTTTAAAGTTAATTTATGTTGAGGCAGGCCAGCCGGATTTAATGAATTAAGAAACTCGACGGGGTAATGAACTGCATCTTCGATATCAGTCACAGAATCAATAGAGTTATATGTAATTTCTTCACTTTGAAATGATTTTAATAAAAACTCGTTTATTTCCAATGCATTGTCATTTCTCGCAGTTAAAATAGCACGTTCTGAAAACCATTCGAGTGATTTTTGAGAGATATTTGTAATATCCGGAAATATTTTTAGAGTTAGCTCTTCAATACTTTTCACAACATGACACAAAGTTGATGGTAAAGTTATTTTGCCATCATGGGCTGGAAATAATCCATTTCCTATTTGAAGAAGCATTTCTGCAAATTCACCAGCTATGCTATCACCTTTTAAGTGCACTCGCATATTTTTCGTTAATGCAATTTTCTGTATTTTGGGCCACAAAATTGAAGAATTTATTTCATCTGCTCTTGTTCCTCTGGGGATCACTGGAAGAGTTTGTCGAAAATCACCAGCTAAGAGAACAGTTATGCCACCCATTAAGTATTCACTATCTCGAATGTCTTTCAAAGATCGATCTACAGCTTCAAAAGCACCTTTATGGCCCATAGTACACTCATCCCAAACAATAAGCTTGCAATCTTTGAGCACAGCAGCAATATTAGATTGCTTTGAAATTGAGCAATGTGGTGTTTCTAAATCAGCGTTGTCCAAAGTTTGAAAAGGCAGCCACGCGTGGTTGGCAAGAAAAATTCTGCCGGCGTAGCAGCCGACACATGTATAGGGAGAGAGAATATGCGTGTTCTATAAATAGAACGCTCGGCAGCTTGTTCTCTTACGATGCGCGTGTTCGGCTGCATTTGCTCTCTCGACTCATGTGTTCGGCTGAAGCTCAAAGTCAAACGCGCAGTCATTCGCTATGCTGCATTGCAAAAAAAAATGTTTCACGTTGCCTTCGTGTTTCGCTGCTTCGCACACAAGCGCAACTCTTTCATTGTGTGAGTTTGGACATCACTGTTCTAAATGAATCAAATTAAATGGAATCTTAAGTGTAGAATGCGCTGTGCGACCACCATTAAGTAAAGTGGCTGCGATACCGGAAGAAGCAACGGCCAATGCAATTTTTTTACATTGCCGTACCTTTGCCAATAATAAATTTAAAAGATACGTTTTACCTGTTCCACCAGGTGCATCTAAAAACAAGTGGAAACGTTGCAGTCGGACGCAACCGACTGCGGAATACTCGATACCAGTATTAAAACCGGTAAAAAGAGGCCTGATTGCCTTAAAGATTCTCCGCTGCAGATGGGGATGCCACCAGCTATATTCCTCCCAAATTTGGTGACTCTAGCTCAAAGTTTGTAAAAGGTAGGGAAAGGGGGGAGGGGGCTGGGGCGGTATGGGTAGTTGTGGCTAGAGATGCCACGAACAGTGAATTGGCCGAATACCGAATAGTCGGCAACGCTGTCGGCCGAATACCGAATATTCGGCCGCCGAACATTCGGCGCGAAGTACATAGCTGGAATAAGACAAGTCACAACCTGTTGGATATGCTGCATATATTGAGTTTGAATCGAGTTTCCAGAACGGGAATCATGTTTAAATATTCCCCGTCGGTAGCTTTTTTTCTCAGTTGGTAAGAAACGGATCAACTAGGAAATGTAACAGTTACGTTAAGTTAAGTTAAGTTAAGTCAAGAGTAAACAGCCCTTTAAGTGTAACAGCTGACTAGCAAGTGTAATAAAATAATAAATTCAAACGTATTTTGCTAAGAAGTTTGTTCCTTAGTTCATTTTGAATTGTTTTTCGTCAAAAGGCTTATAGAAGCCATTATTTCACAGGCAGCAGCATTATCAGTGACATCTGATATATGGACATGCCAGCACAATAACGAGAGCTTTCTGAGCTTCACTGCGCACTGGATATCTGCAGAGCTCATTCCGGAACATTGCGTTTTAGCTATGAAATCATTTCCTGGCTCACATTCTGGTATCAATATTGCAAAAGAACTCAATGCTATTGCAGAAAGATGAAATATTCCTCAATCCAAGCTCCATTTACTTGTCCATGATAGCGGCTCTAATATGATAAAAGGTGTTCGAGATGCAGGATGTGATTCAGGCAGGTGCTTTATTCGTTCACTACAACGAGCTATAGATCATTCGCTACAATCTCAACCAGAAGTACAACAGATGATAGCTGCTGCGAGACGAATTGTTACCCATTTTAATCATTCTGGCTTAGCAGAGCAGAAACTTAAATCTATTCAACAAGAACTTAACTTGCCAAACCACCAACTAGTACAAGATGTGAGCACACGCTGGAATTCTACATATTTTTTAATGGAGCGATTATTAAAACAAAAGCGAGCTGTCTCCTTGTACATAACAGATCATGAAACTTTAATAAATCTGACACATGCTCAATGGGAATTGGAGCAATGTATCAAACTCCAAACCTCAAGAAATAACAAAAATCATGCAGTTACTTTATTAAAATATCTGGGAAAAGCAGAGACAGCTGAGAAAGTACCTAATTTAGTCACGTTAAGATCTTCACTGCAGGCCGAGCTAGAAAGGCGATTCACCTTCGACGATAAAACAAATATCTGGTTGCAACCTTTCTGGATCCTCGCTATAAAACGAGTTTTCTAGGATTAGTTCAAACAGAAAGAGCAAAACAAAAAATTCTTCTAGAAGCTCTAAAAAAAAGTTGCGACGAACAAAGTAGTACCGATGACGATTCTTCTCCAGCCCGTAAAAAAAGAAACTTAAATGAAAATGATAGGACTGGTAAAATACACGACAGTTTCTGGGAATGCTTTGAAGAAGTCGCTTCGGACAATTTGGGAAATGACAATGATGAGGAGGACGTACAAAAGAATGCTGTGGCAAACGAAATAGATTTTTATTTCAAAACAGTTCGCCTAGACCGGAAGGCCGATCCTTACAAGTGGTGGTCAGCAAATGAAAATCAATTCCCTAATCTTTCAAAATTCGCGAAAGTATACCTTTCTTCGCCTGGAAGTAGCGTTTACAGTGAAAGATTATTTTCTGAGACTGGGAACGTTTATGACGAAAGGCGCAATCGTTTGCTAGCAAACAATGCTGAAATGCTAATTTTTATACATCACAACTTACCACTTATAAATTTTAAATACTAAAATCTAATTTTGAATTAAATACATAATTTTAAGTAAAACAACATAGCAAAAAAAGTGGCCGAATAGGCCGAATACCGAATAGTTGCCGAATATTCGTGGCATCTCTAGTTGTGGCATCAAAATTTTTGATGCAGATCTTTGTGAAATGTCAATTGCTATCTTCATACCAAATTTGGTGACTCTAGCTCGAAGTTTGTAACAGGTGGGGAAAGGAGGGCTGGGGGCGTTATGGGTGGGCGTGGCATCAACATATTTGATGCAGATCTTTGTGGAATGTCAATTGCTATCTTCATACCAAATTTGGTGACTCTAGCTCGAAAATTGTAAAAAGTGGGGAAAGGGGGGCGAAATGGAGGGCGTGACTCCAAAACTTTGATGCAGATTTTTGGAGGTCGTTACCAGCTATCTTCCCACCAAATTTGGAGGCTCTAGCTCCATAACTCTGGAAGATACACGCATTCCCGTTTTTGACGAAGTGTTGGGGTGGATGGGGGCGGCTAGGGCAGTATTGGTGGGCGTGGCATCCAAACTTTTGATGCAGTTTTTAGGGGGTCATCATCACTTATCTTGGCACCAAATTTGGTGGCTCTAGCTCAAAAACTGTGGGAGATATAGCCATTTCTAATTTAAAAATGCGGTGGGCTGGGGGCGTAATGGGTGGGCGTGGCTCTAAAATTTTGATGCAGTTTTTTGGGGGTCGTTACCAGCTATCTTCCCACCAAATTTGGTGGCTCTAGCTCCACAACTCTGGAAGATGCACGCATTCCCGTTTTTGACGAAGCGTTGGGGTGGATGGGGGCGGCTAGGGCAGTATCGGTAGGCGTGGCATCCAAACTTTTGATGCAGTTTTTGGGGGGTCATCATCACCTATCTTGGCACCAAATTTGATGGCTATAGCTCAAAAACTGTGGGAGATATAGGCGTTTTTGACTTTAAAATGCGGGGGGGCTGGGGGCGGAATGGGTGGGCGTGGCTCCAAAATTTTTGATGCATTTTTTTGGGGGTTGCTAGTAGCTATCTGCTTACCAAATTTGGTAGTTATAGCTGTAAGGATGTGCGAAATATGTGGATTTATCGGTTTTGAGTTATCGAATTTATCGATTTGCCAGCCCCCCAGTTATCGTAGAACCCCCATCTTGACACTTTAATTTACTATCCCATAGATAAAAAGAATTGGAAAGTTTCAAGTCTCTAGCTTGAAGGGTGTGGAAAAAACTTGCACACATACGGACGGACAGACGGACAGACACCATGACGGACATTGCACAAAACCAATATACTCTTTACCTTCGGTATCGAGTATAAATATATTTCTCCCTTTTCTGCTTCAACGCTATGTAGTATCTTTTCGTATACTTGTTTTTGCTCAGCAGTAAGGAGTAGCTCATTATTATCAACATAATTATCGCAATTTTCATAATTTGTTTCTCTATGATATTCAATATTTAGAACAATTTCCTCGGATCTAATTGGTAGTGGAAGTCCATAATAAGTCAAGTTTTGCAGTTCGAATTAGACCGCCGCTGAGATAAGACGTCTCCACGCATCGTTTCAATTCGCGCACTCATAAAACCTTATCGCAAACCTTATCGCAAACCAACACATCAGAACTCAAAACAAACGAAAGCACAAAGCATAAATCAAAAACAAGTACAACAACAACACACCGTTTAACTGTTTAATCCAGTTATGCTGTGGTCAACAGAGCCCCCTGACAGAGCCAAGCTAAAGCTTGAGCCCAAGTTTCTCATCATGAAACGTAATGACGAAACCTCAATGGAAAATATCTCCCCGTTTCTAATCAAGAAATGCATTGATTACACTTGCAATGGTGAAGTTCTTCTGGCCAAAAAAACACGTGACGGAAACCTTTTAATCAAGACCAAGAATGCCCTCCAAGCAAACAAGCTGCTAAAATTACAGCTTCTCGGAACATTTCCCATCACAGTGACCGAACACACCACCCTCAACATATCCAAAGGAGTAATTTACTCCAACGACCTTCGATCACTTAAAGAAGAAGAAATCAAGGAGGAATTAAAAGACCAAAACGTATGTGATATAAGAAAAATTCTCAGAAAAGTAAACGGAGAGTTACAAGAAACAGGCCTGGTCATCATAAGCTTCGCATCCCATGCAGCTCCCGAGAACATCAGGATTGGATACGAAATGGTCAAAGTACGTGCATACATACCACCCCCGGTACGATGCAACAATTGCTTCCGCTTCGGGCACATAGCCAAAATTTGTCGCAACAAGAAAACCTGCATTAACTGTGCTAAAGAACTGCACACAGATCCAGACACTAACGAACTCTGCAACTTCGACAAAAGCTGTATAAATTGCCAAGACAATAACCTTCCAGACACCAACCACTCATCAATTTATAGAAGATGCCCCATATTTGTCAAGCATCAAGAAATACAGACGATTAGGACCATGGAAAAAGTAGACGTTAAAACAGCTCTCTCAATCTACAACTCCAGACACCCACACGACGGATCTCTCTACTCAAGCGTAGCCAAGATTAACTCACTCAACTATAACAAGACTGGCACAACCAATTCAACAATTAATGCTCATCACAGTGTAACTAGTAATAATTTACCATTAAGTAAGACAGAAACAACACGTAAAATTACATCCTATCACGACTTAGTAGTCAATAACGAAGATCCAGCCCTTTCCAATAGCTCAATACATACAGTTGCAACCCCTAGCCCCATACACAATAACCCAAATCCAATCATTAAAATCTTTCCTAAAAACATAAACAACAAACTTAAAGCAACACTTAAAGCTAAAGGAAAACAACAAGCATCTGCACCAAAACCTTTAACCATGACACCACCTAACGAAGCCAAAAACGTATCCTTTAGTACTTCCGATGAAGACATGACGTAGTCAATGCTGCAGCAGTTCTGCATCCCTCCTCCCCGCCGCGCTCCGGGAATTGCGCGTCTCTGAAACGCGAAGTTCTTTCGGGGCGCGGCGGGTGTGAGGGATGCGACCGACAACAGTATCTCACACTGTAGTTTGTGCTCTATTGAGCACCTACATACCAATTTATCGAGACACCCAAACAAAGAACTCCATTACTACCACCTCTAAAATGTCCCTTATAGTCATGCAATGGAATATCAATGGCTTCAAAAATAACTACAGTGAACTCCAAACTCTAATAGCAAAACATAGACCCCATATCATAACCCTCCAAGAAACCCACCTCTTACCCCACATTACGCACCCCAAACCAATTAATTATAATATGTTATCGCTGAATTCCTCACCTACATACGGAGGAGTAGGAATTCTAATTCACAATACTATAGAATATCAAGAAATACCCCTTCGGTCTAGCTTCGATTCCATATGTATAGAAATTAGGTCAAAGAAAAGGTTGCGAATTATCTCCGCATACATTCCACCTAAAGCAAAACTCACGATAAACTCCCTATACTCTGCCATTAACGTTCCCAATAACACACCCACAGTAATAACCGGAGATTTTAATTGCTGGCACAGAAGATGGGGCTCTCCCACTAACAACAGCAAGGGCATAGTACTGGAAAAATTCGTCACACAATCTAATCTTACCATCCTGAACGATGGTAGCCCAACACACCTAAGCACCCATAACACTTTAACACACATAGATCTCACCATAAGTTCACTGGATATTGCAATTGAAGCAGAGTGGAAAATCGAGACGAACTTTTTCGGAAGTGATCATCTGCCTATTTTAACATCTTTCTTTAAAGCAGACCAGACCCACACACCTACCTATAGACCATTATTTAAAGTAAATTCAGCTGACTGGAACACTTTTCAAAACCTTTCTCAACACCTCCACTCTAACACTCCCATAAGCGCAAACGTTAACCAAGAAGCTGCTAACATAAACAGAATAATTATAAAAAGTGCGCATCAGAGTATCCCTAAAGCTTGCAACAAATCCTCACATTGTGTTCCCTGGTGGAACAAACAGCTGGAGGTACTAAGAAAATCAAAAAATCAAGCATGGAGAACGCTGAAAAGAAATATCTCCACCGAAAACATTTTAGATTATAGGAGGAAAAACGCCCAATTTAAACGCACTTTAAAATTATCAAAAAAAGAATCTATACAGAAATTCACAGGTGATATCAATCCGTCTACTCCTGTACCTAAAATATGGAGCAACATCCGCAGATTTTGTGGCCTCAATCCGACGAAGGGTATCCATTGCATTCTACAGCCGAACTGTCCTAACACAATTACCCATCCTCAAATCATAGCCGATGCCTTTTGCTGCAACTGGGCGTCCGACTCGGCAGACTCCAAATTCTCTAGAACGTTCCTGACACACAAAGCTAGTGCCTTAGGATCCAGCCTTTCTTATGCCCCATCAAGCACTTCCCTCCAAATAGAACATAATATTAATTTCATAGAATTTGCGTCCGCTCTCGATTCCTTAAAAGGTAATACACCGGGCTTGGACCGAATCAGTTACCCAATGATCAAAGCATTACCTAAAGAGTTAAAGATGAGACTAATTAACCTGTACAATGTAATATTCTCTCAACATATACCGCAACAATATAAGCTTAGTGTGATCATACCTGTTTTGAAACCAAACAAATCAAAAACAGACATTTTGGCATACCGCCCAATATCCCTAAATCCGTGTCTAGCAAAACTGTTAGATAAAATTGTAGCAAAAAGGCTATGGTGGTTTGTTGCAACACACAAACTAATACATAATAGCCAAATCGGGTTTAAGAAAGGCAAGTCAGTTATGGATAGTCTTCTTTTCATAGATCATCTTTTAACCAAAGCTTTGGCCGCAAAAAATCACCTGTCCATAATATCCTTAGATTTTTCAAAAGCCTTCGACAAAGTTGGAGTCCATGCTGTAATCGACCAGCTAACAAAATGGAAAGTTGGCCCAAACATACAACGGTATGTTGTAAACTTTATGAAGAACAGGAAAATAAAGGTCAAAGTAGGCAAATTCTACTCTAAAACAAGCTCACTCGAGAATGGGATTCCACAAGGCTCTCCGCTCTCAGTGGTCCTATTTATAATAGCGTACCAAAAACTTAACGAAATTATTGCGCTAAACAAGGATATATTCTGTAGTGCTTACGCCGATGATTATAGCCTCCTAATCAAACTAAACAAAACAAAAAACATTACTATAACCTTAACTCATTATTTGACAATATTTCCGAATGGTGTCGCTATTCTGGAGCCAGTCTACAACCGGAAAAATGCAAACATATGCATGTTTGCAACAAAAAAAGTTGCGTATGCGTTGTAACCTCCAGTAACTGTCAGATACACAACACTAATGCACTTAAGATCTTGGGTGTTACCTTTAATAATAAGCATAAATGGACCACTCATACTGATGAACTTGCTCTTTCGCTAAACAAACGAATAGACATCATCAAATGTCTATCAAGCTCCACGTTCAACTGCAGTACACTCACTCTAGTATCAGTAATTAAAGCCTTAATAATATCAAAAATCGACTATGCCTTACCACTGTATGGCTCCACCTCAATTTCTTCTCTTAAAAAAATAAATACGAAGTTAAACGCAGCAATCAGAATTGCACTAGGTGCATTAAGAACTACCCCAACGAAAAACATTCTTTTTGAGGCTGGCATTGCACCTCTAGAAACTAGAAGAAAATACCTTACGGCTAATCTATTTAAAGTGATTACAAATAGTTCAGACTCACCACTCTGCAAAATAGTCAAAAATTACAAGCCACCAAAGCCAAACAAAACCCACTCCGCTCTTGACCTAATTATCAAATACAACAAACTACTAAACATTTCACTAAAACCACCAAACAAATTAAAACACAAATCCCCCCCGTGGGCTCTTAACACAGACGCAATTAATACATCTCTTAGTAAATTCAACAAAAACACAACACCACCAGACACGTACAGAAAGCTGTTTCTTGAATTCAAATCCAGGTTTGACAACAGAACAAAATTTATATACACAGATGGCTCCCAAATTGATGGATCCACAGGATATGCTGTAACCTCAGAATCGGAGATTATTAAAATAGGGCTGTTACCCCCCTTCTCAACCGTCTTCTCAGCTGAAATAATCGCTATTTATGAAGCCATTTCAGTTCTGAAAACTGAGCGCGGCAAATTTATAATTTGCTCTGACTCGTTATCAGCCCTTAATGCTATAAAAAATGTAAGCAACTCCGCATACTACGAATCAGAAATCAGAAACCTTCTCATAAGATTATCCCCAAAATTTACCTTGCTTTGGGTCCCAGCCCACACCAACATCAAAGGCAACGAGCTGGCAGATAAAACTGCCAAAGAATCCAAATTCCACCCACTTACCTACACCCTAAACAACAATTGTAGTGACATAAAAGAGTTTATAAAAAAACATTTCCAAACCGACTTCCTAAATAGTTTTACTGATACGTCCAACTGGTATCAACAAACAAATTCTCAAAAAAAACAATATAAAAGAATACTTAAGGAAAAGGCACCGATGCCCCACTTCTCGCACAGATGAAGTAAAAATCATACGCCTTCGTTTGGGTCACACGAATGCAACCCACCTACACCTAATGGACAAATCAATTCCGAGCACCTGTTCCTTTTGTCACTCCACCACCACCATAACCCTAGATCACCTTTTGAACTCTTGTAACGCCTTTAATAATATAAGATCCAAATATTTCCCTCTAAGCACCCCACGTTCGTTATTAAACAACATAAATTCTGTAAATATGGATATAATAATAAAATACCTTAAAGACTGTAAGATTTACCATAAGATTTAGACTAAACCTCTTTTATAAGTAATTAACTGAAATTCACCATTTATGTTAAATGTATAATAAGAATAAGCCCAAAACATACCTTAGTAAGCGAATCAAACATATATTGTACTATGCACTACCGGTAAGCCGAAGGCCCCAGCAGCCATGGCTCTAAACCCCCGTTGTCCTGCCTTTTGCAAAAGCAAGTCAACTTTTTCAAATAAAAAATAAAGAAGTCAAGTTTTGACCACCAATAGACAGTACAATATCTTCAATGTAAATTAGACATTTATTTAATACATTATTCACAATACTTTCATCAATATTTCTGTCTTGTGAAAAATGAAAGGCTCTTAAAATATCTTCTGAGAAACTCTCTTTAAAAGTATTCCAAAGTTTAAGAGCATCTGAAATTTGACAAAATACTAACATTCCCAGCGGCGAAAAAAGACCCCACGTAGTCGATTACCTCTTCCTGAGTTTGCTTCCCCACTACCTTCGAAAATGTAGCACGATTCCCATTACATTTAATGTTGCTTGGCCGCTTTTTTGAGTGAACGCCTACAATCTCATCGAGAAAGTGGGCAACAAAAGCCGAGTTCATTTTGGGCTTCCATTACACCCAGCTTTACGATATCTAAATTGTAATGCTGGTTGTGGGCATACCGACCACTGAACGATACACAATTTGAAAAATGTGTGCGTACTTGTAATGCTAATGCTGCACTGAGCAGTATACAAAATGGTAGAAGGTATATTAGGTTGTAATGCTGCACTAAGCAGTATACCCTTGGATGAAATGTATATTACGCTGTAATGTGATTGCTGCACTGAGCAGTATACAATGGCATCAAATGTATATTAGGCTGTAATGTGACTGCAGCACTGAGCAGTATACAATGGCATCAAATGTATATTAGGCTGTAATGCTATTTGGGTTGAAAAAATATTTAGTTTAAAAAAGAACACAAAATATAGATATGTTTATGCATAAATAACAGTATTTAATTAATATTTAAATAAAATGTGTAATTTCATTACATTAAAGTTGTTGTGTGTGTGTTTTAATTATTATTTTCCTTATCTAAAATTTGTACATTTTTTGATCCTTTAATTTTGGCATCATATTTTCTTTTTGATAGGCGCCCCTTTTGTATTTTAAAGGCATGCCTTATGCTTTTAATATAGTCTTTTTCGCTGGAGATGTGGTTTTTAGCAGCACCTTAAAAAAATAAATAGAAATACTTTATAAAATAAATTTAAAATTCTGCTTACAAAATAAAGCATTGTTAAGCGCTGTAAAATTCTTAAATGCTTAATTATATCATAATTATAATCCATAATTATTTCTTTTCCAATAATTGAATCGAAATTTCCGACTAGATTATCCTTAATAAGTTTTTTTTATCATGTTCACCTGCAATAGAATTGTAAAGCAAAAGTTTCTGTGTTAATATACTACACATATGTATAAGAACATGTTTGTATGTTAATTTATACTTACGTAAATTGACGAATCATTCTTAATTTTTTCTTCTGCCGCTTGCAAATCGTCTTCGGAAATAATTGGGAATACAGTGTCTTGATTAACGTCCTCATATGTCAGACGGTTGACAACAGCCAAAATTTTTTGCTGGTTTTTTAAAATTTTTTGCTGCCCCTCTTCCAACTTTTCCAGCCTTTTTATTATATCATCATTTCCACCCTGCGTGCTATCCATAAACTCGCTGGCCACGTCAAAACTTTTTGGGAAAAATATTTGTATTAGTATTTAAAATAAACTTGAATTCTAAAGTTAATTTACAGCAGCTGAGCGTCCAGGCCTATAAATTCACATTGTGTGTAGAATTGGGATGAAGATTAAATTTTCGCTACACGGCAAGCAAACATATTTGTACAGTATAGTGTCAAGTGGGACTACTTCTTCTGCTGTCATTTCTTTGCTAGAACTTACTATTCCTAGTGTCTGTGAATTTACTGGCTCCATGTAAAAAGGCCTAACATTTAAAAACCTTGTACACTGCACGAACTTATTTTCATCTGTTTCTATGAATTTTTCGACAACTATTGGAATGCAAGGGGTCATGCAACAATAATTATTTGGTGTGTCTGTAGTGATTGTGTAACTATCAGAAATGAAGTGGAAGGCCGTCTATACCAACATCCATATGCAGCTCAGAACAATTTTCAAATATATCTGCATTTTGCTGAAGATATTTCTGGATTCCTAAATGCAGATAAGTGCCTGGTGCAACGGTTCTGGTAATTGTGTTGGCATGGAAATCAACAATTGATTCTATTGAGCCAGGCACATCTATTCCAGAATCTTTCAAAATTTTTAAAAGTGCTCGTACGCAAGTTCTTGATGGCCTGTGTTGCAAATACCAGTCTTTTAATCTATCTGCAAGACTAACCGCTCTAAGTTCTAAATTCATTGAAAATATTTTCTTTCGAGGAACTTTTGTATGTAGTACGTGGCCCTCCATTCTCGTTACTACCAAATTTCTTTTTTGAACCCCTTCTTACTACGCATTTTGTTTTTTTTTTTAAGTGTGTGTGGCTTTGTACTGTGTATTTTTTATGTTTGCTTGTACGTATGTATATACAAAAATTGGGTCCAAAACCACAACACAAAAGTACGTATGCTGGTACTTATGCCTGCTAATAAAGTAATTTTAACTTTCTTACACAATGTTATATAAATTAAAATTTGAAAACACTTACCAGATATTTTGATGAAGTGGATGAGGAGATCGCAAAAAGGTAACGCTTCTTCGCTTGCGCTTCTTCGTCTACTCGTTGGTTTTGGCTTGTTCTTGCGAACACGAGCTTCACTTCTCTCTTGACAACGAGTGCGTGCGGTTCATGAAAACTAAATCGAAGTATCCACTTATTTTCGGGTAATGAAGTTGCGGACCAAATGGCCAGAAAGGGGGCAAGCACTCCTTTCTGCGGGCCGGAACCCTTCTGTGGGTTGGGCCCTGGGGTCATCGAGCAGAGCAGCCGCTCTGACCTTTGGTCCGATAGTGCGAACTTCTGGTTGTGTTCGCAGGGGGCGAGACAGAGTAAAAGGCTTTTAGGCAACTATAACAAGACGAGGACTGAGGACTGTCTGAAGCTGAGCAAGGTTTCTCTTCGGATTGTCACAGGCTTCTTGACAGGACACTGCAGATTGCGTAGGCATTTACATAGGTTACGCATAGGGAACGAGGCCACATGCAGGCTCTGTCTGGAGGGGGACGAAACTCCAGAACACCTACTAGAGGAATGCCCTGCCATAGGTCGGCTGAGATTATCTCAGCTCGGGCGGGTCACACTATACACTGAGGAGATGAGGGCTCTCCGTCCAGGCGACATCATCGCGTTTCTGCGATCGATAATAAAAACTATAAAATTACTATTTGAAAACACTTACCAGATATTTTGATTTTTAGCACAAAACTTGTTTTATTTACTTAAAAAATTGAAATAATTGATATTGTGATGCGCACAGCTCGGCAGAAAATTGAAAGTGTCGACACTTGCCAAAAGCAAAATCTATCAATTCTAAGGGCAAAATAGAAAAGCCACGTCATACAATTAAAAGGGACAAATAGAAAAGCCACGTCATGCTAACATGCATACATTCATTTTTACACTTGTATGCGTGAACGTCATAGAAAATCAAAGATTATTCACGAGCAATAGAATGAACTCTGTATCCGAAGTAGGAAACGAGCGAAACAACAACAATTCTGTACAAAACTTCACATTACAGCCTTGATTACAAAAGGGCAACTCGTAACACATTACGTGGGGTCTTTTCGAAATGCATCTAGTAGACGTATCGAATATGGTGTTCGCCGCTGGGTTATTGCAAAAAGTTCTCTCAGTTTTGTAGGATTTTGACATATGACAGCATCGGCTATAGTTGAATCCCAGTGCTTATCATCTTCTAGTAATCCTAGAGCTTAACACGCCAATTGAAATGATGCGTATGCTATACCATTAACGGTTTTTAAATTTAAAAATGAAGTTGGGCCCCTTACAAAATATAATAAAAGTCTTAAATAAAAACATTCTGTATTATTGGGATGAACAGTGTAAACTCTTCCCAAAGCTGAATCTCTTTTAAGTCCAGGAAAATTTGGCACATCATGCCCTCGTTTTCTTCTTTGAAATTCTTTATTGTTCCATGTAAAATACGATGGAACTTCACAATATAGAAGCGTTCTTGCAAACTCATCACGTGTGCATAGCTCAAAGAAGGCTAGCAAAGTGGTTTTGGGTGTAGTGCTTAATCTGTCAAGTAATTGTTGCGGATTATTGGGGTTAAAATATATCCGTTGTTAACATATTTACAAATGTATTTAATAGACTTTACAGAACTACAATACTTAACATTTATGTGAGCTTCAAATGTTCTCAATAGTACAAAGTTGTAAGGCACAACGCAACGATTATCTATGCAATTACCATTTATATTAATTGCATTACCACCATCTTCTATCGCTCTTCTACGATATGGAGGGTAACTATCTTTTCCAGTCACAGTTTCTTTAAGTAATTGTCGAGGAAACCTTTTGGTACACTTTCCATTTTTCATGCATGGCGATTTATTATTAAATGCACCGCAAGGACCATGAATCATATTTGACCTAACAATGTTAAATAACAAAAGATCCTCATCTGCGTTTGGTATTTCGGCACAGATAATCTTATCGATTTTATCTGGTCTTATTTTATTTTCTAACCAAAGTAGAATATGTATATGTGGTAAACCCCGCTTTTGCCATTCCACAGAGTACATGAAACATTGCACGCTTCCAAACAAAGAACCTTTTGTGAATAGTTACATTAAAGCTTTAACTTTTAAATGAAAAACTCGAGCTATAATATCGTGACGATCATGCGGTTTTTGACCCGGTAATAAAACACACTTGCCATCTCGGCATAAGGAAATAGCAAAGGGTACTGTGAGGCATCGTATGATCGATGCACCTCACTTATACGATGTAATTTATAATTATGGCTTTCAATAATAATATCGCGCTTTTCAAATTGCTGACCAACAATAACTAAAGCCACTTCGCTTGATTGAGGTACATTGTAAAGCCCTTTGTGAGCACCAGCGGGTGTTCGATCAGCATGTATATTCAATTTATAGTCTTTAGTACTTGTTGGTATTTTATTGAGAGCCATTTTTAGATCTTTAACATAACGATTATGCTGATGAAGCATACATTGAAGATCCTTTACTACGCTTAAATCAACATTTGAAATATTTTTGCAACGTAGTTGAGCTTCCTTTTCATCATCACCAACAAAATAAATTTGAAGAAACTGCATTTCTTCATTTGGCAAAGGTCGGACACTACCAATTAAGTGATACACTTGTCCTTGGACTTTAAAGGTTGACCAACTTTCATGTATAGTTTTTGTACTTCCAAAAGAATTCATTTGAAAGCATACTTTCTTACACGATCAAAGAAATGATCATGCTTGGGATGTCCACAAATTATTAAGCTTTTAAGTGGATCAGGCAAACTTTCATTTTGGGAAAGCTTAACTTTTTTGCCTTGTAACAGGTACCCAGGGGCTCAGTTTTGCATTTTAAAGCATTACAATGTTTGCATATAAAATTCATACTACCAAGTTGAGTAACTTTATCTGACTTGTAAGTTATTTCAAAATCTTAGCTTAAGCCAGACATGGCTGATGTCTTCTCACTGCAACTCTATGAGCTTCAGAATTATTAACCTGAAATATTTTTGATGCTTCTATGCGCTTACCCCTATTGATATATTAAAATGAAGTCAAGAAAAACTCACTTCTGCAAGTCATTTTAATACACGGGTTCAGGGTATCTTTTAGTCGGGATTTCTCGACTAAAGCCTTCTTACTTTTTTTCAGATTCGCTCATTCTCGTGTAGTGCTGACAGTCGGCAATTCAACACCTGCATCATGAATTGAGCGCTGTTGGTCCAAAACCCAAAGAGGCAGCTTAAAACTTGAACACGCTCGTGCATCGCTCTTCATGTTCAGCGCTAGATGACAAATTATTTTTAAATCTCGCTCCGATCATGCGCCTTCGTTGTTGGCTATTTCGGCTAACTCTCTTATATATGCGCGCGCTCTGCAAGTTAGACAAAGAGCGTAGTATCGCTACCTTCTTCGCACGCACTGAATCAACGCAAAACATATGTATCTAAGAGGCTGCAGTTAAGTGAATTGCATATTGCCTTTAGCTTTAATTAAGTGTGTGCGGAGGAGGTAGGGTTAATTAAACTTTATGATTGACATGCAAAGCGCGCACATAAAATAGAGAGTGAACGTAAATGAGCGACAACAAAGGAGCATGATTGGAGCGAGATTTCAAATTATCTGATTATCATTATGTGAACGCCCTTTGCTTGTTCGAAATTGTATATCAATAATATATCAATAATGTTAGTGTGTTACGTTTTGTCTGAGTTATATAAGCAGCAAGCAGGCGAATCCACCCCCATAACATATTCTGGTGTGGGAAATTTTTCTAGACGCACAAGTTTTGTTATGTTGTCGTTGTTTTTTTTTTTAAATCAATGACACCAACAAAAAGTAGCAGTGCGGGCCCAACAACAACACTTACAACAACAACAAACACTACTTGGGTCGTAAATCAATTGTCAAAGGCACACAAATTTGAAAAAAAAAAATATGCACTGTGCGAAGTGATACATGTACATAAAATTATGAAAATTATTTTCAAGCGCATTGTTCACTTAATTGTGTATGCACTTATTCATTAAGAAGCGGAAATCCGTTTCTTTTTTGCAAGTGTACGAACCTTTTTTTATGACTTTGCTTGTGCGACGCGAAGGCGTCACTGCGCATTTGTTTTGTTTTTGTATTCTCGCTCGCGATCAAATTCTCAGCTTGTGCGACAATCAGGCGACAGTAGTGGAATGGGTACGTGTTGTAATTGTAATTTGTTTTTTAAAATGGGTAAAAAGTGCTCCAAATCGTATGGGAGGTACTTGAAGGAGTTGTCCAAATAAAAATTCCCTTCTTAGTGCTCACCTCCTACCTGCATGGAAAATTGTGTGAAAATTTCAGCCTTCTAGCTCTTTTCGTTTAGGCTGTGGCTCTTCCATTATCATCAGGACAAACTCTTTTATATATATAGAGATTTAACTAACACTTAAGTAAACGTACTTTGTATTCATATACTGAAAATAAACGATCTGTATATTAAAATTGTGTATTTGATTTTAATTGACTTTAGTTGAATATTAGGACAAGGGGTATTTTTATTTTGTTCAGTTTGTGCGTCTCATCTACGACAAGCTAGCGTGTTGCTTGCTTTGTTTGAGTTCTGCTTCGCGTTCAGCGGCTAGATTATTAAAGAAGAGGCGGCGGGCCAGCGGAAAGCAAGAAAGGTAAATTTGTGTTAGTATGTGTATGCATGTGCGTTTGTTTCATTCTTGCTGGGCCTGCTCGTTGAGATTTTTGTAAGTTTTTATACTCGTTACCGAAGGTAAAGAGTATATTGGCTTTTTGCAATGTCCGTCATGGTGTCTGTCCGTCTGTATGTACGCAACTTTTTTCCACACCCTTCAAGCTAGAGACTTGAAACTTTCCAATTCTCTTTATCTATGGAATAGTAAATTAAAATGTCAAGATAGGGGTTCTACGATAACTGGGGGGCTGGCAAATCGATAAATTCGAAAACTCAAAACCGAAAAATCTACATATTTCGCACATCCTTACAGCTAAAACTACCAAATTTGGTAAGAATATAGCTACTAGCCACCCTCAAAAAACGGCATCAAAACTTTTGGAGCCACGCCCACCCATTCCGCCCCCAGCCCCCCGCAATTTAAAGTCAAAAAAGCCTATATCTCCCACAGTTTTTTAGCAATAGCCACCAAATTTGGTGCCAAGATAGGTGATGATGACACCCTAAAACTGCATCAAAAGTTAAAATGCCACGCCCACCAATACCGCCCTAGATGCTCCCATCCGCCCCAACGCTTCGTCAAAAACGGGAATGAGTGTATCTTCCAGAGTTGTGGAGCTAGAGCCACCAAATTTGGTAGGAAGATAGCTGGTATAAACCCCCAAAGAAGTGCATCAAAGTATTGGAGCCACGCCCACCCATTTCACCCCCCTTTCCGCACCTTTTACAAACTTTTAGCTTGAGTCACCAAATTTGGTTTGAAGATAGCAATTGACATTACACAAAGATCTGCATCAAATATTTGGATGCCACACCCACCCATACCGCCCCCAGCCACCCTATCCCACTTGTACAAACTTTGAGCTCGAGTCACCAAATTTTGTATGTAGATAGCAATTGAAATTCCACAAAGATCTGCATCAATAATTTGGATTCCACACCCACCCATACCGCCCCCAGCCCCCCCTATCCGCACTTTTAAAAACTTTGAGGTAGAGTCACCAAGTTTGGTATGAAGATAGCAATTGACATTTCACATAGATTTGCGTCAAAAATTTGGATGCCACGCCCACCCATACCACCCCCAGCCCCCTTCCCCACTTTTTACGAACTTCGAGCTAGAGTCACCAAGTTTGGTATGAAGATAGCAATTGACATTCCACAAAGATCTGCATCAAATATGTTGATGCCACACCCAGCAAATCCGATTCCAGCCCCCCTTTCCACAGCTTTTGCAAACTTTGAGCTGGAGTCACCTAATTTGGTATGAAGATAGCAATTGAAATTCCACAAAGATCTGCATCAAATATTTGGATGCCATACCCACCCATTCCGCCCCCAGCCCCCCCTTTCCCCGCTTTTACAAACTTTGAGCAAGAGTCACCAAATTTGGTATGAAGATAGCAATTGACATTCCACAATGATTTGCATAAGAAATTTGGATGCCAAACCCACCTAATCTGCCCCCAGCCACCCCTTTCCAGACCTTTTACAAGCTTTGAGTTAGAGTCACATAATTTGGAACGAAGACAGCTGGTGGCATCCCCATCTGCATCGGAGAATCTTAATGGCAGCGTACATACCTGCCGCATTCGTACCCTTTTGCAATCAGGCCACTTTTTACCGGTTTTAATACTGGTAACGAGTATACCGCAGTCGGTTGCGTCCGACTGCAACGTTTCCACTTGTTCTTTTTATGTTTCTTCGACAAATCCACTATTGAATAGACTTTCGGCATTTTTGCACATCGCTGCATAACTGTATGATAGTTGCGATGGCAAAATTTTTGGAAAGTGTCATAGAGCTAAAAACATGAAAGAGTATGTATGACCAGCAATGCAAAACTGATAATTGCCTGCCTATTTAACTAGACGCTTGTTTTTTGTGCTGTGCGCCTGATCAGCAAATTATCGACCAGCACCAAAAATGAAATTTTACTGCCTTGGAAGTATTGTTATACTCGATACCGAAGGTAAAGAGTATATTGAGTTTGTGCAATGTCCGTCATGGTGTCCGTCCGTCTGTCCGTCTGTCCGTCTGACCGTCTGTCCGTCTGTCCGTCTGTATGTTCGCAAATTTTTTCCACACCCTTCAAGCTAGAGACTTGAAACTTTCCAATTCTCTTTATCTATGGGATAGTAAATTAAAGTGTCAAGATGGGGGTTCTACGATAACTGGGGGGCTGGCAAATCGATAAATTCGATAACTCAAAACCGATAAATCCACATATTTCGCACATCCTTACAGCTAGAAGTACCAAATTTGGTAAGAAGATAGCTATTAGCAACCCCCAAAAAACTGCATCAAAAATTTTGGAGCCACGCCCCCCATTCCGCCCCCAGCCCCCCCGCATTTTAAAGTCAAAAAAGCATATATCTCCCACAGTTTTTGAGCTATAGCCACCAAATTTGGTGCCAAGATAGGCGATGATGACCCCCTAAAAACTGCACCAAAGGTTTGGATGCCACGCCCACCGATACAGCCCGAGCCGCCCCCATCCACCCCAACGCTTCGTCAAAAACGGGAATGCGTGTATCTTCCAGAGTTGTGGAGCTAGAGCCTCCAAATTTGGTGGGAAGATAGCTGTTAAAGACCCCCAAAAAACTGCATCAAAGTTTTGGAGCCACGCCCACCCATTACGCCCCCAGCCCCCCGCATTAGGAAGTCAAAAAATCCTTATATCTCCCATAGTTTTTGAGCTAGAGTCACCAAATTTGGTGCCAATTTAGCTGATGATTACCCCCTAAAAACTGCACCAAAAGTTTGGATGCCACGCCCACCAATACCGCCCTAGCTGCCCCCAGATGCCCCAACGCTTCGTAAAAAACGGGATTGCGTGTATCTCCCAGAGTAGTGGAGCTAGAGCCACCAAATTTGGTAGGAAGATAGCTGGTAGCGACCCCCAAAGAACTGCATCAAAGTTTGGGACCCGCGTCCACCCGTTCCACCCCCAGCCCCCCCGCATTTTGAAATCAGAAAAGCCTATATCTCCCACAGTTTTTGAGCTAGAGCCACCCAATTTGGTGCCAACTTAGCTGATGATGACCCCCCAAAAACTGCACTAAAAGTTTGGATGCCACGCCCACCAATACCGCCCTAGCTGCCCCCAGATGCCCCAACGCTTCGTCAAAAACGGGAATGCGTGTATCTTCCAGAGTAGTGGAGCTAGAGCCACCAAATTTGGCAGGAAGATAGCTGGCAACGACCCCCAGATATCTGCATCAAAGTTTTGGAGCCACGCCCCCTTATTCCGCCCCCCTTTCCCCACCATTTACAAACTTTGAGCTAGAGTCACCAAATTTTGTATGAAGATAGCAATTGACATTTCACAAAGATCTGCATCCAAAATTGGGATGCCACGCCCACCCATATCGCCCCAGCCCCCCCCTCCCTACATTCTACAAACTTTGAGTTAGAGTCACATAATTTGGAACGAAGACAGCTGGTGGCATCCCCATCTGCATCGGAGAATCTTAATGGCAGCGTACACCTCTGCCGCATCCGTACCCCTTTGCAATCAGCCTCTTTTTACCGGTTTTAATACTGGTATCGAGTATGCCGCAGTCGGTTGCGTCCGACTGCAACGTTTCCACTTGTTTTTCTTAGGTTTTTGTAGGCAAAATACTAATACTAAGCACCAAATTTAATCTAAATATTGGGCTTTTTAGCGTTTGCCGAAATTCAGAATAGTAGAGAAAGGTCAATGAATGCCATGGCAAATGCGACGCATACATTTAAATATGCACATGTAGATATACATGGACACAATCTCACGGGAGCTAGCCCAAACAAAATATCAACAAGTGGAAACGTTGCAGTCGGACGCAACCGACTGCGGCATACTCGATACCAGTATTAAAAAAGAGGCTGATTGCAAAGGGGTACGGATGCTGCAGGGGTTTACGCTGTCTTAAAGATTCTCCGCTGCAGATGGGGATGCCACCAGCTATATTCCTCCCAAATTTTTAGCTCAAAGTTTGTATAAGGTTAGGAAAGGGGGGAGGGGGCTGGGGGCGGTATGGGTAGTTGTGACATCAAAATTTTTCATGCGTTCTTTGTGAAATGTCAATTGCTATCTTCATACCAAATTTGGTGAATCTAGGGGGGCTGGGGGCGGTATGGGTGGGCGTGGCATCCAAATTTGTTATGCAGATCTTTGTGGAATGTCAATTGCTATCTTCATATCAAATTAGGTGACTCTAGCTCGAAGTTTGTAAAAAGTGGGGAAAGGGGGGCTGGGGGCGGTATGGGTGGGCGTGGCATCCAAATTTGTGATGCAGATCTATGAGGAATGTCAATTGCTATCTTCATACCAAATTTGGTGACTCTAGCTCAAAGTTTGTAAATGGTGGGGAAAGGGGGGCGGAATAAGGGGGCGTGGCTCCAAAACTTTGATGCAGATATCGGTCGTTGCCAGCTATCTTCCTGCCAAATTTGGTGGCTCTAGCTCCACTACTCTGGAAGATACACGCATTCCCGTTTTTGACGAAGCGTTGGGGCATCTGGGGGCAGCTAGGGCGGTATTGGTGGGCGTGGCATCCAAACTTTTAGTGCAGTTTTTGGGGGGTCATCATCAGCTAAGTTGGCACCAAATTGGGTGGCTCTAGCTCAAAAACTGTGGGAGATATAGGCTTTTCTGATTTCAAAATGCGGGGTGGCTGGGGGTGGAACGGGTGGACGCGGGTCCCAAACTTTGATGCAGTTCTTTGGGGGTCGCTACCAGCTATCTTCCTACCAAATTTGGTGGCTCTAGCTCCACTACTCTGGGAGATACACGCAATCCCGTTTTTTACGAAGCGTTGGGGCATCTGGGGGCAGCTAGGGCGGTATTGGTGGGCGTGGCATCCAAACTTTTGGTGCAGTTTTTAGGGGGTAATCATCAGCTAAATTGGCACCAAATTTGGTGACTCTAGCTCAAAAACTGTGGGAGATATAAGGATTTTTTGACTTCCTAATGCGGGGGGGCTGGGGGCGTAATGGGTGGGCGTGGCTCCAAAACTTTGATGCAGTTTTTTGGGGGTCTTTAACAGCTATCTTCCCACCAAATTTGGAGGCTCTAGCTCCACAACTCTGGAAGATACACGCATTCCCGTTTTTGACGAAGCGTTGGGGTGGATGGGGGCGGCTCGGGCAGTATCGGTGGGCGTGGCATCCAAACCTTTGGTGCAGTTTTTAGGGGGTCATCATCGCCTATCTTGGCACCAAATTTGGTGGCTATAGCTCAAAAACTGTGGGAGATATATGCTTTTTTGACTTTAAAATGCGGGGGGGCTGGGGGCGGAATGGGGGGGCGTGGCTCCAAAATTTTTGATGCAGTTTTTTGGGGGTTGCTAATAGCTATCTTCTTACCAAATTTGGTACTTCTAGCTGTAAGGATGTGCGAAATATGTGGATTTATCGGTTTTGAGTTATCGAATTTATCGATTTGCCAGCTCCTACGCTGGGAGATACACGCAATCCCGTTTTTTACGAAGCGTTGGGGCATCTGGGGGCAGCTAGGGCGGTATTGGTGGGCGTGGCATCCAAACTTTTGGTGCAGTTTTTAGGGGGTAATCATCAGCTAAATTGGCACCAAATTTGGTGACTCTAGCTCAAAAACTGTGGGAGATATAAGGATTTTTTGACTTCCTAATGCGGGGGGGCTGGGGGCGTAATGGGTGGGCGTGGCTCCAAAACTTTGATGCAGTTTTTTGGGGGTCTTTAACAGCTATCTTCCCACCAAACGCATTCCCGTTTTTGACGAAGCGTTGGGGTGGATGGGGGCGGCTCGGGCAGTATCGGTGGGCGTGGCATCCAAACCTTTGGTGCAGTTTTTAGGGGGTCATCATCGCCTATCTTGGCACCAAATTTGGTGGCTATAGCTCAAAAACTGTGGGAGATATATGCTTTTTTGACTTTAAAATGCGGGGGGGCTGGGGGCGGAATGGGGGGCGTGGCTCCAAAATTTTTGATGCAGTTTTTTGGGGGTTGCTAATAGCTATCTTCTTACCAAATTTGGTACTTCTAGCTGTAAGGATGTGCGAAATATGTGGATTTATCGGTTTTGAGTTATCGAATTTATCGATTTGCCAGCCCCCCAGTTATCGTAGAACCCCCATCTTGACACTTTAATTTACTATCCCATAGATAAAGAGAATTGGAAAGTTTCAAGTCTCTAGCTTGAAGGGTGTGGAAAAAATTTGCGAACATACAGACGGACAGACGGACAGACGGTCAGACGGACAGACGGACAGACGGACGGACACCATGACGGACATTGCACAAACTCAATATACTCTTTACCTTCGGTATCGAGTATAAAAATTATTACAAAGCCCAGGCCCACCAAAACTGCGTGGCTACGACGAGCCAGCACGCGTTGTTGTTGCGTTTTGCCTATTCTCGAATGGCACACGCACATGCATACACACAAAATTACACGCATAAAAGAATTGACTTGGTTCCCTTGCACTGCACACCAACAAGACAGCAGTGCAAAACAAAAACAAACCAAAAAAACATGGCGGCATGTGTATTGTAAACAAAGAAGCAATAATCAATACAAGCTCAGCTGGTTGTCGTTAGGGGAAAACGACTTTTCTATTCGTTAGGTTGTCCGCTTCCTGGTTGCGACTTTACAGCATGTTAACTTGAACAATTCTTAAAACCCGTCTTTATGTTAAATGGTCATTGAAAAATGCCGCTCTTAAGCGAAACACGCTGGTCACAAAAATATAAAAGCATTAGTATTTTTATACCCTTCACACATGTGAAACAGGGTATATTGAGTTTGTCATAAATCTGTAACGCCTTAAAAGAATGATGGGAGACCCCATAAACTAAATATCAAAATGATCAGAGCTCAGGAATTGATTTCCGCGTGTCCGTCCGTCTGTTTGTTTCAACACGATTTCCGGCCAAACTGCTGAACCGATCTTGATAAAACTTTCACAGATTGCTCAGATCATGTCGGGTTTGTTCGCTATGAAATTTCATCCCGCTCGGAGCATTCTACGACATAGCCACCATACAAATTGACTATATCGTTCCATCAATTATTGTTGCTGTCATGCACAAAAGTGGTATAACAAAAAAATTTTGTAATTGTGGTTGTTGTTGTCGCTTGTTTGCTTAGTTAAATGATTGTAAACTTAGGACTCTATACATACGTTTTATCCTAAATTTATTATAAGGAAAATTACCTCAGTGACGAGTATTGAACACATTCGCTTCCTCTCGGCGAATTTTGATTGCTTTTGAACTTATAAATACTTAACAGAGCATAAATCAACAAAAACAACAAGTGGAAACGTTGCAGTCGGACGCAACCGACTGCGGCATACTCGTTACCAGTATTAAAACCGGTAAAAAGAGGCCTGATTGCAAAGGGGTACGGATGCGGCAGAGGTGTACGCTGCCTTAAAGATTGGTGACTCTAGCTCAAAGTTTGTAAAAGGTGTGGAAAGGGGGGCTGCGGGCGGTTTGTGTAGGCGTGGCATCCAAATTTTTGATGCAGATCTATGTGGAATGTCAATTGCTATATTATTTATTATTATTATTTGGAACGAGGATCATGCACTGCGACCACTAGGATCTATTGTGCCCTCTTACTGTTTTGTGAGTTACAGCTCCTCGAACAGCCCGATCGATCGCAGGAACGCGACGATGTGGCATGGTCGGAGAGCCCTCATCTCCTCTGTAGACAGAAAGAGGCTCCCCAGAAGAGAGAGCCTCAGTCGACTGATGGTGGGACACTCCTCAAGCAGGTGCTCAGGAGTCTCATCCCTCTCCAGACACAGTCTGCAAAGACTGTCTTCCGTAACCTGAGATTATGCAGATGCTTGCGCAGTCTGCAGTGCCCGGTCAAGAAACCTGTGACTATCCGAAGAGATCCTTTGCTCAGCTTCAGACAGTCCTCAGTTCTCTTCTTGTTGTAACTACCTAGCAGTCGCTTGCTCTGTCTTGTCCCATGTGAAAACCGCCAAGCGTCCTCGCATGTATTGAGCAGATCGATGCAACTGCTCTGACTGATAAACACCGGTCCTAGCCCACAGAAAGGTTCAGGGCCCTGGAAAGGAGTGCTAGCTCCTCTCCTGGCCAAAATATCGGCGACCTCATTGCCGGGAACACCCGCATGTCCCGGTACCCAATAGATGGTGACTTTGTTTCTACTGCCCAACCTGTTGAGTGCTTCTATACATTGCCAAACCAGTTTGGAGACGATCTTATAAGCACTAAGTGCTTTGATCGCTGCCTGGCTGTCGGAGAATATGGCTATGTCTCTATGAACGTATCCCCTCACGAAGTTGAAAATTGGAATATGCTGGCGAATTTGCCCAGGGGCTCGTGATACTTGAGTCGGGGTCCGCAGACTCCAGCTCCAGCACCCTCATCTGTTAATGATCCGTCCGTGTACCATCTAATAGCATGTGGTTTCACATTATAGGTGGTCGACAGACTAGTCCATTCTGCTTTATTGCTCAGCTCCGTTTTAAAGAGCTTCTCGAAACTAAAAAGGGCCATCTGCGCATCTTGCGGAAAGGCCAACAGTGTGCCAGTTGCGCTAGTGACAGAGGTGATTGCGTTCGCTCCTGCCAATCTCATAATAGACCTGTTCGCACTGTGTTTGATGTAGACATACAAAGGCGGAAGTCCTAGCAGTACGTCCAGTGCTGAGGACGGGCACGTACGCATTGCGCCCGAGATGCACGTGCAGGCAAGTCTCTGGAGTTTGCCCAGTTGGCGTTTAGTGACATCAAGGTCAACACGTCCTGCCCATACCACAGCGCCGTAGCTAACTATGGGCCTCACCATTGCTGTGTACATCCACAGAAGGATTTTTGGGGACACGCCCCAATTTTTCCCTGCGAGAGATCTACAGCACATTAGGGCTATTTAAGCCTTGCGTACCGCATGCTCTACATGCTGTTTCCACAGTAGTCTCTTGTCCAAGATTACCCCCAGATACTATATCTCCGTAGAGAGTGGGATTACCGTACCCCCAATAGATATGGGTCTTATGGACTTCAACTTGTAACGATTGGTGAAGGCGACAATTGTGGTTTTTGCTGGATTGATATTCAGCCCCACGTCTTTGCACCAGTCCAAGCAAAGTTTAAGACCCAGAGTTATTCTATCACATAGCGTGTTCTCGAAGTTGCCTTTACATACAATGGTAATGTCATCGGCGTGGCATTGACATTCAAATCCATTATCTGTAAGTTTGACTAGTAGCTCGTTCACCACGAGACTCCAGAGGAGAGGTGAGAGGACACCCCCCTGTGGACAACCTCTGGTGGTTTGGGCCCTGACCGTCAAATTGTTGACAGTGACTTCCGCACTAGGAACGAGATCCTAATGTGATTGTCAACTATCTTTTCGAGGGTTTTTAGCAAGAAGGATGTCAGGCTGATCGGCCTGAAAGATTTGGGGTGAAAGGGGTCCTTTTTCCCCACTTTCGGGATAAAGATCACCCTGGCCGTCCTCCATGCCCTAGGTATGTAGCCCATAGCTAGGCTTCCCCGGAAAATACGAATGAGGAACACCATAAGCTGTTCCATCCCCTTCTGTAGATGGACGGGGAGGATGCCGTCCGTACCTGGGGCTTTGTAGAGACTAAGCGTACCAATGGCCCATCTTATTCTTTGCTCTGTTACTATGGCTGCAGCCAGGCTCCAGTCCGGTCTCCTGATGGGAACCGTTTCGTAACAGCTGTCAGTGTTGGTGATGGTTTTACAAAATAGAAAGTGAGTTAGAAGGAGAAGTATTGCGTTTTCCACCTCATTTTCCGTGAAGGATCCATCTGGCCTCTTTAAGCAGAGTTCGGATAACACTTTGCCTTTCGAGATGGACTTAAAGACTCTCACAGCAGGTGTTGCCTGCTCTAGGTTGGAGCAAAATCTCCGGAAATGAGCACGTTTGCTGTACCGGATTTCTTGATCCTGCGATCCAACATTGACGGTTCTGTTGAGACCCTCCAGTTGTAAACCAGCCCAGAGGCCCCCCATTGCCGAAAGTAATATCAAGTACTTCGGCTCTATTTTTGGTGATAAAAGTGGGTTCAGCCCCCACATTGAACACCATAAGGTCATTAGCTACAAGATAGTCAAGCAAGCACTCACCTCTACTGTTGTTGTCCGTGCTGTCCCACGCTACGCTATGCGCGTTTGCGTCGCATCCCAGCAGCAATGGGAGTCTATTGCTGCTGCAGTGTGCCACCAGATCCTGAACCTCTGTTGGGGGGGCTTCCGCAGTATCTCCCGGGAAGTAGGCTGACGCCACCACCAAACTCCCGAACACGCCAGTGATTAGCACCGCTACAAGATCCCTGCTGAGAAATTTGGAAGAAAAAGAAAGTAAGTGTTCTTTCGGACCAAGATGCATGCTCTTGGCGATGTCTCCCTCATATCTACAACTAGTTGCGAACTTACTTGGTCAAGGCCGCAGATCCTACCTCTGACGACCCATGGCTCCTGGATGAGCACCAGCCCCAGGTCAGACCTGGAGATCAACCTGCTGATGACAGCCGAAGCTGCCCTCGCGTGATGCAGGTTGATCTGTGCCACGCTGGTGGCCAGCATCCTTAGAGCTCAGGTTCCCCTTCCGAGAGCGTCAGATATGCCTCTGACAACGTCCCGGTGGGTGTCTGCTCATCATCGGACGGCTTCTCATCACTCACAGAGCCTACCTCGCTGCGCACGTGTAACCGTGACAAGCCCGAGTCCAACTCGGCTTCCCAGGCTGCTATCGCTTCGGCTTTAGCTGCCTCATCGGTGGGTGCTGCAGCAGAAGAGGTGCCAGGCACTTCGTCTGCTTGCACCATCGCAGCCGTCTCTGTCGCGGCTTGCTTTTTGTGCAGCCGGCACCTCAGCTGACCAAATCTGAAGCTCACCATCATTCCCCTATTACTGAGGAGTGATAGAGCTTCATCCTCCATACCAAAGGTCAGCACCTTTCCGCCCTTGGTATCAAGGCGACTGAGCATGCGCCACGTCTTGGTGAGACGACCCTTATTCTGCTCAATGAGCAGTCCAAGAGATTTCTCCACCGTCTCACTAGCCGTGCGTTGCAGGTACACCGTGACGATGTTTGTCTCCGGTATCTTTCCTTGCGGGCATTTGCGGAGCTCCACACCCACTGCGGCCCTGATGCCGGGCACCTTCAGCTCCAGCCACTTCCTGGCATCCTCGTCCAGACAGTCCACTAAGACCAGACCATCCCGGAATAGGATGCCATTAAAGTTGAGGCTGGCGGTCCAGCCCTTCCTCATCTCATCTACCAGGGCTGACTCCACCGCCGACAACTCCTCCTTGGTCAGCCACTTCCTCGGGAATTCACGAGCCAGTATAGCAAGGTTAGTGCCCTTAGCTACACTGGCATACGTGGCCGCCTTCGGTCGCTTCGAACCGCTTGAGGTACCTTGGCCCTCCGGAGTTGCGTTGCCTCTACTTTTCGGCCTCTTGGGGTCTTTGGGGAGTTCAGTAGGCGACGTGTGTTGAAGAGGTCGCTTCTTCCCTGCCACGGCCTGGCCGTCGGTACGGTCGGTCGGTCGGTACGTACTCGGCCGCGAGTGTTGAGGAAAGTAGTACCGGCGTGTCATAGTTCCCACTAACACGCCGGGGCCAGGTATACTCACCGAGGCGGCCAGGTATCGGTGAGGCTCCGTTCAAATACAGTCGGTTACCCCTGACTGCAAACCTGCCAATGAGCACGGACCACGTAACACTCTGGCTTCGGGGGGTTTAGTGGCACCCTTGCCCCAGGACGTCACCACTGCCCTTTGTGAGATGTGGGGGGTAAGAATTGGGTAGGAAAACATGTGTAGGAGAAGGGTGTTTGTAAGACTATGTTATGAAGGCGGTCAGACAAGCGCCTTGTCGGTCCCACAAACGGTGTGGTACCCGCTGTTGTCCGGGACTGCTTATTCACGACAAGTCGCTATTCGCAGCTAACCTCTACTAAAGGCCTCGTGCTATCCGCAACCTGCTACCCGTCCGGTGGCCTCAGCTTGCCCACCTCAGAACCATCTCACTAGTTCATCGGCACCAGATGTGTGTCAATTGCTATCTTAATACCAAATTTAGTGACTCTTGCTCAAAGTTTGTAAACAGTGCGGAAAGGGAAGCTGGGGGCGGTATGGGTGGGCGTGGCATCCAAATATGCAGATTTTTGGGGGTCGTTGCCAGCTATCTTCCTACTAAATTTGGTGGCTCTAGCTCCACAACTCTGGAAGATACACGCATTCCCGTTTTTGACGAAGCGTTAGGGCGGATGGGGGCGGCTAGGGCAGTATTGGTGGGCGTGGCATCCCAACTTTTGATGCAGTTTTTGGGGGGTCATCATCACCTATCTTGGCACCGAATTTGCTGGCCATAGCTCAAAAACTGTGGGAGATATGGGCATTTTTGGCTTTAAATTGCGGGGGGCTGGGGCAGAAAGGGTGGGCGTGGCTCCAAATTTTTGATGCAGTTTTTTGGAGGTTGCTAGTAGTTATCTTCTTACCAAATTTGTTAGTTCTAGCAGTAAGGATGTGCGAAATATGTGGATTTATCGGTTTTGAGTTATCGAATTTATCGATTTGCCAGCCCCCCAGTTATCGTAGAACCCCCATCTTGACACTTTAATTTAAAAACATCCGCCTGCTGTTTCTGTTTATTAGTAAAAGGCAATCTTGCGGCAAAACAATGATAAAAAGCAATGATACACTCATTAAATTACAGATGTGCACCCTCCACAAAGACTCCAATCACACCTGAAATATTCATTGAAATCAGGCAAGCCGTCTAGGAGGAGTAAGCGAACAGGAAGTTTTGCCACTTAATTTTATATATATAAACATTGACATCGCATGTTGATAGTTTGTGCCTGTCATTCGTTCTTCGTTCGAAAAATACATAAATATTTTTAAAATATTTTCTGAAAAGTTTTAAAATTAAATAATACATTTTTTGAACCGCAATTGAACTTTTTCATACAAAAAAAAAAAAAATGCCTCGACAACGCAAAATTAATACGGTTGGCAGGCATACGCGTGATTCACGTAGAATTTCAATATCAAGAAGAAGTCAAACTGAAGAGCAACGCGCTCAAATGAATGCCCGAGGTAGAGCGGTGTATAGAGAGCGGCGTGCACAGTTAATAGCTGAATCCGCAGACAATCAATGGCCAAATTATCGTCAAGGCCGAGTTCCGCTTCGCCTTCGCGATCAAATGGAAAATGTTGGCTATCATTACGATCCTGACTGCGACTACAGCCTGCATGGTGCCATTAGAGCAATGGATGTTATTTGTAAGCATTGCAATGCAGCGAAGTTTCGAGGAGAAACAGCTGGCATGTGCTGCTCCAGTGGCAAATTGAAACTGCCTGCATTGGAACCGCCACCAGAACAATTACATTCCTTGCTCACTGGAGAATCGCAGACGTCTAAGCATTTCTTGCAGAACATACAAGCGTACAATTCATGCTTTCAAATGACTTCTTTTGGTGCCACAAAGATCATTAGAGATGGATTTATGCCGACGTTCAAGGTGATTACTTCGCATGGAATTTCCAGTGAAACATATGACATTTTTAAATATTCCAATCCTTCATCAAAAATTGTACAGATTCAGGGACAAATATACCATCGAACAGGCTCGCTCTTACCATTTGCCGATGCTGAGTATAAATTTTTGCAAATATATTTTGTCGGTAATGAAACTGACCAACTGAATCAACGGTGTACAATTGGGACCGGCACAAGGCGAGAAATCGTACTGAATTTGCAAAGATTTTTCCATGAACATAATGAATTGATTCGATTGTTCAAAATCGCATTGGACCGCATGCCGTCTGATAACCATCGAATCGTCATCAGAGCAGACAAAAAGCCGATGGGGCAGCATGCCAGATGATTCAACGCACCAACAATCGATGAGGTGACAATCGTCATTGGTGGCGAACAGTTTGAATCGCGAGATATTGTACTGCACCGTAGAAACGATCAAATTAATCGTGTTTCCGAGCTACACCGTAGTTATGATGCATTACAGTATCCGATATTATTCTGGAGAGGTGATGACGGCTATCACATCAATATGCGATTGATAAATCCAATTACTGGTAAATAATCAAAAAAATTACGATTCAAAAGTTTATATATTGTTCATTTATAGGCCAAGAAACACCGAAAAAACTGAGTGCGATGAATTTCTATTCGTACAGAATAATGATTCGTCCGCAAGAAGACAACTACATCTTGAAATGTTGCAAGCTTTTCCATCAGTATTTGGTTGACATGTATGCGAAGATCGAGACTGAACGTATCAACTTTATTCGATTCAACCAAGCGAAATTGCGATCTGAAGAGTACATCCATTTGAGAGATGCCGTAATGAATGATGCAAATGTGAATAACATTGGACGTCTGACAATATTGCCAGCTACATACATCGGCAGTCCGCGCCATATGCACGAGTATGCGCAAGATGCGATGTCGTATGTGCGCCATTACGGCAGACCGAATTTGCTCATAACGTTCACGTGCAATCCTCAGTGGAATGAGATCAAAGACCATTTGTTGTTACCGTGCAAAACTGCAACGTAGCCCTGCATGGTAAAATGCTCGCGTTATGCTAATTATCGTCATCGATAGATAGCTGGATACTTGTGACGTCACAACGTCACACCGTAGAATAGGAAATTGAGAGAAAAATAACTGTAAATTGTAAAGAAATGAACAAAGGCTGATGAAAATGAAACATGCAAATCAGTCGCGAAATGAATCGATCGCGGTAAGTTATACAGTACAGGCAGACACTAGTTTTTTCGCTATAAGAACACGAGACGCTATAAGTCAATGTCGAGTAATTATTAATAAGACCGAAAGAACATAAAATAACTAAAACTACATCTACGCGTTTAGTGGTCTATTGCGTATCAAACGGTTTGCCGACCCTAGAGTTTGGCCATAGCTGATTTGTCGCGTTCGCGCGATATCATTCGAAAAAACTATTAGCTATTGGATTTGCTTTATACATTGGATACGGATTTCAACTTGGATTCGAATAGCGTTTGAAAGGCAATTGGTGAGTTCCGTATATGCATGAACTTTGACCTGCACTTGAGCAAATTAAGACGCGAAAGTGAGGTTAAGCTCGCAACTGTATAACACAAGCCACGGTGTGCAAACATAACCTGGAAGCAACCAACCACGTGCTGCGCACAACATGGCGAACACAGACGAGAGCATGCTGCCAGTACATGAGCCTGAAGAGGACACGCACTCACTACTTGGTGCAGCGACGGTGGTCAATGGAGCCATGTCGCTGGGATCGCAGGTGAATGCAAACAGCAGTGTGGAAATGAATCGAGCAGGCGGTACGCACATGGGTGTGAACTTAGTGGAGACAATTGCCACGGCCAACTCGTCCACAGCTGCCGAAGTCACATGGGCACAACTAGGAGCGCGAGCGGCGTGGGAGGAGCGACACGTGACCCCAACACACAGCAGAGAGGCTTACCAGACAACAAGAGCAGGCCCAGGCTTAGCTCTGCTTGACGGCGTGTTGCATTCAACGGTGTATGGAACCTGCGAAGATCGGGAGCGATCAACAGTGATCGAAAGAGCAACGCAAGCCCCGCGTTCAGGACTCCCGAATACGCACGTCGACGAAAGGCAACAACGGGCAGAAAGGCCAAACGCAACTGCATCAACTCCGCCACAAAACGAGTACCAGACTCCACATGTAGCGAGAGCGTGCCCCGACAGCTACATGCAGCAGCAAGTACCAACATATAGTACGAACATTAATTCCACTCAGAATGTGTCTCTTACAGCATCTCAGTTAGCGACGAGACAGGTGATCAGTAGAGATCTACCTAGCTTCTCTGGTAGCCCAGAGGAGTGGCCGATGTTCATCGCTAACTACAACCAATCGAATGAGAGGTGTGGATTCACAGATCAGGAGAACCTGATCCGGTTACAAAAATGTCTACGTGGAGCTGCCCTTGAAGCGGTGCGTGGCAAGTTAATGGTGCCAGCGACAGTGCCACAAGCTTTGAGCACTCTTCGTATGCTTTACGGCAGACCAGATGCGATCTACGAGAGTCTACACACGAAGCTTAGAATGGAGCCGCCAGTGAGAAACAGCAATCTAGAGTCCTTGATTCATCTGGCGTTAGCAGTGCAAAATTACTGCGCAACAGTATGCGCCGTAGGACTTGCCGACTACCTCAGAGACCCAATGCTTCTGCGCAATTTGCTGGATAAATTGCCGTGTGACTTGAAGCTGGATTGGGCACGATATAGCTGTACCATAGCAAAAGTAGATATAGCGACATTTGACGACTGGTTGTTTAAATTAGCATCATGCGCGAGCACCGTTATGCCAATAACAACAGCAACAGATCAACGCGAGACCAAGTCGACTAATAAGCACGTACGTTCCAGACTACTGATTCACAACGACAATGACACAGAGTCGACTGCATCAGGAGGATGTCACAAATGCGGGAAGAAGCACAAGTTGGAAGCATGCGAAGAGTTCAGGAACTTGAGTGGACAAAACAAATGGAGGTTTGTCAAGGAGAACAAACTTTGCTGGCAATGCTTTGGTAAACATTTTTCAAAACACTGTAAGACCAAGGAGACATGCCGAGTCGACGGGTGTACCAAGGTGCACCATCCGCTGTTGCACGAGAACAAATATGGAAACGTGAGTACAGCTCCAGAAAACCGTATTAATAGCGCTGTTATTTTACATACAGGCCAGAGCGACAAGGCGTTGTTCCGGTACGTGCCTGTTACACTGTACGGGCCATCCAAGATGCTGCACACATATGCGCTAATAGATGAAGGATCAGCTTGCACACTCTTAGAGGCAAGAGTGGCCGAGGAGTTGCAGATCGACGGACCATCAGATGAGCTGTGCCTGAGGTGGACGGGTGACATTACACAGAAGGAACTAGCCTCGAAAAGAGTTTCGTTCAGCATATCTGCGAGAGACAAGGAGGCACGTAAATACACGCTGAGCAATGTGCGCACTATACGCAGCCTAGACTTGCCGAGCCAGACGTTAGACGCTGCCACCATAAAAGCTCATCGGCATCTGCAAAAGGTACCCATACAGACGTACAATGAAAAACGTGCAACGATTATAATCGGTCTGGACAACGCAAGGTTAGGAGTACCATTGGTGGTCAAGGAATCAGATAATGCTGAGCTGATAGCTGCCAAGTCCAGATTAGGATGGTCACTCTACGGCCGCAACAAGCGACAGGATTCATCAGGTCTACGAGTGATGCACGTTTGCGAGTGCAACAACGACAGACTTTTAGACGACATGGTGAAAGCTAACTTTGCTCTAGACGCGATCGGCGTGAGTGCCCCTAAGGGCACGCTTCAATCCAAAGAGGAGCAACGAGCGCTCGAGATACTGGAGAGTACTACAAGGTACCTACCTGACGAGAAGCGGTGGGAAACAGGATTGCTATGGAAGCATGAAAGAATAACCATGCCCAAGTCTTGGGGCATGGCAATGCACCGGCTGCTGAGTCTAGAGACGCGTATGGAGCGCGACGTGAAGTTGCGAGAGTTCGTGAACGCTACAATAAGGCGGTACGAAACGCAGGGATATGTGCGCCGTCTGGGGACGCATGAGACGATCGATGAGGAACGATCATGGTGCTTGCCGATATTCGTGATTAGCAATCCGAATAAAGGTAAGCTGAGACTTGTATGGGACGCCGCTGCCAGAGTAGACGGGGTCGCTCTCAACTCTTCACTTCTAAAAGGGATTGACCTGACACCATCGCTGGTAGGCGTGCTGATTCGATTCAGAGAAAAGGCCGTTGCTGTGTGTGGCGATATAAGAGAAATGTTCCATCAAATTAAAATACGGCGAGAGGATCAAGTAGCACAACAATTTCTTTGGAGATATGGCGATCGCACTCGCGAGCCAGACAGGTACATCATGCAAGTTATGACCTTTGGTGCCTCCTGCTCCCCAGTAGCAGCAAACTTCGTGAAGAACAAGAATGCGGAACGTTTTGCCAAGGACTACCCCCAAGCAGCAGAAGCGATCGTGAGAAATACTTTCGTAGACGACTGGCTGCAAAGCGGCGAGACGGAGGCGGAAGTTACTGAGATGGCGCTGCAAGTCAGGTCCATTCATGCTGAAGGCGGCTTTGAAATGCGTAGCTGGCGATCTAACTCGCCAGAAGTAGCGTGCGCGTTGGCAGGTGAAAGCGCTGCAGAACAAGAAGCATGGGGAATCGATGCAAAGGAACCGCAGCACGAGCGAGTTTTAGGAATGTGGTGGACACCAGCAACAGACAAGTTTACGTTCGTTCTGAAGTTCGATGAATCCATATACGAGGACAAGTTCCAAACAACAAAGCGCCAAGTGTTACGCATCGTGATGTCAGTGTTCGACCCGCTAGGTCTCCTTGGATTCTACGTCATCCAAGCAAAAATAATTCTTCAAGCCATATGGAGATCAGCAGTGGGATGGGACGAGCCCATAAACGAAGATGAAAGGTCAAAATGGCGTCACTGGCTTGACCAACTGCGGCTAGTGGGCGACATAAAGATACAGCGTTGTCTAAACATAACAAGCAACACTAATATACAACTACACATATTTACAGACGCAAGCATCGACGCATACGCTGCCGTAGCATTCCTACGAACTGAGAAAGATGGCGTCGCCATCTGCTCCCTAGTGGCTTCAAAGACGAGAGTAGCGCCCTTGAAACCAATCTCGATCCCACGCATGGAATTAATGGCAGCTATACTAGGTCTACGGTTAGCCAGCTATTTAGAAACACAGATGTCTGTAAAGATGCAGGAACGAACGTTTTGGACTGACTCTAAGAACGTGCTCTACTGGATAAGATCTGACGCGAGAAAGTACCACCAATTCGTAGCCCTGCGAATTGGCGAAATATTAGAGGCGTCAGATATAGGCGAATGGAGGTGGGTGCCATCGCACCTTAACGTAGCAGACGATGGAACCAAGTGGACAAAGGAGCTGCGATTCCACAGCAGCGCAAGGTGGTTCACTGGGCCGTCATTCCTAGGAGAAGACCCAAACAACTGGCCCATCACAAACCTAGACTTCAAAGATACCGAACTAGAGCGCGTACACCTGGTACACGTGGCCGCTGAGACGAAGCCTGGCTTGGCAGCGCTGTTGCCAGATGTGACCCGCTTCAGCAAGTGGGAGAGGTTTAGAAATGCGCTTAGAAACGTAATGCGATTCCTGAGCAAAATATACAAAAGGGAACCGGAGAATGAGTACACAAGCCTGGTACGCTCAAACAGCATCACTAGCGTATACAACGTCATTTATAAGGCTGTACAGGCCGAAGCATACGGCGAGGAGATTGCCTGCCTGCAACATGGAGGTTACGTAAGAAGATGCAGCTCAATCTTCAAGTTGTCCCCCTACCTAGACGAGAAGGGCGTACTGAGAGTGCGCGGAAGAATCGACGCTATCGAAGGCGTTATGGTGGAAACGAAACGTCCAGTGATACTGCCAGGCCAGCATGGTATCACGCTGCTGCTCGTGGACTTTTATCATCGCAAGTTTCATCATCACATGAGCGAGGTCGCAATTAACGAGATGAGACAGCAGTACTGTATACGGGGTCTGAGAGCCAGAATGCGCGCAGTGATTAAATCGTGCCAAAGATGTTCCAACAAGAGAGCCACGCCTTCAGCCCCAGAGATGGGTGATCTGCCACCAGAAAGACTAGCCGTGAGCATGCCTCCGTTTTCATGCACTGGAGTCGATTACTTTGGACCAATGGAAGTCACAGTAGGCAGAAGACGAGAGAAACGATGGGGCGTGCTATTTACGTGCTTGACAGTGCGTGCAGTGCACATTGAGCTGGCAAACTCGCTATCAACGGATGCCTTTCTCTTAGTGTTCGAAACATTTGTAGCGAGACGAGGTGTACCCAGGAAGATCGTGTCGGACAACGGCACGAACTTCAGAGGCGCTAGCAAGGTGCTAGCACAAGAGATTGAACGAATCTCGACAGACGAGCTAGAGCAAAAATATCCCGATATTAATTGGTCATTTATCCCGCCTGGAGCGCCACACATGGGCGGTGCGTGGGAGCGGATGATCCGCTCAGTGAAGTCTGTGCTATCGGATATACTAGAGGAGACGTATGTGGCAGACCCTGTACTGCGAGCCGCGCTCGCTAGAATCGAGAGTACACTGAACGCCAGGCCACTAACTTACATCCCCATAGAGTCTGTAAATGCTGACGTGCTGACACCGAATCACTTTCTGAGAGGCAAGACGTGTGCTATAGCGCCGAAGGATAACCAGGGCGAGCTGGGAGTACTGTTGTCGAAGTCCTACAGAGTCGCAAGCGCTATTGCAGAGAGGTTTCGCAAACGCTGGATAAAAGAATTCCTTCCACATCTCACACTGAGAGCCAAATGGTGCGGCCAACCAAATGATCCCATTGAATGCGGCGACGTAGTGATCATCGTGGACGAGACGAATCCGAAGATGCACTGGAGAAAAGGCGTAGTATTAGAGCTACACACTGCAAAGGATGGCCAAGCACGCAGCGCTGTGGTGCGCACCGCTGCTGGACTGCTTACCCGACCGGTCGTCAAGCTGGCAAAACTCAGAGTCCGAACGCAAGCACAAGAGGTGCAAACTCACGGTCGAGCGTAAGAGTTTGCAAGGGGGGGAATGTTACCGTGCAAAACTGCAACGTAGCCCTGCATGGTAAAATGCTCGCGTTATGCTAATTATCGTCATCGATAGATAGCTGGATACTTGTGACGTCACAACGTCACACCGTAGAATAGGAAATTGAGAGAAAAATAACTGTAAATTGTAAAGAAATGAACAAAGGCTGATGAAAATGAAACATGCAAATCAGTCGCGAAATGAATCGATCGCGGTAAGTTATACAGTACAGGCAGACACTAGTTTTTTCGCTATAAGAACACGAGACGCTATAAGTCAATGTCGAGTAATTATTAATAAGACCGAAAGAACATAAAATAACTAAAACTACATCTACGCGTTTAGTGGTCTATTGCGTATCAAACGGTTTGCCGACCCTAGAGTTTGGCCATAGCTGATTTGTCGCGTTCGCGCGATGAACATTGCGATATTCCGAAATACCACAATATTTCACTTGGAACCTATCATCGAAAACATTTCAACGACGAAAGCAAAGGGAGCGTGTTGACGGCTATCCAAATGTCTGTAAAACCGATGCCATAGGACGCATTTACACCATCCATCCGAGCTACGAATGTTTCTATTTGCGTCTGCTATTAGTCAACGTGCGCGGACCAAAATCATTTGATGATTTGAAAACTGTTGACGGTCAGTTGCGTGCGACGAATCGTGAAGCATGTCAGCGATTGCATTTGTTGGAAGATGATATGCATTGGGAAACCGCACTTCATGACGCATCACTCACATCTCATCCAAAACAAATACGCGTACTATTCGCCATAATAATATCTACATGCCTTCCGTCAAATCCGCAAGAACTGTGGAATAAGTACAAAGACTACATGACCGAGAACTTATTGATTTTGGCGCGTAATCGGGCATCGGACGCAGACTTGCTATATACATTAGAAATGTATTATGATGCTTTGATATTGGTCGAAGATCTGTGCCTTACAATTGCGAATAAGCCATTAGCGCAACTTGGCATAACTGCGCCCAATCGTTCAGCGCTTGATATGCTTGACCGTGAGCTTCAACGAGAACAACAATACGATTGCAATGAATTGCGTGCTTTCATACAAGCTAACATTATAAAATTGAATATTCAGCAGAAAAATGCTTATGATAAGATTATAAGAGCGGTTGACAATAACGCCGGTGGATTCTGCTTTCTGGATGCGCCCGGTGGTACAAGAAAAACGTTTCTGATCTCTTTGGTTCTTGCTACTATACGGTCACAGCAGAAAATTGCGTTGGCAATTGCTTCGTCAAGCATCGCTGCTACTCTTCTTGATGGCGGACGAACAGCACATTCTGCGTTGAAATTACCGTTGAACATTCAAGTCGTTGAAACACCAACGTGCAACATGTCGAGGAATTCAGCAATGGCAAAATTTTTGCGAGGTGCTGGAATAGTGCTATGGGATGAGTGCCCAATGGCTAACAAAAAGTCATTAGAAGCATTCAATAGAACAATGCAAGATATACGCCAAAACCAACAACTTTTTGGCGGAGCATTGGTATTATTATCCGGCGATTTTCGGCAAACTTTGCCAGTCATTCCTAGATCAACTCCTGAAAACGAAATAAACGCATGTTTAAAAACATTGCCGAACAACTTTTGTACAATTTTACAATCGAAAGAAGAATTGATTGAAAGTGTATTTCCGAATATTGTTCAACACTATCAACGCCACGATTACTTAAGTGAACGCGCAATATTGGCACCGAAAAATCTACACGTCAACGAAATAAATTTTGCCATTCAAGAAAAACTGAAAGGAGAAGCTACAACATATACATCGATTGATTGCGTTTTGAATCAAGATGAAGTAGTCAATTATCCAACCGAAGTCTTGAATTCTTTGGATCCCCCCGGTCTGCCACCGCATCGTTTGGTCCTGAAAGTAGGTTCACCCATTATACTTATACGAAATCTAAAGCCACCGACTTTGTGTAATGGCACAAGACTTTCAGTAAAAAATGGTGGCCAAATTTGATTGAATCAACCAAACTAAATGGCAAGGCAGCAGCTGAAGTTGTGATCTTACCACGCATTCCAATGATTCCAACGGATATGGCGTTTGAATTTAATCGCTTGCAATTCCCAGTACGTCTTGCATTTGCGATGACCATCAACAAATCGCAAGGGCAAACGTTTCGAGTGTGCGGCGTCAACTTGGAAGAACCGTGCTTCTCCCACGGCCAATTGTACGTCGCATGCTCGAGAGTGGGAACACCAAGGTGCTTATTTATTTACGCGCCAGGTGGAAAAACAAAAAATGTTGTATACCAAAATGTACTATAAATAAGTAACAGTAAATAAACCAAAAAGGTGTAGCGCAGCGCACAGGGAAAATATAGTACTCGTATATAAAACAAGTGGAAACGTTACAGTCGGACGCAACCGAATGCGGTATACTCGTTACCAGTTTAAAAACCGCTAAAAAGAAGGCCTGATTGGAAAGGGGCACGGATGCGGCAGGCGCGTACGCCGCCTTAAAGATTCTGCGATGCAGATGGGGACGCCACCAGCTGTCTTCCTTCCAAAGATTCTAGCTCAAAAATTGTAAAAGGCAGGGAGGAGGGCTGGGGGCGGTATGGGTGGGCATGGAATCCAAATTTTTATAGCAGATCTTTGTGGTATGTCAACTTTCTATCTTCCTTCCAAATTTGGTGACTTCAGCTCAAAAATTGTAAAAGGTGGAGAAGGGAGGCTGGGGGCGGTATGGGTGGACGTCGCATCATTATTTTTGATGCAGATCTTTGTGGTATGTCAATTGCTATCTTCATACCAAATTTGGTGACTCTAGCTCAAAGTTTGTAAGATGTGGAGATAAGGGGGTGGAAGGGGTGGGCGTGGCTCCAAAACTTTGATGCAGATCTTTGTGGGTCTTTGCCAGCTATCCTACTACCAAAGTTGCTGGCTCTAGCTCCTCAACCCTGGAAGATACACGCATTCCCGTTTTTGACGACTCGTTGTGGCGGCTAGGGCAATATTGGTGGGCGTGGCATCCAAACTTTTGATGCAGTTTTTTGGGGGTTTCTAGTAGCTATCTGCTCACCAAATTTGGTAGTTCTAGCTCTAAGGATGTGCGAAATATGTAGATTTATCGGTTTTGAGTTATCGAATTTATCGATTTGCCAGCCCCCCAGTTATCGTGGAACCCCAATCTTCACACTTTGATTTACTATCCCATAGATAAAGAGAATTAGAAAGTTTCAAGTCTCTAGCTTGAAGGGTGGGGAAAAAAGTTGCGAACATACAGACGGACGGACGGACAGACGGACGGACACCATGACGGACATTGCACAAACCCAATATACTCTTTACCTTCGGTAACGATTATAAAAAAAATCTTTTTCCATATCTCGATTTATTTCTTATACAGACAAAATGTTTGTTCAAGATGTGGTGTAAAAATTAATTTTTAGTATAAAACATCGTGTTGGTATATGTCTTATATTTACATGTAGATATGAATAAACATAAATTATGTTGAGATATAGTGCCCTTGCCATCAGCTTTCTCATGCCACCGGTCCCCTTATTTCAGCGTCCCTTCCTGTACTGCATTCTTTTCGAAATTTGCGTTAAGTTCAGTTCACCCAGCTGCTTGACTTTTTTCGTTCTTGTAATTCGTTCTTTTCTACGCAGTACGTAAATCATGACCACGGTTATTTTATTACCTACTCGTTTATCTAAGCTATAGCATATTAACTCTAATCTGCAAACAGTTGCCATATTTCCTTTAACCTTTTTGTACCCACCCACTCTCACCTTACTGCTTGTTGCAGCCCAACTTGTGCATTTTGTACGCATTATGAAAAGCCAGGCACAATGGTAAAAAATGAAAGCCAACGGAGCCGAAGACGGAGTGGTTAAGGAAATGAAAACGATATTTCCAGGAGTTTGCGTAGTTTGAAAATATTGAATATTAAATTAGGAATATTAATAAAATAGCGTTGCATAAATTGTATGGAAAGCTACAAAACCTAATGTACATTTATTAAAAAACTAGCAGTAACCTGAGTGCGTTGCTACGCCAACCACTAAACTCAATTTGAAGGAAAGACATTACACATTATTGAGTTATTTTATTGATTTTGTTCAATTGTGACTTTGCAATGTTTCGTTTCAATTCGATATTTATTGAAGTGCTGTGGGATGGACAATATTTCTTAATTTTCCATCTGTTGCGTAAACGAATAAATCGGAATTTTTTCGACGCGTGAGAAGGCCACATAAGGCTTCCCATGTGAGAAGCATGGATTCTGCAAATTTATTCGATCGTTTTGCAGCCTTCTTTCTCGGTGTTCAGTTGTCTCCGACGAACGGGCCTGAGTAGTACGTAATCGAATAGTTTCTAACCTCACTTCTCGTTGTTCAGATGATTCAGACTCTGCGGCACGTACTCGAACATTTTCCACCCTTAATGCTCGATGCTCGTCTGATTCTGAGGCTCGTAATGCTCATTTCTTCTGTGACTGAGGTGTAGATCGGTCAATTGAATGTGTGAACTTCTAGATACAATTGCCGTACACTTTTTGTATGTGTCGGATATAAGTCATTTAATTACCTTATTATTGCAAATGTTATTTCGTTGAGTTAAAGAATGAACTAAACAAAGAGTAAGTCAATGAGTTCTAGAATGAAATGTAAAATCATTAGAGTGAGAACGCGGAAGGAAAGGGCAAAACTCTACTGAGCGTGGCGCATTGGTATTACTGAGAGACGTGAGGAAAAGAAGTCATAAAGGATGACAGAAAGAATAGTGTACAGACACCGGCTTCGAGAGTCAGGCAGTCAGTGAACGACAGCAAGTGGAAGAAAACGGTCGCACTATTCAGAAGTGTCTACAAACTAAGACCCCTTTTACACAGGGATCCAAAATAACCATTATTTTTGAGAAGTGAAACGAAAAGGTTTCAGTAAATCAACCAAAAAAATAAAAATCTTGCCTTTATCCATTATAATTCAGATGAAAAATTTTGGTCATATTTAACCATTATTCTGACCAAAGACTTATATTGGTCATATTTAACCATTACTTTGTCCAAAAAATTATATTGGTCATATTAAACCATTATTCTGACCAAAAAATTATATTGGTCATATTTAACCATTATTCTGACCAAAAAATTATATTGGTCATATTTAACCATTACTTTGACCAAAAAATTATATTGGGCATATTTAACCATTACTTTGGCCAAAAAATTATATTGGTCAACAAAGACCTTTATAAATTTATTTTCATTTTTTTTGGTCAGCCAAGACCTTTAATTTTTTTTTTTTTTTGTTTTTTTGGTCTTTCTAATACAGTTGCTGTAAAAATTCTTTATAAGCTCGTTGTGGCTAAAAATGATAAAACAATTTTACATAAAAACAGAAACTCTAACGTATCAGATTTTTTTATTTTATTTAGTTTTGTTTATTTTATTTTTTATTAAGTTTGACGAGCATTATATTCTGCAAAGTTTCCTCAGAAATTTTGCACCGTAGATCACTTAAAACAAGCTTGAGCCCGGAGAAAGCTCTCTCGACGCTTACTTGTGTAGCAGGAGTTGCATGAACAATCTTAGCTAATTTATATAAATAGGGTAATGAATATTTTTTTGTTTGCCAATAACTCATTAAGTTGTCTTCGATATCAATAAATCTACTTTCTTTATAACCATCAATTTCGGCATACGCTCTTATTAGCTCATCTGAGCTACAATTCTCATCATCTGACAATGACTCAACCTCTAAACTTCTAAGTTCAGCTCTCAAGAGTGATGTACAGCTCATGTAAGAGGACTCGTCAACAGATATATTTTGAAAATTTGGCGTCTCTGTGGGTTGACTTACATTGGGCGCTTTTTTCTGTAATTATAGAACGAAATTTTATATATTTAATACATACTTATTTTTAAACATTTTTTACTTCAACTGACGTTATATGAACCAACCTGATTTAAAGATAACATTTGGGAAACCAATTTTTATACTCGATACCGAAGGTAAAGAGTATATTGAGGGTGTTCACAAGTTATCGTAAAATTGTAAAGCGTAAATTTACCACACGCAAGCTAGTGAGCAACCCCTTGTGATTCACTGTAGTAATTGTTGCTGTTTTGACAAGTGACATTTGAGTGCCAAAATTTTATTCGTGACAAAATATACACAAAACGAAAACTTAATAAAAATGCCAAGACAAAGTGAGCGACAAGCTTTGAAAAATCGAAAAATAGACTTGGCCCTTTAGGAAATTGAATGCATTGATTTGTAAATGTTCTCAAATATATTTTTCTCATAACTGATACTTGAATCTTACTGACTATTTTTATATGTGACCGCATATTTTTTAGACAAAAATCTCGATATGGCTCGATACCAAGTATTTTTACTCGATACTTTGAATAATTTTACAGCACTTCAACTCATCACAACTTTACTATTTTACGACAGTTTTTTTAAACATACCCTAGGGCATGTTTAATCGTCGTAATTTTTTCTCATGTGTTTTGTTGTTGCGTTGTAAACTTTTGGATCTACAATTTTACGCTTTACAATTTTACGACAGCTAATGAATACCCTCATTGAGTTTGTGCAATGTCCGTCATGGTGTCCGTCCGTCTGTCCGTCCGTCCGTCTGCCCGTCTGTATATTCGCAACTTTTTTCCACACCCTTCAAGCTAGAGACTTGAAACCATCAGTATTTGGTTGACATGTATGCGAAGATCGAGACTGAACGTATCAACTTTATTCGATTCAACCAAGCGAAATTGCGATCTGAAGAGTACATCCATTTGAGAGATGCCGTAATGAATGATGCAAATGTGAATAACATTGGACGTCTGACAATATTGCCAGCTACATACATCGGCAGTCCGCGCCATATGCACGAGTATGCGCAAGATGCGATGTCGTATGTGCGCCATTACGGCAGACCGAATTTGCTCATAACGTTCACGTGCAATCCTCAGTGGAATGAGATCAAAGACCTATTGATCCCCGGTCAATCAACAACAGATCGTCACGACATAACAGCACGTGTATTCAGGGAAAAGCAAAAAGCATTGATGGATTTAACTGTGAAATTTCGTGTTTTTGGAGAAGTTCGATGCTGGATGTACTCGATCGAATGGCAAAAAAGAGGATTACCGCATGCACACATCTTGATTTGGTTAGTTCGCAAAATACGACCAGATCAGATTGATAAAGTCATCTCAGCGGAAATTCCAGATGAAGCAATCGACCCACAATTGTTCAGCGTTGTAACAAAAAACATGATCCACGGCCCTTGCGGCGCCATTAATCCAACGTCACCATGCATGATTGACAATAAGTGTTCAAAGAGCTACACATACATACAATCACTGGAAATGACGGATATCCATTATATCGGCGTTGATCCGCTCAAGATGGCGGTAATTCAACGGTCATAAAAGTTCGGAATTAAGACATTGATGTTGATAATCTTTGGGTCGTGCCGTATTCGCCATTGTTGTCAAAAATTTTCGAAGCGCACATCAACGTAGAATATTGCAACTCTGTGAAATCGATAAAATACATCTGCAAATACGTCAATAAGGACAGTGATATGGCAGTTTTCGGAGTGGCTGATGAAATCGATGAAATTCAGCAATAACAAATGGGCCGTTATGTAAGCAGCAACGAAGCGGTATGGCGCATTTTATCGTTCCTAATACACGACCGGCATCCCGTTGTTGTTCATTTGGCAGTTCATCTCGAAAACGGTCAACGCGTTTATTTCACTGCAGACAATGTACAACAGAGAGCAGCACGACCACCGGGGACAACACTAACTGCCTTCTTTGAGTTGTGTGAAAACGATGAATTTGCAAGAACATTGCGATATTCCGAAATACCACAATATTTCACTTGGAACCCATCATCGAAAACATTTCAGCGACGAAAGCAAAGGGAGCGTGTTGACGGCTATCCAAATGTCTGTAAAACCGATGCCATAGGACGCATTTACACCATCCATCCGAACTACGAATGTTTCTATTTGCGTCTGCTATTAGTCAACGTGCGCGGACCAAGATCATTTGATGATTTGAAAACTGTTGACGGTCAGTTGCGTGCGACGTATCGTGAAGCATGTCAGCGATTGCATTTGTTGGAAGATGATATGCATTGGGACACCGCACTTCATGACGCATCACTCACATCTCATCCAAAACAAATACGCGTACTATTCGCCATAATAATATCTACATGCCTTCCGTCAAATCCGCAAGAACTGTGGAATAAGTACAAAGACTACATGACCGAGAACTTATTGATTTTGGCGCGTAATCGGGCATCGGACGCAGACTTGCTATATACATTAGAAATGTATTATGATGCTTTGATATTGGTCGAAGATCTGTGCCTTACAATTGCGAATAAGCCATTAGCGCAACTTGGAATAACTGCGCCCAATCGTTCAGCGCTTGATATGCTTGACCGTGAGCTTCAACGAGAACAACAATACGATTGCAATGAATAGCGTGCTTTCATACAAGCTAACATTATCAAATTGAATATTCAGCAGAAAAATGCTTATGATAAGATTATAAGAGCGGTTGACAATAACGCCGGTGGATTCTGCTTTCTGGATGCGCCCGGTGGTACAGGAAAAACGTTTCTGATCTCTTTGATTCTTGCTACTATACGGTCACAGCAGAAAATTGCGTTGGCAATTGCTTCGTCAAGCATCGCTGCTACTCTTCTTGATGGCGGACGAACAGCACATTCTGCGTTGAAATTACCGTTGAACATTCAAGTCGTTGAAACACCAACGTGCAACATTTATTTATTTATTTACTCCAAACTACCAAAGAGCAACACAGTTCTCCGTTCTGGTATATTAACTTATAACTAATTAACACTAAACAACAAACAATAAGAACTCAAAACATCATCTTAAAAAATACTGCTTAAGTAGATGCTTAATAGATTTAGAATTATGAATAAAATCGAAGCGCAACTCGACTGGCAACGAATTATAAATACTTAATGTCCTAGAAATAGGCTCATTTACACCATAGTTGGTGCGGTGAGTGCTTAAAAAGAATGTATTAACAACCCTGAGACACCTTGATGGGGTGAAAAACGTTATTAAAAGAAAGCAGGTCAGGACAATCAATCCTTCCAACAATTATATCGTTCAAAAACGACAATGCCGCTATCGTACGTCTATCCTCTAAAGATGAAAGCCGCACAAGGCGACATCTATCAGTATAACTAGGTGACGGTTCACGAAACCCAAGAGGATGCAAAGCAAATTTTAAAAATTTTTTTGTACACGTTCAAGTCTATTTATATGAATTGAGGTGTATGGACTCCAGATTACAGAGCCATATTCAAGTTTAGAGCGCACAAATGCTGAATACAAACATATCCTTGTATACGGATTAGTAAATTGGGCCGAATTGCGTCTAACGAAAGCCAACATAGCATATGCTTTCGGCAGAATGTAATCAATATGTTTTACAAAACTGAATTTAGAATCAAAGAGGACTCCAAGGTCAAGCGATTCACCTCTGCTAGATAGAAGCGAACCACCTAACGAATAGGAAAATGTTATTGGGTTATGAGCTCTAGAATAGCGTACAAAAAAGCATTTTGAGACATTGAGTGGAAGAAGGTTTTGCAGGCACCATGAGCAAACTCTGTGTAAATCCTCCTGGAGGTCAACACAGTCAGCTGACGATTTAATAATTTTAAACAATTTAAGATCATCAGCATATAAGAGATGACATGTGTGCTTAGACAGGAGGAAATATCATTTATAAAAAATGTAAACAAGATGGGTCCAAGGACACTACCTTGTGGAAGGCCAGAAGGTGCAATGTAGGGCCTTGAAAATTTTCCATTAACTACCACACGATAAGAACGCGAATCAAGGTATGATCGAAACCAAACCAGAAGGGATGAGTGAATCCCTGCTTGGGATAGCTTTGCCAAAAGCGCATTATGACAAACCTTATCAAAGGCTTTAGCAAAATCTGTATAGATGGTGTCAACTTGTAACCGATTTTCAAGAGAGTTAATGCAGAAATTGCTAAAAACTGATAAATTCGTCACAGTAGATCTGCCATTCATAAAACCATGCTGGTTAAAAGAAATATAAGACTTAAAAAGAAATGTAAGTCGCTTTGCAACTACACGCTCAAATAATTTTGAGACATTGCTTAGTTTTGCGATAGCTCTATAGTTGCCTATTAGGCTTTTTGACGAATTCTTATGAACCGGCGTCACCAATCCCGACTTCCATGCCTTAATAAATGTGCCTGTCAAGAGGGACTTAGAGAATAGCATTCTAAGTGGCTCACAGAGCTCACTTCCACAAGCTTTAAGGATAAACGAGGAGATTCCATCACTATCCGGAATGATTGAAGAGTTAAAATCAGACAAAACTGCAATTATGTCATTACTCGACACCTGCAAGTTACCCATATTGAATAACGTTGGTATTTTTGAAAGAATATACGAATCATGCCAACTACAACCTGGCTCAAAGTTAGAACTAAAAAATTGAGCAAACAGTTCAGCAATTGAGGCATCAGAGCTAACAGTATGCGAGCCTAAAGTCATAGAAGACGGGATGGCTGAGCAACCCTTTTTAGCTCTAACAAATGACCAAAACGATTTAGGATTAAGCTTTACACTTGATTCCACTTCAGTGATGTATTGTGTCGAGGAATTCAGCAATGGCAAAATTTTTGCGAGGTGCTGGAATAGTGCTATGGGATGAGTGCCCAATGGCTAACAAAAAGTCATTAGAAGCATTCAATAGAACAATGCAAGATATACGCCAAAACCAACAACTTTTTGGCGGAGCATTGGTATTATTATCCGGCGATTTTCGGCAAACTTTGACAGTCATTCCTAGATCAACTCCTGAAAACGAAATAAACGCATGTTTAAAAACATTGCCGAACAACTTTTGTACAATTTTACAATCGAAAGAAGAATTGATTGAAAGTGTATTTCCGAATATTGTTCAACACTATCAACGCCACGATTACTTAAGTGAACGCGCAATATTGGCACCGAAAAATCTACACGTCAACGAAATAAATTTTGCCATTCAAGAAAAACTGAAAGGAGAAGCTACAACATATACATCGATTGATTGCGTTTTGAATCAAGATGAAGTAGTCAATTATCCAACCGAAGTCTTGAATTCTTTGGATCCCCCCGGTCTGCCACCGCATCGTTTGGTCCTGAAAGTAGGTTCACCCATTATACTTATACGAAATCTAAAGCCACCGACTTTGTGTAATGGCACAAGACTTTCAGTAAAAAATGGTGGCCAAATTTGATTGAATCAACCAAACTAAATGGCAAGGCAGCAGCTGAAGTTGTGATCTTACCACGCATTCCAATGATTCCAACGGATATGGCGTTTGAATTTAAGCGCTTGCAATTCCCAGTACGTCTTGCATTTGCGATGACCATCAACAAATCGCAAGGGCAAACGTTTCGAGTGTGCGGCGTCAACTTGGAAGAACCGTGCTTCTCCCACGGCCAATTGTACGTCGCATGCTCGAGAGTGGGAACACCAAGGTGCTTATTTATTTACGCGCCAGGTGGAAAAACAAAAAATGTTGTATACCAAAATGTACTATAAATAAGTAACAGTAAATAAACCAAAAAGTAAAAACAATTAAGAGTTTTAATCGAATTAGGTGTAGCGAAGCGCACAGGGAAAATATAGTACTCGTATATAAAACAAGTGGAAACGTTACAGTCGGACGCAACCGAATGCGGTATACTCGTTACCAATTTAAAAACCGCTAAAAAGAAGGCCTGATTGCAAAGGGGCACGGATGCGGCAGGCGCGTACGCCGCCTTAAAGATTCTGCGATGCAGATGGGGACGCCACCAGCTGTCTTCCTTCCAAAGATTCTAGCTCAAAAATTGTAAAAGGCAGGGAGGAGGGCTGGGGGCGGTATGGGTGGGCATGGAATCCAAATTTTTATAGCAGATCTTTGTGGTATGTCAACTTTCTATCTTCCTTCCAAATTTGGTGACTTCAGCTCAAAAATTGTAAAAGGTGGAGAAGGGAGGCTGGGGGCGGTATGGGTGGACGTCGCATCATTATTTTTGATGCAGATCTTTGTGGTATGTCAATTGCTATCTTCATACCAAATTTGGTGACTCTAGCTCAAAGTTTGTAAGATGTGGAGATAAGGGGGTGGAAGGGGTGGGCGTGGCTCCAAAACTTTGATGCAGATCTTTGTGGGTCTTTGCCAGCTATCCTACTACCAAAGTTGCTGGCTCTAGCTCCTCAACCCTGGAAGATACACGCATTCCCGTTTTTGACGACTCGTTGTGGCGGCTAGGGCAATATTGGTGGGCGTGGCATCCAAACTTTTGATGCAGTTTTTTGGGGGTTTCTAGTAGCTATCTGCTCACCAAATTTGGTAGTTCTAGCTCTAAGGATGTGCGAAATATGTAGATTTATCGGTTTTGAGTTATCGAATTTATCGATTTGCCAGCCCCCCAGTTATCGTGGAACCCCAATCTTCACACTTTGATTTACTATCCCATAGATAAAGAGAATTAGAAAGTTTCAAGTCTCTAGCTTGAAGGGTGGGGAAAAAAGTTGCGAACATACAGACGGACGGACGGACGGACGGACAGACGGACGGACACCATTATTATTATTATTTGACATAGATGTACTAACGAACAGTACAGTCAAGTGGCCCAACGATACCAAGCACCGGCTTGTTAACGCGCGGACCCACGCACAAAGCGACCCACCTCCCGCCCATCCGACCGAGGGGCGCTCCGCTTATCGTGCGGTTACGATGATCGCGAACATGTAGACAAATGACACAAAACTAACTTTTTAATAGAGCAAGTAGGAGTGGCACTGTGTATTAAGTGGGAAAGATCGTTATAAATAGAACACAGAATACGAAAAGGGTTATGAAGAGCATAATTAGAATTACAAGTTTGAAGAGATATAGGTACAAAATTTCTAGTATTTCTGATAGGAACAGCAAAGTTAATTTGGTTAATTAATTCAGAAGAATCAATTTCACCATTAATTAATTTGTGAAAAAAGGAAAATGATAGCATTATTCTACGATCACTCAGAGAAGGAAGATCTATTAGTAAAAGTCTACTAAGATAAGACGGCAAATTATTGTTAGTGTCCCAGTTAAAGGCCTGTACGCATGAGCCCCGTACAGCTCTCGTACAGTATACATGAGTTTTACGGCTGTAACGACAAGTGTTGAAAAATTCACATATTGTGGCGGTAGGCTAATTGTTTTTTGTAAATAAATCGGAAATGCAACTGTGTTTTGTACACTTGATTTCAAAATAATGATTCGCGAACTACTTTTGTGTTTGAGTACAGCTAACGCCCTGCTTCTAATAATCTATACCCTGCCATAGATCAGTGGCAGTACAATCCAGTTTATATGTTATTTAAATTGTGTCTTATTAATTAATAAATATATTTTTATTCATTACTTCTTGTGCAGCATTGACTGCCAAAACAATAAGTATGGCTCTATTGGAGCATGAATTAGGTCAACTTTGTTAATATTATCCGAAAAATTTATAAGCCGGCTCTTGCCCGACATGTTGTTGCATTTTTTACAACCGTAAATAGCTGCTGAAAGCTATTTACTGCCCGTAGCATTTTAACATAACATTTTAACATTTTCATTGTTCAACACTACCGTACCAGCAGTAGCTAACAGACCTGCAGACCTTAAATGTACGTACTGTACTGAAGCTGTACGGGACCATTTTTTTTATATGAAGTTTTTGCTGTACGGGAGCTGTACAGGCGTCTGCGTACAGGCCTTAAGACCTCTAAGTGCGAAGAGCAGAAATTGTTTTTGTACCGATTCTAATTTATTCTGATGAATTTCGTATTTCGCAAACCATATACAAGATCCATATTCCAGAATCGGTCGACGGACATTGCATGACGGACATTGCACAAACCCAATATACTCTTTACCTTCGGTAACGATTATAAAAAAAATCTTTTCCATATCTCGATTTATTTCTTATACAGACAAAATGTTTGTTCAAGATGTGGTGTAAAAATTAATTTTTAGTATAAAACATCGTGTTGGTATATGTCTTATATTTACATGTAGATATGAATAAACATAAATTATGTTGAGATATAGTGCCCTTGCCATCAGCTTTCTCATGCCACCGGTCCCCTTATTTCAGCGTCCCTTCCTGTACTGCATTCTTTTCGAAATTTGCGTTAAGTTCAGTTCACCCAGCTGCTTGACTTTTTTCGTTCTTGTAATTCGTTCTTTTCTACGCAGTACGTAAATCATGACCACGGTTATTTTATTACCTACTCGTTTATCTAAGCTATAGCATATTAACTCTAATCTGCAAACAGTTGCCATATTTCCTTTAACCTTTTTGTACCCACCCACTCTCACCTTACTGCTTGTTGCAGCCCAACTTGTGCATTTTGTACGCATTATGAAAAGCCAGGCACAATGGTTAAAAAATGAAAGCCAACGGAGCCGAAGACGGAGTGGTTAAGGAAATGAAAACGATATTTCCAGGAGTTTGCGTAGTTTGAAAATATTGAATATTAAATTAGGAATATTAATAAAATAGCGTTGCATAAATTGTATGGAAAGCTACAAAACCTAATGTACATTTATTAAAAAACTAGCAGTAACCTGAGTGCGTTGCTACGCCAACCACTAAACTCAATTTGAAGGAAAGACATTACACATTATTGAGTTATTTTATTGATTTTGTTCAATTGTGACTTTGCAATGTTTCGTTTCAATTCGATATTTATTGAAGTGCTGTGGGATGGACAATATTTCTTAATTTTCCATCTGTTGCGTAAACGAATAAATCGGAATTTTTTTCGACGCGTGAGAAGGCCACATAAGGCTTCCCATGTGAGAAGCATGGATTCTGCAAATTTATTCGATCGTTTTGCAGCCTTCTTTCTCGGTGTTCAGTTGTCTCCGACGAACGGGCCTGAGTAGTACGTAATCGAATAGTTTCTAACCTCACTTCTCGTTGTTCAGATGATTCAGACTCTGCGGCACGTACTCGAACATTTTCCACCCTTAATGCTCGATGCTCGTCTGATTCTGAGGCTCGTAATGCTCATTTCTTCTGTGACTGAGGTGTAGATCGGTCAATTGAATGTGTGAACTTCTAGATACAATTGCCGTACACTTTTTGTATGTGTCGGATATAAGTCATTTAATTACCTTATTATTGCAAATGTTATTTCGTTGAGTTAAAGAATGAACTAAACAAAGAGTAAGTCAATGAGTTCTAGAGTGAAATGTAAAATCATTAGAGTGAGAACGCGGAAGGAAAGGGCAAAACTCTACTGAGCGTGGCGCATTGGTATTACTGAGAGACGTGAGGAAAAGAAGTCATAAAGGATGACAGAAAGAATAGTGTACAGACACCGGCTTCGAGAGTCAGGCAGTCAGTGAACGACAGCAAGTGGAAGAAAACGGTCGCACTATTCAGAAGTGTCTACAAACTAAGACCCCTTTAACACAGGGATCCAAAATAACCATTATTTTTGAGAAGTGAAACGAAAAGGTTTCAGTAAATCAACCAAAAAAATAAAAATCTTGCCTTTATCCATTATAATTGAGATGAAAAATTTTGGTCATATTTAACCATTATTCTGACCAAAAAATTATATTGGTCATATTAAACCATTTTTCTGACCAAAAAATTATATTGGTCATATTAAACCATTATTCTGACCAAAAAATTATATTGGTCATATTTAACCATTATTCTGACCAAAAAATTATATTGGTCATATTTAACCATTACTTTGACCAAAAAATTATATTGGGCATATTTAACCATTACTTTGGCCAAAAAATTATATTGGTCAACAAAGACCTTTATAAATTTATTTTCATTTGTTTTGGTCAGCCAAGACCTTTAATTTTTTTTTTTTTTTTGTTTTTTTGGTCTTTCTAATACAGTTGCTGTAAAAATTCTTTATAAGCTCGTTGTGGCTAAAAATGATAAAACAATTTTACATAAAAACAGAAACTCTAACGTATCAGATTTTTTTATTTTATTTAGTTTTGTTTATTTTATTTTTTATTAAGTTTGACGAGCATTATATTCTGCAAAGTTTCCTCAGAAATTTTGCACCGTAGATCACTTAAAACAAGCTTGAGCCCGGAGAAAGCTCTCTCGACGCTTACTTGTGTAGCAGGAGTTGCATGAACAATCTTAGCTAATTTATATAAATAGGGTAATGAATATTTTTTTGTTTGCCAATAACTCATTAAGTTGTCTTCGATATCAATAAATCTACTTTCTTTATAACCATCAATTTCGGCATACGCTCTTATTAGCTCATCTGAGCTACAATTCTCATCATCTGACAATGACTCAACCTCTAAACTTCTAAGTTCAGCTCTCAAGAGTGATGTACAGCTCATGTAAGAGGACTCGTCAACAGATATATTTTGAAAATTTGGCGTCTCTGTGGGTTGACTTACATTGGGCGCTTTTTTCTGTAATTATAGAACGAAATTTTATATATTTAATACATACTTATTTTTAAACATTTTTTACTTCAACTGACGTTATATGAACCAACCTGATTTAAAGATAACATTTGGGAAACCAATTTTTATACTCGATACCGAAGGTAAAGAGTATATTGAGTTTGTGCAATGTCCGTCATGGTGTCCGTCCGTCTGTCCGTCCGTCCGTCTGCCCGTCTGTATATTCGCAACTTTTTTCCACACCCTTCAAGCTAGAGACTTGAAACCATCAGTATTTGGTTGACATGTATGCGAAGATCGAGACTGAACGTATCAACTTTATTCGATTCAACCAAGCGAAATTGCGATCTGAAGAGTACATCCATTTGAGAGATGCCGTAATGAATGATGCAAATGTGAATAACATTGGACGTCTGACAATATTGCCAGCTACATACATCGGCAGTCCGCGCCATATGCACGAGTATGCGCAAGATGCGATGTCGTATGTGCGCCATTACGGCAGACCGAATTTGCTCATAACGTTCACGTGCAATCCTCAGTGGAATGAGATCGAAGACCTATTGATCCCCGGTCAATCAACAACAGATCGTCACGACATAACAGCACGTGTATTCAGGGAAAAGCAAAAAGCATTGATGGATTTAACTGTGAAATTTCGTGTTTTTGGAGAAGTTCGATGCTGGATGTACTCGATCGAATGGCAAAAAAGAGGATTACCGCATGCACACATCTTGATTTGGTTAGTTCGCAAAATACGACCAGATCAGATTGATAAAGTCATCTCAGCGGAAATTCCAGATGAAGCAATCGACCCACAATTGTTCGGCGTTGTAACAAAAAACATGATCCACGGCCCTTGCGGCGCCATTAATCCAACGTCACCATGCATGATTGACAATAAGTGTTCAAAGAGCTACACATACATACAATCACTGGAAATGACGGATATCCATTATATCGGCGTTGATCCGCTCAAGATGGCGGTAATTCAACGGTCATAAAAGTTCGGAATTAAGACATTGATGTTGATAATCTTTGGGTCGTGCCGTATTCGCCATTGTTGTCAAAAATTTTCGAAGCGCACATCAACGTAGAATATTGCAACTCTGTGAAATCGATAAAATACATCTGCAAATACGTCAATAAGGACAGTGATATGGCAGTTTTCGGAGTGGCTGATGAAATCGATGAAATTCAGCAATAACAAATGGGCCGTTATGTAAGCAGCAACGAAGCGGTATGGCGCATTTTATCGTTCCTAATACACGACCGGCATCCCGTTGTTGTTCATTTGGCAGTTCATCTCGAAAACGGTCAACGCGTTTATTTCACTGCAGACAATGTACAACAGAGAGCAGCACGACCACCGGGGACAACACTAACTGCCTTCTTTGAGTTGTGTGAAAACGATGAATTTGCAAGAACATTGCGATATTCCGAAATACCACAATATTTCACTTGGAACCCATCATCGAAAACATTTCAGCGACGAAAGCAAAGGGAGCGTGTTGACGGCTATCCAAATGTCTGTAAAACCGATGCCATAGGACGCATTTACACCATCCATCCGAACTACGAATGTTTCTATTTGCGTCTGCTATTAGTCAACGTGCGCGGACCAAGATCATTTGATGATTTGAAAACTGTTGACGGTCAGTTGCGTGCGACGTATCGTGAAGCATGTCAGCGATTGCATTTGTTGGAAGATGATATGCATTGGGACACCGCACTTCATGACGCATCACTCACATCTCATCCAAAACAAATACGCGTACTATTCGCCATAATAATATCTACATGCCTTCCGTCAAATCCGCAAGAACTGTGGAATAAGTACAAAGACTACATGACCGAGAACTTATTGATTTTGGCGCGTAATCGGGCATCGGACGCAGACTTGCTATATACATTAGAAATGTATTATGATGCTTTGATATTGGTCGAAGATCTGTGCCTTACAATTGCGAATAAGCCATTAGCGCAACTTGGCATAACTGCGCCCAATCGTTCAGCGCTTGATATGCTTGACCGTGAGCTTCAACGAGAACAACAATACGATTGCAATGAATTGCGTGCTTTCATACAAGCTAACATTATCAAATTGAATATTCAGCAGAAAAATGCTTATGATAAGATTATAAGAGCGGTTGACAATAACGCCGGTGGATTCTGCTTTCTGGATGCGCCCGGTGGTACAGGAAAAACGTTTCTGATCTCTTTGATTCTTGCTACTATACGGTCACAGCAGAAAATTGCGTTGGCAATTGCTTCGTCAAGCATCGCTGCTACTCTTCTTGATGGCGGACGAACAGCACATTCTGCGTTGAAATTACCGTTGAACATTCAAGTCGTTGAAACACCAACGTGCAACATGTCGAGGAATTCAGCAATGGCAAAATTTTTGCGAGGTGCTGGAATAGTGCTATGGGATGAGTGCCCAATGGCTAACAAAAAGTCATTAGAAGCATTCAATAGAAACAATGCAAGATATACGCCAAAACCAACAACTTTTTGGCGGAGCATTGGTATTATTATCCGGCGATTTTCGGCAAACTTTGCCAGTCATTCCTAGATCAACTCCTGAAAACGAAATAAACGCATGTTTAAAAACATTGCCGAACAACTTTTGTACAATTTTACAATCGAAAGAAGAATTGATTGAAAGTGTATTTCCGAATATTGTTCAACACTATCAACGCCACGATTACTTAAGTGAACGCGCAATATTGGCACCGAAAAATCTACACGTCAACGAAATAAATTTTGCCATTCAAGAAAAACTGAAAGGAGAAGCTACAACATATACATCGATTGATTGCGTTTTGAATCAAGATGAAGTAGTCAATTATCCAACCGAAGTCTTGAATTCTTTGGATCCCCCCGGTCTGCCACCGCATCGTTTGGTCCTGAAAGTAGGTTCACCCATTATACTTATACGAAATCTAAAGCCACCGACTTTGTGTAATGGCACAAGACTTTCAGTAAAAAATGGTGGCCAAATTTGATTGAATCAACCAAACTAAATGGCAAGGCAGCAGCTGAAGTTGTGATCTTACCACGCATTCCAATGATTCCAACGGATATGGCGTTTGAATTTAAGCGCTTGCAATTCCCAGTACGTCTTGCATTTGCGATGACCATCAACAAATCGCAAGGGCAAACGTTTCGAGTGTGCGGCGTCAACTTGGAAGAACCGTGCTTCTCCCACGGCCAATTGTACGTCGCATGCTCGAGAGTGGGAACACCAAGGTGCTTATTTATTTACGCGCCAGGTGGAAAAACAAAAAATGTTGTATACCAAAATGTACTATAAATAAGTAACAGTAAATAAACCAAAAAGTAAAAACAATTAAGAGTTTTAATCGAATTAGGTGTAGCGAAGCGCACAGGGAAAATATAGTACTCGTATATAAAACAAGTGGAAACGTTACAGTCGGACGCAACCGAATGCGGTATACTCGTTACCAATTTAAAAACCGCTAAAAAGAAGGCCTGATTGCAAAGGGGCACGGATGCGGCAGGCGCGTACGCCGCCTTAAAGATTCTGCGATGCAGATGGGGACGCCACCAGCTGTCTTCCTTCCAAAGATTCTAGCTCAAAAATTGTAAAAGGCAGGGAGGAGGGCTGGGGGCGGTATGGGTGGGCATGGAATCCAAATTTTTATAGCAGATCTTTGTGGTATGTCAACTTTCTATCTTCCTTCCAAATTTGGTGACTTCAGCTCAAAAATTGTAAAAGGTGGAGAAGGGAGGCTGGGGACGGTATGGGTGGACGTCGCATCATTATTTTTGATGCAGATCTTTGTGGTATGTCAATTGCTATCTTCATACCAAATTTGGTGACTCTAGCTCAAAGTTTGTAAGATGTGGAGATAAGGGGGTGGAAGGGGTGGGCGTGGCTCCAAAACTTTGATGCAGATCTTTGTGGGTCTTTGCCAGCTATCCTACTACCAAAGTTGCTGGCTCTAGCTCCTCAACCCTGGAAGATACACGCATTCCCGTTTTTGACGACTCGTTGTGGCGGCTAGGGCAATATTGGTGGGCGTGGCATCCAAACTTTTGATGCAGTTTTTTGGGGGTTTCTAGTAGCTATCTGCTCACCAAATTTGGTAGTTCTAGCTCTAAGGATGTGCGAAATATGTAGATTTATCGGTTTTGAGTTATCGAATTTATCGATTTGCCAGCCCCCCAGTTATCGTGGAACCCCAATCTTCACACTTTGATTTACTATCCCATAGATAAAGAGAATTAGAAAGTTTCAAGTCTCTAGCTTGAAGGGTGGGGAAAAAAGTTGCGAACATACAGACGGACGGACGGACAGACGGACGGACACCATTATTATTATTATTGGACGTAGATGTACTAACGAACAGTACAGTCAAGTGGCCCAACGATACCAAGCACCGGCTTGTTAACGCGCGGACCCACGCACAAAGCGACCCACCTCCCGCCCATCCGACCGAGGGGCGCTCCGCTTATCGTGCGGTTACGATGATCGCGAACATGTAGACAAATGACACAAAACTAACTTTTTAATAGAGCAAGTAGGAGTGGCACTGTGTATTAAGTGGGAAAGATCGTTATAAATAGAACACAGAATACGAAAAGGGTTATGAAGAGCATAATTAGAATTACAAGTTTGAAGAGATATAGGTACAAAATTTCTAGTATTTCTGATAGGAACAGCAAAGTTAATTTGGTTAATTAATTCAGAAGAATCAATTTCACCATTAATTAATTTGTGAAAAAAGGAAAATGATAGCATTATTCTACGATCACTCAGAGAAGGAAGATCTATTAGTAAAAGTCTACTAAGATAAGACGGCAAATTATTGTTAGTGTCCCAGTTAAAGGCCTGTACGCATGAGCCCCGTACAGCTCTCGTACAGTATACATGAGTTTTACGGCTGTAACGACAAGTGTTGAAAAATTCACATATTGTGGCGGTAGGCTAATTGTTTTTTGTAAATAAATCGGAAATGCAACTGTGTTTTGTACACTTGATTTCAAAATAATGATTCGCGAACTACTTTTGTGTTTGAGTACAGCTAACGCCCTGCTTCTAATAATCTATACCCTGCCATAGATCAGTGGCAGTACAATCCAGTTTATATGTTATTTAAATTGTGTCTTATTAATTAATAAATATATTTTTATTCATTACTTCTTGTGCAGCATTGACTGCCAAAACAATAAGTATGGCTCTATTGGAGCATGAATTAGGTCAACTTTGTTAATATTATCCGAAAAATTTATAAGCCGGCTCTTGCCCGACATGTTGTTGCATTTTTTACAACCGTAAATAGCTGCTGAAAGCTATTTACTGCCCGTAGCATTTTAACATAACATTTTAACATTTTCATTGTTCAACACTACCGTACCAGCAGTAGCTAACAGACCTGCAGACCTTAAATGTACGTACTGTACTGAAGCTGTACGGGACCATTTTTTTTATATGAAGTTTTTGCTGTACGGGAGCTGTACAGGCGTCTGCGTACAGGCCTTAAGACCTCTAAGTGCGAAGAGCAGAAATTGTTTTTGTACCGATTCTAATTTATTCTGATGAATTTCGTATTTCGCAAACCATATACAAGATCCATATTCCAGAATCGGTCGACGGACATTGCATGACGGACATTGCACAAACCCAATATACTCTTTACCTTCGGTAACGATTATAAAAAAAATCTTTTTCCATATCTCGATTTATTTCTTATACAGACAAAATGTTTGTTCAAGATGTGGTGTAAAAATTAATTTTTAGTATAAAACATCGTGTTGGTATATGTCTTATATTTACATGTAGATATGAATAAACATAAATTATGTTGAGATATAGTGCCCTTGCCATCAGCTTTCTCATGCCACCGGTCCCCTTATTTCAGCGTCCCTTCCTGTACTGCATTCTTTTCGAAATTTGCGTTAAGTTCAGTTCACCCAGCTGCTTGACTTTTTCGTTCTTGTAATTCGTTCTTTTCTACGCAGTACGTAAATCATGACCACGGTTATTTTATTACCTACTCGTTTATCTAAGCTATAGCATATTAACTCTAATCTGCAAACAGTTGCCATATTTCCTTTAACCTTTTTGTACCCACCCACTCTCACCTTACTGCTTGTTGCAGCCCAACTTGTGCATTTTGTACGCATTATGAAAAGCCAGGCACAATGGTTAAAAAATGAAAGCCAACGGAGCCGAAGACGGAGTGGTTAAGGAAATGAAAACGATATTTCCAGGAGTTTGCGTAGTTTGAAAATATTGAATATTAAATTAGGAATATTAATAAAATAGCGTTGCATAAATTGTATGGAAAGCTACAAAACCTAATGTACATTTATTAAAAAACTAGCAGTAACCTGAGTGCGTTGCTACGCCAACCACTAAACTCAATTTGAAGGAAAGACATTACACATTATTGAGTTATTTTATTGATTTTGTTCAATTGTGACTTTGCAATGTTTCGTTTCAATTCGATATTTATTGAAGTGCTGTGGGATGGACAATATTTCTTAATTTTCCATCTGTTGCGTAAACGAATAAATCGGAATTTTTTTCGACGCGTGAGAAGGCCACATAAGGCTTCCCATGTGAGAAGCATGGATTCTGCAAATTTATTCGATCGTTTTGCAGCCTTCTTTCTCGGTGTTCAGTTGTCTCCGACGAACGGGCCTGAGTAGTACGTAATCGAATAGTTTCTAACCTCACTTCTCGTTGTTCAGATGATTCAGACTCTGCGGCACGTACTCGAACATTTTCCACCCTTAATGCTCGATGCTCGTCTGATTCTGAGGCTCGTAATGCTCATTTCTTCTGTGACTGAGGTGTAGATCGGTCAATTGAATGTGTGAACTTCTAGATACAATTGCCGTACACTTTTTGTATGTGTCGGATATAAGTCATTTAATTACCTTATTATTGCAAATGTTATTTCGTTGAGTTAAAGAATGAACTAAACAAAGAGTAAGTCAATGAGTTCTAGAGTGAAATGTAAAATCATTAGAGTGAGAACGCGGAAGGAAAGGGCAAAACTCTACTGAGCGTGGCGCATTGGTATTACTGAGAGACGTGAGGAAAAGAAGTCATAAAGGATGACAGAAAGAATAGTGTACAGACACCGGCTTCGAGAGTCAGGCAGTCAGTGAACGACAGCAAGTGGAAGAAAACGGTCGCACTATTCAGAAGTGTCTACAAACTAAGACCCCTTTAACACAGGGATCCAAAATAACCATTATTTTTGAGAAGTGAAACGAAAAGGTTTCAGTAAATCAACCAAAAAAATAAAATTTTGCCTTTATCCATTATAATTGAGATGAAAAATTTTGGTCATATTTAACCATTATTCTGACCAAAAAATTATATTGGTCATATTAAACCATTTTTCTGACCAAAAAATTATATTGGTCATATTTAACCATTATTCTGACCAAAAAATTATATTGGTCATATTTAACCATTACTTTGACCAAAAAATTATATTGGGCATATTTAACCATTACTTTGGCCAAAAAATTATATTGGTCAACAAAGACCTTTATAAATTTATTTTCATTTTTTTTGGTCAGCCAAGACCTTTATATTTTTTTTTTTTTGTTTTTTTGGTCTTTCTAATACAGTTTCTGTAAAAATTCTTTATAAGCTCGTTGTGGCTAAAAATGATAAAACAATTTTACATAAAAACAGAAACTCTAACGTATCAGATTTTTTTATTTTATTTAGTTTTGTTTATTTTATTTTTTATTAAGTTTGACGAGCATTATATTCTGCAAAGTTTCCTCAGAAATTTTGCACCGTAGATCACTTAAAACAAGCTTGAGCCCGGAGAAAGCTCTCTCGACGCTTACTTGTGTAGCAGGAGTTGCATGAACAATCTTAGCTAATTTATATAAATAGGGTAATGAATATTTTTTTGTTTGCCAATAACTCATTAAGTTGTCTTCGATATCAATAAATCTACTTTCTTTATAACCATCAATTTCGGCATACGCTCTTATTAGCTCATCTGAGCTACAATTCTCATCATCTGACAATGACTCAACCTCTAAACTTCTAAGTTCAGCTCTCAAGAGTGATGTACAGCTCATGTAAGAGGACTCGTCAACAGATATATTTTGAAAATTTGGCGTCTCTGTGGGTTGACTTACATTGAGCGCTTTTTTCTGTAATTATAAAACGAAATTTTATATATTTAATACATACTTATTTTTAAACATTTTTTACTTCAACTGACGTTATATGAACCAACCTGATTTAAAGATAACATTTGGGAAACCAATTTTTATACTCGATACCGAAGGTAAAGAGTATATTGAGTTTGTGCAATGTCCGTCATGGTGTCCGTCCGTCTGTCCGTCTGTATGTTCGCAACTTTTTTCCACACCCTTCAAGCTAGAGACTTAAAACTTTCCAATTCTTTTTATCTATGGAATAGTAAATTAAAGTGTCAAGATGGGGGTTCTACGATAACTGGGGGGCTGGCAAATCGATAAATTCGATAGCTCAAAAACGATAAATCCGCATATTTCACACATCCTTACAGCTAGAACTACCAAATTTGGTAAGAAGATAGCTACAAGCAACACCCAAAAAACTGCATCAAAGATTTTGGAGCCACGCCCACCCATTCCGCCCCCAGCCCCCCGCATTTTAAAGGCAAAAAAGCCTATATCTCCCACAGTTTTTGAGCTATAGCCACCAAATTTCGTGCCAAGATAGGTGATGATGACCCTCCAAAAACTGCATCAAAAGTTTGGATGCCCATCCCACCGATACTGCCCTAGCCGCCCCCATCCACCCCAACGCTTCGTCTTCCAGAGTTGTAGAGCTAGAGCCTCCAAATTTTGTAGGAAGCTAGCTAGTAACGTCCCCCAAAAATCTGTATCAAAGTTTTGGAGCAACGCCCACCCAATTCGCCCCCCTTTCCACACCCTTTTCAAACTTTTAGCTAGAGTCACCAAATTTGGTATGAAGATAGCAATTGACATTCCACAAAGATCTGCAGCAAAAATTTGGATGCCACACTCACATATACCGCCCCCAGCCCCCATTTCCCCACTTATTACAAACTTTTAGCTAGTGTCACAAAATTTGGTTTGAAGATAGCAATTGACATTCCACATAGATCTGCATAAAAAATTTGGATGCCACGCCCACCCATACCACCCCCAGCCCCCCTTTTCCCACTTTTTACAAACTTCGAGCTAGATTCACTTAATTTGGTATGAAGATAGCAATTGACATTCCACAAAGATCTGCATCAAAAATGTTGATGCCACAACTACCCATACCGCCCCCAGCCCCCCCTTTCCATACCTTTTACAAACTTTGAGCTAGAGTCACCAAATTTGTAAGGAAGATAGCTTGTGGCATCCCCATCTGCATCGGAAAATCTTTAAGGCAGCGTACACCCCTGCCGCATCCGTACCCCTCTGCAATCAGGCCTCTTTTTACCGGTTTTAATACTGGTATCGAGTATGCCGCAGTCGGCTGCGTCCGACTGCAACGTTTAAACTTGTTTTAGATGCAGTTTGGCTCTTTCTTTTTTTATTGTGCTAAGAGTACGCCTCACCCGTGGATCCAGCTAAATAGCTGCATTCATAACGTCTGTATCAATTACTTGCGGTTTCCTTGCCAAAATATAATTAAGTTCATCCAAAGACATTGTACTATCTATGGCCTGCAATTTTATTTTCAAATAGAGCCATGAACGGAAGAAATCGCCCATTAAAAGTTGTTCTTCCTGCAATTTCAGAGTGGTTTCTTGAACTGGTCTAAAAACTTAAACCAACTCTTCAATTTGCTGCCACTCTTCTTCTTTTAATGGACTATTCAAATGCACTGTACAAACAAACAAACTGAATGTTGAGTTCCAACGGGTGGGAACATCAAGAACTGGTTTATTTAATTTCATTGTTAAGGCCTCTACGCAGATGCTAGTACATCGCCCGTACCGTAGAAACTTCATATAAAAACAAGTGGAAACGTTGCAGTCGGACGCAACCGACTGCGGTATACTCGATACCAGAATTAAAACCGGTAAAAAGAGGCCTGAATGCAAAGGGGTACGGATGCGTCAGGGGTTTACGCTGCCTTAAAGATTCTCCGATGCATATGGGGATGCCACCGGCTATATTCATACCAAATTTGGTGACTCTAGCTCAAAGTTTGTAAAAGGTGTCGAAAAGGGGGGGGCTGGGGCGGTATGGGTAGTTGTGGCATCAAAATTTTTGTTGCAGATCTTTCTGAAATGTCAATTGCTATCTTCATACCAAATTTGGTGACTCTAGCTCAATATTTGTAAAAGGTATGGATAGGGGGGCTGGGGGCGGTTTGGGTGGGCGTGTCATCCAAATTTTTGATGCAGATCTTTGTGGAATGTCAATTGTTATCTTCATACCAAATTTGGTGACTCTAGCTCGAAGTTTGTAAAAGGTGGGGAAAAGGGGTGCTGGGATCGGTAAGGGTGGGCGTGACATCCAAATTTGTGATGCAGATCTTTGTGGAATGTCAATTGCTATCTTCATACCAAATTTGGTGACTCTAGCTCGAAATTTGTAATAAGTGGGGAAAGGGGGGGGCTGGGGCGGTATGGGTACTTGTGGCATCAAAATTTTTGTTGCTGATCTTTCAGAAATGTCAATTGCTATCTTCATACCAAATTTTGTGACTCTAGCTCGAAATATGTAAAAAGTGGGGAAAGGGGGGCTGGGGGCGGTATGGGTGGGCGTGGAATCCAAATTTTTGATGCAGATCTTTCTATAGTGTCAATTGCTATCTTCATACAAAATTTGGTGACTCTAGCTCGAAAATTGTAGAAAGTGGGGAAAGGGGGGCGAAATGGAGGGCGTGGCTCTAAAACTTTGATGCAAATTTTTGGTGGTCGTTGCCAGCTATCTTCCTACCAAATTTGGTGGCTCTAGCTCCATAACTCTGGAAGATACACAAATTCCTTTTTTTGACGAAGCGTTGGGGCACATGGGGGTGGCTAGGGCGGTATTGGTGGGCGTGGCAATCCAATCTTTTGATGCAGTTTTTGAGGGGTCATCATCACCTATCCTGGCACCAAATTTGGTGGCTATAGCTCAAAAACTGTGGGAGATATAGGCTTTTTTGACTTTTAAATGCGTTGTGGCTGGGGGCGGAATGTGGGGGCGTGGCTCCAAAATGATGCAGTTTTTTGGGGGTTGCTAGTAGCTATCTTCTTACCAAATTTGGTACTTCTAGCTGTAAGGATGTGCGAAATATGTGGATTTATCGGTTTTGAGTTATCGAATTTATCGATTTGCCAGCCCCCCAGTTATCGTAGAACCCCCATCTTGACACTTTAATTTACTATCCCATAGATAAAGAGATTTGGAAAGTTTCAAGTCTCTAGCTTGAAGGGTGTGGAAAAAAGTTGCGTTCATACAGACGGACGTGACGGACAGACACCATGACGGACATTGCACAAACTCAATATACTCTTTACCTTCGGTAATGAGTATAAAAACACCTTCCCTTGTGTTATGAAACTGTACTTTTTCCGCTTCATATGGCACTATAGTAGTCAAGATTGGGTTGCTACGCCCACTGTATGTCGTTATTCACCTCAGAGTGCAAATTTATAGCTATGCTCACCAAATTTGGTATAAAGATGACTGTTGACTTCCCTCAAAAATCTGAAAAAAAAAAACGTTTTAAGTCCTCGCCATCTCCAGCCCATTTTTGAGTTGGAGTCACCAACGTTTGTGGCAATATACTAGCTAATAACGTCTTTAAAAGTTCTGAATAAATATAGTTGCGTCAGACTGCCACATTTCTCTGTTGAACATGTTGCAGTCGACCAATAAGTCAAATCAAATTAAAAGAAATTTAACAATTTATGGATTTTAGCATCTCTTCGAGTAACGGGGGTCATCAAGCAAAATAGAAAATAGTCCTAAACTTGGTCCTTTTAAGCATCAGGGCTATGCACTTTTAGCTCTTCACCTTTTTATACTCGATACCGAAGGTAAAGAGTATATTGGTTTTGTGCAATGTCCGTCATGGTGTCTGTCCGTCTGTCCGTCTGACCGTCTGTCCGTCTGTCCGTCCGTATGGTTGCAAGTTTTTTCCACACCCTTCAAGCTAGAGACTTGAAACTTTCCAATTCTCTTTATCTATGGGATAGTAAATTAAAGTGTCAAGATGGGGGTTCTACGACAACGGGGGGGCTGGCAAATCGATAAATTCGATAACTCAAAACCGATAAATCCACATATTTCGCACATCCTTACAGCTAGAAGTACCAAATTTGGTAAGAAGATAGCTATTAGCAACCTCCAAAATACTGCATCAAAAATTTTGGAGCCACGCCCCCCATTCCGCCCCCAGCTCCCCCGCATTTTAAAGTCAAAATAGCCCATATCTCCCTCAATTTTTGAGCTATAGCCACCAAATTTGGTGCCAAGATAGGTGATAATGACCCCCTAAAAACTGCACCAAAAGTTTGGATGCCACGCCCACCGATACTGCCCTAGCCGCCCCCATATACCCCAACGCTTCGTCAAAAACGGGAATGCGTGTATCTTCCAGAGTTGAAGAGCTAGAGCCTCCAAATTTGGTAGGAAGATAGCTGGTAACGACCCCCAAAAATCTGCATCAAAGTTTTGGAGCCACGCCCACCCATACCGCCCCCCTTTCCCCACTTTCTACAATTTTCGAGCTAGAGTCACCAAATTTGGTATGAAGATAGCAATTGACATTCCACAAAGATCTGCATCACAAATTTGGATGCCACGCCCACCCATACCGCCCCCAGCCCCCCTTTCCACACTTTTTACAAATTTCGAGCTAGAGTCACCAAATTTGGGATGAAGATAGCAATTGACATTTCACAAAGATCTGCAACAAAAATTTTGATGCCACAACTACCCATACCGCCCCCAGCCCCCCCCTTTCCCTACATTTTACCAACTTTGAGCTAGAGTCACCAAATTTGGAAGGAATATAGCTGGTGGCATCCCCATCTGCATCGGAGAATCTTTAAGGCAGCGTACACCCCTGCCGCATCCATACCCCTTTGCAATCAGGCCTCTTTTTACCGGTTTTAATACTGGTATCGAGTATGCCGCAGTCGGTTGCGTCCGACTGCAACGTTTCCACTTGTTTTGAATTTTCTTTAAGCTGAGTAGCTCAAATCATTGAAAATAGCTTAATAAATGGCTCAAAGATATTTCAGTTGATTATCAATACTACTCAAAGTTCCCTCTGAGAAGCAAGACGCAAAACTTGCATTTCTATATCCTGTATACGTTTCAATGCTCTCTGTCTGTATGCAAGCTTTTCCTCACATTAATGGCAACTGCTTATAGCGAATCCACACCGATATAAATTTATGTATGCATGTGTATGTGTTTAAAGTGGGTGCAAAGCCAATGAGCCCACTTTACCTAGTTGCTTTTTATGCGGCACCGAATAGCAACTCGGGGCGCCATCTGCCATGTCTTATGTAAATCGTTTTGGTCTTAGGTGCCGGATACTCACATTCCAAAGGCTGTCGGCGATTTCGTCGTCCTCCGCTAAGGATAGGTTGGCTCTATTAAAGCCCCAAGTCAAATTGACTTAAATGACACTTTATTTTTATGCAGCAGCCTGTGCGCATTGCCAATTAGCATGAATTTATGCGGTTCCCAACTTTCAGTATGTTAAATAAAGTCAAGTATTAAAATTATATGGAAACTTGATTACAAAAACAATTGAGAAATTTATTACTCAAAGTGCTTAATCAATAACAATAAAATAACATCTGCTACAACAAAACAAAACAAATGCTAGCGCAGCAACTTTACAACTTGCAAAAGAAATCTATTATATGTACATATTAAAACTAAAAAATTCCGTTCACTGAGCAGTTGACCAAAAGTCACCAACTTCACGAATATACTCAAATCCAAGATGAAAAGGAACGATGTGTCAGCTACAATGGCTCACATCATATGAATAAAACTAACAATTATAAAAAAAATTATAAGAAATTTAAAAATGGTAGATTTAAGCTTGTAAAATTACCTTTTCATAGAGGTATATAATATAAACTATATATATATTTAAATTTTTTTATAGCTAATAAAAAACAAGTGGATTCGTTGCAGTCGGACGCAACCGACTGCGGTATACTCGTAACCAGTATTAAAACCGGTAAAAAGAAGACTGATTGCAAAGGGGTACGGATGCGGCAGGGGTGTACGCTGCCTTAAAGATTCTCCGATGCAGATGGGGATGCCACCAGCTATCTTCCTTCCAAATTTGGTGACTCTAGCTCAAAGTTTGTAAAAGGTGGGTAAAGGGGGGCTGGAGGCGGTATAGGTGGGCGTGGCATAAACATTTTTGTTGCAGATCTATGTGAAATGTCAATTGCTATCTTCATACCAAATTTGGTGACTCTAGCTCAAAGTTTGTAAAAAGTATGGAAAGGGGGGTGGACGGGGTGGGCGTGGCTCCAAAACTTTGATGCAGATTTTTGGGGGTCGTTGCCAGCTATCTTCATACAAAATTTGGTGGCTCTAGCTCCACTACTCTGGAAGATACACGCATTAACGTTTTTGACGAAGCGTTGGGTCAGATGGGGGCGGCTAGGGCAGTATTGGTGGGCGTGGCATCCAAACTTTTGATGCAGTTTTTGGGGGGTCATCATCACCTATCTTGGCACCAAATTTGGTGGCTATAGCTCAAAAACTGTGGGAGATATAGGCATCATTGACTTTAAAATGTGGTGGGGCTGGGGGCGTATTGGGAAGGCGTGGCTTCAAAATTTTAATGCAGTTCTTTGGAGGTCGATACTAGCTATCTTCTTAGCAAATTTGGTGGCCTTAGCTCCACAACTCTGGAAGATACACGCGTTCCCGTTTTTTACGAAGCGTTGGGGTGGATGCGGGCGGCTTGGGCTGTATTGGTGGGCGTGGCATCCAAACTTTTGATGCAGTTTTTGGGGGTCATCATCACCTATCTTGGCACCAAATCTGGTGGCTATAGCTCAAAAACTGTGGGAGACATAGGTTTTTTTGACTTTTAAATGCGTTGTGGCTGGGGTCGGAATGGGGGGGAGTAGCTTCAAAATTTTTGATGCAGTTTTTTGGGGGTTGCTTGTAGCTATCTTCTTACCAAATTTGGTAGTTCTAGCTGTAAGGATGTGTGAAATATGTGGATTTATCGTTTTTGAGCTATCGAATTTATCGATTTGCCAGCCCCCCAGTTATCGTAGAACCCCCATCTTGACACTTTTATTAACTATCTCATAGATAAAGAGAATTGGAAAGTTTCAAGTCTCCAGCTTGAAGGGTGTGGAAAAAACTTGCACACATGCGGACGGACAGACAGAAAGACGGACAGACACCATGACGGACATTGCACAAAACCAATATACTCTTAACCATCGGTAACGAGTATAAAAAATATTTATGTATAAACAAAATAAAGTCAAAAATTTGAGCAACGTTAATATTCGCTTTTTTTTACACCCTGAACCCATAAAATGGGTAAAAATAGGTATAATGGTTTTGCGCAAAATTATGTAACAGGTAGAAAGAAGCATCTCCGACCCCATAAAGTATATATATTCTTGATCAGCATCAACACTCGAGACGATATAGCCATGTCCGTCTGTCCGTCTGTATGTCTGTATGAACACGTCGATCTCAGAGACTACAAGAGCTAGAGACTTCAGATTTTGAATACAAGTTCTCCTATACCATAAGCAGAACAAGTTTGCTTCAAATTATCGATAGCTATTCTGGTTTCCGATATACACATGGAATCGATAACAAAAAAATATCGATTTTGGCAAATGAAAAAATGGGGGTTGAAATAATGGCGAACGATAAGACTTTTCTGAATATTTCGTCCAAGTTGGTTAAGATACACCGGAGATATCGAATTTAATCGATTGAAGTTAAGTCAGTATACCAAAGTCAATTATGAATTTAATTTATTTATTGCAACTGGGTTCAGGGTATCTTCTAGTCAGGCTCTCCCGACTAGAGCCTTCTTACTTGTTTTTTTTTTTTTTAAGTAACAAATATATATTTTATCTAAGAAAAAACTTAGTCCAAATTTGGTTTGATACCCATTATATTGTGTTCATGCCTAAAACATGAACTGACGCTCTCACTTCCGCGGCTCTGTATGCGATGCTAGCAACTCCTGCAACATTTGTTCTATTTCCATATATTTTTGTCATGTTAAGAACTATGTTCCACCATTTTACTTGGCATTCGAGAATATATACTTACATTGAAAACAAGTGTTTTACTTTCACACCACGGGAAAATCTATTGTTCAAGGGAACACGCAACCACCCAAATCTCTACACCAAAGGATTTAAAAGATTGGAAAATCCAGCCCACTACATACATTTTGGTCCTTTGAGCCGGATCTTCTCTAAAAATTTAAAAGCTTCACAAGTTCCAAATAAAAATCACAAGTTTATTGTTTTTTTTGGTGAAGCTCAATTATTTATTTTCGTAATGCGTGTTTCTCCCATATATTATTACTAGTAAGTGGCCCCCTTACTTCGCTGCGCGGATAGTTTATATAAATTTTAGCAATAAAAGATAGATACAAAATAAATAAATAAGAAAGTATTTAACAACAAATTAAAACAAAGTATTTAATATTCTCTTTTCCACGCCACCATTGAGGTAGAGAATCAGGCTCGTTATTTTTTTATTGTGGTTTCCCCAGTAGGCCTTATCCACTTGTTGAATTTAATTTGTAATTATTAACAACTGTTAAGAGCTTCTTTATAAACGACATTGGTTGTTTTTCCGTCAGGTGCTAATACAACTAAACTTTTTGGTGAACTGACTCTTGAGCAGGCTACATAAAATTGGCCATGAGAGAAACAATCGTGTCTTAAGTCTAGTCCGGCTAATTTAAGAGTTTGTCCCTGTGATTTATTAATTGTTAAGGCAAAGCAAACTTTTAAAGGAAATTGCAATCTTTTAAATTGAATTGGCAATTCAGAATCAGAAGGTATTAATGGAATTCTCGGTATAAAAACCGTTTCCCCTATACCATTGCCAGTAAAGATAATTGCTTCGACAACATTCTTATGAAGGACTTTAACTTGCAATCTTGTACCATTGCACAGTTTTGGCGGCTTCAAGTTGCGAATCAACATTACAGGTGAACCAATCTTTAAAGTTAATTTATGTTGAGGCAGGCCAGCCGGATTTAACGAATTAAGAAACTCGACGGGGTAATGAACTGCAGCTTCGATTTCAGTCACAGAATCAATAGAGTTATATGTCATTTCTTCACTTTGAAATGATTTTAATAAAAACTCGTTTATTTCCAATGCATTGTCATTTCTCGCAGTCAAAATAGCACGTTCTGAAAACCATTCGAGTGATTTTTGAGAGATATTTGTAATATCTGGAAATATTTTTAGAGTTAGCTCTTCAATACTTTTCACAACATGGCACAAAGTAGATGGTAAAATTATTTTGCCATCATGGGTTGGAAATAATCCATTTCCTATTTGAAGAAGCATTTCTGCAAATTCACCAGCTATGCTATCACCTTTTAAGTGCACTCGCATATTCTTCGTTAATGCAATTTTCTGTATTTTGGGCCACAAAATTGAAGACTTTAAGCACGCATTTATTTCATCTGCTCTTGTTCCTCTGGGGATCACTGGAAGAGTTTGTCGAAAATCACCAGCTAAGAGAACAGTTATGCCACCCATTAAGTATTCACTATCTCGAATGTCTTTCAAAGATCGATCTACAGCTTCAAAAGCACCTTTATGGCCCATAGTACACTCATCCCAAACAATAAGCTTGCAATCTTTGAGCACAGCAGCAATATTAGATTGCTTTGAAATTGAGCAATGTGGTGTTTCTAAATGAATCAAATTAAATGGAATCTTAAGTGTAGAATGCGCTGTGCGACCACCATTAAGTAAAGTGGCTGCGATACCAGAAGAAGCAACGGCCAATGCAATTTTTTTGCTTTGCCGTACCTTTGCCACTAATAAATTTAAAAGATACGTTTTACCTGTTCCACCAGGTGCATATAAAAAATAGATTTCTCCCTTTTCTGCTTCAACGCTATGTAGTATCTTTTCGTATACTTGTTTTTGCTCAGCAGTAAGGAGTAGCTCATTATTAACAACAAAATTATCGCAGTTTTCATAATTTGTTTCTCTATGATATTCAATATTTGGAACAATTTCCTCGGATCTAATTGGTAGTGGAAGTCCATAGTAAGTCAAGTTTTGACCACCAATAGACAGTACAATGTCTTCTATGTAAATAAGACATTTATTTAATACATTATTCACAATACTTTCATCAATATTTCTGTCTTGTGAAAAATGAAAGGCTCTTAAAATATCTTCTGAGAAACTCTCTTTATAAGTATTCCAAAGTTTAAGAGCATCTGAAGTTTGACAAAATACTAACATTATTGCAAAAAGTTCTCTCAGTTTTGTAGGATTTTGACATATGACAGCATCGGCTATAGTTGAATCCCAGTGCTTATCATCTTCTAGTAATCCTAGAGCTTTACACGCCAATTGAAATGATGCGTATGCTATACCATTAACGGTTTTTAAATTTAAAAATGAAGTTGGGCCCCTTACAAAATGTAATAAAAGTCTTAAATAAAAACATTCTGTATTATTGGGATGAATAGTGTAAACTCTTCCCAAAGCTGAATCTCTTTTAACTCCAGGAAAATTTGGCACATCATGCCCTCGTTTTCTTCTTTGAAATTCTTTATTGTTCCATGTAAAATACGATGGAACTTCATAATACAGAAGCGTTCTTGCAAACTCATCACGTGTGCATAGCTCAAAGAAGGCTAGCAAAGTGGTTTTGGGTGTAGTGCTTAATCTGTCAAGTAATTGTTGCGGATTATTGGGGTAAAAATATATCCGTTGACCATTTTCTAAATGAACAGCTAAGTGTGTAATAGCCGGAAAACGTTCATGTATGGGAAATGCAAGGATTCTCCATACCGCTTCTGAGCTACTTATATAACGGCCACTTTCGTACATATTAATTTCATTACGTTGGTCTTCAAGAGTAAATGATGCTTGATCACTGCCCTTGTTAACATATTTACAAATGTATATAATAGACTTTACAGAACTACAATACTCAACATTTATGTGAGCTTCAAATGTTCTCAATAGTACACAGTTGTAAGGCACAACCCAACGATTACCACCATCTTCTATCGCTCTTCTACGATATAGAGGGTAACTATCTTTTCCAGTCACAGTTTCTTTCAGTAATTCTCGAGGAAACCTTTTGGTACATTTTCCATTTTTCATGCATGGCGATTTATTGTTAAATGCACCGCAAGGACCATGAATCATATTTGACTTAACAATGTTAAATAACAAAGGATCCTCATCTGCGTTTGGTATTTCGGCACAGATAATCTTATCGATTTTATCTGGTCTTATTTTATTTTCTAACCAAAGTAGAATATGTATATGTGGTAAACCCCGCTTTTGCCATTCCACAGAGTACATGAAACATTGCACGCTTCCAAACAAAGAACCTTTTGTCAATAGGGACATTAAAGCTTTAACTTTTAAATGAAAAACTCGAGCTATAATATCGTGACGATCATGTAATTTTTGACCCGGTAATAAAACACTTTTGATGTCATTCCAGTGTGGATTGCATGTGAATGTTATGAAAAGATCTGGTCGCCCATAATGGCGAACATATGTCATAGCATCTTGAGTCTTTTCATGCATATATCGTGCAGAGCTTGTAAAAGAAGATGGTAAAATTACCATCTGACCAAGTTGAGCTGCGACAACATCTTCTTGGCCTATTGCATCTTGTAGATGTATATAGCTATCTGCTCTGAGTTTCGCTTGATTGTAGCGAATATAATTTAACCTTTCTGTTTCAATTTTAGCATACATATCAACCAAAAACTGACTAAAATGGGAACGACAATAAATTAAATGATTTATCTCAGATTGACGAATCATTATTATATAGCTGTAAAAGCTTAACGCAGATATCTTTTTTTTTGGTTCCTCTTTTTTTAATAATGGATTCCATTGTGGTATATCCACTGAATAGCCATCTTCGCCATAAGGAAATAGCAAAGGGTGCTGTAAGGCATCGTATGATCGATGCACCTCACTTATACGATGTAATTTATTATTATGGCTTTCAATAATAAAATCGCGCTTTTCAAATTGCTGACCAACAATAACTAAAGCTACTTCGCTTGATTGAGGTGCATTGTAAAGCCCATTGTGAGCACCAGCGGGTGTTCGATCAGCATGTATAATCAATTTATAGTCTTTAGTACTTGTTGGTATTTTATTGAGAGCCATTTTTAGGTCTTTAACATAACGATTATGCTGATGAAACATACATTGAAGATCCTTTACTACGCTACAATCAACATTTGAAATATTTTTGCAACGTAGTTGAGCTTCCTTTTCATCATCACCAACAAAATAAATTTGAAGAAACTGCATTTCTTCATTTGGCAAAGGTCGGACACTACCAATTAGGTGATACACTTGTCCTTGGACTTTAAAGGTTGACCAACTTTCATGTATAGTTTTTGTGCTTCCAAAAGAAGTCATTTGAAAGCAGCTGTTTAACTTTCTTATACGATCAATGAAATGATCATGCTTTGGATGTCCACCAATTATTAAGCTTTTAAGTGGATCAGGCAAACTTTCATTTTGTGAAAGTTTAACTTTTCCTGCCTTGCAACAGATACCCAAAGGCTCATTTTTCCATTTTAAAGCATTACAATGTTTGCATATCAAATTCATACTACCAAGTTGAGTAATTTTATCTGACTTGTAAGCTATTTCAAAATCATAGTTTAAGCCAGACATGGCTTTAACACTCCATTTACGCAAACGCCTTTCTTGACGTGCATCAGGATTATTAGCCTGATGTCTTCTCACTACAACTCTATGAGCTTCAGGATTATTAGTCTGATCTCTTCTCACTACAACTCTAATAACATCAGGATTATTAACACGATATCTTTTTGATGCTTCTATGCTCTTACCCCTATTGATATCACTATTTTTTTCTAATGAACGTTTTTTTTACCTTTTTTCTTGCATTGCCGGTGAATCGACTACGTCTTTTAACAGGATTTTTAACATTTTCAGTTATACATTCACTTGACGTATCAGAATCTTGAGTTAATACTTCCTCTAAAGGAATATAAACATCAAAATGTCCATTCATTAATGGACCGGTAAAACGCAATCATTTTACAGGATGCATATTATTTCCGAATGATTGTAATAAATTTCCATTCTGAAAAACTTGGAAATTTACAGCAAAAATTTCTGCTGCTGCTTGAAGCTCACATGCAGTACCATAAGTATATGAGTATGACATAGCGCACTCATATTGTTCAGAAGAGCTATAACACTCTCCATTTGAGTTTATGCTGAAGCAAGCAAAAATTTCCCAGTTGGTTACAACATGTTCAACAATATTTTGGCGTATGGTGCCATGGAAGCCTTGCCTACCAAATAAAAGGTAGGAAATAAATCTAAAAAGGCAGGCTCCATCACCAATTATGGCAACAACTGAATGCGGCATCAAAACACCACTAATATCTAAAGTTTCAATAGACATATTTTAATTTGGCTGTGAGTCAATTGACTTCACTGTAAAACGATTGTTACAACGTTACAGTGTCTATACGTAAGTATAGAATTCAATAAAATTGAATATACCAACTTATATTAATTTAATAGAATATTCAGACTGCTTAGTTTTATTTGATTTTTAAATGCACTAAAGCAGCGTCTATATAACTATTATATAATATGCAAAATAGAAGACAACTATGTATAATGATGCTTCAATTATTAAGTCTAAAATCGACTTATTAATTTTGTTGCAAAAAAAAACAACAAAACAAATTAACAACTTAATTTAAAGTAAGTATTATAAATAAATAAATACTTCAAAATAAGTCAAAAATTGACTTCACTGTACAACGTTACAGCGTCAATACAAAGTACAGAATTCAATAAAATTGAATATACCAATATTCAGACTGCTTAGTTTTATTTGATTTTTAAATGCACTAAGGCAGCGTCTATATAACTATTATATAATATGCAAAATAGAAGACAACTATATATAATGTTGCTTCAATTATTAAGTCTAAAATCGACTTATTAATTTTGTTGAAAAAAAAAAACAACAAAACAAATTAACAACTTAATTTAAAGTAAGTATTATAAATAAATAAATACTTCAAAATAAGTCAAAAATTTACTTCACTGTACAACGTTACAGCGTCAATACAAAGTACAGAATTCAATAAAATTGAATATACCAATATTCAGACTGCTTAGTTTTATTTGATTTTTAAATGCACTAAGGCAGCGTCTATATAACTATTATATAATATGCAAAATAGAAGACAACTATATATAATGTTGCTTCAATTATTAAGTCGAAAATCGACTAAATTTTCTTGTGTTTAAAAAACAACAAAAGAAATTAAAATACGTTGATCGTTATTTAAATATTTAAATAATAGCAATTCAATTTTATTACAACTTATCATAAAATACGTATTTAAAATGAACTTATATATATACGTAATTTTAAAGGAATGTATATATGTATAGTATATAATACGAAAATCAGAATATTGAAAAACTCACTGATTCAAAAAGTTACTTTCGATTTTATTATTATCCTTAATATAAACAATATTAAAAAATTCACTGAAACGAAAATTAACTTTCTTTGTTCACATTAAATATGAACTAAAATGCAAAACCAATTCTCTTACCGTTGTATGCAAAAACATAATGTTGGAAAGAACATTACAGTTATTCCTCTAAGCAACAGACACCGAGCTCTAACATACAACGCTTGCACTTAAGAGCTAGGTATGGGTGGTGCAAATTAGGCAATGCCATTCCCTTAACTGCAGCCTCTTAGTTATGGCAAGCTTAGCTTAGTGAGTGCGGAGGAGATAGGGATATTAAAATTTATGTTTGACATGCAGAGCGCGCGCATAAACAAAAGAGTGAGCGTAAATAACAACAAAGACGCATGATTGCAATCAAATTATTTTATATCTAGCGACAGTCATAAGAGCGACGCGCGCGCTGATTAAGCTTTAAGCCGCTCTTTGTGATGCAGACATGCATATATTCCCTTAGCTGTGCATGCTGCTTGCAGTGAGTACCATAAACAGTCATATTTCTTCTTCTTTGTTCTTCTCTCTGTTCTCTTACTGTGGCTACAAAATATAAGAAAACTTTGTTTTGAAAGCAATCGATGCGTAAAATATTAAATTTTTTTATACCCTGAACCATGAAATGGATACAAAAAGGGTATAATTGTTTTGAGCAGGCAGAAAGAAGCATCTCTAACCCCATATAAAATATATATATTCTTGATCAGCATCAACAGCCATGTCGATATAGCCATGACCTTCTGTCCTTTTGTCCGTCTGTCCATCCGTTCGTCCGTATGTATGAACGCGTCAATCTCAAAGACTAAAAGAGACAAATTTGGAACATAACTTCTCCTAAGCCATAGGCAGATCAAGGCGTATTAAACAAGGTGGCAGCGACGTCGACGTCGCGTTGCCTTACGAAAAAGAAATTTGTTCTCGCATGCACATGTATACACACACACATATGCATTTTTCTTTTTTGCTGCTAAATGCGCCTTGCGTAAGGCAACAGCAAAGAGGGCGACGTCGACGTCGCTGCCACCTTGTTAAATACGCCTTGAGGCAGATCAACTTTATTTCAAACTATCGATAACTATTCTTGCTTTCGATATACATATGGAATCGATAACGAAAAAATCTCGAATTAAGAAAATTTCAAAATAGAAGTTGAAACTATGGATAACTTTATAACTTCCATGAAAATTTGATCCAAATCGGTTAAGAAACACTGGAGTTATTTTAAATTAAAAATAAAGTCAAGAAAAACTGCACTACCGCAAGTCATTTAATACACGGGTTCAGGGTATCTTTTAGTCGGGATTTCTCGACTAAAACCTTCTTACTTGTTTTCAGATTCGCTCGCGCATCGCTCTTCATGTTCGGCGCTAGATGACAAATTATTTTTAAATCGCGCCTTCGTTGTTGGCTATTTCGGCTAATTCTCTTATCTATGCGCGCGCTCTGCAAGTCAAACAAAGAGCGTAGTATCGCTACCTTCTTCACACGCACTGAATCAATGCAAAACATATCTAAGAGGCTGCAGTTAAGTGAATTGTATATTGCCTTTAGCTTTAATTTAGAGTGTGTGCGGAGGAGATAGGGTTATTAAACTTTATGATTGACATGCAAAGCGCGCACATAAAATAGAGAGTGAACGTAAATGAGCAACAACAAAGGAGCATGATCGGAGCGAGATTTCAAATTATCTGATTATCATAAGAGCAACACACGCGCTTATGTGAACGCCCTTTGCTTATTCGAAATTGTATATCAATAAGTAGGCGAATCCACACCCATAACATATTCTGGTGTGGGAAATTTTTCTAGACGCACCAAGTTTTGTTATGTTGTTGTTGTTTTTTTAAAATCAATGACACCAACAAAAAGTAGCAGTGCGGGCCCAACAACAACACTTACAACAACAACAAACGCTACTTGGGTCGTAAATCAATTGTCAAAGGCACACAAATTTAAAAAAAAACAAGTGGAAACGTTGCAGTCGGACGCAACCGACTGCGGCATATTCGATACCAGTATTAAAACCGGTAAAAAGAGGCCTGATTGCATAGGGGTACGGATGTGAAGATTTTCCGATGCAGATTGTGGGCGTGGCATCTAAATTTTTGACGCAGATCTTTGTGGAATGTCAATTGCTATCTTCATACCAAATTTGGTGACTCTAGCTAAAAGTTTGTAAAAGGTGGGGAAAGGGGGGCGAAACGGGTGGGCGTGGCTCCAGAACTTTGATGCAGATTTTTGGGGGTCGTTGCCAGCTATCTTCCTACCAAATTTGCTGGTTCTAGCTCCATAACTCTTAATAATACACGCGTTCCCGTTTTTGAAGAAGCGTTAGGGTGGATGGGGGCGGCTAAGGCAGTATTGGTGGGCGTGGCATCCAAGCTTTTGATGCAGTTTTTGGGGGGTCATCATCACCTATCTTGGCACCAAATTTGGTTGCTCTAGCTCAAAAACTGTGGGAGATATAGCCATTTCTGATTTCAAAATGCAGGGGGGCTGTTGGCGGAATGGGTGGGCGTGGCTCCAAAACTTTGATGCAGTTTTTTGGGGGTCGTTACCAGCTATCTTCCTACCAAATTTGGAGGCTCTAGCTCTACAACTCTGGAAGATAGACGCATTCCCGTTTTTGACGAAGCGTTGGGGTGGATGGGGGTGGCTAGGGCAGTATTGGTGGGCGTGGCATCCAAACTTTTGATGCAGTTTTTGGGGGTCATCATCACCTTTCTTGGCACCAAATTTGGTGGCTATAGCTCAAAAACTGTGGGAGATATATGATTTTTTGACTTTTAAATGCGGGGGGCATCTTCCAGAGTTGTGGAGCTAGAGCCACCAAATTTGGTAGGAAGATAGCTGGCAACGAGCCCCAAAAATCTGCATCAAAGTTTTGGAGCCACGTCCACCCATTCCGCCCCCTTTCCACACCTTTTACAAACTTTTATCTAGAGTCACATAATTTGGTATGAATATAGCAACTGACATTCCACAAAGATCTGCATCACAAATTTGGATGCCACGCCCACCCATACCGCCCCCAGCCCACCTTTCCCCACTTTTACAAACTTTTAGCTAGAGTCACCAAATTTGGTATGAATATAGCAATTGTCATTCCACAAAGATCTGCATCACAAATTTAGATGCCACGCCCACCCATACCGCCCCCAGCCCCCCTTTCCCAACTTTTTACAATTTTCGAGCTAGAGTCACCAAATTTGGTATGAAGATAGCAATTGACATTCCACAAAGATCTGCATCAAAAATTTGGATGCCACTACCACCCATACCGCCCCCAGGCCCCCTTTCCCCACTTTTACAAACTTTGAGCTAGAGTCACTTAATTTTGTGTGAAGATAGCAATTGACATTCTACAAAGATCTGCATCAAAAATTTGGATACCAAGCCCACCAATACCACCCGTAGCCCCCCTTTCCCCACTTTTTACAAACGTCAAGCTAGATTCACCAAATTTGGTATGAAGATAGCAATTGACATTCCACAAAGATCTGCATCAAAAATTTTTATGCCACAACTACCCATACCGCCCCCAGCCCCCCCACTCACCACCTTTTACAAACCTTGAGCTAGAGTCACCAAATTTATAAGGAAGATAGCTTATGGCATCCCCATCTGCTTCGGAAAATCTTTAAGGCAGCGTACACCCCTGCCGCGTCCGTACACCTCTGCAATCAGGCCTCTTTTTACCGGTTTTAATACTGGTATCGAGTATGCCGCAGTCGGTTGCGTCCGACTGCAACGTTTCCACTTGTTTATGACTTTGCTTGTGCGATGCGAAGGCGTCACTGCGCATTTGTTTTGTTTTTGTATTCTCGCTCGCGATCAAACCCTCAGCTTGTGCGACAATCAGGCGACAGTAGTGGAATGGGTAATTGTTGTAATTGTAATTTGTTTTTTAAAATGGGTAAAAAGTGCTCCAAATCGTATGGGAGGTACTTGAAGGAGTTGTCCAAATAAAAATTCCCTTCTTAGTGCTCACCTCCTACCTGCATGGAAAATTGTGTGAAAATTTCAGCCTTCTAGCTCTTTTCGTTTAGGCTGTGGCTCGTCCATTCTAGTAAGGACAAACTCTTTTATATATATAGATATTAATGTATGTTTGCCAGTAATTTTTCCATTACCACAATAAATTTCACACATCCGTAATTATATAAAATATTTCAATATGTTTTATTGTGAATCGTCAATTGTCTTAAGTGGCAAAATAATATTTTTAACAACACAAACTGCAACCTACATACATACGTACATACATATCCACAAGTATATGCCGGCACATGAGCGCAACTCAAACGTACATACATACATACTACATAGCGGCCGACATATGCAAGTTATGTTATTTAAACGAGCACAGATCAACAAGAATTAAATAATTTTCCAAGTTCAAGACATAAATAATCCACAAGTTGTACACATTTTGTACATATGTACATAAATATATACGCACATATTAATTCACACAAAATTTATCTAGTACATACACAAATACAAACATCTGTCGGCCAGAGCAAAGCGTACCACATACATATATATTTAAATACGCAGTGCAGACATGTATATTATTTATATTTAACAACATAATCTAAAACTCTATCTACTACTTGTTAAATATTTTGTCCATTATAATTGATTTCCAATAAACACTGGACTTGCTATGCACATAACCAACAACAACAAAATAGAACCAAATAAAATTCTGGCCGCCACAACACAAAGAGTTTAATAAAGAATACATTCATTCCAACAAGGCGGCCGATAATAAATACAATCACATAACTAATTAACACATTTAAACACTATTTGTCACACTTATTTGTAATAATTACACAAGCATTACAAGTTTTTTGTTACTACATATGAATGTACTTACAAAACTATCGTCTCGATCAATTATCGAAATCCACGCACTCACACAAATACTATCGTTTAGCATCGCAACTGCGTTCAGCATCCGACGTTCACGTACTTTTATATGTTCGTGTCTTATGTTTTTTATCGATCGCAAGATTATTTAATACTCCATATTAAATAATAATTATTATAATAATAAACATAATTCGCGATTATTAAAATTAGTATTTTTTTGTGTAAATGGCTGACCTTGTATTAAATAATTATTATTAATTATTAATCCTTTGGTCGTTCCACTCTGCTCTTCCGAACTGTACTGTATCTATTGATTTTATATGTACGTCGTCCGCAAAAATAAATAATTATTTTATTCCGGCTGCATAAGAGCCTAGCATGCAAAGCGACATTGCCAAGGATAAAGATAATCTCCTTGCTGTTCCGTCCGGGCTCCATAAACGATCTAGTTCCGATCCAAATACATTCGTAGCGTCCACATCTGCAAAGTGTCCAGATACAGTCCCGCCGCTAATTACTAGATCCGTCGGTCAGAAAATAAAAATTCAAAGTATGTTTACTTTATCCACATTCATTTCCGTGACCGACCGTCTTAGTCAGTTTGAATCTAAATTCGCCTCCAAGTCCGACGTGTCACTGCACACGCTCAAAGTCAGACAAGAACAGATTCGAACCTTGTGGGACAAGGTCGAGCAGGAATTCGAGCGCTGTTCAAGAGCGCTCTCCGAATCTGCGGGACACAGCAATGTTACCGACACCGAAATCCTCCATTCGAAATATGACCATTGCTATGGAGCGTACGAGCGTTGTGCATCCATGCTTAGCGAACAAATTGAGAACGCTACGGTTCCACTTCCGGGTCCAAATGTTGCCTATCAGCCGAGAGGCTGCCGTTTACCGCCTGTTGACACCGAAGTCTTTTCCGGAGACTATTTGAAATGGCCTACCTTCCGGGACATTTTCACAGCGGTGTATATCAACAATCCAAGTTCTACCCCAGTCGAAAAACTATTCCACTTAAACTCAAAGACGAGTGGCGATGCTAAGGCTATCGTGTCCAAGTCCCCTCTCACAAATGATGGTTTTGTGTCAGCATGGCAAGCACTCGTCAACAGGTTTGAAAACAAAAGACTGTTAGTCAACAGTCAACTTCGAATTCTGTTCAATGTACAACCCATTTCTCACGAGTCTGCAGCCGTATTAAAGGATTTACAGAGCACCATCCAAGGGTGCCTATCGGCTCTAGAACTCTACAATATCTCCACTGAGAATTGGGATTGTATCCTCGTTTTCATGTGTTCCTCAAGACTTCCTAAACTCACTTTATCACTGTGGGAACAGTCTCTCCATAGCACTGCAGATATTCCGACTTGGGGTGAGCTAAACAATTTCTTGTTAGAGCGTTACCGAACTTAAGAGGCAATTGAAGATGTACGGCCCCAGGTAGCTCCTCAGCTGGCGGTTAAGGCTACCAGAAAAGAACTCCCTTCCAAAAGAGTGAACTCCTTTGAAGCCAAAGTCACTGCCAAGATTCAGACTTGCAAACTTTGCTCCAAAGAAAACCATCCAATCCGTACGTGTCCTAAATTTTTACAAATGTCTGTTCAAGAGCGATTCGACACTATAAAGCAGCACAAGCTGTGTCTAAATTGCTTCGCCAGGGGTCACCACCTCAAAGATTGCACTAGTGCGCATAATTGCCATACTTGCAAGGGGCGTCATAACACTCTCCTTCATCGTCCGACGAATTGCCAAACAGGTGGTTCTGGAACAGTTGATGTTCAAGTTGATACGACCCCAGTATCAGTCCGTTGACGCTCAAGTTTCGGGGGTCAATGGAGCTGTTTCAGCTCAACCTCAACGTTTATGCCATTTCCATATTGGTTCTCCAATTAAGCCAAGAATTCAGATTAAAACTTCGGCCTACGTACTTCCAAAGTTGGCAGGAAATCTGCCCTCCTACACAATTCCACAAAGTTCTTTGGAAGGTCTTCCTGATCTTCAACTGGCAGATCCCAACTTCTATAAGAGTTCCCAGATAGATGTACTACTGGGAGCTGATATCCTTCCTTCCATACTCCTTAAGGGGTCCTATACCAATATCTGTGGTACCCTTTTAGGTCAGGAAACGATCTTTGGCTGGACCATCACGGGTCCTATATCTAACACTGGCGCCAAAGTCATTTCGTCTTTCTCCGCACGAATTTCGCACAGCCAGGAAGTAAGGTTAGAGAAACTTCTCACGAAATTTTGGGAGGTGGAGGATATCCCCGTTAAGCTGGTTAAAGGGTCCGATGCAGCTTGTGAGAAGTTGTTTCAGCAGACAATCGCCAGAAACGAAAGTGGTAGATATGTTGTCACCCTCCCTTTTAAGAATCCTGAATCCATCGACTTAGGTCATTCAAGATCTATCGCACTGGCTCAGCTACTTCGCAATGAGAATCGTTTGAACAAGAACGTATCCCTCAAAGAACAGTACGATAAGGTCCTTCAGGAGTATTCGGACCTTGGTCATATGAGACCAGTCCCCCCTACGAACGCCTCAGGCAATTTCTACCTTCCACATCATGCTGTCTATAAGCCAGACAGCACCAATACTAAGCTTCGCGTTGTGTTTAACGCCTCCAGTCCGTCTACTAACGGCAAAAGTCTCAACGACGTCCTACATCCAGGACCCGTTCTCCAATCCGATCTGACCATGCAGATCCTCAAAAGGCGATTCTTTGAGTATGTGTTTAACGCAGACATTACCAAAATGTATAGACAAATCCTGGTGGATCCCAAACACACTCCATACCAAAGAATCCTGTTCCGAACAAAGGACAATGAGCTCCGAGATTTGGAGCTGAACACAGTCACCTTTGGAGTGAACTGTGCCCCATTCCTAGCGATCAGAGTACTGCAGCAACTAGCTAAAGATGTGCAGTGTCGCTACCCCCTAGCAAGTGACATTATATCCAATTATATGTATGTTGATGATGTGCTAGCAGGCGCTCACTCTAAGAGTTGTGCAGTGCAATGCATATCCGAACTTTATAATGAACTTGAATCCGCAGGGTTTCCACTAAGAAAGTTGACTTCCAATAAAAAGGACTTGCTCAAAGTCATCCCAGAGCAGCACCGCCTTAGATCCGACTTCCTCGAGATAGAAGAAGCCAGTGCTGCAAAAACTCTCGGTATTCGATGGAAAGCAGACTCTGATGAGTTCTTCTTTTCACTTTCCCAGTTTCCGACGAAATCACGTATTTCGAAACGAGAAGTTCTCTCGCAGATTGCGAAGCTTTTCGATCCCGCTGGTTGGTTAGCGCCAGTCATTGTCCGAGCAAAGATATTCATGCAAGAAACATGGCTCAGGGAACTAGGATGGGATGATCCACTACCCGATGACCTTATTTCGAAGTGGCACGAATTCCTCGACCACTTTGCGAGCCTCGAGGAGGTGGGAAGAAACGCGGCCAAAGCTCCGGCTACAAATTCATGGGTTCTGTGATGCGTCTCAGCGTGCATATGGCGCTGCGCTTTATGTTCGCACGGAAGCTAGGGACAAAATCTCTGTCCACCTCCTTACCGCAAAAACTAGAGTCGCTCCCACAAAGACGGTGTCCATCCCACGACTAGAGTTGTGCGGAGCCGTGTTGTTAGCCGAATTGTCAGCAGCAGTAATTCCAACACTTCCGCTTAAAGAGTGCGAGTGTTACTACTGGACTGATTCGACAATAGTTTTAGCATGGCTAAATAAGCCTCCATGTGCGTGGTCAACCTTTGTGGCGAACATGGTAACCAGAATTACTCAGGCCACAGATTCGTAACAGTGGCGCCACGTACGATCCGAGTCCAATCCAGCTGACCTCGCGAGCAGAGGAGTGTCAGCAGTTGAATTACTTGGCAGTTCACTGTGGTGGCACAGGCCAGAATGGTTGCAAGTTGCGCAACAACAGTGGCCAGCCTCCATAGAATTCCCTCTCGACACGGAACTGGAACAGCGTCCGATCAAGGTAAATGTGGCGACCGCTAGTTCCGCATTCAGCTTTCTCGAACGATTTTCCAAGTTCGAAAAAGCTATACGCGTGTTGGCCTATGTACTACGTTTTATAACGCGCTGTAAGGGAAGCGCAGATCCATGCTCAGCAGATTTGCATCACAAAGAGCTCTCCAAAGCCCAAGAGAAACTGGTCATTCTCGCGCAAAGAACTGAGTATCCAGAAGAATATAAGGGATTTCTACAAGGGAAATCAGTCCCGCGTTCCAGCAGTCTTCTTAATCTTAAACCGTTTTTAGACAAACACGGAGTTATTCGGGCCAGTGGGCGCATCGGATCCTGCGAGACTCTTAGACCCCTTTTACACGATGAAGTTTTTGCGTCTGAAGCATTCGTTTGTAGGCAAAAGGAGTAGAGGGGTAACAGCTGCAAGCAATGCTTCATGATTTTTGAAGCAATGATTTATTTTTCTCATTTTACTTTGCCTTATTCCGATTGCATGTAAACACAGAGTTGCACAGTGTTTGATGTGAATAATAAAGTTTTCGATACGAAATATCGCACAAGCAAATATTAGCGCAAATATTAAATACATTGTTTTGGTTAAGAAACTATTAATAGAAATGTTCACTGAATCCATTTTATTTACTTGTTACTTCTTAAATCAATTATATGTTAACAAATAAAACAATCGATGGCAAAGATGTATGTTTATCGACCATAGATTTAAATCAGAGTTGCATTTACAAAGAAAATGTTGCATGAAAAAACTTCATCGTGTAAGTGCGACCAGATTTGCGAAGATGTTTTAAAACAGAATGAAAAAAAAAACTTCATGAAAAAACTTCATCGTGTAAAAGGGGTCTTAGTTATGATGAGCGTCACCCCATCATACTGCCCTATTCCTGTTCGTATTCTCGCCTGCTTGTGAGCTTCACTCATCAAATCTTGTTGCACGGGGGCAATCAGCTGATGATGCGCCATATCCGAGCAAAATACTGGATCCCAAAGCTCAAAGTATTGGTCAAATCCACGATAAATTCTTGCAAGGTTTGCATAATCCATCGCAAACGGCTTCAGACCCAGCTCATGGGGGAGCTACCGGCTCAACGTACTGCCTTTTCGCGCCCTTTCACACATACCGGTTTTGACTTTGCCGGCCCCTTCGATATAAAGAATTATACAGGCCAGGCATGTGTTAAAACCAAGGGGTACGTGTGTGTCTTTGTGTGTTTTAGCACCAAGGCAATCCACTTAGAAGCTACTTCGGACCTCACGACCGAAAAGTTCTTAGCAGCATTTGCTAGATTCATAGCAAGGCGTGGGTGTCCAGCGACAATGCACTCAGATAATGGAAAAACATTTGTCGGAGCTGCCAAGGTCCTGTCGCGTGAGTTTCTTGAGGCTACAAGGAAACTCGTCCTCTCCAAATATAGCTACCGGACCATATCCTGGCACTTCAACCCCCCTAGTGCCCAACACATGGGTGGCTTATGGGAAGCCGGTGAGAAGAGTTTTAAAACTCTCTTTTACAAATCCACGGCCACGTTCAAACATACCTTCGAGGAGTTGTCAACTCTGCTTTCCAAAGTAGAGGCGTGCCTAAACTCACGTCCAATTTCGCCAATGTCCGAAGACCCGACCGACCTGCTGGCATTGAGCCCTGGTCACTTCCTTGTCGGTGGTCCACTCCTATCCAACACTGAGCCAGAAATTGGCGCAGACGCTACATCTATTTTAAATCGCTGGCAGCGTTTGAAGTCCCTTCATCAACATTTCTGTCTAAGGTGGAAGGAGGAATTCCTCAAGGAACTCCACAAAAGAAATAAATGGCAGTCGCCATCCCGAGATCTTCAACCAAATGATTTGGTCATAATCAAGGAGGATAATCTCCCATCGAATGAATGGCATCTAGGGCGTATCCAAAATACATATCCTGGCGTCGATCTCAAGGTCCGAGTAGTCGACGTGCTGACTGCCCGAGGCGTCATTAAACGTCCAATCGCGAAGCTGATATTGCTTCCCACAGAGACTGGAAACTAGTCGAAAAATATCATCTAATCCTACCATGTCTAATTTCCGTCTGGTCCTTTTTTTCATTACGCAGCAGGATGGCACCCAGGAGAAATCAAACCAAGAAGGGCCCAAAGGGAACGTCATCGTTCCGATGCCGCGTGTGCCGCGGTATTCACGCGTTGCTGAAATGCCAGCGTTTTATGCACTTGACGGCGGAAAAAAGATTACGAGCAGTACTCATCAACAAGTACTGCCCCAAATGTCTCGCTCACCAGCACTCAGGAGCGACGTGCCGACGTGAAGACCGATGCCACGTGTGCCAGGGCGACCACCACACCCTCCTACACATGCACGAGGCACAGCCACTCTCGTTGGCATCCACACAATCGGCATCCCGCGCTCGACCAGGCTCCTCTCAGCCTTCCGGTTCACCATCCCCATCAACTTTGATGCGCCCGTTGTCGCTTTCATCAATCCCGGAGCGGCAACGGACAAGAGTGCTGCCAACAGTGATCTTTCGACTTGACACGGGGTCCAAAACATTCGACATGCGAGCAGTAGTCGACCCGTGCTGCCCGCTCAGTCGTATCGACACGCCCTTGGCAACGGCCCTCGGGCTTTCCGTCACCCGGGTCGGTAACGACAGAGCGTGCACGGCCGTGATCAAGTCGCGCGCCTCCGATTTCCAGAAGGAGGTCATTCTTCAGGCGATGCCCACCAAAATCCGCACCCCCATCAAGGCCATAGCGGAGCAGCCTTGCGCCAATACGGCGAATATTACTCTGGCAGACGACCGCTGGTTCCGGTCAAGCATGACCAGCCTGGTGTTGGGAGCGGATATCTATTCAGAAATCATCCTGCCGGGGGTGATTCCGAGTCAAGGAGGTCTGTTGGCTCAAAACACGGTGTTTGGCTGGATGTTGTCCGGCTCATGCGCCCACCAATAGAGGCATTGGTTCCGTAGCGCAATTCCATTTCTAATATAATTCTTTTTCTTTCTTTTTATATTGCAATACTGCAAGGGGGGCGGTATGTTCATGCCTAAAAGTAGGCAGAACCAACATGAACTGACGCTCTCACTTCCGCGGCTCTTATGCGATGCTAGCAACTCCTGCAACATTTGTTCTATTTCCATATATTTTTGTAATGTTAAGAACTATGTTCCACCTTTTTACTTGGCATTCGAGAATATATACTTACATTGAAAACAAGTGTTTTACTTTCACACCACGGGAAAATCTATTGTTCGAGGGAACACGCAACCACCCAAATCTCTACACCAAAGGATTTAGAAGATTGGAAAATCCAGCCCACTACATACAGTATGGTATCACCTAGGTGTCTTGGCATTTTGAAAAAAAAAAACCAAATATTAATGTGATCCACTGTACATAGATTAGTTAAGTAAGTTGCATATAAAAGTAAGAATCTATGCTCGAATGGACAATATCGAGCTGCTGAAAAGAGCAAGAACCAAGGAAAAGCTTAGTTTGTCGACGTAACAATTTCCAATGCATTTATGTATATATATATATACATATATATATATATGCGGCGGCAACGCATGCTTTAAGGCTTATGGCTTGAATGAAGAGATTATAGCATCTTTGTCAATGTTGGCGCAGCCAGTGAAGTGTAAAGAGCCACGGCAAACAACAAGCAAACAAAAACCCAGGAGGGCTGCACAACTCGGCCATCTCATCCGTCTGCTCACCGCCCACAGCTGCTAGTGGCTTATTTATAAACGATTTCTCCGAACCTTATCCATGGTAACGCAAAAGCTTTTGCAATCGCACGGGTTAAGCACGAGTAAGATGTTGACAATTTTGATGAGATTTAATCACTTACGTTTAGTTTACTGCATTCTTTCTTCCAATTGAATTAATGGCTGCTTGTTATTAAATGCAGTTATTACGGAAAAGAAAAAAAGAAAATAATGCGTTGCAAGCATTTCAATCAAATGAAGAGTTTGAAGCTCATTTCGCTTCAGTAACAGCCAAGTCGAGCAGCCCCTACCAAATACCGTTGAATATCAAGATGTTGCAATTGTTAAGAGAACGGTTTACAGTTATCGTCTCAGGGTTCCGCTCTCAGAAATAATCTGTGCATAAGTTGCGATGGCATAATTTGTGTCCGTCATAGAGTTAAAACAAGTAAGAAGTCTCTAGTCGGGAGAGCCCGACTAGAAGATACCCTGAACCCAGTTGCAATAAATATATTAAATTTATATAAGACTTTGGTATACTGACTTAACTTCAATCGATTAAATTCGATATCTCCGGTGTATCTTAACCGATTTGGACGAAATTTTCAAAAAAGTTCTATCGTTACTCATTTTTTGTTATCAATTCCATGTATATATCGAAAATATATATAATATATATACTTTATGGGGTCGGAAATGCTTCCTTCTGCCTGTTACATACTTTTGCACAAAAACATTATACCTTTTTTTACCCATTTTAAGGGTTAAAGGCCTGTACGCATGAGCCTCGTACAGCTCCCGTACCGTATACATGAGTTTTACGGACCTTAAAGAGCAGTGTTAAAAAATGCACATATTGTGGCGGTTGGTTGATAACTTTCTTTTAATAAATCGGAAATGCAGCTGTGTTTTGTATACTTAAATTCAAAATAATGATTCATGACCAAAGCGCGCTACTGTTGTGATTGAGTACAACTAACGCATATGCAGCACCCTTAAATGTGAGTGTGGCAATTGTATATCGTTTATTGACCCGTCTCAGCTACATATATATATACATATATAATTTGACCATTTATGAAAAAGTAAGAGAAATCCATAAAAAGTGCATTTAAATTGAATAAAATATAATTCAAAAATAAACTTTATCCTAATCTAAAATAAATTATATATGAAAACAAAATATAAGTACTTATTATTTATGTTCGTAAAGAATCTTTTGTTTTCTAAGACGGGTCAATAAACATCTTACACGTGCTTAACCCGTGCGATTGCAAAAGCTTTTGCGTTACCATGGATACGGTTCGGAGAAATCGTTTCAGGGAGTTTCAGGCTTATCGCTGGGGCGGTCTTGCCATAAAGTTTATGAAGGCACGGTCATACATATCTGTGTGGAAAACTTTGGCTTATACCTTTATAGATAAGCCACTAGCAGCTGTGGTCGGTGAGCAGACGGATGAGATGGCCGAGTTGTGCAGCCCTCCTGGGTTTTGTTTGCTTGTTGTTTGCCGTGGCTCTTTACACTTCACTGGCTGCGCCAACATTGACAAAGATGCGATAATCTCTTCATTCAAGCCATAAGCCTTAAAGCAGGCGTTGCCGCCGCATATATGTAGGCCGTGTATAGTATGTCCGGCAGGCACAGTTCGTGGTGTTTGTATGTAAGTGAGCTGCCCGCATCAGAATTTGTCCATGACTGAAGCTGGCTGTTGCATTGGAAATTGTTACGTCGACAAACTAAGCTTTTCCTTGGTTCTTGCTCTTTTCAGCAGCTCGATATTGTCAATTCGAGCATTAATTCTTACTTTCATATGCAACTTACTTTACTAATCTATGTACAGTGGATCACATTAATTTTTGGTTTTTATACTCGTAACCGAAGGTCAAGAGTATATTGAGTTTGTGCAATGTCCGTCCGTCTGTCCGTCTGTATGTTCGCAACTTTTTTCCACACCCTTCAAGCTAGAGACTTGAAACTTTCCCATTCTCTTTATCAATGGGAAAGTAAATTAAATGTCAAGATGGGTGCTCTACGATAACTGAGGGGCTGGCAAATCGATAAACTCGATAACTCAAAAACGATAAGTACACATATTTCGCACTTCCTTACAGCTAGAACTACCAAATTTGGTGAGAAGATAGCTACTAGCAACCCCCAAAAAACTGCATCAAAAATTTTGGAGCCACGCCCCCCATTCCGCCCCAGACCCACCGCATTTTAAAGTCAAAAAAGTCTATATCTCCCACAGTTTTAGTGCTATATCCACCAAATTTAGTGCCAAGATAGGTGATCATGACCCCCCAAAAACTGCATCAAAATTTTGGATGCCACACCCACCAATACCGCCCTAGCCGCCCCATCCGCCCCAACACTTCGTCAAAAACGGGAATGCGTGTATCTTCCAGAGTTGTTGAGCTAGAGCCACCAAATTTGGTAGGAATGTAGCTGGTATCGACCACCAAAAATCTGCATCAAAGTTTTGGAGCCACGCCCACCAATTTCGCCCCCCTTTCCCCACCTTTTACAAACTTTGAGCTAGAGTCACCAAATTTGGAATGAAGATAGCAATTGACATTTCACATAGATCTGCGTCAAAAATATGGATGCCACGATCACCCATACCGCCCCCAGCCCCCATTTCCCACTTTTACAAACTTCGAGCTAGAGTCACTAAAATTGGTATGAAGATATCAATTGACATTCCACAAAGATCTGCATCAAATATTAGGATGCCACGCCCCCCCATACCGCCCCAAGCCCCCCTTTCAACAACTTATACAAACTTTGAGCTAGAGTCACAAAATTTGGTATGTAGATAGCAATTGACATTTCACAAAGATCTGCATCAAAATATTTGGATGCCACACCCACCCATACCGCCTCCAGCCCCCCCTTTCTCTACTTTTACAATCTGTGAGCTAGAGTCACCAAAATTGGAAGAAAGATAGCTGGTGGCATCCCCATCTGCATCGGAGAATCTTTAAGGCAGCGTACACCCCGGCCGCATCCGTACCCTTTAGCAATCAGGCCTCTTTTTACCGGTTTTAATACTGGTAACGAGTATACCGCAGTCGGTTGCGTCCGACTGCAACGTTTCCACATGCAACATCTTGTTATTCAACGGTCTTTGCCCCTACTCAAAGAAGAGATGCGAAAATAAATGCAACTCTATATTTTCATACCTATGTTGCTCAACATATTTGAAAGACCTCAATCTTAATGCATGTTATGATGCATGATGATGATGATGATAATGATAATGTGTAAAGTGCACTTGTAAATTGTGCTTAGATACACAACAAACAGCTATTGATATTTATCATACTTTTGCTTATTATACTCGTTACCGAAGGTAAAGAGTATATTGGTTTTGTGCAATGTCCGTCATGGTGTCCGTCCGTCTGTCCGTCTGTATGTTCGCAACTTTTTTTCACACCCTTCAAGCTAGAGACTTGAAACTTTCCAATTCTCTTTATCTATGGGATAGTAAATTAAAGTGTCAAGATGGGGGTTCTACGATAACTGGGGGGCTGGCAAATCGATAAATTCGATAACTACAAAACGATAAATCCGCATATTTCGCACAACCTTACAGCTAGAACTACCAAATTTTGGTAAGAAGATAGCTACTAGCAACCCCCAAAAAACTGCATCAAAAATTTTGGAGCCACGCCCCCCCCCATTTCACTCCCAGCCCCTCCGCATTTCAAAGTCAAAAAAGCCTATATCTCCCACAGTTTTTGTGCTATAACCACCAAATTTGGTGCCAAGATTGGTGATGATGACCCCCGAATAACTGCATCAAAAGTTTGGATGCCACGCCCACCAATACTGCCCTAGCCGCCCACATCCGCCCCAACGCTTCATCAAAAACGGGAATGTGTGTATCTTCCAGAGTTGTGGAGCTAGAGCCACCAAATTTGATAGGAATGTAGCTGGTATCGACCACCAAAAATCTGCATCAAAGTTTTGGAGCCACGCCCACCAATTTCGCCCCCCTTTCCCCACCTTTTACAAACTTTGAGCTAGAGTCACCAAGTTTGGTATGAAGATAGCAATTGACATTTCACATAGATCTGCGTCAAAAATATGGATGCCACGATCACCCATACCGCCCACAGCCCCTATTTCCCACTTTTACAAACTTCGAGCTAGTCACCAAATTTGGTATGAAGATATCAATTGACATTCCACAAAGATCTGCATCAAATATTAGGATGCCACGCCCACCCATACCGCCCCAAGCCCCCCTTTCCGCAACTTATACAAACTTTGAGCTAGAGTCACAAAATTTGGTATGTAGATAGCAATTGACATTCCACAAAGATCTGCATCAAACAATTTGGATGCCACACCCACCCATGCCGCCTCCAGCCCCCCCTTTCTCCACTTTTACAAACAGTGAGCTAGAGTCACCCAACTTGGTATGAAGATAGCAATTGACATTAAACAAAGATCTGCAGCAAAAATTTGGATGCCACACCCACCCAATCCGCCCCCAGCCCCCCTTTCCACAGCTTTTACATACTTTGAGTTAGAGTCACCAAAATTGGAAGGACGATAGCTGGTGGCATCCCCATCTGCATCGGAGAATCTTTAAGGCAGCTTACACCCCTGCCGCATCCGTAACGCTTAGCAATCAGGCCTCTTTTTACCGGTTTTAATACTGGTAACGTGTATATTGCATTCGGTTGCGTCCGACTGCAACGTTTCCACATGTTATTTATGGCTTTTAGGATTAAGATCAGAATAATATATTAAGTAACGTATTGTGCATAAAGTTTAAGTGATTTATTGTATATATCAAATTTTTTTGGTGGCGTCAAGTATTTTATATTATGCATGGATTTTAGAGATTGATTGTATCATTTTAATCGAAAACCATATCAATCGACAATTTTTCTGTGAGGTTTTCAAAAAAACATACATACATTTATAAATTTTTTGATTATCTCGTCTTTTTTCAACTTTATAGTACATTTTACGACCGATTACCATTAAATAGTCGATTATTTACGCTTTGATGATCGAGATAATAGTAATAAGTTGCCAAATATAAAAAAAAACCAAAAGGAAATGTTGCAGTCGGACGCAACCGACTGCGGTATACTCGATACCAGTATTAAAACCGGTAAAAAGAGGCCTGATTGCAAAGAGGTACGGATGCGGCAGGGTTGTAAGCTGCCTTAAAGATTTTACGATGCAGATGGGGATGCCACCAGCCGTCTTCCTTCCAAATTTGGTGACTCTAGCTCTAAGTTTGTAAAAGGTGGGGAAAGGGGTGGCTAGAGGCGGTATGGGAGGGTTTAGCATCCAAATTTTTGATGCAAATCTTTGTGGCATGTCAATTGCTATCTACATACCAAATTTGGTGACTCTAGCGCAAAATTTGTAAAATATGTAAAAGTTGGAAAAGGGGGGGGTTTGGGGCGGTATGGGTGGGTATAGCATCCAAACTTTTGAAGCAGATCTTTGTGGCATGTCAATTGCTATCTACATACCAAATTTGGTGACTCTAGCTAAAAGTTTGTAAGATTGTGGAAAGGGGGGGCTGGGGGTGGTATGAGTGGGTATGGGTTCCAAATTTTTGATGCAGATCTTTGTGGAATGTCATTTGGTATCTTCATACCAAATTTGGTGACTCTAGCTCAAAATTTGTAAAAGTGGGGAAAGGGGGGGCTGGGAGCGGTATGGGTGGGTGTGGCATCCAAAATTTTGATGCAGATCATTGTGGAATGTCAATTGCTATCTTCATAATAAATTTGGTGACTCTAGCTCAAAATTTGTAAGAATAGAAATGGGGGGGCTGGGGTGGTATGGTTGGGCTTGGCATTCAAATTTTTGCTGAAAATCTTTGTGGATTTTGAATTGCTATCTTCATACCAAATTTGGTGACTCTAGCTCAAAGTTTGTAAATGGTTTGGAAAGAGGGGTGGAATGGGAGGTCGTGGCTTCAAAACTTTGATGCAGATTTTTGGTGGTCGATACCAGCTATCTTCCTACCAAATTTGGTGGCTCTAGCTCCACAACTCTGGAAGATACACGCTAGGCTAGTATTAGTGGGCGTGGCATCCCAACTTTTGATGCAGATCTTTGTGGAATGTCATTTGGTATCTTCATACCAAATTTGGTGACTCTAGTTCAAAATTTGTAAAAGTAGGGAAAGGGGGGGCTGGGGGTGGTATGAGTGGGTATGGGTTCCAAATTTTTGATGCAGATCTTTGTGGAATGTCATTTGGTATCTTCATACCAAATTTGGTGACTCTAGCTCGAAATTTGTAAAAGTGGGGAAAGGGGGGCTGGGAGCGGTATGGGTGGGTGTGGCATCCAAATTTTTGATGCAGATCATTGTGGAATGTCAATTGCTATCTTCATACCAAATTTAGAGACTCTAGCTAAAAAATTGTAAGAGTTGGGAAAGGGGAGCTAGGGGTGGTAAATGGTGGTGAAAGGGGGTGGGATGGGTGGGCGTGGCTCCAAAACTTGAATGCAGATTTTGGGGGGTCGTTGCCAGCTATCTCCCCACCAAGTTTGGTGGCTCTAGCTTCACAACTCTGGAAGATACACGCATTCCCGTTTTTGACGAAGCGTTGGGGTGGATGCGGGCGGCTAGGGCAGTATTGGTGGGCGTGGCATCCAAACTTTTGATGCAGTTTTTGGGGTCATCATCACCTATCTTGGCATCAAATCTGGTGGCTGTAGCTCAAAAACTGTGGGAGAAATAGACTGTTTTGACTTTAAAATGCGTTGTGGCTGGGGGCGGAATGGGTGGTCGTGGCTCCAAAACTTTGATGCAGATTTTTGGGGGTCGTTTCTAGCTATCCTTCTACCAAATTTTTTGCTCTAGCTCTACAACTCTGGAAGATACACTTATTCCCTTTTTTGACGAAGGGTTGGGGGCGGCTTGGCTAGTATTGGTGGGCGTGGCATCCAAAATTTTGATGCAGTTTTTGAAGGGTCATCATCACCTATCTTGGCACCAAATCTGGTGGCTATAGCTCAAAAACTGTGGGAGATATAGGCTTTGTTGACTTTAAAATGCCGGGGGCTGGGGGCGGAATGGGGGGCTGTGGCTCCAAAAGTTTTGATGCAGTTTTTTGTGGTTGCTAGTAGCTATCTTCTCACCAATTTTGGTAGTTCTAGCTCTAAGGATGTGCGAAATATGTTTACTTATCGTTTTTGTGTTATCGAATTTATCGATTTGCCAGCTCCCCAGTTATCGTTGAACCCCCATCTTGACACTTTTATTTACTATCCCATAGATAAAGAGAATTTGAAAGTTTCAAGTCTCTAGCTTGAAAGGTGTGGAAAAAACTTGCAACCATACGGATGGACAGACGGACAGACACCATGACGGACATTGCACAAAACCAATATACTCTTTACCTTCGGTAACGAGTATAAAAACCAGTTTTTTCTTCTGTATTATTATCTGAGTACAAAAGGCAAGTAATTAGCCATTACTCTTATTTTTCTTGGATATTTATATTCACAATTCATTGTAATGCTAATTACAATTAAATTAGTAATTGAATAATGAAGCTCTACAAGTAATTTCACTTTGGATTACATTGTTAAACGTTTGAAACTCTCTTCATAAACTTTTATCGCAATCGGTCAAAAAATAAAGTAAATATCGAAGGTTGAAATTTACTCAACTGTGTCTTTTGTGTTTTTTGGGGCAGCATTTGAATCAAAAATTTTTAACTTGGCCATAAGGACACTGACGCTGATGATAATGAAATCGAGTCGTAGACGGAACCAAAGTCTGTTACGGTCAGTTGTGGCGTACGGATTGGAAGGCTTGTTATTAGTATACCATAGATGCTCTTTTATTTAATAATTTTCTGTTAGCATGTGTTGTGCACCGCAAGCCGGAAAAGCAATTTGTAAGCTTGTCAAAAACAACGGCCGCTTAGCTCAGTTCAACTCAAATCATGTCCATGCTACGTCTTCGTTTACGTCTACGCTTATGGCAACGTTTATGTCATGTCCCAGTCACGACTCAGTTCCGTTTTGCTCTCGAAACTTCCTGTGTGCCACAACTCGTTAGCTCTACTTTAATGTCATTATTTATGCTATGTAGTTGGCAAAATTTACATAATGAAAATGACAAATATTGCGATGCGTTTGTTCTAGGCATTAGCAGCAAATTATATTTATATCAATGGCTTAAGCGGAGGTGCGGCATAATATTGAACAAGTGCATTGAATTAGCATCAAATCAACAAGCTAGCACAGCCATCCTGACAACTGAATTGCAGCTCATAAACGTAATAGTTGCAAAATACAAAACAGTTCGCACAAATCGAGCTTTGTAAACCAGCAAAACAAACATCAGCAACCCCAACTCTAATCTGCGCGACAGCTGCAATTAAAATCAATTTAACATCAACAATAACAATTTAGATTGCAAGACTGCTTAATTATGCTTACTTATAGATATCCTGAAAAAACTTACAGTCAAATTTTATTCTTCAAGCACTTTGTGTTTAAATAAGATACAATGGCTTTGATTTGAAAATAATTGATATACTTATATACTTTAGACTTTAAATAAGGATTTTTTTTTTGTCCGGGCTATAACTTACAACCAAATGTCATACGACTGACAACAAAAGCTAACGGCTTTGCATTTGCAGTGAGCCATTTTAAAATGCTCCAAAAAATCCAAATGCCTGACATTTGTTGATAGCCCCTACTCCTTGCTGCGTCCATTGGCTGGCGCTGTGCACAGGTTGATTGAGTGTCAAGGCAACTGACGACTGTCTGCCTGGCGTGTCCTATACTGTACTGCGCTAAGCGACCATTTTAACGTGACCCAATTGTTGACCCTAATTTCTGTGATTTTGTTTGGCTCAATAATGACACCGCACTTGGACTAGCAGCGAGACCGAATGTTGAGTAAATAGACCGGCAAAAACAATGGCCACACATGTGAGAGCGGCACTCATGTCAACTAGTTCGTGGGCGGAAGCACTGTGACAGAAAATGATAGTTTTGAGACAAATACTTACTTCCTGGCACACGCTGCGTATGCGTCATTTGATATTTGTACAAAATGCACGCAATTGACATTTTTGGCTGTTGGCCTGGAAATTATGATTGAATACTGCTCCAAATTGATTATGTGCATTGTTGTTACATGGGAACATTCTTTTGGAATTGGTTGTTGATTTTCTGCTGTTGCATAAATAAGTATCTGTAAATAGCGCGACATTTGTTGAAGACGTTCAATTTAACTTCATGAGTTTACTTAAAGCAGTGGTGTCCAAAATTTGAAAAGGCAGCCACGCGTGGTTGGCAAGAAAAATTCTGCCGGCGTAGCAGCCGACACATGTATTGAGAGAGAGAATATGTGTATTCTATAAATAGAACGCTCGGCAGCTTGTTCTCTTACGATGCGCGTGTTCGGCTGCATTTGCTCTCTCGACTCATGTGTTCGGCTGAAGCTCAAAAGTCAAACGCGCAGTCATTCGCTATGCTGCATTGCAAAAAAATGTTTGATGTCAATTGGGAAAATGAATTATTTTTCATTGAAAATATGGATGGTAAAAAGCTCAATGTTTATTGTGCCATTACGATGCATGTCGCTTTACCTTTGATGTTATAATTTTTTTTATGCTTGGATCGCATGCATTTTATTTTTTCAGTGTAAAGCAGTAAAACGTCACGTTGCCTTCGTGTTTCGCTGCTTCGCACACAAGCGCAACGCTTTCATTGTGTGAGTTTGGACACCACTGACTTAAAGCAGTGATGGGCAGACGTCGACGTCCAAAATATTTCTAACTCACACGAGGCAGCGCGCTGGCAGCGCGCTGCCTCGTGTGAGTTGGGTTTTTCGCTGCCGACTGCACGAAATCACACGTACGCTATAAGCATTGAAAGCTATTTTTAGAACACGATTGTTCGTTCGTCGTCGGTTGTCGTGCCGAAGCGTGCATTAGATTTAACATTGTACTTTTAGTTGAAGGCGAACTATTGACAAGCAAGCACCACGCAGCGCATTAGCAAAAAACCAATTTTTTACAGTTCGCTCCAAAATGTTTATGCCCGAATGGGAGAATGAATTTTTCTTTATAGAAAATGAGGATGGCAAAGCGCAATGCTAGATTTGCAATAACATTGTTGTCGCAATGTTAAATATTTTTCAAATGGCATTATTTATTAATAAATAATAAGCACAATGAGTGAACGTTAATTTGCAGCGTGCACTGTATTGATTACACTTCGTTTTTTCGCTGCAGAGCACGCAAATTGTGCTTGTATGCGTGTGAAAACTGTGACAATATTTGTGTGTGCCCATCACTGACTTAAAGACATCACTTGATGATTCATACATACAAATAATCACCGCACGTGTAAAGTCTAATGTTTCGGGTATCGGCTAGGCGAGCTATATAAACTAGAGTCCTTTCATTGTTTTAATATTTTTTGCAACTCTGACAAATATTGTTGAAGATAATGGGCTCAATCCGCTTATTTGCGTAGTCATCACTGGTCTTAGAAATTGGCGTGTTCAGACAGGCTGAACACGACGCGATGAAGTCATAGCCGAAATAAACTTGATTGACTGCTTTCCTCTGCCTGTTTTTATACTCGTTACCGAAGATAAAGAGTATATTGTTGCAACTTTTTTCCACACCCTTCAAGCTAGAGACTTGAATTTTTCCAATTCTCTTTATCTATGAGATAGTAAATAAAAGTGTCAAGATGGGGGTTGTACGATAACTGGGGGGCTGGCAAATCGATAAATTCGATAGCTCAAAACCGATAAATCCACATATTTCGCACATCCTTACAGCTAGAACTACCAAATTTGGTAAGCAGATACCTACTAGCAACCCCCAAAAATCTGCATCAAAAATTTTGGAGCCACGCCCACCCATTCCAAAATATGTTTATATATTTGTATTAGGGTTGTGGATAATTTATCAAAATATCAATATATCGATGTTTTATAAAAAGGACGTATTTATATCGGAATGTTTTTTTGACCAAATTTCGAATATGAAATATTTTTTTTGGGACATTTTAAGATAGTTTTGCGTTGGTCACTATTTAAATGTGTATGGCGAGCGCAAAACGCATTGAAGAACAAGATCAAAATGGACGTACAATTTAACAGTGAAATAAAAAATGGCACAGCCAAGTGTAATTTGTGCGGAAAAGTTATTAAAACAAGCGGTAACACGACCACGCGTCGCATCTTAAAAACAAACACCATGATATTTTTGTGAAGTGCAACCAAAAAAGGTATGTACACACACAGCATTTAACGTGGCGTCTTTTTTCTGTGTGTGCGTGTAAGTGATTAACTTTTTCTTCATTTTAGACGATTGGCATAAGGCAAATGGGATCATAGAAGCCATTGTCTTCATGATTTGCAAGGATAACATGCCTGTCCGGTGCGTTGAAAAAGAAAGTCTCACCTTCTTAAGAAATGTTTGCCGCAATTTAAAATGACAGACCGGTCCAAGGCAAGGACTAAAGAATTTCGATTGTCGTATACTATTTACTATGAAATCAATACACTTTGCTAAATAATCATAATTTTTTCCAGATAACAAAATTAATAGAAAACAAATACGGAAAATAGGGACGTGAAGCTATACCTCAGCTTGCCGCATAATACATGGGAGAGTAATCTCTTAATGTTCTGGAGATCGCATAAGGCTGATATGCCAGGACTGTTAAACTCGCCCTAAGGTATCTTAGTATCCCTAAAAGTCCAGTGCTTTCGGCCATAAAAAGTTTCACTTGTGGCTCACGTCGCCGTATGACAGATTTACATTTAACGCAACGCATTTTTTTTTTAAGTCGTTGAAAACTAAACATTGGAATTAAACATTCTCTTTATTCGTAAATTCGAAAATATACTACAGTCGAACTTCCATATAACGAACTTCAATATAACAAAGTTTTCCATATAACGAATTAATTTTCAGTGTGTTTTGTTCTTCATATAAAAAATTTCACTATAGCGAACATTTTTTTTGTTATTACGAATATATTTTTAGGACGTGGTGCGTACGCTCATGCGTTTTCTTATCCCTATAACGAATTTTTTCGTTATTGTTTCATTTAATGTACGAATTACATTGAGATTGCGAAAATAAAACAATAAAAATTTTTTTCATTTACCGCTTTGTTTTCGTGTTATGTTTTGCTTATTCTCTGATCTTCGACGATCTTAATTCAATCGATATGGACACACAAACAATACAGCAAACATCTTCAGCTGTTAAAGTACTTCGCAATTTTGTGGAGAGAAAAATAAAGTGAATGAATATGTATTTGCTTTACTAAACGTGCTTGAAGTATTTATCAAGGAAGAGAAGTGGAAAAACCATATACAAACTAAAATTACTGATTATTTTAAATAAAACTACAGTAAGTATCGGATATATGACGAACCGCTTATATGCAAATACCTGTTATATGCAAAAATGTTCCATTAGAGACCATTATGCGCAAATTTAATATTAAAATGTAATTGCTTGTATGCAAAACGCTTATAAACAAATATCGCTAGTATGCAAAAATTTCTTATCATAATGTAAATTTCTACACACGATTCTAATCGGTTATAAGAAAATTGTCCAGCACTGTTCCAGTAAATTTAAGCATCGATTGACTTTTCATCGATAGCTAAACATATGACTTTGTAATAACTAAAGGCCCAACCAAACGATGCTTTCATGCATGCAGAGCCGCTGCAAGAATGAACGAAATGCATGCTTAAGCATTATGCATCAACGTCTATAGCCATACGTTGCTTAATACCCAATTCACACTAGGGCACATCACTGGGAACGATGAGAAGATGTGAAATTCGTGTTCACATTGCAACATCAAACATCTAACATCAAGCGTCTTCTTCTTCAATTGTAAAAGTGACGCGTATTACAGCACAAATTTTTTTCTCTTTGAAAAAACAAATATTTGTTTAAAAAATGGATAAAAGAGACTTAGCTATATTTATAGCCACTCAACAGCAGAGTATGCTTATGGATCTTGTTGGCATTTTTGAAGAAGCCTGTAAAGATGATGATTTCGAAGCTGAGCAACTTGATGCACTTGTTACAATGCCTCGGAGGATTTGGGCGCATGTGAGTGAAAATAAATATTAATAAAGAATAAAAAGAAAATAATCGAAAACTTTTAGAAGCGGTTTGGACAGTTTTGGGAAAAGGATATTCCTGAAAATAATGAAGCCTTCTTTAAAGAAAGTTTTCGTATGGAAAAGGCGTCATTCTCGTTACTGGTGCAGAGGTTGGGAGTTTTGAGGAAAAAAAACACGCCGTTCCGATATGCAATTGAGTACGAAAAGCGCATAGCCATCGCTCTGTACGCTTTGGGGAGTGCAGCCGAATATCGGACTGTGGCAAGGCTGTTTGGTGTTTCGCCAAATAGTGTTTGCAATATCCTGCATGAGTTTTGCCGAGCAGTTGTTGCGGAATTTGCGGACGATTATCTGCCAAAAGAATTTTTGACAGAATGTATGGTGGATGAATGCGTCGCTGGGTTTGAAGCCCTTGGATTTCCGCAGTGCATTGGAGCAATTGGTAAACATAGTTGTTGAGTAGTCAATGTTTTTTTTTACAATAGACTTTACTATTAAGATGGATGCCATATAGAGGTGAAGCCAGCAGCTAAAGAGGCCACAGACCACTATAACTACAAAGGGTGGTACTCAATTATTTTGTTTGCATGTGTGGATTATCGGTAATATATTTATATTTTTCATTAATTATTAATTCTGAAATTGGGCTTAGTTACAGATTTGTGTACGTGAACGTTGGAAGTCCGGGACGCTGCAGCGATTCAACAATATATAGAACCTCGGACTTAAAACAAATTGTAGAGTCGTCACCCTTAATTGAAAGCAAATCAAGAGTAATATGCGGCACCAATGTTCCTCTGCTTCTAATTGGTGATTCAGCCTTTAAGTTTTCACGGACGGTTATGAAACCATATGCGTTTTCAACAGCAGCCTTGGAGTCGCAAAAGACATTTAATTATCATTTGTCAAAGGCCAGGCGCGTTGTTGAAAATGCATTTGGGCATTTAAAGGCAAGATTTCGTCGCATCGGCAAAGGGCTAGACAGCCGACCAAGACACAATTCAGTTTTAATAATGTGCTGCTGCATTTTGCATAATATTTTAAACACTCACAACAGCGAAATAAATGCAAATTGGCACGATGCTGCAAATATTAATAGCCGAATTCAGCCGGATCAAACCAACCTTGCCTCTGACTTCGAATCACCTCCGGAGCAAATTAGATCAGCCATTGCTAGATCAATGACTGACAATTAAAAACAAAAAATAAATTAAATAAATAAAAACCAATACCAATTTCAAATTTTTGACTTTTTATTTTATAAAACTAACAACACTAAAACTAACAATACTAACATTACTAAGTAACTTATTTATTATTTAACTACTATTACTATTATTTTCTACTACTACCATTACTCTCCATTAACTCTAACATTCTGTTTTGGAAAGCAATGCTGTTTTCTGTAAATTTTGCAATGCTTTCCTGTATTTTTTTGTGTGTTGCATTCCGCTCCCTGAGCAGTTCAATTATTTCTTGCTTGTCCTGCTTCTGCCGCTTTGCAGGTGTCGCCTCATCCACAGGTTGCATTTCTTCCGGGTCGAGCTCAATAACATTTGTTGTGGTAGATTGCATCTGCCGCTCCTGCACGTTATTTATTGCAAATGTGCCCAAAAACTCATTTATTTTGCCAAAAAGTGGCCAGGTCGAAGAGGCACCTCCACTTGGGCCAATTATTTCCTTCTCCTTTCTGAAAAAATTGACTTAAATCACTGTTTTTTTTTTAATGACATTAAAACATTATACCTATATTTCCGCGTCAAATTGTCAATTTTTGCGCGGACGTCAGTCCACTGGATGCTGCCATCCAGCGCCTTCAACTGTTCGGCCATCTCCTGATAAACGTGGGCATTTTTGCGCTGACCACGCAAATCATCAATACTCTCGCCCCACAAGTCAACCAGGACTGCCTCTTTTTCGGGCGGCCAAAGTGTCCTATTAGCTGTGTTTTTTCTTACTAAATTCAGACATATTATTAAAAAATAACGTAAATAATTTGCATTTGACTTACCGTTTTCGTTGCCCGCCATGATTTATTTGCCATTCATTTGCGTAGACATACTTACATTTTCGTTGTGAATGACATTTTTTTAGTGGTGGAATCAAAAATATCGAAACTAACTAAATAAAAACACTTGGAACAGGAACATTTCCAGAGGATGTTGGAATATTTTGAGAAAATTTGGCACGGGTACTTCATACGTAACATCTTTGATGTTTGATGTTAGATGTTAGATGTGCCCTAGTGTGAATTGGGTATAAGTGCTTTGTCTCTTCTTCTTCTTTGTTTTTGCCAACCATTGTTGCCACATGTGCTTTTTTTATTCCATTAAAAAATAAATGTTAACATTTTATGTAATACTAGTAAGTGGCCCGCTTACTTCGCTGCGCGGATAGTTTATATAAATTTTAGCAATAGAAGAAAGATATAAAATAAATAAATTAGAAAATATTTAACAACAAATTAAAACAAAGTATTTAATATTCTCTTTTCCACGCCACCATTGAGGTAGAGAATCAGGCTCGTTATTTTTTTATTGTGGTTTCCCCAGTAGGCCTTATCCACTTGTTGAATTTAATTTGTAATTATTAACAACTGTTAAGAGCTTCTTTATAAACGACATTGGTTGTTTTTCCGTCAGGTGCAAACTTTTTGGTGAACTGACTCTTGAGCAGGCTACATAAAATTGGCCATGAGAGAAACAATCGTGTCTTAAGTCTAGTCCGGCTAATTTAAGAGTTTGTCCCTGTGATTTATTAATTGTTAAGGCAAAGCAAACTTTTAAAGGAAATTGCAATCTTTTAAATTGAATTGGCAATTCAGAATCAGAAGGTATTAATGGAATTCTCGGTATAAAAACCGTTTCCCCTATACCATTGCCAGTAAAGATAATTGCTTCGACAACATTCTTATGAAGGACTTTAACTTGCAATCTTGTACCATTGCACAGTTTTGGCGGTTTCAAGTTGCGAATCAACATTACAGGTGAACCAATCTTTAAAGTTAATTTATGTTGAGGCAGGCCAGCCGGATTTAACGAATTAAGAAACTCGACGGGGTAATGAACTGCAGCTTCGATTTCAGTCACATAATCAATAGAGTTATATGTCATTTCTTCACTTTGAAATGATTTTAATAAAAACTCGTTTATTTCCAATGCATTGTCATTTCTCGCAGTCAAAATAGCACGTTCTGAAAACCATTCGAGTGATTTTTGAGAGATATTTGTAATATCTGGAAATATTTTTAGAGTTAGCTCTTCAATACTTTTCACAACATGGCACAAAGTAGATGGTAAAATTATTTTGCCATCATGGGTTGGAAATAATCCATTTCCTATTTGAAGAAGCATTTCTGCAAATTCACCAGCTATGCTATCACCTTTTAAGTGCACTCGCATATTCTTCGTTAATGCAATTTTCTGTATTTTGGGCCACAAAATTGAAGACTTTAAGCACGCATTTATTTCATCTGCTCTTGTTCCTCTGGGGATCACTGGAAGAGTTTGTCGAAAATCACCAGCTAAGAGAACAGTTATGCCACCCATTAAGTATTCACTATCTCGAATGTCTTTCAAAGATCGATCTACAGCTTCAAAAGCACCTTTATGGCCCATAGTACACTCATCCCAAACAATAAGCTTGCAATCTTTGAGCACAGCAGCAATATTAGATTGCTTTGAAATTGAGCAATGTGGTGTTTCTAAATGAATCAAATTAAATGGAATCTTAAGTGTAGAATGCGCTGTGCGACCACCATTAAGTAAAGTGGCTGCGATACCAGAAGAAGCAACGGCCAATGCAATTTTTTTGCTTTGCCGTACCTTTGCCACTAATAAATTTAAAAGATACGTTTTACCTGTTCCACCAGGTGCATATAAAAATAGATTTCTCCCTTTTCTGCTTCAACGCTATGTAGTATCTTTTCGTATACTTGTTTTTGCTCAGCAGTAAGGAGTAGCTCATTATTAACAACAAAATTATCGCAATTTTCATAATTTGTTTCTCTATGATATTCAATATTTGGAACAATTTCCTCGGATCTAATTGGTAGTGGAAGTCCATAGTAAGTCAAGTTTTGACCACCAATAGACAGTACAATGTCTTCAATGTAAATAAGACATTTATTTAATACATTATTCACAATACTTTCATCAATATTTCTGTCTTGTGAAAAATGAAAGGCTCTTAAAATATCTTCTGAGAAACTCTCTTTATAAGTATTCCAAAGTTTAAGAGCATCTGAAGTTTGACAAAATACTAACATTATTGCAAAAAGTTCTCTCAGTTTTGTAGGATTTTGACATATGCGTGTCTGCAGCATCGGCTATAGTTGAATCCCAGTGCTTATCATCTTCTAGTAATCCTAGAGCTTAACACGCCAATTGAAATGATGCGTATGCTATACCATTAACGGTTTTTAAATTTAAAAATGAAGTTGGGCCCCTTACAAAATGTAATAAAAGTCTTAAATAAAAACATTCTGTATTATTGGGATGAATAGTGTAAACTCTTCCCAAAGCTGAATCTCTTTTAACTCCAGGAAAATTTGGCACATCATGCCCTCGTTTTCTTCTTTGAAATTCTTTATTGTTCCATGTAAAATACGATGGAACTTCATAATACAGAAGCGTTCTTGCAAACTCATCACGTGTGCATAGCTCAAAGAAGGCTACCAAAGTGGTTTTGGGTGTAGTGCTTAATCTGTCAAGTAATTGTTGCGGATTATTGGGGTAAAAATATATCCGTTGACCATTTTCTAAATGAACAGCTAAGTGTGTAATAGCCGGAAAACGTTCATGTATGGGAAATGCAAGGATTCTCCATACCGCTTCTGAGCTACTTATATAACGGCCACTTTCGTACATATTAATTTCATTACGTTGGTCTTCAAGAGTAAATGATGCTTGATCACTGCCCTTGTTAACATATTTACAAATGTATTTAATTGACTTTACAGAACTACAATACTCAACATTTATGTGAGCTTCAAATGTTCTCAATAGTACACAGTTGTAAGGCACAACCCAACGATTACCACCATCTTCTATCGCTCTTCTACGATATAGAGGGTAACTATCTTTTCCAGTCACAGTTTCTTTCAGTAATTCTCGAGGAAACCTTTTGGTACATTTTCCATTTTTCATGCATGGCGATTTATTGTTAAATGCACCGCAAGGACCATGAATCATATTTGACTTAACAATGTTAAATAACAAAGGATCCTCATCTGCGTTTGGTATTTCGGCACAGATAATCTTATCGATTTTATCTGGTCTTATTTTATTTTCTAACCAAAGTAGAATATGTATATGTGGTAAACCCCGCTTTTGCCATTCCACAGAGTACATGAAACATTGCACGCTTCCAAACAAAGAACCTTTTATCAATAGTGACAAAACACGAGCTATAATATCGTGACGATCATGCGGTTTTTGACCCGGTAATAAAACACTTTTGATGTCATTCCATTGTGGATTGCATGTGAATGTTATGAAAAGATCTGGTCGCCCATAATGGCGAACATATGTCATAGCATCTTGAGTCTTTTCATGCATATATCGTGCAGAGCTTGTAAAAGAAGATGGTAAAATTACCATCTGACCAAGTTGAGCTGCGACAAAATCTTCTTGGCCTATTGCATCTTGTAGATGTATATAGCTATCTGCTCTGAGTTTCGCTTGATTGTAGCGAATATAATTTAACCTTTCTGTTTCAATTTTAGCATACATATCAACCAAAAACTGACTAAAATGGGAACGACAATAAATTAAATGATTTATCTCAGATTGACGAATCATTATTTTATAGCTGTAAAAGCTTAACGCAGATATCTTTTTTTTTTTTGGTTCCTCTTTTTTAAATAAAGGATTCTATTGTGGTATATCCACTGAATAGTCATCTTCGCCATAAGGAAATAGCAAAGGGTACTGTAAGGCATCGTATGATCGATGCACCTCACTTATACGCTGTAATTTATTTTTATGGTTTTCAATAATAAAATCGCGCTTTTCAAATTGCTGACCAACAATAACTAAAGCTACTTCGCTTGATTGAGGTGCATTGTAAAGCCCTTTGTGAGCACCAGCGGGTGTTCGATCAGCATGTATAATCAATTTATAGTCTTTAGTACTTGTTGGTATTTTATTGAGAGCCATTTTTAGATCTTTAACATAACGATTATGCTGATGAAGCATACATTGAAGATCCTTTACTACGCTTAAATCAACATTTGAAATATTTTTGCAACGTAGTTGAGCTTCCTTTTCATCATCACCAACAAAATAAATTTGAAGAAACTGCATTTCTTCATTTGGCAAAGGTCGGACACTACCAATTAGGTGATACACTTGTCCTTGGACTTTAAAGGTTGACCAACTTTCATTTATAATTTTTGTGCTTCCAAAAGAGGTCATTTGAAAGCAGCGTTTATACTTTCTTATACGATCAATGAAATGATCATGCTTTGGATGTCCACCAATTATTAAGCTTTTAAGTGGATCAGGCAAACTTTCATTTTGTGAAAGTTTAACTTTTCCTGCCTTGCAACAGATACCCAAAGGCTCATTTTTCCATTTTAAAGCATTACAATGTTTGCATATCAAATTCATACTACCAAGTTGAGTAATTTTATCTGACTTGTAAGCTATTTCAAAATCATAGTTTAAGCCAGCCATGTCTTTAACACTCCATGCACGCAAACGCCTTTCTTGACGTGCATCAGGATTATTAGCCTGATGTCTTCTCACTACAACTCTATGAGCTTCAGGATTATTAGCCGGATCTCTTCTCACTACAACTCTAATAACATCAGGATTATTAACACGATATCTTTTTGATGATTCTATGTGCTTACCCCTATTGATATAATTTTTTTTTCAAATGAACGTTTTTTTTTACCTTTTTTTCTGTTTTGCCGGTGAATCGACTACGTCTTTTAACAGGATTTTTAACATTTTCAGTTATACATTCACTTGACGTATCAGATTCTTGAGTTAATACTTCCTCTAAAGGAATATAAACATCAAAATGTAAATTCATTAATGGACCGGTAAAATGCAATCTTTTTACAGGATGCATATTATTTCAGAATGCTTGTAATAAATTTCCATTTTGAAAAACTTTGAAAATTTAAATTTACAGCATAAAATTTGATCCAAATCGGTTAAGAAACACAGGAGATATTTTATATTAAAGTTAAAGTCAAGAAAAACTCACTTCTGCAAGTCATTTTAATACACGGGTTCAGGGTATCTGTTGGCGCCGAAGTAGCGCCTTTTCTTATTTTATTATATTTTTGATATTTAAGTTGAATTGAGCAGTTGAAATGTTAACGGAATTTGTATAACAGATAGGAAATAGTTAAGTTACATAGTTACAACGCTATGAATATCGATTTATCGATGTATTGAATGAATAGTGAATGAACAAGTAGCCCTAGCATTAGTAGAAGAAGAAGAATCAGAATAAATTACTTTTCGACTGAGCTGGACGTGTTGGCGCTTAGCCTTTTATTGCGAGAAATACACGATCCGCACGCGGCCAGGCAGTGGCGAAAACATTTGGCGCCCGAGCAGGGACTTTTGGATAAAGTTCTCACCCGATTGCAGCTTAATTTTGAAGCTGATGGAGAGCTCGCTACTGGAGCACTGGAAATATAAAAGAGACGGATAGCTGGAGGCGCATACGGCGACGGCAGCATCTTCCTATCGAACTGTGAGTGGCTTTCTGCTTGGTGCATTTAGTACTTCTTGCACGGCTTATAGGCATTTCAAGTTGGGTGTGTTTTAATCAACAAGAATGGAACTTATATAGAGTCTTCATGAGGCCAAATTCTGACTGCCAGTTGGAATATGGAATCGTGGCGACACCTCTCTCTCGGAGCGCTGTTTCTCTGCCAGCGCATTTCGTGCCCGAGTTTCAAGTCACTCGGCTTGCAGACTGTGCTACGCTTATTTTCCCTCATAGCACAGCCAGCCAGCCATTCTCTGTGTTTATGCCCATAGCCAGCGATTTTGCAGCGCGTAGTCGCTTCTTCGCTTGCTGTTCGCCCTTCTTTTCCTTGTATAAGCATATGAGCGTGTATACGTCACACGATCATATGTTATGTTTATTTCTTATCACTTTTTGCGACGTTGCTATAGTGAAGCTATGCACTATACCCACATACATATATGTTTGCAGTTTTGCTGGAATATATGTAGGCTTTCTACTAATTTTGCTATTTTGTTTGGGCTGGCTAGTGTTAGTGTGTTAGTGATTTTGTATTTCTACATGACTTATTTAATTGTATGCGTAGCATTTGTTAGGCAATTCATTGACCTTTCTCTACTATATTATCAATTCAATTTGGTGCAGAATTTGTATTTTGCCTACAAAATCTTAAAACCAAGACCTTCCAAGGCAGTCAAATATCATATTTTGTGCTGATCGACCATTTGCATTATCAGGCAAACAGCAAAAGAAACAAGCGTCTAGTAAAATAAGCAGGCAAATATCAGTTTTGCATTGCTGATCTTTCATACTCTATCATGTTTTCAGCTCTATGACCATTTTCAGCAATTTTGCCATCGCAACTACCATACACTTATGCAGCGATGCGCACAAACTGCGAAAGTGTATTTAGTTGTGCATATGTCTATTTCATTTGCCGAAAACTCGGAATATAAGAAAATAAAGAATGAAAGAAAATAAACTAAGAACTAAAATAAAGGGTCGGCCAATGTTTCACATACATTCACATAGTCATATATGTATATACATTTTGCTGCATACACTCATATCATTTTGCTGCTTATCGCCAGAAAAATATTAGCAAAGACTTCTAGCTTTGCTCAGCAAACGCTGTTGCTGCATAGCCGATCGCCATCGATCGCCACCGATCGTTACCGATCGCCATAGATCGCCATAGATCGCCAGCGTTCGCCTGCGTTCGCCAAGAGACAAAATAAAGACTTCCAAAGACTTGCAGCAACAGGCGCACAGCAAAATAAACAAGCGTCAAACAAAATTTGCTTGCCGATCAGCAGCAAAATGTAGAATAGACACTACCCTGCGGTACGGCTGGTGTCAAGGCATACCAAATTCTAGTCCTGTGATGCATCACTAGTAGCTAGCTAAATCGTTAGCTTCGAGTAATGCAGAGGGCGTTAGGAAAATAAAACGAAAAACAAAACTAACCAGCCCTACGATGCATCACTAGTCGCTAGCTAAATCGTTAGCTTCGAGTAATGCATAGAGTCGCTAAGCAAATAAAACACAAAACAATCAAAGCGACAAAGGAACAGAACAAGACAAAGCGTGTGTGACAAAGTTAACTGTTAATTAACTGGTTATAACCAGAAATTTGTCAATTTTTGTCTTCGAATTTGCATTGTCGCGAGCGCATTTTTCGGTGCAGTCATTAGTGAAAAGTTATCAAGCGAGTGCGGGTCATCACATCATAATTTTACAACCAATCAATTCATTAATTAATAAATCATTTACTGTACCATAATTGTAAGTACATAATTGAATATTATTTAAATAAACGTAGAATAAAGTTAAAATCAAAACAAAAAATGAATTTGCGACGTTGAGCTCACAGTTCCAAGTGTTTTAACAAGAGGTGGCTGAGTAAAAAGTTTTAATTCAGCAACTGCTCCGGGAGAAGTCGGAAACAGACGAGCTTGCAAATATGTTTCCAATTTCAAACAAAGCAGAATTACTTAATTTGGATAAATCTATTGAACTCGGCAACAAGAATATAAATGTAAGTATAGATGATTTATATTATTCTATAATGTTTTTTTTAAATCAAATTATACTTATTTCAGGTGAATATGATGGCAAGGTTACTTGGTCCTTCTGGGCCAAAATCAAATTTAAAATACATTTTAACGGATGAACTTTCAATGGAGTACAACGTAGATGGTGTTTTGGGGAAAGAGCCATTAAAAAATATTAGTTTTTTTTTTACATCGTTAATAGGTAAAAAAAAAAAGTAAATGACATACAATTCAAATTAAATTTAATCTCTTTTTTACATTACTGACGCAATTTCTAAGTGCGATGTAGGGCCGCCGGAGCCGGAGCTGCGTAAGGCGATGCAACTCCAAAAAAAAAAAAGAATAATTAAGAAAAATAATATTAAGCCTAAGTAATTTTTGTAATTTGTAATTTTATTTAAATTTTCCTTTGTGCTACAAGCTATACACTTTTTAATTAATTAACATTTAACATAAGTAGCACTTTTTTTATTCAAAATTTAAAAATAAATTAATTTTGTTAATATTTTAATGACCAATGTGTCTTCGTTTATATTTTGTACTGGCGTAAATGTAAGCAACTTGTACTAGCGAAATAGTTAGTTTGGGCGGCCTAACGATATTCCTAAGCCTTTGGCCCCAGGGAAATAGCTAGCGATGATCCTACTGCGAAAGGCCTAGAGCGAAAGCCTAACGAAAGAGTTAGCTAGGGCGTCCTAACGATTTTCCTAAGCCTTTGGCCCCAGGGATATCGTTAGCTAGTGGTAATGCACCGCCGTACCGCTCGGTACGCTCTGCGGACATTCTCTAGTTAAATTCGTTAGGTAAATACATTGCTGGTGGTGCGAGTGTGCACCAGTACTCATCACTGAGTTCTAGGCATATCGCTAGTCTAGCACCGGGACCGCGTACCGCAGGGTAAGTCTAGGTTTTTGGTGAACATTGGCGATAAGCAGCAAAATGATATGAGTGTATGCAGCAAAATGTATATACATATATGACTATGTGAATGTATGTGAAACATTGGCCGACCCTTTATTTTAGTTCTTAGTTTATTTTCTTTCATTCTTTATTTTCTTATATTCCGAGTTTTCGGCAAATGAAATAGACATATGCACAACTAAATACACTTTCGCAGTTTGTGCGCATCGCTGCATAAGTGTATGGTAGTTGCGATGGCAAAATTGCTGAAAATGGTCATAGAGCTGAAAACATGATAGAGTATGAAAGATCAGCAATGCAAAACTGATATTTGCCTGCTTATTTTACTAGACGCTTGTTTCTTTTGCTGTTTGCCTGATAATGCAAATGGTCGATCAGCACAAAATATGATATTTGACTGCCTTGGAAGGTCTTGGTTTTAAGATTTTGTAGGCAAAATACAAATTCTGCACCAAATTGAATTGATAATATAGTAGAGAAAGGTCAATGAATTGCCTAACAAATGCTACGCATACAATTAAATAAGTCATGTAGAAATACAAAATCACTAACACACTAACACTAGCCAGCCCAAACAAAATAGCAAAATTAGTAGAAAGCCTACATATATTCCAGCAAAACTGCAAACATATATGTATGTGGGTATAGTGCATAGCTTCACTATAGCAACGTCGCAAAAAGTGATAAGAAATAAACATAACATATGATCGTGTGACGTATACACGCTCATATGCTTATACAAGGAAAAGAAGGGCGAACAGCAAGCGAAGAAGCGACTACGCGCTGCAAAATCGCTGGCTATGGGCATATACACAGAGAATGGCTGGCTGGCTGTGCTATGAGGGAAAATAAGCGTAGCACAGTCGGCAAGCCGAGTGACTTGAAACTCGGGCACGAAATGCGCTGGCAGAGAAACAGCGCTCCGAGAGAGAGGTGTCGCCACGATTCCATATTCCAACTGGCAGTCAGAATTTGGCCTCATGAAGACTCTATATAAGTTCCATTCTTGTTGGTTTTAATAGTGTCTCAACAAAAAATTAAAATATAATAAATCTAATGTGTGTGGTACATTGGTTTGTGAGAAAGTGCTTATTGGTACATAATCAGTTCATATGTAAATAGGCATACATTCAGATATACATTTATTCATTGCGGTAAATTGTATGTGCCGGTGTAGGGTCTGTATGTACATATGTATATGCAAGAGTCACACCAGTTTATTGTTAAAGTGATCAAAGACACAATTGTAGAGAGCATCAGCAGCGCAACCAAAGGTTGCTGTACTTTTTCTAAAACGGTTGGCTGCTGCGCTCAAGAGTGGTTGATACGAAATACATAAGTCCCGTTGCAGCTTAATACATCTGATAAGCAGTGCTTACATAGACGGGCACTTACATGCACACATGTATAGGTGACTGAAGGCAGGCGTATGTAGGCATAATCAGCGTACCGATAAGGTGCTGTACTTGTTCGAAACACGTTGGCTGCTGCGCTTAAGCAGATTCAATACAAAATACATAGGTCCCGTTGCAGCTTAATACATGTGATTTGTAGTGCATACATAAATATTTCGGTACTCAATTCGGCAGATCGAAATACTTATATGTTGGTGCGTGCAAATATATATCTAAACAGCACAGTGGCACAAGATTAATTAAAACTAAAAAATAAAAATAAAAAACTAAAGGCGCGTTGTACGCTATTGGTAAATCCTAAAAGGTTGATTACTTGCTTTGAATTAGGAGCTTAAACTGAACGCGTTGTTTAAATCAGTTTAAACTAAGTAATTAAAATTTTGTTCTCGAGCAAGATGGCTCCAAAAAAGAACAACAAAACTTTAGAGCATTATCCTCTTAGAGAAAGTTTATTGAATTCGTTGAATCGCAACAAGAACTATGTAATGTCAAACTGCCAGTCTATGGTCGCCACGGAGTTGGAAGCGCGCTTGAGCTTGGTTGAGTCAGTGTTCGCTCAGCTGTGTGAAATTCAAAGTCAGATTGAGCAGGCTGGTGAAAATGCGGCGGAATTCGATACTCGTCAACTTATAGAAGAAACGTATTGCGAAGTAAAGTCAAAGATTTTGAGCCAATTGACAAAAAGGGGTCGTCACTCAACTGGGAGTTCCGAGCCGTCAGCAAACTCTACAATGGCAAATAGTAGCAGGGCTCGCAGTTCTAAGCTGCCTGCATTGAAATTACCACAATTTACAGGTAAAGTCACGGAATGGACCAGCTGGTACAATTCATTTGTGACATTTATTGAAGCAGACAACGACCTTGATGAGCTTTCAAAGTTCATTCATCTAAGGTCCTGTTTAGGTGCTGTTCCCTCACGAACAATTGAATGTTTAGAGTTGTCGGCAGGTAACTACAGAAAGGCCCTTCAATTGCTCAGAGATCGTTTCGAACACAAGGCTATTATTGTGCAGTCACATATTTGCGAACTTTTTAGCACTCGGAAGATGAAGCAAGCGGATGCAGAGTCGCTAAGGACGCTAGTCGATTCCGTAAACTCTCAATTGGTCGCCCTTCGCTCGTTAGGCAGCGACAAGGAGATATTAGATGCTTTTGTTTTTCATTTGACACGAAGCAAGCTAGATGATGCGACATTAGAAAAATGGGAAGGCGAGTACGACTGTTCAAAGCTACCGTCTTGGGAACTGCTTGCCCAATTCCTCAGCAACAGAGAATTAAATTTGTCCAGTCGCGAGGTTAGAAAAGCCATTTCAGCCAAAACAGCCCCCCAAGGGTGATGCAAAAAGGGCAAGCTTGGCGGTTGCAATGGATAATGCAAGTGCGTGTTATTATTGCTCTGGCCATCATCATTTGAAGGCGTGTTTAAAATTTAAATCCTTGACACCGTTACAGAGATACCACGAAGTTAAAAGGATAGGCTTATGTTTAGTTTGCTTCAGTAAGCGTCATCTAACGAAGGGTTGCACTGGGCCGCGTTGCGGTACGTGTCACAAGACGCATCATGAACTGCTTCATAGGGAGACCGGAGATACTGAAAATGCAAGTGATCAAAAAGGGGGTTCAAGCTCGCTTTATAGTTCCTTATTGACAAATAAGGCTGTAAGTTTTCTCGCAACAGCGATAGTGCTCGTGAAGGATTCCATGGGAAGGTTTCACAAATGTAGATGTGTGCTGGACTCGGGAAGCCAGTTGAATTTCGTGACCTCTTGGCTAGCTTCCAAACTGGAGTTGCCAATAATAAGTGTTCACTATTCGCTTAATGGTATAGGAAATTCCAAGTCTGAAATTCTTGGTGAATTAAAAACGACATTTAAATCTGTGGTGACAAACTTTGAAGCAACTGATAGATTTTGTGTTCTACCAAAAATAACGCAATATAACCCGACAGCAGCAGCAACAGCATTCGACTTGCGGCTACCGAAGAAAGTCAAGCTAGCAGATCCTTGCTTCGACTCGGCTAATGAAATAAGTATGCTGTTGGGGGTGAACCTGTTCTTCAAGCTTATAGTTGCGGGTCAAATCAAGCTAGGTTTAAATAAACCAATTCTTCAAAAATCACTGCTGGGCTGGATCGTAGTAGGAGAATATGAACCAGACTATAACGTAGCATTAATCTGCAATCATTCAGCTAAGGTTAAGCAAGATGAAGCAGAAGAGTTGCACAAAATGGTTCAAAGGTTTTGGGAGTGTGAGGAAATTCCTCAACGCTCTGCTAAGGGTACTCAAGATTCGGCTTTCTGGAGTCCAGAAGAACAGCAATGCGAGCACGCCTTTTTGTCTAAAGTAAAACTAACAGAGTGTAATAGATTTGTAGTGTCCCTCTTATTTAAAGAGCCCAGTGAAGGTTTAGGCAGTTCCTATAACATTGCACTCAACAGATTTTTAAATTTAGAAAGAAAATTAAATCGGAACTCCGAGCTTAAAAGGCATTATGTAGAGTTCATAGAAGAATACATGTCTTTGAATCATATGGAGGAGGTGCCCACAGAGCAAGTACACAATGTGAAGTACTTTATACCTCACCATCCAATTATCAGACCAGACAGCTTGACAACTAAGTTAAGAGTCGTCTTCGATGCGTCATGCAAGACGTCGAATGGATTGTCATTGAACGACACAATGCTTGTGGGACCTACCTTGCAGCCAGACCTCTTTGAGACGCTTACGCGTTTTCGGTTTTACAGATATGCTCTGACGGCAGATATTACAAAGATGTATAGGCAAATTTTGGTTGAACCAGGGGATTGCAATTATCAGTGCATCCTGTGGCGTCGGAGTAGTACAGAGCCAATTAAAGTGCTGCGTCTGAAAACCGTTACTTATGGTACAAATTCTGCCCCCTTTCTTGCTGTGCGTTGTCTGTATTATCTAGCGGAGCGTTACAGTTCACAGTATCCACTAGCTTATGAAGCGATTCAGCGTAACTTTTATATGGATGACTTGCTGTGTGGAGCAGAGTCTATAGCGACGTTGTGGGATTTAAAAGGGGAAGTCGCAAAATTGCTTAAGCTGGGAGGATTTGAGCTTCATAAGTGGCGAACTAATTGTGAGACTCCTCTGAGTGATACAAAATTCCCTGATTCCTTAGAATTAAAAACTATGGACACCGCGAAAACTCTAGGCATCTGCTGGGCGTCAGTTCCTGATCGGTTTCAGTTTACGTACGCTGCAAGGACGTCGACCGGTATAACAAAACGCGTGGTTTTATCCGAACTGGCGCAACTATTTGACCCCATGGGATTCCTCAGTCCGTTGTTAATACTAGGAAAGATTTTTATGCAGGAGTTATGGTTACTCAATCAGGATTGGGATGAAGAATTGCCCTCCAGTTACGCCCAACAGTGGGAGAGATACCGGGAAGACTTGAATCTCGTGTGCAAGTGTTCTCTACCCCGCGCAGTGGTACCAACAGACAGTGAGATTCAAGAGTTGGAGCTATATGGCTTCTCCGATGCATCTTGTCGTGCCTATGGTGCAGCAATATATGCCCGAGTGGTAGATCAAGGAGGAGTCATCTCAGTAAATTTATTAACGGCAAAATCTAAGGTAGCACCGGTGCGTGTCACATCGCTACCTCGTCTGGAACTAGAAGGAGCAAGGCTCTTAGCCCAACTAATGGCCAAGGTCAAAAATTGCGTCCCTGTCTCGGTTTCTCAGACTAAATATTTTACAGATTCGACAATTGTGCTTAACTGGATTGCTTCGCATCCCAGCAGATGGAACACATTTGTCGCGAATAGAGTTGCACGCATCCAAGAATTGACGCAGGCGCAAAACTGGTTCAAGGTAGCATCTAAACTTAACCCGGCGGACATTGTCTCCCGTGGGCTGCATACTGCAGAATTGAAAAATTCTACGATGTGGTGGATGGGTCCAGAATTCTTGCGTCTTCCGGCCGATCAATGGCCAGAGATGCAGCTACCTATTCAAAAAGAAGTTCCAGAGCAGCGAAATTCAAAATTTTCCTTGATAGTTAGGGCGGAACTGAAAGTTAGTGATATCGTTGGCAAATGCAAATTTGCAAAAGATTTCCTTAAGTTGAATAGAGTGTTTGGTTATATATATCGTTGGCGTCACAGTAAAACTGACTCAACTAAGGCTGAAGCCTTAACTGCTATGGAAATGGAAGGTGGTTTGCGTTACATAGTTTTTAATGTACAAAACTTATCGTTCTATGAGGAGATAGTCAAACTTAGAAACGAAAAATGTATACGATCGGCCAAAATACAAGGGCTGAACCCTTTCTTTGAAATTGCCAATGGAGTCGAAATAGTTCGTGTAGGTGGCAGGCTCACACATGCCAACGTACCATATAACACAAGACACCCAATTTTAATGCCAAGTGAGCACATTGTTGTAAATTCTTTATTTGAGCATACACACCGAACTAATATGCACGCCGGAGCGCAGACTATATGCGCTTTTGTGCGACAGAGGTACTGGGTGATCAATGCTAGAAAGGTAGCTCGCAGGGTGGTTCGAAGCTGTGTGGCTTGTTTCCGTCAACGTCCCATATCATCGAATCAGCTCATGGGCCCTTTGCCGGCGGGTAGAGTGCAGCGCGGAGCGCAACCATTCGAACGAGCTGGCGTGGATTTCGCCGGACCACTTTGGATGCATTATAGCCAGCGGGGTCGTCGGCCAACAAAGGCGTATCTCTGCGTCTTTGTATGCTTCTTGACAAAAGCGTGTCATTTGGAGTTAGTATCGGATCTAAGCTCGAGCGCCTTCATCGCGGCTCTAAAGCGATTCTTTTCTCGGCGAGGACTAAGTAGCGAATTGTACTGTGACAATGCTACTAATTTTGTTGGTGCATCTCGCGAACTAACGACAATGACCAAACAGTTGTGGGATGACGAAAACAAGCAGCAAATTGTCAATCAATTTACTCATCGGGGTATTGACTTCCATTTCATACCGCCACGCTCGCCTCATTTCGGCGGGCTTTGGGAAAGCGCCGTCAAGGTGGCCAAGCAGCTATTGCTCAGATGCTTCAATGGGACAGCGCTCAATTATGAGGAGCTCGTTACAGTCATATCGCAAGCTGAGGCGGTAATGAACTCACGGCCGCTTCATCCGTTGTCCACAGATCCTGCAGATCTCGAGCCGTTGACTCCAGGTCACTTCTTAATTGGACGACCGCTTAATGCTTTAGTGGAACCTTGCGACGAAGCTGCCCTAAAGTTATCAATTACAAATAGATGGAAGCGAATCGTGGCTGTACATCAGTCCTTTTGGAAGCGTTGGTCAACCGAATATCTTACCTTGCTGCAGCAGCGAAGCAAGTGGGCATCCGTCTGCAACAATGTTCAAATTGGCACGTTGGTGCTTATAATGGAAGACAATGCCCCACCTGGACACTGGGTTCTCGGTCGCATTCAAGAAACTCATCCTGGTGCTGATGGAGCGGTTCGCGTCGTTACTCTTAAAACAAAGACTGGAATCTACAAGCGGAACGTACATAGGATTTGCCCCCTGCCAATAGAAGACTGATTAGTTTTGTTGGAAGGAGCTTCCAAGGCCGAGAGTATGTTGGCGCCGAAGTAGCGCCTTTTCTTATTTTATTATATTTTTGATATTTAAGTTGAATTGAGCAGTTGAAATGTTAACGGAATTTGTATAACAGATAGGAAATAGTTAAGTTACATAGTTACAACGCTATGAATATCGATTTATCGATGTATTGAATGAATAGTGAATGAACAAAAAGCCCTAGCATAAGTAGAAGAAGAAGAATCAGAATAAATTACTTTTCGACTGAGCTGGACGTGTTGGCGCTTAGCCTTTTATTGCGAGAAATACACGATCCGCACGCGGCCAGGCAGTGGCGAAAACAGTATCTTTAAGTCGGGATTTCTCGACTAAAACCTTCTTACTTGTTTTCAGATTCACTCATTCTCGTGTTGTGCTGACAGTCGGCAATTCAACACCTGTATCATGAATTGAGCGCTGTTGGTCCAAAACCCAAAGAGGCAGCTTAAAACTTGAACACGCTCGCGCATCGCTCTTCGTGTTCGGCGCTAGATGACAAATTAATCACGCTCCGATCATGCGCCTTCGTTGTTGGCTATTTCGGCTAACTCTCTTATGTATGCGCGCGCTCTGTAAGTCAAACAAAGAGCGTAGTATCGCTACCTTCTTCACACGCACTGAATCAATGCAAAACATATTTAAGAGACTCAGTTAAGTGAATTGTATATTGCCTATAGATTTAATTTAGTGTGTGTGCGGAGGAGCTAGGGTTATTAAACTTTATGATTGACATGCAAAGCGCGCACATAAAATAGAGAGTGAACGTAAATGAGCAACAACAAAGGAGCATGATCGGAGCGAGATTTCAAATTATCTGATTCTCATAAGAGCAACAAGCGCGCTTATGTGAACGCCCTTTGCTTATTCGAAATTGTATATCAATAATATATCAATAATAATAGTGTGTCACGTTTTGTCTAAGTTATATAAGCAGCATGTAGGCGAATCCACCCCCATAACATATTCTGTTGTGGGAAATTTTTCTAGACGCACCAAGTTTTGTTATGTTGTTGTCGTTTTTTTTTTTTAAATCAATGACACCAACAAAAAGTAGCAGTGCGGGCCCAACAACAACACTTACAACAACAACAAACGCTATTTGGGTCGTAAATCAATTGTCAAAGGCACACAAATTTGAATAAATATAGTTTAAAACAAGTGGAAACGTTGCAGTCGGACGCAACCGACTGCGGCATACTCGATACCAGTATTAAAACCGGTAAAAAGAGGCCTGATTGCAAAGGGGTACGGATGCGGCAGGGGTGTACGATACCTTAAATATTCTTCGATGCAGATGGGGATGCCACCAGCTATATTCCTTCCAAATTTGGTGACTCTAGCTCAAAGTTTGTAAAAGGTGGGGAAAGGGGGGGCTGGGGGCGGTATGGTTGGGCGTGGCATCCAAATTTTGATGCAGATCTTTGTGGAATTTCAATTGCTATTTTCACACCAAATTTGGTGACTCTAGCTCGAAATTTGTAATAAGTAGAAAAGGGGGCTGGGGGTGGTATTTGTGGGCGTGGCATCCAAATTTGTGATGCAGATCTTTGTGGAATGTCAATTGCTATCTTCATACCAAATTTGGTAACTCTAGCTCGAAAAATGTAAAAGTGGGGAAAGGGGGCGAAATGCAGGGCGTTGCTTTAAAACAAAACTCTGGAAGATACACGCATTCCCGTTTTTGACGAAGCGTTGGGGTGCATGGGGGCGGCTTGGGCAGTATCGGTGGGCGTGGCATCCAAACTTTGATGCAGTTTTGGGGGTCATCATCATCTTTCTTGGCACCAAATTTAGTGGCTCTAGCTCAAAAACTGTGGGAGATATAGCCATTTCTGATTTCAAAATGCGGGGGGCAGGGTGCGTAATGGGTGGGCTTGGCTCCAAAACTTTGATGCAGGTTTTGGGGGTCGTTACCAGCTATCTTCCTACCAAATTTGGAGGATCTAGCTCCTCAACTCTGGAAGATACACGCATTCCCGTTTTTGACGAAGCGTTGGGGTGGATGGGGGCGGCTAGGGCAGTATCGGTGGGCGTGGCATCCAAACTTTTGATGCAGTTTTTAGGGGTCATCATCACCTATCTTGGCACCAAATTTGGTGGCTATAGCTCAAAAACTGTGGGAGATATAGGCTTTTTGACTTTAAAATGCGGGGGGCTGGGGGCGGAATGGGCGGGCGTGGCTCCAAAATTTTTGATGTAGTTTTTTTGGGGTTGCTAGTAGCTATCTTCTTACCAAATTTGGTACTTATAGCTGTAAGGATGTGCGAAATATGTGGATTTATCGGTTTTGAGTTATCGAATTTATCGATTTGCCAGCCCCCAGTTATCGTAGAACCCCCATCTTGACACTTTAGTTTACTATCCCATAGATAAAGAGAATTGGAAAGTTTCAAGTCTCTAGCTTGAAGGGTGTGGAAAAAACTTGCAACCATACGGACGGACAGACGGACAGACGGACAGACGGTCAGACGGACAGACGGACAGACACCATGACGGACATTGCACAAAACCAATATACTCTTTACCTTCGGTATCGAGTATAAAAACTAAAAAACACGCTTTTAGAGCATATCAAACTAAAAAGTTAAAAATAATTTTTCAAATAAGTTTAAAACAATAATAAATGATAAATACTAGAATTATTGTAAAAAAAAACGTTGGGCGCTCGATGTACGAGAAATATGGACAAAGCGCCCCACGCTTTTTTACAATAACTCTAGTATTTATCATTTATTATTGTTTTAAACTTATTTGAAAAATTATTTTTAACTTTTTAGTTTGATATGCTCTAAAAGCGTGTTTTTTAGTTTTTTTAAACTATATTTATTTTTCACTTTTTAGTTCGATGTATTATAAAAGCGTGTTTTTTAGTTTTTTCCAGCTCCGATAGCGTATATTAAAGTTATTGCGGTTCTTATTTACGGCACCAAATCCGAAAATAACTGAAAAAAATTTTTAGTTTTTCGGCCATGGACGGGATTAGAACCCACGACCGGTGAGTCCGGGAGCGAAGACCCGCGCCTTAGACCGCTCGGCCAACGAACGAACTTGAGGTAGAGGGATATACTGACAGTAATAAGCCTCTTGCTTTTAGTCCAAAGGAGAGTTACATGCATACAAACATACAAACATACAAGTGAAGCTAATATAAGCGTGTTAAAAAAAAAAATGTGCACTCTGCGAAGTGATACATGTACATAAAATTATGAAAATTATTTTCAAGCGCATTGTTCACTTAATTGTGTATGCACTTATTCGTTAAGAAGCGGAAATCCGTTTCTTTTTGCAAGTGTAAGAACCTTTTTTTATGACTTTGCTTGTGCGACGCGAAGGCGTCACTGCGCATTTGTTTTGTTTTTGTATTCTCGCTCGCGATCAAACTCTCAGCTTGTGCGACAATCAGGCGACAGTAGTGGAATGGGTAATTGTTGTAATTGTAATTTGTTTTTTAAAATGGGTAAAAAGTGCTCCAAATCGTATGGGAGGTACTTGAAGGAGTTGTCCAAATAAAAATTCCCTTCTTAGTGCTCACTTTCAACCTGCATGGAATATTGTGTGAAAATTTCAGCCTTCTAGCTCTTTTCGTTTAGGCTGTGGCGATTCGGACAATCAGGACAAACTCTTTTATAGATATTGAGATGTAAAATAATGAAGTGAAAATAAAATCAATAAATTATTTCTTATATGCAACTTTTCTTCTAACCGATAGATTGCTTATAGGCAAATAACTTGAGTATAACCGACATCAGCTTATATGCAAATATCGCTTGTATGCAAACATGTTGCTGCATTATAGCTCTTGCATATAAATCACACAAGTTTTCAAACATTTCTATGTAACGAAATTTCTATATAACGAAGTTTTTTCTTGTCCCCTTCAGATTCGTTGCATGGAAGTTCGACTGTACTATGTTTGCTAATTTATATATGTATGTGCTTATAGATTATTTCTTCTTATTGTGGGACGAATTATAATTTTTTTGTGGGAAAAAAGAAATAATTTAATATACCAAAACTATCAATGTATTGATATTTTAAAGTGTGTGAGGTAGGCCCAGCGCAGGCCTCCCCACAATACATTACATGTAGACGCTTTATTCAATTGTGTATTGTAACAGGCTTAGCATACAACATAGATATAATCTGGTGAAGGGCAACAGTTTAAGGGCAGCATAAGTTAACATAAGGGCTGAGCGACCAGGAGAGCGAAGGTCGGGTGCGCGCTCGCGATCCATAGATGAAGAAAAGGCGCGCTCGAGCCGAGCTGGAGATCGGCAGGGTCAGTGGAGGACAGAGATTAAATAGAGTAAGACGTGACGGCGGAGTTTTTTGGAAAAGGGAACAGTTGAAGCGCGACATTGAACATTTAAATCGAAAGTGAATACAGTGAAAGCTCCCTTGGCCGGACAGCCACGATTGCAGCACTTTTGTCCGCCCAAGGGAGTAGTCCGCCTTAGGGAGATGTGAAAAAAATTATTAACTTTTATGGCTATTGATGTTTGCTAACAAAATTAATATGTAGACAAAATTAATATGTTTAAATTCATTTATTTTTTCTTATTAATGTGCATATATATATATTTTTTTTTTGAAACTTTGTTTTTAACAATTTTGAGTTTAAAACAAGTGGAAACGTTGCAGTCGGACGCAACCGACTGCGGTATACTCGATACCAGTATTAAAACCGGTAAAAAGAGGCCTGATTGCAAAGGGGTACGGATGCGGCAGGGGTTTACGCTGTCTTAAAGATTCTCCGATGCAGATGGGGATGCCACCAGCTATCTTCAAACCAAATTTGGTGACTCTAGCTCAAAGTTTGTAAAATGTGGGGAAAGGGGGAACTGGGGCGGTATGGGTGGGCGTGGCATCCAAATTTTTGATGCAGATCTTTGTGGAATGTCAATTACTATCTTCATACCAAATTTGGTGACTCTAGCTCAAAGTTTGTAAATGGTGTGGAAAGGGGGTGGAAGGGGTGGGCCCGGCTCCAAAACTTTGATGCAGATTTTTGGGGGTCGTTACCAGCTATCTTCCTACCAAATTTGGTGGCTTTAGCTCCACAACTCTGGAAGATACACACATTCCCGTTTTTGACGAAGCGTTGGGGCAGCTGGGGGCGGCTAGGGTGTTATGGGTGGGCGTGGCATCCAAACATTTGATGCAGTTTTTGGGGGGTCATCATCACCTATCTTGGCACCAAATTTGGTGGCTCTAGCTCAAAAACTGTGGGAGATATAGGCTTTTCTGATTTCAAAATAAAGGGGCTTGGGGCGGAATGGGTGGGCGTGGCTCCAAAACTTTGATGCAGTTCTTTGGGGGTCGTTGCCAGCTATCTTTTTACCAAATTTGCTGGCTCTAGCTCCATAACTTTGGAAGATAAACGCATTCCCGTTTTTGACGAATCGTTGGAGCTGATGGGAGCGGCTAGGACAGTATTGGTGGGCGTGGCATCCAAACTTTTGATGCAGTTTTTGGGGGGTCATCATCGCCTATCTTGGCACCAAATTTGGTGGCTCTAGCTCAAAAACTGTGGGAGATATAAGCTTTTTTGACTTTAAATTGCGGGGGGACTGGGGGCGGAATGGGTGGTCGTGGCTCCAAAATTTTTGTTGCAGATTTTTGGGGGTTGCTAGTAGCTATCTTCTCACCAAATTTGGTAGTTCTAGCTGTAAGGATGGGCGAAATATGTGGATTTATCGGTTTTGAGTTATCGAATTTATCGATTTGCCAGCCCCCCAGTTATCGTACAACCCCCATCTTGACACTTTAATTTACTATTCCATAGATAAAGAGAATTGGAAAGTTTCAAGTCTCTAGCTTGAAGGGTGTGGAAAAAAGTTGCGAACATACAGACGGACAGACGGACGGACGGACGGACACCATGACGGACATTGCACAAACCCAATATACTCTTTACCTTCGGTATCGAGTATAAAAATTGGTCAATTGTAGACTGTTTTGAATTCTCTTGTTTATGCTTGAGATGTAAGTGTTCAATGCGACTTTTAAAATTGTTGAATGATTGATAGGATATTAAATCAAGGCTCGCTAATTCCTTAAACCTCTCTATTTGTACCAATGCCTCATCATACGATTTTATTGAGTCAATTGCTTAAATCAACGTCACTTTGATCAGTTATATTAGTTTCAATATTATCGTCTTAAATTGTCAAGGAGCTGTCTACATTAAAAAAATCTTCAAGATTGTCTTTCCCAAATTTTAAAATAAAAGTTTTGTTCAAAAATGTGGATAGTGGTAGATCATCCTCAGCACAAAAATCTTCAGCAGCTATAGACTCTAAAAATCCTGCTTTGCGAAAACCGTTTATAATTGTTGTTGCTTCAACTTTGTTCCATGAGGTTTCAATAAAGCATAAAGCGTCAAGAAAGTTGACTGTTTTTGACAACTCTGATGCTGAAATTGCCAAGTCTATTTTTGAAATTATGTTCTTTAATATTAAATTTCTATACTGAACTTTAAAATTTTTTATTATGCCCTGGTCCAAAGGTTTGCACACAGAAGTGGTGTTTGGCGGTAAAAAAAACTATCTTAACGTTTGTTAAATTTAACTCTCTGGGGTGATATGCAGCATTGTCTAAAAATAATAGAACTTTTCTATTTTGCTTTTTCATTTTTCTGTCAAATTGTTGTTACCAATCCGTCATTATGTCACGTGTCATCCACGCCTTTTTATTGGCCTTCCAGATAGCCGTAAGCTCTTTACTTTTAATATTTTTGAAAGCTCGCGGACAAGCTGCCTTTCCAATGACCAAGAGCTTTTTTTTTCCCTTCCATGTTCACACAAAATAAAACTGTAAGGCGTTCCTTCAACATTTTACCGCCACTGCACCTTTCTGATTTCAATGCTAACGACTTGTCAGGCAAGGCTCGAAAAAAAGGCCACTTTCGTCCGAATTGAAAACATCTTTCGGGTTATAGCCACTTAAAATGTATGGTAGCTTTTGTTTAAACTGGCTAACATCTGCTGGACAAACATCGGAACAAAGACTATTTAACATCTTAACATCTTACTGTTAGTTGGTCAATGGGTTAGCTCATTGACATTGACCAACTAACAGTAAGACGGCATAACAGAACTGGTAATGTTAACGCGCCCTGGAAATGGACGCAAGATCGAAGCGAACGAAGTAACGAGTAGAAAAGTCGGTTTCCCCTAGCGGCAAACAGCTGCGCTTGCTTTGATTATTGCTTCTTTGTTTACAATACACATGCCGCCATGTTTCATATGCTTTGTTGATGTTTTGCACTGCTGTCTTGTTGGTATTCAATACAAGGCAACTAAGTCAATTCATTTTTGCATATTATATTGCCAAACTGTAACAAGCAATTTATCATTTTGTTCTAATTTCTTCATTTAAATTATTTATATATATTATATTTTAGATAAAATTATAATACATATTACATACAATTATTTTAAAATGTAATTAAATTAAGCAGCTTTAGTTTGTCGCTTCTTGTCAGCCGTAAAATTGGATGCATGTTTCTGAAAATACAAGAAAATCGCATTAGTATTATATACTTAATAAAGTATACAAATGAGTAAAAAACTTATCTTTTTTTATGCTGTTTTAATAAAGCCCGCCTTCTATGTCCAGATGACAAATGAATCATTTCCAACGTATGTATATAAGCCAATGCACTCGCAATAAAAAAGAAAATAAATTATATTAATATCATCAAAATACAAAACATATTATTTTCAATACTTACAGAGCTGCCCAGCAGCTCAGCTTGCCTTTGCACATCTTTCCGGTGTCATCCCTCTGGCACATCCTTCTTGGTGCGTTTCTGGTCGGCCGTAAAATTGGATTAATTTTCTAAAAGAATACAAAAAACGCATTAATAGTATACTTTATAAAGTATACAAATATGTGCAAAACTTATCTTTCTATGTTCAGATGACTAGTGAATCATTTTGTCGCTCCATTTTGTCCAGTCCAGCGCGAATTCACAGGAAATAAAAAAATAAAATAAATTATAAGTATTAATATCATGACAATACAAAATATATTATTTTCAATACTTACTTGCTCAGTGCGCCTTTGCACATATTTCCGGTGTCATCCCTCTGGCACATCCTTCTTGGGGTTTGTTACTGGGGCACATCCATCCGTCCATGTTGGCGCACCATCTAGGGTCATCCTTCTAAGCGCATGTATTAATGCTTAAAATATCAATTTTAAGATTTTCGCACCACTCCGCCTCCATCTCTTTTGGTATGCGAAACAGCTTGTTGCCGCCAACGCAGCTTTTCACAATGCACCTAAAACGCACAGGTTTTCTCACACTTTCCATTTTTAAGTTTACAATTATAAGTTTTAATGTAGTAAATAATATTATGTAGTAGGTAGTTTTAATAAAAACTGATTAAAATCGCACTTTTGTAGACGCTTATAAATCTCGACCGTATCGCTAGACTCATTAGCACAAAAGCGAGCCAAACCATGTAAAAGCGCGCGAAGCTATTTTTTGTTGTTGTTTTCATTTGCCGCACTTTTTGAAACGCACGTCAATTACATGTGTTTTTGATTTGTTTTGTTTTATACACTAATGCATAGATTAAGAAACAACGCCAAACAATACAAGTCAATCCAATTAATACCAATAAAGATTCAAAATAATAAGGCAAAAACTTAGCGATTTATTTTATTTTTTATTAAAAGAAAATCGACATAATAAAACTTTAATTTCTTAAATATGTTTTTTTTGCATTATTTCTTAAAAGTAATTAATGATATATAATGATTATACATTTCAATTTTGAATATAAATAAATATATAATAGCATATTAACATGTAACAAACATTTTCAATTTGCCGACGGCAAAACGGAACAGCTGACTTATAAAAAAATGTGGGTCAAGTTCATCTTTGTGTGTATGCATGTGCGTGTGCCATTTGATAATAGGCAAAACACAACAACAACACGTGCTGGCTCGTCGTAACCAGGCATACATACATTTGAAACAAGAGTCTAGTAAAATAGGCAGGCAAATATCAGTTTTGCATTGCTGGTCATATATACTCTTTCATGTTTTTAGCTCTATGACACTTTCCATAAATTTTGCCAACGCAACTACCATGCAGTTATGCAGCGATGCACAAAAATGCCGAAAGTGTATTCCGTCGTTCACTTGTCCATGGCATTTGCCGACAAATCGGAAGGCCTAGCAAGAATGAAACAAACACACATGCATACACACACTAACACATTTTTACCGTTCTTGCTTTCCGCTGGCCCGCCGCCTCTCCTTTAGTATACAGGCAAGCAAAACTGAAACAAACCAAGCAACGCGCTGGCTTGTCTTAGATGAGACGCACAATCTGTATAAAGTAAAAATACCCTTTGTCCCAATATTCAATTAAAGTCAATAAAACTCAAATACATAATTTTAATATACAGATAGTTTATTTTCAGTATATAAATACATAATACGTTTACTTTAGTGTTAATTAATTGATTTATAAGCAACTTGTTTTTTTCAGTTATGAATGCTCTTACTTAGTGTCATAATATAAATGAACATATAAAATATAAATAATATTAAAGTATCTATCGTTTATCTATTTAATTGCACAAAGTTCATATGAAGTCTATACCACCCTTTCTTGTTGAGCAGCAGCAAGACGAAAAAAGCAAAGTCTAAAATTGTCGATTTAAAATTTTGTGACAACAACAAGAGAAACGAAGTGCGGCAACACTTAATTAACAATGGGTTAGCTATTGAAATGTTCCTACATTTTTATTCTTTACCTTTCTGCTAATTTCGGCACTGAAAATTTTTCACTTTCGTTGGCGTTAATAATTTCCATTTTTTTTTTACATGAATATGATATTCGCGGTGCCATTGCTATGCATTCAAAAACCAACTAAATATGTATATGTATGTATTTTGGTTTATAACTTGTTTTGTTTGTAATGTTTTAGCTTAGATTAATAGCTGTGTATTTGTGACCCGTCTTTAAGTGATTCTGTGTGAATTTTTTCAGATTTAATTTAATATGCTTAAATTATATAGGTTTTGAAAAGCGCACTGGGTGAAAAGGAGAATAATTCAGATCATATTAAGGAGATGTTGCAAAGTGGAATGTATAGCTTAATTGAAAAGAGAGGCCGAAGCGAAGTGTGGCAATTTTTCTCTAAAATAAAAAAAGAAAATGGAGAGGAGTTGGCTGAGCTTGTAGCCTGTAAGATGTGTTTTGTTGTTTATGAGTTTGCAGGAAGTACATCTAACCTAGTGAAGCACAAATGATATTTAGAGAGTGCCACTATGTTTTGCAAGCCCCTATTGATGTGAATTTAGCAACAAAACAGGAGTGTGTAGCTGTTGTTACCGAATGGGTCACTAAGAACTGTCGTCCATTCAAAATTATCGATGACTCCGGCTTTCAAAAGTTGGCATAATTTTTAATCAATGTTGTAGCAAAGTTTGGTGCCAGTGTCGACGTTGATAAACTATTACCACATTCAACCACAGTTTCGCGAAACATAACTACGATCTATGAGTCACATTTCGGCCCAATAAAAGCAGAAATTCAAAAACATAAAGCCTTCGGATATGACATCACAAGCGACATATGGACGGATAATTTTTTAAAGTCGTCGTATTTGTCCTGTACTGTGCACTACATAAAGGAAGGAGTTCTGTTTGAACGTCTAATGGCCATGAAATCCATGAAAGAAAAGTCCTGCGCAGGTTTGTAATTTATATCTACAAGTGTACAATTAGAATTTAAAGGTATTTCCTATAACTAGGTATAAATATTCGGGCAAAAATAGATGACATATTGGGGGACTTCGGATGTAATCTTGAAGAGGACAGTCCCATAATTGTAACAGATCGTGGGTCCAATATGATCAAAGCCTTCTGTTCACGCATGAACACTTGACACCAAGTCTCAATAGAGTCTTGGTAAAATATACAAAACTACATGTTATCCCTGCTGCATGCGGCTGTAGCAAGAGCTAAAAATATAAATAAAATCATAACAAAAGATAAGGTCACCAAAGATTGTCAAAAGACCTACACTATTGTTTAAAATAGAAATTAACCTTAACAAAAAATGATTCGACTATCTGCTGGCGATTATGTGCCACCGCAGACCTACTCTAAGACATTTTGTTAGTATATAAGGACTAGGATTTGTAAGATATAAAATCAGTATCTTAACAGAACTCAAACGGAACATTATTGTTCATTTGGTCCTTCGAGTGGTGCCAGTAGTAGGGAACTGGCGGTTCTGTGTCAATTTATGACTTTTTATTTTTGACAGTTTTATTACCCCCATCAAATTTTATGACCCTTTTTTTTTGACACTTTTATTACCCCCCAATACTATAATTTATGACCCTTCTTATACTCGATACCGAAGGTAAAGAGTATATTGAGTTTGTGCAATGTCCGTCATGGTGTCCGTCCGTCTGTCCGTCTGTATGTTCGCAACTTTTTTCCACACCCTTCAAGCTAGAGACTTTAAACTTTCCAATTCTCTTTATCTATGGGATAGTAAATTAAAGTGTCAAGATGGGGGTTCTACGATAACTGGGGGGCTGGCAAATCGATAAATTCGATAACTCAAACCGATAAATCCACATATTTCGCACATCCTTACAGCTAGAACTACCAAATTTGGTAAGAAGATAGCTATTAGCAACCCCCAAAAAACTGCATCATAGTTTTGGAGCCACGCCCACCCATTCCGCCCCCAGCCCCCCAGAATTTTGAAATCACAAATGGCTGTATCTCCCTCAGTTTTAGAGCTAGAGCCACCAAATTTGGTGCCAGGATAGGTGATGATGACCCCCCAAAAACTGCATCAAAAGTTTGGATGCCACGCCCACCAATACTGCTCTAGCCGCCCCCATCCACCCCAACGCTTCGTCAAAAACGGGAATGCGTGTATCTTCCAGAATTGTGGAGCTAGAGCCACCAAATTTGGTAAGAAGATAGCTGGCAACGACCCCCAAAAATCTGCATCAAAGTTTTGGAGCCACGCCCACCCATTTCGCCCCCTTTTCCCACTTTTTACAATACTTTTGAGCTAGAGTCACCAAATTTGGTATGAAGATAGCAACTGACATTCCACAAAGATCGGCATCACAAATTGGGATGCCACGCCCACCCATACCGCCCCCAGCCCCCCTTTCCCCACATTTTACAAACTATTAGCTAGGGTCACCAAATTTGGTATGAAGATAGCAATTGACATTCAACAAAGATCTGCATCAAAAATTTGGATGCCACGCCCACCCATACCGCCTCCAGCCCCCCCTTTCTCTACTTTTACAAACTTTGAGCTAGAGTCACCAAATTTGGTATGAATATAACAATTGACATTCCACAAAGATCTGCATCAAAAATTTGGATGCCACGCCCACCCTTACCGGCCCCAGCCCCCCTTTCCCCACCTTTTACAAACTTTGAGCAAGGGTCACCAAATTTGGTATGAAGATAGCAATTGACATTCCACAAAGATCTGCATCAAAAATTTGGATGCCACGCCCACCCATACCGCCCCCAGCCTCCTTTCCCCACATTTTACAAACTATTAGCTAGGGTCACCAAATTTGGTATGAAGATAGCAATTGACATTCAACAAAGATCTGCATCAAAAATTTGGATGCCACGCCCACCCATACCGCCTCCAGCCCCCCTTTCCTACTTTTACAAACTTTGAGCTAGAGTCACCAAATTTGGTATGAATATAACAATTGACATTCCACAAAGATCTGCATCAAAAATTTGGATGCCACGCCCACCCTTACCGGCCCCAGCCCCCCTTTCCCCACCTTTTACAAACTTTGAGCAAGGGTCACCAAATTTGGTATGAAGATAGCAATTGACATTCCACAAAGATCTGCATCAAAAATTTGGATGCCACGCCCACCCATACCGCCCCCAGCCTCCTTTCCCCACCTTTTACAAACTATGAGCTAGAGTCACCAAATTTGTAAGGAAGATAGCTTGTGGCATCCCCATCTGCATCGGAAAATCTTTAAGGCAGCGTACACCCCTGCCGCATCCGTACCCTTCCGCAATCAGGCCTTTTTTTTACCGGTTTTAATACTGGTATCGAGTATGCCGCAGTCGGTTGCGTCCGACTGCAACGTTTCCACTTGTTTTTCCCATGATCGTGCCCGCTTTAATTAGACTAGGTATTAAGGACAAAGGCATGACATTCCTAGGCCGCATTGTTATGGTTGCGAGAATCAGTGATCGTAGAATCTGGTGTCAAGTGTACATCTCTTTGCACGTGCGTTGTCTTTTACCCCCTGCAAGCAAGCCACAACATGCATTGTTATTGTCAAGAGCAACATCAACAACAGCATCCTTGAGAATCAGTGATCATAGGATCTGGTGTCAAGTGTGCTCCTGTTTTAAGTGCGTTGCCTTGAACACGTGCAACCAAGCCACAAGGGATCGGGTGTCAAGTTGTGAAAATCAGTGTTCACACTATCAGTTTTGGCTATGTAACCAATTTGTATTAGAGTCAAGTGTGCTCCTGTTTGACAAGCAAGCCATAAACATTGATCTTTATGGTTGTGATAATGACAGGATCAGTTTTAGCTATTTATCCATTTAGTGCTAGAGTCAAGCGTGCTTCAGTTTTAAATACGTTGCTCTGCACACGTGCATTGTAATTGTCAAGAGCAACATCAACTACAACCTTCGTGGGGGGTTATGTGTGCAAGGATGGGAATTTTCTGTCGCAGCAGCAGCAGCAAGATCAACACATTGTTTTTAAACAAGAGTATTGATTCTTGTAGATTAAGATTATAAAGAGTTAGAGGGAGAAAGTGATAGAGGGAAAAGGTGAAAGAGGGGGAGTGTTAGAGGGAGAAAGTGATAGGGGGAGAAGGTGTTAGAGGGAGAAAGTGATAGAGGGAGAAAGTGTTGGAGAGAGAAGGTGTTAGAAGGAGAAAATGTTAGAGGGGAAAGTGATCCTTCTTGTACTAATTTAATAAGCCACGCCCCTTATACTATTTTATACATGAGCGTCTATGAAACGCAGATGTGAATGTTAATTGTTTTGCCCCCTTCATCCATAAGATGAATGCTTAGCGCCATCCTTTTCTAACCTCTGTTTTTTTATATATCTGTTTTGATTATTAGTCAAGTGCTAGGAAATCTAATATCCTGCATTGACTTCAAAACGAATAAAAGAGGTAGTTTTGGTTAAGTAAACCATCAGTAGCTCTCGAAAATTACAAGTGTAACTCTTAAAATTTTTCTTCCGTGTTTTAAAACGTCTGTGTTTTTAAATTTTGAAAAATTAAATAATAAAATAAAAAAATGTCTTCAAACGTAAACAACGTAAACAACAACGTTGTCTATACCACCGCCGCAGCGAACGACTTAGCCGAGATTTTCGGCACCGAAACAAGACCCCACACTCCAGGATCGCAAACCACTACCGCCACCTCCACGATCACTAACAAAGCCACCACCCTCATGAAGATGTTTAACGCCGCCTTCCCCAACACACCCTTCAACACCACTTACGTCAACACGCCCAGCAATGCCACTTACACCAACACACCCATCGCCACCACCTTCAACAACGCACCTTTCGCCACAACATACAACAATACACCCTACGCCGCCACAAACATCATCACCGCCACTCCCAATGCGACATCAAAGTGGTGCAACACATGTAAGGTTAATGTACTTATTTCAAAGTGGAATGGACATTTAAGGTCCAGTACACATAAAATGCGTGTTTTCATACCCCTAAATAGTGCTGTTAAGCAGATTTCAGGGGGATTTAAGAACCGCATTATTACTCTAGCATTTGAAAATAGGCGTGAGGAAATTCTCGATCCTCAAGAATTCCTCACTGACGCCTCATCGGAACTTATTCCAGTTTTAGCCAATGTCTTATCCTTACACACATCGTGTAAGATAAACTTTGAGTTATTTGCGGAATACATAAAATTCCATCAAGATGAGATGGTGATGCAAGTCAAGTCGCATCAAACGCCGATGTGCGTTCTAACTGCTAGAAGAAATATAGAAGATGTCTATAATCAGCATGCTGAGCTCATCCGTCAAAAAATGGATGAGTTCCAGGAAAGGGACAGCGGATGGATGGTAATGTTAATAAATACACTCCTTTAAAAGTTTCAAATTACATTGAAACTCCAAAGGTGTTGAAGGTGAAAAAGGCGATTCTGAATATGAAAAACACAGATGAATATTGTTTTAAATGGGCTTTAATATCAGCCCTTAAAGCCCCACTCAACACCAAAAATCCTCATAGATGTTCGAGCTACGATATCAATATTAATAGCTCCAAAATCTATGTAAGTGAAACACTTACATTAGATTTTGAGGAGTTTGAGTTTCCGCTTCCACTTTCACAAATCAAAGTGTTCGAAAGACGGAACTCTACTATCAGTATCAACGTTTTTGGATTCGATGAGGAAAAGGGAAAAGTGGTTGGCCCGCTGTATTTAACGGAGGTTGAACGCGAAAAGCATATAAGTTTATTGCTTTTGGAGAGCTATAGACGGGCGCATTTTGTATGGATTAAGAATTTATCAAGGTAAGATTCATAATTTAAAATAATTTTTGTTAATTTAAAGTACTAATCAATTTTCTTTTATTTTAAACTTTTAGACTGGTTCGCTCACAGGTAACCGGACACGATCACAACCTTTTCTTTTGCAACACCTGCCTCAACTTCTCCCACAGCGAGAAGTTATCGATGGAACATCGGATGAATTGCGGCCAGATGGTTTCAACGCTTCCAACAATTGAAAAAGCAAGTCTTAAATTTAAGAATTTTAATCGTAGTTTAGATGTTCCGTTTGTAGTATATGCAGACTTCGAATGCATTATAGCCCCCCTCAATTCGAAAGTGAGTGAGAATGTTACAGCTACATCATTGCATGTGCCTATAGCATTCTCATATTATATTAAGTGCTCCTTTGACCCATCCTTAGATAAGTTTGTTTTAGAGACTGGTAAGGATGCAGGTGTCAAATTTGTCACATCTCTCATCAGAGATGTAAGTGAAATTTACACGACTAACCTTTCTAATATTAAACCTATGACAATGAGTACAGAGGAGGAAACCAGTTTTCAAGATGCAGTTAGTTGCCATATCTGCAAGAAAATTCTGGGACCGACCGAGTACGTGATCATTGCCATTTAACGGGCCAGTATAGTGGTCCAGCCCATAATGTTTGTAACATTAAATTTCAAATTGCACCTTTTGTCCCCGTATTCTTTCACAATTTTTCGCGGTATGACTCCCATCTCTTTGTTAGGGAACTAAACAAAGTGGAGGGTGATATTAAAGTTCTCCCATTAAATAAGGAGCTGTATATATCACTCTCCAAATTTACATACATAGCATCCCATGAAAAAAATTTAGAAATTCGATTTTTGGACACGTTTCGCTTTATGGCAACCAGCTTAGATACTTTAAGTAGTAATATAAGTACTGAATGCTTTGAGAGCGTTAAGCGTTTTTATCCCTCTGAGGAGGAGTTTAACTTATTGCGTAGAAAAGGAGTTTTTATACTCGATACCGAAGGTAAAGAGTATATTGGTTTTGTGCAATGTCCGTCATGGTGTCTGTCCGTCTGTCCGTCCGTATGTATGCAAGTTTTTTCCACACCCTTCAAGCTAGAGACTTGAAACATTCCAGTTCTCTTTATCTATGGGATAGTAAATTAAAGTGTCAAGATGGGGGTTCTACGATAACTGGGGGGCTGGCAAATCGATAAATTCGATAACTCAAAACCGATAAATCCACATATTTCGCACATCCTTACAGCTAGAAGTACCAAATTTGGTAAGAAGATAGCTACTAGCAACCCCCAAAAACTGCATCAAAAATTTTGGAGCCACGCCCCCCCATTCCGCCCCCAGCCACCCGCATTTTAAAGTCAAAAAAGACTATATCTTCCACAGTTTTTGAGCTATAGCCACCAAATTTGGTGCCAAGATAGGTGATGATGACCCCCCAAAAACTGCATCAAAAGTTTGGATGCCACGCCCACCGATACTGCTCTAGCCGCCCCCATCCACCCCAACGCTTCGTCAAAAACGGGAATGCGTGTATCTACCAGAGTTGAGGAGCTAGAGCCTCCAAATTTGGTAAAAAGCTAGCTTGTAACGACCCCCAAAAAACTGCATCAAAATTTTGGAGCCACGCCCACCCATTCCGCCCCCAGCCCCCCCGCATTTTGAAATCAGAAATAGCTATATCACCCACAGTTTTTGAGCTAGAGCCACCAAATTTGGTGCCAAGATAGGTGATGATGACCCCCCAAAAACTGCATCAAAAGTTTGGATGCCACGCCCACCGATACTGCCCTATTCGCCCCCATCCACCCCAACGCTTCGTCAAAAACGGGAATGCGTGTATATTCCAGAGTTGTGGAGCTAGAGCCACCAAATTCGGTAGACAGATAGCTGGCAACGACCCCCAAAAATCTGCATCAAAGTTTTTGAGCCACGCCCACCCATTTCGCCCCCCTTTCCCCACCTTTTACAAACTTTGAGCTAGAGTCACCAAATTTGGTATGAAGATAGCAACTGACATTCCACAATGATCTGCATCACAAATTTGGATGCCACGCCCACCCATACCGCCCCCAGCCCCCATGCCCCCCCCTTGCGCCACTTTTTACAAACTTTGAGCTAGGGTCAACCAATTTCGTATGAAGATAGCAATTGACATTTCACAAAGATCTGCATCAAAAATTTGGATGCCACACCCACCCATACCGCCCCCCCCTTTCCGCACCTTTTACAAACTTTGAGCTAGGGTCACCAAATTTGGTATGAAGATAGCAATTGACATTCCACAAAGATCTGCAGAACAAATTTGGATGCCACGCCCACCCATACCGCCCCCAGCCCCCCCCCTTTCCCCACTTTTTACAAACTTCGAGCTAGATTCACCAAATTTGGTTTGAAGATAGCAATTGACATTTCACTAAGATCTGCATCAAAAATTTGGATGCCACAACTACCCATACCGCCCCCAGCCCCCCTTTCCCCACCTTTTACAAACTTTGAGCCAGAGTCACCAAATTTGTTATGAAGATAGCAATTGACATTCCACAAAGATCTGCATCACAAATTTGGATGCCACGCCCACCCATACCGCCCCCAGCCCCCCCTTTCCCCACTTTTTACAAACTTCGAGCTAGATTCACCAAATTTGGTTTGAAGATAGCAATTGACATTTCACAAAGATCTGCATCAAAAATTTTGATGCCACAACTACCCACACCGCCCCCAGCCCCCCTTTTCCCCACCTTTTACAAACTTTGAGCTAGAGTCACCAAATTTGTAAGGAAGATAGCTTGTGGCATCCCCATCTGCATCGGAAAATCTTTAAGGCAGCGTACACCCCTGCCGCATCCGTACCCCTCTGCAATCAGGCCTCTTTTTAGCGGTTTTAATACTGGTATCGAGTATGCCGCAGTCGGTTGCGTCAGAATGCAACGTTTCCACTTGTTCCATATGAGTTTTTGGACTCAGAAACCCGACTGGCCGAAACCTGTCTACCTCCAAGGGAGAAGTTCTTTTATAGTTTAACCAATAAAGAATGTTCGCCTGAGGACTATTTACATGCACAGCATGTATGGAAAGTTTTCAACTGTCAGACATTAAAAGAATATATGGAGCTTTATCTCAAAACAGATGTTCTTTTATTGACAGACGTTTTTCAAAATTTTCGAGCAATATGCAAGAAAATTTATTCTCTAGATCCTGCACATTATTAAACCACACCCGGTCTGTCATGGGATGCTATGCTCAAAACAACTGAAATAGAGCTAGATCTGCTTACTGATATTGACATGTATAGGTTTATTCAAAGTGGAATTAGGGGTGGTTTGGTTCAGTGCTGTAAACGGTACTCTAAAGCCAATCATATGTATATGGATGCGTATGACGCAAGCAAACCATCCGAATATTTGATGTATTTGGATGCAAATAATTTATATGGTTGGGCAATGTCTCAAAGTCTGCCTTACACCGGTTTTCAGTGGATGAATGATGATGAGATTGCGTCACTAGATGTTGCTCAAATAGACGCAAATTCTGAGTATGGTTATATTTTAGAAGTAGACCTTATATATCCAGATTCACTTCATGATTATCATAATGATCTACCTTTTTGTCCGTTAAACCAAAAACCCACACCAGAAGCAAAGGTGTGTAAACTTGTTGCAGACCTTAGGTCAAAAACTAAATATCCTATACATTACAAAAACCTTCAGCAATGTTTACGTAATGGTTTGATATTGTCGAAAGTACATAGAGTTTTAAAATTTAAACAGGCACCTTGGCTTAAAAAGTATATTGATCTAAACACTTCCCATAGAACTTTAGCGAAAAATAATTTTGAAAAAGACTTTTTTAAGCTGTTAAACAACGCAGTCTATGGGAAGACAACGGAGAACGTTGAAAAACGTAAAGATGTTAAAATTGTCACTTCGTGGGAAACCACATCATGCAATCGTTTAGGTGCACGTTCGCTTATTGCAAAGGCTAGTTTTCACAGCTCTGCGCAATTTGCTGAAGACATGTATGCTATTCAGATGAAGCGGCTCCATAATGTTTATGACAAGCCAATGTATTTAGGGTTTACAGTTTTAGAGCTATCCATATGGCAGATGATTTCCATTACAATTATATTAAACCAAAATTTCAAGAAAAAGTCACATTGAATTATATGGATACAGACTCTTTCATATATTCGATACAGACTAGAGATTTTTATGCAGATATTGCTGAAGATGTAGAAATGAAGTTTGATACGTCCGAATACCCTGAAGAGTTGGCAAAGTTATATGGGATTAAGAGGTGCAATAAAAAAGTCTTGGGTATGATGAAGGATGAGAACTGTGGCAAACGAATGCTGGAGTTTTTTGGTCTCAGAGCGAAAATGTATTCATTGTCTCTTGAGGGGGGTGGCTGTGTTAAAAAATCAAAGGGTGTAAAGAAGTCTGCATTAGAAAAGCTTACTATAAATAGTTATAAAGAATGCCTTTTTGATAATAAGATTTTTAATGATGAAATGATGTTGTTCAGATCTAAGATCCACAACTTGTATACACATAAGATAAAAAAAACTACTTTAAGCTCTAATGACGATAAAAGAAAAATAAAGTCTGACGGTATAAATACATATGCCTGGGGTCATTATAAAATCGATTCCCACACATATTGATATTTTTATTTATAGATAATAATCAGGCCTGTTCTACTTTTCGATTCCGAGTGAACTGCTCGGAATCGTTTCGATTCCGAGTGTTTTGCATTCCTACATTTCGATTCCGAGCACAAATGGATCGTTATGAAAACGAGTGACAATTAGCACTCGAAATGAAAACGATTGTGCTAATAAAGCAACTTATGTGTGTTTTTAAACCCTGTAACTATTTTTTACTTAATTTATATACTACTGGCAAGAACTTTGCATTGTCATTCGTAGGGCTTGCATATTATTTTTCATTTGTTTTTTTGTTTATAGTTGTACACTTAAAATTTACGTGCGGTGGCAAAGCCAAAGCGATTGGAATCAGTCTTATACAAAATAAAGAGTTGTCATGTTCAACTAAAGAATTATAAATGTTTTTAATTGTTGTTATTTACACAAGATTTTTGTTAAAATAACTATAAAAACTTGATTCCTATATAAGAGACAAGTTTAGCTTAAGCAAAAACGAGTAATTACACTAATATAAGTAAACTAAAAATATCTGTGCTGTGTAAGGGCAGCCCTAATACTCGATAGCTATCGAGTATTTATGAGCTATCGTTGCGGTAAACAGCTGATCTCAATCATATATTCAAAATGTAAGTAAGCGAATAATTATTTGTGAACATTTAATTAGAAATTTTGCGTTTTTAGGGGCAAAAAACGAAACACAGACCAAGAAAATTTACTACTGAGCTTCATGAGGGAAAACCCGGATCGCAGAAGGCGATTAATGCGTCTAGCGTTTAATTTAGCCAAACGTTTTCTTTCTCTTGCTGCTAATAATATTGCTGCCGGCATTGTAAATAGCTATTTAAATGAACAACTGTTCTTATTTTTTTGCTTGATTTAGGCCCAATATCTCAATGTCCGGTTAGTCAACTTATTCTAAGTTTAGTCGAATTTGAGTCTCTCAATATTCGGTTAGGAGTATATGAGAAACAAACTAACCGGAAGGCTGGGTCTTGGTTAAAATTTAAAGCGCGTATAAGTCACGATATATCGATAAGAATCATCGCTAAAGCAAACAGCTGTCCCTTGAATTGTATATTTATTTTGTTATTAAAGAAAAATAGCATCGCACAGCAGAGTTTTTTATATTCATTCAATGGAGACGCAATTTGACGAAACAGAGCCAAGAGATAATAACTCGAGAAGTTATAGGGATAGGGTGAACTATTTCACTGATCTGGATGATGCCAAATTTGTTCAGCGGTTCAGGCTAAAAAAATCTACATGCAAAATCATTCTTGCAAGGATTGTAGATCAATTGGCTTGCCATAGTAATAGTAAACAATTAAGTTCTTTTGCACGCAAATAAATCATATGTGGGATTTTAAACAGGAATCGTACAATGTTGCCGGAGACCCAACTTTTGGTGGCTTTGCGTTTTTATTCAAGCGGCAGCTTCCTCATCACTGCGGGTGATTTCTGTGGAGTCAGCGTTTCTTCGGCTAGCCGTGCAGTGAAAAAGTTTCCCACGCTATCGCACTATTGGCTTAGGAGGAGATAGTAATGAATCCGTTTGCATTCAGGCGTGTTCATTTTAATTTTATATTTTATATATTTAAAATATGCAAAATTTGCCAGTCACCAACCAAAACAAAAACAAAAAACAGCTGAGCCGCTCGCTATAAATGGCAACGCTGTGTATATATGTGGCAACGCTGTTAAGGCGATAGTTACTTATCGATGAAAGGTTATTTTGGCTTTGAGAAAACCAAACTGTTTTAACTCGACCAGCAAAATAATGCGGCAGTTAGCTAAACGAAAATTTAACCGGACATTGAGATATTGGGCCTTACACAATCAGCTGTTTGTATCGATAAAAAATTGGTATCGAAATTGAGTATAAGAAGAATATAAGTCGATCGAAATCTGGGAATGCAACCATCGAAATGAGAATCCATTTCGATTCCGTTTCGACTCGGAAACTAGAACAGGCCTGAATGTATTTAATCAAAAATATAAACACATAAATGATATTAAAGTTAAAAAATTGTTCTTATATTAAAATGAATTAATATTAAATGTCTACAAATTGAATTTTTATACTCGATACCGAAGGTAAAGAGTATATTGAGTTTGTGTAATGTCCGTCATGGTGTCCGTCCGTCTGTCCGTCTGTATGTTCGCAACTTTTTTCCACACCCTTCAAGCTAGAGACTTTAAACTTTCCAATTCTCTTTATCTATAGGATAGTAAATTAAAGTGTCAAGATGGGGGTTCTACGATAACTGGGGGGCTGGCAAATCGATAAATTCGATAACTCAAAACCGATAAATCCACATATTTCGCACATCCTTACAGCTAGAACTACCAAATTTAGTAAGAAGATAGCTATTAGCAACCCCCAAAAAACTGCATCAAAAATTTTGGAGCCACGCCCCCCCTTTCCGCCACCAACCCCCCCGCATTTTAAAGTCAAAAAAGCCTATATCTCCCTCAGTTTTTGAGCTACCAAATTTGGTGCCAAGATAGGTGATGATGACCCCCCAAAAACTGCATCAAAAGTTTGGATACCACGCCCACCGATACTGCCCTAGCCGCCCCCATCCACCCCAACGCTTCGTCAAAAACGGGAATGCGTGTATCTTCCAGAGTTGTGGAGCTAGAACCAAATTTGGTAGGAAGATAGCTGGTAACGACCCCCCAAAAACTGCATCAAAATTTTCGAGCCACGCCCACCCATTCCGCCCCCAGCCACACAGCATTTTGAAATCACAAATGGCTGTATCTCCCTCAGTTTTAGAGCTAAAGCCACCAAATTTGGTGCCAAGATAGGTGATGATGACCCCCCAAAAACTGCATCACCCATTTCGCCCCCCTTTCCCCACATTTTACAAACTATTAGCTAGGGTCACCAAATTTGGTATGAAGATAGCAATTGACATTCCACAAAGATCTGCATCAAAAATTTGGATGCCACACCCACCCATACCTTCCCCAGCCCCCCCCTCTCCACACCTTATACAAACTTTGAGCTAGGGTCACCAAATTTGGTATGAAGATAGCAATTGACATTCCACAAAGATCTGCATCAAAAGTTTGGACGCCACGCCCACCCATACCGCCCCCAGCCCCCTTTCCCCACCTTTTACAAACTTTGAGCTAGAGTCACCAAATTTGGTATGAATATAACAATTGACATTCCACAAAGATCTGCATCACAAATTGGGATGCCACGCCCACCCATACCGCCCCCAGCCCCCCTTTCCCCACTTTTTACAAACTTTGAGCTAGAGTCACCAAATTTGGTATGAAGATAGCAATTGACATTCCACAAAGATCTGCATCAAAAATTTGGATGCCACGCCCACCCATACCGCCCCCAGCCCCCCTTTCCCCACCTTTTACAAACTATGAGCTAGAGTCACCAAATTTGTAAGGAAAATAGCTTGTGGCATCCCCATCTGCATCGGAAAATCTTTAAGGCAGCGTACACCCCTGCCGCATCCGTACCCCTCTGCAATCAGGCCTTTTTTTACCGGTTTTAATACTGGTATCGAGTATGCCGCAGTCGGTTGCGTCCGACTGCAACGTTTCCACTTGTTTTTTATAGCGATGCGACCAAGTCATCCAGCATATTGTGCAGTGAGTCCACAGATTTGGACATCAGTTCTTCGTAGGCAGCTTCCAGTGTGGAAGCATTCCATATTGAATCGTCAAGATTCAATTCCGTTGATGGAATCCGTTTCCGGTTCCTCTGCTCAATTGGGGCAGGAGAATCTCTCCTTTGCACCCAATCGTCCATCGTCGTGAACCGCCGTCTCACTTGAAAAATGACTGTGTCTATATCATCCTCGTTTATGATTGGGAGAGGTATCTTTGTATCCTCGCCCCCCAACCACTCCACTGCCGGCTTTAGCCAGTGTAGAAGGGTGTTTTTCTGCTGCTGCTTTTGAGTCTTCTTGTTTGTTTTTGGCATTTTTGTTGTTTTTTTGTTTAAAATTTTGAAATTTACAGCTCAAGGACAATATTTTGAATGAATGAGCTCTGCTCTGCACTGCTTTATATATCCACCAGAACACACCACACGCAACGAATTATCTTGCTCATCCTTAAAACAAAACCAAAAAAAAAAAAAAAAATTACAAATGTCACCAATATCAGCTGCAACCATCTGTTGCTATTTATAGGACATCATTTTTATCTATCCAAGAGTTGTGCTCATGCGAGAACCCTAACCATTTAACTAGCACTCGACTGTTTCGTCGTTCTATTATTTTTTCAACGAGATAAGTGTGTGGGAACTTTGTTTTTTGTAGTTCCTCTTTGTAAAATCCACCTTTTACTTCGGTACCCTGATAGTCTTTCAATATGTATGTAGTAGGGTATGTATTTTGTATTTTTTTAATTTGGAAAATTTCACTTGTCCAGTTTGGGGTATACCCTTTCTCAAATAAATGTTTATGTTTACTAATACGCACATAGTCATTTACTTTGAATTTGTTACCACCAAATATTTTTAAGTGACTGTAAACAGTATTTATTTATTTGATTATTGTCAACTATAATCAGCTGACATAAAATCCAATTTAATTAAAATTAAAATAAAAATTTAAATTTGAAATTAAAATTAAGTAAAATAAAATTATATATAAATCTGAAAGTAAGTTTAGGTAAAAAATTTATTAAGTTAACGTTAAAGTTCTGGGAAATTCAACAATAAAATTAGTGGTCCAACATTTGTTGCGGGGATTGGGAAAAACCCAGAAAAACCCAATCAGACCAGCGTTAGATTAGTAATTAGTGGTTACGATTAGATAAAGCGAAAAGGATCGATCTTTTTAGTACTGGAGTTGAGGCCTCCAAGAAGACAAGAGAATAAAGTTTGTTATAGTCAGAACATATAACACGAAATGGTTCATGAATTAAATAGTTGCTGAAGCAACGATCAAGGCTAAGGGGTAAAAAGTTACGTGAAGATCTAATTGGGACATTAAATTTAATTCGACTCAAAAGAACTGATGAGTCGATTTCACCATTAAGTAGGTTAGTAATAAATAATACTCTATGCATAGTTCTACGGTTTAACAGGGAGGGAAGATTTATCAAAAGGAGTCTACTTGAGTACGGGGGCAAATAGAAGAAATTTCTTCTGCACAGATTCAATTCTATCCTGGTGAATCGAGTATTGTGGAGACCACACACAAGATCCATACTCCAGGATGGGACGAACTAGGGATGTATAAAGCGTTTTAGTGGTGTAGGGATCGTTAAACTCTTTCGACCACCGCTTGATGAAGCCAAAGACATTAATGGCCTTATTAACCATAGACGAAATATGAGAGTCAAACTTTAGCTTAGGATCAAGAATAATGCCTAAATCTTTAATTTCAAACACGCGGTCAAGTGGTGAAGCATCAAGCAAGTAGTGAGCAGTATGAGGGGTACTTCTACAAAAAGACATGACTTTACATTTTGAACAGTTTAAATTGAGTAAGTTAAAACGACACCAGGCCGACAGCGCACACAAATCCGACTGTAGTAAGTTGCACAGAGAAGCATTATTGTAGGTGAAACATAGTTTTACATCATCAGCAAACATATAAACAAAAGAGTTAGTAATAACAGCTGGAAGATCGTTAATAAACAAATTAAATAGCAAAGGTCCAAGGTGACTACCTTGGGGAACACCAGAGGTAACTAAAATAGGTTTAGATACAGACGACTTAAAAACAACTTTTTGTGTTCGGCCAAACAAGTACTCCGAAAGCCACAATAAAAGTTTTGATGGAAATCCGATAATATTCAATTTATGAAGCAACAGAGAATGACTAACAGAGTCAAATGCCTTACTAAAATCGGTGTAAACAACGTCAGTTTGCATTTTTTCCTGAAACCCTTTAATAACAAGCGATGTGAATTCAAGAAGGTTAGTGGTAGTTGATCTACGCCTAACAAAACCGTGTTGATAAGGCGATATAATTGAACTACATCCGTGTTGCAGTTGAGAACAAATACTTTTTTCAAAGACTTTTGGAATGGCAGACAACTTGGATATACCCCTATAATTTTTAACGTTTGACTTTGAAGAATTTTTATGGAGTGGAATTATAAAGGATTCCTTCCATAAATCAGGAAACACAGTTGAGTCAACAGACAAGTTAAATAATTTATTTAAGGGCTAACAAAGTGAATCGGCGCAGTATCTAAGAATACAACCTGGCACTCCATCAGGGCCAGGCAAGTAGCCAGGTTTGACAGAGTTAAATTCATTCAGGAGCGTAGACTCAGTAATTACTGGTACATATATGCAATTTGACGCTTGAACTTGAAAAAGGATAGGAATTACTACTACTATATAATACTGATTGAAAATACTCAGCAAATAGATCGGCTACTGCCTGATCAGAACTTGCTTTTGTATTATCAAGGTATACTGAGGAAGGCAAGCAAGAAGACTTACGTTTAGAGTTAACAAATTTATAAAACTGTTTAGGGTCACGTGAAAAGTTTAGTCTACAACGATTAAGATAATTATTATAACAGGATGTGTTAACAGAAAGAAAACTAGATTTTGCTACTAAATACGAAGATAAATCCAAAGTAGTACCCGATTTTTTAAATTTTTGATATGATCTTGTCTTCACGTTTTTCAATTTCGATAGTTCCCTCGTAAACCATGGTGGTTTATTATCACTTGAAGAACAAGTGAGGGGAACACAAATATCCAAAAGCGAATTCAAGGTCCTATAAAATATGGCAATGGCAGTTTCTATGTCACTACAAGAATAAAGGCGAGACCAATTAGTATGTTGAAGTAGATAATTTAATTTACTAAAATTAGTTTTACGAAAACAACGGGTTTTTGAAGAACTTTTAGATGGTGGACTAAGGCTAAGAATTTCAAAGGATAGTTCTAAGGTTGGATGGTAGGTATCTTCCGGAAGCACTAGAGGAGGTATTCTACTAGTATTACAGCAATCTGAGTCTGAAACGAATATCAAGTCCAACATTCTACCACTACAGTTGTGCACCCTGTTAACTTGCGATAGGCCTAACTCCAGTAGGCCATCGATAAAATCATCAGAAGTGACTGGTAATGCTACCGAAGATGTGTCATTTGCAGACCATACAACATTTAATCACATCTCTTCATTTGAGGAATTCACTTTTATAGGTGGCACTTTAAGTGTTCTATGATATTGATTATTGTACTCTTTAATCAAACGCTTATACATTTCGATCCAATTGTATGTTCCATTGAAGCAAAACTCTATCCACATCATTTCCTTTAAAGTTCTATTAATACGCTCAACAATTGATGCTTTAAGAACACTATAGCTTGAGTAATGATTAATGTTATGTTTTTTACACAAGTTTTTAAAATCAGTATTAAAAAATTCTTTTCCATCATCCGTTTGTAAATTCTTAGGAATTCTATTCCCTTTAAAAATGCCCGCGAACGCTTGTGTAACTTCTTTTCCAGATTTTGACTTCAATGCTACTCCCCACGCATATTTGGAAAACGTATCAATTATTGTCAATAGAAATCGATACCCCTTATTAGATGAGGAGTACTTTCCCATTTCTACTAAGTCTGCCTGCCAATGATCATCGATTCCCTTCATTACAACTCTTCTTCGCTTAAAATTTTTACGTGCAGGAGCATGTAATTCTTTCACTAATTCCCGTTTGCTCATATTGGGATGTAGCACGTCTTGTTGGTTTTATTTATTTTTGTATATTTTTATATATTTTATTTATTTCTCTTACAACGTAGTACAATATTGTTGTTGACGACGTCTTTTTTTATTGTCTCGAGAGAAAATTTTTGAGAACCACATCTTTTTCATCATAGATGCCTTCTCCATCAGTATCGTTATCCATACTACCCATATACACTTCCACGATTTAAAACTCATGTTTCTTGATATAGTAATAACCAAATGAGATATAACCAACCGTGGTGGGGGTCAATCAGCATTTAACAGATTTGGATAATTTACATTGACTTTTATATCATTTTTATTTATCATTATTTTCTGTCATTTTTGTGTTGTAGGGGTACAGGCACCTCATCCGCTGTTATTATTTATTTTTAAAATGGTAGGATTCTCAAAACAGCCAATTACAAATGTAAAATATTTATCAAGTATTTCTTTCAAATTTTCGATACTCTTTATAGTATTGTTTAAGTTCTCTTGAAATAAATCAATTTTTTGGTTTCTCTCTCTTATTAATAATAATGAGATGGTGTGCTCTATATCATTTTTCACTAGAATTAATACTCGATCAACGTATTCTTTTATAACCAAGTCATTCGCCTCCTGCGGTTGTATACAACATATGATTCGTTTTTTCTGTATATTTAAATTTCCATCCTCATCAACGATAAAACCCACCAATCTTTTTCCATTTCTGTGCAAATACTCAAAATGCTTCCTATCGCTCGAGTAGTGTCCAAACTTATCTAGACTCATATTGACTTAACAGCGATCTGATTTCACAATTGGTTTTTTTCTTGATGTAACTGCTTGCTTACAAACTCATTATTACTGTTTATTCTTGAAATGATTTCATTGCTAACTTTGTTAACATCATCTAATAACTTAGTTACTTCGTTAGTTATTTCATTCATTTTGCTTTCCATATCCTTTAACTTATTATTTCTTTGTTCGACTAACTGAGTAATATAAGCCGTTTGACTTTTTTTTAATTCAAATACTTTAACATCAACATATTCTTTGATTACCAAATCATCGTTATTTATTGGACTGATTGATTTTTAATGCGTTTGTTTTGGGAATTTAGGTTACCATCCTCATCAATATGAATCCCACTCACAGCTTCAATCCCCCTTTTCAACTTCTCCGAGCGTTCTTTATCGTTCGAGAAATGACCAAACTTGTCAAGAGACATATTAATAATAAGAATATTTAATGAGTGTATATCATATTAATTAAAAAATTATGTTTGCCTCTCGCAACTCTTCAATTTATTTATTTATTTATTTATTGTCAACTATGATCAGCTGACATTAAAATGAAATCAAAATTAATTTAAATTAAATAATAGTTAAAATAATTAAAATAAAAATATAGATTAATATATAAATCTGAAAATATATTTAAAAGTTAACGTTAAAGCTCTGGGAAATTCAATAAAAAATTGAGTAGTCCAACATTTGTTGCGAGGATTGGGAAAAACCCAGAAAAACCCAATCAGACCAGCGTTAGATTAGTAATTAGTGGTTACGATTAGATAAAGCGAAAAGGATCGATCTTTTTAGTACTGGAGTTGAGGCCTCCAAGGAGACAAGAGAATAAAGTTTGTTATAGTCAGAACATATAACACGAAATGGTTCATGAATTAAATAGTTGCTGAAGCAACGATCAAGGCTAAGGGGTAAAAAGTTACGTGAAGATCTAATTGGGACATTAAATTTAATTCGACTCAAAAGAACTGATGAGTCGATTTCACCATTAAGTAGGTTAGTAATAAATAATACTCCATGCATAGTTGTACGGTTTAACAGGGAGGGAAGATTTATCAAAAGGAGTCTACTTGAATACGGGGGGTAAGTCAACTCCAGGAACCCAGTTAAAACTTCTAAGGGCAAATAGAAGAAATTTCTTCTGCACAGATTCAATTCTATCCTGGTGAATCGAGTATTGTGGAGACCACACACAAGATCCATACTCCAGGATGGGACGAACTAGGGATGTATAAAGCGTTTTAGTGGTGTAGGGATCATTAAACTCTTTCGACCACCGCTTGATACAATTTCATTATTATGACTACTGTTACCAGCTGCCTGTGAAGCGATCAAAAGCTTAAGTCTATTAACAATTTCATTAGGATTATCCCAGTATACATAATTTTGTTTATGCTTGTTGAGCATCATAAGGGTTCCGCCTTTATGTGTAGATTTTTTATTATTCAAAGGTGTAGACACTGCACTTGGTTCAACAACTTTGGGGAAAAGTTTTTTTATTATATCAGTATACTTTTTGGAGCGATTACCCTTTAGTGCTTCATTAGGCTGATGATTTCTTCTATGAGCATTTGTTTTTGACAAGATTTCCTTATATGTATCCAGATCCAATTGGTTATAAGCATGTGGATTTTTTAAAAAGACTAAAGAATACAATCCAGGAGTAAGATTCCACTTTTCACCCGTTTCCAGTTCTAGTTTTTTGTTGTTAACGTTTATTTTAAAGCTGCCTAATTTAGTTTCTCCTTTATTTTTAGTTGGTTCAAATGCTTTACCTAACTGTCCCTCTCGCTCTAACTCATTTAGACTAAGATTAAAACTATCATCACTTACTACATTTGACTGATTATAATCTTTATTGCCTACTGTAGCGGGGTTAGTATAGCTTTGTTCACTCGATATAAGCGCATCATGCAATGACTGTTTTTCATCAATTTCCCCATCTATTGCGTCATAAAATTCGCTAGTATTATTTTCATTCTCTAGCACCTCATTTACACTTTTATCTTTTTCTTCTTTTTTGATTCTGGGATATGGCTTAATTTCTTTATTGCCTTTAATAATCTTTTTGAGTGGTTCTGTTATTGGCTTAAATGTTTCCTCCAACTGGTATTCATTTGCAGCTTTACCTAATTTAATACTTCGAAATTTTCTTTTTAGCGCGTTTCTTGTTTTTGTTAGCTCCTTTAGTATATGCTCATTCATTTTAGTATATTTATGATAGTAAACCAATAAACTTGATCAGCCAGAGCAAAAGAGGGTGGTTTTAATAACAGCTTTTTGTTTTGTTGTTATTTTTTATGTTTTTCAGAAACAAGGTGTTGTTTTGTTGTTATTTTTTATGTTTTTCAGAAACAAGGTGTTGTTTTGTTGTTATTTTTTATGTTTTTTTTTTTTTCCAGAAACAAGTTGTTGTTCTGCTGTTATTTTTGATTTTTTCAGAAACAAGGTGTTGTTTGATGTTTTTGGTTTTCAAGAAACAGGGGGCCTGCTATATGTGAACTAATCAGATACTCCAAACAAACTGAGATAGTTTACAGACAATATTTATATATATATACTCTATTATTTTTTTGTAAAGTATTTATTTCGATTGACACACAAATTATTTTAAAAAAAATTTTGCGGTGAGCATTAAAAATTTAAGACATAAGTGACCGCAGTTATTATTATATTGGGGGTAAATACACTGCGACCAAATAGATCTATTGTGCCCCCTTCTTGGCCTATAGCTCTTCCATCAGGCCCAGGTGTTGCATTAAAGCAAGTACCTTTGTTGGGTCGATGGTTTCTAAATCGCTAAGTTGCACAATATGTTTTCCTAGAAAACTACTTCTTTTCCTTACTAAGGCTACGCATTCTGCTATAATGTGCAAGGAGGATTCTCCTTCCATTTCGCAGAATCTGCAAATCTCGCTGCTGACTATACCTAGCTTTGCGAGGTGACCTCGTAGTCTACAATGTCCTGTCAAGAGACCGGTGAGTATCCTGAGTCTATTTTTACCCATTGATATTACTTGCTTAAACCGTTTAAGGTTATAGCTACCCAAGAGAATCTTTGCTTGTCTGAGTCCTGGTGTCCTTGCCCAGCTCGTTCTTCGCAGAAGTCTCTCTTCATTCCTAAGCTCTTGCCGTATTGTGCTTCTTCCTATACCACAGTACGGCTCGGGTCCTATTAGGGTGTCGCTGCCCCCAGTCTTGCTTGCTTGTCTGCCTCTTCGTTCCCCGCTATTTCGACATGTCCAGGGACCCATCTTAGGGCAAGCCTATTTTGTGATCCCAGAGTGTCTAGCTTGGTTCGTACCTCACGAACTATCTTTGACCTGATTTCGGTCTTACTAAGTGCCATTATTGCTGCTTGACTATCGGATAGGATGGCTATATCCCTATTCCGATAGTTACGCTTTAGATTAAAGTCCACACACCTCCCGATTGCACATACCTCAGCTTGGAATATGCTGGTGTGCATACCTAGGGGCTCGTGGTACATTAGCCGAGGGCCTACCACACCAAGACCGGAGCCTTGTTGCGTTAGGGGATCCATCGGTGTACCATTTTATGGTGTGTGGCTTCATGTTGTGGACCTCTTCCAGAGATGTCCACTCCTTTTTATTACAGAGGTGAACTTGAAACTTTTGACCGAACATGTGTTCGACTTTCATTTCATCCCTTGGCTGTGCCAGAAGGGGAAGTTCACCCGATAGCATATCTGCCTCTACTCGACTAAGAATGTGTCCTCTCCCAACTCCTTCACCGGACATTCTTAAGAGGGTTGCCTTTTGTTGCAGCCTAATTGTGTGATGGAGTGGCGTTATCTCCAATAGAACCTCAAGCGCTGATGTGGGACAGGTCCTCATCGCTCCCGTGATTCCTACACATGCCATTCTTTGTAGCTTTTGAAGCTGCTTCTGCACAGTGATTTGCTGTGCCTTATCCCCCATGCAATCACTCCATACGTGAGCATGGGCCTTACTACCATAAGGTATAGCCATCTTATTATTTTTGGTGATGTTCCCCATGACTTCCCGGCTATGCTACGACACGTATACAGCGCTCTGCAGCACTTTGCGATCGTATTCTGAACATGGGTGCCAAAGTTTAATTTACTGTCGAAATTGACCCCAAGGTACTTAACTTCCTTGCTTGTTTCTATTGGACTCCCCGCGAGCCTAATCTCCCTCATCCTTTGTAGCTTGTATCTTCTGGTGAACGGAACGATGATTGTTTTAGTAGGGTTTAAGTTGAGACCAACCTCCCTACACCAATCATGCGTAATCCTAAGTCCCAGTTGAACATTATCACAAAGAGTTTCTTCATACTTGCCCCGAGCTATTATCACAATGTCATCTGCATAGCCTTGACATTGAATACCCCTGTTCGCAAGTCTACTTAATAGTTCGTCTACTAGTATACTCCATAAGAGGGGTGATAAAACCCCCCTTGAGGACAGCCCCTTGTGGTTGTTACTGTTACGGTACTATCTTGTATAGATGCCGTAGCCTGTCTGGACCCTAATAAGGATGAAATCCATCTACTAGTTGTACTGTCCAGCCCTCTTCTATTCAAGGTAGCTTTGACAGCATCATGTGATGTGTTGTCGAAAGCACCTTCAATGTCTAAAAATGCACAAACTGCTACTTCTTTGTTTACTACTGCCGCCCGCAGAGTACGGTGCAGCTCATACAGGGCAGTGTCCGTAGACCTGCCTGTTCTGTATGCGTGCTGCGTTGCCTGCAGTGGACTCTGTGTGAGCAGAGTACTCCTTATGTTATAATCCACCAGCTTTTCTAACGTTTTCAACAAAAACGATGTTAAGCTGATGGGTCTGAAGGACTTTGGGTTGGTGGTATCTGTCTTCCCTACCTTGGGGATGAAGACCACCCTAGCTCTACTCCAAGTGCTTGGTACATGACCAAGTGCTAGGCTACTGACCAGGATTTTCCTTAGAATGGGTAGGAGTATTCCCTGTCCCTGCTGAAGGAATACCGGTGATATGCAATCTAGACCAGGAGATTTGTAAGGCTGGAAGGTTCCAATTGCCCATTTTATTTTCTCCACTGTGACCACCGACTTGGCACATGCCCAGTCAATGGCCGTTGGTCTGTGTTGACCTCCTGTTTCAAGCGATTCGCACGGTTGCCAGGGGATACTTCCTGGGAAGTGCGTCTCAAACAGAAGCTCTAACCTTTGCATATTGGTGCTCGTATATGTATTATCTTAACGCTTCAAGGCTAAATTAGCCTCCGGCGCCCGTTTTGATAATGCTCTATGGAGCCGGGCACCTTCACTCGTGCTTGTTATGCTTTCGCAGAAGTCCCTATAGTTCCTGCGCTTGGCCTTCCTAATCTCCTTGCTGTAGGAGGTGAGGCTTTCGCGGTATGTATCCCATGACCCGTCCCTCCTAGCTTTATTGAAGAGGTGACGTGTGGTGATACGCAGTCTCTCAAGACCGTCATTCCACCATGGGGCATCTTTTTCTTTACGCAGTGACCGCAGTTAAAAGTACCAAATCGTTGTACTTGATTATAATTGTATTGAATGTTCTCTCCCAAATATCTTATAAGTTCTATAGGGGGTGGTAAATTTCCAAAACTATCAAAATATCTGCATTCCTGATCCGCCTTATAGTAAGCTACCCAATGAGTTCCAGCTCCGGTTGACGAGTCCAAGTTAACGATGCCGCATTCTCTTTTCCTTACATTTTTCGGTAAGGAGTTTCTCATATAAACGCCTCTAAAATGTGGGATATGTTTGCGTGCGAAGTTTATAATATTAATGTTCGAAAGCGGTTTATTGTGCAGCTCATTCATAAAAAATTAATTTTTATACTCGATACCGAAGGTAAAGAGTATATTGGTTTTGTGCAATGTCCGTCATGGTGTCTGTCCGTCTGTCCGTCTGACCGTCTGTCCGTCTGTCCGTCTGTCCGTCCGTATGGTTGCAAGTTTTTTCCACACCCTTCAAGCTAGAGACTTGAAACTTTCCAATTCTCTTTATCTATGGGATAGTAAACTAAAGTGTCAAGATGGGGGTTCTACGATAACTGGGGGGCTGGCAAATCGATAAATTCGATAACTCAAAACCGATAAATCCACATATTTCGCACATCCTTACAGCTATAAGTACCAAATTTGGTAAGAAGATAGCTACTAGCAACCCCAAAAAAACTACATCAAAAATTTTGGAGCCACGCCCGCCCATTCCGCCCCCAGCCCCCCCCCATTTTAAAGTCAAAAAAGCCTATATCTCCCACAGTTTTTGAGCTATAGCCACCAAATTTGGTGCCAAGATAGCTACTAGCAACCCCCTAAAAACTGCATCAAAAGTTTGGATGCCACGCCCACCGATACTGCCCTAGCCGCCCCCATCCACCCCAACGCTTCGTCAAAAACGGGAATGCGTGTATCTTCCAGAGTTGAGGAGCTAGATCCTCCAAATTTGGTAGGAAGATAGCTGGTAACGACCCCCAAAAACCTGCATCAAAGTTTTGGAGCCAAGCCCACCCATTACGCACCCTGCCCCCCCGCATTTTGAAATCAGAAATGGCTATATCTCCCACAGTTTTTGAGCTAGAGCCACTAAATTTGGTGCCAAGAAAGATGATGATGACCCCCCAAAAACTGCATCAAAAGTTTGGATGCCACGCCCACCGATACTGCCCAAGCCGCCCCCATGCACCCCAACGCTTCGTCAAAAACGGGAATGCGTGTATCTTCCAGAGTTTTGTTTTAAAGCAACGCCCTGCATTTCGCCCCCCTTTCCCCACTTTTTACATTTTTCGAGCTAGAGTTACCAAATTTGGTATGAAGATAGCAATTGACATTCCACAAAGATCTGCATCACAAATTTGGATGCCACGCCCACAAATACCACCCCCAGCCCCCCTTTTCTACTTATTACAAATTTCGAGCTAGAGTCACCAAATTTGGTGTGAAAATAGCAATTGAAATTCCACAAAGATCTGCATCAAAAATTTGGATGCCACGCCCAACCATACCGCCCCCAGCCCCCCCTTTCCCCACCTTTTACAAACTTTGAGCTAGAGTCACCAAATTTGGAAGGAATATAGCTGGTGGCATCCCCATCTGCATCGAAGAATATTTAAGGTATCGTACACCCCTGCCGCATCCGTACCCCTTTGCAATCAGGCCTCTTTTTACCGGTTTTAATACTGGTATCGAGTATGCCGCAGTCGGTTGCGTCCGACTGCAACGTTTCCACTTGTTTTATTTGTGGTTATACCAAAACCTTTTTGATACGGTTTTAAATAGAGTCCACTACCTAAAGCAATGGCCTCCATTTTTCTATTATGACGTTTATTCTCTTCTAACTCTTTTTTTGCATTCTTAGCACTATAAATGCTTTTAGCAATAGCTGCTCCACCAGATGCCATTCCTCCTAATGCACTGAGCGCTGTCAAGATTGGCACAAGTGGTAAAAAACCTCCAATTTTAGGAACGTTGATTACTCTAGGAATAACAACTGTATTTTTCTTATTTCCAATGGTCTTCGACAAAGCTGTTCGGGCTACTTTAATCGCAGCTTGAATGCCAAGTGGTTTTTCTTTCTTTAACACTCGGGTTGCGTCTCGAACGATATTCATAAAATTTTTCTTGTTTTTACATGACTTTTGTTTCTTTTGTTTTTGTGGGAGGCCCATACCAAATTTTTTCTTTGCTTTCATTGCGTTTGTAACGTTTGTATATGCAGAAGATTTTTCACCGAGAGTACTATCAGATGCTTTTACACGCTCCCACGCTCTTTCAGCTAGGATTGAGTCAGCTTTATGTCGATTTTCCAGATCTTTATATTTAGAATAGGCTATATCGTGCTCTCTACAAGTGGCATCCAAGGGATTTATTCCTTTGTCCCCACGTGCTAAACGTGCTTTAAGCTTTGTACCTGGACCACAAAACTGATATCCCGGTATGTGTAGCTCAACTGGTAAGGAGTTTATTATTTCATTAACAATACCTCTTCCTAGGTAGAGTGGTGGCTTGTTACTAGTAGTTTTATAAAAGCGCAGCACCATTTTATTTGTTGTTTATTTTTCAATGAGATTTTAGCAAGTAACGATCTACTCAAAAAAGTTAGATTAATATGCGTTTAATTAAACAAAAAAATGACATAGAAGTAAAAAATATCGATTGCAAAAATGGTGATATCAAACAACTTAGACATAGTAGCTTGTTACCCAATTCAATAAGAGCTCTAATTGTCGGACCTTCAAATTGCGGGAAAACCAATGTTATGATTAGTTTGATTGAAAGCCCTAACGGACTAAAGTTTGAGAATATTTACTTATATTCAAAGTCATTATATCAGCCTAAATATGAATACTTAAAAACACTTATAAAACCAATAAAAGGAATGGGTTATTTTACATTTTCTGAGAGTGAAAATGTTGTTGCACCCAGCGATGCCAAAAAGAACTCTATTATGATTTTTGATGACGTAGCATGTGAAAAACAGGATAATATTCGAGCATACTTCTGCATGGGCAGACATAAAAATATAGATGCGTTCTATTTGTGTCAAACGTATACACGCATCCCAAAGCATCTTGTGCGTGACAATGCAAACCTAATTATTATGTTTAGGCAGGATGAAGTCAATATGAAACATGTGTATCAGGATCATGTAGGCGTAGACATGTCGTTTGATGCATTTAAGAATATTTGTCAATTTTGTTGGAGAGAAAAATATGGATTTTTATTAATAAGTAAAGATGATCCACTGGAAAATGGACGTTATAGAAGGGGGTTCGCTGATTTTATTCAAATTTAAAATAAAATAAACTAGCATTATTCATTCACTTATCAATAATCTTTCGGAATGGCAACAACACTAACGTTGACGGGCAACGACTCGATTGTAGTAGCTAATTATCAACCTCCCATAGAGTTATGTGGGAGCTATGAATGTCCACTAATTGATTTCCATATGTACAACTCGGTTCCAAATGTGGACTACGATAATAATTTATTCCATATTGGGGAGCATATTTTCGAGATACCTGTGGGATCATATGAGCTTAGTGATATAAGTGAATTTATTAAAGAGAAAATGAAGAAAATAGAGCCCAATGAATTAAAGCACCCGCTAATCGAGAGCAATAATAATACCCTCCAAGTGGTGATTTCATCTAAAAAAGATTCAATATATTTTAACAAAGAGCGTTCTATTGGCCAATTATTTGGATTTTATAAAAGAGAACTAAAGCCAAATGCAACGCATATATCAGATCAACCTGTTGACATTTTAAAAGTAAATACAATTCGTCTGGAATGTAACATTGTTAGCGGTTCATATGTAAATGAGGTATCAAGTCATGCTCTGCATGAGTTTGCACTCAACGTTCCGCCAGGCTATAAATTGAGTGAGAAACCAAATAATCTTATTTATTTGCCAGTTAATACGAGCGAGATACAGTCATTAATAATACGGATCGTTGATCAGAACGGAAACTTGGTTAATTTAAGAAAAGAGGTTGTAACACTTCGCTTACACTTGAGGCGACGATAATGATTATTTATAATAATAAAAACGTGTGCTATCCACCCCCAGTGAGCACTTTGAGTTCTACTTCAGAAGGATACAGGTCGATGAAAAAAGTACTAACACTTGAGAACAAATTATTTTTAAAATCTCTGGGCCTAAAAATAAAAAAATAATGAGTAGTGTATTGAATGTTCGAGAGAAAGCCTATTCGGATGAGAGTATAATCAAGAAAGAATATCATAGTTACTCTCCCTATCTACAAGCATTTAAAACCAATGACGAAGTTAGGATTACAATTCAGAATCAGGACTTATATGTATTACCTAGTGAGATTTATTAATGTTGAGGGCACAATTTGTTTGGCGGATAACTCGCTTGCTGTAGATGGAAAACTTAAAAACAATTGTATGAGTTATCTCTTTGACGAGGTTCGTTATGAATTAAATGGAATTGAAATTGACCGTACTCGATTTGTTGGTATTTCAACAACCTTAAAAAACTACGCTTCCTTAAACAAAACGGAGAGCTGCATGTTAGAGAATTCTGGCTGGTTCAATGGAAATGATAGAGAGCTGTCGAACGGATACTTTAATTTTTCTATCCCTCTTAAATACTTACTTGGATTTGCTGAAGATTATTGATTTATTTATTTATTTATTTATTTATAGTCAGCTAAGAGCAGCTGACCTTAAAATGAATCAAATTTATTTAAATTAAAAATAGTTAATATAATTAAATTAAGTAAAATATAGAATAATATATAAATCTGAAAATATAATTAAAAGTTAACGTTAAAGCTCTGGGAAATTCAATAAAAAATTGAGTAGTCCAACATTTGTTGCGAGGATTGGGAAAAACCCAGAAAAACCCAATCAGACCAGCATTAGATTAGTAATTAGTGGTTACGATTAGATAAAGCAAAAAGGATCGATCTTTTTAGTACTGGAGTTGAGGCTTCCAAGGAGACAAGAGAATAAAGTTTGTTATAGTCAGAACATATAACACGAAATGGTTCATGAATTAAATAGTTGCTGAAGCAACGATCAAGGCTAAGGGGTAAAAAGTTACGTGAGGATCTAATTGGAACATTAAATTTAATTCGACTTAAAAGAACTGATGAGTCGATTTCACCACTAAGTAGGTTAGTAATAAGTAATACTCCATGCATAGTTCTACGGTTTAACAGGGAGGGAAGATTAATCAAAAGAAGTCTACTTGAATACGGGGGTAAGTCAACTCCAGGAACCCAGTTAAAACTTCTAAGGGCAAATAGAAGAAATTTCTTCTGCACAGATTCAATTCTATCCTGGTGAATCGAGTATTGTGGGGACCACACACAAGATCCATACTCCAGGATGGGACGTACTAGGGATGTATAAAGCGTTTTAGTGGTGTAGGGATCATTAAACTCTTTCGACCACCGCTTGATGAAGCCAAGGACATTAATGGCCTTATTGACCATATACGAAATATGAGCGTCAAACTTTAATTTAGGATCAAGAATAATGCCTAAATCTTTAATTTCAAACACGCGGTCAAGTGGTGAAGCATCAAGCAAGTAGTGAGCAGTATGAGGGGTACTTCTACAAAAAGACATGACTTTACATTTTGAACTATTTAAATTTAGTAAGTTAGTACGACACCAGTCTGACAAAGCACCCAAATCCGACTGAAGTAAATTACACAGGGAAGCGTCATTATAGGTGAAACATAGCTTCACATCATCAGCAAACATATACACAAAAGAGTTAGTAATAACAGCTGGGAGATCGTTAATAAACAAATTAAATAGCAAAGGACCAAGGTGACTACCCTGGGGAACACCAGAGGTAACAAAAATAGGTTTAGATACAGACGATTTAAAAACAACTTTTTGTGTTCGGCCACACAAGTACTCCGAAAGCCACAATAAAAGTTTTGATGTTTATAACAAGGTCTTACTAAATTGTAAACATGAATTGATATTACTCATGACAAAAAATATGGAAGATGTATATTATACTAAAATTGGAACTAAGGAGTATAAGCTAAATATTTCTAACATTGTATGGAAAATACCACATGTAACTCTGAGTGATGAAAAGAAGTTACAAATGTTTAGTCTGACTAAGAGTGGAGGCTCGCTTCCACTTGCATTCCGCAGTTGGGATTGTTATCTGAATCCAACATTACTCGAAGGCACACAACATGTTTGGAATGTTAAGCTGGCAGCTAATAGAGAACGCCCTCGATTTGCGATAATAGCTTTTGTAGTGGATGATAAACTAACACATAATCATTTGAGAAATTTAAAAGTGTACCTCAACTCAGAGAACTTTCCGTACGATGACATGAATATAAATTTTAAGCATGAACGATATGCAAGTTTGTATGATATGTATACAGGATTTCAAGCAAGCTACTATATGAAGGAATCTGAGCCATTACTAACACCTATAGAGTTTAAAGAGAAAGCACCAATGGTTGTTGTAGACTTGTCACATCAGAATGAAACAGTCAAAACGGGACCAATCGATGTGAGAGTTTCGATCGATCTAGAAACTGTTAGTGTAAAAAATACTAAGGTATATTGCCTGCTTATGCATGATCGATTCGCAGAGTATTCGCCTTTGACTGGAATAGTTCAACGCATCGTTTAAAACCAATTTAATGGAGATTCAAGTTGCAGTTGATATTCATTCAAATTTATAATGTTATGTACCCCCTCTTAATTAATAAATAAAAACATGATGAAATTCATATGAAAATAATTTTTATTTTATTCAAGTAGAGTATAAAAATTTTCATTTTCAGATACCTCAAACTGAGAGTTTTCTAAGATTAGAAACAATTTAAACAAATTATTTAGTGCACATTGATTTACTATTTTCTTATGTATTCTACAATTTGTAAAGAAGTTTGGATACTGCGCTAAACTCTGTTCAAGATTTAAATCTATTATTTTTTAACTCTTCCTCTTACTATTACCGTTGCGTAACTATTCAATGGCTTTAGTATGTCATCAATACTTAGATAAGAGATGTCACCTTCAGACCAATCCAAGCCGTCAACATACTGTTTGGTAATCTTTAAGGTTTTTCTAGTCACTTCATTTAGCTCCTTTATGTGATAGGGCGGCTTAAAGTGGAAAAAATTGGGTGTGACGGACCCAGCTTGCATAAATGCCAATTCTTTGACAAACATCTGCCTTTCGTTTCCAAATACATATTGAAAGTCAACTAGAATACATGAATTTCTATCCAGAATAACCATTTTGTCTCTAATGTTAATGATGTACTGATAAACTAGGCGGAAATCAATTCCTTAAATACCATGGCTTATCTAATTTTATGTTTAGTTTGAAAAAGCACTTAAGACAGGATGGATACGCTTCACTTAAAAAAAACTAAAAATTCAAGGAAAATTCAAGATCATGAAATAATTTTTGGATTTGAGTATTTTGTTAGTCTAGAGCTTAAACTAAAGTGTGGGTTTTCTACGACTAGAGATTTCACACCTATGGTTTGGCTGCAACAACATAAACGTAATTTTATTGGCTTGGGAAAAGAGGAATGGATTCAATTATTAACGTTTAAGGAGTACATCCAAATGAAACTGGAACACTTTGACTTCTTAATGCCAGATACAATAATTGAACATCCAATGCTTGAGACTGTTAAGTGTCATTTTAAAGTTCGAAAATCGGATAAGCAACGAATATTAATTCTTAATCAGTATGGTAATAGAGTTGAACTTGATAGCGACTCATGGAGAACGCTTATAAGATTAGGAATTTTTCTAACAACATTTTTGTGTTGGAACACATTATTAAAAAATCAAATAAAGAATATATATTATAATTACGTTATTCCAAAGTGTTCAGCGATGCGTAAATATAGTATACAACTTTCAGATTTAGAAACAACTTATGATTATGAGTCAGAAATTGATCTCACTCGATTACTGTTTGAAATATCAAAAAAGATGGGTAAAGAAATAAAAAGAGATGTCAATACTTTTAGGACACAATTTCATCAGAATGTGAAACTAAATAAAAAATGAAATGCTTCAAGGAAAGAGAAAACAATCATTTAAGTCAGTCTTAAATAAACGTTTGCCGAGTATACTACAAAATGAAGCTGACTTCTAACTTTGGATTTAAAACAATTGTTAAGAAAATCGATGATTATACTCGATACCGAAGGTAAGGAGTATATTGAGTTTGTGCAATGTCCGTCATGGTGTCTGTCCGTCTGTCCGTCTGTCCGTCTGTATGAACGCAACTTTTTTCCACACCCTTCAAGCTAGAGATTTGAAACTTTCCAAATCTCTTTATCTATGGGATAGTAAATTAAAGTGTCAAGATGGGGGTTCTACGATAACTGGGGGGCTGGCAAATCGATAAATTCGATAACTCAAAACCGATAAATCCACATATTTCACTCATCCTTACAGCTAGAAGTACCAAATTTGTTAAGAAGATAGCTACTAGCAACCCCGAAAAAACTGCATCAAAAATTTTGGAGCCACGCCCCCCCATTCCGCCCCAGCCCCCCCGAATTTTAAAGTCAAAAAAGCCTATATCTCCCACAGTTTTTGAGCTAGAGCCACCAAATTTGATGCCAAGATAGGTGATGATGACCCCCTAAAAACTGCATCAAAAGTTTGGATGCCACGCCCACCAATACTGCCCTAGCCGCCCCCATCCACCCCAACGCTTCGTCAAAAACGGGAATGCGTGTATCTTCCAGAGTTGTGGAGCTAGAGCCACCAAATTTGGTAGGAAGATAGCTGGCAACGACCCCCAAAAATCTGCATCAAAGTTTTGGAGCCACGCCCTCCATTTCGCCCCCCTTTCCCCACTTTTTACAATTTTCGAGCTAGAGTCACCAAATTTGGTATGAAGATAGCAATTGACATTTCAGAAAGATCTGCATCAAAAATTTGGATTCCACGCCCACCCATATCGCCCCCAGCCCTCTTTCCCCACTTATTACAAATTTCGAGCTAGAGTCACTAAATTTGGTATGAAGTAGCAATTGACATTTTACAAAGATATGCATCAAAAATTTGGATGCCACGCCCACCCTTACCGCCCCCAGCCCCCCTTTCCCCATCTTTTACAAACTTCGAGCTAGGGTCACCAAATTTGGTATATAGATAGCAATTGACATTCCACAAAGATCTGCATCAAAAATTTGGATGCCATGCCCACCCATACCGCCCCCAGCCCCCCTTTCACCACTTATTACAAATTTCGAGCTAGAGTCACCAAATTTGGTATGAAGATAGCAATTGACATTCCACAAAGATCTGCATCACAAATTTGGAAGTCACGCCCACCCTTACCGGCCCCAGCCCCCCTATCCCCACCTTTTACAAACTTCGAGCTAGAGTCACCAAATTTGGTATGAAGATTGCAATTGACATTTCAGAAAGATCTGCAACAAAAATTTTGATGCCACAACTACCCATACCGCCCCAGCCCTCCCCCCCTTTCCCCACCTTTTACAAACTTTGAGCTAGAGTCACCAAATTTGATATGAAGATAGCCGGTGGCATCCCCATCTGCATCGGAGAATCTTTAAGGCAGCGTAAACCCCTGCCGCATCCGTACCCCTTTGCATTCAGGCCTCTTTTTACCGGTTTTAATTCCGACTGCAACGTTTCCACTTGTTTTTTACATGAGTTTGAAGAAATGATTTTTCCCGAACATCATGAATTGCTTGAAGATTACCGAGAATTTTTCTTGGCGTACGAAAACTGTCATCTAGTTACATCAAAATTTGGCGAACATCTTTCAGCGTGTAACTGGTCATCCGATATAGCTACACAGGGAGTTTATACATGTGGATGCTTTTACTATAGCATGCGTCTGACAAGACTAGAACGCCGAATGGCAAAATATAGAAATTTAAACAAATGAACAAAAAACGTTTAGGCCAATAAGGAATCAAATGTTTGAATACTATATTTAAAAAATAAATGTAATATCTTATATATGTAAATGAACTTATGAATTACATTGAAAATAATAATAAATAAACTCTAGAACTTAAACCAAAACTACCTCTTTTATTCGTTTTGAAGTCAACGCAGGATATAAGATTTTCCTAGCACTTGACTAATAATCAAAACAGATATATAAAAAAACAAGTGGAAACGTTGCAGTCGGACGCAACCGACTGCGGCATACTCGATACCAGTTTTAAAACCGGTAAAAAGAGGCCTGATTGCAGAGGGGTACGGATGCGGCAGGGGTGTACGCTGCCTAAAAGACTCTCCGATGCTGATGAGGATGTCACCAGCTGTCTTCGTTGCAAATTTGGTGACTCTAGCTCAAAGTTTGTAAAAGGTGGGAAAAGGGGGGCTGGGGGCGGTATGGGTAGTTGTGGCATCCCAATTTTTGATGCAGATCTTTGTGGAATGTCAATTGCTATCTTCATACCAAATTTGGTGACTCTAGCTTGAAATTTGTAAAAGTGAGGAATGGGAAGCTTGGGGCGGTATGGGTGGGCGTGGCATCCAAATTTTTGATGCAGATCTTTGTGGAATGTCAATTGCTATCTATATACCAAATTTGGTGACTCTAGCTCGAAGTTTGTAATAAGTGGTGGAAAGGGGGGCTGGGGGCGGTATGGGTGGGCGTGACATCCAAATTTGTGATGCAGATCTTTGTGGAATGTCAATTGCTATCTTCATACCAAATTTGGTGACTCTAGCTCGAAATTTGTAATAATGGGGGAAAGGGGGGCTGGGGGCGGTATGGGTGGGCGTGGCATCCAAATTTTTGATGCAGATCTTTGTGGAATGTCAATTGCTATCTTCATACCAAATTTGGTGACTCTAGCTAAAAAATTGTAAAAAGTGGGGAAAGGGGGGCGAAATGGAGGGCGTGGCTCCAAAACTTTGATGCAGATTTTTGAGGGTCGTTGCCAGCTATCTTCCTACCAAATTTGGTGGCTCTAGCTCCACAAATCTGGAAGATACACGCATTCCCGTTTTTGACGAAGCGTTGGGGTGGATGGGGGCGGCTAGGGCGGTATTGGTGGGCGTGGCATCCAATCTTTTGATGCAGTTTTTGAGGGGTCATCATCACCTATCTTGGCACCAAATTTGGTGGCTATAGCTCAAAAACTGTGGGAGATATAGTCTTTTTTGACTTTAAAATTCGGGGGGGCTGTGGGCAAAATGGGGGGCGTGGCTCCAAAATTTTTGATGCAGTTTTTTGGGGGTTGCTAGTAGCTATCTTCTTACCAAATTTGGTACGTCTAGCTGTAAGGATGTGCGAAATATGTGGATTTATCGGTTTTGAGTTATCGAATTTATCGATTTGCCAGCCCCCCAGTTATCGTAGAACCCCCATCTTGACACTTTAATTTACTATCCCATAGATAAAGAGAATTGGAAAGTTGCAAGTCTCTAGCTTGAAGGGTGTGGAAAAAAGTTGCGTTCATACAGACATACAGACGGACAGACGGACAGACACCATGACGGACATTGCACAAACTCAATATACTCTATACCTTCGGTATCGAGTATAACAAAGGTTAGAAAAGGATGGCGATAAACATTCATCTTGAGCATGAAGGGGACATAACAATTAACATTCCCATCTGCGTTTCATAGACGCTCATGTATAAAATAGTATAAGGGGCGTGGCTTATTAAATTAGTACAAGAAGGATCACTTTCCCCTCTAACACTTTCTCCCTCTAACACCTTCTCTCTCCAACACTTTCTCCCTATATCCTTTCCCCCTCTCACACCTTCTCCCTCTATCACTTTCTCCCTCTAACTCTTTATAATCTTAATCTACAAGAATCAATACTCTTGTTTAAAAACAATGTGTTGATCCTGCTGCTGCTGCTGCGACAGAAAATTCCCATCCTTGCACACATAACCCCCCACGAAGGTTGTAGTTGTTGTTGTTGTTGACAATTACAATGTACGTGTGCAGAGCAACGTATTTTAAACTGAAGCACACTTGACTCTAGCACTAAATGGTTAAATAGCTAAAACTGATCCTGTCATTATCACAACCATAAAGATCAATGTTTATGGCTTGCTTGTCAAACAGGAGCACACTTGACTCTAATACAAATTGGTTACATAGCCAAAACTGATAGTGTGAACACTTATTTTCACAACTTGACACCCGATCCCTTGCTCACAAACCTACATGAATGTTGTTGTTGGTAAAAACAATGTATGCTGTGGCTTGCTTGCACGTGTTCAAGGCAACGCACTTAAAACAGGAGCACACTTGACACCAGATCCTATGATCACTGATTCTCAAGGATGCTGTTGTTGATGTTGCTCTTGACAATAACAATGCATGTTGTGGCTTGCTTGCAGGGGGTAAAAGACAACGCACGTGCAAACAGATGTACACTTGACACCAGATTCTATGATCACTGATTCTCGCAACCATAACAATGCGGCCTAGGAATGTCATGCCTTTGTCCTTAATACCTAGTCTAATTAAAGCGGGCACGATCATGGAAAAAAAAAGGGTCATAAATTATAGTATTGTGGGGTAATAAAAGTGTCAAAAAAAGGGTCATAAAATTTGATGGGGGTAATAAAACTGTCAAAAATAAAAAGTCATAAATTGACACAGAACCGCCAGTTCCCTACTACTGGTGCCGTAATTCGGCACGCTGAACATTTGGTCCTTCGAATGATGCCGTAATTTGGCACGCTGAACATTTAGACCAGCGTTGTCCAAAGTTTGAAAAGGCAGCCACGCGTGGTTGGCAAGAAAAATTCTGCCGGCGTAGCAGCCGACACATGTATAGGGAGAGAGAATATGCGTGTTCTATAAATAGAACGCTCGGCAGCTTGTTCTCTTACGATGCGCGTGTTCGGCTGCATTTGCTCTCTCGACTCATGTGTTCGGCTGAAGCTCAAAGTCAAACGCGCAGTCATTCGCTATGCTGCATTGCAAAAAAAAATGTTTCACGTTGCCTTCGTGTTTCGCTGCTTCGCACACAAGCGCAACTCTTTCATTGTGTGAGTTTGGACATCACTGATTTAGACTGTCGAGTGGTGCCGTAGTTATGCACACCGAACATTTGGTCGTTCGAACAGTGCTGAAATTAGTAGCACGCCGAACATTTAGACCGTAGAGCAGTGCCGTAGTTTGGCACGCTCAACATTTGGTTTTTGAAGTTGATTTAAAAAAAATAAGCACTCAAAAACTATCCGATTCCGTGCCTTCGAGATAGGCCTAAGGCGCTTGAACTCAAAAGGACGGAAAGAAGCACTGGCAGGATCTTGTCAATAGAAGAATATTGAGCAAGGCAACCTGCAGTAAGAGCGCCAATTCACCAATGACTAGAACTTATCAGGAAGTGCTGCAGAAAGTCATTGCGGAGCAACCACAAGAAGGGCCGAAGCCATTGTCAATAAAAGAATATTGGGCAAGGCAGCCTGCAGTAAGAGCGGCAGCAGCAGCGCGGAGAGCAGAGGAAGAAAAGTTGGTGGCAAAACCACTTACCAAGACCCCCAAAATACGAGGTTGCCAAAATTACAGGCTCAGGCAAACCAGGCGAGAACTGCTGGAGAGGATCCAGCACGAGTCACCACCAACTTAGCAGGAGTCATCGCGTCTGTGGGAGCAGATCGACGCTATAGAGCGTCAATTAAATAAAAAATATAATAAACTTTAAAATGCGAGTGCGCCTTTTCGCGAACCCATTGTGAAAACGGCGGCAAGATCGCCTCACTAAAACAAAAAACACACAGTCCACTTAAAAAACAAAATTATATATTTCAATTTTTTTAAATACCCAGTCTACTTAAAAATATTAAAAACATACAGTCCACTTAAAAAACAAAATTATATATTTAAATTTTTTTTAAATACCCAGTCTACTTAAAAATATTATAATAAACTTATGTTAGTTAAGTGCATTTAAAATTTAAAAAAAAAAAAAATACATATTTTCAAAAATTTCCATTAAAAAAGAAAACAAAATGTTGTCCGACAAAACGATAGAACTGTTGACGAAGCAGTCAGAAATAGTTAAAAGAGGTAGACAGCTAGAGGGAAGTCAAGAAGTTGACAGGGAAGAAGTAGAGAAACTTCTAACCCGTTTTCGGGCGAATCACAACATATTGTGCAAAATTGGAGTAGTCGATCATGATTACTTCAATTCCAAGCAATATGATGTGATATTGAAAGTTATAGAAAAAATTAAAGAAAAAATTACAACCGCTAGCCCAAAAGTGTGTCAAAATATAGCAGGTAACGTACAAGCTACAATACCTAAAGTAAATATGAGGGCAAACGAGTTCGACAGGCAGGTAGATGTATTAAATAAATACCTGAACGAGACTCAGGAAGATTTGAAAGAAAATAACACAAAAATGTTCAGTCTGAGAAAAAAGAAGATAATATTCCTTTGGCAAGGAATAGAAAAAGAAATACTATTCTTTAAAAAAAAATTTGAAAGTAATATAACTTTCGATAATGAGATTAAAATGCTAGGGTTTGACGTAGAGAATATAGTACAAGAATTAGCAGAAGGGATTGCAAATAATTGCCAACCAAAAGTTGAAGGTTGCAAAATCAAAGTAGAGGAGTTGCCATTGCTTCCAAAAATGCAGGTACCCATCTTCAATGGGGATTCAAAAGAATGAGATCTGTTTTCAGAATTATTTAATGAGTTGGTTCAATCTAGGGAAGATTTGAGTCCATCACTTAAATTTAATTATCTAAAAATGGCAATAAAAGGAGAAGCAAGATGCGTAGTGTCGCATTTGCTATTAGGCTGCGCAGAAAATTTCAATGCGACTTGGGAATTGTTAACCAAGCGTTATGAAAACAAACGGAAAATATTTTCCGAACAGTTAAATAGCCTTATAGAGTTGCCAGTACTGAACAGTGATTCAGCCAAGCAAATAAAAGCATTTATTGATTCAATTAATGAATCAATTCATTTAATAAAGTTGAAAACGGGCTTACCGGAAGACATTGATGTAATTTTTGCACACATGATTATTCGCAAGTTTAATAAAGAAACTTTGCAAAGTTATGAAAATCATGTAAAAAGAACAAAAGAAGTTCAAAAATTGTCCGACATAATGGAGTATTTAGAGCAAAGATAAAGTGCTCTGAGCTCATTGAAGGACGAGGAAAAAAAACCGAAAGTCAATAAGGACTTTTCGGAAAATTGCCCAATTTGCAAGTTTGCAGGGCATTATGCATTACAATGCTATAAATTTAAAAGCATGAGTCCAGTAGAAAGGACAGATGCTGCAAAAAAGGCACAGTTGTGTCTAAAATGCTTGAAGCACTCGAGTGCCAAGAGATGCACGAGTGAAATTTTATGTGCAAAATGCAACAGATTCCACCACACGATGCTTCACTTTGATAGAAAAGAAAGAGTGAATACATGTGTGGTGGAAAGGCAGGCGCTGTTAGCGACAGCAATTGTAAAGGTGAAAACAGCAAGTGGGGGATATGAAAAGTTGAGAGCATTAATTGATAGTGGGTCGCAAACTACAATCATATCTGAGGAGGCAGTCCAGATACTAAAATTACCAAGATTAAAAGCGATCACAAAGATCACTGGGGTGTCTTCAACAGAATCTAGCATTTCCAAATATAAAGTCAAAGTATGTGTAGATACTTTGGACCCCAATATGGAGCCGCTTTCAGTCAATGCAATAGTGTTGCCAAAATTGATGAAAGCGCTCCCAGTAAAATCAATAAATATTAATATCAATAAATGGAAAAGATTTGTATTAGCTGATCCACAATTTAACAAACCAGGCCGAATAGATATAGTTATCGGAACTGACCTGTATACTCACATTTTAAAAAATGGGGTAGTGAAAATAGACGGACATCTCGGTCAAAATACTGAATTTGGGTGGATAGTGTCAGGATGCACCAAATCCAAAGGAAAGAGAAATATAGTCGCGTCAATAATTGAGTCAGGAGATTTGGAAAGGTTTTGGGAGGTAGAAGAGGATGATGAAGAAGATGCAGAAACAGAAATCTGCGAAGAAAACTTCAAAAGAACAACGAAAAGAGAATTAGATGGAAGGTACAATTCCGTTTAAAGAAGAAAAAGAGTTAGGATAATCAAGACCACAAGCGATGGCAAGGTTCCTAGACTTTGAAAAAAAATTCAAAACGAATATAAAGCTTAAGGAAAATTAAATTAAGTTCTTAAAAGAATATAAGGACTTAGGACACATAGTCGAGTCCAACGAAAATGCAAATATTATTTACCTCATCAGGCAGTGTTAAGAGACTCTAGTCTCACAACCAAGTTGAGAGTAGTTTTCGATGCATCCGCTAAAACCACAAACAATAAAAGTTTAAATGATATAATGTGGGTGGGACCAAGAGTCCAAAAAGATATTTTTGACGTCATATTAAAATGGCGCAAGTGGCAATATGCAGTCTCTGCCGATATAGAAAAAATGTATCGACAGATAAATGTTGACGTTAAGGATCAACAATACTTGCATTTTTTGTGGAGGGAAACTCCAAATAAGCAAATTAAAAGCTACAAGCTCACGACGGTTACATACGGTACCGCGTCAGCTCCATACTTAGCAACAAGAGTGCTGCTAGAAATAGCAAATAATTGTAAAAATAAAATTATTGGGGAATCAATTAGGAATGATTTTTATATGGATGATCTGATGTCAGGAGCAGACTCCATATAAGACTGCCAAATGAAAATAAAAAAAATTTCTTTGGAGTTAGCAGAGGCTGGATTTAATTTGAGAAAATGGGTTACAAATAAGCCAGAAATAATACAGCATGTAGAAAATACTGGAGAAAATAAAGTAATAGCCATTGAGGAAAATGAGTCGGTTAAGACATTGGGACTACAATGGGAACCTCTAAAAGACGAATTTAAATTTAAAGTCAATAGTGAGAACTCAGAAAGCATAAGCAAAAGACAAGTATTGTCCACGCTTGCCAAAATTTATGATCCATTGGGTTGGCTATCACCGGTCACAGTAGTGGGCAAATTATTTATGCAAAAATTGTGGTTAATAGAAAAAGACTGGGATGACAAACTAAGCATGGAAGATGCAAGTGAATGGGAACAGTACAAACATAACTTGTCATTGTTAGAAGAAATGAGAATCCCAAGATGGTTACAAACTAGCATGAAGCGTGAAATACAACTACACGGATTCGCAGATGCATCAGAAAAAGCATATGCAGCTGTGGTATACTAGCCCAGACCACTATTAATTCGTACGACATGTTTTTAAGGTATGCGCAATGTTTTATGGACTGTATGGTCAAAGTATGAAATCAATGGAAAGGTCATTAAATTTCCGTTTGAATGATACAGTACTGTTCTCAACCCATTAAGTACCCATTGAAAATTTTCAATTCTTGTAAAAGTCTACTTTTTGATCTTTTTTCCCCTGGCTTAAACAAAAAATGTTTTGATGCAAAAAGTTACTTCAAACAATTCTAATAGTGTCTGAAAAAGAAAATTTTCAAAAATCCCTTCCCATGTATTTTATATGATTTTTTGAAAAAATTGCTAAAGATGGCAATTTTGCCCACTTTTCATACAAAGTAGTCATTTTTAGTAATTTCGTACGAATAAATAGTGGTCTGGGTAGTATGTAAAAGTAGGTACTTTACTCACAATAGTAGCTAGCAAAAGTAAGGTAAACCCAATAAAAAATAGAAAAACAATACCAAAGTTAGAGTTATGTGCAGCACATCTGTTAGCAAAATGAATGAAAAAGGTTAATGAGTCAATTACAAACACAATCTCATTATATGCGTGGAGTGAGTCTACAATTACGTTAGCTTGGATGAAAAGCAGTACAAATAAGAACAAGTTCATTAGAAAAAGAACTGAAGATATCAAAAATATCAACTTAAATTGGAATCATGTAAGATCAGAAGATAATCCAGCTGATGTAGCTTCAAGAGGAATTTCTCCAAGTAAATTAAAGGATTGCCAAATTTGGTGGAAAGGACCCGAATGGCTAACAAAAACTAAAGACTATTGGCCCAAAGATCAAATAGCCGAAGATAATTTAATAGTCAATACAATAGTAATTAACCTTGGCAGTGCCATTATTAAAAATGTAATTCAAAAGTACTCTTGCATAAAAAAATTAGAAAGAATAGTAGCATATATAATAAGATTTATTGCAATCAAAATTAAAAAAGAGGTGTTTCCGCCCTATTTAACGGTAAAAGAACTTAAAAAAGCAAAAATAACATTGCTTAGGCAAGAACAATCAGATATATTTTCTGAAGAAATAAATTTCTTACGTCAAAAAATAGAAATTAAATCAAAAAGTAAAATATTAGGATTACATCCATTTTTAGATAAAGATGGGATATTAAGAGTAGGAGGTAGACTTCAAAATTCGAAAGCTGATTTTGACGTTAAACATCCAATAATAGTAGACAAAAGTCACATGACTTCTCTTTTAAAAAAACAAGCACATAAAGAAACGTTGCATGGAGGGATTAACCTTATGAGAAATCATATTCAAAGAAAATACTGGATATTCGGGTTAAGGAACTTCTTAAAGAAACATCTAAAAGAATGTGTAAAATGTACTAGATACAGGCAACAAACAGTAGAGCAAATAATGGGAAATCTTCCAAAATACAGAATAATGGAATCTCTCCCGTTTTTACATACAGGAGTAGACTATGCAGGACCATACAGAAAACATATAAAGGCTATATAGCAGTATTCGTTTGTATGGTCACAAAGGCAATTCACTTAGAAGTAGTTAGTGATTTAACATCAGATGCGTTTTAAGCTGCATTACGAAGATTTATAGCAAGACTAGGCAAATGTGCTCACATATACTCTGACAATGGAACAAATTTTGTAGGTGCGTCAAGAAAGCTTGATCAAGATTTCGTAAAAGCGATTCAAAATAACAATATAATTGCCCCAATACTCGAAAATGAAAAAATCCAATGGCATTTTATCCCGCCGGCAGGACCTCACTTCGGAGGTATTTGTGAGGCCGGGGTTAAATCTGTGAAATATCACTTAAAAAGAGTAATAGGTGACAACAATTTAACATACGAAGAAATGTCAACATTATTGTGTCAAATAGAAGCAGTATTAAATTCACGACCTTTGTATACATACGGAGAAGACATTGACGATAACGTAGTGTTGACACCAGGGCATTTTTTAATTGGAAGACCAACTTTAGATAGCATAGAATCAGAAACACAGCATAAAATAGGCAATTTGGATAGATGGAAATTGATTCAGAGAATGAAAAAAGAGTTTTGGTCAAAATGGAAAGAAGACAATTTATTTACTCTTCAACAAAGAAGTAAGTGGAAAAAAGAGACACGGGATATACAAAAAGGACAGATAGTTATAATGAAAGAAGAAAACTGTCATCCAGCAAGATGGCCTTTGGGTAAAGTAGAAGAAGTTCATAAGGGCAACGACAATAAAGTTAGGGTAGTAAAAGTGAAGTTACAGGATGGTTTCTCCATAAGACCAATAAACAAAGTATGCCCGCTTATTGGCATACAGACACACGATAAAAATGAAAATGAAGAAAACAATAATAAGGATGAAAAGAGAAGCTCTTAAAGACTCAAAGCTTGGATTAATGATGATGCTGTTACTGATGCTATTCTGCCAAGTATCAAGCACAACATCGTTAAGAGAAGAAGAAAGGAAATGGGCAATAAAGAATATGAATAGCTCTTCCGCAATGTATCTGGATCCAATGGGCGACGTAGAGATAGTGTCATCTTTTTGGGATTTAGTCATTTTTTACGACATGGACCCATATTTTTAAATGCTCCGTAGGGGAAGCAAACTAGTGCAAAAAATGAGAATTGTATGTAAGAAGCTCCATGAATTCGAGGATCCGTGCAATCTGATCTTAAACAACACACAAAAACAAATTTCAGATTTTGAAGAAAATAACGAACTATTCACTACCAAAAAACCAATAAGAACAAGTAAGAAGGCTCTAGTCGGGAGAGCCCGACTAGAAGATACCCTGAACCCAGTTGCTATAAATATATTAAATGTATATAAGACTTTGGTATACTGACTTACCTTCAATCGATTAAATTCGATATCTCCGGTGTTTCTTAACCGATTTGGACGAAATTTTCAGAAAAGCTCTATCGTTACCCATTCTTGTAGTCTCTGAGATCCACGCGTTCATAGAGACGGACAGACAGACAGACAGACGGACAGACGGACGGACAGACGGACATGGCTAAATGGACTCGGCTGTTGATGCTGATCAAGAATATATATACTTTATAGGGTCGGAGATGCTTCCTTCTGCCTGTTACATCCTTTGCTATTTAATTTGTTTATTAACGATCTTCCAGCTGTTATTACTAACTCTTTTGTTTATATGTTTGCTGATGATGTAAAACTATGTTTCACCTACAATGATGCTTCTCTGTGCAACTTACTACAGTCGGATTTGTGTGCGCTGTCGGCCTGGTGTCGTTTTAACTTACTCAATTTAAACTGTTCAAAATGTAAAGTCATGTCTTTTTGTAGAAGTACCCCTCATACTGCTCACTACTTGCTTGATGCTTCACCACTTGACCGCGTGTTTGAAATTAAAGATTTAGGCATTATTCTTGATCCTAAGCTAAAGTTTGACTCTCATATTTCGTCTATGGTTAATAAGGCCATTAATGTCTTTGGCTTCATCAAGCGGTGGTCGAAAGAGTTTAACGATCCCTACACCACTAAAACGCTTTATACATCCCTAGTACATCCCATCCTGGAGTATGGATCTTGTGTGTGGTCCCCACAATACTCGATTCACCAGGATAGAATTGAATCTGTGCAGAAGAAATTTCTTCTATTTGCCCTTAGAAGTTTTAACTGGGTTCCTGGAGTAGACTTACCCCCGTATTCAAGTAGACTCCTTTTGATTAATCTTCCCTCCCTGTTAAACCGTAGAACTATGCATGGAGTATTATTTATTACTAACCTACTTAATGGTGAAATCGACTCATCAGTTCTTTTGAGTCGAATTAAATTTAATGTCCCAATTAGATCTTCACGTAACTTTTTACCCCTTAGCCTTGATCGTTGCTTCAGCAACTATTTAATTCATGAACCATTTCGTGTTATATGTTCTGAATATAACAAACTTTATTCTCTTGTCTCCTTGGAGGCCTCATCTCCAGTACTAAAAAGATCGATCCTTTTCGCTTTATCTAATCGTAACCACTAACTACTAATCTAATGCTGGTCTGATTGGGTTTTTCTGGGTTTTTCCCAATCCTCGCAACAAATGTTGGACTACTCAATTTTTATTGAATTTCCCATAGCTTTAACGTTAACTTTTGATTATATATTCAGATTTATATTTAAATCTATATTTTTATTTTAATTATTTTAACTATTTTTTAATTTAAATTAATTTTGATATCATTTTAATGTCAGCTGCTCTTAGCTGACAATAAATAAATAAATAAATAAATAAATAAAAATAAATAAAACCATTATACCCTTATTTACCCATTTTATGGGTTAAGGGTATAAAAAGGCGATCTTCAATGAATTTTATGGGCTCGTTATATCACATTTTGTTTGGTATAATGGATGCCGACGATAGGGAAATGATGGAGGTAAACATGAAAGGATTACTCCAAAATCAGAACAACTTAAAGGCATTAGAGGAAAAACAAACGTCAGTAATAGACTCGACAACAAATATAATAAAGAAGACCACAGAGGATATAAATAGAAACTTTGGGAGAATGGCATGCGAGATGGGCATTTGTTAATGATACAGTTAAACTCAGAGTTTTTAGTATACAACTTTGAAATGGATTCATACCATCTAATGAAAGAATCCACATTAAATAAATGCCAAAAATGGCAAACAAACAAACGGGTGTGTGAAGGGAATTGGCCTTGGAACAGTGCCAGTAACTTGTATTTATAAATCTATTGAAAGATCCAAAATATACTGGGTAGAATTAGAAGGCAGGAGCACGTGGCTTTTTAAGAACCTGCGTAATACGACTGCTAGGATACAATGTGAGAAAACACCCCCAGAAATAGTTAATTTGCCAGAACAAGGAATATTATCTATTAGATCTGACTGTACAGCTAGAACAGAAGATAAATTATTAATTGCCCACCATAAAATACAATCAGAAAGGCAAGAAACTATTATTCCTTCTTACGTAGGAGAAATAAATGAAATACCAAAGATTATGTGGGATCCAATAGCAGCAACTAATATTAGTACTTCAAAGGAATTGAATAGGTTACTAGACAAAGTCCAACAATTAAAAGACCATCACGTAGAATTAAATAGGTTAAACTTTCTTCACGTGTCTGGACATGCTTCGTTAATAATTGTATTAGTTTTTATGGTAATATTGATTATATATGTAATAATAAAAATAATTGTAACTTATAAACTACGGGCCATCACCTTTGTTGGCCCGCCGCAGAATGTTCACGCATGAACACTTGACACCAAGTCTCAATAGAGTCTTGGTAAAATATACAAAACTACATTTTATCCCTGCTGCATGCGGCTGTAGCAAGAGCTAAAAATATAAATAAAATCATAACAAAAGATAAGGTCACCAAAGATTGTCAAAAGACCTACACTAATGTTTAAAATAGAAATTAACCTAAACAAAAATTCGACTATCTGCTGGCGATTATGTGCCACCGCAGACCTACTCTAAGACATTTTATAAGTATATAAGGACTAGGATTTGTAAGAATAAAATCAGTATCTTAACGGAACTCAAACGGAACATTATTGTTCACCTTCAGCGATTTTGAGAAAATACATTTAGGGTGTTCAACAGCTCGTTTCATCGTTTCAAGTTTCAAAGTTGAAACGTCTCGCAACAACAACATACATAGAAAATTTCTTGAAACGTTGAAACACCCCAGCCTATGTATACAAAAAGTGTTTCAAGTTTGAACAAAGTAAAGATGGGAAGAGCACGATATTTATTCGATATTTGCTATCGATGTTCAGTACTTTTTAGTATATTTGGTGTATTTTTGTGCAAAATAGTAAAAAACACATGTGATTAATGGCCGCCAAATTTTAAAAGCATGTAATTGAGCAACTAATTCAAACAACGAGCTCTTCTCACCTTCAATATCCTCTATTTCTCTAATAACTTGGTTTGCTAAAGCATCGCATAGCATATCTTTAGCACTTTTAAAAAGCATTTTTTATAAATAAAGTATAACCGCGGTAAACAGCAACAGTGACAAAAATTGAAGAATAAAAAATGTAAACAAAGAACAGCTGACTGCACAAACTTGAAACGCATTGACACCCAAAATGCCGTTCACGAGTTAATCGTTTCAACTTTGAAACATGAAACGTTGAAACGGAGCTGTTGAACACCCTAATTGCATTAACCATCTGATAAACAACGCTGTTGGAAACTCTATAGATGCTGTTCCAGAGATGGGGATTATCGTCACCATATGTACCAAGCTTGTGAAATATTTTAAAAAGTCAGGGCTGAACTCTTCCTTAGGATTTTCTTTAAAAAGCTTTTGCCCCACTCGCTGGAATACATTGTACTATTTGCTTAAATCGGTAGAAATTAATTAGATTGAGTTAACCACTAAGCTCAAAAATAAAAACCAGACATCCAGAATTGACATTGAATTTAAGTTCCATTGTTCGCCTATTAGAAGTTTTTGAAATAGTTTCAAAAAAACTTGAAGCAACCAAACGTCCGACTAGTCATTTAGTTTTGCCGAATGTAAATAAATTTAAAATATTATGTCTGTCCGAATGCTATGATATTGATATTATCCAATCGCTAAAGCGAGCACTACAATCAGAAATATTATCTACAAAAATTCCAAATTTGACAATTGGGGTGTTCAACAGCTCCGTTTCATCGTTTCATGTTTCAAAGTTGAAACGATTAGCTCGTGAACGGCATTTTGGGTGTCAATGCGTTTCATGTTTGTGCAGTCAGCTGTTGTTTGTTTACATTTCTTATTCTTCAATTTTTGTCACTGCTGCTGTTTACTGCGGTTATACTTTATTTATAAAAAATGCCATTTAAAAGTGCTAAAGATATGCTATGCGATGCTTTGGCAAAGCAAGTTATTAGAGAAATAGAGGATATTGAAGGTGAGAAGAGCTCGTTGTTTGAATTAGTTGCTCAATTATATGCTCTTAACATTTGGCGGCAATTAATCATATGTGTTCATACTTTTTTGCACAAAAATACAAAAAATATACTAAAAAGTACTGAACATCGATAGCAAATATCGACTAAATATCGTGCTCTTCTCATCTTTACTTTGTTGAAACTTGAAACACTTTTTGTATACATATAGGGTGTTCAACAGCTCGTTTCCCGTTTCAAAGTTGAAACGTCCCGCAACAACAACATACATAGAAAATTTCTTGAAATGTTGAAACACCCCAGCCTATGAATACAAAAAGTGTTTCATCTTACGCACGAAAACAAAACAACAACAAGCCGGCGTGGCATTCGAATGAACTCGAAACGCAAACTCTTATTCTCACGCATTCCCCCTCATTCAATTCGTTTTTTATACCCTTAAGGCCTGTACGCATGAGCCCCGTACAGCTCCCGTACAATATACATGAGTTTTACGGCTGTAACGACAAGTGTTGAAAAATTCACATATTGTGGCGGTAGGCTAATTGTTTTTTGTAAATAAATCGGAAATGCAACTGTGATTTGTGCACTTGATTTCAAAATAATGATTCGCGCGCTACTTTTGTGTTTGAGTACAGCTAACGCCCTGCTTCTAATAATCTATACCCTGCCATAGATCAGTGGCAGTACAATCCAGTTTATATGTTATTTAAATTGTATTTTATTAATTAATAAATATATTTTTATTCAATACTTCTTGCGCAGCATTGACTGCCAAAACAATAAGTATGGCTCTATTGGAGCCTGAATTAGGTCAACTTTGTTAATATTATCCGAAAAATGTATAAGCCGGCTCTTGCCCGACATGTTGTTGCATTTTTTACAACCGTAAATAGCTGCTGAAAGCTATTTACTGCCCGTAGCATTTTAACATAAAATTTTACCATTTTCATTGTTTAACACTACCGTACCAGCAGTAGCTAACAGAACTGCAGACCTAAAATGTAAGTACTGTACTGAAGCTGTACGGGACCATTTTTTTTATATGAAGTTTTTGCTGTACGGGAGCTGTACAGGCGTCTGCGTACAGGCCTATAACCCATAAAATGTGTAAATAAGGGTATAATGGTTTTGTGCAAAAGTATGTAACAGGCAGAAGGAAGCATCTCCGACCCTATAAAGTATATATATTCTTGATCAGCATCAATAGCCGAGTCGATTTAGCCATGTGCGTCTGTCTGTCCGTCTGTCTGTCTGTCTGTCTGTCTGTATGAACGCGTGGATCTCAGAGACTACAAGAGCTAGAGACTTCAGATTTGGGATATAAGTTCTCCTATACCATGAGCAGAACTAGTTTGCTTCAAATTATCGATAACTATTCTGGTTTCCGATACACACATGTGATCGATAACAAAAAAATATCGAATTTGGAAAATGTAAAAATGAGGGTTGAAAGAATGGGTAACGATAGATCTTATCTGAAAATTCAAATCGGTTAAGAAACACCGGAAATATCGAATTTAATAGATTGAAGTTAAGTCAGTATACCAAAGTCTTATATAAATTTAATTTATTTTTTGCAACTGGGTTCAGGGTATCTTCTAGTCGGGCTCTCCCGACTAGAGCCTTCTTACTTGTTTTCGTTTGAATGTTGTGCGACCGAGTCTGACGCGAGCACGCTCATTCACTCAAATTTGATCGGTCTTGCATTCAAATTCACTCAACTCATTTTGCGCATTGTTCATTCGAACAATGTTATTTTTGCCATTCATGCAGACCTCTAATACCAACCTTAGCAATATGTAACACGGTCACTCTACTTTTAAGAACAATGTAAGACTCAGTGAGAACTGTTAGGGATAAAATTTAAAGACGACGTAGCAGATGAGTGTCATTTGTAGTTGGATAATCAGTAAGATCAGACGTGTTGACTCCCAATAAAATAATTAATAAACTCATCCATCCTTTTCCTGGGTATATAATGAATTCGCGGCTTATCTGAAATTTTTATTATTTATTTTAAGAGTTTGCTTAAAATTTTCAGTATAATTTTACTAACCAAATTGACTACCCGCATATTTAGGCCATTCCCTTAAAAAGTCTTCAGGCAATAACGATTTAAAATATTTGCAATTCATAAGATTTTGTCGATTTATCTAAAACTATGTCCCAGTCAGATTAAACTCTTTTTGATGTGTTAACATCTATATGCGTGGTAGCGTAACTATTAAAAGTCACACATTATCAAACTTCTCTGCCGTAACTCACATGCATACCTCGCTGCCTTAGCTCGCTGACATTACTCGCTGCCGTAACCCACACAGATAAGCAGTCCAAAATTGAAATAGTATGTGGTTGTTTTACAACAATTGTCTCTGCCTGTAAACGAATATGATGGTATTGGTGTCGCGGCAGAGAAAAGTGGTCGATAAAAACGAAGTCTCGCTCGTGAATTAACGAACGCTGTGTCTGTTGCTTTGCATTCGCTTTGTTTTGTTTGTGCTCAGTTGCGGAGAAGCAGCCGACTGAGATGGTCAAATCACGCGGCTCTGCTGTTTATGTTATGCCCACATACAACCACAAAATAAAATACTTTTACGTGCAGGCTTATTTATTTGTAGGTGCAGGGTTTCTGGGTTGGCAATTATTAATATATTTAGTAATAATAGAGAACAATGGGTTGGCAATAATTAAATTTAGCTATAATAAAAAGTGTGAGTATGTGTGCATTCACAAAAGAAGCAAAACAGAAATGCACTAGACGAATGATGAATGTCGGATGTGTAGCTATAGAATATATTTGCAATAATTGCATATTTTGATTATATTTATTAGCAAAGGTTAGCGTTAGCACACAATTGAGAAATAGCTAAAAACAGTTTAATAACATATCATCTTCCAACATTATAAGAATATCCAACATTTATCATTCGTCTAGTGCAATACTGTATTGCTTCCTTGTGAATACACACACTCACACACTTACAGACTAACATATCGGACTTCTTTAATAATAGAATGAACTGACGAATGATTCAAAACTAGTGTTAATATCTCGCCCATGAGTTCCAACACTCATTGACTTTTGTTAAATCAGCTTTATATCCAGCATACAAAACGACATCCAATTCCTGCTGCAAATCCAGTACTTCAAAGAATGCTTCAGACGATGAATGGAATGTCATGCGTTTCCATCGTGTGCTTACATGTTTAAAATAAATATAGTTTGAAAAAACTAAGAAATACGCTTTTTATAAACATGGAACTGTTTTTGTATTTTAATTATAAAAACACAAAATATTATGCAGGCTCCCTGAAGAAGGCTTAATATAAGCCGAAACGACGTAGGAGAGAATTGATGGGTCAATAAACAAAACACCATTAAGAACAACAACGGCCTCTTATTCCGATAAATACTATTTACAAAAGTTGTCAACAATGGGCCCAAAATCACAACACAAAAATCATACCCGGAGGAATCATCGGTTCTCAACACAACAACAATCCACAACCAAGATGGGATACATGCAACTAATACGAACAACATATGGAAACAATACAGTTTGTTATATTAAGAATTACTTTAAATGCCAGAAAAACTTAGCTAAACAACGTGGACGACTAAAATTCTTACTGAAGTGTAAAGACTATAACATAATACCAAAACACCTACAAGGCAAAACGACTTCACTACAACACAATTTCAGATTACAGGACACGAAAATTGAACTACAGAAAATAGAAAAGACGTTTATACTTAAAATCGTAAAATTAGAGATAAAAGAAAAACAACGTAACATAAACATAATAAACAAATTACAGACGCATACTTTTCACAAACTAAAAGACATACTTAATGAACAAGACCTGGACAAATTAGAATCCAAACAAAAACTGGCCTATCAACGACTAAGAACGGACACAGATGAGAATACGAATAAAAAACTGGAAAAGGCTAAAATACAAGCGCAGGAAAAACTAAACATTAAATTAAATGAGGAATGGTTCATAAACCAAACGGACGTACATTTTCCTAGAGAAAGCAAATGGCTGCTCTCACTCGGACCTAAATTTGCATTACCAGTTACATATAAAGGAGAACGTATCACCAATACACGTAATAGCAGATTTAAAACAAGGGATACAAACTATCAAAGAGGAAAAACTGAAGGATGCTGCGAGGGGAAAGCTTACAGGCGCTATACACAATTTCAAACACAGCAGAAGACCAGACCAAAAAGAAAAAGTTATCCTAACAATAGCAACAAATACTGAAAATATAATTAAGGAACATAAGGACAAAATAGTGATCACACAGGCAGACAAAGGGAACAAAACTGTAGTTATGTATATAAAAGACTATCATGACAAAATGGAAAGCCTATTGGAGGATAAATCTACATACAAAACATTGAGGAAGGATCAAACACAAATATTAATAAGGAAAAACAATACTATTGTAAATGACCTATACAAACAAAACTATATAGACTACAAATTAAAGGCGACAATATACTGTTCAAGTGGGCACGCTCCCAGATTATACGGATTACCCAAAATACACAAAAAAGACACACCCCCAAGACCAATAGCATCATCGACGAACGTACCATGTTACAAACTGGCAAAACATATAGGCAACATTTTAAACAATATAACTTCAAAACAATACAATATACTGAACGCGGTACAATTAAAAGAAAATCTTAAGAACGAGAAAATTGAAAATGATGATAGACTCGTATCGTTCGACGTGGTATCATTATTTACAAATATACCCGTAAGCACAGCAATTCAAACCATAATGGGAAGAAGGACGGATATTACAGAACATACACCGATACCAAAGAAAAAGTTTAAGGAAATATGTACTTGACTTCATTCTAATTGATAACAACTACCTGACATACAACAACAAAACCTACCACCAGATTTTTGGTATGCCCATGGGCAACCCCATCTCCCCCACCATAGCGAACATTGTACTAGACAAGATATTAGACAACGCAATACAGGACTTAGCCAAAAATAACATACACATTAAACATATATACAAGTACGTAGACGATATCATATGCATATTAAAAGAAAAGGATGCACAACACATACTTGATACACTCAATAAGCAACACAAAAGAATACAATTTACAATGGAAAGGGAACTGAACAACAAAATTGCTTATCTTGACACGGAACTAACAAGAAATAGGGAAAATATCGGATTCAAATGGTACACCAAGACGATCGCATCCAATAGGATTATGAGTTTCCACTCACATCAACCTATGAGCCAGAAAATAAACACTGCAAAAAACATGGTCAGAAAAGCATACACACTGAGCGACGAACAACACAGGCCCGAAATATATATTAAATTAAAATCAATATTATTAAAGAACAGCTACCCGGAACGATTAGTGGACAACATAATACTAGAAATCACAAACGAAAACAACAAAATCTTAAAAACACAAAACGACAATTCAGACGAACAAATGAACCAATACGTGAGCATACCATATATAGAACATTTAACTAATAAACAAACACTCGCGAAAATTATGCCAGCTGATGCTACCAAACACCTAACATATGCATACAAAGCGCACAAAAATACACGTAGATTGTTTACGAATACGAAAGACAAGATCGACAAGGAACAACAACAAAACGTCATCTACCAAATCAGCTGCATGGGAAGAGAGGGAGAGCTATGTAACGGGGTTTATATCGGGACAACCAAGAGAGCGTTTGGAGCGAGACTCAACGAACACCGGGGGGATGCGAAAAAGGGAAAAATGACCACAGCTCTTGCACAGCACACAACAACAACAGGTCACACAGCTGACTTCGAAAACGCAAAACTGTTGGACATTGAACGGGGAGAGAGAACAACAAAGCAGCATGAACGCTGTAAACCACAAAGAAGACTTAGAACAGACAAACAACATTTATTCGGCAGTAATAACAGATGACTACAGCATCAAACATACAAAACGGACAAAAACGACCAACGTCGATAGAAAGTAGTTCAATTTTAATTTTAATTTAAATGTTGATGACAATGCTGAAATGTTTTAAGTGAAAAATATGTATGTATACGTGTATTCATAAGTGGTTGTTTTTACATTTGTTTTTATATTTTAATTATAAAAACACAAAATATTATGCAGGCTCCCTGAAGAAGGCTTAATATAAGCCGAAACGACGTAGGAGAGAATTGATGGGTTAATAAACATACACCATTAAGAACAACAACGGCCTTTAATTCCGATAAATACTATTTACATACAAATAAAAAAAACAAGTGGAAACGTTGCAGTCGGACGCAACCGACTGCGGCATACTCGATACCAGTATTAAAACCGGTAAAAAGAGGCCTGATTGCAAAGGGGTACGGATGCGGCAGGGGTGTACGCTGCCTTAAAGATTCTCCGATGCAGATGGGGATGCCACCAGCTATATTCCTTCCAAATTTGGTGACTCTAGCTCAAAGTTTGTAAAATGTAGGGAAGGGGGGGGGCTGGGGGCGGTATGGGTAGTTGTGGCATCAAAATTTTTGTTGCAGATCTTTGTGAAATGTCAATTGCTATATTCATACCAAATTTTGTGACTCTAGCTCGAAATTTGTAATAAGTGGGGAAAGGGGGGCTGGGGGCGGTATGGGTGGGCGAGCTTTGATGCAGATTTTTGGGGTCGTTGCCAGCTATCTTCCCACCAAATTTGGAGGCTCTAGCTCCACAACTCTGGAAGATACACGCATTCCCGTTTTTGACGAAGCGTTGGGGTGGATGGGGGCGGCTAGGGCAGTATCGGTGGGCGTGGCATCCAAACTTTTGATGCAGTTTTTAGGGGGTCATCATCACCTATCTTGGCACCAAATTTGGTGGCTATAGCTCAAAAACTGTGGGAGATATAGTCTTTTTTGACTTTAAAATGCGGGGTGGCTGGGGGCGGAATGGGTGGGCGTGGCTCCAAAATTTTTGATGCAAATTTTTGGGGGTTGCTAATAGCTATCTTCTTACCAAATTTGGTACTTCTAGCTGTAAGGATGTGCGAAATATGTGGATTTATCGGTATTGGGTTATCGAATTTATCGATTTGCCAGCCCCCCAGTTATCGTAGAACCCCCATCTTGACACTTTAATTTACTATCCCATAGATAAAGAGAACTGGAATGTTTCAAGTCTCTAGCTTGAAGGGTGTGGAAAAAACTTGCATACATACGGACGGACAGACGGACAGACGGACAGACACCATGACGGACATTGCACAAAACCAATATACTCTTTACCTTCGGTATCGAGTATAAAAATTCTAAAATAAGTTTAAAACATCGAAAATTTCTTGTATTATTGTGAAAAAAACCGTGGGCGCTTTGTGATATATATATCGTGTATCGAACGCCAAATGATTTTTGTCACAATAATACAATAATTTTTTGATGTTTTAAGCTTATTTTAGAAATTATTTTTTAAATTTTTAGTTCAATGTTTTTAAAAAGCGTATTTTTAGTTTTTCAAACTATATTTATTTTTATACTTTTAGTTCAATGTTTTTGAAAGGCGTATTTTTTAGTTTTTTTCTAAATATATTTATTATAATTATAATAATTACTGAATATTAACTATTAAAACATACAAAAAATCTATTAAAAAAACCAAATTTAACTAAATAACTAAAATACCAAATGTACTACACGTGGATTCGAACCCGCACCTCCCGGTTATGAGCCTGGCACCCTTACCACTTGCCTATATGAGAGTGTACCCGAAGTGCCTTTGAAACCCAATTTATACTTTTTTTTTAGTTACTCCGCCTCAAGTGAAGCTAATAAGCTTCTAAGAAAACTTCGATTAGTTTTAAAATAATGTGATTTGTTTTAGATCAACTGACTTTTAAATCTACCACAGTCTAAAAAATTACACCTATTTGATTAACGATACCAGTTTTTATATAATGTTCGCGACTGTTTGCCTCCTCATCCATCAATGAGATGATCTGATATCTACGGTAAGTGGTCATTTTGATTCGTCGCATAGTATGTACCTTAATATTGCGTTGCCTTCGGAACAGCTTTGAAAAACATGTGAAACGTTCTATATTCAAAATTAATTTTTATCTTTCTTAAGGCGGCTTATCTGTATAACTTGAAGCTGGTGAACCATAAACCAGGTTTTTACTTTAGACTGGGTTGAGATTGTGATATCGTCAATATTAAGCTGTGGATTGATACACAATTTTGAGCAAAAAAAAAATGTTAAAATGTACTTCTTCCCTTCACCGAATAAACAAATTTTTCGCGAAATTCAGCTCTGTGAGACCCACGCTAGACCATGCCAAGCGTCAGTTTCCAGCCACCCCCATGTAGAGAGTATAGTTGCACTTCCAACAGTGTATGCAGAATCGGCGCGTTCTTCCAGCGTACTAACACGAGATTCCACTTGCAAGCAAGTCGACTAACGGAAAAATAACTGTTAGCAAATTAAAGTCGATGGATAATGTAAAGCTGCTCGCATAGCATGGAGCACCAGAGATGTCACGGTGCATTTTGTTCTATTGAATTGCACCGCTTTCATCCAAGATTTAGCAGAAGTGCCCTAAAATGTTATCCCATATGTAAGGCGTAGATTTACTACCACTAACAATCTTGAATTCACCTCGCGTGCTATCAAAAAATTTCAAGGCAAAATGCAAACGGACGTTGCTTAACCCGATTTAAATAAGGCATTCGATTCGTAAGTCATTCTCTGTTGCTTCAATAATTAAATATTATTGGATTTCCAGCAACACCCTTGTCGTGGCTTTCTAACCCTATTTTTGTGACTCCAATGGGATTCATCTTGGACCTTAGCTATTTAATCTGATTTCTAACGATCTTGCAGCTGTAACTAACTCTCGAGTAAGTTTGTTTGCTGATAATGTAAAGTTTTTTTTCACCTATAATAAAGATGCTTATCTGTGTAGTTTACTACAGTCGGATTGAGGTGCGATATCGGCCTGGTACACTCATAACTCACTCAATTTAAATTTTTTTATATTTTGAGCCATGTCTTTTTGTACATCTAAAACTGCCAAGTCGAATAAAACTAATTGTCGAAATCTCCCATTAGTGTTATATGCTCCGACTGTAACAAATTTTATTCCGCTGGCTCCTTTGAGACGTCAGATTGATTTTTATGCTCGTTACCGAAAGTAAAAAGCAGATTGGGTTTGTACAATGTCCGTCATAGTGTCTTTCCGTCGGTCCCACTGAATGAACGCAACTTTTTTCCACACCTTTCAAGCTAGAAACTTGAACTTTTCCAATTCTCTTTATCTATGGGAAAGTAAATTAAAGTGTCAAGATTCTACGATAACTGGGGAGCTGGCAAACCGATAAATTCGATAACTCAAAACCGATAAATCCACATATTTCGCACATCCTTACAGCTAGAACTACCAAATTTGGTGAGAAGATAGCTACTAGCAACTCCCAAAAAACTGCATCAAAAATTTTTGAGCCACGCCCACTCATTTCGCCCCCAGCCCTCCCGCATTTTAAAGTCAAAAAAGCCTATATCACCCACAGTTTTTGAGCTATTGCCACTAAGTTTGGTGCCATGATAGGTGATGATGACCCCCAAAAAACTGCATCAAAAGTTTGGATGCCACGCCCACCAATGCCGCCCCCAGCTGCCCCAACGCTTCGTCAAAAACGGGAATGGGCATGTCTTTCAGAGTTGTGAAGCTAGAGCCACCAAATTTTGTAGGAAGATAGCTGGCAACGACCCTCAAAGAACTGCATCAAAGTTTGGAGCCAAGCCCCGCATTCCACTGGCGTGCGGTTGAAATTCTGCAACAGAATTTAACCACCCAGGCTTCAGCTCCTGGTGGCGCCCAACTTTTAGAGTTGGCAAAAACCATTCTGCCGGATTTCAAGCCAGCTATTCCAGCCACTTCAGCTTAAGCCAAGCACAGGCCTCATCGCTTAAGAGCCAGCCTCCCAAGCCTAGCGGAACAGGCAATCTTCATGGCCACAGCCACTCGCTCGGTCCTTCACCGAAGCCGCACGGGAGAAAGTTCTTATTGGGTTCCCCATCGAGGGCCAAACGAGCTTCAACGTCTTCGACCTGATGGCACTGTCTGGCGGCCCAACACCCCAATGCTCTGATACCGGATGGCATTAAGGCAGCATTAAAGCAATTGCCAGCAAGGTTGAGAAGTCCGCAGAATCGTATAAGAAAGCTGTTGCCTTGTGGGGAGAAGTCTTTACCGGCGCACACTGGGGTGAGAGACCCTAAAAGTGACGATTAATTCAAAATACAAATTTTGGAATTGCGGAATCAAATTAATATGAAGTGAAAGTAGATAAAATTCTGCATTGGGGAGTGAAAAAATTATGGCCCTATGTCTAATAGATACCCTGTAATGTGACGTCAAAGTTGAAACTTTGTGTTTTCGTTTTTCGAAATACGAAAAATTTATATATTTTTGTCACTTTTGATGACGAATTTCACGCAAAAAATAAAAAAAAAAATTTTTTGAAAATGGAAACAATAAATTTGAATCCTTAAAAATTTTTGTACATTTTTTTGAATCGAAAGTTTTTAGTAAATATTGGGAAAAAAATTTTAATAAAAAGTACTTGTAAAATTAGAGGTATTTTGATCTTTAGATAGGCAAAAGTTGCTTCAAACGTAACCAAACGTCACCATTATTTTTTTAGTTTATGTGTCAAATATCTACTTAAGTGCCCACCAAGGGGTTTTGCGCCCCGTTCTGCCCCAAGAGAGTTATTTGAATTCAAAGTTGCGCGGTTAATCTCAAAACAGAGTTGTTTTTTTTATTTTTGAGTGTTGGTCACCTGTTTCGGTGAGCTGTTTTGGTCAGCTGTTTTGGTCAGCTGTAAGCTGTCTTTCAATTGTAGTTAATTAGTGAAAGATCAACTTTAAGCTCAGCTTTATTATTTAATATAGTTTACGAAGAAATGAAAAGCGAAGTACAGCGTATGCACTAGATTACTCTTATTAACTGTGAACGTGTTATTGTGATTGTCTTACTGTGTCATTATATAAAATATATGTGTCTCTTCAATGTGTAATAAACAGTACGCTTTTAATTGTGTTTCTCGTCTTTAGCTAGGGTGTTTGTTTGTAACCGGTATATAATAAATATATAATAATATATTAATATATAATATGTTTCAACATTTAAGAACATGCAAATTCAATCGAATTTACTCGCCTTCAACTCTACGATATAATGAAAGACAGCGGCCAAACAAATTATACGGACAAGTTATCTTTCTGGGGTCGATCTTCAGCTAATAAAAAGGTTCCATACCGTAATGGTTGTCGCTGCATCAGGCCATGAGGTTAACATAGAATCATTCCAAGAGTACGCTAATGGAACTGCTAGATACTTTGTAAAGTTGTATCCGTGGTATTGTATGCCACCAACGATACACAAATTCTTAATTCACGGTACTGAAATTATTTCTAACGCTTTGTTACCATTTGGCTAACTCTCAGAAGAAGCTCAAGAGGCTCGGAACAAGGATTTCAAAAAGTACAGAGAGTGTTATTCTAGAAAAATGGATAGAATAAAGAGCAACCAAGATATTTTGAATATGTTTTTAATAAGCTCAGATCCAATAATATATCGAAAATGGAAGTTACCGAAAAAAAAAAATTCACACATTTCCAAAAGAAGCTTTGTCCCTTTTAAAAGCGTCTGAAATAGATGAAAGCGAAATAAATGAAAGTGAAGAAAGCGAAAATGATATCGAGTCTGATTAATGTATATATATATCATTTACATTTTTTTTTATTAAATCTGTTAATATTAATAAACTTTTAATTATATTTGACCCGTTTTTTATTTCAAAGAAAAAAAGATTTTCATGCATTTTTAGCGTGTTGTTTCTATGGCAGATATATTATATAGTAAACCGATTCTTATTATTCTTCATGAATATAGTCTCCATGTGTATATAATAGATAAGGGAAAAATTTCAGCGTTAAAATTTATGAAATTGCTATTTTTGTTGTAAAAAAAACCGAATATTAGGAAAATTTACTTAATTAAAATAATTTAAAAAATAAAAAATACTCTACGGAATACTCAAAAGTTAATGAATTGTACTTTTATTGATCAAATACATAATACAAAATTATAACATGGTCCAATTTTTGGACGGTTGAATTAATCGTCACTTTTGGGGTCTCTCACCGCACTGTGCGGCGCATTGCTAGAGGCGGTCGACTGGAAGCACGTGCTCAGTATACCCCGAGCCAGAGTTTTGGTATCTGCCAAGCCAGAGGAGCCCGAAGGGATCCTTAAACTCCTCCAGATGAGTAGCCCCAACCTGGTTATGCAAGACTAGAGGATCGCCAAAGTCAAGGCGCCACATCCGACTGGTGAGCCTTGTCATCAACGACGAGTTAGCCGAGGCCTTTACCGTTTTCCACGGATCGGCTCACTATGGCTTCAAGCCAATACAGATCCGGGTCTACCGTTCGGATGCAGCTAGCAAGCTTTCGGACCATGATGACTTACCAGTGGTGGAAGACGACACGGATGAGGAGGTAAATCTGACAGTAGTGGAAGTGAAGCCTGAAGATGTCTCTGAGACTTCTTCAGATCAACCTCCACCACTGTAAGGCGGCTGCAACCGCTCTGCTGCTCCGTATAAGAGAATTCGGTTGTCCCCATTCAGGAACCTTCCGTTTGTTGTGGCAAGGTTTCTGGACTGGAATCTAATCTTTTCTGCTCCCTAATTTCAGTAATGGCGCTAACACCGCTGCGTGCCTTGAGCTGAAATCGGAGCACGTCAGGCTTAGCTCAAGTTACATGGCCCACGACCATCAAGGACCACTCGATCACTAACTTTTACGTGCACTAATCGCCGACTGCGAAGCGACAAACACACCATACGATGCGACGTCAACGCTTCCCACCATCGATGGGGAAGCAGTGATATAAATGAACCGGGTTGAACGCTAGCCACAACCTCCTTCCAAGGACTCATAAGATGGAGAGTGCTAGATGAGAATTTTTTCTGATCATAGAAAAATCAACAAAGGCATCTCTCTTGATATCCCCAAGCCTAAATGGTGCAGAAACGTTAAACGTTCGAACTGGACCATTTTCAAAGACTGTTTCGCAAGGCTTATCCCAGAGTACCCCCCAAATGGGACTCCCTTCCCCAGAGTATACAGAGTTACTCACAACCAAGCTCACGGAGGAATGCAGGTCCGCCCTAAACAAGTCATGCCCCCAGAGCAAACCAAGAGGGAAAACAAAAGCACCGTGGTGGTCCCCACAAATAGGTTAGCTCCGAAAAATTTCGCGAAAGTTCTTTAAAAACGCAAGGTTGAAGGAAGACAGCCAGTCATGGAGTCTCTATGAAGCCAGCCTAACCTCCTATAAGAAGATGAAATGACAAGCTAGACGATTAAATTGGCAGAACTTATGCTCCACAATCGTAAGGTACTGCAGAAGCCACAAGGCTCAGGAAAGTTCTCTCCAGCACCCAAGCACCCGTGGGCTTTCTCAAAAAACCCGATGACTCGTGGACAACGATCAATCTAGAGTCACTGAAAATTTTGGTGGAAGCCCACTTTCCCGGATGCTCGGTCGTAAGAATACCACTCCCTATCTACAGAGAATTTCAGGAGCATAAGTCCACTGACCTTTTCTCCAGAGATAAATCTCATGGGCAATTTGAAATTTCTCGCCCTTTAAATCGCCAGGGCCGGACGAAATCATCCCAGCCCAAATGCAGTATGCAGGGGATACTTTCATTTACTGGCTTCAGAAAAAATTCTCCGATATCCTGACGATAGGTTCGATTTCAAAGCCATGGCTCGAATCCAAAATCGTCTTCATTCCTAAGGCTGGCAAAGCCTCACACACGACCTCAAAGGCTTTTCGTCGCATAAGTCTAACATCCTTTCTACTCAAGACTCTACAATGGGTGCTGGGAAAACACATAAGAAACTCGATCACGACCGATCACTTCTCCCAAGCTCATAATTTTTACCAAAAAGGCAAATCTACTGAAACAGAGCTCCATGCTGTTAACTTTACCTTAGAAAAGGCACTCCACCACAAGGAGTACTGCCTTATAGCCTTTCTAGACATTGAGGTCGTTTTTAGCAACGACGCGTCGTCCCGGAATACCCCAAAAGTTTGTGCACTTCGAACCCTGTCCGCATGGGCCACATCAAAGGGACTTGGGCTAAACCTTGCTAAAACTGACTTAGTCCTCTTTAATAGGAAGTATAAGATCCCTCCCCTTAGACTACCAACCCTGAACGGGGTGGAACTTGCCTTCAATAAATCTGCCAAATACTTAAGGCTCACTCTATATAGTAAAACAGACTGGAATCTTAACACAGATGAACGGGTTAAGAAGGCCTCAGTCGCACAATACAAATGCAAGAAGTCCATTGGACTGCAAAGGGGAATGGCACTCTACATCACGCTGTGGCTGTACACACCCATCAAGCGGCCCATCCTACTGTACGGAGTGTCAGTAACGTGGCCAACTCTGTCTGAAAAGACATCAGTCCACAAGCTTTGCAAAGTACAGCGTGCCGCTGGACTGACCACAACAGTAGCCGACCCCAACTGACGCTCCTGGGACGATTGGAGCTCAGGCATGAAAGGGCCGACAGACTCAGTAAAATTTTACACGGCTGGCTCAAAGCTAGACGACCGGGTAGGGGGAGGCGTCTTTTGCAAAGAACAATCCATCAGTAAATCTTTCAGCCTTCCTGATCATTGCAGTGCATTTCAAGCCGAGATCGTTGTAATACAGGAAGCACTCCTCTGCTTTTCCAAAAGCAAATGCTCTGCAGCTAAAATCTGCTTATTTTCTGATAGCCAGGCGGCTATCAAAGCTCTAAGGGCGATATCATCCAACTCGATATCCGTCACAAACCGCCGCAGATCTCTACAGGAGATGGCAGAGCAGTTGCAGATATACAGTCGAACTTCCATATGACGAATCTGAAGGGGACAAGAAAAAACTTCGTTATATAGAAATTTCGTTACATAGAAATGTTTGAAAGCTTGTGTGATATAAGTAGTTTTTCCACCTCTCTTCCTCGATAAATACTTCAAGCATGTTTAGTAAAGCAAATACATATTCATTCACGTTATTTTTCTCTCCACAAAATTGCGACGTACTTTAACAGCTGAAGATGTTTGCTGCATTGTTTGTGTGTCCATAACGATTGCATTAAGATCGTCGAAGATCAGAGAATAAGCAAAACATAACACGAAAACAAAGCGGTAAATGAAAAAAAATTTCATTGTTTTATTTTCGCAATCTCAATGTAATTCGTACATTAAATGAAACAATAACGAAAAAATTCGTCCTAAAAATAAATTCGTAATAAAGAAATATTCGCTATAGGGAAATTTGTTATATGGAGAACAAAACACACTGAAAGTTGAACCAAAAAGCAGTGTTCGCGAAATTAAATCGTTATATGGAAAACTTTGTCATATGAAAGTTCGTTATATGGAAGTTCGACTGTACCTCATTTTGGTGCCCGGACGTAAAGGCATCGAAGGCGACTGCAAGGCAGACGAGCTGGCGAGGCATGGTAACATAAATCGCTTCCTTGGCTCTTTCTTCTTATTCGACATCTCTCAATTTGCGGATACTAGCCTGAAAAATATCCTGTCTTTTATTCAAGCCTCGCGCTGGGACCGAGCCCTCGAAATTCATGGCTTATGTGAGTGGTGGGTCTTTCGAAGATCTCTTTATCGCTGTAACCAAACCTAACCTAGGTGATGACGTTCCCCAAAAAACTAAATCAAAACTTTGGATTCCATGCCCACCCTTACCGCCCTAGCCACCCACCTCCTCGTTAAAACGGGAATGCGTGTATCTTTCTCGAAACGCTAAACCATTCTACCTCCAGCCCCACATCTTTTAAAAACTGGTGTGCTTGTATCCAACAAAGTTTTTGAGTCAGAGTCACCATACTTGGTGCCAAGTCTCCCAAAGATCTTCATAAAAACTTTGGCTGCTACTCCCCAATACCGCTCACAGCCCCCCGTCCTTCAAAAACTGGAATGCATTCATATTTTTGAGCTGGAGCCACCTAATGCGGTAGGAAGATATCTGGTAACGAGCCCGAAAGATCTCAATCAAAACGTTGGATGCCACTTACCGCAGTCGGTTGCGTCCACTTGTTTCCCCTTGGATCTACATTTTGCTATAATAATCTGGATGTTGTATCGCTACGTGAGTTTCTTATCCAGGTATTTTTAAAAGAATTGAACGTGGCTTTCATGAGGAATTACCATGTTGTTAAGTTGAGTAAATTGACAATTAGCTTTTTTGAATGTTAATGTGTAGTGCTGAGATTTTATTCCATTGACACATATGTTCCATCTGTTAGGCAAAGTACTAAAACAATTAAAGAAATTTTCTGTAAGTGTTTAAATAAAAAACCATTATGCCAAACTCGATCAAAAGCCTGCCTAAGTAATTATTCATATAAACGATTTAATTACACTGCAGACAGCAAATGATTTCACAAAGTTGTAAAGATATTTGTGTTTAAAGCACCACATGGAAATATGAAAGTACAAAATCAAAAAACGAATTAAAAATGTCTTTTAAGCAAACCAATTCGATTCAAGTATATGTGCTTATACATTGAACCCATGTAATGGGAACAAGGATATAATTTTTTTTTTTTTCATATATTAACATATAAGTATATAATAAACAGAAGTATTTACAGTCGCTTTTCCATGTAACGAATTGCAAGGGGACAAGACAAAACAAGTGGAAGCAATGCAGTCGGACGCAACCGACTGCGGAATACTCGTTACCAGTATTAAAAGCGGTAAAAAGAGGCCTGATTGCTAAGGGGTACGGATGCGGCAGGGGGGTACGATGCCTTAAAGATTCTGCGATGCAGATTGGGATGCCACCAGCTATCTTTCTTCCAAATTTTGTGACTCTAGCTCAAAGTTTGTAAAAGGTGTGGAAAGGGAGGCGGAATGGGTGGGCGTGGCATCCAAATGGCATCTTTACCTTCGGTAACGAGTATAACAAGGAAGCGAATAGAGAACGTGGAGAATCAGTCGTATATTAAGTATCTATGAATGTTAAGTTCTGTCGCTGGAAATTTCATTCGAGTGGAATGTAATTGAAGGAGCGAAATGCACCAAGGACAACAACGAAAACAGCAGCACGTTAACTGCAGACGACATAAAAGCAACTAACAAAAGAGGAAAAACAAGTCCAAGTCTTAAGGTCCGTATCCAATACAGAAAAAAAAAAATTTTCCTTACACAAAATCGTCGCAGCAGGAATTGTTATACTCGATACCGAAGGTAAAGAGTATATTGGTTTTGTGCAATGTCCGTCATGGTGTCTGTCCGTCTGTCCGTCCGTATGTATGCAAGTTTTTTCCACACCCTTCAAGCTAGAGATTTGAAACTTTTCAATTCTCTTTATCTATGGGATAGTAAATTAAAGTGTCAAGATGGGGGTTCTACGATAACTGGGGGGCTGGCAAATCGATAAATTCGATAACTCAAAACCGATAAATCCACATATTTCGCACATCCTTACAGCTAGAACTACCAAATTTGGTGAGCAGATAGCTATTAGCAACTTCCAAAAAACTGCATCAAAAATTTTGGAGCCACGCCCCCCCCCCCCCATTCCGCCCGCAGCCCATCCGCATTTAAAAGTCAAAAAAGCCTATATCTCCCACAGTTTTTGAGCTATAGCCACCAAATTTAGTGTCAAGATAGGTGATGATGACCTCCCAAAAACTGCATCAAAAGTTTGGATGCCACGCCCACCGATACTGCCCTAGCCGCCCCCATCCACCCCAACGCTTCGTCAAAAACGGGAATGCGTGTATCTTCCAGAGTTGTGGAGCTAGAGCCACCAAATTTGGAAGGAAGATAGCTGGCAGCAACCTCCAAAAATCTGCATCGAAGTTTTGGAGCCACGCCTACCCATTCCGCCCCCCTTTTCCACGCCTTTCACAAATGTTGAACTAGAGTCAAAAAATTTGCTATGAATATAGCAATTGACATTCCACAAAGATCGGCATCAAAAATTTGGATGCCACGCCCACCCATACCGCCCCCAGCCCCCCTTTCCCAACTTTTTACAAATTTCGAGCTAGAGTCACCAAATTTGGTATGAATATAGCAATTGACATTTCACAAAGATCTGCATCAAAAATTTTGATGCCACAACTACCCATACCGCCCCCAGCCACCCTTTCACAACTTTTTTACAAACTTCGAGCTAGAGTCACCAAATTTGGTATGAAGATAGCAATTGACATTCCACAAAGATCTGCATCACAAATTTGGATGCCACAACTACCCATACCGCCCCCAGCCCCCCTTTTCCCCACCTTTTACCAACTTTCAGCTAGAGTCACCAAATTTGTAAGGAAGATAGCTTGTGGCATCCCCATCTGCATCAGAAAATCTTTAAGGCAGCGTACACCCCTGCCGCATCCGTACCCCTTTGCAATAAGGCCTCTTTTTACCGTTTTTAATACTGGTATCGAGTATACCGCAGTCGGTTGCGTCCGACTGCAACGTTTCCACTTGTTTTTTTTTTGGCTGCGTGTGTTCTAGGTATCTAGCAACGTAGCAAAAAATACTTAACTGCTTATCGATAGTATTGATTTATACAATATGTACACACTGGCGCTGGGCGCAGGAAATACCAAATCATATATATTTTTGTGCCCAGGACAGCAACCAACATTTATCAAACGACACGTTGTTATGATCCGGCCTTATTTTCCCAACACTGTATCGATAGCCAGCTAGCACATCGGTTACCAGGGATGGATACGACCTCGATGCAGCGTGAGCCGGGTTAACAAAAATTTATATTTTTACGAAAAACTAACAACAAACGGACTAGCAGATATTCTTCGCGTAGTCGGACAATTTACGGATATACTGGGTAAACAGGTTTAGACATTTACCCCCAATGTGTGCCCTCCCTACCAATGAATTGGCCTATTTATATTTTGGTACCAACTCCCTAAACATATTACAACAACAACAACAACTTACCCCGACATCAACACACTATCGTCCCACCCACACATAAATTACTACTCACACATGTTTACATAAACACTAATAACAATAATTTATTTATATTTTAGTTTTAACATCTTTGCTTTTAATAAATAAATTTACTTTATATGAATCATAAAAAGGAAAAATGAAAATAATTAAATAGATACGAACATAAAGAAAAACTAATAAACGAAAAACAAAATAGACAATAAACAGAAAACAAAGAAAGAATATAAATATATATAAATAATAAATAAATAAATAATAAATCAAATCATACTAAATAAATAAATAATAAGGATTAAATAATAATTGGGGCGGGCGTAAGAAATTACTCGCATAAATAAATATTTATGCGGCTGCTGCGTTTTTTTGCGATCCACTGTGCCTGTGGTGACAACTGCCTTGCTTATGTGGGTGCGCTGTGGCGCGGCTGCTGTTTATGTGCGTGCGCGTGCAACTATTGACGGGCGTGCGCGCGCTGTAGTTTGCGCGGGCGCAAATTAAACTTAAACTAGGAAACAAACTTGTTTTCTTTGGAAATTAAAGATGATGACCACCCAGACGGGTTGGACAATCTCGTCCGGTGGTCTGATTATTTCCTTCGGCCGCTGAAGTTGCGCGTGTGTGTGAGTGTGTGTGCACGTATTGGTTGCCGGTCTATAACGCACTGCTGCTATCACTAAATAATCACTATTAGAAAGATTTTCACCAAAAGACACAATTTTTATCGTCTACCTTGTATGCTGTAGGCGCCTGACTACGCACTTGGCTTCAACTTCTTTATTTTTATTTTATTTAAATATTTCTTTTTCTGCTGCCGCTAAAGAATTTTGCCTACTCAAGGCCTCTTCTTCTCTCTACCTAGCAGTCACCTGTCAAGCAGTCGAACAATCGAGTATCGGGTGCCAGCACGACTCTCCACCCCTCGTCAACAACCACACCCATCGATAGCCCATCGCCGACTATAACAAAGTTATAAATAATAATGGAAAGGAAAACTGAAAAACGGGTTTAAAAGTATTGGCACTGCAACAACATATGATACCAACAACGGAATAAGCATATTCGCTCTATTCATCTTTTCTTTTTTATTTTGTATTTGTGGGTTTGTTTACTTTTTAAATTTGATGCCTCAGTGTGACCATGTATCTCTTAAGCTATATAAGGCAAAATGCCTTATTTTTAAAATACGCCTGTTTATGCTATTTTATAAATATCATGATTTGGCTGAAGGGGGGTGCCACCTATGAAAATTATAAAATCATTTGGCAGCTTCATATGAAAAAGGTGGCAACACATCAGCACAAACAGCTGATGGATCGTAATTCAAAACGTTAAACGTTTCAAATCGTAAAAATGGAAAAAACGCAAAGTTTTTTTTAATTAAACGGCTTGCTCGAACATCGCAGATGGTCCGATGTCTTTTAGGACAGAGAATGGAGCGCATGAAGGCTTTAAGACGTGGATGGAATTTAGCGCAGGCCAAACTCAAGAAAATTTTAATGGACTATTTTGCAAGTCAACTTGCTGCTTTGACGTTATCAAGACCGCGGTTGCGGACAGTTAATAGCCGGCCAAGTGGCATCTATTGCTTTCCATTTTTAACGTATTTTTTATTTTATCGTCAGTGCAGGACAGCTGATTTTACACAGTAGCGCTGCCAGACTGTTTTCCACAAAAAATCAAGATTTTTCCAAAAAATCATAGTCAAAATACGTGTGTAGAAAAAATCATGATTTTGTGTTTATGCTTGTATTTTTTTTAAAAATCACGATCTGTAATCATGCTTTTTTGCAAGCATAAACGTAGTAATTTATGTATTAATAGGTTGTTCGTATGAGAATGAAGGAGTACGAGTACTTACTCTCATTCATTCGGTGCTCACTTCGTCAGTGTTTTTGGCGTAATTTTGTTTGCTGCTACAGCTTAGTCATTGGCATCACGCAAAAAGCACCAAGTAAATTATGTAATTTTTACACTCGATGCCGAAGGTAAAAAGTATATGGGTTTGTACAATGTCCGTCATGGTGTCCGTCCGTCTTTCTGTCTGTCCGTCCGTCTGTATGAACGCAACTTTTTTCCACACCGTTCAAGTTAGAGACTTGAAACTTTCCAAATATTTTAATCAAAGGCCAGGACAGATAAAGTGTAAAGATTGGGGTGCAACAATAACTGGGGGCTGGCAAATCGGTAAATTCGATTACTCAAAATTTATAAATCCCCCCTCCCCACCCCTAAAGTTTGAATTCAGAAACGCTTATAACTTCCACAAACTTTGAGCTAGAGTCACCACTTTTGGTAGGACGATAACTGGTCACGAACCAAGAAGAACTATGTACAGTGACTCACAGCTTAAATGATGCAGGGTCAAATAAAAAGTTTAAGGTGCTATATATTTTAAACCAGAGGAAAAACAAAAAATGTTTAAACGCCAATTTGTTTTATGTTTTATCACATTTAAAAAGGAACTTTATTTGTTTCTAAAATATTGCTAAGTTTTATATATACACTAAAAACTTAAAATACATCTAAAATATAGGTCACAGCTTAAAAGATGCAGACACAAACCAGTTATATTTTTGCCGAATAAAAGGTTAAATAAGGATTTTAGTACTAAGTATGTAATCCCTTAACCTTTACAATAGCCCTTAACCTATTATTCATCGAAGAGACCATCTTCCAAGTGGTTTCCGGGCATATTTTGCTCCATTCCTCCAGCAGAGCATTTTAAGGTCCTATTTGCTGGAAATCCGATGATTCCGGATGTTGTTCTCCAGCATAGTCCACAAATTTTCAATAACATTTAAATCTGGAGACTGGGCCGGAGGAATCATGACGTGGGGGCAGTTCCAGGTAAGCCAGGACTGCACTATTCCGAACGTATGTTTGGGGTCGTTGTCGTGGTAGAACCGGAAATCACGTCGGATTCCTAACTTTTTGGCGCTTTGGAGCAAATTTTCTTTAAGAATATTCAGGCACATAGTCTTATCCATCGTTGACTCAAAAATCGCCAAGTTTCCGACGCCGGCTGCCGACTTACATGCCCATACCATCACACTTCCTCCGCCATGCTTAACTGTTGCTTTAACATTTTTTGGATCCAGCTCAGTGTTGGGCTGTCGCCACACAAAATTTCACTCGTTCGACCCAAAATGGTTGAATTTGGACTGGTCTGCAAAAATTACTGTGTTCCAAAAGAAATTTTGGTGTGGCGACAGCCCAACACTGAGCTGGATCCAAAAAACGTAAAAGCAACAGTTAAGCATGGCGTAGGAAGTGTGATGGTATGGGCATGTATTTCGGCAGCTGGCGTCGGAAACTTAACGTTTATTGAGTCGACGATGGATAAGACTATGTACCTCAATATCGACGTGATTTCCGGTTCTACCAGGACAACGACCCAAAACATAAGTACGGAATAGTGCAGTCCTGGCTTATCTGGAACTGCCCGCACGTCATGATTCCTCCGGCCCAGTCTCCAGATTTAAATGTTATTGAAAATTTGTGGACTATGCTGGAGAACAACATCCGGAATCATCGGATTTCCAGCAAATAGGACCTTAAAAATGCTCTGCTGGAGGAATGGAGCAAAATATGCCCGGAAACCACTTGGAAGATGGTCTCTTCGATGAATAATAGGTTAAGGGCTATTGTAAAGGTTAAGGGATTACATACTTAGTTCTAAAATCCTTATTTAACCTATTATTCGGCAAAAATATAACTGGTTTGTGTCTGCATCTTTTAAGCTGTGACCTATATTTTAGATGTATTTTAAGTTTTTAGTGTATATATAAAACTTAGCAATATTTTAGAAACAAATAAAGTTCCTTTTTTAAATGTGATAAAACATAAAACAAATTGGCGTTTAAACATTTTTTGTTTTTCCTCTGGTTTAAAATATATAGCACCTTAAACTTTTTATTTGACCCTGCATCATTTAAGCTGTGAGTCACTGTATATCAAAAATGTGAACGCCCACTCATTCCGCCCCGGCCCCCCTTTAGCCTCCCTATAAAAATTTTGAGCTAGAGACACCAAGTATGGAAGGAAGATATCAATTGACATTTCACATAGATCTGCACTATAAATTTGAATGCCACGCCCATCCATACCGCCCCCAGCTACCCTTCCCACTTCATTTACAAACTTTGAGCTAGAGACAACGAATTCGGTATGAAGATAGCAATTGACATTCCACAAAAATCTGCATCAGCCCCCAGCCCCATTCCACCACATTTTACATACTTTGAGATAGAGTCACCAAATTTGTTAAGAAGTCAGCTGGTGGTATCCCAACCTGCATCTGAAAATCTTTGAGGCAGCCTACACACCTACCGCATCCGTAACCCCTTGCAATAAGGCCTCTATTTTACGCTTTAAATACAGGCATACCACAGTAAGTTGCATCCGACTGCAACGTTTCTACTTGTTTTTCTGTTTTTTATACTCGATACCGAAGGTAAAGAGTATATTGGGTTTGTGCAATGTCCGTCATGGTGTCCGTCCGTCTGTCCGTCTGTCCGTACGTATGTTCGCAACTTTTTTCCACACCCTTCAAGCTAGAGACTTGAAACTTTCCAATTCTCTTTATCTATGGGATAGTAAATTAAAGTGTCAAGATGGGGGTTGTACGATAACTGGGGGGCTGGCAAATCGATAAATTCGATAACTCAAAACCGATAAATCCACATATTTAACACATACTTACAGCTAGAACTACCAAATTCGGTAAGCAGATAGCTACTAGCAACCCCCAAAAAACTGCATCAAAAATTTTGGAGCCACGCCTCCCATTCCGCCCCCAGCCCCCCCGCATTTTAAAGTCAAAAAAGACTATATCTCCCACAGCTTTTGAGCTATAGCCACCAAATTTGGTGCCAAGATTTGGGTGCCACGCCCTCCATTTCGCCTTCCTTTCCCCACTTTTTACAATTTTCGAGCTAGAGTCACCAAATTTGGTATGAAGATAGGAATTGACATTCCACAAAGATCTGCAGAACAAATTTGGATGCCACGCCCACCCATACCGCCCCCAGCCCCCCTTCCCCACTTATTACAAATTTCGAGCTAGAGTCACCAAATTTGGTATGAAGATAGCAATTGATATTTCACAAAGATCTGCATCAAAAATTTTGATGCCACGCCCACCCATACCGCCCCCAGCTCCCCTTTCCCCACATTTTACAAACTTCGAGCTAGAGTCACCAAATTTGGTATGTAGATAGCAATTGATATTCCACATAGATCTGAATCAAAATTTTGGATGCCTCGCCCACCCATACCGCCCCCAGCCCCTCTTTCCACACTTATTACAAATTTCGAGCTAGAGTCACCAAATTTGGTATGAAGATAGCAATTGACATTTCACAAAGATCTGCAACAAAAATTTTGATGCCACAACTACCCATACCGCCCCCAGCCCCCCCCTTTCCCTACATTTTACAAACTTTGAGCTAGAGTCATCAAATTTGCAACGAAGACAGCTGGTAGCATCCCCATCTGCATCGGAGAATGTTTAAGGCAGCGTACACCCCTGCCGCATCCGTACCCCTTTGCAATCAGGATACGGATACGGCTACTTCTTTGCCTTTAATTTTAGTGTGAAAACGCGATCATTTTGGCGTTGAATTACTTCAAAAGGTCCAGTGTACGGGGGTTCCAAGGGTTGTCTAACGGCGTCAGTTCTTATGAAAACATGTGTGCAGTCTTCGATGCCTTTGATTAAAAACATTTTATTCTGTTGTAGCAGTTGGTCTGATGAGTCGCATGTGTTCGCGAAAGTTGATGATAAAATCCGATGAATTGGTGGTTGCATCCAAATCGTCAAAAAATTCATATTCCAACGATGTGGGCAAGCTCCTTGAACAAGGCCGATTCAAACTGTTTGCCATGATCTGTGGTGAGGGTTTAAGGTGCTCCAAAACGTGCTATCCATTCTGCCCAGAAAGCGTTCGCTACCGTTTCTGCCGAAAATTTAGAGAGTGGAACTGCTTCCGTCCAGCGAGTGAAGCGATCGATCATGGTTAAACAGTACCGAAGATTTAATTCTTGTGGCATAACTATGATGTCCAGATGCACATGATCAAATCTGCCAGTAGGGACTTCTATTTTGTTAGGAACCAGATGATTGTGTTTGCTGATTTTGGCGCGTTGACATGGTAGGCAATTTCTGCACCAATTAGTCACATCCTTGTTCATTGACGGCCAGATGAACTTTTGACGTAATTGTCGTAGAGTTGCTCTGCCACTGGGATGCGATAAGCCGTGGACAAAAGCAAAAATTTGATGTCGTAGAACTTCTGGGATGTATGGGCGCACGGATCCCGTAGAAGTATCGCAGTAAAGTGAGACGTTGTCTGCATAGACAAAGACGTGTTTCCTTGGAGAAGCTCTGTTAGTTCGGAATCAACAGCTTGAGCCTTTTCAATGTCGTTCAGTTTGACTGCTACTGGCATAGATATTGCTCATAATCGTGAAAATGCATCGGCAATGGCGTTGTCTGATCCTTTGATGTGGACGATCGAAATGCAGAATTGAGAAATATAACTCAATTGCCGTATTTGGCGGGGCGACGCTTTTTCGGGCCTTTGCTTGAATACATATATCAGTGGCTTGTGGTCGGTTTTTATGATGAATGATCGAGCTTCAAGCATGTGCTTGAAATACTTGATTGCTTCAAAAATTGCTAGAAGCTCTCTAGCGTATGTGCTGTAGTTCCTTTCACAATTGCTGAGTTTCTTAAAGAAAAAAACAAGGGGCTGCCAAATGTCGTTTATTTGCTGATCCAGTACCAATAGCCACATCAGATGCATCGCAGATGAACGAGAGATTTGCTTCTGACGAAGGATGTGCCAACAGTACTGAGTCGGTCATACTGCGTTTACAGGCCTCAAAAGCTGTGATTAAATTGTGTGGTTTGCGATGCATTTCTCAATCCAAAAGGCATGTATAAGAATTCGATCAGCCCAAAAAGTGTACATACAGCTGTTTTTTGGATATCGTTCTCTGCCATTAGAATCTGGTAGTAGGCCTTTACCAGATCAAGAGTGGAAAAAATTTTTTTTCCGTGTAGTTATTCGGAAATATCGTGAATGTGTGCGATTGGGTAGCGATCAGGCACAGTAACCGAGTTGAGTTTGCGGTAATCTCCACAAGCACGCCAGCCGCCGTCCTTTTTGCTGACCATGTGAAGTGGGCTCGACCAAAGGCTTTTACGAGCCCTGACCACTATTAATTCGTACGGCAACCTTTTTTACCCGTTTGCAATGTTCAAAAGACAATATATTCAATACTAATGTAGATAACATATTCAAACTTTTTTTCTATGAAAGATCATTTTATTCTCTTAATATTTGAAAAAAAAATTTTTGTTTTACGACAACAACAACAACAGCAACATTAATTTCTTTGAATGCTTAGCTTTACTGATAAGAAAAATGTGACCACTATTAATTCGTACGGTGCGTTAGCTTAGCTGAGAATTGAAAGAAGATCAAAACAAAAGCTAAGAGTGTAACATAATCACTGTCTAGCCATAGTTTATTTGATTACAAGAGTGATTTAACATTAATATCAATATTGAGTTATGTCGCCCTTGGCCTTAAAACACATTTACAACGCTTTGGCAAAGTTTGTACTAAATTTTGGCATTCTTCGGTTGAAAATGAGTCCCACATCGCTTGCAATTTCAGTTTCAAGTCAGGAAGGGTTCTTTGAGGCTCACTTCTGAGTTTTCTTTTCATTTTGGCCCATAGATTCTCGATTGGGCTCAGGTCCGGACTACTTGATGGCCAATCTAAGACCGCAATATCATTATATTGCAGCCATGATTTGGTTCGTTTTGCAGTATGCGATGATGCTCCATCCTGCTGAAAGGTATATTCACCACAATCAGCCAGTTTTGGTATTGATGGCAGCAAGCTTTCTTCTAGAATGTTAACGTATTTTTCGGCGTTGACCATCCCGTCAATAAAATGCAGTTTTCCTACCCCTTTGGCAGACATACAACCCCAACCATTATGCTTGCTGGGAACTTTACTGTCCTTTTAAGGCAGTCTGTATGGTACGTTTCTTTTTTTGCGGATAACTCTCTTCCGCAAATCACCACACACATCAATTTAGCTTCATCACTAAATATGATGGTGTTCCATTGCCTTTGAGTCCAAGAAATCCGTTGCCGAGCCCATCTTAAACGCTTCTTCTTATGGAGATGCGTAAGAAAAGGTTTCTCTTTAGCCTAAGATTAATTTGAGGTATTGAGTAAGAAAATTTGATAATCACTTCACATACTTTATAGAACTTATATCCAATATCTCTAAGCTGCAGCCGCGTCCATCACGCTTAACAATTTTCCCGATTATATCTGACCATTTACATGCTACGTTTCTTAAGCATTGGCGACGATCGGCCTTCACAATTTTTGCCAGGGCTCTTTTGTCACGAGCTGTAATTGCTGATGTTCGGCCTCGATTTGCGACATTATTTTTAGTATTGCCATTTATCTTAAAGTTTTGTACAATTCCTTGAACGGTCGACTTAGCCAAATTTAGTTGCTTGGCTATTTCACCAAAACTCTTCCCAGATTTGTAATAATCTAAAGCTAAACTTCTTATTTCTTTGCAAATCGGCACCACGTGCCATCGTTGCTAAACTTTGAATAATTTGAAGCAAATGCACATATTTTACATTCTGCATTTCATAACTGTTTCTAGACTATGGCTAGACAGTGATTATGTTACACTCTTAGCTTTTATTTTGATCTTCTTTCAATTCTCAGCTAAGCTAACGCACCGTACAATTAATAGTGGTCACATTTTTCTTATCAGTAAAGCTAAGCATTCAAAGAAATTAATGTTGCTGTTGTTGTTGTTGTCGTAAAACAAAAATTTTTTTCAAATATTAAGAGAATAAAATGATCTTTCATAGAAAAAAGTTTGAATATGTTATCTACATAAGTATTGAATATATCGTCTTTTGAACATTGCAAACGGGTAAAAAAGGTTGCCGTACGAATTAATAGTGGTCACCAAGGCTTTTAAAAGGCGCCCTTTTTTTCCTAAAAGTCTCCAAAATTTACAAGTGTAATTTTGAAAATTTTTCTTCCGTGTTTTAAAACGTTTGTGCTTTTAAATTTTTGAAAAATAAAAAATAAATTAAAAAAAAAATAAAATGGCTGCAAACGGAAACTACAACGTTGTGTACACGACCGCCGCAGCGAACGACTTAGCCGAGATTTTCGGTACCGAAACGAGACCCCGCACTCCAGGATCGCAAACCACTTCCGCCACCTCCACGATCACTAACAAAGCCAACACCCTCATGAAGATGTTTAACGCTACCTTCCCCAACACACCCTTCAACACCACATACGTCAACACGCCCACCAACGCCACATACACCAACACACCCATCATCACCACCTCCACCAACACACACTTCACAGCCACATACAACAACACAGCATACGTCACCACCTACAACAACACAGCCTACACCACCACCTGCAATAATATACCCTACACCGCCACCAACATCTTGGCCACCACCCCCAATACGACGACAAAGTGGTGCAACACATGTAAGGTTAATGTACTTTTTTCAAAGTGGAATGGACATTTAAGGTCCAGTACACATAAAATGCGCGTTTTCATACCCCTAAATAGTGCTGTGAAGCAGATTTCAGGTGGATTTAAAAACCGCATTCTTACGCTATCGTTTGAGAATAGGCGTGAGGAAATTCTTGATCCCCAGGAATTCCTCACTGATGCCTCATCGGAGCTCATTCCCATAATAACCAATGTTTTGTCTTTACACACATCGTGTAAGATAAACTTTGAGTTATTTGCGGAATACATAAAATTCCATCAAGATGAGATGGTGATGCAAGTCAAGTCGCATCAAACACCTATGTGTGTTCTAACAGCTGGAAAAAATATAGAAGAAGTCTATAGTCAGCATGCTGAACTCATCCGGCAAAAAATGGATGAGTTCCAGGAAAGGGACAGCGGACGGACAATGTCCCAAATAATAAGATTGGAGTGCAATATTAATAAATACACTCCTTTAAAAGTTTCAAATTATAATGAAACTCCAAAGGTGCTGAGAGATAAAAAGGCGATTATAAATGTGAGAAACGAGGATGAATATTGTTTTAAATGGGCTTTAATATCAGCCCTTAAAGCTCCACACAACACCAACAATGCTGATAGATGTTCGAGTTACAATATTAATATTGACAACTCCAAAATCTATGTAAGTGAAACACTTACATTAGATTTTGAGGAGTTGGAGTTTCCGCTTCCGCTCACACAAATTAAAGTGTTCGAAAGACGGAACTCCACTATTAGTATCAACGTGTTTGGGTTCGACGAAGAAAAAGGAAAAGTGGTTGGCCCGCTGTATTTAACGGAGGTCGAAAGGGAACGGCATATAAGTTTATTGCTTTTGGAGAGCGATGGACGGGCGCATTTTGTGTGGATAAAAAGTTTATCAAGGTATGTAAAAATTTCAATTTTCCTAATACTTAGTACTAACTAATACATTTTCTTTTGTTTTGAAATTTACAGACTGGTTAGCTCACAGGTGACCGGTAACGCGCATCAGATTTTCTTTTGCAACACCTGCCTCAACTTCTCCCACAGCGAGAAGTTATCTTTGGAGCACCGGATGAATTGTGGCAAGATGGTTTCGACGTTACCCTCATTAGAAAAAGCAAGTCTTAAATTTAAGAATTTTAATCGTAGTTTAGATGTTCCGTTTGTAGTGTATGCAGACTTCGAATGCATACTAACCCCCCTCAATACAAAACTGAGCGAGAATGTTACAGCTACATCATTACATGTGCCTATAGCATTCTCATATTATATTAAGTGCTCGTTTGACCCATCCTTAGATAAGTTTGTTTTAGAGACTGGTAAGGATGCAGGTGTCAAATTTGTCACATCTCTCGTCAGAGATGTAAGTGAAATTTACACGACCTACCTCTCTTATATTAAACCAATGACAATGAGTGCAGAGGAGGAAACCAGTTTTCGAAAAGCAGTTAATTGCCATATCTGCAAGAAAATTCTGGGGACCGACCGAGTGCGTGACCATTGTCATTTAACGGGCCAGTACAGGGGTCCAGCCCATAATGTTTGCAATATTAATTTTCAAATTGCACCTTTTGTCCCCGTTTTCTTTCACAATTTTTCGCGGTATGACTCCCATCTTTTCGTTAGGGAACTTAACAAAGTGGAGGGTGATATAAAAGTACTCCCACTAAATAAGGAGTTGTATATATCACTCTCCAAATTAACATACATAGCGTCCCATGACAAAAATTTAGAAATTAGATTTTTGGATACGTTTCGCTTTATGGCAACCAGCTTAGATGCTTTAAGTAGCAATCTGAGTACTGAATGCTTTGAGAGCGTTAAGCGTTTTTATCCCTGTGAGGAGGAGTTTAATTTATTGCGTAGAAAGGGAGTCTTTCCATATGAGTTTCTGGACTCAGAAAGCCGATTAACTGAAACCTGTCTGCCTCCAAGGGAGAAGTTCTTTAATAGTTTAACTAATAAAGAATGTTCGCCTGAGGACTATTAACATGCACAGCATGTATGGAAAGTTTTCAACTGTCAGACATTAAAAGAATATATGGAGCTGTATCTCAAAACAGATGTTCTTTTATTGACTGACGTTTTTCAAAATTTTCGCGCAATATGTAAGAAAATTTATTCTCTTGATCCTGCTCATTATTATACCACACCTGGTCTATCATGGGATGCTATGCTGAAAACAACCGAAATAGAGTTAGATCTGCTTACTGATATTGATATGTATAGATTTATTCAGAATGGTATTAGGGGTGGTTTGGTTCAGTGCTGTAAACGGTACACCAAAGCCAACCACATGTATATGGATGCGTATGACGCAAGCAAACCATCTGAATATTTAATGTATCTGGATGCAAATAATTTATATGGCTGGGCAATGTCTCAAAGTCTTCCATACACTGGTTTTCAATGGATGAGTGACGATGAGATTGCTGCATTAAATGTTGCTCAAATAGAGGAAACTTCTGAATATGGTTATATTTTAGAAGTAGACCTTTTATATCCAGATACATTACATGATTATCATAATGATCTACCATTTTGTCCGCTCAACCAAAAACCCACACCAGAAGCAAAGGTGTGTAAACTTGTTGCTGACCTTAGGTCAAAAAATAAATATCCGATACATCACAAAAACCTTCAACAATGTTTGCGAAATGGTTTAATATTATCGAAAGTACATCGAGTTTTAAAATTTAAACAGGCTCCTTGGCTAAAAAAATATATTGATCTTAACACTTCCCATAGAACTGTAGCGAAAAATAATTTTGAAAAAGACTTTTTTAAACTGTTAAACAACGCAGTCTATGGGAAGACAATGGAGAACGTTGAAAAACGAAAAGATGTTAAGATTGTCACTTCGTGGGAATCAACCACACGCAATCGATTAGGTGCACGTTCGCTTATTGCAAAGGCTAGTTTTCACAGCTCTGCGCAATTTGCGGAAGACATGTATGCTATTCAGATGAAGCGGCTCCATAATGTTTATGACAAGCCAATGTACTTAGGGTTTACAGTTTTAGAACTGTCCAAATGGCAGATGTATGATTTCCATTATGATTATATTAAACCAAAATTTCAAGAAAAAGTCACATTGAATTATATGGATACAGACTCGTTCATATATTCAATACAGACTAAAGACTTTTACGCAGATATTGCTGAAGATGTAGAAATGAAGTTTGATACGTCCGAGTACCCTGAGGAGTTAGCTAAGTTATACGGGATTAAGAGGTGCAATAAAAAAGTCTTGGGTATGATGAAGGATGAGAACTGTGGCAAACGAATGCTGGAGTTTGTTGGTCTCAGAGCGAAAATGTATTCATTGTCTCTTGAGGGGGGTGGCTGTGTTAAAAAATCAAAGGGTGTAAAGAAGTCTGCATTAGATAAGCTTACTATAAATAGTTATAAAGAATGCCTTTTTGATAATAAGATTTTCAATGATGAAATGATGTTGTTTAGATCTAAGATCCACAACTTGTATACACATAAGATAAAAAAAACTACTTTAAGCTCTAATGACGACAAGAGAAAAATAAGGTCTGACGGTATAAATACCTATGCCTGGGGTCATTATAAAATTGAATCCCAAACAGCTTGAATGTACCTGTATTATGAATAAAAAATAAAAAAATTAAAAATAAAAATTATCTATATCTAACTAACACACAAAATAGAAAAAACAAAAAACAATAAACTATAACTATAATTGGTAAATTAAAATATAAAAGTAAAAAATATTCTATAGATAATAATAAGAAAACCTATGAAAATAAAAAAAAAAAAATCCTATAAATAATGTAAATTTCTAAAACCTAAATATCAAAAAAAAAAAAAAAAAAAAAAAAACCTTTATACCCTATAAAACCTGTAAATAATAATAAGAAACCCTGCAAAACCTTTAAATAATGTAAATTTCTAAAACGTTTATATCAAAAAAAAAAAAAAAAAAAAAAGACAACCTTTATACCCTATAAAACCTGAAAAACCTGTAAATAATAATAATAATAGAGTGTAAAATAAAATAAATAAATAAAAACAACATTTGATATACGATATAAAAATTAGCTTTATTTTAAAAAATGTATAGAATTTAATAAAATTTTTAAGCCTGAAAATAATAATTATAATATATTTGGAAACAAGAAATAAAAAAAAAAAAATAAATAAAAACAACATTTGCTGTACGATATAAAAATTAGTCTTTATTTTAAAAATGTATAGAAAAAAAAAAGTTTTGTTTTATTTTTATAAATTATTTAAAAAGTCATCGCTGTTCATATCATTCAGCATAAAATTCAATGAGTCCATTGATCGACATAACTCACTCCTCTAAAGCCTGGGAGGACTATACCTCAACTCTTCGAGGCCTAAGACCGATAACGGCGATGACGTCCGCTCATCCCGGCTGTGTAGCTCTACCGATGCTTTCGGCTTCCTCCAGGGTGCGTCAAATGGTGCTGGTGATTTTAGTCGTATGACCCAGCGGGCCATTCCGGGAAACCGGCGGCGGCATCTCCGGTTCCTTCCCTGGTTGATGGGATCGTAAAAATCCATCGGTGCCGGCATCTTCTGTCCCTCATTTTCCACCAGCTCCACTGCCGGCTTCAGCCAGCTTAGTATGGTGTTCTTAAGCTGCTTTTTCGCCATCTTGTTGATTTTCGGCATGACTCTTCTTTTGGATGTGTTGACTTTGTATGATTGAGCTATGCTCTGCACTGCCTTTTTATACCCATCAGCAGCACACACACACACATGCACATGCGCAATACAGGTATCAATACAGGTAACAATTATCCTGCCCACATTTAAAATAGGAAAGTGTCACAAAAAGAGTGACGCGCCCAATAACTGTAGCAACCAATAGAGTGACGCACCCAAAAACCTGTTGCTTTCAATGGAGTGATGCGACCAATACCTGCTGTTTCAAAGAACGTCATTTTTATACTCGATACCGAAGGTAAAGAGTATATTGGTTTTGTGCAATGTCCGTCATGGTGTCTGTCCGTCTGTCTGTCTGTCCGTCTGTCCGTCTGTCCGTCCGTATGTATGCAAGTTTTTTCCACACCCTTCAAGCTAGAGACTTGAAACAATTCAATTCCAATTCTCTTTATCTATGGAATAGTAAATTAAAGTGTCAAGATGGGGGCTCTACGATAACTGGGGGGCTGGCAAATCGATAAATTCGATAACTCAAAACCCATAAATCCACATATTTCGCACATCCTTACAGCTAGAACTACCAAATTTGGTAAGAAGATAGCTACTAGCAACCCCCAAAAAACTGCATCAAAAATTTTGGAGCCACCCCCCCCCATTCCACCCCCAGCCCCACCGCATTTTAAATTCAAAAAAGCCTATATCTCCCTCAATTTTTGAGCTATAGCCACCAAATTTGGTGCCAAGATAGGTGATGATAACCCCCCAAAAACTGCATCAAAAGTTTGGATGCCACGCCCACCGATACTGCCCTAGCCGCCCCCATCCACCCCAACGCTTCGCCAAAAACGGGAATGCGTGTATCTTCCAGAGTTGTGGAGCTAGAGCCTCCAAATTTGGTGGGAAGATAGCTGGTAACGACTCCCAAAAAACTGCATCAAAATTTTGGAGCCATGCCCACCCATTCCACCCCCCTTTCCCCACCATTTACAAACTTTGAGCTAGAGTCACCAAATTTGGTATGAAGATAGCAATTTACATTTCACAAAGATCTGCATCAAAAATTGGGATGCCACGCCCACCCATACCGCCCCCAGACCCCCTTTCCCCACTTTTTACAAACTTCGAGCTAGAGTTACCAAATTTGGTATGAATATAGCAATTGACATTTCACAAGGATCTGCATCAAAAATTGGGATGCCACGCCCACCCATACCGCCCCCAGCCCCTCTATCCCCACTATTTACAAATTTCCAGCTATAGTCACCAAATTTGGTATGAAGATAGCAATTGACATTTCACAAAGAACTGCATCAAAAATTGGGATGCCACGCCCACCCATACCACCCCAGCCCCCCTTTTCCTACATTTTACAAACTTTTAGCTAGAGTCACCAAATTTGCAACGAAGACAGCTGGTAGCATCCCCATCTGCATCGGAGAATCTTTAAGGCAGCGTACACCCCTGCCTCATCCGTACCCCTTTGCAATCAGGCCTCTTTTTACCGGTTTTAATACTGGTATCGAGTATACCACAGTCGGTTGCGTCCGACTGCAACGTTTCCACTTGTTATCTATCCAAGAGTTGTGCGCATTCGAGAACCCTAACCATTTAACGAGTACCTGCCCTTTTCGTTTTTCTATTATTTTCTCAACTAGGTAAGTGTGCGGAAACTTTGTTTTTGATAGTTCCTCTTTATAAAAACCGCCTTTCACTTCGATACCCTCATAGTCTTTCAATAAGTATGTAGTAGGGTATGTATTTTGTATTTTTTTAACTTGGAAAATTTCACTTGTCCAGTTTGGGGTATACCCTTTCTCAAATAAATGTTTATGTTTACTTATACGCGCATAGTCATTTACTTTGAATTTGCTACCACCAAATATTTTTAAGTGACTGTAAACAGTATTTAATAACATCTGTTCATTTGAGGAATTCACTTTTATAGGTGGCATTTTAATTGTTCTATGATATTGATTATTGTACTCTTTAATCAACCGCTTATACATTTCGATCCAATTGTATGTTCCATTGAAGCTAAACTCTCTCCACATCATTTCCTTTAAAGTTCTATTAACGCTCAACAATCGATGCCTTAAGTACACCATAGCTTGAGTAATGATTAATGTTATGTTTTTTACACAAGTTTTTAAAATCAGTATTAAAAAATTCTTTTCCATCATCCGTTTGTAAATTCTTAGGAATTCTATTCCCTTTAAAAATGCCCGCGAACGCTTGTGTAACTTCTTTTCCAGATTTTGACTTCAATGCTACTCCCCACGCATATTTGGAAAACGTATCAATGATTGTCAATAGAAATCGATACCCCTTATTAGATGAGGAGTACTTTCCCATTTCTACTAAGTCTGCCTGCCAATGATCATCGATTCCCTTCATTACAACTCTTCTTCGCTTAAAATTTTTACGTGCAGGAGCATGTAATTCTTTCACTAATTCCCGTTTGCTCATATTGGAATGTAGCACGTCTTGTTGGTTTTATTTTTTTTTATTTATTTATTTCCTTTATAACGGTGTACAATGTTGTTGTTGACGACGTCTTTTTTTATTGTGTCGAGAGAAAAATTTTGAGAAACACATCTTTTTCACCATAGGTGCCTTGTCCATCAGTATCGTAATCCATACTATCCATATACACTTCCACGATTTAAATCCCATGTTTCTTGATATAGTAATAATCAAATGAGATATAACCAACCGTGGTGGGGGTCAATCAGCATTTAATGGGTTTTGATAAATTGTATTTACCTATATATCATTTTTATTTATTTATAAATATTTTTCTTTCGTTTTTGTTACGTAGGGGTACAGGCACCTCATCCGCTGTTAATATTTATTTTTAAAATGGTAGGATTCTCAAAACAGCCAATTACAAATGTAAAATATTTATCAAGTATTTCTTTCAAATTTTCGATACTCTTTATAGTATTGTTTAAGTTCTCTTGAAATAAATCAATTTTTTGGTTTCTCTCTCTTATTAATAATAATGAGATGGTGTGACTTATATCATTTTTCACTAGAGTTAATACTCGATCAACGTATTCTTCTATAACCAAGTCATTCGCCTCCTGCGGTTGTATACAACATATGATTCGTTTTTTCTGTATATTTAAATTTCCATCCTCATCAACGATAAAACCCACCAATCTTTTTCCATTTCTGTGCAAATACTCAAAATGCTTCCTATCGCTCGAGTAGTGTCCAAACTTATCTAGACTCATATTGACTTAACAGCGATCTGATTTCACAATTGGTTTTTTTCTTGATGTAACTGCTTGCTTACAAACTCATTATTACTGTTTATTCTTGAAATGATTTCATTGCTAACTTTGTTAACATCATCTAATAACTTAGTTACTTCGTTAGTTATTTCATTCATTTTGCTTTCCATATCCTTTAACTTATTATTTCTTTGTTCGACTAATTGGGTAATATAAGCCGTTTGACTTTTTTTCAATTCAAATACTTTAACATCAACATATTCTTTGATTACCAAATCATCGTTATTTATTGGACTGATTGATTTTTAATGCGTTTGTTTTGGGAATTTAGGTTACCATCCTCATCAATATGAATCCCACTCACAGCTTCAATCCCCCTTTTCAACTTCTCCGAGCGTTCTTTATCGTTCGAGAAATGACCAAACTTGTCAAGAGACATATTAATAATAAGAATATTTAATGAGTGTATATCATATTAATTAAAAAATTATGTTTGCCTCTCGCAACTCTTCAATTTATTTATTTATTTATTTATTGTCAACTATGATCAGCTGACATTAAAATGAAATCAAAATTAATTTAAATTAAAAAATAGTTAAAATAATTAAAATAAAAATATAGATTAATATATAAATCTGAAAATATATTTAAAAGTTAACGTTAAAGCTCTGGGAAATTCAATAAAAAATTGAGTAGTCCAACATTTGTTGCGAGGATTGGGAAAAACCCAGAAAAACCCAATCAGACCAGCGTTAGATTAGTAATTAGTGGTTACGATTAGATAAAGCGAAAAGGATCGATCTTTTTAGTACTGGAGTTGAGGCCTCCAAGGAGACAAGAGAATAAAGTTTGTTATAGTCAGAACATATAACACGAAATGGTTCATGAATTAAATAGTTGCTGAAGCAACGATCAAGGCTAAGGGGTAAAAAGTTACGTGAAGATCTAATTGGGACATTAAATTTAATTCGACTCAAAAGAACTGATGAGTCGATTTCACCATTAAGTAGGTTAGTAATAAATAATACTCCATGCATAGTTGTACGGTTTAACAGGGAGGGAAGATTTATCAAAAGGAGTCTACTTGAATACGGGGGTAAGTCAACTCCAGGAACCCAGTTAAAACTTCTAAGGGCAAATAGAAGAAATTTCTTCTGCACAGATTCAATTCTATCCTGGTGAATCGAGTATTGTGGAGACCACACACAAGATCCATACTCCAGGATGGGACGAACTAGGGATGTATAAAGCGTTTTAGTGGTGTAGGGATCATTAAACTCTTTCGACCACCGCTTGATACAATTTCATTATTATGACTACTGTTACCAGCTGCCTGTGAAGCGATCAAAAGCTTAAGTCTATTAACAATTTCATTAGGATTATCCCAGTATACATAATTTTGTTTATGCTTGTTGAGCATCATAAGGGTTCCGCCTTTATGTGTAGATTTTTTATTATTCAAAGGTGTAGACACTGCACTTGGTTCAACAACTTTCGGGAAAAGTTTTTTTATTATATCAGTATACTTTTTGGAGCGATTACCCTTTAGTGCTTCATTAGGCTGATGATTTCTTCTATGAGCATTTGTTTTTGACAAGATTTCCTTATATGTATCCAGATCCAATTGGTTATAAGCATGTGGATTTTTTAAAAGACTAAAGAATACAATCCAGGAGTAAGATTCCACTTTTCACCCGTTTCCAGTTCTAGCCTTTTGTTGATTACGTTTATTTTAGAGCTGCCTAATTTAGTTTCTCCTTTATTTTTAGTTGGTCCAAATGCTTTATCTAACTGTCCCTCTCGCTCTAACTCATTTAGACTAAGATTAAAAATATCATCACTTACTACATTTGACTGATTATAATCTTTATTGCCTACTGTAGCGGAGTTAATATAGCTTTGTTCACTCGATATAAGCGAATCATGGATTGACTGTTTTTCATCAATTTCCCCATCTATTGCGTCATAAAATTCGCAAGTATTATTTTCATTCTCCACCACCTCATTTACACTTTTATCTTTTTCTTCTTTTTTGATTCTGGGATATGGCTTAATTTCTTTATTTCCTTTAATAATCTTTTTGAGTGGTTCTGTTATCGGCTTAAATGTTTCCTCCAACTGGTATTCATTTGCGGCTTTACCTAATTTAATACTTCGAAATTTTCTTTTTAGCGCGTTTCTTGTTTTTGTTAGCTCCTTTAGTATATGCTCATTCATTTTAGTATATTTATGATAGTAAGCCAATAAACTTGATCAGCGAGCGTAAAAGAGGGTGGTTTTAATAACAGGTTGTTCTGTCCTTGTTTTACTGTTATATTGTTGTAGTTTTTCATAAACAAGGTGTTGTTTTGATGTTATTTTTTTTTTTAGAAACAGCTTTTTGTTTTGTTGTTATTTTTTTTTTTCAGAAACAAGGTGTTGTTTTGCTGTTATTTTTTATGTTTTTCAGATACAGTTTGTTGTTGTTGCTGTTATTTTTAATGTTTTTGGTTTTCAAGAAACAGGGGGCCTGCTATATGTGAACTAATCAGATACTCCAAACAAACTGAGATAGTTTACAGACAATATTTATATATATATACTCATAAATGATAAATCTTTTTTTCTTCTTTATTAAACCATTTAAATGTAAAATATTTATTTTGATATAAAAATTATTTAAAAAAAGATTTTGAGGTGAGCATTAAAAACTTAAGACATAAGTGACCGCAGTTAAAAGTACCAAATTGTTGTACTTGATTATAATTGTATTGAATGTTCTCGCCCAAATATCTTATAAGTTCTATAGGGGGTGGTAAATTTCCAAAACTATCAAAATATCTGCATTCCTGATCCGCCTTATAGTAAGCTACCCAATGAGTTCCAGCTCCAGTTGTTTCGGTTAGGAGTTTCTCATATAAACCCCTCTAAAATGTGGGATATGTTTTCGTGCGAAGTTTATAATATCAATGTTCGAAAGCGGTTTATTGGGCAGCTCATTCATAAAAAATTAATTTTTTTATTTGTGGTTATACCAAAACCTTTTTGATACGGTTTTAAATAGAGACCACTACCTAAAGCAATGGCTTCCATTTTTCTATTATGACGTTTATTCTCTTCTAGCTCTTTTTTAGCATTCTTAGCATTATTAATGCTTTTAGCAATAGCTGCTCCACCAGATGCCATTCCTCCTAATGCACTGAGCGCTGTCAAGATTGGCACAAGTGGTAAAAATCCTCCAATTTTAGGAACGTTGATTACTCTAGGAATAACAACTGTATTTTTCTTATTTCCAATGGTCTTCGACAAAGCTGTTCGGGCTACTTTAATCGCAGCTTGAATGCCAAGTGGTTTTTCTTTCTTTAACACTCGGGTTGCGTCTCGAACGATATTCATAAAATTTTTCTTGTTTTTACATGACTTTTGTTTCTTTTGTTTTTGTGGGAGGCCCATACCAAATTTTTTCTTTGCTTTCATTGCGTTTGTAACGTTTGTATATGCAGAAGATTTTTCACCGAGAGTACTATCAGATGCTTTTACACGCTCCCACGCTCTTTCAGCTAGGATTGAGTCAGCTTTATGTCGATTTTCCAGATCTTTATATTTAGAATAGGCTATATCGTGCTCTCTACAAGCGGCATCCAAGGGATTTATTCCTTTGTCACCACGTGCTAAACGAGCTTTAAGCTTTGTTCCTGGACCACAAAACTGATATCCCGGTATGTGCAGCTCAACTGGTAGGGAGTTTATTATTTTATTGACAATACCTCTTCCTAGGTAGAGTGGTGGTTTGTTACTAGTAGTTTTATAAAAGCGCAACACCATTTTATTTGTTGTTTATTCTTCAATGGGATTTTAGCAAGTAACGATCTACTCAAAAAAGTAAGATTAATATGCGTTTAATCAAACAAAAAAATGACATAGAAGTAAAAAATATCGATTGCAAAAATGGTGATGTCAAACAACTTAGACATAGTAGCTTGTTACCCAATTCAATAAGAGCTCTAATTGTCGGACCTTCAAATTGCGGGAAAACCAATGTTATGATTAGTTTGATTGAAAGCCCTAACGGATTAAAGTTTGAGAATATTTACTTATATTCAAAGTCATTATATCAGCCTAAATATGAATACTTAAAAACACTTATAAAACCAATAAAAGGAATGGGTTATTTTACATTTTCTGAGAGTGAAAATGTTGTTGCACCCAGCAATGCCAAAAAGAACTCTATTATGATTTTTGATGACGTAGCATGTGAAAAACAGGATAATATTCGAGCATACTTCTGCATGGGCAGACATAAAAATATAGATGCGTTCTATTTGTGTCAAACGTATACACGCATCCCAAAGCATCTTGTGCGTGACAATGCAAACCTTATTATTATGTTTAGGCAGGATGAAGTCAATATGAAACATGTGTATCAGGATCATGTAGGCGTAGACATGTCGTTTGATGCATTTAAGAATATTTGTCAATTTTGTTGGAGAGAAAAATATGGATTTTTATTAATAAGTAAAGATGATCCACTGGAAAATGGACGTTATAGAAGGGGGTTCGCTGATTTTATTCAAATTTAAAATAAAATAAACTAGCATTATTCATTCACTTATCAATAATCTTTCGGAATGGCAACAACACTAACGTTGACGGGCAACGACTCGATTGTAGTAGCTAATTATCAACCTCCCATAGAGTTATGTGGGAGCTATGAATGTCCACTAATTGATTTCCATATGTACAACTCGGTTCCAAATGTGGACTACGATAATAATTTATTCCATATTGGGGAGCATATTTTCGAGATACCTGTGGGATCATATGAGCTTAGTGATATAAGTGAATTTATTAAAGAGAAAATGAAGAAAATAGAGCCCAATGAATTAAAGCACCCGCTAATCGAGAGCAATAATAATACCCTCCAAGTGGTGATTTCATCTAAAAAAGATTCAATATATTTTAACAAAGAGCGTTCTATTGGCCAATTATTTGGATTTTATAAAAGAGAACTAAAGCCAAATGCAACGCATATATCAGATCAACCTGTTGACATTTTAAAAGTAAATACAATTCGTCTGGAATGTAACATTGTTAGCGGTTCATATGTAAATGAGGTATCAAGTCATGCTCTGCATGAGTTTGCACTCAACGTTCCGCCAGGCTATAAATTGAGTGAGAAACCAAATAATCTTATTTATTTGCCAGTTAATACGACCGAGATACAGTCATTAATAATACGGATCATTGATCAGAACGGAAATTTGGTTAATTTAAGAAAAGAGGTGGTAACACTTCGCTTACACTTGAGGCGCCGATAATGATTATTTATAATAATAAAAACGTGCGCTATCCACCCCCAGCGAGCACTTTGAGTTCTACTACAGAAGGATACAGGTCGACGAAAAAAGTACTAACACCTGAGAACAAATTATTTTTAAAATCTCTGGGTCTAAAAATAAAAAAATAATGAGTAGTGTATTGAATGTTCGAGAGAAAGCCTATTCGGATGAGAGTATAATCAAGAAAGAATATCATAGTTACTCTCCCTATCTACAAGCATTTAAAAGCAATGATGAAGTTAGGATTACTATTCAGAATCAGGACTTATATGTATTGCCTTGTGAGAGTTTTATTAATGTTGAGGGCACAATTTGTTTGGCGGATAACTCGCTTGCTGTAGATGGAAAACTTAAAAACAATTGTATGAGTTATCTCTTTGACGAGGTTCGTTATGAATTAAATGGAATTGAAATTGATCGTACTCGATTTGTTGGTATTTCAACAACCTTAAAAAACTACGCTTCCTTAAACAAAACGGAGAGCTGCATGTTAGAGAATTCTGGCTGGTTCAACGGAAATGATAGAGAGCTGTCGAACGGATACTTTAATTTTTCTATACCTCTTAAATACTTACTTGGATTTGCTGAAGGTTATAACAAGGTCTTACTAAATTGTAAACATGAATTGATATTACTCATGACTAAAAATATGGAAGATGTATACTACACTAAAATTGGAACTAAGGAGTATAAGCTAAATATTTCTAACATTGTATGGAAAATACCACATGTAACTCTGAGTGATGAAAAGAAGTTACAAATGTTTAGTCTGACTAAGAGTGGAGGCTCACTTCCACTTGCATTCCGCAGTTGGGATTGTTACCTGAATCCAACATTACCCGAAGGCACACAACATGTTTGGAATGTTAAGCTAGCAGCTAATAGAGAACGCCCCCGATTTGCGATAATAGCTTTTGTAGTGGACGATAAACTAACACATAATCATTTGAGGAATTTAAAAGTGTATCTTAACTCGGAGAACTTTCCGTACGATGACATGAACATTAATTTTAAGCATGAACGATACGCAAGTTTGTATGATATGTATACAGGATTTCAAGCAAGCTACTATATGAAGGAATCTGAGCCATTACTAACACCTATAGAGTTTAAAGAGAAAGCACCAATGGTTGTTGTAGACTTGTCACATCAGAATGAAAGAGTTAAAACGGGGCCAATCGATGTATGTAAGAGTTTCGATCGATCTAGAAACTGTTAGTGTAAAAAATACTAAGGTATATTGTCTGCTTATGCATGATCGATTAGCAGAGTATTCACCTTTGACTGGAATAGTTCAACGCATCGTTTAAAACCAATTTAATATAGAATCAAGTTGTAGTTGATAATCATTGAAATTAATTATATTAAATATTATGTACCCTCTCTTAATTAAATAATAAATAGAAACATGATGAAATTAATAAGAAAATAATTTTTATTTTATTCAAGTATACTAGCATAAACATTTACATTTTCAGATATGTACCTCAAATTGAGAGTTTTCTAAGATGAGAAATAATTTAAATAAATTATTTAGTGCACATTGATTTACTATTTTTTTGTGTATTCTACAATTTGTAAAGAAGTTTGGATATTGCGCTAAGCTCTGATCAAGATTTACATCTATTATTTTTGTGTGTAAAAATTTACTTAAGAACTCTTTTTTAGCTCTTCCTCTTACTACTACAGTTGCGTAACTATTCAATGGCTTTAGTATTTCGCCAAGACTTAGATAAGAGATGTCACCTTCAGACCAATCTAAGCCGTCCACATACTGTTTGGTTATCTTTAAGGTTTTCCTAGTCACTTCATCCAGCTCCCTCATGTGGTAAGGTGGTTTAAAGTGGAAAAAATTGGGTGTGACGGACCCAGCTTGCATAAATGCCAACTCTTTGACAAACATCTGTCTTTCGTTTCCGAATACATATTGAAAGTCAACTAGAATACATGAGTTTCTATCTAGAATAACCATTTTTCCTCTAGCGTTAATGATGTACTGAGAAATTATACAAAAATCAATACCTTAAATATTATGGTTTATCATATTTTGCGTTTAGTTTGAAAAAGCAGTTAAGAGAGGATGGATACGCTACACTTGAAAAAAACTAAAAATTCAAGGAAAATTCAAGATCATGAAATAATTTTTGGATTTGAGTATTTTGTTAGTCTAGAGCTTAAACTAAAGTGTGGGTTTTCTACGACTAGAGATTTCACACCTATGGTTTGGCTGCAGCAACATAAACGTAACTTTATTGGATTGCAAAAGGAGGAGTGGATTCAATTATTAACTTTTAAGGAGTACATCCAAATGAAACTGGAGCACTTTGACTTCTTAATGCCAGATACAATAATTGAACATCCAATGCTTGAGACCGTTAAGTGTCATTTTAAAATTCGAAAATCAGATAGGCAACGAATATTAATACTCAATCAGTATGGTAATAGAGTTGAATTTGATAGCGACTCATGGAGGACGCTTATAAGATTAGGAATTTTTTTAACAACATTTTTGTGTTGGAACACATTACTGTAAAATCAAATAAGGAATATATATTATAACTATATTATTCCAAAGTGTGTAGAGATGCGTAAATATAGTATACAACTTTCAGATTTAGAAGCAACTTATGATTATGAGTCAGAAATTGATCTTACTCGGTTACTGTTTGAAATTTCAAAAAAGATGGGTAAAGAAATAAAAAGGGATGTTAATATTTTTAGGACACAATTTCATCATAAAATGAAACTAAATAAAAAATGAAATGCTTTGAGGAAAGTTAAAATAATCATTTAAGTCAGTCTTAAATAAACGTTTGCCGAGTATACTACAAAATGGAGCTGAATTCTAACTTTGGATTTAAAACAATTGTCAAGAAAATCGATGATTTTTCAAAAGAGTTTGAGGAAATGATTTTTCCTGAACATCATGAATTGCTTGAAGAATATCGAGAATTTTTCTTGGCGTACGAAAACTGCCATCTAGTTACATCCAAATTTGGCGAGCATCTTTCAGCGTGTAGCTGGTCATCCGATTTAACTAAAGAGGGAGTCGACACATGTGGATGCTTTTACTACAGCATGCGTCTGACAAGGCTAGAACGCCTAATGGCAAAATATAAAAATTTAAACAAAAGAATTAACAAACAACGTTTAAGTCAATAAGGCATAAAATGTATGAATACTAGATTTAAAAATAAATATTTTATAGCATACATAGAAAGAATAATAAATAAACTAAACAACTTAAACCAAACTACCTCTTTTATTCGTTTTGAGGTCAATGCAGGATATAAGATTTTCCTAGCACTTGACCAAAATAAAAACAGGTATATATAATATATATATAATATCAAAGGTTAGAAAGGGATGGCGCTAAATATTTAAATATCAAGCCCAAAGGATTGGAAAATAGTTTTCATATTAAGGACGGTGGGGACCAATCAAAATCGTATAAGGGGGTGTGGCTCATTAAATTCATACAAGCAGGATCACTGGGCGTGGCTTATTAAATTAATACAAGCATTATCACTTTCCCCCTCTAACACTTATTCTCCTTCTAACACTTTCCCCCTATAACTCTTTCCCCCTCTAACACACATTCTCCTTCTAACACTTTCCCCCTCTAGCTCTTTCCCCCTCTAACATACATTCTCCTTCTAACACTTTCTCTCCCTAACTCTTTCCCCCTCTAACACATTTTAGTATCAATAATCTTGTTTAGAAGCAATGTATTGATCCTGCCGCTGCTGCTGCTGCTGCTGGTGCTGCTGCTGCTGGTGCTGCGTAGGAAAATTCCCATCTCTTGTTCACAGAACCCCAGTACATCGAACAAGCGTTCGCTTTTCTCTATTCTCTATCCTTACTTCCTTTGATCACTGGTTATCACAACCATAAACATTCATTTTTTGACGTGTGTTGCAGGTTTATAATGCCACGCACGTCAAAGAGGCGCCCTCTCGACTCTCTCTTATCTATCCTTTCTTCCTGTGCACACTGCACCTCATGACCATAAACAGGTTTACAATGCCACGCACGTCAAAGAGGCGCACAATTGACTCTCTCTTATCTATCCTTTCTTCCTGTGTACACTGCACCTCATGACCATAAACAGGTTTACAATGCCACGCACGTCAAAGAGGTGCACAATTGACTCTAATACTAGTTAGGTAAATAACCAAATCTGTTCCTCTGATCACTGCTTTCACAGATGCTGCTGGTAAAGTGGTGGGCTAGGAATGTTAATCCTTTGTTCTCCACCTTAGTCTAATTAAAGCGGGCACGATCATGAAAAAAAGGGTCATAAATTATCATATTGAAGGGGGCGATAAAAGGGTCAAAAAAAGGGGGCGATAAAAGGGTCATAAAATTTAATGGGGTCATAAATTGTCGGCATCCCTTTGGGGTAGAACCGCCAATTCCCTACTACTGACATATTTTTCGTACAATTTAAAAGTTTTGTTTTTTGGTGTTGATTAGATATTTTTATGAATTTATGCACGGTATGAATACTTTAATTATGGCTTTTAGCAGAATGCGACTTTGTGCAACGAAAGTTATTCTTCTTGTTGATACATACTATCTTTCAATTTAAGGACAAAACAAGTGAAAACGTTGCCGTCGGACGCAACCGACTGCGATATACTCGATTCCTGTAAAAATAGGCCTAACTGCAAAGGGGTACGGATGCGGCAGGGGTGTACGCTATCTCAAAGATTGTCTGACTCATATGGGGATGCCACCAGCTATTCTCCAACCAAATTTGTTGACTCTAGATCAAAGTTTGTAAATGGAGTTGTGGGGTAGAGGTGGAGAACTATCGATAGTCGGCGCCATCGATAGTCGACAATAGTATTTTCCAAACCATCGATAGCCTACGATAGTGCCATCGATAGTTTACGATAGTCCCGTCCACCATAATAAACATAATTTGTTGGCACTATCGAAGGCAGCAGCAGCTACCGATAGCCAATGACCATTTACATTATTTGTCTATGTTCATAGCAGCTTTGTATACTGCATACCACATATTGCCGTTAAAGACTTTAATTTCAAACAATAAGAATTTATTCGATTTCCTATATTTTGAAGACTTAATATATATATGACAAGACATAATTTTTATTAATTATGATTTTCTTCGTCTTCAAATGAAGGGAAATTGTCGATGGCACTATCCAAATGGGATGAGTTTAGTTTGACAAGTAAAATATTTTCTAATGTGTCGTGGTTTAACCTATTCCGATTGTCGGCGAAAATAAGTTTCAATGATGAAAATGCGCGTTCTATTGTGACCTAAGTAAAATTAAAAGCTATTAATATATTTCTTGCAGCATAAACAATACTTTTAACTTGTGTTGGCGGAATGGCAAAGCATACTTTGCTTAGTGTATACATTTCAGGATCAGTCGACTTTCTTTCTCTCCAGAAGTTCAATACATTAACATTTGCTTTCATGTACGGGAGGATTAATGTTTCGATTTTTGTAAAAACATCCGTGCATTCATCTGATGGCGATATCGTACATCCCAAATAGCTGCCTAACAAGTCGAACTCATTATTTTCCAGCCCTTCTTCAAGACTGATAGAATTTATTGAAGTTGTTGAGGAATTAATTTTTGGGTTGTTTGCTTTAATTTTTTTCCCAAAAAGCCTTTAAGAAATGCACAGCATTTTTTTTTTTTTTGAGTCCAAGTGAGAAAATGTTGAAATCTCGGTATAGGCATGCATCAAATCCCACATTCGATATAAATTTTTCTGTTTGTTTCTATGCTTTTAATGAGGGTTTTACCAATTTCAAAACTAATAGAATTTTCGCTATCTGACCGTGATAGTAAAATTTGATTTGTAGTCAGCTTACATGTGAGCCATAAAGCGTAGAAATTGCCGTAGTGCAATTGCTCTTCTTGGAACTTCACAATAGTTTTTGCAGTGGATTCATAATGCAAGTGTAGATATCTATAAACTCCCACAACACAGAGCTAGCGTCGAAATTTTCATCATCCGTTTTATTTTCGATTGCTTGCCTGCATCGATCTTTCGATCTTTTGTACGACCTGACATCGATATTATCGATACATTTAAACAAAATCAGGGGTGTGCCAGCCATCAGAACCAACCGAATTCCAACCTAAAACCAACCTCGAGCTGGTTTTAGGTGTGCCAGAGCAAAGTTCGAGATGGTTTTCAAATCTCAACAAATTTGATCAGAGATTTGGTTAGTTTAAGCAATATTAAACGTCTAATGCATAACAAGTGTTACTTTTTCTAAAGGTAATTTTAAGCTTAATTGCATATTGCAAATACATTTGAATTTTATAAATATTTTAATTCATGATTTTCGATATTAATAAATCTGTAACAAATCTCTTAGAATATTTGCCGTTCCGTGTTAGCGTGCAAAACCCTCCCTAACAAGAGAGGAGCCACCTTGTTCGTTTAACAATAACTATTATTCGGAGTCTTTAATAGGTCAATTTAAAAGACACTTATTTGTGACAAATAAACATAAACAAGTGGAAACGTTGCAGTCGGACGCAACCGACTGCGGCATACTCGATACCAGTATTAAAACCGGTAAAAAGAGGCCTGATTGCAAAGGGGTACGGATGCGGCAGGGGTGTACGCTGCCTTAAAGATTCTCCGATGCAGATGGGGATGCCACCAGCTATATTCCTTCCAAATTTGGTGACTCTAGCTCAAAGTTTGTAAAATGTAGGGAAAGGGGGGGGGGGGCTGGGGGCGGTATGGGTAGTTGTGGCATCAAAATTTTTGTTGCAGATCTTTGTGAAATGTCAATTGCTATCTTCATACCAAATTTGGTGACTCTAGCTCGAAATTTGTAATAAGTGTGGAAAGGGGGGCTGGGGGCGGTATGGGTGTTCGAGGCATCCAAATTTTTGATGCAGATCTATGTGGAATGTCAATTGCTATCTACATACAAAATTTGGTGACTCTAGCTCGAAGTTTGTAAAAAGTGGGCAAAGGGGGGCTGGGGGCGGTATGGGTGGGCGTGGCATCCAAATTTTTGATGCAGATCTTTGTGAAATATCAATTGCTATCTTCATCCCAAATTTGGTGACTCTAGCTCGAAATTTGTAAAAAGTGGGGAAAGGGGGGCTGGGGGTGGTATGGGTGGGCGTGGCATCCAAATTTGTGATGCAGATCTTTGTGGAATGTCAATTGCTATCTTCAAACCAAATTTGGTGACTCTAGCTCGAAAATTGTAGAAAGTGGGGAAAGGGGGGCGGTATGGGTGGGCGTGGCTCCAAAACTTTGATGCAGTTTTTTGGGGGTCGTTACCAGCTATCTTCCTACCAAATTTGGAGGCTCTAGCTCTTCAACTCTGGAAGATACACTCATTCCCGTTTTTGACGAAGCGTTGGGGTATATGGGGGCGGCTAGGGCAGTATCGGTGGGCGTGGCATCCAAACTTCTGGTGCAGTTTTTAGGGGGTCATTATCACCTATCTTGGCACCAATTTTGGTGGCTATAGCTCAAAAACTGTAGGAGATATAGCCATTTCTGATTTCAAAATGCGGGGGGGCGTAATGGGTGGGCGTGGCTCCAAAACTTTGATGCAGTTTTTTGGGAGTCGTTAACAGCTATCTTCCCACCAAATTTGGAGGCTCTAGCTCCACAACTCTGGAAGATACACGCATTCCCGTTTTTGACGAAGCGTTGGGGTGGATGGGGGCGGCTTGGGCAGTATCGGTGGGCGTGGCATCCAAACTTTTGGTGCAGTTTTAAGGGGGTCATCATCACCTATCTTGGCACCAAATTTGGTGGCTATAGCTCAAAATCTGTGGGAGATATGGGCTTTTTTGACTTTAAAATTCGGGGGGGCTGGGGGTGGAATGGGGAGGCGTGGCTCCAAAATTTTTGATGCAGTTTTTTGGGGGTTGCTAGTAGCTATCTTCTTACCAAATTTGGTACTTCTAGCTGTAAGGATGTGCGAAATATGTGGATTTATCGGTTTTGAGTTATCGAATTTATCGATTTGCCAGCCCCCCCGTTATCGTAGAACCCCCATCTTGACACTTTAATTTACTATCTCATAGATAAAGAGAATTGGAAAGTTTCAAGTCTCTAGCTTGAAGGGTGTGGAAAAAACTTGCAACCATACGGACGGACAGACGGTCAGACGGACAGACGGACAGACGGACAGACACCATGACGGACATTGCACAAAACCAATATACTCTTTACCTTCGGTATCGAGTATAAAAAAATCTTACTTTTAGGTAACAAAATTGCATGGTTGAGCAGTGGACAGTTTGTTGTAAATTTAACAAAGTTAGGCTGTCAAGCTACATGAGTTACTTGGCGGGCAAAATATTAAATATTTATTTTGTATCAGAATTACAAAAGATAAGACCTAACATATTTTTATTTTACCATTTATTAAATATTACACTTATGCCCTGAGGCCAACCTTGAAAACAATGACATAAATAGCAAATACATTTTAGGCAATTTTTATTTTTGAAAAGTAGCAACTCTTTTTGGCCATTTTCGATTTACGTATTTGCACCGAAAAATGAAATCTCCCTTACTTCTGGCACACCTACGGTTTTGTTTGAGAGATTTGAAAACCTGCTCGAGCCAAAATCTCTAGAGATTTTTGGCACACCCCTGTATATATGAGGTCACAAAATGACCATTGCACGGTCACCACGTTGCTCGATGATGTGGTAACAGTTGCGTGCTCAAACGGAAACAAAACCTTTTCTAGGTCTTCAAGAATGGAAATTTCATGCGCAGATAATGGCGTTAATCCTTTTGGAGTGTTGAGTAGCACTTTACAAATGGCATATCTAGTTTGCAGAAATCATTGCTCTATTCCATCGCGTTGGACATTCTTGTATCAAGCTCAATGGGTTCTCTGTATTTTGTTCATCTCTGAACTTTGCGTATGCAATGGTACTTCTCTTGAAAAAAGCCAAAATTTTTTACATTTTCCCAATAAAGTCTTTATACTGTCATTTGCCAGACAGTCCTAAACAACCAAATTTATCGTATGCGCAACGCATTTAACATTGCTTTTTGAAAGAAGATGGGCTGCTGTCCGCATATCAAAATCATTCTTTATAAAATGACAAGTGACTGTCAGATAACTTTCATTGGCTCTTGAAGTCCAGCCGTCAGTAGTTATAGCGACGTAATCTATCTGATCAAGGATGGTGCGTTATTTCTGCTTCATCTCTGCGAACATTTTTGGTAAACATACATTGCGCAGTATTATTCGCAATGGCAGCTGGTAGCGTGGATCTAGTGTGCTTACCAGATGCCGAAAGCCCTAGTTCTCCACCATAGAATATGGCCGAAGATCAGCAGTTATAAAATAAGTCACTGCACGGTCCAGTGCCTTTTTTTGCTGATGATGCATCGTATTTCATTTCCAAAAGCGTTAAAATAGAGCCAGCAGCCTTCGGTCCCACAACCTCAGTGGTGCTTAAATTTTGATGCATTCGCTGTAAATGCTTGATTAAATTTGTTGTATTACCGCTGGTTTGGTATGTTTTGCTACATTTTAAACATACAGCGCATATGCTGTCCGCAGACTTTTTGAAAAAATCACACACCACATACATCCCATATTTTGTACGTTTACGTGGTGTTTCATCCTCTTCATTTATTTTCTTCGTATTGTAGTCAACTTTAACCGAAAACGTGTTTATCACATTTGATGAACATGCAAAAAAGTGCAGCCTCACAAGTAAGGCAACAAAAAAAATATAAAATAATATTTACCTTTGCCTTTGTCCTTGTAATTGAGAAACTTGTTCATTTCAACAGCACTGCCAACACCAAAATCCTAAATTAATAAGCGTATTACTAAGCATTTTAATTTTATTGCTAAAATTTACAAATTACCTTATCCCGCGTTTTTTTTTCAAGTGAAGGGAAAAAATTGTCTGCGGATGGCAAAATATCGAAGATCGAAGTAAAAAACATCGATACTTCCGGATTTTTTGGAAGCATCGATATATCGATGTTAGATCGATGCTTCGCCCAGCACTACCAGCGACCAGTTAAAGGCCTATTTACTCTTGACTTAACTTAACGTAAGAGTCAGCTGACTCAATCTGCCTTATGGCTGTCAATGCTAGCGTTTACTCTCAACTTAACGTAACTTAACTTAATTCTGAACCTGCAGGTTGCAGATTCTTACGTTAAGTTCTTAAATTGAACAGTGTTGATTAACATGAAAATCAAACAGCTGATCAAAAACTGTGATGCAAAACGTTTAACGCTCTTTACAAAATGTTTACAAAATCAAATATTCAAATGGATGAAGATAAACTTATTATTTTAGTACAAAATCATGTTTTATTATATGATAAAAAGTCAAAAGACTTTAAAAATATAATTAAAAAAAGAGAAGTTTGGGCTGCAATTGCCAAATTGCTGGATGGTATTGACTTCATATGAACTTTGTGCAATTTAATAGATAAACGTTAGATACTTTAATATATTGTCTGGCTTATATGCTTATTTATATGTTTGCAATAAGTTTGGGTATTCACAACTTATAAAACAAGTTGTATATAAATAAATTAACTAACACCAAAGTAAACGTATTTTGTATTCATATACTGAAAATAAACTATCTGTATGTTAAAATTATGTATTTAAGTTTTATTGACTTTGGTTGAATATTAGGGCAAGGGGTATTTTTACTTTGTTCAGTTTGTGCGTCTCATCTACGACAAGCCAGCACGTTGCTTGTTTTGTTTCAGCTCTGCTTTGCGTTCAGCGGCCTGTGTATTAAAGGATAGGCGGCGTGGCAGCGGAAAGCAAGAACGGTAAAAATTCTTAGTTTGTGTATGCATGTGCGTTTGTTTCATTCTTGCTGAGCCTGCTCGTTGAGATTTTTGTTAGTTTTTCTTTTTGACGTTTCTTCGACAAATGCACTATTGAATACACTTTCGGCATTTTTGCGCATCGCTGCATAACTGTAGGATAGTTGCGATGGCAAAATTGATGGAAAGTGTCGTAGAGCTAAAAACATGAAAGAGTATGTAAGACCAGCAATGCAACACTGATATTTGCCTGCCTATTTTACTAGACGCTTGTTTTTTGTGCTGTGCGCTTGATCAGCAACGTATCGACCAGCACCAAAAATTCCTTGGAAGTATTGTTTTTCTGGTTTTTCTAAGGTTTTTGTCGGTAAATAACAAATATGCACTAAATTGTAACAATCTAAATTTTGGCTGTTCAAGGCATACATTTAAATATGCACACACAAACTATTGCCGAAACAAAATATCAAGTATTCCGCTTCCTTGTTGCGACTTGGTTTACAGCATGTTAACTTGAAAAATTCTTAAGCCCCGTCTTTATGTTAAATGGTCATTAGTTTTAACAACTGGTTTGCATTCAGCTTACTGTAGTACAGCTTATTTTAGTACATTCAAAAAATTAATTAATGCCAATTTTTTGGCAAAACTTCATATAGTGCCTTAGTAAGCGTAGCACTCCAATCTTTTCACTTTATCTGGCCAGGCCACAGACAATTAAAAACAAGTGTAAACGTTGCAGTCGGACGCAACCGACTGCGGTATACTCGTTGCCAGTATTAAAACCGGTAAAAAGAGGCCTGATTGCAAAAGGGTACGGATGCGGCAGGGGTGTACGCTGCCTTATGGGGATGCCACCAGCTATCTTCCTTCCAAACTTGGTGACTCTAGCTCAAAGTTTGTAAAAGTTGGGAAAGGGGGTCTGGGGGCGGTATGGGTGGGTGTGGCATCAAAATTTTTGATGCAAATCTTTGTGAAATGTCAAGCTATTTTCATACCAAATTTTGTGACTCTAGCTCGAAGTTTGTAAAAAGTTGGGAAAGGGGGCTGGGGGTGGAATGGGTGTTCGTGGCATCCAAATTTTCGACGAAGATCTATGTGAAATGTCAATTGCTATCTTCATACCAAGTTTGGTGACTCTAGCTCAAAGTTTGTAAGAGGTGAGGAAAGGGGGGTGAAATGGGTGGGTGTGGCTCCAAAACTTTGATGCAGATTTTTGGGAGTCGTTTCCAGCTATCTTCCTAACAAATTTGGTCGCTCTAGCTCCACAGGTCTGGCAGATACACGCATTCCCGTTTTTGACGAAGCGTTGGGGCGGATTGGGATCTCTAGGGCAGTATTAGTGGGCGTGGCATCCAAACTTTTGATGCAGTTTTTTGGGGGTCATCATCACCTATCTTGGCACCAAATTAGGTGGCTATAGCTTAAAAACTGTGGGAGATATAGGCTTTTTTGACCTTAAAATGCGGGGGGCTGGGGGCGTAACTGGGGGGCGTGGCTCCAAAAAGTTTTTTTGGGGTTGCTAATAGCTATCTTATCACCAAATTTGGAAGTTCTATATTTAAGGATGTGCGAAATATGTGGATCTATCGGTTTTGAGTTATCGAATTTATCGATTTGCCAGTCCCGCAATTATCGTAGAACCCCCATCTTGACACTTTAATTTACTATCCCATAGATAAAGAGAATTGGAAAGTTTCAAGTCTCTAGCTTGAAGGGTGTGGAAAAAAGTTGCGAACATATAGACGGGCGGACGGATGGACGGACGGACAACATGACCAGACATTGCACAAATCCAATATACTCTTTACCTTCGGTAACAAGTATAAATATGGCCCTCACATAGAGAGATAGACGGACGGAAAGCATGACGCACTTTGCACAAAACCAATATTCTCTTAGACTTCGATAACTGAGTGTAAACATTTTTGAAAAAGGGCAACCCAGTGGTAGGGAACAAAAAGCGGGCAAAAATTACGCCCGTCTATCTAAACGGAGTAGTCTGTCAGTTGTTTAGTTGGTCAGTTTATTTGTTTGTCATCCTTACTTGTCTGCCTGACTGTCTATTTATGAGGGACTCACACTGTTCCCTCAACATGCAGGCAGTAAATCATTCGAACACTGACAGTGAAGGTGGTGCATAATATTGAGCATTTTTCGAAAGAAATTTCTGCGTTCCAGATCTCAATTTCCCTACACACTCACCAAATTTCTAAAAATTGTTTGCAATTTAACTTTAAGAATTATACATGTGAAGCTGTAGCTTATTACACAAGCATCTATAATACACTAGTGATTTTATGCTACATAACGATAACTATGCATATTAACTTTTAAAAGTTAAAATAATGTTTGGAACACATTTGTATTCAGTATAGCATTGGATGTCATTAATTTCCCGGCCATTTGCTGCATGTCTAAGCTGTTGCTGTTTCTGTCAGCTCCTGGTGCTGTCTCTTATACATAAGTGTGTGTTAATTTTACGCCTGTGCAGAATGGCGATTCCAGTTGAGCCTGGGTGTGCATGAGAGTGTTGGTTGTGCACATGTTGGGGCTAGGTTTTTGCATTTTGAATTAAGTGCACGTCATTTCAGGCGGCGAATGCCAAAACAAAAGCTGGGGCTCAGTGACCAACCATGCAGACTGTACCGATGCGTTGAGTTTTAGTATCTTCCTGCTCTCTGATGTTTTTATTACACAGAAAAAAAAAAAAATCCGTTCTCGCTAGTGCAAAGTCAAGAACATCCGTTGACAATAACTGCCTAAGCACGGATTTTCTTGATATGAGAACGGTTTTCTTAAATTAAGAACGGAATTTTTAAGACCAAAAATCTAACTTTAAGAACATGTTCTTGAAACCTTAATATGATAACATTGGTTGTTAATTTAAGAACAATTTGTGGTTGAATTTTGACTAAGCATTGGTTGTTGTATTTAAAAAAAATTTTAATTTTTATAACACCTTGAAATCAGTATCATAACACTAATTGGTGGGTAATTCAAGTACAGTTTAAGCTACTATAATGTTGTTTTTAAACTTATTGCTGCTGTGGGGAGACATTTGAAGTATTTCGCAATGTAGCTGTTTTTTGTTAATAGTTAGTTAATAACTTTACCAAATACCTTTTAATATGCTAGAGAAATATATTTTACTAGTAAGTGGCCCGCTTACTTCGCTGCGCGGATAGTTTATATTAATTTTAGCAATAGAAGATAGATACAAAATAAATAAATTAGAAAATATTTCACAAAATATTTAAGCAAAGTATTTAATATTCTCTTTTCCACGCCACCATTGAGGTAGAGAATATTGTGGTTTCCCCAGTAGGCCTTTCCACTTATTGAATTTAATTTGCAATTATTAACAACTTTAAGAGCTTCTTTATAAACGACATTGGTTGTTTTTCCGTCAGGTGCTAATACAAATAAACTTTTTGGTGAACTGACTCTTGAGCAGGCTACATAAAATTGGCCATAAGAAAAACAATCGTGTCTTAAGTCTAGTCCGGCTAATTTAAGAGTTTGTCCCTGTGATTTATTAAATGTTAAGGCAAAGCAAACTTTTAAAGGAAAGTTCAATCTTTTAAATTGAATTGGCAATTCAGAATCAGAAGGTATTAATGGAATTCTCGGTATAAAAACCGTTTCCCCTATACCATTGCCAGTAAAGATAATTGCTTCGACAACATTCTTATGAAGGACTTTAACTTGCAATCTTGTACCATTGCACAGCTTTGGCGGTTTCAAGTTGCGAATCAACATTACAGGTGAACCAATCTTTAAAGTTAATTTATATTGAGGCAGGCCAGCCGGATTTAATGAATTAAGAAAATCGACGGGGTAATGAACTGCATCTTCGATTTCAGTCACAGAATCAATAGAGTTATATGTCATTTCTTCACTTTGAAATGATTTTAATAAAAACTCGTTTATTTCCAATGCATTGTCATTTCTCGCAGTCAGAATAGCACGTTCTGAAAACCATCCGATGCTATCACCTTTTAAGTGCACTCGCATATTCTTCGTTAATGCAATTTTCTGTATTTTGGGCCACAAAATTGAAGACTTTAAGCACGCATTTATTGCATCTGCTCTTGTTCCTCTGGGGATCACTGGAAGAGTTTGTCGAAAATCACCAGCTAAGAGAACAGTTATGCCACCCATTAAGTATTCACTATCTCGAATGTCTTTCGAAGATCGATCTACAGCTTCAAAAGCACCTTCATGGCCCATAGTACACTCATCCCAAACAATAAGCTTGCAATCTTTGAGCATAGCAGCAATATTAGATTGCTTTGAAATTGAGCAATGTGGTGTTTCTAAATGAATCAAATTAAATGGAATCTTAAGTGTAGAATGCGCTGTGCGACCACCATTAGGTAAAGTGGCTGCGATACCGGAAGAAGCAACGGCCAATGCAATGTTTTTACTTTGCCGTACCTTTGCCAATAATAAATTAAAAAGATACGTTTTACCTGTTCCACCAGGTGCATATAAAAAATAGATTTCTCCCTTTTCTGCTTCAACGCTATGCAGTAACTTTTCGTATACTTGTTTTTGCTCAGCAGTAAGGAGTAGCTCATTATTAACAAACAAATTATCGCAATTTTCATAATTTGTTTCTCTCTGATATTCAATATTTGGAACAATTTCCTCGGATCTAATTGGTAGTGGAAGTCCATAGTAATTCAAGTTTTGACCACCAATAGACAGTACAATATCTTCAATGTAAATAAGACATTTATTTAATACATTATTCACAATACTTTCATCAATATTTCTGTCTTGTGAAAAATGAAAGGCTCTTAAAATATCTTCTGAGAAACTCTCTTTATAAGTATTCCAAAGTTTAAGAGCATCTGAAATTTGACAAAATACTAACATTATTGCAAAAAGTTCTCTCAGTTTTGTAGGATTTTGACATATGACAGCTTGGGTTATAGTTGAATCCGAGTGCTTATCATCTTCTAGTAATCCTAGAGCTTTACACGCCAATTGAAATGATGCGTATGCTATACCATTAACGGTTTTTAAATTTAAAAATGAAGTTGGGCCCCTTACAAAATGTAATAAAAGTCTTAAATAAAAACATTCTGTATTATTGGGATGAATAGTGTAAACTCTTCCCAAAGTTGAATCTCTTTTAACTCCAGGAAAATTTGGCACATCATGCCCTCGTTTTCTTCTTTGAAATTTTTTATTGTTCCATGTAAAATACGATGGAACTCCACAAAATAGAAGCGTTCTTGCAAACTCATCACGTGTGCATAGCTCAAAAAAGGCTAGCAAAGTGGTTTTGGGTGTAGTGCTTAATCTGTCAAGTAATTGTTGCGGATTATTGGGGTTAAAATATATCCGTTGACCATTTTCTAAATGAACAGCTAAGTGTGTAATAGCCGGAAAACGTTCATGTATGGGAAATGCAAGGATTCTCCATACTGCTTCTGAGCTACTTATACAACGGCCACTATCGTAGATGTTAATTTCATTACGTTGGTCTTCAAGAGTAAATGATGCTTGATCACTGCCCTTGTTAACATATTTACAGATGTATTTAATAGACTTTACAGAACTACAATACTCAACATTTATGAGAGCTTCAAATGTTCTCAAAAGTACACAGTTGTAAGGCACAACCCAACGATTATCTATGCAATTACCATTTATATTAATTGCATTACCTCCATCTTCTATCGCTCTTCTACGATATAGAGGGTAACTATCTTTTCCAGTCACAGTTTCTTTAAGTAGTTGTCGAGGAAACCTTTTGGTACACTTTCCATTTTTCATGCATGGCGATTTATTATTAAATGCACCGCAAGGACCATGAATTATATTTGACTTAACAATGTTAAATAACAAAGGATCCTCATCTGCGTTTGGTATTGCGGCACAGATAATCTTATCGATTTTATCTGGTCTTATTTTATTTTCTAACCAAAGTAAAATATGAATATGTGGTAAGCCCCGCTTTTGCCATTCCACAGAGTACATGAAACATTGCACGCTTCCAAACAAAGAACCTTTTATCAATAGTGACATTAAAGCTTTAACTTTTAAATGAAAATCTCGAGCTATAATATCGTGACGATCATGCGGTTTTTGACCCGGTAATAAAACACTTTTTATGTCATACCATTGTGGATTGCATGTGAATATTATGCAAAGATCTGGTCGCTCATAATGGCGAACATATGTCATAGCATTTTGAGTCTTTTCATGCATATATCGTGCAGAGCTTGTAAAAAGAGATGGTAAAATTACCATCTGACCAAGTTGAGCTGCGTCAACATCTTGTTGGCCTATTGCATCTTGTAGATGTATATAGCTATCTGCTCTGAGTTTCCTCTGATTGTAACGAATATAATTTAACCTTTCTGTTTCAATTTTAGCATACATATCAACCAAAAACTGACTAAAAAGGGAACGACAATGAATTAAATGATTTATCTCAGATTGACGAATCATTATTTTATAGCTGTAAAAGCTTAAAGCAGATATCATTTTTTTTGGATCCTCCCTTTTTAATAATGGATTCCATTGTGGTATATCCACTGAATAGCCATCTTCGCCATAAGGAAATAGCAAAGGGTACTGTAAGGCATCGTATGATCGATGCACCTCACTAATGCGATGTAATTTATTATTATGGCTTTCAATAATAATATCGCGCTTTGCAAATTGCTGACCAACAATAACTATAGCTACTTCGCTTAATAGAGGTTCATTGTAAAGCCCTTTGTGTGCACCAGCGGGTGTTCGATCAGCATGTATAACCAATTTATAATCTTTGGTACTTGTTTGTATTTTATTGAGAGCCATTTTTAGATCTTTTACATAACGATTATGATGATGAAACATACATTGAAGATCCTTTACTACGCTTAAATCAACATTTGGAATATTTTTGCAACGTAGTTGAGCTTCCTTTTCATCATCACCAACAAAATAAATTTGAAGAAACTGCATTTCTTCATTTGGCAAAGGTCGGACACTACCAATTAAGTGATACACTTGTCCTTGGACTTTAAAGGTTGACCAACTTTCATTTATAATTTTTGTACTACCAAAAGAAGTCATTTGAAAACAGCTGTTATACTTTCTTATACGATCAATGAAATGATCATGCTTGGGATGTCCACCAATTATTAAGCTCTTAAGTGGATCAGGCAAACTTTCATTTTGTGAAAGCTTAACTTTTCCTGCCTTGCAACAGATACCCAAAGGCTCATTTTTCCACTTTAAAGCATCACAATGTTTGCATATCAAATTCATACTACCAAGTTGAGTAATTTTATCTGACTTGTAAGCTATTTCCAAGCCAGACATGGCTTTAACACTCCATGCACGCAAACGCCTTTCTTGACGTGCATTAGGATTATTAGCCTGATGTCGTCTCACTGCATCTCTATTAGCTTGAGGATTATCAGCCTGATGTCTTCTCACTACAACTCTAATAACATCAGGATTATTAACACGATATTTTTTTGATGCTTCTATGCGCTTACCCCTATTGATATCACTATTTTTTCTAATTAACGTTATTTTACATTTTTTTCTGTTTTGCCGGTGAACCCACTACGTCTTTTAACAGGATTTTTAGCATTTTCAGTTATACATTCACTTGACGTATCAGAATCTTGAGTTAATACTTCCTCTAAAGGAATATAAACATCAAAATGTCCATTCATTAATGGACCGGTAAAACGCAATCTTTTTACAGGATGCATAATAATGCTTGTAATAAATTTCCATTTTGAAAAACTTGCTTGAAGCTCACATGCAGTACCATAAGTATATGAGTATGACATAGCGCACTCATATTGTTCAGAAGAGCTATAACACTCTCCATTTAAGTTTATGCTGAAGCAAGCAAAAGTTTGCCAGTTGGTTACAACATGTTCAACAATATTTTGGCGTATGGTGCCATGGAAGCCTTGCCTACCAAATAAAAGGTAGAAAATAGATCTAAAAAGACAGGCTCCATCACCAATTATGGCAACAACTGAATGCGGCACCAAAACACCACTAATATCTAAAGTTTCAATAGACATATTTTAATTTGGCTGTGAGTCAATTGACGTCAATGTAAAACGATTGTTACAACGTTACAGTGTCTATACGTAAGTATAGAATTCAATAAAATTGAATATACCAACTTATATTAATTTAATAGAATATTCAGACTGCTTAGTTTTATTTGATTTTTAAATGCACTAAAGCAGCGTCTATTTAACTATTATATAATATGCAAAATAGAAGACAACTATAAATAATGTCGCTTCAATTATTAAATCGAAATTCAACTTAACTTTTTTCTGTTTAAAAAACAACAAAAGAAATTTAAATACGTTGATCGTTTTTTAAATATTTAAATAATAGCAATTAAATATTTTTTATAACTTATCATTATATACGAATTTTAAATGAACGTATATACATACGTATTTGAAATGAATGTACATATATATAATACGAAAATCAGAATATTAACAAACTCACTGATCCAAAAAGAAACTTTGGTTGTTATTATCCTTATCCTTAATATAAACAATATTAAAAAATTCACTGAAACGAAAAGTAACTTTCTTTGTTCACATTAAATATGAACTAAAATGCATAACCAATTCCCTTACCATTGTATATAAAAACACAATGTTGGAAAGAGCATTACAGTTATTCCTCTAAGCAGCAGATCCCGAGCTCATACATACAACGCTTGCACTTAAGAGCTATATATGTATGGGTGGTGTAAATTAGGCAATGCAATTCCCTTAACTGCAGCCTCTTAGTTATGGTTAGCTTAGCTTAGTGAGTGCGGAGGAGATAGGGATATTAAACTTTATGATTGACATGCAAAGCGCGCACATAAAATAGAGAGTGAACGTAAATGAGCAACATCAAAGGAGCATGATTGCATTCAAATTATGTTATATCTAGCGGCAGTCATAAGAGAGACGCGCGCGCTGATCAAGCTTTAAGCCGCTCTTTGTGTTGCAGCATATATTCGCTCAGCTGTGCATGCTGCTTGCAGTGAGTACCATTTACAGTTATATTTCTTCTTCTTTGTTCTTCTCTCTGTTATCTGTGGCTACAAAATATAAGAAAACTTTGTTTTGAAAGCATGCCTAAAATATTACATTATTTTTATACCCTGAACCCATAAAATGGGTAAATAAGGGTATAATTGATTTGTGCAAAAGTATGTAACAGGCAGAAAGAAGCATCTCCGACCACATAAATCAGCTTCAACAGCCGAGTCCACATGTCTGTTATTTAGAAAATGTAAAAATAGGAGTTAAGACAATGGATAACTTTATAAATTCTGTGAAAATTAATAATCCAAATCGATTAAGAAACACAGGAGACCTCTGCAAGTAATTTTAATACACGGGTTCAGGGTATCTTTTAGACGGGATTTCTCGACTAAAGCCATCTTACTTGTTTTCAGATTCGCTCATTCTCGTGTTGTGCTGACAGTCGGCAATTCAACACCTGCATCATGAATTGAGCGCTGCTGGTCCCAAACCCAAAGAGGCAGCTTAAAACTTGAACACGCTCACGCATCGCTCTTCATGTTCGGCGCTAGATGACAAATTATTTTTAAATCTCGCTCCGATCATGCGCCTTTGTTGTTGGCTATTTCGGCTAACTCTCTTATGTATGCGCGCGCTCTGCAAGTTAGACAAAGAGCGTAGTATCGCTACCTTCTTCGCACGCACTGAATCAACGCAAAACATATCTAAGAGGCTGCAGTTAAGTGAATTGCATATTGCCTTTAGCTTTAGTTTAGTGTGTGCGGAGGAGGTAGGGTTATTAAACCTTACGATTGACATGCAAAGCGCGCACATAAAATAGAGAGTGAACGTAAATGAGCAACAACAAAGGAGCATGATCGGAGCGGGATTTCAAATTATCTGATTATCATTATGTGAACGCCCTTTGCTTGTTCGAAATTGTATATCAATAATATATCAATAATGTTAGTGTGATACGTTTTGGCAAAGTTATATAAGCAGCAAGCAGGCGAATCCACCCCCATAACATATTCTGGTGTGGGAAATTTTTCTAGACGCACTAAGTTTTGTTATGTTGTTGTTGTTTTTTTTTTTTAAATCAATGACACCAACAAAAAGTAGCAGTGCGGGCCCAAAAACAACACTTACAACAACAACAAACGCTACTTGGGTCGTAAATCAATTGTCAAAGGCACACAAATTGAAAAAAAAAATGTGCACTGTGCGAAGTGATACATGTACATAAAATTATGAAAATTATATTCAAGCGCATTGTTCACTTAATTGTGTATGCACATATTCATTAAGAAGCAGAAGTCCGTTTCGTTTTTGCAAGTGTCGAACCTTTTTATACTCGTTACCGAAGGTAAAGAGTATATTGGTTTTGTGCAATGTCCGTCATGGTGTCCGTCCGTCTGTCCGTCCGTATGTGTGAAAGTTTTTTCCACACCCTTCAAGCTAGAGACTTGAAACTTTCCAATTCTCTTTATCTATCGGATAGTAAATTAAAGTGTCAAGATTGGGGTTCTACGATAACTGGGGGGCTGGCAAATCGATAAATTCGATAACTCAAAACCGATAAATCCACATATTTCGCACATCCTTACAGCTAGAACTACCAAATTTGGTAAGGAGATACCTACTAGCAACCCCCAAAAAACTGCAAAAAATTTTGGAGCCACGCCCCCCCCATTCCGCCCCCAGCCCACTGCATTTAAGAGTAAAAAAAGCCTATATCTCCCACAGTTTTTGAGCTATAGCCACCAAATTTGGTGCCAAGATAGGTGATGATGACCCCCCAAAAACTGAATCAAAATATTGGATGCCACGCCCACCAATGCCGCCCTAGCTGCCCTCATCCGCCACAACGCTTTGTCAAAAACGGGAATGCGTGTATCTTCCAGAGCAGTGCAGCCAGAGCCACCAAATTTGGTAGGGAGATAGCTGGCAACGACCCCCAAAAATCTGCATCAATGTTTTGGAGCCACGCCCACCCATTTCGCCCCCCTTTCCCCACCTTTTACAAACTTTGAGCTAGAGTCACCAAATTTGGTTTGAAGATAGCAATTGACATTTCACATAGATCTGCGTACAACATTTGGATGCCACGCCCACCCATTCTGCCCCCAGCCTACCTTTCCCCACTTTTTACAATTTTCGAGCTAGAGTCACCAAATTTGGTATGAAGATAGCAATTGACATTCCACGAAAATCTGCAGCGAAAATTTGGATGCCACACCTACCCATACCGCCCCCAGCCCCCCTTTTCCACACCGTTGACTAACTTTGATCTAGAGTCACCAAATTTGGTATGAAGATAGCAATTGACATTCCATAAAGATCTGCATCAAAAATTTCGATGGCACTCCCACCCATACCGCCTCCAGCACCCCTTTCCCCACCTTTACAAACTTTGAGCTAGAGTCACCAAATTTGGAATTAAGATAGCTGGTGGCATCCCCATCTGCATCGGAAAATCTTTAAGGCAGCGTACACCCCTGCCGCATCCGTACCCTTTTGCAATCAGGCCTCTTTTTACCGGTTTTAATGCTGGTAACGAGTATACCGCAGTCGGTTGCGTCCGACTGCAACGTTTCCACTTGTTTTATGACTTTGCTTGTGCGACGCGAAGGCGTCACTGCGCATTTGTTTTGTTTTTGTATTCTCGCTCGCGATCAAACCCTCAGCTTGTGCGACAATCAGGCGACAGTAGTGGAATGGGTACTTGTTGTAATTGTAATTTGTTTTTTAAAATGGGTAAAAAGTGCTCCAAATCGTATGGGAGGTACTTGAAGGAGTTGTCCAAATAAAAATTCCCTTCTTAGTGCTCACTTACTACCTGCATAAAAAATTGTGTGAAAATTTCAGCCTTGTAGCTCTTTTCGTTTAGGCTGTGGCTGATCCATTTTAACGCGGACGAACTCTTTTATATATATAGATATATTTATTAAATTCATTTGTTTATTCTTATCGCTAACGAAAATTCAATGCCTTCGACGGGATTCGAACCTGTAACCTCGCGATTACCACGCGGAAGCCTTAGCTATTGCGCTGTTGCCGAACTTATATCGTTCGCAGTTAAGTTTAATGTTAAACAATCAAACTTCGGCTCAGTTTCGGGCGGTAAATGCGTTCTTATTTTGTGAACAGTGTTCTTAATTTGGTACCATTAGAATGAAATTGGTTCCATTTATACCAAATTAATAACCAATGTTCTTATAATGAACCAATATCAACACACGGTTATTAAATTAAGAACATGTTTTAAGAACGCCGTTCGTATTTTAACACAATAAAAATTATGAACGAAAAGTCTGAAAAGTTAAAAACATTTGTTCTTTTTCTTTTTTCTCAGTGTATATGTACATGTGTACACATATTACAAATGGTTTCCATGTTAAACAAATAAAATATGTTGTGTTATGTGAAAAATTTTAGCAAACAAAAAAAAAATCAAAACATCTTCGCCAAGACACGCACCAGATAATTTGGGCATTCACCAATGACCTGACGTTAGCCTAAAGTCTCTAAGATATTGGCTCGATGTCATTTGTTCTGAACTGGAAGACTTTGTTTGGCCTAGAAGTAAGCAGCACATAAAATTAAATCACACATAAATGACAGGAGCTGGTGTTTGTTTTTGTGGGAAATGCCTACATAATATGCATAAATATTCGAGCCAAAATAAAGAATATAGGTGCCCTAAGTTGAGAGCCAAATACTCAAATCACGTTGGCATTTACTTAGCAGTTGCTTATGATGTGAGACAGTCTGCCAAATTAAAAACGCTGTAAACAATGTCAAAAAAACAGTTTAACCTACATTGTGTGTGCCTCCTTATAGCTACGCACAGATAGAATGACAGACAAATAGATAAAAAGAAAGACCTGAGTGGACGGTCAAGACATTTAGATAATAATTGCCACAAGAATAGACGCTAAGAAAAGGGCCAGGAGAGACACATATGGATGTTTGGAATGCACCAGATTGAATTACGGGAAAGATGGACGGATTGACATAAGCTGCAAGAATAAGTGCCAGCTGTTTCGACTGCTGGCATTTTATTGTTGTTTATTTGTTTTCATTTACCTGGTTCGGTGGCTCACAGATAAAATAATGCTAATGGAATTCCTGGCCGACTGCCAGTCTCAAGTTCTCCTGCACTTCAAAGCTCATCTACCTGAACAAATAGTGTTAACAAAAAAAAGCACAAGCTTGGGTGACCCAACGAAAGTGTGTCAAATTTAGGCGCACTGTTGTAGCTTATATTTGATAAACGTTTAATCGAAATAGTTTTTGTAAATTTCACAACAATAGGAATGCGATTTTTGTTTCAAGCTTTTTAACTAAATTTGGTCATATCAATGTAGATTGAATTTAATATAATCAGATAGTGCTGGGCACATACAAAATAGTTTGTATAATAGTCACAATCAAAATCAGATTGAAACAAAAAACTGTTGCAGCCGGCTGCAAAATAATGTGGTACTTTTGCATGCAACAGAAGAGTCAGCTTTTAAGGACTTAAGGTGACTGTTAACAATCCACCTTTAAAGTATTTACTTTTGCAGAATATTTTGTCATAAACTTAGGGGAAGCAGGCCATTTTATCATAAAGAAGTGAAAACGTGTCATTCGGACGCAACCGACTGCGGTATACTCGTAACCAGTAATAAAACCGGTAAAAAGAGACCTGATTGCAAAGGGGTACGGATGCGGCAGGGATGTACGCTGCCTTAAAGATTCTCCGATGCAAATGGGGATGCCACCAGCTATTTTCCTTCCAAATTTGGTGACTGTAGCTCAATTTTTGTAAAAGCTGGGGAAAAGGGGAATGAGCCGGAATGGGTGGGCGTGGCATACAAATTTTTGATGCAGATCTTTGTGGAATGCCCATTGCTATCTTCATATCAAATTTGGTAGCTCTAGCTCAAAGTTTGTAAAAGGTGAGGAAAGGGGGGCAGGGGGCTGTATGGGTGGGCGTGGCATCCAAATTGTTGATGCTGATCTTTGTGGAATGTCAATTGCTATCTTTCTACCAAATTTGGTGACTCTAGCTCAATGTTTGTAAAAAGTGTGGAAAGAGGGGCGGAATGGGTGGACATAGCTCCAAAACTTTGATGCAGTTCTTTGGGGGTCGTTACCAGCTATCTTCCTACCAAATTTGGTGACTCTAGCTCCACAACTCTGGAAGATACACGCATTCCCGATTTTGACGTAGCGTTGGGGCGGCTGGGGGCAGCTAGGGCGGTATTGGTGGGCGTGGCATCCAAACTTTTGATGAAGTTTTCGGGGGGTCGTCATCACCTATCATGGCCCCAAATTCGGTGGCTTTTGCTCAAAAACTGTGGGAGATATAGGCTTTTTAGACCTTAAAATGCGGGGGGCTTGGAGCGGAATGGGTAGGCGTAGTGCAGTTCCTTGGGGGTCGCTTCCAGCTATCTTCCTACCATATTTGGTGGAAGATACACGCATTCCCTTTTTTGACGAAGCGTTTGGGCGGATGGGGGCGGCTAGGGCAGTATTGGCGGGCGTGGCATCCAAACTTTTGATGAAGTTATCGGGGGGTCGTCATCACCTGTCATGGCCCCAAATTCGGTGGCTTTTGCTCAAAAACTGTGGGAGATATAGGCTTTTTAGACTATAAATGCGGGGGCTGTGGGCGGAATGGGTGGGCGTGGCTCCATAATTTTTGATGCAGCTTTTTGGGGGTTACTAGTAGCTACTTTCTTAGAAAATTTTGTAGTTCTAGCTGAAAGGATATGCGAAATGTATGGATTTAACAGTTTTGAGCTATCGAATTTATCGATTTGCCAGCCCCCCAGTTATCGTAGAACCCCAATCTTTACATTTTATCTGTCCCGGCCATAGATTAAGATATATGGAAAGTTTCAAGTCTGTAGCTTGAAGAGTTTGAAAAAAGTTGCGTTCATATAGACGGACGGACAGACACCATGACGGGCATTGCACAAACAAAATAAACTCTTTACCTTCGCTAACGAGTATAAAAATGAGACGCGGTTCTTTCCTCAAAATTAAAAGCAAGTTTAATGTGGCGACTTCAAGTGTAAATCGGCAATTAAAAAGTAGCTTAGCCTAATACAATTACGTGAGCCACAGGCGGCCACACGCAACACCAATTCGCCGTCGGCAGATTGCCGATCGGCTTGCAAATTAACATTAAGCGCGACTTCATATTTTCTCTTAAACTAACTCGAGCTATGTTAACAAACTAGCAATTTAATTATATTCTGCTCCAACAGAGTTGTATAAAGTTTTTTCGAACAATTGTAAAATATGTAAACAACAATCAAATATTTTAGAAAAGATATCTACTAGCAACTCCCAATAAACTGCTTGAAAAATTATGGAGCCACGCCAACTGGTTATGATCCCCAAAGATCTGCATCCCGTTCCCCCACCTTTTACAAACTTTGAGATAAAGATAGATGATAGATAGATAGACTTGGAAGGAATATAGCAATTGACATCCCTTAAAGATTTGCAGCAAAAATATGGATGGCACGCCCACCTATACCGCCCCAGCCCCTCCTTCCCACTCTTTGTACAAACTTTGAGCTTAAGTCACCAAATTTGGGAGGAAGATAGCTGGTGGCATCTCCATCTGCATCATACAATCTTTGAGACGATGTACACCCATTCCGCATAAGTACCCATTTGCAATCAGGCCTCTTTTTACCGGTTTTAATACAGGTATCGAGTATACCGCAGTCGGCTTGTTTTTTTCTTTACATAAAGCGTGGGGGCGGTGTGGTTTTTTTTTTTCGTATATCGAGCGCCCGATGATTTTTCCATAATAATTAAAGCATTTTTCGATCATTGAAATAAGTTCAAAAACTTAACAGAATATAAAATGCAATAAGGTGAAACTACCACAACAGCAGCAGCAGCAAGAAATACAAGAACAACAAAGAATATTACAAGAATATTACACATCTCCCGTGTGATCGGAATCACATTGGTTTTTTTTTTTATAGTGCTGTAGCTGAATTTCAAACGAACCTAAAGGAACAAAACCGAATTAAAAACCTAAATGATCTACAATCAGCGAAATAGGTCGATCGTTTAATATAGAAAATATGTATTTCTATTGCACTTAATATGAACGATTCTTTACAGCACCTACACAGAGAAAAAAAATCCGTTCTCGCTAGTGCAAAGTCAAGAACATCCGTTGACAATAACTGCCTAAGCACGGATTTTCTTGATACGAGAACGGTTTTCTTAAATTAAGAACGGAATTTTTAAGACCAAAAATCTTACTTTAAGAACATGTTCTTGAAACTGAATTTTGACTAGCATTGGTTGTTGTATTTAAACAAAATTTTAATTTTTATAACACCTTGAAATCAGTATCATAACACTAATTGGTGGGTAATTCAAGTACAGTTTAAGCTACTATAATATTGTTATTAAACTTATTGCTGCTATGGGGAGACATTTGAACTAGAGATGGGCGTCGGGATCGGGATTTTCGGGAATCCCGCGGGTCCCGAAAAAATGATCGGGATCGCGCGGAATTATCGAAATATCGAAATTACCCACCGATTGAATTTTTTAGTGACACGATATATTGCAAGTGCAAGTGGGAGCATTTAGATGTATTTTCACTATTACGTAATTCGGTCACTCCATTACAATAGTTGGTGCAGCTATGGCAACGCGTGTTGAAATTTTTCAATTAATTGCCAAAAAAAAGTGAATAAATTGTCTTTTTAAATTCTTGCTCAAAAGCTGATGTGTGGGAAAACTTCAACATTATTATTTATCACATTACATTATTTATCGTTTGAGCTGAGTTTGCCATTTGTAATATTTAGTTTGCTGCTTGCAATAAATAAATAAATTTAAAATTGCCCTTTAAAAGCGTGAAAGCATCACTCCTAGAACGGACAGCATCCCATAAACTGGTTTATTTAAGAAAACTAGCAAATCAACCCTAATTTACTTTTAGCGCCTTTCCACAATGAACAGCTGTTTGTTTTGATTTAGCACCTAAGGCACAAAATTACACCAAAAAAATACCAGAAAATTGCTTGTATTGTGCAACACGTTTTCACTTTTGTATCATTTTTAAACACTGAAATCGCTGTAAAAGTGCAACGATATTTTAGTCATAGGCAGGGGTCTAGCAAAAAGTGTAAACTCGATTCTGTACAAATTGTTGTTGGGATGGCTTGCACTTTTACACTTTTCCAACACAAAGTGAACACCCTAATTGTTTTTAAACAAAAATTTTAATTTTAAGTAAGATCATATTTAAAAAAAAAATATATATATGCACACTTTTATGAAAAAAAAAATTTCGGGAAAATGTCGGGACCCGTGGGATAGACACAAAATTTTTCGGGACAATCGGGATGGGAAAAGCGAATTTGATATCAGGACGGGATGGGATGGGAAGTAATTTCTTTCCCGATCCCATCTCTAATTTGAAGTTTTTCGCTATGTAGCTGTTTTTTGTTAATAGTTAGTTAATAACTTTACCAAATACCTTTAGTATGCTAGAGAAATATTTAAAATATAAATTAAATTCATTTGTTTATTCTTACCGATAACAAAACGTCAATGCCTTTGCCGAGATTCGAACCTGAAACCTCACAATTACCACGCGAAAGCCATAGCTATTGCGCTGTTGCCGAACTAATTTCGTACGTAGGTAAGTTTAATGTTAACCAATCAAACTTCAGCTCAGCTTCGGGTGGTAAATGCGTTCATATTTTATGAACAGTGTTCTTAATATGGTACAAATAGAACGAAATTGGTTCTATTTGTACCAAGGTTCTTAAATCAAGAACGTCTGTTCATAATTTATTGAATAAAGAACATGTTTTAAGAACGCCGTTCGTATTTTAATACCAAAAAATTATGAACGAAAAGTCTGAAAAATTAAGAACATTTGTTCTTATTTTTTTTTCTCAGTGTACGACTAGTTGCTCTTACACAGCAAGTGCCAGTTGACTGCAGGAACCCTGTGTCTAGTACTCGTCCTGGTTCTGGTCAAAGTGATTATCGTGTTCCAGTTTTTTTAAGGGCCAAAAATCAAAGCGATTTAAGGTCGGGGTATTAATAATTGGCCAGAAATCTTGCACACGAAGTTCCAATACTGCGGCTGAAGAGAAAACAATTCAACAATAATTTAACTTTTAAAAATTTACACAAATTGAAATTAATCACTTGGAGTAGAGCTAGGGTGGTCTTCATCCCCAAAGTAGGGAAGACAGATATCACCAACCCAAAGTCCTTCAGACCCATTAGCTTAACATCGTTTTTGTTGAAAACGTTGGAAAAGCTAGTGGACAACTACATTAGGAGTACTCTGTTGACACGGAGTACACTGCAAGCCACGCAGCACGCATACAGAGCAGGCCGATCTACGGATACACTTTATAAACTGCACCGCACTTTGCGCTCTGCAGTTTTAAACAAAGAAGTAGCAATATGTGCATTTTTAGATATTGAGGGCGCCTTTGACAACACATCACACGATGCTGTCAGGGTTGCCCTTAATAGAAGGGGGTGGACATGACAACTAGCAGATGGATCTCATCGCTACTCAGGTCCAGACAAGCTACGGCAACTATACAAGATAGTAACGTAACAGTGACAACCACAAGAGGCTGTCCACAAAAGGGGGGTTTATCACCGCTCTTATGGAGTATCTTAGTAGACGAATTGTTAAGCAGACTTGCCAGCAGGGGTATCCAATGCCAGGGCTATGCCGATGACATTGTGACAATAGCGCGGGGCAAGTATGAGGAAACTCTGTGTGAAATTATCCAACTGGGACTGAGGATCACGTATGACTGGTGTAGCGAGGTTGGACTCAACCTAAACCCTACAAAAACCGTCATAGTTCCGTTCACCAGGAAGTATAAGTTGCAGAGGATAAGAGATATTAGGCTCGCGGGGAGTCGAATAGTAACAAGCAAGGAAGTCAAATACCTTGGGGTCACATTTGACAGTAAATTGAACTTTGGGACCCATATTCAGAATACGATTCTAAAGTGTTGCAGAGCACTCTACACATGTCGTAGAATAGCGGGGAAATCATGGGGAACCTCTCCAAAAATTTTGAGATGGCTATACCTCATGGTAGTAAGGCCCATGCTCACATACGGAGCAATTGCATGGGGGGACAAGGCACAGCAAATCACTGTGCAGAGGCAATTACATAAATTGCAAAGAATGGCCTGTGTAGGAATCACTGGAGCGATGAGGACCTGTCCCACATCGGCGCTAGAGGTTCTGTTGGAGATTACCCCACTCCATCACACAATTAGGCTACAACAGAAAGCTGCATTATTAAGAATGTCGGTCGAGGGAGTTGGCAAAGAGCATATTCTGAGCCAACTAGATGCAGATATGCTGTCAAGTGAACTTCCCCTATTGGCACAGCCTAGGGACGAAATGAAAGCCGAGCACATGTTCGAGCAAAAATTTCAAGTTCACCTGAGCAGCAAAAGGGAGTGGACATCTCTTGAAGAGGTCCACCAAATGAAATCCCACACCATCAAATGGTACACCGATGGATCCCTTACCAGCCAAGGCTCCGGTCTTGGAGTGGTAGGCCCTCGGCTAAAATACCATGAGTACCTAGGTAAGCACACCAGCATCTTCCAGGCTGAGGTATGTGCAGTAGGGAGGTGTGTGGACTTTAATCTGAAGCGTAAGTATCGGAATAGGGATATAGCTATATTATCAGATAGTCAAGCAGCCATTATGGCACTCAGCAAGATCGAAATTAGGTCGAAGGTAGTTCGCGAGGTGCGAACCAAGCTAAACACTCTGGGACTACATAATAGGCTAACCCTAAGATGGGTCCCAGGACATGTTTATATAGCTGGGAACGAAGAGGCAGACAAGCAAGCAAGGCTGGGGGCAGCGACACCCCTCATAGGGCCCGAGCCGTACTGTGGGATAGGAAGAAGCACAATACGGCAGGAACTTAGGAGTGAAGAGAGACTCTTGCGCGAAATGAGCTGGGCGCAGTCCCCAGGACTCAGACAAGCCAAGTGTCTTCTTGGAACTTACAATCTGAAAAGATTCAAGCAGATTATAAATATGGGAAAGAATAGACTCAGGATAATCACCGGTCTTTTGACAGGACACTGCAGACTAAGGGGTCACCTAGCCAAGCTAGGAATCGCTAGTAATGATACATGTAGATTCTGCGATATGGAAAGGGAATCCTTTTTGCATATCATAGCAGAATGTGTAGCCTTAGTGGGAAGAGAAGCAGGTTTCTAGGAAAACATGTTATTCAGTTCACTGACCTGAAGACCATCGATCCAGTAAATATACTTGCCTTTGTACAAGGACTGGGTCTGATGGAAGAGCTTTAAGCCAAGAAGGGGGCACAATAGATCTTTTAGGTCGCAGAGCACTTTACCCCAATTATAATAATAATAATAAATTAATCGTAAGTATTATTTATACTGTACTGTTAAAATATTGTATCCGTATCCTTAGTCGGTACAGACCAGAGAGCTGCAACGGGTATGTTCGAGTATGAGCGCTCACTCTTGTCAAAAGTTGAATCAGATCAGATCAGAGTGCGAGGTCGATCGGGTTCGATCGAGTATGTGCGTTCGCAGTTCTGAGGGTCTCGATCGAACTCAAACGAAGCATCACAGCATACCCGCCATCAAGCAACTGGTATGATCGCTTTACCCACGCTCAATTCGAGTTCGAGCACTCTGCGTTCGACTCGAGTCAGTTGAGTGCCGTTACTCGTAGGTATGCAGTGAGCGAACGCACTCGAACAATGAAGACTCACAACTTCGATCATTTTCGCTCACATGCATGCTCGGATACGTTGTGCACGAAATGATTGTTCATCTCATACTCATACCAAACCGATCCACTCCGAGTATCGCACCTGAAAACGTATAATCACAACTTGCACGAGTAAGCACTCGAGTGTGAGCGAACATGTTCTACCAGTTGCAGCTCTCTGGTACAGACATGGGGATAATTTGAAAATTGAAAAATGACGTATTAAAGGGCAAACTGAGCCCAGATTACCTCAAAATTGAGACATAAAAAATAAAAGAAATAAAAATGGGTTCTCCAGTCGGATTGTAACATTTTCACTTTTTTTTCTGTAATATTAAGGGCAAATAAATAAATAATGACGCGGACAAAAATTTTGAACAGAACGCTTATATAAAATAAACAAGTGGAAACGTTGCTGTCGGACGCAACCGACTGCGGTATACTCGATACCAGTATTAAAACCGGTAAAAAGAGGCCTTATTGCAAAGGGGTACGGATGCGGCAGGGGTGTACGCTGCCTTAAAGATTCTCCGATGCAGATGGGGATGCCACCAGCTATCTTCCTTTCAAATTTGGTGACTCTAGCTCAAAGTTTGTAAAATGTGGGGAAAGGAGGGCTGGGGGCGGTATGGGTGGGCGAGGCATCAAAATTTATGATGCAGATCTTTATGGAATGTCAATTGCTATCTTCATACCAAATTTGGTGACTCTAGCTCGAAGTTTGTAAAATGTGGTGAAAGGGGGGGCTGGGGCGGTATGGGTGGGCGTGGCATCCAAATTTTTGCTGCAGATCCATGCGGGATGTCAATTGCTATCTTCATACCAAATTTGGTGACTCTAGTTTAAAGTTTGTAAAAGGTGGCGAAAGGGGGTGTAGCGTTTAACGTACAAGTATTGATGAGCGGATGTTATTGTAGCGGACAACGGAGTACGCGCTGGCTTCAACGGCTGTGGCTCGTCGGCTTAGTCAAGGGTATCAAAAGAATGAACCGTGTGCGACGTTGCTCCAGTCGTAATCTGATTATAATTAAATTCGCGTACTCTTTTACCAGTATAGTGGAAAAGGGGGGAAGTGGGTCAGGAGGGATGAGGAGGGAAGCACGTAAAACTGTGTGGGTTTTTATGGGCGGCTGAAAACAAAAACTTCTATACTCAATGTAGACTATGGCAAAGGCTGCTGATGCAAAGGCACAAGGTGTTGAAGTGCACACGCCCACCTTACCATGATCCTGATAATAGCCAACTCTATATATCGATTCAGGATCCCTAAAAGCGCCTATGGCAGCTAGCGCATCTCGTTCAAGTTAGACATGGTTCCAGTAAAACAAAGATAATTTAAGCAGACAAAAATAACAAACGACCTAACATGACGCTAACCAAAAATAATAAGTAGAACAAAAACAGCAAGTGCTTAGAGCAGCTAAAATAAATAATAATAGATTATGAGAATAGTTGATAAATATATAAATATTAAATAAATATGATCATGCATATGGATTACTTTATATACTTAAAAATTAACCGTTCTAAAATGATATGCGTTACTTTACTTGACTATTAAATCTTAAGTTCAAATATTAGTGCACATGAAAACAAAGGCAAAGCTTTGTGCTAGAGCTTTAGGCTCTCTTAGCACAATCTCTTATCTTTGTTTGCATTTTCGCACATAACTTTAACTTTATTTAAAATTACTTTGCATATTTTGTGTCACTTATGTATTATGTATAAATCGCAATTGATTTTAAATAACTTTAATTTTATTTTTCTTTTTAATAATTGCTTGGTTTACTTTTATTTTATTTTATTTTATTTTTTTTTCTCTTCACCACTTGCAAATTTTCTTTAACAATGGACCAATAAGATTAACCACAAAAATAAACAAAAATTATGCAAAATATTACAACTTTAATTTTCACTTAAAAACAATAAAAAACTCAATAACTTCTCTCTTTGTTTTTGGGTTTTTTTCTTTTCTTTTGTCGTGGCCGGTCTGTTACATAACAGGTAGAGGGTTATGTACGATTTCGGGCACTTATTCACTCAATAACAAGTGGAAACGTTGCAGTCGGACGCAACCGACTGCGGTATACTCGATACCAGTATTAAAACCGGTAAAAAGAGGCCTGATTGCAAAGGGGTACGGATGCGGCAGGGGTGTACGCTGCCTTAAAGATTCTCCGATGCAGATGGGGATGCCACCAGCTATATTCCTTCCAAATTTGGTGACTCTAGCTCAAAGTTTGTAAAATGTAGGGAAAGGGGGGGGGGCTGGGGGCGGTATGGGTAGTTGTGGCATCAAAATTTTTGTTGCAGATCTTTGTGAAATGTCAATTGCTATCTTCATACCAAATTTGGTGACTCTAGCTCAAAATTTGTAAAAGGTGGGGAAAGATAGGGCTGGGGGCGGTATGGGTGGGCGAGGCAACCAAATTTTTGATGCAGATCTATGTGGAATGTCAATTGCTATCTACATACCAAATTTGGTGACTCTAGCTCGAAGTTTGTAAAAAGTGGGGCAAGGGGGGCTGCGGGCGGTATGGGTGGGCGTGGCATCCAAATTTTTGATGCAGATCTTTGTGAAATATCAATTGCTAGCTTCATACCAAATTTGGTGACTGTAGCTCGAAAATTGTAAAAAGTGGGGAAAGGGGGGCGAAATGGAGGGCGTGGCTCCAAAACTTTGATGCAGATTTTTGGGGGTCGTTGCCAGCTATCTTCCTACCAAATTTGGTGGCTCTAGCTCCACAACTCTGGAAGATACACCGTTTTTGACGAAGCGTTGGGGTGGATGGGGGCGGCTAGGGCAGTATTGGTGGGCGTGGCAGCCAAACTTTTGGTGCAGTTTTTAGGGAGTCATCATCACCTATCTTGGCACCAAATTTGGTGGCTATAGCTCAAAAACTGTGGGAGATATAGTCTTTTTTGACTTTAAAATGCGGGGAGCTGGGGGCGGAATGGGGGGACGTGGCTCCAAAATTTTTGATGCAGTTTTTTGGGGGTTGCTAATAGCTATCTTCTTACCAAATTTGGTACTTCTAGCTGTAAGGATGTGCGAAATATGTGGTTTTATCGGTATTGGGTTATCGAATTTATCGATTTGCCAGCCCCCCAGTTATCGTAGAACCCCCATCTTGACACTTTAATTTACTATCCCATAGATAAAGAGAATTGGAAAGTTTCAAGTCTCTAGCTTGAAGGGTGTGGAAAAAACTTGCATACATACGGACGGACAGACGGACAGACACCATGACGGACATTGCACAAAACCAATATACTCTTTACTCGAGTATAAAAAAAACCATAAAACAAAAATAAAACTTCTCCACGTCGCTAATGTTGTTCTTATTTAGAACAAGACTATATTGTAGTTCTTCGCGACCACATATTTAAATTAATTCTGCAACTTCCTCACGCGGGGGTTGCTCTGCTTGCGAGTTCAACTTCGGACTGGTGAGTGAAGCCCATATGGAGTAGAAGAAGAGAGCGCTGGTTGGCTGGAGTTGTTGGGGACAGCTGTTCTGTTGAGTTCCCAAGACGAATATTGTTGGGCCTTTATTCGGCAGTTGGATAATTGAAATGGTTCTTAATGCCAAGCCAAATATAAGATCTATTCAACCGATACGATAATAACCAACACAAATGGGATTTATAACGAGGCAAATGAAGTTATGACCAAAACGACCCGCCAATTCTGATAAATATATAGATTGTAAAAATAATCAGAAATGCGAACGCACAAAAAAACTAACTTTTAATTACCTATTAAGTTGAGAATCAGCACTCAAATAATTTGCAGGTTACGGCTTTTAAATCCAAGTATAATCCTAGCCAAAAACAACTGGAAACGTCTCAGTCGGTCGCAACCGACTGCGGCATACTCGATTCCAGTATTAAAACCGGTTAAAAGAGGCCTGACTGCAGAGGGGTACGGATGCGGCAGAGGTTTACACTGCCTTAAAGATTCTCCGATGCAGATGGGGATGCCACAAGCTATCTTCCTTACAAATTTGATGACTCTAGCTCAAAGTTTGTAAGTTTGTTGGGAAAGGGGGGCTGGGGGCGGTATGGGTGGGCGTGGCATCCAGATTTGTGATGATGATCTTTGTGGAATGTCAATTGCTATCTTCATACCAAATTTGGTGATTCTAGCTCGAAATTTGTAAAAGGTGGGGAAAGGGGGGCTGGGGCGGTATAGGTAGGCGTGGCATCCAAATTTTGGTGCAGATCTTTGTGAAATGTTAATTGCTATCTTCATACCAAATTTGGTGACTCTAGCTCAAAGTTAGTAAAATAAGGGGAAAGGGGGGCTAAGGCCTTATGGGTGGGCGTGGCATCCAAATTTTTGATGCAGATCTTTGTAAAATGTCAATTGCTATCTTCATACCAAATTTGGTGTTTCTAGCTCGAAGTTTGTAAAAAGAGGGGAGAGGGGGCTAGGGGCTGGGGGTGGCATGGGTGGGCGTGGCATCCAAATTTGTGATGCAGATCTTTGTGGAATGCCAATTGCTATCTTCATACCAAATTTGGTGACTCTAGCTCGAAAATTGTAGAAAGTGGGAAAAGGGGGGCTGGGGGCGGTATGGGTGGGTGTGGCATCCAAATTTTTGATGCAGATCTATGTGGGATGTCAATTGCTATCTTCATACCAAATTTTGTGACTCTAGCTAAAAGTTTGTAAAAGGTGGGGAAAGGGGGGCGAAATGGGTGGGCGTGGCTCCAAAACTTTGATGCAGATTTTTGGGGGTCAATGCCAGCTATCTTCCTACCAAATTTGGTGGTTCTAGCTCCACAACTCTGGAAGATACATGCATTCCCGTTTTTGACGAAGCGTTGGGGTGGATAGGGGCGGCTTGGAAAGTATTGGTGGGCGTGGCATCCAAACTTTTGATGCAGTTTTTTGGGGGTCATCATCACCTATCTTGCCACCAAATTTGGTGGCTATAGCTCAAAAACTGTGGGAGATATAGCTGGGGGCTGAATGGGGGGGGCGTGGCTCCAAAATTTTTGATGCAGTTTTTTGGGGGTTGCTAGTAGCTATCTGCTTACCGAATTTGGTAGTTCTAGCTGAAAGTATGTGTTAAATATGTGGATTTATCGGTTTTGAGTTATCGAATTTATCGATTTGCCAGCCCCCCAGTTATCGTAGAACCCCAATCTTGACACTTTAATTTACTATCCCATAGATAAATAGAATTGGAAAGTTGCAAGTCTCTAGCTTGAAGGGTGTGGAAAAAAGTTGCGAACATACGGACGGACAGACGGACGGACACCATGACGGACATTGCACAAACCCAATATACTCTTTACCTTCGGTATCGAGTATAAATATAAATGTTCCAGTTATTGGATTACAAAAAAAAATTAATTAATCAATCTCTTCCCTTTCCCCACTTTTTACAATTTTCGAGCTAGAGTCACCAAATTTGGTATGAAGATAGCAATTGACATTCCACAAAGATCTGCATCAAAAATTTGGATGCCACGCCCACCCATACCACCCCCAACCCCCCTTGCCCCACTTTTTACAAATTTCGAGCTAGAGTCACCAAATTTGGTATGAAGATAGCAATTGATATTTCACAAAGATCTGCATCATAAATTTGGATGCCACGCCCACCCATACCGCCCCCAGCCCCCTTTTCCCCACTTTTTACAAACTTCGAGCTAGAGTCACCAAATTTGGTATGTAGATAGCAATTGACATTCCACATAGATCTGCATCAAAATTTGGATGCCTCGCCCACCCATACCGCCCCCAGCCCCCCTTTCCGCTGTAATTACAAATTTCGAGCTAGAATCACCAAATTTGGTATGAAGATAGCAATTGACATTTCACAAAGATCTGCAACAAAAGTTTTGATGCCTCAACTACCCATACTGCCCCCAGCCCCCCCCCCTTTCCCTACATTCTACAAACTTTGAGCTAGAGTCACCAAATTTGGAAGGAATATAGCTGGTGGCATCCCCATCTGCATCGGAGAATCTTTAAGGTAGCGTACACCCCTGCCGCATCCGTTCCCCTTTGCAATCAGGCCTCTTTTTACCGGTTTTAATACTGGTATCGAGTATGCCGCAGTCGGTTGCGTCCGACTGCAACGTTTCTACTTGTTGATGCAGATCTTTGTGGAATGTCAATTGCTATCTTCATACCAAATTTGGTGACTCTAGCTCGAAAATTGTAAAAAGTGGGGAAAGGGGGGCGAAATGGAGGGCGTGGCTCCAAAACTTTGATGCAGATTTTTGGGGGTCGTTGCCAGCTATCTTCTTACCAAATTTGGTGGCTTTAGCTCCACAACTCTGGAAGATACACTCATTCCCGTTTTTGACGAAGCGTTGGGGTGGATGGGGGCGGCTAGGGCAGTATCGGTGGGCGTGGTATCCAAACTTTTGGCGCGGTTTTTAGGGGGTCATCATCACCTATCTTGGCACCAAATTTGGTGGCTATAGCTCAAAAACTGTGGGAGATATAGCCATTTCTGTTTCAAAATGCGGGGGGGCTGGGGGCGTAATGGGTGGGCGTGGCTCCAAAACTTTGATGCAGTTTTTTGGGGGTCGTTAACAGCTATCTTCCCACCAAATTTGGAGGCTCTAGCTCCACAACTCTGGAAGATACACGCATTCCCGTTTTTGACGAAGCGTTGGGGTGGATGGGGGCGGCTAGGGCAGTATCGGTGGGCGTGGCATCCAAACTTTTGGTGCGGTTTTTAGGGGGTCATAATCACCTATCTTGGCACCAAATTTGGTGGCAATAGCTCAAAAACTGTGGGAGATATGGGCTATTTTGACTTTAAAATACGGTGGGGGCTGGTGGCGGAATGGGGGGACGTGGCTCCAAAATTTTTGATGCAGTTTTTTGGGGGTTGCTAATAGCTATCTTCTTACCAAATTTGGTACTTATAGCTGTAAGGATGTGCGAAATATGTGGATTTATCGGTTTTGAGTTATCGAATTTATCGATTTGCCAGCCTCCCAGTTATCGTAGAACCCCCATCTTGACACTTTAATTTACTATCCTATAGATAAAGAGAATTGGAAAGTTTCAAGTCTCTAGCTTGAAGGGTGTGGAAAAAACTTGCATACACACGGACGGACAGACAGACAGACACCATGACGGACATTGCACAAAACCAATATACTCTTTACTTTCGGTATCGGTATAAATTAAAGTGTCAAGATGGGGTTTCTACGATAACTGGGGGGCTGGCAAATCGATAAATTCGATAACTCAAAACCGATAAATCCACATATTTCGCACATCCTTACAGCTATAAGTACCAAATTTGGTAAGAAGATAGCTATTAGCAACCCCCAAAAAACTGCATCAAAAATTTTGGAGCCACGCCCCCCCATTCCGCCCCCAGCCCCCCACATTTTAAGGTCAAAATAGCCCATATCTCCCACAGTTTTTGAGCTATAGCCACCAAATTTGGTGCCAAGATAGGTGATGATGACCCCCTAAAAACCGCACCAAAAGTTTGGATACCACGCCCACCGATACTGCCCTAGCCGCCCCCATCCACCCCAACGCTTCGTCAAAAACGGGAATGCGTGTATCTTCCACAGTTGTAGAGCTAGAGCCTCCAAATTTGGTGGGAAGATAGCTGTTAACGACCCCCAAAAAACTGCATCAAAGTTTTGGAGCCACGCCCACCCATTACGCCCCCAGCCCCCCCGCATTTTGAAATCAGAAATGGCTATATCTCCCACAGTTTTTGAGCTATAGCCACCAAATTTGGTGCCAAGATAGGTGATGATGACCCCCTAAAAACTGCACCAAAAGTTTGGATACCACGCCCACCGATACTGCCCTAGCCTCCCCCATCCACCCCAACGCTTCGTCAAAAACGGGAATGCTTGTATCTTCCAGAGTTGTGGAGCTAGAGCCTCCAAATTTGGTGGGAAGATAGCTGGTAACGACCCCCAAAAAACTGCATCAAAGTTTTGGAGCCACGCCCTCCATTTCGCCCCCCTTTCACCACTTTTTACAATTTTCGAGCTAGAGTCACCAAATTTGGTATGAAGATAGCAATTGACATTCCACAAAGATCTGCATCAAAAATTTGGATGCCACGCCCACCCATACCACCCCCAACCCCCCTTGCCCCAATTTTTACAAATTTCGAGCTAGAGTCACCAAATTTGGTATGAAGATAGCAATTGATATTTCACAAAGATCTGCATCAAAAATTTGGATGCCACGCCCACCCATACCGCCCACAGCCCCCTTTTCCCCACTTTTTACAAACTTCGAGCTAGAGTCACCAAATTTGGTTTGAAGATAGCTGGTGGCATCCCCATCTGCATCGGAGAATCTTTAAGGCAGCGTACACCCCTGCCGCATCCGTACGCCTTTGCAATCAGGCCTCTTTTTACCGGTTTTAATACTGGTATCGAGTATGCCGCAGTCGGTTGCGTCCGACTGCAACGTTTCTACTTGTTTTATTTGAAAATGTTTGTTTCAAATAGCATAACTGAAAAGAAATAAGATTCATTGCATCTATTGTAAAGTAAACATATTTATTCATAAACTGCTTACAATGTCTGATTCCGGCTTGGAGACAATCATCGCTTCAGCGACCTCAATGTCATTTACTGTGCGAAATGGAAAGAGCTTCAAATCGTGAGCAATTTTTGATTTAATGTACTCTGCAACACTTTCCAAAAGCATATTTTGTTTCGCAACCAGGTCCTTTAAAAATCTATTTTGCTCTTCCAATTTTGTGAGCCTGGTCAGGATCTCCACATTTTCGGACGCTTGAATGCTGACTGTTGAAGAAAATTAAATATATGATAATAAATAACACAATACAGAAAAAATTTAAATATTTTATATATTACCATTTAGAAGTAGAAATGCGTCTTCTATAGGAATCTAATTATTTTTTTACAAGGCGTTTGAAATGCCTTTTTGAATAAAAATTATCACACATATTACTTTTAAGTTTAAATGATGCACTCTGTTCAAAAACCACACTTCAATTGACAATTTTATTGAAGCACAAGAAGCATGAGCAGCCAAACGAAGAAACAAACAAGAAGAAATAACGGCATTAAACAGTTAAAAAAATATTTAAATCTCTCTTATACCTCCAAAGTGAGCAATAAAGGAGATTTGTCAGTATTTATTTTCTTAAGAAAGAAATTACGTAGATAATTTTTAACAAATCTCTCTTATTGCTCGCTTCGGAGGAATGAAGGAGAAAAATATTAACAAATCTCCCTTATTGCTCCGAAAAAAGACATAGGCGAGTAATCACTCATTCCTCCTGTAGGGAGATCTCGCTTTAAGTACTACTGGGTAGCGTTCAAACTAATCATGGTTTCAAAACAAAATATGTAATTCACAAAACTTACCACTTAATAGCACAATGATTTCACAAACTGTTGGGTGTTTCCTAAAAGTTCTTTGCCAAAATGAAAACTGTCTAAAAAGTATAAAATTTTAATTTCTGGTAAAGCTTAAAGATCTGGCTTTTAAAACTTTTAGAGTAAAAAGAGCTTTTTACGTCTTCTTTTTGCATAGAATGTTCCTCAGCCCTAATTCATATTCATGTCAAAAAAATGATATCAAATCAAAAATATATATATGTGAAATATGTGGATTTATCAGTTTTGAGTTATCGAATTTATCGATTTGCCAGCTCCCCAGTTATCGTAAAGCCCCAATCTTGACACTTTATTTTACTATCCCATAGATAAAGAGAATTGGAAAGTTTCAAGTCTCTAGCTTGAAGGTTGTGGAAAAAAGTTGCGTTCATACAGACGGACATTGTACAAACCCAATATACTCTTTACTTTCGGTAACGAGTATAAAAATCAATCTGACGTCTCAAAGGAGCCAGCGGAATAAAATTTGTTACAGTCGGAGCATATAACACTAAATGGGAGATTTCAACAATTAGTTTTATTCGACTTGGCAGTTTTAGATGTACAAAAAGACATGGCTTACCATTTCAAAAAATTTAATTTGAGTGAGTTATGAGGGTACCAGGCCGATATCGCACCTCAATCCGACTGTAGTAAGTTACACAGATAAGCATATTTATTATAGGTGAAAAAAAGCTTTACATTATCAGCAAACAAACTTACTCGAGAGTTAGTAATAACAGCTACAAGATCGTTAAAAATCAGATTAAATAGCTAAGGTCCCAGATGACTCCCTTGGGGAACACAAGAGGTCACAAAAATAGGGTTGGAAAGCCACGACAAGGGTGTTGCTGGAAATCCAATAATATTTAATTATTGAAGCAACAGAGAATGACTTACGAATCGAATGCCTTATTTAAATCGGGTTAAGCAACGTCCGTTTGCATTTTGCCTTGAAATTTTTTGATAACACGCGAGTTGAATTCAAGATTGTTAGTGGTAGTAAATCTACGCCTTACATATGGGATAACATTTTAGGGCACTTCTGCTAAATCTTGGATGAAAGCGGTGCAATTCAATAGAACAAAATGCACAGTGACATCTCTGGTGCTCCATGCTATGTGAGCAGCTTAACATTATTCATCGACTTTAATTTGCTAACAGTTATTTTTTCGTTAGTCGACTTTGCATGCAAGTAGAATCACGTGTTAGTACGCTGGAAGAACGCGCCGATTCTGCATACACTGTTGGAAGTGCAACTACACTCTGTATGTGGGGGTGGCTGGAAACCGACGCTTGGCATGGTCTAGCGTGGGTCTCACAGAGCTGAATTTCGCGAAAAATTTATTTATTTGGTGAAGGGAAGAGGTGCATTTTAACATTTTTTTTTTACTCAAAATTGTGTATGAATCCACAGATTAATATTGACGATATCACAATCTCAACCCATTCTAAAGTAAAAACCTGGTTATATGGTACGCCAGCTTCAAGTTATACAGATGAGCTGCCTTAAGTGAGGCATAAACATAAGAAACATAAAAATAAATTTTGAATATAGAACGTTTCACATGTTTTTCAAAGCTGTTCCAAAGGCAACGCAATATTAAGGTACATACTATGCGACGAATCAAAATGACCAATTACCGTAGATATCAGATCTTCTCACTGATGGATGAGGAGGCGAACAGTCGCGAACATTCTATAAAAACTTGCGACTCAACTGGTATCGTTAATCAAATAGGTGAAATTTTTTCGACTGTGGTAGATTTAAAAATCAGTTGATCTAAAACAAATCACATTATTTTAAAACTAATCGAAATTTTCTTAGGAGTTTATACCTTGATCTGGAAAAGAAAACCCGAAGGGAATCCTTTTTTACATGCTTTTATTTAACTTGACTTGTCTGTCTGTCTGTTTGTTTGTTTGTTTGTACCGGATTCTTGTAATCAAATTTTCACCAAGTTTCCGACTACCTAGAGCTCTGAAATTTTCACCAAAGATGTGTTTCAGATGACAGTACATGTTTTTAAAGTTTTTGGCACGATAAAATATGTAATATCATGTAAAAACCACGAAAAACCGTTTTCCCTTTTGCTTAACTTACTAATTTGACTGTCAAATTTGACAAGCTTTGATGGCATGAAGAGAAGCCTGCCGCTTCACAGGTCGAAGATCGTGGGTTCGAGCTCCGACCGAGACATACTTTTTTTGTATTATTTAAACTTTTTTTATCTTTTTTTTTTAAATATCAAAAACATGTTTGATATTTAGGTATTGCATGGATGATGGTAAAAAATCGATTACAAATGTATGCAAGAAAGCGTATAAAAGCATGTCTTCAAAATTTTTTTTGATTTACTTGTTTTTAAATATGTTAGCACACGGTGCAAACGCATGATATTCCATTCATCGTCTGAAGCATTCTTTGAAGTACTTAATGGCCCTCGAACCGCGTTGTGTTTTTCATTTTTGCAAAGTAGTTTGTTTGTTTGTTTTTTTTTTGCCTCTTGCTATCATTACACGACAGCAATGGCAGCAGGAGGTGTTGTTGTTTTTTTAATGGCTCGACAGTCGAGTAAAAGTTACGTTGACACGGACACCGCGAACAAGTTTTCAGCACTTTGCCCCTTATTTCATTATCATTCAAAGTCAAAAATTCAACGCAATCGCAGCCTGCTTTGTTGTTGCTTCAATGTTATCTGATTCTGCTGGTATTTTAAAAACTCGACACCGAAGGTAAGGAATATATTGGTTTTGTGCAATGTCCGTCATGGTGCCTGTCCGTCTATCCGTTTGTATGAATGACAACCGTACAGCTAAAGACTTGAAACTTTGTCTATGGGCGGGACAGATAAAAAGTCGATATTGGGTTTCTACGCCTACTGGGGTGCTGGAAAATCTATGGTTCCACATATTTCCTACATCCTTACAACTAGAGATACCAAATTTGGTAAGGAGATAGCTAAAAATGAGCAAAAAAAATTGTATGCCACGCCCACCCATACCGCCCCTAGGACCCACACATTTTGAAATCAGAGACGCCCTTATCTTCCTCAGTTTTTTTTCATGTGCAGGACACATTTCGTTTTGTGATGTGGGTAAATGATCATCCTTTAAAGTGCATAAGATGTTAAAACGATGTCACCAAAATCGAATTAGCAAATTGCAAAAGCCGTGGACCCAAATTTTTCCTACGTATGCGCGCATATGCCATCGATTTGATAGGCTGCAAACTTATATTAACATACGTCTGTATGCTGTTCGAATTTCAGTGGAATGCCGATTGTAGGAGATGGAGCACGAAAGCAGAGAGAAATTTTTGTTGTACGTCTTAAAAAAAAAACCCTTTAGCAAAGCGGGACAAAAATTAATGCCGTCAGAATCGACAACCTTAAAGCTTGACACTAACCGCCGCATTTTGAAATTATTGACAAATTTTAGTTCACTTGGTTTACCACTCAACCTAGACGCTACTACTCTAAGTCGCCTTTTCTACCATTCGTAAAAAAATTTGACTACTTCACCAGAGGTGTAAACTTGTTTAAAAGAAAATAAAAGAAATGTTATGTAAATAAAAAGAAAGTTGTTGAAATGAAGAAGAATTTTTTTTTTTTTTACCGATATTCTTATTTATTTTCAGCCGAAAAAAATAGTGCACAACTTATTATTTTGAGTCAAAATTAAAATTATTTGCAATATTGTTATTTAAGTAGTTAATTTGCAACTAGTTCAAGTTTTGACCCAAAGTAGTCAATTTGCAAATAGTTCTAGTTTTGACCCAAAGTAGTCAGTTGGCAACTAGTTCTAGTTTTGACCTAAAGTAGTCAGTTGGCTATCGCTTGCGTAGATTTCAACTACTTCCCTAAAAAATATAAGTGCTATTGTGGATATGTAGTTATAGAATATATTTGCAATAAATGCATATTTAGATTATTTTGATTAGCAAAGGTTGGCGTTAGCACACAATTGAGAAATAACTAAAAACAGTTTAATAACATATCATCTTCCAACATTATAAGAGTATCCAACATTTATCATTCGTCTGGTGCAATACTGTTCTGCTTCTTTTGTGAATACACACACACACAACGCATGGGCAGAGGAGTGGGGTAGCTCGTCCACGAACGCTAGGGGCCGAGCCTTACTTGAGGCCTTTACGCTTCTGGATGTTGTCATACTAAACCGGGGGACTCAGCACACATTCAGCAGAGCAGGTCTGGGATCCGTCGTTGATATCACGTTCGCCAGTAGTTCGCTGTCTACTGTATCCAGCTGGAGCATCGACGACTCCTACAATGGGAGCGACCATGCTGCCATATGGTTCACCGTCGGAGCACACAACAATCTCCAGCATGTTCCAGCGGAACCTAGGCAGAAATACCGTGCCGAGACGCTCGACACGCGAATCTTTGGTACCCAGCTTGCATCAGCAGGGATCCCGGATAGTGCAGACAGCACCGAGGCTGTAGTGGAAAAATCCATGAGGCTGATAAGCCGCGCTTGCGATGCCAGCATGTCGAAGAGCAAGAGGTACCAGAGACACCATGTGCAAGTGTGGAGTGAGGAGATAGCAGAAGCTTGAAACGTCTGCAACCATGCTAGACGCCGCTACCAGCGCTCACGCGGTTCCCAGATGTACCAAGCAAGACAAGCAGAGTTTCTCACATGCAGGAGGCAGCTGCAGAAGCTTATTAAGGTTAGCAAGCGCATATGCTTTCTTCAGCTCTGCGACACAGCTGAGAACGATCCTTGGGGCGACGCCTACAAAATCGTTGTCAAACGCTTCACCGCATTTTCCCGCTGCCAGCCGACCGACTCGGGGGTGCTCAGAGAGATTGTGACACACCTATTTCCCATAATGGCTGATGAGCTTGATCCCGCGCCAGAGTCTAGCATGCCAGCCGACATCGAGGAATTCACATTGGAAGAGATCCACCAAGCAGCAACGAGGACGAAGCCTAGCAAGGCACCCGGGCCCGACGGGATTCCGAACAGAGCTCTCAAGCTAGCACTTGCGATCCGCCCCGACATCTTTGCCGAGATGTTCAATAACTGTCTTCGCAATGGAGTCTTTCCTTATAGGTGGAAAATACAGCGCCTGGTACTACTACCAAAGCCTGGGAAGCCGCTTGAGGATCCAGCTGCCTACAGGCCTATTTGCCTCATTGACACGGTCGGGAAGATATTGGAACATATTATCTGCACACGTCTTGAGCGCGCCATATCCGCTACAAGAAGGCTTTCGGATCAGCAGTTCGGCTTTCGCAAATCGAGGTCATCGCTCGACGCAATCGGCAAGGTGGTGGAGATAGCCTCAGAAGCTATAGACGGCACTAGGTGGCAAGGTGGTGCCAAAAAGTACTGTCGCGTTCAACACGGCAAAGTGGAGCTGCATTTTGGAGGCCCTGGTAGCGTTTGGAGTGCCGAGTTACCTACTAAGGCTGATAAGGAGCTATTTTCAGGACAGAATACTGATGTATAGTACCAGCGAGTCGAGCGAGGAGTACCACGTATCTGGAGGCGTGCCGCAAGGGTCAGTTCTTGCCCCTCTCCTTTTTACCGCCATGTACGACTTCGTTTTTCGGCTCACGTTACCTGAAGAGGTCCGCATAGTCGGTTTTGCAGACGACGTGGCGTTGGTGGTGGTGGCTAAGGAGCTCAAGGCTGCCGAGGCTAGATGCAACCAATCGATTGAACTGGTCATCCAGTGGCTCTCCTCGGTTGGCCTCCAGATTGCCCCCCACAAAACCGAGGCTGTACTTATAAGCAGCAGAAAAGTAGTGGAGACAGCAAACATTACAGTGGGAAATACGCAAATTACATCAAAGAGAGCGATCAAGTACCTGGGAGTGATGCTGGACACAAGACTTTCCTTCAAGGAGCACTTAGCGTACGCCAGCTCGAAAGCTGCTGCAAAAAATCGTGCACTATCGCGTATTATGCCAAATACGAGAGGCCCGAAGCAGTTTAGGAGCGCGTTAATTTCCAGCGTGACTAGGGCTGTGATGTTGTACGCGGCGCCTATTTGGCACCCTGGCCTCTGCTACGACAGCTACTCCCGTGGACTTACGGCTACGCACCGGCTGGACAGAAGACATGGACAGGTGAATTTCCACATCACCCAGCTCCTCAGCGGACATGGCTGCTTCAGCGGATACCTATACCGCTTCGGCCACGAGGATGCTCCCTTCTGCACCTACTGCGGAAGTAGCTTCATCGAGGATGCGGAGCATGTGTTGTTCCATTGCGTTCGTAGGATAGTATGTAAAATAGTTATTTTTATTTAGAGTCAATAAATGAATTTAAAAAAAAATAAAAAATAAAAAACACACACACGATGTGCAGACGCGTTTCGAATCGCTCCGTCCAGCTGTCGTTTTGCGGTGCCATACCTGTGCAAAATCAAAACAAAGGCAGCTTGAATCGTTTCGGTTATAGTGCCGGGTCACTTACCTGTGCGTCTGTTTTCTATCGCCACGCGCGTTCTTTGGCAATCCTCGTAGCCGTCTACAGTAGCCTCCCCCAGCGGCAGATCGCCCGCGCGTATTTTTCTATTCAGTTCGGTAGTGTGCGTACGTAAAAGCACACAGTGCAACACAGCTTCTTTGTGGTGTGCTGTTTGTGTTTTTTAGACTAACACACTGCCAGCTGATCGCGCGGCGTGCCAGGGCTAGTTGCCTTATATAGCAGTGCCTTCCGAGCAACCAGCGCTCACCGGTTTATCCTGATTCGCAACAGGTGGCGCTTTTGGCTATTGGTTCTAGTCTTACTGGAGATGTCTCCGGTGCGGGCGGTTTGTGTACCGGGAAGACTATAAAAAAGTCATTGCATATACAAAAGGGCCCACGCAAAGTGTAGTATACCAAACAGGCGCGGTTCTCTTTTTGTTGTTCAAGTAGGAGTCTTCAAGCAGGGTATAGCAAAAGCCACGGATCCGGCGATTACCAACCCCTTCCGTTGCGACAGTGCTCAGCGGGGCTCTGGTGACCGATTCGGGGCGGTATAACCCCCAACGGTTCATACCATTGCGAAATCTTTGGTCAACGTGGGACTGCTTGGAGGTGTACTTGAGGTGTACTTGAGCCCGTTCGATGTCGAATGGAATTGTGCGCCGCTCGGTTCTGCCGAGATCCCCTCCCCAGGTGTGCGTTCCACCCTCTGTGCAGAGCGAGGCTTCATCGCAGAGTACCCCACCGTCGTTGCATTTGCCGCAACCGGTCGTCTGGCCTTTGCCGACCACTCCGAGGCCATCGGAATCGCTACAGAGCTCGCTCATTAAAATGGGTGGGGCTCTTTCGGGCTTATCTGAGCTATTTAATGGTCAACGCCATATAAACGCGCTGATGCGCGACGAGTTGACAAAAATTGTCAGGCTGCATGAGGCAGCTCTCAGGTTGAACAAGCCACAAGTGGCAGTGGGTGCTACACAAACATCACCACCCAATACTGTGCGCACCCTTGATAGGGACAGGGAGCAAGTAGCTCATCATACTGGAGTCGCCCGCCGCGTAGCTAGCAGGTCAACTCCTAAGCGCCCTAGGGATCTGCAGGAGCTAAGAGGCACACCGCCCAAAAAACTGAAGCAAGGCTTCTCCAACGCCCCTCTAGAGAGGCCTGCATCACAGGCAGCACCAAAGATGGCACTCCAGGCTGCTCCGCAGGCTGCACCAAGAACGTCCTGGACTAAAGTGAAGCCGAGAAAATCGTCTCACAGGCGTAACCGCGCGGATGCTATTGCTATATCTGGTGTTGACGGCTGCAGCTACGCCGACATGCTGCGTGTGGTCAAAACCGACCCTGCCTTACGTCAATACTGCGAGGACGTGCAGAATATTAGGCGAGCAGCAAACGGGGATCTGCTTCTTCGCCTAAATAAAAAGCCAGCGCACAGCTCAGAGGAGCTGCAATCAGCCATGGGGAAAGCTTAGGGGACAGAGCGACGCACAGTGGCGCCATTTGAGTTTTTTCGTTGCAAAAATCATTACTTTTGAACCAAATGAGATAATCAATCAACTTAAAAAGCATCTGATAGATAATTAATCAACCTATAAAATGAGAATTTGAAATGAATTCTACGATTTTTGGGTGCCTATTTATGGATATGCAAAGTTGAATTTTGTGAAAAAACCGATTTTACGGGAAGGAAAAAAAATATTTTTTAAGACGCTCGTTGACGTCCAACGCGTCGAGGATGCAGACCATTTTGGAGTGCCTGTTTCCTCACGGGAGATCGCAGGCCGAGCGCGTAGCGTCATCGCATAACCAAGACAACACCGTACCAGCGGCCATCACACCAGAGGAGGTACTTGGTGTAGCCAAAGACATCGCGGCGAATAAATCACCAGGTCCGGATGGTACTCCAAACCAAGCGCTGAAGCTAGCTATGTCTATACAAGCCGATCAATTTGCCGCTCTTTTCAATGCATGCCTGCACGAAAGGACTTTTCCACTCGTCTGGCAAGTGCAGAATCTGTTGCTTTTGCCGACGCCAGACAAACCGCCGGGGGAGCCTTCATCCTACAGACCAATCTGTCTGTTAAATAACATTGGCAAAGTTTTCGAAAAGCTGCTGGGGGCAAGGCTTAGCAATGCGATAGACATAGCTGGCGGGCTGTCCCCTTACCAGTTTGGGTTTCGCAAAGCGAGGTCAACCATCGACGCCCTAAGCATGATGGTGGAGCTAGCAACCAGCGCTATTCAAGGCTCCAGATGGGCAGGAGGAGGGAAAGAAAACTGCCTCATAGTCACGCTGGACATTAAAAATGCGTTTAACTCCGCCAACTGGGAAGTCATCCTAAACGCCCTAGAGAAACTGCAGGTCCCCTCATATCTGCGTGACACAGTTAGGAGCTACTTTGACGGACGGGTGCTGCATTACCGGACCACTGAAGGCATCAAAGTTTCAAATGTTTCTGCAGGAGGTCCACAGGGATCTGTTATTGGGCCACTACTGTGGAACATTATGTACGATGGAGTCTTAAGGCTTAATCTTCCGGATAAGGCACACATAGTTGGATTTGCTGACGATGTTGCTATCGTCTTCGTGCGCAAGGAGTTGGAGCATGCTGAGGCCACGTGCAATACATGCATTGCCCGTGTGCAGGACTGGCTTAACCAGGCGGGATTGGAGCTGGCTGCGCACAAGACGGAGCAGCCGCAAGACGGTGGAAAGAGCAAAAATAGTTGTTGGCGGGACTAGGATTCTGTCCAAACGGACAATCAAATATCTCAGCGTTATGCTGGACACGAGACTGTCCTTTAAGGAGCACCTGGAGTACACAGCAGCCAAGGCAGCTGGAGTATGTCGCGCACTATCTCGCATAATGCTAAACACGCGCGGGCCCAAGCAGGAGCGCCGCCGCTTATTAATGAACGTTGTCCGTGCAACGGCTTTGAACGCAGCGCCAATCTGGTGGAGAGCCGTACGGGCTCAAAGCTACTGCCGCGGTATAGGCGCTACTTACCGCCTTTGCGCTATCAGAGTGTGCTGTGCCTTCCGGACGATTTCTGATGAGGCCGCCCTGGTCATCGCTGGCATGATACCCATCGAGGAGCTTGCCATTGAGTCGGGAGAGTTGGCTAGCCGGTCAGCCGCTACTACAGCACGCGCGAGCCGTCTGGCAGCAAGATCCAGCACTTTGGAGAGGTGGCAAGCACGCTGGAACTCTTCAGAGAAGGGGCGTTGGACATTCGCCTTGATTCCACGGCTCAACCGTGGTCATGGTGAAGTTAACTTTTACTTGACCCAGCTGCTGTCTGGACATGGGTGCTTCCGGAGTTATTTAAGGCGGTTTGGCCACGAGCAAAGCGATGAGTGCCTATGGTCCGGAAGAGGCTTACAGGAGGACGCACACCACGTACTGTTCACCTGCGGGTGGTTCGCGAACCAACGCACCATGCTTGAGCTCGCTTTGGGTGGTCCCATCACGATGGACAATCTTGGGCCAATTATGCTCGAGTCTCCGGCAAAATGGGAAGCGGTCAGCGCATATGCGGCAGAGGTGATGAAGGAGAGGCGAGTGGAACGACTAAGGAGGATCACTTTATTATAGGGGGTGATTGTAGTGTGCGATGCAATTCCTAACAGACATACCGCATACTGCTATCGCTCCTATACACATAGCCACATGTACTTTATTCTACTCACTAAGTATTATTTATTGTTAATAGTTTAATAAAGAATATAAAAAAAAAAAAAAAAAAAACACAAACACACACTTACAGACTAACATAGCGGACTTCTTTTTCTTTAATAAGAGAATGAACTGACTAATGATGAACCCAAATTCAAAAAGTAAACCCAAAATCAAAAATATATTATTTTGTTCCAGAAAACGTACTCATAACAATAATACAGGTACAAACACACCAACAAACAGGTGTTAACACATCGCCCGTGAGTTCCAACACTCATTGACTTTTGTTAAATCAGCTTTATATCCAGCACACAAAACGACATCAAATTCCTGCTGCATATCAAGTACTTCAAAGAATGCTTCATACGATGAATGGAATATCATGAGTTTGCACCGTGTGCTAACATATTTAAAAACAAGTAAATCAAAAAAAATTTTGAAGACATGCTTTTATACGCTTTCTTGCATACATTTGTAATCGATTTTTTACCATCATCCATGCAATACCTAAATATCAAACATGTTTTTGATATTTAAAAAAAAAGATAAAAAAGTTTAAATAATACAAAAAAAGTATGTCTCGGTCGAAGATCGTGGGTTCGAACTCCAAACGCTACCAGGGCCTCCAAAATGCAGCTCCACTTTGCCGTGTTGAACGCGACAGTACTTTTTGGCACCACCTTGCCACCTAGTGCCGTCTATAGCTTCTGAGGCTATCTCCACCACCTTGCCGATTGCGTCGAGCGATGACCTCGATTTGCGAAAGCCGAACTGCTGATCCGAAAGCCTTCTTGTAGCGGATATGGCGCGCTCAAGACGTGTGCAGATAATATGTTCCAATATCTTCCCGACCGTGTCAATGAGGCAAATAGGCCTGTAGGCAGCTGGATCCTCAAGCGGCTTCCCAGGCTTTGGTAGTAGTACCAGGCGCTGTATTTTCCACCTATAAGGAAAGACTCCATTGCGAAGACAGTTATTGAACATCTCGGCAAAGATGTCGGGGCGGATCGCAAGTGCTAGCTTGAGAGCTCTGTTCGGAATCCCGTCGGGCCCGGGTGCCTTGCTAGGCTTCGTCCTCGTTGCTGCTTGGTGGATCTCTTCCAATGTGAATTCCTCGATGTCGGCTGGCATGCTAGACTCTGGCGCGGGATCAAGCTCATCAGCCATTATGGGAAATAGGTGTGTCACAATCTCTCTGAGCGCCCCCGAGTCGGTCGGCTGGCAGCGGGAAAATGCGTTGAAGCGTTTGACAACGATTTTGTAGGCGTCGCCCCAAGGATCGTTCTCAGCTGTGTCGCAGAGCTGAAGAAAGCATATGCGCTTGCTAACCTTAATAAGCTTCTGCAGCTGCCTCCTGCATGTGAGAAACTCTGCTTGTCTTGCTTGGTACATCTGGGAACCGCGTGAGCGCTGGTAGCGGCGTCTAGCATGGTTGCAGACGTTTCAAGCTTCTGCTATCTCCTCACTCCACCAGTATACTTGCACATGGTGTCTCTGGTACCTCTTGCTCTTCGACATGCTGGCATCGCAAGCGCGGCTTATCAGCCTCATGGATTTTTCCACTACAGCCTCGGTGCTGTCTGCACTATCCGGGATCCCTGCTGATGCAAGCTGGGTACCAAAGATTCGCGTGTCGAGCGTCTCGGCACGGTATTTCTGCCTAGGTTCCGCTGGAACATGCTGGAGATTGTTGTGTGCTCCGACGGTGAACCATATGGCAGCATGGTCGCTCCCATTGTAGGAGTCGTCGATGCTCCAGCTGGATACAGTAGACAGCGAACTACTGGCGAACGTGATATCAACGACGGATCCCAGACCTGCTCTGCTGAATGTGTGCTGAGTCCCCCGGTTTAGTATGACAACATCCAGAAGCGTAAAGGCCTCAAGTAAGGCTCGGCCCCTAGCGTTCGTGGACGAGCTACCCCACTCCTCTGCCCATGCGTTGTGTGTGTGTGTATTCACAAAAGAAGCAGAACAGTATTGCACCAGACGAATGATAAATGTTGGATACTCTTATAATGTTGGAAGATGATATGTTATTAAACTGTTTTTAGTTATTTCTCAATTGTGTGCTAACGCCAACCTTTGCTAATCAAAATAATCTAAATATGCATTTATTGCAAATATATTCTATAACTACATATCCACAATAGCACTTATATTTTATTAGGGAAGTAGTTGAAATCTACGCAAGCGATAGCCAACTGACTACTTTAGGTCAAAACTAGAACTAGTTGCCAACTGACTACTTTGGGTCAAAACTAGAACTATTTGCAAATTGACTACTTTGGGTCAAAACTTGAACTAGTTGCAAATTAACTACATAAATAACAATATTGCAAATAATTTTAATTTTGACTCAAAATAATAAGTTGTGCACTATTTTTTTCGGCTGAAAATAAATAAGAATATCGGTAAAAAAAAAAAAAAATTCTTCTTCATTTCAACAACATTCTTTTTATTTACATAACATTTCTTTTATTTTCTTTTAAACAAGTTTACACCTCTGGTGAAGTAGTCAAATTTTTTTACGAATGGTAGAAAAGGCGACTTAGAGGAGTAGCGTCTAGGTTGAGTGGTAAACCAAGTGAACTAAAATTTGTCAATAATTTCAAAATGCGGCGGTTAGTGTCAAGCTTTAAGGTTGTCGATTCTGACGGCATTAATTTTTGTCCCGCTTTGCTAAAGGGTTTTTTTTTTAAGACGTACAACAAAAATTTCTCTCTGCTTTCGTGCTCCATCTCCTACAATCGGCATTCCACTGAAATTCGAACAGCATACAGACGTATGTTAATATAAGTTTGCAGCCTATCAAATCGATGGCATATGCGCGCATACGTAGGAAAAATTTGGGTCCACGGCTTTTGCAATTTGCTAATTCGATTTTGGTGACATCGTTTTAACATCTTACGCACTTTAAAGGATGATCATTTTACCACATCACAAAACGAAATGTGTCCTGCACATAAAAAAAAACTGAGGAAGATAAGGGCGTCTCTGATTTCAAAATGTGTGGGTCCTAGGGGCGGTATGGGTGGGCGTGGCATACAATTTTTTTTTGCTCATTTTTAGCTATCTCCCTACCAAATTTGGTATCTCTAGTTGTAAGGATGTAGGAAATATGTGGAACCATAGATTTTCCAGCACCCCAGTAGGCGTAGAAACCCAATATCGACTTTTTATCTGTCCCGCCCATAGACAAAGTTTCAAGTCTTTAGCTGTACGGTTGTCATTCATACAAACGGATAGACGGACAGGCACCATGACGGACATTGCACAAAACCAATATATTCCTTACCTTCGGTGTCGAGTTTTTAAAATACCAGCAGATTCAGATAACATTGAAGCAACAACAAAGCAGGCTGCGATTGCGTTGAATTTTTGACTTTGAATGATAATGAAATAAGGGGCAAAGTGCTGAAAACTTGTTCGCGGTGTCCGTGTCAACGTAACTTTTACTCGACTGTCGAGCCATTAAAAAAACAACAACACCTCCTGCTGCCATTGCTGTCGTGTAATGATAGCAAGATACAAAAAAATAAACAAACAAACAAACTACTTTGCAAAAATGAAAAACACAACGCGGTTCGAGGGCCATTAAAGCGTAACAGTTTAAAGGCGGGAGTTGTTCAGTGGCCGAACGGGACAAAAAATTATTACGTAAAACGGAACTAACAGAAAATGCAAGCTGCAAATATGTATGTGTGTGTGTGGGACCCACACTGTGGGTATGTTACCCGCCAGTATTGGCAACTAGTTCAATGCTAGCAACTGTTTACTTTTACATGGGGATTTCCTAGGAGGGCAACTAGTTCTGTTTAGCATTACCTTGAACTAGTTCTGAACTAGTTCTATTGGGACAAAATTAGAACTAGTTGCAAACTGACTACTTTAGGTCAAAACTAGAACTAGTTGCCAACTGACTACTTTGGGTCAAAACTAGAACTATTTGCAAATTGACTACTTTGGGTCAAAACTTGAACTACATAGTTGCATATTAACTACTTAAATAACAATATTGCAAATAATTTTAATTTTGACTCAAAATAATAAGTTGTGCACTATTTTTTTCGGCTGAAAATAAATAAGAATATTGGTAAAAAAAAAAAAAAATTCTTCTTCATTTCAACAACTTTCTTTTTTATTTACATAACATTTCTTTTATTTTCTTTTAAACAAGTTTACACCTCTGGTGAAGTAGTCAAATTTTTTTACGAATGGTAGAAAAGGCGACTTAGAGTAGTAGCGTCTAGGTTGAGTGGTAAACCAAGTGAACTAAAATTTGTCAATAATTTCAAAATGCGGCGGTTAGTGTCAAGCTTTAAGGTTGTCGATTCTGACGGCATTAATTTTTGTCCCGCTTTGCTAGAGGGTTTTTTTTTTAAGACGTACAACAAAATTTTCTCTCTGCTTTCGTGCTCCATCTCCTACAATCGACATTCCACTGAAATTCGAACAGCATACAGACGTATGTTAATATGAGTTTGCAGCCTATCAAATCGATGGCATATGCGCGCAAACGTAGGAGAAATTTGGGTCCACGGCTTTTGCAATTTGCTAATTAGATTTTTGTGACATCTTTTTAACATCTTACGCACATTAAAGGATGATCATTTTACCACATCACAAAACGAAATGTGTCCTGCACATGAAAAAAAACTGAGGAAGATAAGGGCGTCTCTGATTTCAAAATGTGTGGGTCCTAGGGGCGGTATGGGTGGGCGTGGCATAAAATTTGTTTTGCTCATTTTTAGCTATCTCCTTACCAAATTTGGTATCTCTAGTTGTAAGGATGTAGGAAATATGTGGAACCATAGATTTTCCAGCACCCCAGTAGGCGTAGAAACCCAATATCGACTTTTTATCTGTCCCGCCCATAGACAAAGTTTCAAGTCTTTAGCTGTACGGTTGTCATTCATACAAACGGATAGACGGACAGGCACCATGACGGACATTGCACAAAACCAATATATTCCTTACCTTCGGTGTCGAGTTTTTAAAATAACAGCAGAATCAGATAACATTGAAGCAACAACAAAGCAGGCTGCGATTGCGTTGAATTTTTGACTTTGAATGATAATGAAATAAGGGGCAAAGTGCTGAAAACTTGTTCGCGGTGTCCGTGTCAACGTAACTTTTACTCGACTGTCGAGCCATTAAAAAAACAACAACACCTCCTGCTGCCATTGCTGTCGTGTAATGATAGCAAGAGGCAAAAAAAAACAAACAAACAAACTACTTTGCAAAAATGAAAAACACAACGCGGTTCGAGGGCCATTAAAGCGTAACAGTTTAAAGGCGGGAGTTGTTCAGTGGCCGAACGGGACAAAAAATTATTACGTAAAACGGAACTAACAGAAAATGCAAGCTGCAAATATGTATGTGTGTGTGTGGGACCCACACTGTGGGTATGTTACCCGCCAGTATTGGCAACTAGTTCAATGCTAGCAACTGTTTACTTTTACATGGGGATGTCCTAGGAGGGCAACTAGTTCTGCTTAGCATTACCTTGAACTAGCTTTGAACTAGTTCTATTGGGACAAAATTAGAACTAGTTGCAAACTGACTACTTTAGGTCAAAACTAGAACTAGTTGCCAAATGACTACTTTGGGTCAAAACTAGAACTATTTGCAAATTGACTACTTTGGGTCAAAACTTGAACTAGTTGCAAATTAACTACATAAATAACAAAATTGCAAATAATTTTAATTTTGACTCAAAATAATAAGTTGTGCACTATTTTATTCGGCTGAAAATAAATAAGAATATTGGTAACACAAAAAAAAAACAAGTGGAAACGTTGCAGTCGGACGCAACCGACTGCGGCATACTCGATACCAGTATTAAAACCGGTTAAAAGAGGCCTGACTGCAGAGGGGTACGGATGCGGCAGAGGTGTACACTGCCTAAAAGATTTTCCGATGCAGATGGGGATGCCACAAGCTATCTTCCTAACAAATTTGATGACTCTAGCTCAAAGTTTGTAAGTTTGTTGGGAAAGGGGGGCTGGGGGCGGTATGGGTGGGCGTGGCATCCAGATTTGTGATGCAGATCTTTGTGGAATGTCAATTGCTATCTTCATACCAAATTTCGTGATTCTAGCTCGAAATTTGTAAAAAGAGTGGAGAGGGGGGCTAGGGGCGGTATAGGTAGGCGTGGCATCCAAACATTTGCTGCAGATCTATGTGCAATGTTAATTGCTATCTTCATACCAAATTTGGTGACTCTAGCTCAAAGTTAGTAAAATGTGGGGAAAGGGGGCTAAGGCCTTATGGGTGGGCGTGGCATCCAAATTTTTGATGCAGATCTTTGTTAAATGTCAATTGCTATCTTCATACCAAATTTGGTGACTCTAGCTCGAAGTTTGTAAAAAGAGTGGAGAGGGGGGCTAGGGGCTGGGGGTGGTATGGGTGGGCGTGGCATCCAAATTTTTGATGCAGATCTTTGTGGAATGTCAATTGCTATCTTCATACCAAATTTGGTGACTCTAGCTAAAAGTTTTTAAAAGTTTGGAAAGGGAAGCTTGGGGCGGTATGGGTGGGCGTGGCATCCAAATTTTTGATGCAGATCTTTGTGGAATGTCAATTGCTATATTCATACCAAATTTGGTGACTGTAGCTCAAAGTTTGTAAAAGGTGGGGAAAGGGGGGCAAAATAGGTGGGCGTGGCTCCAAAACTTTGATGCAGTTTTTTGGGGGTCGTTGCCAGCTATCTTCCCATTTGGAGGCTCTAGCTTCTCAATTCTGGAAGATACACGCATTCCCGTTTTTGACGAAGCGTTGGGGTGGATGGGGGCGGCTAGGGCAGTATCGGTGGGCGTGGCATCCAAACTTTTGATGATGGATTTATCGGTTTTGAGTTATCGAATTTATCGATTTGCCAGCCCCCCAGTTATCGTAGAACCCCAATCTTGACACTTTAATTTACTATCCCATAGATAAATAGAATTGGAAAGTTGCAAGTCTCTAGCTTGAAGGGTGTGGAAAAAACTTGCACACATACGGACGGACAGACACCATGACGGACATTGCACAAAACCAATTTACTTTTTACCTTCGGTACCGAGTATAAAAAACGCTTCTTCTGCACTTGAATAGCCGCCCTCAGCTTTTCTTCGGGAGGTTTGTCCCCCTCTGGTATTGAAGCTGAAAGATATAAATTTATTGTTTTTTATAAAATAAGTATACATTCAATGGGTCTATAAACTATTACCTAATAGCACATTGTAAAAATTAGTATGCACTTTTAATGACTTTTCTCGTGGGTGCCAGAAATGTTGTATGCTTGTATATCATTGTCCGCCAGCACACGTTGCAGCCTCTTTTTTAACCCAAGCGGCTGTATTATGGATTTTACAGCCTTGATCTAAAATGTGTAAGAAAACGCAATAAGAATTTATAAGTAAACGCAATAAGAATTAAAAGATATTATTATTTTTACTCACATAGTTATCTCTTGTTTCCTCTGTTATCTCGTTGTTGATGTTGATAAGGTGCTCCTCGGTCTCCAGAGGAAATTTAGTGCGGTACACGTTGCGACAGCATGACTTTTTGCTCAGCAATCGCACTTAAAGCTACGTTGAGTTGATCTTTAAAAAAAAAAAAAGTTTTAATATGAGTATGTCTGAAATTCTAATAAAGCATAAGGATTTTGTATTTTTCAAAGCTCCGCATTCCTGCTGCAAGAGCAAATTCTCCTTCTGCACTGTTTCTGTAAGAAATTATGAATTGTATTAAGGTCATACTTAAACATTTAAAGCATACCCAAAATGAATGACTCAATTAAATTAATTTATGCACTTTATTTGAATTTGCTATCTAATTAATTTCATATATGTATATATTTTCTTTTTACACTGCACACTTCTGTTTCACTTGCCACTGCTTCTTCTAAAATGTTCTCCCTCTCTTTTTTTACCAAACGCCTCATATGCCTGTTGCTGATCATGTTTTTTTTTTTTTTATATATAAATGGAAAAAGTTAGGTAAATAATAAAGTTAGGTACTTCTCGTTTTTTTTAAATATATTTGTTGAATATTCATATATGTTTTTATGTATTTATGTGGTTCCTTTTTGTTGTTGACTCCTTTGTTGTTGTTAAACTTTTTATGTGTTTATTTAAAAGCTTTTTGTTGTATTGTTTGTAGAACTGTTGAATTTTTATACACTTGTTATACCCTTCACACATGTGAAACAGGGTATATTGACTTTGTCATGAATCTGTAACGCCTTAAAGGAATGATCGGAGACCCCATAAACTATATATCAAAATTATCAGGACGAGCTCAGGAATTGATTTCCGCGTGTCCGTCCGTCTGTCTGTCCGTCTGTCTGTTTCAACACGATTTCCGGCCAGACTGCTGAACCGATCTTGATGAAACTTTCACAGATTGCTTAGATCATGTCGGGTTTGTTCACTATGAAATTTCATCCCGATCGGAGCATTCTACGACATAGCCACCATACAAATTGACCATATCGTACTATCAATTGTTGTTGCTGTCGTGCACTTTCAAGTACCTTCATATAGCTCATTTGCTTCAAAAGTGGTATAACGGAAAAAATTGTCAAATTGTTGTTGTTGTTGTCGCACACGAACAATAAAAAAATAAAAATTAATCTTTGTGTGTATCATAGTCGTGGCATAACCAAAATTAACTATGCGGCACATGTTTTTAATTGTTTTTTATTTTTTTTTTTTTTTAGATTTAATTGTTTTTGGATTTTTATTCACAAAATTTTAAAATGCACTAATACTGGCAAAAATTAACCAAACATAAAACGCATAACGCAGAAATTAAAATTCATCCGGTAAATATTAAAGAAGACAAAGAGATAACAAACAGTTACAGCATATAATTCGGTGTTGTGCTGCAGCTTGTAAATGTGCTCGCTAACTCTTTTCCTCTTTCTTTGTCTATCTCCATTCGCTAAGGCATAGCAAAGCAATTGCTCTCTCAAATGGTTTTCAGCAAAAAGAGCAAGAGAGCACTCAACGCATAAAGATTGTGAAAACGTTTTACAACTGACTACCCATCGCAATACTTTAGAAATAGTTGCAAAATAGTTAGTTGAGAACTAGTTGCAAAATAACTAGTTGAGAACTAGTTGCAAAATAACTAGTTGAGAACTAGTGGAGTTTTGGAACTGACTACAAAGTGAACTGGCGGGTAATGCTGGTGAGAATAAATAAGGAAATTTGTTATGTCGTTATTTACATGGCATAAACTTTTGTTCTGTAGCGCTGCCCGCCAGCAGCTGCATTTAGATTTTCTGAATTGTTTTTCTTTCAACCACGTTGCCATTGAACCTTTTTTAAAAGCTTTTTATAAGCTCCACGTGTATCGGATCATGTTGCTCTCAACCAACAGCGTCTAGTACCAAGTGCTTGGGCCTCACTATGGACAGCAAACTCAATTGGAGAGCCCACTTGGCAAACAAGAGAGTACAGCTCAATATCCGCTTCAAACGACTGTACTGGCTGCTAAGTTCCTCTTCTCGCCTCAGCAACAAAGTAATAATATAAAATGCAATTTTTTAGCCAATTTGGGCCTACGGAATATAGATCTGGGTTACTAAAGCTACCTCTAATATTAAAATTATCCAAAATTTTCGAAACTAAGTTCTGTGCACCATAGTGGGTGCACCGTTCTATGTGACCATACAGACCTCATGATGCCCACGGTTCAGGAAACCATCACAAACTACAACCAGAGATACTTGATGAAACTGGAGTGCCACGACAATGTGCTGGCGCTACACTTGCTGGACAAGAGCAATCAGGTCCGAAGGCTTTCAAGGTTCCATCCAATCGACCTCCCTTTCCGCTTTAACTAATTGTAAAATTAACCAATCATAGATGTATATTTCGCCATTGAAAAATGCAACTAAACAAAAATTACTCTGTAAAATTTAGTTATTGCCTAAGGGCCAATTTCTTAATGTCCGGTTAAAGTCGCAGTTAGTTGAACCCGGTATGAATTTAATGCTCGAGTTAAACTGGGCATAACCAATTTGGTTTGCTCAACGCAAAGTTAAACTGAATCGTTAAGATACTATCGCATTGATGGTGCTGCCAACCTTTACGAGCGAATCAGATGTTCGTGTTGGTACTTTCTTGTTTTGTGACTGCTAAATTCTTAATCAATTGCCAACTGAAAATTCTAATTAAAATTAAAATGAATAAAAAACAAATGGAAACGTTGCGGTCGGACGCAACCGACTGCGGCATACTCGATACCTGTACGGATGCGGGAGGGGTTTACGCTGTCTCAAAGATAGTCTGATGCAGACGGGGATGCCACCAGCTATCATCCAACAAAATTTTATGACTCCAGTTCTAGTTTAAACAAGTAAGAAGGCTCTAGTCGGGAAAGCCCGACTAGAATTTACCCTGAACGCAGTTGCAATAAATATATTAAATTTATATAAGACTTTGGTATACTGACTTAACTTCAATCGATTAAGTTCGATATCTCCGGTGTTTCTTAACCGATTTGGACGAAATTTTCAGAAAAGTTCTATCGTTACCCATTATTTCAACCCCCATTTTTACGTTTTCCAAATTCGATATGTTTTTGTTATCGATTCCATGTATATATCGAAAACCAGAATAGTTATCGATAATTTGAAGCAAACTTGTTCTGCTCTTGGTGTAGGAGAACTTATTTTCAAAATCTGAAGTCTCTAGCTCTTGTAGTCTCTGAGATCGACGCGATCATACAGAAGGACAGACGGTCAGACGGACGGACAGACGGACATGGCTATATCGTCTCGGCTGTTGATGCTGATCAAGAATATATATACTTTATTGGGTCGGAGATGCTTCCTTCTGCCTGTTACATACTTTTGCACAATATCATTATACCCTTTTTACCCATTTTATGGGTTAAGGGTATAAAAAGGTGTACTGGGAGCATTATGGGTGGGCGTGCCATCAAAAGTTTTAATGCAGATTGTGGGATGCCACCAGCTATCTTTCTTCCAAATGTTGTGATTCTAGCTCAAACACTATAAAACATACGCGCATTCTCGTTTTCACGAAGCGTTGGGACGGCTGGGGGTGGCTAAGGCAGTATGGGAAAGCGTGGCTTCCAAAGTTTTGATACATTTTATTTTGGGTCGTCAACACCAATCTTTGCACCAAATTTGGTGGCTCTTGTTCAAAAACTTTGGAGGATATAGGCTGATCTGATTTCAAAATGCAGGAGGCTGGGTGCGGAATAGGTGGGCGTGGCTCCATAACTTTTGATGCAGTTTTTTGGGAGTTGCTAGTAGCTTTCTTCTCACCAAATTTGGTAGTTCTAGTTACTAGGATGTGGGAAATATCGATTATATGATGAAGATATTTGCAAAGTTTCAAGTCTCTAGCTTGAAGGGTGTCGAAAAAATTTTCCAAGATTTAGAGGGACAGACGGAGACATTGCACAAACCCAATATACTCTTTACTTTCGTTATCGAGTATAAAAATTTAAAAAAGTGGAAACTTTGCAGTCGGACGCAACCGACTGCGGTATACTCGATACCAGTATTAAAACCGGTAAAAAGAGGCCTTATTGCAAAGGGGTACGGATGCGGCAGGGATGTACGCTGCCTTTAAGATTTTCCGATGCAGATGGGGATGCCACAAGCTATCTTCCTTACAAATTTGGTGACTCTAGCTCAAAGTTGGTAAAATTTGGGGAAAGGGGGGCTGGGGGCGGATGGGTAGTTGTTATTATTGTCCGTAGATGTACTAACGAGCAGTACAGTCAAGTGGCCCAACGATACCAAGCACCGGCTTGTTAACGCGCGGACCCACGCACAAAGCGACCCACCTCCCGCCCATCCGACCGAGGGGCGCTCCGCTTATCGTGCGGTTACGATGATCGCGAACATGTAGACAAATGACACAAAACTAACTTTTTAATAGAGCAAGTAGGAGTGGCACTGTGTATTAAGTGGGAAAGATCGTTATAAATAGAACACAGAATACGAAAAGGGTTATGAAGAGCATAATTAGAATTACAAGTTTGAAGAGATATAGGTACCAAATTTCTAGTATTTCTAATAGGAACAGCAAAGTTAATTTGGTTAATTAATTCGGAAGAATCAATTTCACCATTAATTAATTTGTAAAAAAAAGGAAAATGATACATTATTCTACGATCACTCAGAGAAGAAAGATCTATTAGTAAAAGTCCTCTAAGTGCGAAGAGCAGAAATTGTTTTTGTACCGATTCTATTTTATTCTAATGAATTTCTTATTTGGGAAACCATATACAAGATCCATATTCCAGAATCGGTCGTACAAGAGAAGTATACAGAGTTTTTGTTAAGTAGGGATCGTTAAACTCCTTCGACCAGCGCTTAATGAACCCCAAGACACCAGATGCTCGATTGGAAATTGAAGAAATATGCTTGTCAAACTTAAGCTTTGGGTCCATAACGATGCCCAAATCGTCAACCCATTCAATTCTATATAGTGGTTTGTTGTCAAGAAAATATATATTAAAAAAGGGCAAATATCTAAAAAATGACATTACTTTACATTTACTGCAATTAAGATTTAAAAAATTTACTTTACACCACATTTGAAAGTTGTCTAAATCTCTTTGAAGCTGTTGAGCAGCAAGGGGAGTTGCAGCCGACGTGCATAATTTTACATCATCAGCGTACATCAAAACCCGAGAGAACTTTATAACTGATGGAAGATCGTTTATAAACAAAATAAATAATAAAGGACCAAGATGACTACCCTGTGGAACGCCTGAAGTGACCTGAACCGTCTTGGAAACGGACCCTTTAAATAAAACCCTCTGAGTTCTAAGAGTTAGGTAGTCTTTAATCCAAAGAACTAGAATATTTGAAAAACAGAGTCGAAAGCCTTACTAAAATCAGTATAAATAACATCAGTCTGCAATTTGTCCTGAAAACCCATGATACCGCCCCTGCCCCCCTTTCCCCACTGTCACCACTTTCACAAACTTTAAGCTAGAGGCACCTTATTTGGTAGGAAGATAGCAATTGACATTCCACAAAGATCTGCATCAAATATTTGGATGCCACGCCCACCCATACAGCCCCCTGCCCCCCTTTCCCCACCTTTTACAAACTTTGAGCTAGAGCCACCAAATTTGGTATGTAAATAGCAATTGAATTCCCACATGGATCTGCAGAAAAAATTTGGATGCCACGCCCACCTATACTGCCCCCAGACCCCCTTTCCCAACAAACTTACGAACTTTGAGCTAGAGTCACCAAATTTGGAAGGAAGATAGCTGGTGGCATCCCCATCTGCATCGGAAAATCTTTAAGGCAGCGTACACCCCTGACGCATCCGTACCCCTTTGCAATAAGGCCTCTTTTTACCGGTTTTAATACTGGCAACGAGTATACCGCAGTCGGTTGCGTCCGACTGCAACGTTTACACTTGTTTTTAATTGTCTGTGGCCTGGCCAGATAAAGTGAAAAGATTGGAGTGCTACGCTTACTAAGGCACTATATGAAGTTTTGCCAAAAAATTGGCATTAATTAATTTTTTGAATGTACTAAAATAAGCTGTACTACAGTAAGCTTAATGCAAACCAGTTGTTAAAACTAATGACCATTTAACATATAGACGGGGCTTAAGAATTTTTCAAGTTAACATGCTGTAAACCAAGTCGCAACAAGGAAGCGGAATACTTGATATTTTGTTTCGGCAATAGTTTGTGCGTACATATTTAAATGTATGCCTTGAACAGCCAAAATTTAGATTGTTACAATTTAGTGCATATTTGTTATTTACCGACAAAAACCTTAGAAAAACCAGAAAAACAATACTTCCAAGGCATTTTTGGTGCTGGTCGATACGTTGCTGATCAAGCGCACAGCACAAAAAACAAGCGTCTAGTAAAATAGGCAGGCAAATATCAGTGTTGCATTGCTGGTCTTACATACTCTTTCATGTTTTTAGCTCTACGACACTTTCCAACAATTTTGCCATCGCAACTATCCTACAGCTATGCAGCGATGCGCAAAAATGCTGAAAGTGTATTCAATAGTGCATTTGTCGAAGAAACGTTAAAAAGAAAAACTAACAAAAATCTCAACGAGCAGGCCCAGCAAGAATGAAACAAACGCACATGCATACACAAACTAAGACATTTTTACCGTTCTTGCTTTCCGCTGCCACGCCGCCTATCCTTTAATACACAGGCCGCTGAACGCAAAGCAGAGCTGAAACAAAACAAGCAACGTGCTGGCTTGTCGTAGATGAGACGCACAAACTGAACAAAGTAAAAATACCCCTTGCCCTAATATTCAACCAAAGTCAATAAAACTTAAATACATAATTTTAACATACAGATATTTTATTTTCAGTATATGAATACAAAATACGTTTACTTTGGTGTTAGTTAATTTATTTATATACAACTTGTTTTATAAGTTGTGAATACCCAAACTTATTGCAAACATATAAATAAGCATATAAGCCAGACAATATATTAAAGTATCTAACGTTTATCTATTAAATTGCACAAAGTTCATATAAAGTCTATCCCATCCTTTCGTGTTGAGCAGCAACAAGCAGATTGAAGCAAAAGTCTAAAATTGCTGATTTCAAATTTTGTGACAACAACAAGAGAACTGAAGTGCGGTAACAATTAATTATGCCTTGTGCCTCGCACACTTTTCAGTCAGAACAAATAGCTAAACAATGATGGCCGACTTCGCACCAGCTGACATTGTAGCGAGTGAAGTAGGTAAACAAGGAATAAGCAATACTGGCTTTTCGCCGTTTCCCCAGTTGTCCGCTTGTGTTAACCATGATACAATTATACAAGGTAGTCCACTCGGCAAAATCATAGTCCCTTGTTAAAAGTGCGAGTGAAAGAGCGTTGAATAGTGAGTGTGAGTGAAACGGCTACACAGTGCGTCGATTAACACGCGCACGGTGCATGGGGCTAAAAGTTTCCTTAGTTACGAAAAGAGTTGTAGTGTTTATAATTTTATTGTTATTAGTTTTGAGTTTGCCATTATTCTTTGTTTTCGTTGTTTAACAGCCATTCTTTTGTTAAGGCTCTTAATTCTGAAGAATATACGTATCTTAAAAAAAAATTGTTTGATATTTTCACTGATATCGACCTGCTCAGCGGCGTTTAACAATGTCTGTTTTACATTTTCTGTTATTTTAAATGTATCTTTTACAATATGTGAAAATATTAATTCTTATTGTTTTATTTTGTTTTTAAATGTCGATGAAGGTTTCATCAGTCCCCCATGCGACACCTCATCTACGTATGTGAATGTCGACTCTTTGGCAAACTCACTAGACAAATTTAATTTTTTTATGACGTAACCAGCCAGGTATTCAAGCGCATCCTCCGTCAACTCGTCTATGTCTGCTGCTATGCTGTCATCAAAATCAAATTGGAAATTGCAATCTTCATGCTCGTTCTCCTTGTTGTCATTATTTTGGACGGCTTGAGAAAAGTCAAGATTAAACCACTCTTCAGAATCGTCTTGCTTGCCATTCAACAATTCTGTATTCTTAGCTAAATAATATTTAAAGGTTATTTATAACTGATAATAATTAAAGAAACATGAATGACAGCACAAAATACGGAGCACAATACAAACATGGAAACATTGCTAAAACATAGATCTAAACATTTGACAATTAGTGTTAGTATTAATGAAATATTAATCGGTTGTTTTTGTTATACCTGTTATATATTTTCTAAGTCTATACTTAAACTGCAGTGGAGTCGGATGGTCGAACTGTCCACCTCTCGACCGCATGGCCCCAAAAAAGTTTTCAAGAATGTCTTTGTTAAGACGACTTGTTAAAATATATTCCAAGCCATACTTTTCCGCCAAGTAGCTATGCAAACTGTCAAGGGATGATTTGCTTACCAAAATGCCTTTTTGAAAGGGCAGCTTACGATTGCTAACAATATTCGTATTATCCATAATCTTTGACATTTTAGCCAAAACACCTTGTTGCATTTTTAGTTGCTTTCCGTAAGGCTGCGTTGTTTCGATGGAATTTGCTGTTGACAGTTTTGTGTTGAACACATCGAACCAATCGTTGACAAGATTAAAGAAATCTGCTGTTTCGCACGGGTTCTCTATTATATTCCCCAACGCATAGCAACGTCTAATAGAAGTGGCGGTTGTATGAGAGAAAAGTTGCGTTGCCAATTTCACTTTTTGTTTAGCCAGCGACTCAACAGTTATGTGACTATCGGTAATCTTAAAAAGTGTCGACACGTCGGACTGAGCACAGTACCGAATTGTCTGCTGGATTGTCGCCTTTGTCAACTTTTTCCCGTTGATGTTAAATCCGGAGGCGATATAGTGGTTACGGATTAACTTAACCAGGTGTGGAGTGTCGGAAAAAACAAATACTTTTAAATGCTCATCCGCCGGATGGCTAATCCAGGTTTTTGCTAAAAATGCAATTAAATTAAAATTTCTGTTATGTACTCATTCATATAAAAGACTTACTCTCCGATATACCAAGCTGTCTCCATAGGCTTTGATTTCCAGGGCCCAAATCTGACACAACAGCTACTACTGGAAAACCTTTCTTGTGCAGTTTTATCAAAATTGAGTGCAGAGTAACTACGTCCATTGCAGCGTTGAAATCGAAGAATACTGGTTGCTTCCACGATTTCTTCAAGCCACGTACTATAGCCACTTGGACATAGTTGCTTGGCTCAAAGACAACGTCCGCTGAGCTGTCATATTCGAAGGCCGCAGCAACCTTCATCTCATCGAAGCACAAGACGCAGAGCTTATCTATTTCAGGCATATCTTCATTTTCCATAAGGTCAATCACGATATCAAGGGTTCCTGGTGTAATTTTTACTTCTGCCAACCAATTATACAACGTTGAACGACACGGAAAAGGAAAGCCTTTCCTGTATAAATGACGGTAGGCACGAGGTCTTGCGGTATGGAGGCAAATTGCTGCAGACATGTCGGCTGCATTAAAAACTGCTCTTTTTCCTCCACTCCTCAAAATATTTATTTGAGTCCGGGTAAACATTTTGCCTAGAAACCTTTCAAGATCTTTATAATCATCAAGTTGCTGGCGTCAGGACTGCATTTCCATTTCCAAAAGACTAATCTTTTTTTTCAGGCTCTTGTTTTCCATGTGAATTGCCTGATCTATCGCATTGTCCCTAAATCACAAATAAATGTTTTTTTGTATATACATAATATTTTTAACACAGTTAACTCACTCTGTTTGCGTGCTCGAATTAGCGTAGCGTAATTTAAGAAAATTTTGTTCATCTGCCTCTCTTCGTGGAACAGCAGTCGAATTCAGTCGTCTTCTTTTCAGTGGCTGCCCTGCGCCTGATAACGACTTCCACTGTGAAGCACTGAAATGCGTATCGCAAATTTTGGAGCTCTCTCTAGGCTACAGCCTAGAGACTGCTCCCACAAAGTTCTCTTCACAATACATTTTGGTACATTCACAAACTTTACGCCTAGCACGTGCTTGCGACAACAACTGCAAAAAGCCATTTTTCTGCTTGAGACTTAAGGGTTAAAGCTCAGAAAAATAAGCGTCCGCACACAACCTTTCAGTTCGACAAGCAAGCACGCACTGAAAATAAGGGACCAAAACCGAACGACTTCGGCAGCCGAGTGGACTACCTTGTATAATTGTATCATGCATAGAGACAGGGACACACACACATGCTTATGGTAGCTAGCTGAAACAAAAATCAAAAATCAATTCAATGCCTGGCTACCACAAAAACTGCATATATATATATATATATATATATATATGTTGGTATTAATTCGCTCATTTGATTTGCTGCAAGGTCGAGGCCATAGGATAGATAAGCAATAAAATAAGCGCACATAAAGGAATATATAAGGAAAAAAATAGGGGCACAGCAATATAACAAGCCACTGCGCGCTAGAAAATCGCAGGCTAGCGGCGCATACACACAGTATGGCTGGCTGGTTGTGCTATCAACAAACATGTTGTAGCAAAGTTAGCGAGTAAAATGGCTGTCGAATGACACACGAAATACGTGAGAAGCACAAAATGCGCTCTCAGAGCGGGCGGTAGCTATGCCTTACGTTACGACTTCCAATCACGGTTGCCACAATTGGTGTTTTGGCACCAAAACTGGCTCTGTTTTTCCCTGATGGCACTTTTTTTTTCAATTTGGCTCTTTTTCTCTTATGATTGGCTTCAGAAAATATAATTTTATACATTACTCAGCACACAATTAGTATCGTTTATAGCACTGAAAATTATTGATACATCGGCCAAATACCAAAATACCAAAAAAAAAAGCAATTCTGTAAACAATCGTCGCATAATCCCATCGTCAACTCGTTGAACATCGGTGGCGGCGACGTTCTCATGATAGTTAAAGAAAATGGAAAAGTAAGTTAACAATTAATTTTCATAGCTTGTGCTTTAAAAGTTTACTATGCACACGAATGTGTAGGTTCCTTACAAAAATTAGTGAAACTGGCGCTGAGTCCCCTCAAAAAAACAGTGAGACCACGATCACAAACCCACCGGTGGATAGCAAAAAGTGAGTTTGAAAATTCTTTTTAGAGTAGCAGTCGCATTATTAAGAGTGAAAATGTGAAAAACTTTTGAGTTATGACGTGTTACAGCTATAAGTTTTTGTGAAAAAAAATATATTTTATGTAATTAAATTCAAAATGAATTGCAAAAAAAAAAATTGGTTCTTTTTTAGTGAATTTGACACTTTTTTTTTTGTTTGGCTCTATCTTTATTTTTTAAGTGGTAACCGTGCTTCCAATTGAATGTTGGAATTTTGCTCTTTGGACACTCTATGTCAGTGCACTATGGGGCATTTTACCAAAAATCGGGCATTAATTAATAACTTGAGAACCACGCAAGATATTTTTGTTTGGTTTTTTGAGTTAAGTTTTTAAGTACGAAAGGAAAATGTTTTTTATAAAATGGGCGTGTCACCGCCCCTTTTAAAAAATATAGGTTATGTATTTTTTTTGTTTCATAGCATATCAGGTCCAAATCTGGCAGTTAAGCTTGTTTTTATAATACCAATATTGTTGCAAAAACTCATCGACATCGGTCAACTACATCATATAGATCCCATAGAAATAATAGGTAAAAATTCGATTTCTTGTATGACATTTTTTTTTATTTTCAACATATCTGAACTAAACTTTCTAAAAATAAGTAACGTAATGTTTCTTAAGTTTCTTTGGTTCTTGTTTTTTCTGGGCTTTATGGATAAAGCTTTAAGAACAGCAGCAAGATCAACAAGGCCACGCCTACATGCAACCATGCTATTTGAACTAACAAGCGTCAGTTTGTTTTCAGGGCTTAGCCAGATCGCATGCTTTCTTTCTTTGCCCTTTTGCCCCTTTGAACACCAAGAATACTCTTGGACGACCAGGAAATTTTACTTTCAAGTTGTTTTCCAAACATCATTCCATGAAGGGAAAGCTTAAGTTTGCCTTGCAGCCATTTCGAATGCTTTCCTGAAAACACTTTATATCAAAATTTATGGACATACCAAGGTGAAGCACGCGAACTGTTTAGCTTAAAAAGCTTATGTATATTTCTTTCAACACTGCTCTGATCAACAAATCCCTTTAAAAAATCGAAAACGGCATTCTTATAATTATATCGGCACTTCTGTTAACGCCACACTGCAAACAAGTCTGCATTCGGAATTGTGAGGTTGCTTCCTAAGAAATTAAATTTTGCAAAAAGTGCAAAAGAGTGCACATAAGGATTATTAGCGGTGGATTAGGAATTAATAGATCTGCAAAATGGTAGTACACTTACACTTGACAACTGCTGACATTTTTTTAAAAGTCTATGCAAAGTTAACTTTTGTTTCCAAAAATGCCAGGTGGACACCACTTTCTAAATATACAATCAAATACTGAAAATGTGGAGGGGTGAACTTTCCAATGATATGGTTGCACTCGCGGTCTACGCGGGTAAATTACTATTTTACCTTTGTGGAAAACGACGGGGTGAAAAATAATAGACGCGCGGTTATGGTCTGTGTGACTGCTTCAATTTATTGTCGAATTAGTACTAAAAACCTAAAAACATAATTAACATGATGTTTAACATAAGTTATGCTCAGAGCGGAAACAAAATACTGATTTTGGTGGGGAGTTGCAGATGCATACTTTTAGGCATAAACATTCCGGCCCCCTTGCAATATAATTGCAAAAAAAAGAGACTGGAGGGGGGGGCGGACCTTATGGGCTGCACACTCCAGATAGGATCCACCCAAAAGCAGTATTTTGGGCCACTGGACCGTGGTCGCTCGGAATAACGCCCTGTTGGATCACCAAGCCGTAGATATCGGCGCCCAACACTATGCTGACCGTCGAAGGTCGGAACCAGGCGTCATCCGCTAGGATAATATTGGGAACGCCCTTCCGTAAGCGTTCGTCAATCAGCGTTGAAGGGGTCCGGAAGTTAAGCTGGGCCTCAATACGCAGGCGGACTTCCCGATCAAAACTTCCATTTGTGGATCGGATGCGAGCACTGACCCTCTCACCCGCATCGAGCCAGGTGGCGGAAAGGCCCAGTGCCTTTGCCAGTGAGGCATCAATGCGGCTGGTCGGGCTACATGGATCCACCAGCGCTCGCATCTGGAACGTTTTCGCCTTCGCGACGATGGCCACGCTCGCGGTGGGCAGGAGTGTGACGCCTTCGGGGATGGGTGAGCGAGCACGTGGACTGCGTTGCCGGATTGGCGATGGGCTCCTTGATGGACGGGGCGACTCTTGCTCATCCAGGTGGAGCAGAGTGCGATGCTCGCCATCGCAAATGCGACATTTGTCGCCGCTCCTGCAGGATCGCCCAGAGTGCTGGTGTGCCAGACAGTTGGGGCAGTATTTATTAATCAATACTGCCCGGAGCCGCTTCTCAGCATTGAGGTGCATGAACCGCTGGCACTTTTTCAACGCGTGAACGCCCCGGCACACACGGCAGCGGAAGGACGCCGTGCCACGCAGCTGCTGAGTTGCCCTTTGTGCCCGTTGTGCCTTGGTGGGTGCCATGTTGCTTCGTTCGGAAATTCTGGGAATACACAAAAAACAGAAATTAGCAAAATAACTCTTGTTGACTGAAACGGTTAGTCACGATTTAAACAAAGGAGTTGGATTGTTGGGCTCGGAATGGAGTGGAAGGAGGATAAGTTTGGCCACGGGCCTTTTAATAAGTCCGCGGGTAGTGAGCACGTCGACCACTCGGACCCGGTCATCCTGTCCTGGGTGGGTTTCCTTGACGCGTCCCAAGCGCCATTCGTTCGATGCAAGATTATCCTCCTTGACAACTACCATGTCACCCTGTTGTAGGTTCCTCTCGGGTAGTTGCCACTTAGTCCTCTTGTGTAGCTCCTTCAAGTACTCTTCCTTCCAACGGAAACAGAAATGTTGGTTGAGAGCCTTGAGCCGTTGCCATCTATTTAAAATTGACGCTGCATTCCCTTCAATCTCCGGCTCCGCTACAGAAAGAAGTGGGCCTCCTACTAGGAAATGCCCTGGAGTAAGAGCCAGCAGATCTGTCACGTCTTCGGAGAACGGAGAGATTGGTCTCGAGTTCAAACAGGCTTCGATCTTGGAGAGCAGGGTGGAGAGCTCTTCAAATGTATATTTGAAGGTTGAGGTCGACTTGTAAAACAGTGTCTTGAAGCTTTTGACACCGGCTTCCCACAGGCCACCCATATGTGGCGCACCTGGTGGGTTGAAATGCCACGAGAGACAATGGTGACTATATGTTGTCTCGACGCGCGTCTTGGTAGCCTCCAAGAAGTCGCGAGTAATGACTCTAGAGGCTCCCACGAACGTTTTTCCATTGTCGGAGTATACTTTGGACGGGCAGCCGCGTCTTGCTATGAAACGAGCAAACGCTGCAAGGAATTTGTCCGAAGTCAAGTCGGAGGTGGCTTCAAGATGGATAGCTTTTGTGCTGAAACACACAAAGACACATACATAGCCCTTGGTTATGAGGCAGGCACGACCCGTGTAGTTCTTAATGTCGAAAGGACCAGCAAAGTCGATGCCAGTATGTGTAAAGGGACGTGAAAAAGTCGACCTCTCTTCGGGTAAGGTGCCCATGAGCTGAGTTTGGAGCCTTTTTTTGAACACGATGCAGACCCGACAGGAATTGGTCACGGATGTGATAAGCGTCTTAAGCTTGGGAATCCAATACTTGGAACGGATGAGGCGCATCATTAATTGATTTCCGCCATGCATTGATATTTTATGCGTGAATTCTACGAGGAGACGACTGAACGAGCATGAATACGGAATTATGACAGGATGCCGTTCATCATAATTAAGATTGCAGGATTTGCTGAGTCGACCGGAAGCTCTCATAATTCCTTGTGGATCAAGGAACGGGTTGAAGTTAAGTATGTGGCTGGAAGCCGGCAAGCTATGCTTGTCAAGAAGGCACTTATACTCTTTCGAATAAGAGGTTCGTTGAGTAAGGGCAACGAGTCGTTCTTGAACTTCTTGAAGTTCACTATTTTGGAGTAGCTGTGATGGGAACAGCACAGAGGATTGACGACATCGTTTAGCAAATCGGAAAACGTAGGCGAGTACTCGTAACGCTCTGCCGAAATCGGAGAACCGCTCAAGTGGATCAGACGGAGACAATTCAGCAATGTGGACCTTAACTGGACGCTGCTCTAGGTCAGTCTCCAGACATGAGTCAGCTGGAACAGGCCATTGCTTCTGAGGCAGACCCAGCCAGTCGGGTCCATTCCACCACAGATGGCTGTCTCTCAGCTCCTGTGGCGAGACTCCGCGGCTGGCTAAATCTGCTGGATTGTCTTCTGACCGCACGTGTGACCAGGTCCGACAATCAGTGATTTGCCCGATCTTGGAAACGCGGTTGGCGACAAACGTGGTCCAGGAGCAGGGAGATCTGCGAAGCCAGGCCAAAACGATGGTGGAGTCCGTCCAGTAAAACGATGCGCACTTTCCTATGGGCATCTGCGGGATGAGGGCTGAGGATAGCTGCGAGAAGAACAGCTCCACACAGTTCGAGTCGAGGGAGCGACACTGTCTTGACTGGAGCTACTCTGGTCTTGGACGTCAGAAGATGGACGGATATGTGATGGTCTATTTCCACGCGAACATACAGTGCTGCCCCGTAAGCCTTTTGAGAGGCATCGCAGAAACCATGGATCTGGATAGATGCTTCCGGCTGAAAAGAGACCCAACGAGGTACTCGAATATCTCCAAGACGGGGATGATAGGAGAGAAAATCTTCCCAACGCTGAAACAGCTCGGACGGCAAGGGATCGTCCCACCCAAGCTCATGAAGCCAGATTTCCTGCATGAAAATCTTCGCACGAACGATGACAGGTGCCAGCCATCCCGCTGGATCGAAGAGCTTTGCTATTTCCGAAAGGACTTCACGTTTTGTGATGGATTTCCTTGTAGGAGTTTTGGAGGGCGCAAAGAAAAACTCATCTGTGTTGGCTTGCCATCGGATCCCCAAAGTCTTGGCAACGCTGGCCTCTTCGAATTCCAAGAAGTCTTCTCTCAGAAGGTGGTCCTTGGGAATGTCTTGGAGGAGTTCCTTGTCGTTCGATGTCCATTTTCGAAGGGGAAAGCCCGCTGAACTCATAGCGTCTTGCAGCTCCTTGATGCTGGATATCGCGCATTGCCTGGTGTGAGCTCCTGCTAATACATCGTCAACGTACATATAATTGGAAATGATGTCACTAGCACGCGGAAATTGTGCTAGCACATCTGTAGCGAGCTGCTGCAAAACGCGAATGGCCAGGAACGGTGCGCAATTTACGCCAAACGTAACTGTGAGCTCATAGTCACAGAGCTCTCCATCCTTGTTCCGGTAAAGGATTCTTTGAAATGGCGTGTGTATTGGCTTTACTAGAATTTGACGATACATCTTAGTAATGTCGGCGTTGAAGCCGTAACGAAAAAAACGCCATTTCAAGATCTGAATAGTCAGATCGGACTGTAAGACAGGACCTGCATGAAGGACATCATTCAGGCTCTTACCATTAGTGGATTGACTGGAGGCGTTAAACACAACGCGAACTTTTGTGGTAGTGCTGTCCGGTTTGAAAACCGCATGGTGTGGAAGATAAAAGTTCCCAGTATCTATAGTAGGGGGGACTCGTCTCATGTGACATAAGTCCAGATATTCCTGGATCACGGAGTCGTACTGCTCTTTTAATGGAGTGTTTCTGTTTAAACGGTTCTCGTTTTTTAGAAACTGAGCCAGTGCGATTGACCTTGAATGTCCTAGGTTGATGTGATCAGGATCTTTGAAGGGGAGAGCGACAATATATTTGTCACTATCATCTCTTGTTGTTGTGCGCATAAAGTAGTCTTCGCATATGGCATCAGACTCCTTTACTGGCTTCGTAGGGAGATCTTCCACCTCCCAAAACTTTGTGAGGAGGTTTTCCAACCGTTGGTCGTTCTTGACCGTGACTCGTGTTGAAAAAGCGGAGATAGAGGATGAAGCACAAGTAGTTAGTGGGCCGGTGAGAATCCAACCGAAAATGGTTTCTTGACCTAATAATGCGCCACAAATATTAGGAATAGAGCCGCTTAGCAGGATGGATGGAAGGATATCTGCGCCTAATAGCACATCTATCTGCGAACTCTTGTAAAAATTAGGGTCAGCCAGCGGAATATTGGGAAGGTCTCGCAACGCACTTCCGGGAATCGTATGTGTAGGTAGAGTACCTGCCACATTTGGAAGCACAAACGCTGAAGCTTCAATGCGAACTCTCGGCTTCGATGGGGATCCTATGTTGAAGTGACATAACTTCTCAGGATTGGCTGATACAGCTTGGTTAAGTCCGGCAACTTGGGCTGTTACACGTTTAAACGGGAGTTTGATGATTCTAAACATTCGTTCTGAAATGAATGTGGCTTCGGAGCCAGAATCGATCAACGCACGAGCCTTATAACATGTGCCAAGGTGGCATATGTTTATAATAGCAGTGCCTAAAAGAACACCTTGCGTGTTCGACGTGAAATAGTTGTGGATGTTTGCCGAACTTTGGTCTGAAGTGGACTGTATTGGTTGACTTGGAAGGTACGGAGTAGCAGCAGAACTTAACGATGACCTGGTGGTCGTTTGAGTAGGAGGGTCACCACGATGCAACAATGTATTGTGGCGACCTTTGCAAGTGAAGCAGTTATGGCTGCTTTTACATTCTTTAAGCTGATGTCCTCTGGCGAAACAGTTCAGACATAGCTGCTGCTGTTTAATGTAGGAGGCCCGATCTGTAACTGACATTTGCAGAAACCGTGGGCATACACGCACTGGATGATTCTCTTTGGAACAAAGCTTACAGGTAGAAATTGGCTTTGGAGCTTGTGTCTTCACCTTAACCTTCGCTTCGAAAGAGTTGATCTTCTTCTTATTAAGATCCTTGCGATCGGATTGACTCGGGGCGTTCATAGGCCTCATGTCTTCTATCGCTTCCAGCGTACGATGGCGCTCAGTCAGATAATTGTTAAATTCGACCCAAGTTGGAATATCGGACTTATTGTGGAGGGACTGTTCCCACAAGGACAGGGTAAGTTTCGGAAGTCTGGATGAGCATAGGAATACGAGCAAGCAATCCCAATTTTCGATGCTGACCAAAAGCTGTCAAACACCCCTGGATTGTGCTCTGGAGCTCTTTTAGTGCCTTACCAGACTCTTGGGAAACCGACGGTAGACTAAAAAGGATTCTAAGCTGACTGTTAACTAACAGCCGCTTATTTTCGAATCTTTCCGAAAGATTCTGCCATGCAGAGTGGAAACCGTCATTTGTCAATGGAGATTTTGAAACAATACCCTTTGCCTCGCCGCTTGTCTTAGCATTGAGGTGGAACAGTTTCTCGACTGGGGTCAATCTAGAATTATTAATATAAATCGCTGTAAAGAGATCCCGGAAAGTGGGCCAGCGCAGATAGTCTCCATCGAAGACTTCTGTATCGATTGGTGGAAGACTACAACCTCTTGAGATGGAAGGAAGTGATGCTTGTAGTTGCTTATTCTTCGAGGATGCTGCGTCTATATTCTCGCTCAATTGAGCTACGCATCGTTCATATACGGAATATGAATGATCATATTTCGCTTGCATACTTTGCAAGTCTTCCATGGAACCGCCGTCTTGCAGAAGGGTTTGGGAACCTTGTTCAAACGCAAGCTCTACTTTTTCCCATAAGGATCGGATTTGATCCCGGCGCACCTGTAGCGTAAACAGTGATTCGCCGGCTGAATTGGAAAATCTAGCTTCGAATTGGCCTAGCCTGTCCGACACAGCAATGAACTCTTTTGACGCCATTTTGGAATGAGCTAAGATTTTCTTTGATTCCTGTCTGGTTATACGGGGGCAATCCTGCGGAATTGTTAAACTCTCTGCTTTGAGCTTAGGCTGATCACTAACTTGAAGTTTGGACGGACCAGCGGACGGTTTTGATTCCAACTTTTTACCAGACTTAGACTTGTCGCTTGGCGCTGAGGAGCTGCGAGCGCTTGACAAGGAAGAACGACGGGTGGTTGAAAGGGAAGGACGAAGTTTCGCTTTTTGCTTTTGGTCTTCTGACATAATAGGCTCTCTACGGAGCCGAAAACAAAAGGACGAAGACCAAAGAAATAACAACAAAAAAAAAGAGAAACCAAATCAAAAGGCAACAGGCACAACAAAAAATATACCCAAAAAAAAAAAAAAAAATACCAGTATGTGAGTATTTTTTCACAACGGAAAGTGTATATTTTTATTTAAAAAGGAGAAAAAAATATACAAAAAAAAAAATACTAAAAAAATACCAAAATGTGAGTATTTTATACCAACGGAAAGTGTATATTTTTATTTAAAAAAGGAGAAAAAAATATACCAAAAAATACTAAAAAATACCAAAATATGAGTATTTTTTTAACAACGGAAAGTGTATATTTTTATTTAAAACAAGAAAAAAAATATACCCAAAAAAAAAAAAAAAAACAATACAAAAAATATTTATTTATTTATTATTTGCGCTTAACTTTTATTTATAACTCAATGTATACACAGCTAGTCGGATATGCCCCACTTGCGGAAGGGTGTACTAAATATTGCAAGTTAACTCTTGAAAACGGGTATACCCCACTTGTAAGGAAAAAAAAATTTGTAGGGTATACTCCACCGTTGGTTTGGCTCATGCTGTGTTATATGGAATTGGAACGTGTTAATTTATATATATGCAGTGGCCCCGGTACTTTTGTATGTGGAAGTTTGATGACTTCGTTTGACCTACCGGCTGTGCCAAGGTTAACGTCTTTAGTCATGTAATATATAGTTTATAGCACAAAATGTGTAATTATGGGTTTTGATAATTCACAAGTGGGAGCGAATGCGGACACGGAACACTTGTTAATTGCCTTTACATATGTACATGTGTGTTGAACTTTGTCACAATTAAACGCACATAAATATGAAACGTTCATACGGAAAACAATTGTGAGCAAAAAGAGAAAAAAAAACTTAGCACCATGTACATATGTATGCGTCAAGACGCGGTTGCATTGGAATTTATGTACATGCATGTACATACATATGTACATGCAGTTGGATCAGACGCAACGGAAAAAAGTGCAAGTATTAATTTTATCGGAGAATATTAAACTGACTGCGTTTAATACTGATAAAATAAATGCACACGGACAAATAATGTCACAAAAATGTAAATCATTACTTATCTGTGGTCTCTTTTGTAGGTTGTGTGTGTGTGTGTGTGTGCGTGTGTATGGATAGTCCACCGAAGCTTGCTGGGGCGAGTGATAATTAATTAATCCTAATTATCCGGCTCGAAGGACCATGAAAATGTGGAGGGGTGAACTTTCCAATGATATGGTTGCACTCGCGGTCTACGCGGGTAAATTACTATTTTACCTTTGTGGAAAACGACGGGGTGAAAAATAATAGACGCGCGGTTATGGTCTGTGTGACTGCTTCAATTTATTGTCGAATTAGTACTAAAAACCTATGTAGCCGCTGAGCTTGCTCAGCGGCTCTTAACATAATTAACATGATGTTTAACATAAGTTATGCTCAGAGCGGAAACAAAATACTGATTTTGGTGGGGAGTTGCAGATGCATACTTTTAGGCATAAACAAATACAAAGACAAGTACTAAACATTAAACAAATGATGCAAAACACACAGAACTAACCCGTATTATCAACTTGCATCGCCAATTTATTGATTGCTTGCGTTTACTTTACAAATTGTTAATGTTTCGTTGACCACCAAATTTGCAGTTTAACAGCGCATCAGCTGGCATGTTTTAACAGCTGACTTCGACTGTTAAGAACTTAACAGAGGTCTGTGAAATTAACATTTCTGTTATGCAACATAAAAGTTCAATGTTTTTGCAACAGTTTTGCATAAACAATTAGTTAATAATAGAACTTTCAAAAAATGACTTAATGCCCGATTTTTGGTAAAATGCCCCATAGTGCAGTGGTGTCCAAACTCACACAATGAAAGCGTTGCGCTTGTGTGCGAAGCAGCGAAACACGAAGGCAACGTGACGTTTTACTGCTTTACACTGAAAAAATAAAATGCGTGCGATCCAAGCATAAAAAAAATTATAGCATCAAAGGTAAAGCGACATGCATCGTAATGGCACAATAAACATTGAGCTTTTTACCATCCATATTTTCAATGAAAAATAATTCATTTTCCCAATTGACATCAAACATTTTTTTGCAATGCAGCATAGCGAATGACTGCGCGTTTGACTTTTGAGCTTCAGCCGAACACATGAGTCGAGAGAGCAAATGCAGCCGAACACGCGCATCGTAAGAGAACAAGCTGCCGAGCGTTCTATTTATAGAATACACATATTCTCTCTCTCTATACATGTGTCGGCTGCTACGCCGGCAGAATTTTTCTTGCCAACCACGCGTGGCTGCCTTTTCAAATTTTGGACACCACTGCTCTATGTAGTGAATTCTTGTTGGTTCAGTGCACTGTAATGTTAACTTCTAACATTCCCACTTGGTCGGTTTTCAACCAACTGGGAATGCAGCCAACCAACGGGGAATATTTGAACAAGATTCCCATTGTACAAATGGGAATCCAATACAAAAGAATGCAGCATTCCCGAGTTCCTATTACATACTTGCATTCATATTTCGTCTTCGGATCAGCGCTTTGTATAATCTTCCTGTTTCCTTTTTAACATTTGCAGCTCCGACACTAAAAAAGAGTTGATTAAAATAATTAATTATTTCACTTGTTTTTCTGTTTAATGTGACCAAATTTTATATTTTTATTATTTTTACTCGATTTTTTGGAAAATTTTACAGCACTTTAACTACACACTTTGCAAATTTTTTTTGCAATTTTACGACAGTTTTTATTAGACATACCCAGGGGTATCAAAAACGTCGTAGATTTTTTTCTCATGTATTTTGTTGCTTTTCTTTACAATTTTGAGTTTTTTTTTACGATTTTACGCCTTACGATTTTACAAGGACAAGTGAATACCCCCAATATGTTGTTGTGTGACTGTGTTATTTTTGTGGAAAAAGTTTTACTAACTTGCTGAATGTTAGTTATAATTGTATGACCTTTTACATTTTAATGTGAATATTTATTTTTGACTGCTAATAGTCAACTTAAATTTTATAATTACAATTTTGCAGAACTACATTTTGAAAATAATTGAAAAACCATTGAAGGGCAGAAGACTCCCTGGTACTTGGATCATTATCTATTATTAAGAAAAATCAGATGGCACTTATTTAAAGTTTTCAACGTAATGATAAAATTGGGCTAAGCTGACTGTAAAAAACTCTGTTAACCACATTAAAACGGGGTAACGACATAATCTCGCCGCCACAATCTCGCCAGTACAATTTTTCGGCGATCTTATGTCGTTTTATTCTCGGCGATCTTATGTCGTTTCAAAACGTCATAATCTCGCGCGATATTATGTCGTTTTAAAGCGATATAAGTTGGCCGTCGGCGATCATATGTGGTATTTTTCTCGGCGATCTTATGTCGTTGAAAAACGACATAGTCTCGCGCGATCTTATGTCGTTGGGAAAAAAACGACATAAGATCGCCGAGAAAAAACGACATAAGATCGCCGTCGGTTTTTGACTATGCATTCACATTTTGAGTAAATAATGTTTTTTAACAAAGCTGTAATATTTTAATATACATAACTTTTACTAAAATGGCCATAAAATATATTTACAGTGCGTCTTGATTAACTTAATACATATAATGATAACAACAATTAGTATCACTCTGGAAGATTTTATTTACGTTTCTTTATGTATAAATTATGCTGCCACCTAGTTTTTTTTATACCCATAACCCATAAAATGGGTAAATAAGGGTATAATGGTTTTGTGCAAAAGTATGTAACAGGCAGAAGGAAGCATCTCCGACCCTATAAAGTATATATATTCTTGATCAGCATCAATAGCCGAGTCGATTTAGCCATGTCCGTCTGTCCGTCCGTCTGTATGAACGCGTGGATCTCAGAGACTACAAGAGCTAGAGATTTCAGATTTGGGATATAAGTTCTCCTATACCATGAGCAGAACAAGTTTGCTTCAAATTATCGATAACTATTCTGGTTTCCGATATACACATAGAATCGATAACAAAAAAATATCGAATTTGGAAAATGTAAAAATAAGGGTTGAAATAATGGGTAACGATAGATCTTTTCTGAAAATTTTGTCCAAATCGGTTAAGAAACACCGGAGATATCGAGCTTAATCGATTGAAGTTAAGTCAGTATACCAAAGTCTTATATAAATTTAATTTACTTTTTGCAACTGGGTTCAGGGTATCTTCTAGTCGGGCTCTCCCGACTAGAGCCTTCTAACTTGTTTCTTCATATGAATAATGAAATGTCAAATGTTCTCAATAATAGATTTTTTTTATTTATACGGCAAACTTGTAGGAAAATTATTGCCCATTAGCATACCTACGGTGCATATGGGGTCATTATCATTAAAAACAAGTGGAAACGTTGCAGTCGGACGCAACCGACTGCGGCATACTCGATACCAGTATTAAAACCGGTAAAAAAAGAGGCCTGAATGCAAAGGGGTACGGATGCGGCAGGGGTGTACGCTTCCTTAAAGATTCTCCGATGCAGATGGGGATGCCACCAGCTATATTCCTTCCAAATTTGGTGACTCTAGCTCAAAGTTTGTTATAAGTAGGGAAAGGGGGGGGGGGGCTGGGGGCGGTATGGGTAGTTGTTGCAGATCTTTGTGGAATGTCAATTGCTATCTTCTTACAAAATTTGGTGACTCTAGCTCAAAAATTGTAAAAAGTGGGGAAAGGGGGGCGAAATGGAGGGCGTGGCTCCAAAACTTTGATGCAGATTTTTGGGGGTCGTTACCAGCTATCTTCCCACTAAATTTGGAGGCTCTATCTCCACAACTCTGGAAGACACACGCATTCCCGTTTTTGACGAAGCGTTGGGGTGGATGGGGGCGGCTAGGGCAGTATCAATGGGCGTGGCATCCAAACTTTTGATGCAGTTTTGGGGGGGTCATCATCACCTATATTGGCACCAAATTTGGTGGTTATAGCTCAAAAACTGTGGGAGATATAGGCTTTTTTGACTTTAAAATGCCGGGGGGCTGGGGGCGGAATGGGGGCTGTGGCTCCAAAATTTTTGATCCAGTTTTTTGGGGGTTGCTAGTAGCTATCTTCTTACCAAATTTGGTACTTCTAGCTGTAAGCATGTGCGAAATATATGGTTTTGAGTTATCGAATTTATCGATTTGCCAGCCCCCCAGTTATCGTAGAACCCCCATCTTGACACTTTAATTTACTATCCCATAGATAAAAGAATTGGAAAGTTTCAAGTCTCTAGCTTGAAGGGTGTGGAAAAAACTTGCATACATACGGACGGACAGACGGACAGACACCATGACGGACATTGCACAAAACCAATATACTCTTTACCTTCGGTATCGAGTATAAAAAGTTAAAAGTTAGCAACGAATTCATCTACCACTTAGCTTTTTGCTGTAGACATATGGAAATAGCCCGCCCCATATCAGTCAGCTTACTGTTGCGCAGTGGTTCATTAAACTTTTTTTTATAACACGAACCAAAGAGAGTACAATCTCAAGAGTGGGCAATTGGTACGAAAAGTTTTGTCTCAGGGGTTCGCTTCAGAAATATATGAAATGGTATACAGAATATAAGCCATAAGTGTGAGGGAGCGCGATAGCAGATAGCATGTGCAGCCGTATTTGTCTCAGCGGCCCGTCAAGTGTACGACAAGCGGCAGGCCAAGGCATACTAAATTAAGTATAGGCCCAACCAAACGATGCATTCGTGCATGCAGAGCCGCTGCAAAAATGAACGAAATGCATGCTTATGCATTATGCATCAACGTCTATAGCCATACGTTGCTATAGTGCATTGTCTCTTCTTCGTCTTTCTTTTTGCCAACCATTGTTGCCACATGTTCTTTTTTTATTCCATGAAAAAATATATGTTAACATTTTATGTAATATTATGTTAATAATAAAGACAACACATGTTTCTTATATCTAGTATATTATATCAATGTGTTTATAAACAATAAAATGAAGATTTAACAATTTTTTTAAATATTTTCCATACAATAAAAAGACTGCGACAACTCTATGCCCAATGCATTGCTGCATGGTTTCAATTCAGTGAAACCATGCATGCGGCACTCATGCATTCGTTAAAAAATATAACTGAACGAACCCTCGCATAAGCATCGTTTGGGCGGTAGCATATGTTGAAACTTTCCGTGCAGCGGCTCTGCCTGCACGAATGCATCGTTTGGTTGGGCTTTTAGCCTTGCGGCAGGCCAGCGGCAACCAAGAACGGTAAAATTTTGTCACTGTATGTGTGCATGTGTCAATAAGCGATATACAATTGCCACACTCACATTTAAGGGTGCTGTATATGCATAGATGTACACAAACAGTCAAATTTAAGTTTAATAATTGCTGGTCATTCATACTCTTTCCTTTTCTTTAATTCTACGGCACTAGACACAAATTATGCCATGGCAATTCATGCAGCGATGCCGATATAGCCATGTCCATCTGTCCGGAGATATTTAAATTGAAGTTAAGTAAATATGCTGTAGTGCAGTCATTTTAATATACGGGTTCAGGGTATCTTGTAGTCGGGATATCTCGACTTAAACCTTCTGACTTGTTTTTTTTTTTACTCTTGGCAACCCTAAAAAAAAAAAATTTCTATAAAATAATTTGCACAGTTGGCGGTTGTAGTTTAAGCAACAACAAAAAAAGTGAGTAATTTGTAATTATATGAAGAATGATGGAATATGCAATCATATATTTGTGTTTGTTTTGCGTTACAGGGCACAATGTTTTATTTAGCTATTTGTTGCTATATTTGAAACGAAAAAAGGAATAGCTATGACTTTTAATGAAATAATTCATTAACGAAATTCTATGAAACATAGCTATTTTATAAACTTGACCCACTGTCACAAATTTTGCACATTCTCATAATGCCGTTAGTGGCGACAACTTTTGTGTACGGTATAGCGCAATCGTTTCATAGTAATTCTTGATCTTGGCTACATACATTTACTATTCGGCTTCAAAGCAACAGTTTAGCGCAGCAGAAGATGTTCAGTTAGAAAGACAGTGTCAGATCGTTACCAGCTAAAGGCCTGTACGCATGAGCCCCGTACAGCTCCCGTACAGTATACATGAGTTTTACGGCTGTAACGACAAGTGTTGAAAAATTCACAAATTGTGGCGGTAGGCTAATTGTTTTTTGTAAATAAATCGGAAATGCAACTGTGTTTTGTACACTTGATTTCAAAATAATGATTCGCGCGCTACTTTTGTGTTTGAGTACAGCTAACGCCCTGCTGCTGGCGGTTGCATTTTAGTGAACCCATATTTGATGGGCAGAGCTGAGATTACCAAAGATTATGCTAAACATGACTGAAACCACTCAAAAGATTCAAAGCAAATTCACCATAATAATCTATACCCTGCAATAGATCAGTGGCAGTACAATCCAGTTTATATGATATTTAAATTGTATCTTATTAATTAATAAATATATTTTTATTCAATACTTCTTGCGCAGCATTGACTGCCAAAACAATAAGTATGGCTCTATTGGAGCCTGAATTAGGTCAACTTTGTTAATATTATCCGAAAAATGTATAAGCCGGCTCTTGCCCGACATGTTGTTGCATTTTTTACAACCGTAAATAGCTGCTGAAAGCTATTTACTGCCCGTAGCATTTTAACATAACATTTTAACATTTTCATTGTTCAACACTACCGTACCAGCAGTAGCTAACAGAACTGCAGACCTTAAATGTACGTACTGTACTGAAGCTGTACGGGACCATTTTTTTTATATGAAGTTTTTGCTGTACGGGAGCTGTACAGGCGTCTGCGTACAGGCCTTTAATTAATAAATATATTTTTATTCATTACTTCTTGTGCAGCATTGACTGCCAAAACAATAAGTATGGCTCTATTGGAGCCTGAATTAGGTCAACTTTGTTAATATTATCCGAAAAATTAATAAGCCGGCTCTTGCCCGACATGTTGTTGCATTTTTTACAACCGTAAATAGCTGCTGAAAGCTATTTACTGCCCGTAGCATTTTAACGTAAAATTTTAACATTTTCATTGTTCAACACTACCGTACCAGCAGTAGCTAACAGAACTGCAGACCTTAAATGTACGTACTGTACTGAAGCTGTACGGGACCATTTTTTTTATATGAAGTTTTTGCTGTACGAGAGCTGTACAGGCGTCTGCGTACAGGCCTTAAAACTTGAACACGCTCGCGCATCGCTCTTTATGTTCGGCGCTAGATGAAAAATTATTTTTAAATCTCGCTCCGATTATGCGCCTTCGTTGTTGTCTTTTTCGGCTAACTCTCTTATGTATGCGCGCGCTCTGCAAGTCAAACAAAGAGCACGCACTGATCCAACGCAAAACATATCTAAGAGGCTGCAGTTAAGTGAATTGCATATTGCCTTTAGCTTTAATTTAGTGTGTGTGCGGAGGAGGTAGGGTATTAAACCTTACGATTGACATGCAAAGCGCGCACATAAAATAGAGAGTGAACGTAAATGAGCAACAACAAAGGAGCATGATCGGAGCGAGATTTCAAATTATCTGATTATCATAAGAGCAACACGCGCGCTTATGTGAACGCCCTTTGCTTATTCGAAATTGTATATCAATAATATATCAATAATGATAGTGTGTCACGTTTTGTCTAAGTTATATAAGCAGCAAGTAGGCGAATCCACCCCCATAACATATTCTGGTGTGGGAAATTTTTCTAGACGCACCAAGTTTTGTTATGTTGTTGTTTTTTTTTTTTAAAATCAATGATACCAACAAAAAGTAGCAGTGCGGGCCCAACAACAACACTTACAACAATAACAAACGCTACTTGGGTTGTAAATCAATTGTCAAAGGCACACAAATTTGAAAAAAAAAAATGTGCACTTTGCGAAGTGATACATGTACATAAAATTATGAAAATTATTTTCAAGCGCATTGTTCACTTAATTGTGTATGCACTTATTCATTAAGAAGCGGAAATCCGTTTCTTTTTTGCAAGTGTACGAACCTTATTTTATGACTTTGCTTGTGCGACGCGAAGGCGTCACTGCGCATTTGTTTTGTTTTTGTATTCTCGCTCGCGATCAAACCCTCAGCTTGTGCGACAATCAGGCGACAGTAGTGGAATGGGTACTTGTTGTAATTGTAATTTGTTTTTTAAAATGGGTAAAAAGTGCTCCAAATCGTTTGGGAGGTACTTGAAGGAGTTGTCCAAATAAAAATTCCCTTCTTAGTGCTCACCTCCCACCTGCATGGAAAATTGTGTGAAAATTTCAGCCTTCTAGCTCTTTTCGTTTAGGCTGTGGCTCTTCCATTCTCATCAGGACAAACTCTTTTATATATATAGAATTATTCCGCTACGTATGGCTGGAAAGTAGCGAGTTTAAGGAATGGCTACGGAAGTTGCCAGCTGATGCAACAAAAGCGTACTGCTGCTATTGCAAGTCAACAATTGCAGAAAAAGTTTTGGATATAAGGCAGCATGCGGCGTCAAAAAAACATGTATCAGCAATGAGCTCAACTAATCAATCCCAAAAAATAAATTTTTCTTCAAAATGTTTGAAGCCAAAGGAGCAGGAAGCCGATCTGTTTCTTTACATTGCCGAGCACACGGCAATATCTCCTGTCGAACATTTGTCGCGCTTGTGCGCTAAAAATTTAAAAGCGTGTAGTGCAGCAGCACAAATCCATCTGGGTCGGACAAAATGCACACAGATAATAAATAATGTGTTGGCAGTGCACTTCATGGAAGATTTAAGGCCCAACCAAACGATGCATTCGTGCAGGCAGAGTCGCTGCACGGAAAGTTTCAACATAGGCTACGCCGTATATCCGCCCAAACGATGCTTATGCAAGGGTTCGTTCAGTTTTATTTTTTAACGAATGCATGAGTGCCGCATGCATGGTTTCACTGAATTGAAACCATGCAGCAATGCATTGGGCATAGAGTTGTCGCAGTCTTTTTATTGTATGGAAAATATTTAAAAAAAATTGTTAAATCTTCATTTTATTGTTTATAAACACATTGATATAATATACTAGTTATTTGAAACATGTGTTGTCTTTATTTTTAACATAATATTACATTATATGTTAACATTTATTTTTAAATGGAATATAAAAAGCACATGTGGCAACAATGGTTGGCAAAAAAAAAGAAGAAGAAGAGACAATGCACTTATGCAACGTATGGCTATAGACGTTGATGCATAATGCATAAGCAAGCATTTCGTTCATTTTTGCAGCGACTCAGCATGCACGAATGCATCGATTGGTTGGGCCTTTACGGATGGATATTGGGTCATCAAATTATAGCTTATTCCTGGATGAGTCAACTGATATTAGTGTGACCAAATTGATTGGTAATTATTACGTTACTTTATTTCCTCATTTGTATAAATTTTTGAATGGGCTCATAAATTAACTTTTTTTTGTATATGTGTGCATTTTAAAATCTTTAGGAATCGTGATAAATTACTTTAGTGTTAGACCCCTTTTACACGATGAAGTTTTTGCGTCTGAAGCATTCGTTTGTTGGCAAAGGGAGTAGAGGGGTAACAGCTGCAAGCAATGCTTCATGACTTTTGAAACAATGATTTATTTTTCTCATTTTGCTTTGCCTTAATCCGATTGCATGTAAACACAGAGTTGCACAGTGTTTGATGTGAAAAATAAAGCTATCGATACGAAATATCGCACAAGCAAATATTAGCGCAAATAGTTAATACATTGTTTTTTTAAAGAAATTATTAATAGAAATGTTCACTGAATCCATTTTATTTACTTGTTACTTCTTAAATCAATTATATTTTAACAAATAAAACAATCGATGGCAAAGATGTATGTTTATCGACCATAAATTTAAATCAGAGTTGCATTTACAAAGAAAATGTTGCATGAAAAAAATTCATCGTGTAAATGCGACCAGATTTGCGAAGATGTTTTAAAACAGAATGAAAGAAAACTTCATCGTGTAAAGGCCTATTTACTCTTGACTTAACTTAACTTAACTTAACGTAAGAGTCAGCGGACTCAATCTGCCTTATGGCTGTCAATGCTAGCGTTTACTCTCAACTTAACGTAACTTAACTTAGTTCTGAACCTGCAGGTTGCAGATTCTTACGTTAAGTTCTTAAGTTGAACAGTGTTGATAAACATGAAAATCAAACAGCTGATCAAAAACTGTGATGCAAAACGATGAAGATAAACTTATTATTTTAGTACAAAATCATGCTTTATTATATGATAAAAAGTCAAAAGACTTTAAAAATATTGTAAAGTATTTATTTTGTGCAATATTTATATTTAATTTCTATCGATCGTTTATGTTATGTTATGCTCGTGTATACCGATATATCGTAAGCTAGTATTAAGGTATCGATGTTAGTATTAAGTTTTATCAAAAAAGTGTGGCTCGGCCACAATGACTCTGCCTCTCTCTCTTCCGGTTGCCTTCCTGACAAGCGCGCGCGTTTTTAGAGAACAACCTAAGAGAATCTTTGCGAATAAAAGCCATCAGCCATTGTTAATCGAATATTAAGGAGTCTAACAGCTCAGAAGTGGGATTCACTCAACGATATATAAATATATCAACGCCCGATCTTTAAAGATGGGTTTAACCAAAGATGACATCGTCAATCTGCTTAAGGCGAACAATGTGGTAGTGCCGCCGCAAGCAACGATCGTGCATTTGCGCAAACTGCTGGCCGAGGTGTCAAGACCCGCTACTGCGTCGCCACCTGCTGTCACGGCGGTGACCCCACTGCCCACCGTGCCTGCTCCTGCATCAAAATCTGTTGCCCATGCTACAACGCTGCCGTCAACATCTGCCGCTGCCGCCCCGTTGCCCGCCGTGCCACCATCAACGCTGCTGTCAATCCCTTCCGCTGCCGCCCCCTTGTCGGCCGAGCCTTCAGATACACTGCCGCCAACCACTTTTGCGTCCACCCTGCTGATCGATGTGTCAGCAACTAGCCTGCCGTCAACCCCTTCCGCTGACGCCCCCCTGTCGGCCGAGCCGCCGGAGACAATGCCGCTAACCGCTTTCGCTGCCGCCCTGCCGTCTGCCGTATTAGTGCCAACCCTGCCGTCGATCCCTGCATCTGTTGTACTTGCCTCTGCCGTCGCACCGGCAATCCTGCCGTCAGCGGTCGTGGCTGCTCAGCCACTGCCTGGCAAACCAACAGCACACCCGCTGTCAACCGCTGCTGATGCCGCCTGTATGTCTGCCGCAGTGGAACCACACTCTCTGCCGACGCTTCCAACTGCCGCCATGCCGTCCACGGCCTCTGTGTCTGCGCCGATGCCTGCCGTCACAGCGCTTGCCCTGCAGTCGGTAAGCCTAGACGAGCAATTGATAAATTTGCGCAAGCAAAAATAAGTATTAGAGCTGCAGCAGCAGATTGCAAGCTTGCAATCGCAATTGGGAGTATCCTCTGGCTTGCCCAGCCAGCGAGTCACAGACGTATCGGTAATAGAGTCGATGGTACCGAGATTCTCAGCCGATAATGCGTACGACGTGACAAAGTGGATCAGTGATTTGGAGGATGCGTGCGACATTCTGCAGCTGGATGACAGGTTGAGGCTGATCGCCTGCCGTCGGCTTCTGGAGGGCACTGCAGCTGTGCTAATGCGCACGGTAACGGTGCACAGCTACCAGCAGTTGCGGGAAGTGTTGATAAATGAGTTTGGGCGCTCAAGAAGTGTGGAAGAGGTGTACGCAGCTCTACGAAGCAGACGCATAAAACATGGAGAGGCGTACCTGAGGTACGCCATAGAAATGCAGGAGATCGCGATGAACGCCACGATCCCGGAGTCAGAACTAGTGGATCTAATCATCGAGGGTCTTCGGGACAGCTCGCCAGCTGTGGGGATGTTGTACGCCGCCAGGACTGTAAAGGATTTAAAAACTCTATTGGAGCGCTACAAAAGGCGAAAAATTCAAAGTGCGGCTCGACAACCCGTCGTGAGCACTGTTTCGCTGCCGTCCACACACGCTGTCCCTGCAGCCAGAGAGGTGCGATGTTTTAACTGCTCGGGGTTTGGCCACTTTAAATCGCAATGCCCGAAGCCAATCAGACCGGCAAATTCCTGCTTCAAATGCGGGAAGCTCGATCACATTTATCGGAACTGCCCATCAAAGATGGGAACTCTTTACAAAATGTTTACAAAATCAAATATTCAAATGGATGAAGATAAACTTATTATTTTAGTACAAAATCATGCTTTATTATATGATAAAAAGTCAAATGACTTTAAAAATATTGTAAAGTATTTATTTTGTGCAATATTTATATTTAATTTCTATCGATCGTTTATGTTATGTTATGCTCGTGTATACCGATATATCGTAAGCTAGTATTAAGGTATCGATGTTAGTATTAAGTTTTATCAAAAAAGTGTGGCTCGGCCACAATGACTCTGCCTCTCTCTCTTCCGGTTGCCTTCCTGACAAGCGCGCGCGTTTTTAGAGAACAACCTAAGAGAATCTTTGCGAATAAAAGCCATCAGCCATTGTTAATCGAATATTAAGGAGTCTAACAGCTCAGAAGTGGGATTCACTCAACGATATATAAATATATCAACGCCCGATCATTAAAGATGGGTTTAACCAAAGATGACATCGTCAATCTGCTTAAGGCGAACAATGTGGTAGTGCCGCCGCAAGCAACGATCGTGCATTTGCGCAAACTGCTGGCCGAGGTGTCAAGACCCGCTACTGCGTCGCCACCTGCTGTCACGGCGGTGACCCCGCTGCCCACCGTGCCTGCTCCTGCATCAAAATCTGTTGCCCATGCTACAACGCTGCCGTCAACATCTGCCGCTGCCGCCCCCTTGCCCGCCGTGCCACCATCAACGCTGCTGTCAATCCCTTCCGCTGCCGCCCCCTTGTCGGCCGAGCCATCAGATACACTGCCGCCAACCACTTTTGCGTCCACCCCGCTGATCGATATGTCAGCAACTAGCCTGCCGTCAACCCCTTCCGCTGACGCCCCCCTGTCGGCCGAGCCGCCGGAGACAATGCCGCTAACCGCTTTCGCTGCCGCCCTGCCGTCTGCCGTATTAGTGCCAACCCTGCCGTCGATCCCTGCATCTGTTGCACTTGCCTCTGCCGTCGCACCGGCAATCCTGCCGTCAGCGGTCGTCAACCGCTGCTGATGCCGCCTGTATGTCTGCCGCAGTGGAACCACACTCTCTGCCGACGCTTCCAACTGCCGCCATGCCGTCCACGGCCTCTGTGTCTGTGCTGTGCTAATGCGCACGGTAACGGTGCACAGCTACCAACAGTTGCGGGAAGTGTTGATAAATGAGTTTGGGCGCTCAAGAAGTGTGGAAGAGGTGTACGCAGCTCTACGAAGCAGACGCATAAAACATGGAGAGGCGTACCTGAGGTACGCCATAGAAATGCAGGAGATCGCGATGAACGCCACGATCCCGGAGTCAGAACTAGTGGATCTAATCATCGAGGGTCTTCGGGACAGCTCGCCAGCTGTGGGGATGTTGTACGCCGCCAGGACTGTAAAGGATTTAAAAACTCTATTGGAGCGCTACAAAAGGCGAAAAATTCAAAGTGCGGCTCGACAACCCGTCGTGAGCACTGTTTCGCTGCCGTCCACACACGCTGTCCCTGCAGCCAGAGAGGTGCGGTGTTTTAACTGCTCGGGGTTTGGCCACTTTAAATCGCAATGCCCGAAGCCAATCAGACCGGCAAATTCCTGCTTCAAATGCGGGAAGCTCGACCACATTTATCGGAACTGCCCATCAAAGATGGGAACTGCCGTCGCCATGAACGCTGCCGCTGCCGCTGCCGCCGACGCAGTCACCCCTCCATGCTGCGGAGACGCAAGACTTGACAAGATAGAACATATACAAATGGTGAGTGTTGCCTTTATATAAAATCGAGTGAAAAGCAGTGAGTTTGCAAATATTTTTTCCCTCCTTGACTCGGGTAGCCCTAGAAGTTTCATTAGGCAATCGGAGGTGCATTCTTCACAAGGCTAAAGCCAACCCTGCTGAACTGCCGTGGTCTGGGTAACGACCAACTTACGTCCTTAGGGAAAGCGCAATGTGAAATTAGAATATTTAAACAATCAGTATTCCATCAACTTGATGTACTGCCCAATGTTGCCACATATTTGCCCATGATATTGGGTAGAGACTTTTTGTGAAAACCAATATAAAACTATGCAAAAGAAAAATTTATTATAGCAAATGTCAATTAATGAAGTTAGATAAATATAAAATTAATTGTTACAAGAAACTCACTGCTGTCCTTAATTCACTCGATTTGTTTAGGAAAGATGTCGAACGCACAATGACCAAAAATGAGTCAACCCGATCCCTTAATGAAAATGAGTTTATGCCTGCCGAATCACAATCGTGTACCACTGAAAGAGAGTGTTCCGTCATGTCTGAGCATTTGCTGGGCAATGCCCTGGCAGCCATTAATGCAATCGAGTTACCTGCTGTTAGTGAAAATGCGTTTAATATAGAGCCTACTCTGCCGTTAGAACAATCTGCAAAGTTGCAGTCTGTTATTTCCGCCTCTTATGTTGATGTCCCTTCCGAACTGATTAAACCAACCGATTACGAAATGAAAATCGAATTGACAAGTCAAACTCCTATTTTCTGCCGCCCCCGCCGATTATCCCATCACGAGCGCAACGAAGTGCGACAAATATGTGATGACTTATTAACTGCCGGCATTATCCGTCATAGTAGTTCCCCTTATGCTTCCGTTATAGTGCCCGTTAGAAAAAAAGATAATACCCTCAGGAAGTGTGTTGATTATCGCCCGCTGAACAAAATAACTGTCCGTGACCACTTTCCAATTCCGCTGTTAGAGGATTGTGTTGAACATCTGGGGGGCAAATCGTACTTTACGTTATTAGATTTAGAAAGTGGATTTCACCATGTCAAAATGCATCCTGATTCGATTAAATACACTGCCTTTGTAACACCTGATGGCCAATTTGAGTACGTACGCATGCCATTTGGCTTATGTAATGGTCCCCCAGTTTTCGCTAGATTTGTATACTTTGTGCTGAAGGACTTGATCAACAAGGGTCAATTAGTGATTTATATGGACGACATATTAATCGCGTCGAGTGATCTTGAAACCCATCTGCAAGTACTGAAAGAGACACTTTATACCTTACGAGTGAATGGGTTACGCCTTAAATTGTCTAAGTGTCGTTTTGCGCACAAGGAGTTGGAATATTTGGGGTATTTAGCGAACTCTTCCGGTATCACCCCGAAACCAGGTCACCTTCAAGCCTTAAAAAGTCTGCCGGAACCCCGGGATAGGAAAGAATTGGAACGCTGTTTGGGTCTCTTTTCTTACTTCCGCCGTTTTGTACCCAACTTTGCTAAAATTGCTTATCCGATGTCGCGCCTGCTGAAAAAATATGCCCCTTACGTTTTTTCTGATGAGTGTCTTAAATCATTCCGAACACTGCAGTCCAAACTGATCGAATCACCAGTGCTGTCTATTTATAACCCGAAGTCTGAAACTGAATTACATTGTGATGCTAGCTCTGCCGGTTTTGGAGCGATGCTCCTGCAGAAACAAACTGATGATAAATTTCATCCTGTGTGTTATTTGTCGAAGACCGCTTCCGTCCCAGAATCCAAATTGCATAGTTATGAATTGGAAACCTTGGCTATCGTTTACGCAATAAAACGTTTTGAGACATATCTGAAGTTCATTCCGTTTAAGATAATTACAGATTGCAATTCATTAGCGTTAACCCTTAAAAATGGTGGATCTTCCGCGAAAATTGCCCGCTGGGCATAACTTTTAGAAAATTATAACTACACCATTGTACATCGTTCCGGTATTTGTATGCCTCATGTTGATGCACTCAGTAGACTAGAAACTTCTGCATATGTGGACGATGTGAACCTGGATTTCCTACTACAACTGACGCAAAACCGTGATTCAGAAATTGTCAAACTTCGGAATGTCCTGGAGAACCAAGAAGTTGCTGGGTTTGAGTTGCAAGATGGTGTCGTATATCGCCGATCACCGACTGACGTACTTCAGATTTATGTCCCTGCCGAAATGATTAACAGTGTCATACGAACAGTGCATGAGAAACTGGGCCATCTTGCCACTGAAAAGTGTTGTACACAGATTAAAAAACATTATTGGTTTCCGTATATGAAATCTTACGTTAACAACTTTATTAAAAACTGCCTCAAATGTATTTACTATTCCCCTTCCGCTAATAATAGTAATGCTACCTTGCATAGCATTCCGAAAACCCCTCTGCCATTTGATACTCTTCATATTGACCACTTGGGACCCCTTCCGTTCACACCGTCTAGGAAAAAATATCTTCTTGTGGTCATTGATGCCTTTACGAAATTTGTCAAATTGTACCCTGCCGCTACAACTAGTTCCAGAGAAGTATGTCACACCTTACAGACGCAGTATTTCCCCAACTATAGTCGACCTCGCCTTATGGTTAGCGATCGAGGTACGTGCTTCACTTCCGCCGAATTCGCTGATTTTCTGCAGTCCCACCATATAATCCATGTCCAGAATGCCACTGCCTCCCCTCGTGCTAATGGGCTAGTGGAACGTGTCAACCGTGTCTTAAGTCCTATGCTTGCTAAATTGGCCGAACCATTGGATCATGCTGATTGGGTGAAGCAACTTCCGAAAATTGAGTTTGCCTTGAATAATTCCATCCACTCCACAACTAAATTTGCACCCTCCGTCCTCCTTTTTGGTGTCGAACAGCGCGGTGCTGTTATAGATGAGTTAACTGAGCGTTTGGATGATAGGCTTACTGATGAAGTGTCCCTAATAGATACCCGTAAAATTGCCCTTCAGAACATTGTCAAGTCTCAAGAGTATAATACAGAGTACTTTAATAAATATCATCGCCCTGCCGTTAATTTTGAGGAAGGTGATTTCGTCGTCATCAAGAATGTTGATAAGACGGCTGGCATAAACAAAAAACTCATTAAGCGATACCGCGGTCCCTATGTCATCCATAAGAAACTTCCGAATGATCGGTATCGGTCATCCGAGATGTTGAAGGCTCCCAGCTCACACAGCTTCCGTATGATGGTGTGCTGGAGTCATCTAAACTAAAATTATGGCTCACGTCTGATTAAAATTGTGCTTTTGATGTCTGACCATAGGCAACACCCGCCTTCTGGTAAGGCTTCAAGCCCTCTATGATCTAGAGTAGGTGGAATCGAGGTCGATTGCCTGTCAGGACGGCCGAGTTGTAAAATATTTATTTTGTGCAATATTTATATTTAATTTCTATCGATCGTTTATGTTATGTTATGCTCGTGTATACCGATATATCGTAAGCTAGTATTAAGGTATCGATGTTAGTATTAAGTTTTATCAAAAAAGTGTGGCTTGGCCACACTGACTCTGCCTCTCTCTCTTCCGGTTGCCTTCCTGACAAGCGCGCGCGTTTTTAGAGAACAACTTAAAAGAATCTTTGCGAATAAAAGCCATCAGCCATTGTTAATCGAATATTAAGGAGTCTAACAATATAATTAAAAAAAGAGAAGTTTGGTCTGCAATTGCCAAAGAACTTGGTTGCAACGTTGTATTCAAAATGCGCCAATGAGCGGTCAATATATTTTTCTGTGTTTAACAGCACTGCTAACATAATTCTACAGCACTGACACACTGATTTCTTAAGTTAAGTTAAGTTGAGAGTAAACGCATACATTCCTTAAGTTAAGTTACGTTAAGTTACGTTAAGTTAAGTTAAGTTAAGTCAAGAGTAAATAGGCCTTAAAAGGGGTCTTAGAAAACAATGTATGGTTTATACTTTCCTAAGTTTAATTGAAATTGAGTCCGGGAATGCTATATCCATAGCCAACAGCGTAAAACTGGAGTTAACAAAAAAGGATTTAAATATTTTTTAACATGATTGGTCTTAGAACAGACAACGCAAATGTTATGACAGGATCCAAGAAGAGCGTATACACAGAATTAAAAAAAAGTGTGCCTGCTTTAATATTGATAAAATGTGTATGTCACTCCATCCAGTTGGCTGTGAATCAGGCGTGTAAAATAATGCCAGAATCATTGGAATTTTTAATTTAGGACACCTACTCCTGGTTTTCGAAAAGTTCACAGCGTCAAATAAATTATAAAAAAATATATGAATGTATCGATAATGATCAGGTATATATGTGTGTGCAGTAAAATTGTAAATCGTCATTGTCCTGTGTTCAGATAGATTTAGTATGTTATTTCCGTGATCGTCATAAATTGTGGTTAGTAGATTCACTTTTGTTGTTTATTTGTTAACTTATGTATTGTTTTCTATTATATTGCATTTATTGGTTATACTGACTGACTGCTTTAATTATTGCAGACGCCCTTAAAAATACCTAGAGTTTGTGATACTAGATGGCTTTCGATAGAACCTGCTGTGTCGAGAATAACACATCAGTGGGCTGAACTAAAGTTGCACTTCGCTTTAGCTGCTAGCGCAGAAAAATGCCACAAGGCTAAAATTTTACATGATTTATACTGCGACGATGTAAACTTGCTATATTTATTGTTTTTGAAGCCGATACTCAACGAAATGCAAACACTAAACGAAATATTTCAGAGCGAACGGTCAGAATCGACCAAATTACTCAATGAATTAGTGACAAGCATTAATTCTCTTAAGGAGAAAATAATTCCGCCCGGTGTCCACATTGACATCTTGACTGAGGATTTCACGCAAATTGCAGTGGAAGACTTGTACCTGGGGTATGCTTTTGAGCAAAAAATTAAAGATGTAAAATTCCAAAAAAAAAAAAAAAACCGGAAATAAGAAAGATGTGCGTTTCTTTTATTGAAGAGTTAATAAATCAACTTCGGGAAAGGTAAGAATAAGCTGCAATTGATTTGATTATTACAATATTTATTATATTCTTCTTATCAATTTCAGATTTCCCGATAACTTTGAAATACTTCAATTCAGTTGGCAATATGCTACACGCACAAAAAAATATAGTTGAATTTATTAAAGTGTTTGAATATTTCAATATAACTAACATTGATAAAATAATAGCCCGGATTGATAAGATTCATCTTATTAAATGGCAAAATATAAATGACACTGTAAAATTTTGGGCAGAGGTGCTCGTCTATAAAGACGCAGGGAGCAATAATCCCTTCGAGTCCCTTGCTCGCTGTGCCATACGAATGCTATCATTGCCATGGTCAAACCAAAAACCAAATTGCGCAACAAAATGCAATTAAAAGCTTTAAACGCAATATTAAGCATAAGGTTTGTGTTTCAAAATCAGAATTGTTCATTTTTATAATTATACTTATTATTTTTCACAGATATGGGTTGCGCAGACAAAGTGAATGTTGCCACAGCTACAAATTGCCACAGAAATATTATTGTCAAATAAAAACAAACGATAAATACTTAACCGATAATGAAAATTCAGAATTAGAAGACCTGTTAACTGATTTAATTTGAATAAAAATCAATCATTAGTATGTTTTTTCTTGCATTTGGATATAGCTTACTTTTTTAGCATATTTATACCCTTCACACATGTGAAACAGGGTATATTGAGTTTGTCATGAATCTGTAACGCCTTAAAGGAATGATGGGAGACCCCATAAACTATATATCAAAATGATCAGGACGAGCTCAGGAATTGATTTCCGCGTGTCCGTCTGTCCGTCTGTTTCAAAACGATTTCCAGCCAAACTGCTGAACCGATCTTGATGAAACTTTCACAGATTGCTTAGATCATGTCGGGTTTGTTCACTTTGAAATTTCATCCCGATCGGAGCATTCTACGATATAGCCACCATACAAATTGACCATATCGTACTATCAATTGTTGTTGCTGTCGTGCACTTTCAAATACCTACATATAGCTCATTTGCTTCAAAAGTGGTATAACGCAAAAAATTGTCAAATTGTTGTTGTTGATGTCGCACACGAACAATAAAAACAAGTGGAAACGTTGCAGTCGGACGCAACCGACTGCGGTATACCAGTACTACGATACCAGTATTAAAACCGGTAAACAGAGGCCTGATTGCAAAGGGGTACGGATGCGGCAGGGGTGAACGCTGCCGTAAAGATTCTCCGATGCAGATGGGGATGCCACCAGCTGTCATCGTTGCAAATTTGGTGACTCTAGCTCAAAGTTTGTAAAATGTGGGGAAAGTTAGGGCTGGGGCGGTATGGGTGGGCGTGGCATCCAAATTTTAGATGCAGATCTTTGTGGAATGTTAATTGCTATCTTCTTACCAAATTTGGTGACTCTAGCTCAAAGTTTGTATAAGGTGGGGAAAGGGGCACAGAAAGGTTGGGCGTGGCTCCAAAACTTTAATGCAGATTGTTGGGGGTCGCTGCCGACTATCTTCCTACCAAATTTGGTGGTTCTAGCTCCACAACTCTGGAAGATTCACGCATTCCCGTTATTGACGAAGCGTTGGGGCAGATGGGGGTGGCTAGGGCAGTATTGGTGGGCGTGGCATCCAATTTTTTGATGCAGTTTTTGGTGGGTCATCATCACCTATCTTGGCACAAAATTTGGTGGCTCTAGCTCAAAAACTGTGGGAGATATAGGCTTTTCTGATTTCAAAGTAAGGGGGGGCTGGGGGCGGAATTGGTGGGCGTGGCTCCAAAACTTTGATGCAGATTTTTGGGGGTCGTTGCCAGCTATCTTCCTACCAAATTTGGTGGCTCTAGCTCCACTACTCTGGAAGATACACGCATTCCCTTTTTTGACGAAGCGTTTGGGCAGATGGGGGTGGCTTTGGCAGTATTGGTGGGCGTGGCATCCAATATTTTGATGCAGTTTTTTGGGAGTCATCATCGCCTATCTTGGCACCAAATTTGGTGGCTCTAGCTCAAAAACTGTGGGAGATAAAGGCTTTTTTGGCTTAAAAATGCGGGGGGCTGGGGGCGGAATGCGTGTGCGTGGCTCCAAAATTGATGCAGTTTTTTGGGGGTTGCTAGTAGCTATCTTCTCACCAAATTTGGTAGTTCTAGCTGTAAGGTTGTGCGAAATATGTGGATTTATCGGTTTTGAGCTATCGCATTTATCAATTTGCCAGCCCCCCAGTTATCGTAGAACCACCATCTTGACACTTTAATTTACTATCCCATAGATAAAGAGAATTGGGAAGTTTCAAGTCTCTAGCTTGAAGGGTGTGGAAAAAAGTTGCTTTCATACAGACGGACAGACGGACAGACACCATGACGGACATTGCAAAAACCCAATATACTCTTTACCTTCGGTATCGAGTATAAAAAAAAAAAAAATTAATCCATTTGTGAAGAATCCATAGTCTTGGCATAGCCAAAATTAACTATGCGGCACTTGTTATACTCGATACCGAAGGTAAAGAGTATATTGGTTTTGTGCAATGTCCGTCATGGTGTCTGTCCGTCTGTCCGTCTGTCTGTCTGTCCGTCTGTCCGTCTGTCCGTCCGTATGTATGCAAGTTTTTTCCACACCCTTCAGGCTAGAGACTTGAAACTTTCCAATTCTCTTTATCTATGAAATAGTAAATTAAAGTGTCAAGATGGGGGCTCTACGATAACTGGGGGGCTGGCAAATCGATAAATTCGATAACTCAAAACCGATAAATCCACATATTTCGCACATCCTTACAGCTAGAACTACCAAATTTGGTAAGAAGATAGCTACTAGCAACCCCCAAAAAACTGCATCAAAAATTTTGGAGCCACCCCCCCCCATTCCGACCCCAGCCCCCCGCATTTTAAAGTCAAAAACGCCTATATCTCCCTCAGTTTTTGAGCTATAGCCACCAAATTTGGTGCCAAGATAGTAAATGATAACCCCCCAAAAACTGCATCAATTTTGGAGCCACGCACACGCATTCCGCCCCCAGCCCCCCGCATTTTTAAGCCAAAAAAGCCTTTATCTCCCACAGTTTTTGAGCTAGAGCCACCAAATTTGGTGCCAAGATAGGCGATGATGACTCCCAAAAAACTGCATCAAATGTTTGGATGCCACGCCCACAGATACTGCCCTAGCCGCCCCCATCCACCACAACGCTTCGCCAAAAACGGGAATGCGTGTATCTTCCAGAGTTGTGGAGCTAGAGCCTCCAAATTTGGTAGGAAGATAGCTGGTAACGACCCCCAAAAATCTGCATCAAAGTTTTGGAGCCACGCCCACCATTTCCGCCCCAAGCCCCCCTTTATTTTGAAATCAGAAAAGCCTATATCTCCCACAGTTTTTGAGCTAGAGCCACCAAATTTGGTGCAAAGATAGGTGATGATGACTCCCCAAAAACTGCATCAAATGTTTGGATGCCACGCCCACCCATACCACCCTAGCCGCCCCCAGGTGCCCCAACGCTTCGTCAAAAACGGGAATGCGTGTATCTTCCAGAGTTGTGGAGCTAGAGCCACCTAATTTGCTAGGAAGATAGCTGGTAACGACCCCCAAAAATCTGCATCAAAGTTTTGGAGCCACGCCCACCCCTTCCACCCCCTTTCCCCACCTTATACAAACTTTGAGCTAGAGTCACCAAATTTAATATGAAGAAAGCTGGTGGCATCCCCATCTGCATCGGAGAATCTTTAAGGCCACGTACACCCCTGCCGCATCCCTACCCCTTTGCAGTCAGGCCTCTTTTTACCGGTTTTAATACTGGTATCGAGTATACCGCAGTCGGTTGCGTCCGACTGCAACGTTTCCTTTTGTTTTTTTTTTTGTTTGCTATAATTTTTCACATAACACAACATATTTTATTTGTTTAAGCTTAGTATGCAGGAACTCGAATTATTTCTGATAGAAAATTACACATTATTTCTAATGTGTATCCTAAGACCATGTGTGCCCCTTAAAAATACCGGAAAAATCCCAAAAACGCAAAAAAATGGCAAACGATAAGGTAAAAGAGTAATACGGGCACACTTGTGTTTACATTTAATTGCCTGGTTTTTAACTGCATTTTTTTAAACATAAAAATGACTGATGAGATGTTATTAACGGCAGTGGAGGAAGGTTCCTTGGATTTTCAGGATGAGCTTGCTGGAGTTGCATAATTTAAACAATAATAATAAATAATTATAATAACTTTATTTGCCGCTTTTGCTGTTGCTTTCATTAATTTTTTTATATAGTATGTCGCTCATCTCCCTTTCCGCCTCAATTGATTGTTGTGGTGACAAATGAGCAAATAAAGTGGCCCAGTAACTAAAAATGTGTCGAGTTTCCTCCCTTTCCTTCTCCTTCTTCCTTTCCTCCTCCCTCTTCTTCTCTTCTTTTTCCTTCTGACTATCCTCCAAGTGGCTTCGCAGTATGTCCACTATCTGCTCCTCGGGGCTGATCACTTTCTCGACCCTACGTTTTTTGGCCTGGCGCGGCTGCTATGAAAAAAAAGTTAAGGTAAATTTAATCTATAAATAAGTACGTTTAATACTTACAAAATCATATGTAGGTGTGGTGGGCGAAATTATTTCTAAATCTAAGCTCTCGTCAACGGGAGACTCAAAATTAAATGTCGAACTTGCTGACGGCGGCTCTTCCCCTAATATGTCATCTAAATTTGGTGTAGGGGGTCCAGTTGAAATACTACTGGAGCTGCAGGAAGGGCCTTCAAAAATGCCCATGTTATACGTGCTGTAAACGTGCAAAACTTAGAACAAGAGTTAAAGTTAATTAAACGCAACGTACCGCCTTGCCGTAGACATATTTGGAACGAACGCCATTAAATCAGCGTACTGCCAATTAATTGATTCTTTAATTTTTTCTGCGTCCAGCACAACGCCTCCAGCACTGCCACTTTTCTTGGCCTTGGCACGTTGGTATTTTAGGCTTTCTTTCAAAGAAACCCATGCTTTCTTGCATTCCTCCGCTACTTAGCAAATTAGGTATTTGTATTATTTATGTAAATAACAACCAGATTAGTACTCACCGCTTTTCTCCAACTGCACGCCAATTGATTCCCAAGCAGCTCTTATAAAATTTGCATCCATATGCTTTGCGTGTGTAAGGTCCCAAATGCAATTATTTTCCCTCACTGCGTTGATTAATTTGATCTTGTCGTCATGTAAAAATTTTTTAACACGACTTTAATTTTTTTTGCCACTCAAAATTCCCTCCATTTCACAATTGACGCCTAGAAATAATGTGCTGCTCATATTTTCTAGCAGAAATTAAGCTGTGCAATGCAATCCACACGATCCACTTCAATGCATACACTCATTAGAAATGTCTCTAGAAATTATGTCCAGAAATTATTTCTAGCGTTTTTTTTATATGGAGTTTGACACATCTAGAAATATTTCTAGTTCCTGCATACTAAGCTTAAACATGGAAACCATTTGTAATATGTGTACACATGTACATATACACTGAGAAAAAAGAAAAAGAACAAATGTTTTTAACTTTTCAGACTTTTCGTTCATAATTTTTATTGTGTTAAAATACGAACGGCGTTCTTAAAACATGTTCTTAATTTAAAAACCGTGTGTTGATATTGGTCCATTATAAAAACATTGGTTATTAATTTGGTACAAATGGAACCAATTTCATTCTAATTGTACCATATTAAGAACACTGTTCATAAAATAAGAACGCATTTACCGCCCGAAACTGAGCCGAAGTTTGATTGTTTAACATTAAACTTAACTGCGGACGATATAAGTTCGGCAACAGCGCAATAGCTAAGGCTTCCGCGTGGTAATCGCGAGGTTACAGGTTCGAATCCCGTCGAAGGCATTGAAGTTTCGTTAGCGGTAAGAATAAACAAATGAATTTAATAAATATATAAAATATTTCTCTAGCATATTAAAAGGTATTTGGTAAAGTTATTAACTAACTATTAACAAAAAACAGCTACATTGCGAAATACTTCAAATGTCTCTCCACAGCAGCAATAAGTTTAATAACAATATTATAGTAGCCTAAACTGTACTCGAATTACCCACCAATTAATGTTATGATACTGATTTCAAGGTGTTATAAAAATTAAAATTTTTTTTAAAAAGCACAACCAATGCTAGTCAAAATTCAGTTTCAAGAACACGTTCTTAAAGTAAGATTTTTGGTCTTAAAAATTCCGTTCTTAATTTAAGAAAACCGTTCTCATATCAAGAAAATCCGTGCTTAGGCAGTTATTGTCAACGGATGTTCTTGACTTTGCACTAGCGAGAACGGATTTTTATACTCGATACCGAAGGTAAAGAGTATATTGGTTTTGTGCAATGTCCGTCATGGTGTCTGTCCGTCTGTCTGTCTGTCCGTCCGTATGTATGCAAGTTTTTTCCACACCCTTCAAGCTAGAGACTTGAAACTTTCCAATTCTCTTTATCTATGGAATAGTAAATTAAAGTGTCAAGATGGGGGCTCTACGATAACTGGGGGGCTGGCAAATCGATAAATTCGATAACTCAAAACCGATAAATCCACATATTTCGCACATCCTTACAGCTAGAACTACCAAATTTGGTAAGAAGATAGCTACTAGCAACTCCCAAAAAACTGCATCAAAAATTTTGGAGCCACCCCCCCCCATTCCGCCCCCAGCCCCACGCATTTTTAAGTCAAAAAAGCCTATATCTCCCTCAGTTTTTGAGCTATAGCCACCAAATTTGGTGCCAAGATAGGTGATGATAACCCCCCAAAATCAAAAGTTTGGATGCCACGCCCACCGATACTGCCCTAGCCGCCCCCATCCACCTCAACGCTTCGTCAAAAACGGGAATGCGTGTATCTTCCAGAGTTGTGGAGCTAGAGCCTCCAAATTTTGTGGGAAGATAGCTGGTAACGACCCCCAAAAAACTGCATCAAAGTTTTGGAGCCATGCCCACCCATTACGCCCCCCTTTCCCCACCATTTACAAACTTTGAGCTATAGTCACCAAATTTGGTATGAAGATAGCAATTTACATTTCACAAAGATCTGCATCAAAAATTGGGATGCCACGCCCACCCATACCGCCCCCAGCCCCCCTTTCCCAACTTTTTACAAACTTCGAGCTAGAGTTACCAAATTTTGTATGAAGATAGCAATTGACATTTCACAAAGATCTGCATCAAAAATTGGGATGCCACGCCCACCCATACCGCCCCCAGCCCCTCCATCCCCACTATTTACAAATTTCCAGCTATAGTCGCCAAATTGGGTATGAAGATAGCAATTGACATTTCACAAAGATCTGCATCAAAAATTGGGATGCCACGCCCACCCATACCACCCCAGCCCCCCTTTTCCTACATTTTACAAACTTTGAGCTAGAGTCACCAAATTTGCAACGAAGACAGCTGGTGGCATCCCCATCTGCATCGGAGAATCTTTAAGGCAGCGTACACCCCTGCCTCATCCGTACCCCTTTGCAATGAGGCCTCTTTTTACCGGTTTTAATACTGGTATCGAGTATACCACAGTCGGTTGCGTCCGACTGGAACGTTTCCACTTGTTTTTAGCTTATTCTAGCTTCGTTTTTCCCAGAATCTAGCTTATGTGGGCGCTCAAAACTTGACAACACTGAAGAAGGCTCTAGTCGGGTGAGCCCGACTAGAAGATACCCTTAATACTGATACTGATACGGACTTAACTTCAATCGATTAAATTTGATATCTCCGGTGTTTCTTAACCGATTTGGACGAAACTTTCAGAAAAGTTCTATCGTTACCCATTATTTCAACCCTCATTTTTACATTTTCCAAATTCGATATTTTTTTGTTATCGATTCCATATATATATCTAAAACCAGAATAGTTATCGATAATTTGAAGCAAACTTGTTCTGCTCATTGTATAGGAGAACTTATATCCCAAATCTGAAGTCTCTAGCTCTTGTAGTCTCTGAGATGCACGCTTTCATACAGACGGACAGACGAACAGACGGACAGACGGTCAGACGGACGGACAGACGGACATGGCTAAGTCGACTCGGCTGTTGATGCTGATCAAGAATATATATACTTTATAGGGTCGGAGATGCTTCCTTCTGCCTGTTACATACTTTTGCACAAAACCATTAAACCCTTATTTACCCATTTTATGGGTTGAGGGTATAAAAATAAAGAGCGCTATCGCTCGCTCGCCTCCATATAGTACTTATATATCAAAATATCAAGTATTATTCCTCGTACCGCCTTCCAAATAATATAATCAGCAACTACAACAACAAAAACAACCATCAACAACATTCTACTGCAACTTGGCAACAGTCTCGGCTTAAGTTTGTAATTTTTGTTTTTTGTACATTTTAAAAACATATATACAGTGACTCACAGCTTAAATGATGCAGGGTCAAATAAAAAGTTTAAGGTGCTATATATTTTAAACTAGAGGAAAAACAAAAAATGTTTAAACGCCAATTTGTTTTATGTTTTATCACATTTAAAAAAGGAACTTTATTTGTTTCTAAAATATTGCACCAAATTTCACTCGTTCGACCCAAAATGGTTGAATTTGGACTCGTCTGCAAAAATTACTGTGATCCAAAAGAAATTTGGTGTTTCGACAGCCCAACACTGAGCTGGATCCAAAAAACGTAAAAGCAACAGTTAAGCATGGCGGAGGAAGTGTGATGGTATGGGCATGTAAGTCGGCAGCCGGCGTCGGAAACTTGGCGATTTTTGAGTCGACGATGGATAAGACTATGTACCTCAATATTCTTAAAAAAATTTGATCCAAAGCGCCAAAAAGTTAGGAATCCGACGTGATTTTCGGTTCTACCACGACAACGACCCCAAACATACGTCCGGAATAGTGCAGTCCTGGCTTACCTGGAAAAGCCCCAACGTCATGATTCCTCCGGCCCAGTCTCCAGATTTAAATGTTATTGAAAATTTGTGGACTATGCTGGAGAACAACATCCGGAATCATCGGATTTCCAGCAAATAGGACCTTAAAAATGCTCTGCTGGAGGAATGGAGCAAAATATGCCCGGAAACCACTTAGAAGATGGTCTCTTCGATGAATAATAGGTTAAGGGCTATTGTAAAGGTTAAAGGATTACATACTAAGTACTAAAATCCTTATTTAACCTTTTATTCGGCAAAAATATAACTGGTTTGTGTCTGCATCATTTAAGCTGTGACCTATATTTTAGATATATTTTTAGTTTTTAGTGTATATATAAAACTTAGCAATATTTTAGAAACAAATAAAGTTCCTTTTTTAAATGTGATAAAACATAAAACAAATTGGCGTTTAAACATTTTTTGTTTTTCCTCTGGTTTAAAATATATAGCACCTTAAACTTTTTATTTGACCCTGCATCATTTAAGCTGTGAGTCACTGTATATATACTTAATTTTTTTATCTAAACAAATATTTGATATTTGATATACAAAAAATGCGAAATCAACAAATGAACAGTTGATAATTTAGATTTTGCCTTATTCTCTTAATTTTTGAAGCATATACATATAACTGTTAATATTTTATTTCGCATTACCCTTTGTCCTGTGTTCAGATAGATTTAGTATGTTATTTCCGTGTTCGTCATAAATTGTGGTTAGTAGATTCACTTTTGTTGTTTATTTATTAACTCATGTATTGTTTTCTATTTTATTGCATTTATTGGTTATACTGACTGACTGCTTTAATTATTGCAGACGCCCTTAAAAATACCTAGAGTTTGTGATACTAGATGGCTTTCGATAGAACCAGCTGTGTCGAGAATAACACATCAGTGGGCTGAGCTGAAGTTGCACTTCGCTTTAGCTGCTAGCGCAGAAAAATGCCACAAGGCTAAAATTTTACATGATTTATACTGCGACGATGTAAACTTGCTATATTTATTGTTTTTGAAGCCGATACTCAACGAAATGCAAACACTAAACGAAATATTTCAGAGCGAACGGTCAGAATCGACCAAATTACTCAATGAATTAGTGACAAGCATTAATTCTCTTAAGGAGAAAATAATTCCGCCCGGTGTCCACATTGACATCTTGACTGAGGATTTCATGCAAATTGCAGTGGAAGACTTGTACCTGGGGTATGCTTTTGAGCAAAAAATTAAAGATGTATGTTAAGAATATCACATTGATATAAGACATATCGATGATATCGATATTAGTGCTAAGCAAAAACATTATATCCTTAATGAACACTAATTTAGTAATTTTGTTTTGGTTGATATACGGTCACACTGCTATGGCCACCTTCTTCTTCTCGTGTTTGCCGCTGAGCTGTGTGGACGTGTTTTGTATAGAAAAGAAAATAAATTTAGACAACAAGCGCAGTGCAACTGAAAATACAAAATATAAATAAATATATATATAAAAGTAATTCTAATTGAATATTTATTATAACTGGACACTGGTGGAAGACTGGAGGTGCAGGATTCCTAAAATATCGACGGATTACTTTTGGATCAAATTCGATTCTTGAAATTATTACAACAGGTTATGGGCCCAGGTCACCATTGTAGATAAGTATAATATTTCATTTATTTTCTTTGTTAATTATAACAACAGAATGGAAAAAGGAAAAAGAAATATTAAACCATTCGACGGGGAAAAGTACGCAATATGGAAATTTCGCATAAGGGCATTATTGAGCGAAAATGATACCATAAAAGTGATTGACGAAATTAGTGACGGTGCATCCGATGAGTGGAAAAAGCTTGAAAAATCAGCTTAGAATACAATAATTGAATATTTGAGTGATTCCTTTTTGAGTTTTGCCACCAGTGAATGTAGTGCTAAAGAAATATTTGCTAATTTAGATGAAATATATGAGAGAAAAAGTTTAGCAAGCCAACTGTCTGTCCGAAAACAATTGCTGTCGTTAAAATTAAAAGGCGACATGTTATTACTAAACCATTTTACAGTTTTTAATGACTTAGTGACAGAGTTGATCGCGTCTGGTGCAAAGCTAGACGAAATGGACAAAGTGAGCCATTTACTGCTAACTCTACCTTATTCTTAGGATGGCGTCATAACCGCCATTGAGACATTAGCAGAAAATAATTTGACTTTAGCCTTCGTTAAAAATAGACTTTTGGATCACGAAATAAAGTTAAAGCAGTCCTCAAAAGATACAAGCTTAAAAGTGCTACAAGCAGTTAATAAAGTACATAAGATTAATAATTTCCAAAATAAAACAAAGTTCCAAAATAAAATTCAGTTTAAATATAAAAACAAATTCAATAAATTGAAGTGTTACCACTGTGGCAAGGCTGGACATATTAAAACGGATTGCTTTAAATATAAGAAAGAAATGGAAAATAATCAAGAAAAACAAGCGCAAATGGCACAAGGCCAAAATGAACCAGTTCGCAATTCCGGGTTCGCATTTATGTTAAAGCGTCATAATCAGAATAGCAATAACGAAATTTCATTTTGATTAGATTCGGGTGCATCAGATCATCTAATTAATAATGAAAGCTTTCTATCCAACGTCAGTACACTTAAATCGCCAATTAAAATTGCTGTAGCAAAATGAAACGAATATATCCTAGCAACAAAGATGGGAACAATAGAACTAACGACTGATACAATGACCCCAATAGCCCTAAAAGATGTATTATTTTGTCCTGAAGTCGCGCAAAATATAATATCTGTTAAAAAGATGCAAGATGCTGGCTTTACTGTTGTATTTCACCCAGGAGGTGTACTTGTGAGTAAAGAAGATGTAAATATTATGAATGCACATTATTTTGATAATGTTCCGTCTGTTAGATTTACAATACCTAAGCAAGCATTTGCATCAAATAAAATAAATTATAAATTATGGCATGAGAGGTTAGGGCATATAAGCAAAGGCAAATTCTTGGAAATAAAACATAAAAATTTATTTGAGGATTCTGATATTTTAAACAATGTTCAACCCAGTGACGAGTTATGTGAGAGTTGTATAAAAGGAAAACAAGCAAGACTCCCTTTTGAAAAAGTTAAAAATAAAGATCACATAAATAGGCCATTGTTTGTTATTCATTCGGACGTGTGTGGTCCAATCTCACCTATAACAATAGATAAAAAGAATTACTACGTTGTTTTTATAGACCAGTATACACATTACTGTGTATCATACTTAGGCCCAATATCTCAATGTCCGGTTAAATTTTCGTTTAGCTAACTGCCGCATTATTTTGCTGGTCGAGTTAAAACAGTTTGGTTTTCTCAAAGCCAAAATAACCTTTCATCGATAAGTAACTATCGCCTTAACAGCGTTGCCACATATATACACAGCGTTGCCATTTATAGCGAGCGGCTCAGCTGTTTTTTGTTTTTGTTTTGGTTGGTGACTGGCAAATTTTGCATATTTTAAATATATAAAATATAAAATAAAAATGAACACGCCTGAATGCAAACGGTTCCGTGAGAAAAACTTTTCGATCTCTGAGGAGCATTTGTTGGTGGAATTAGTGGAGTCGCATCAGCATATTTTAGAGTGCAAGAAGAGCGACGCCGTTACGTGGAAGCAGAAGGACGAAGCCTGGCAGAAACCTATTACTATGGCAAGCCAATTGATCTACAATCCTTGCAAGAATGATTTTACATGTAGATTTTTTTAGCCTGAACCGCTGAACAAATTTGGCATCATCCAGATCAGTGAAATAGTTCACCCTTTCCCTATAACTTCTCGAGTTATTAACTCTTGGCTCTGTTTCGTCAAATTGCGTCTCCATTGAATGAATATAAAAAACTCTGCTGTGCGATGCCATTTTTCTTTAATAACAAAATAAATATACAATTCAAGGGACAGCTGTTTGCTTTAGCGATGATTCTTATCGATATATCGTGACTTATACGCGCTTTAAATTTTAACCAAGACCCAGCCTTCCGGTTAGTTTGTTTCTCATATACTCCTAACCGAATATTGAGAGACTCAAATTCGACTAAACTTAGAATAAGTTGACTAACCGGACATTGAGATATTGGGCCTTAATTACTTACAAATCTGATGTGTTTGCTGTTTTTAAAGATTTTATTTTAAAGTCTGAAGCATTTTTTTAATTTAAAGGTAGTAAATTTATACATAGATAATGGCCGAGAGTATTTATCAAATGAAATGCGAGAATTTTGCGTAGAAAAAAGGCATCAGCTACCACTTGACAGTTCCACATACACCTCAGTTAAATGGTGTATCCGAAAGGATGATAAGAACTATAACAGAGAAAGCTCGTTCTCTGGTTATAGGGGCGGACCTTCAGAAGAGTTTCTGGGGTGAAGCTGTGCTGACAGCTACCTATTTAATAAATAGGAGCCCAAGTAATGTATTAAGAGAATGCATAAAGACACCATACGAAATGTGGCACAACAAAAAGCCGTGCTTGAAATACTTAAAGGTTTTTGGTTCAACAGTATATGTGCATATCAAAATAAGGAAAAGAAAATTTGATGAAAAAGCATGGCAAGGTATACTTGTTGGTTATGAATCAAATGGTTATAGAGTATGGAATGTGGAAACTGAAAAATTTGTAATAGCAAGAGATGTTATTGTTGACGAAACAAATATGTCTAAATCTAGAGCTGTGGTTGAAAGTACTATGCATCTTAATGATGAAGATGATGAAGATTTCAATTTGGAAACTTTGGAAGAGAATTCTGATAAGTCAGAAGAACAGCCTAGTGGGGTGGAAGCAATATTAGAGCATGCCGTTCCAGAAGTGTCTGGTGATATTTTACCTAATGAAATAAGTAATGGAAACGTAAAGTTGGACTCGCAGATAAATATTAGAAAAAGTGAAAGGTTAAAAGAAAAACCAAGAGTGTCATATCAAGATTTAATAAACAATTGTGCTATGAATGCACAGACATTATTGTATTCAACGCCGTATAAGTTTGACGAAATAAAATATAGTAAAGATAAACAACACTGGGAAGAAGCTGTTAAAGAAGAACTTAATTCACATTTTATAAACAAAACATGGTCAATTGTGAAAAAGCCTGAAAATAAAAATATGTAGATTGTAAATGGGTTTTTACAATTAAGCAGAACGAATACGGTGAGCCAATAAAATATAAAGCAAGACTTGTTGCCCGAGGTTTTACGCAAGAATATTTAATTGATTATAATGAAACTTTTGCCCTGTAGCAAGAATCACAAGTTTTAGATTAATTATGTCCTTCTCTAATCAATATGACCTTGAAGTACATCACATGGATGTAAAAACCGCATTTTTGAATGGTATTTTAAAAGAAGAGATTTTCATGAAAATACCTGAAGGTTTAATAGCTGAAGAAAACCACGTCTGTAAATTACACAAGGCAATATATGGTCTCAAACAAGCTGCAAGGTGTTGGTTCAATATGTTTGAAAATGCATTGAAGGAAATAGGATTTGTAAACTCATCTGTAGATCGTTGTATTTATATCCTTGATAAAGGTGGTATATCTAACAATATATATGTTCTTTTATATGTAGATGATTTGGTAATATCCACTAAAAGTATAAAAACTATGAATGATTTCAAAACATATTTAATGAATAAATTTAGGATGACTGACTTAAAGGAAATAAAATTCTTCTTAGGAATCAAAGTCGACAGACATGATAGTCAAATAAGTTTGAGTCAAGTTGCTTACATAAAAAATATTATTTTAAAATTTAATATGGATAAATGCAATCCAGTAAACTGTCCTCTTCCTAGTAAATTGAATCACATAGCATTAAATTCAGATGACAAGTGTGATGCTCCTTGTCGAAATTTAATTGGATGTTTAATGTACATAATGTTATGTACACGACCAGACTTAAGCACTTCCGTTAATCTTTTAAGTCGCTATTGTGAAAAGAATAATAGTGAACTTTGGCAATGTTTAAAGCGAGTTTTAAGGTACCTTAAAGGTACAATTGATTTAAAATTAATTTTTCACAAAACAAAAAATTTAAATAATTACTTTATAGGCTATGTAGATTCAGACTGGGTGGAAGCGAATCAGATAGAAGAAGCACAACTGGATACCTATTCAAAATGTTTGGATCAAACGTAATTTGTTGGAACACAAGGAAACAGAGTTCAGTAGCTGCTTCATCAACAGAAGCAGAATAAATGGCTTTATTTGAAGCGGTTCGAGAGGCCATTTGGCTAAAATCATTATTAGCTAGTTTAAAAATAGAATTAACGAATCCAATTAAGTTATATGAAGACAACCAAGGTTGCATAAGTATTGCCAATAACCCCTCATGTCACAAACGCTCAAAACATATAGATATAAAATATCATTTTACAAGGGAACAAGTTGAGAGGAACTTGATTAATCTTGTTTATATTCCAACAGATAAACAAATAGCAGACATATTGACGAAGACGTTGCCAGCACCAAGATTCGTTGAACTGAGAAATCAAATGGGTCTGATGAACTAAAGATAAAACACTGAATGGATCTCATGGATGAGGAATGACTATTCAAATAATTTTTTTTTTTAATTTTATATTTTTTTTTGAATTGATATAATTGTTTAACGTAATATTTTAATTTCAATTTGAAATAGTCTGATTAGGTTTTTATGGGTTTTCCCTAATCCTCGCAGCAAATGCTGGACTATAATGTTAACTCCCATAATAGCCTGCCTTGTTTTAATGTTAACGTATAGGTAATAAGTAACAAGTGAATAAGAATATAATATTTTTGCGGAGGTGTGTTAAGAATATCACATTGAAATAAGACATATCGATGATATCGATATTAGTGCTAAGCAAAAACATTATATCCTTAATGAACACTAATTTAGTAATTTTGTTTTGGTTGATATACGGTCACACTGCTATGGCCACCTTCTTCTTCTCGTGTTTGCCGCTGAGCTGTGTGGACGTGTTTTGTATAGAAAAGAAAATAAATTTACACAACAAGCGCAGTGCAACTGAAAATACAAAATATAAATAAATATATATATAAAAGTAATTCTAATTGAATATTTATTATAACTGGACACTGGTGGAAGACTGGAGGTGCAGGATTCCTAAAATATCGACGGATTACTTTTGGATCAAATTCGATTCTTGAAATTATTACAACAATGTAAAATTCAAAAAAAAAAATGAACCGGAAATAAGAAAGATGTGCGTTTCTTTTATTGAAGAGTTAATAAAATCAACTTCGGGAAAGGTAAGAATAAGCTGCAATTGATTTGATTATTACAATATTTATTATATTCTTCTTATCAATTTCAGATTTCCCGATAACTTTGAAATACTTCAATTCAGTTGGCAATATGCTACACGCACAAAAAAATATAGTTGAATTTATTAAAGTGTTTGAATATTTCAATATAACTAACATTGATAAAATAATAGCCCGGATTGATAAGATTCATCTTATTAAATGGCAAAATATAAATGACACTGTAAAATTTTGGGCAGAGGTGCTCGTCTATAAAGACGCAAGGAGCAATAATCCCTTCGAGTCCCTTGCTCGCTGTGCCATACGAATGCTATCATTGCCATGGTCAAACCAAAAACCAAATTGCGCAACAAAATGCAATTAAAAGCTTTAAACGCAATATTAAGCATAAGGTTTGTGTTTCAAAATCAGAATTGTTCATTTTTATAATTATACTTATTATTTTTCACAGATATGGGTTGCGCAGACAAAGTGAATGTTGCCACAGCTACAAATTGCCACAGAAATATTATTGTCAAATAAAAACAAACGATAAATACTTAACCGATAATGAAAATTCAGAATTAGAAGACCTGTTAACTGATTTAATTTGAATAAAAATCAATCATTAGTATGTTTTTTCTTGCATTTGGATATAGCTTACTTTTTAGCATATTTATACCCTTCACACATGTGAAACAGGGTATATTGAGTTTGTCATGAATCTGTAACGCCTTAAAGGAATGATGGGAGACCCCATAAACTATATATCAAAATGATCAGGACGAGCTCAGGAATTGATTTCCGCGTGTCCGTCTGTCCGTCTGTTTCAAAACGATTTCCAGCCAAACTGCTGAACCGATCTTGATGAAACTTTCACAGATTGCTTAGATCATGTCGGGTTTGTTCACTTTGAAATTTCATCCCGATCGGAGCATTCTACGATATAGCCACCATACAAATTGACCATATCGTACTATCAATTGTTGTTGCTGTCGTGCACTTTCAAATACCTACATATAGCTCATTTGCTTCAAAAGTGGTATAACGCAAAAAATTGTCAAATTGTTGTTGTTGATGTCGCACACGAACAATAAAAACAAGTGGAAACGTTGCAGTCGGACGCAACCGACTGCGGTATACCAGTACTACGATACCAGTATTAAAACCGGTAAACAGAGGCCTCATTGCAAAGGGGTACGGATGCGGCAGGGGTGAACGCTGCCGTAAAGATTCTCCGATGCAGATGGGGATGCCACCAGCTGTCATCGTTGCAAATTTGGTGACTCTAGCTCAAAGTTTGTAAAATGTGGGGAAAGGGGGGCTGGGGGCGGTATGGGTGGGCGTGGCATCCAAATTTTTGATGCAGATCTTTGTGGAATGTCAATTGCTATCTCCATAACAAATTTGGTGACTCTAGCTCAAAGTTTGTAAAATGTGGTGATAGGGGGAGCTGGGGCGGTATGGGTGGGCGAGGCATAAAAATTTTTGATGCAGATCTTTGTGGAATGTCGATTGCTATCTTCCTACCAAATTTGGTGACTCTAGCTCAAAGTTTGTATAAGGTGGGGAAAGGGGCACAGAATGGTTGGGCGTGGCTCCAAAACTTTAATGCAGATTGTTGGGGGTCGCTGCCAACTATCTTCCTACCAAATTTGGTGGTTCTAGCTCCACAACTCTGGAAGATACACGCATTCCCGTTTTTGACGAAACGTTGGGGCAGATGGGGGTGGCTAGGGCGGTATTGGTGGGCGTGGCATCCAATCTGTTGATGCAGTTTTTGGTGGGTCATCATCACCTATCTTGGCACCAAATTTGGTGGCTATAGCTCAAAAACTGTGGGAGATATAGCCATTTCTGATTTCAAAATGCGGGGGGGCTGGGGGCGTAATGGGTGGGCGTGGCTCCAAAACTTTGATGCAGTTTTTTGGGGGTCGTTACCAGCTATCTTCCCACCAAATTTGGAGGCTCTAGCTCCACAACTCTGGAAGATACACGCATTCCCGTTTTTGACGAAGCGTTGGGGTGGATGGGGGTGGCTAGGGCAGTATCGGTGGGCGTGGCATCCAAACTTTTGGTGCGGTTTTTAGGGGGTCATCATCACCTATCTTGGAACCAAATTTGGTGGCTATAGCTCAAAAACTGTGGGAGATATGGGCTATTTTGACTTTAAAATGTGGGGGGCTGGGGGCGGAATGGGGGGGCGTGGCTCCAAAATTTTTAATGCAGTTTTGTGGGGGTTGCTAATAGCTATCTTCTTACCAAATTTGGTACTTATAGCTGTAAGGATGTGCGAAATATATGGATTTATCGGTTTTGAGTTATCGAATTTATCGATTTGCCAGCCCCCCAGTTATCGTAGAACCCCCATCTTGACACTTTAATTTACTATCCCATAGATAAAGAGAATTGGGAAGTTTCAAGTCTCTAGCTTGAAGGGTGTGGAAAAAAGTTGCTTTCATACAGACGGACAGACGGACAGACACCATGACGGACATTGCAAAAACCCAATATACTCTTTACCTTCGGTATCGAGTATAAATATACCAACAATAATAGACGAAACCTTCAAGGAAGACGTTATATTAAAAATTAATTTGGATGGCACAAAGGGCAAAGTTGCAGTGAAAAATTATGTTTTATTTAAAAAATTTATGTTCGGTAACTTATAAAATTCACCCCATTTTATTCCACAAAGATCTGCATCAAAAATTTGGATGCCACGCCCACCCATACCGCCCCCAGCCCCCCCCACCCCCACCCTTCCGCACCTTTTACAAACTTTGAGCTAGGGTCACCAAATTTGGTATGAAGATAGCAATTGACATTCCACAAAGATCTGCATCAAAAGTTTGGACGCCACGCCCACCCATACCGCCCCCAGCCCCCCTTTCCCCACCTTTTACATACTTTGAGCTAGAGTCACAAAATTTGGTATGAAGATAGCAATTGACATTCCACATAGATCTTCATCAAAAATTTGGATGCCACGTCCACCCATACCACCCCCAGCCCCCCTTTCCACACTTTTTACAAACTTCGAGCTAGATTCACCAAATTTGGTATGAAGATAGCAATTGACATTTCACAAAGATCTGCATCAAAAATTTTGATGCCACAACTACCCATACCGCCCTCAGCCCCCCCTTTCCCCACCTTTTACAAACTTTGAGCTAGAGTCACCAAATTTTTAAGGAAGATAGCTTGTGGCATCCCCATCTGCATCGTAAAATCTTTAAGGCAGCGTACACCCCTGCCGCATCCGTACCCCTCTGCAATCAGGCCTCTGTTTACCAGTTTTAATACTGGTATTGAGTATGCCGCAGTCGGTTGCGTCCGACTGCAACGTTTCCACTTGTTTCTTTTAAATTGCTGTGCTTATTCATTGAATCTTTTCTAGTGAATTAGAAAACTAGCAATAAGTATACAAATCTTATTAATAAATCTTAGCTAACATTAATTTTTTTGAACGTATGCTGTGTGCGCGTGCTTAAAAATCATCGCTGGGTTGGTAAGTCGTTACGACGAAGACGGGATCGGCTGCGCAGCCTTGTGAGACCTCTCGCGAAATGATTTGTGTGCAATGAGAGCTTGCTAAAATATTTGACTTTTTGTTCCGCTATTTCCTCCTTGACTGTTAAGATGTTTAAGTCTTTATGAATGTTTTCGTTCCGTACATACCACAGTGCCCTGGTGATGGTTCTCAGGATTTTTGACTGGGCTCTCTGGACAATGTCAAGGCTGCTGTTACAAGCGTTCCCCCATAACTGGGAACCATAGGTCCAGATTGGTTTTAGAACAGAGTTGTTAAGCTTGTAGTCCAAACTAAGGGAAGAGCGAGCATTGATGAGCCAATTGAGGCTATTGGCTTTCAGTTTGAGATGTGTTCTTTTAGCTTTAATGCGTCGCCGCCATGTAAGTCTTCTGTTTAAGTGTACGCCCAGATACGTTACATCGTTTGCTTTTGAAGGTGTGGTGTTGTTTAACGTGAGCGTTGGACAATCTTGCCTGTTAAGGGTGAAAGTTACTTGCTTACATTTTTGTTCGTTTACCTTAAGTCGCCAATCTGATAACCATTTTTCCACGTTGACCATCTGGAGCGGATGAGAATAGCTGTATCATCAGCAAAGATAGATGTTGTCAATCGGCTTCTTATTGGGATGTCTGCTGTGAAGATGAGTAGCAAATGTGTTAGCTCTTTCTTCATCGCTGCGGGCCCAGCCACCTGCGAAGTTTCTTATAGGCATTACTGTTTCTGTTGGTGAGCTTAGAGTTGGGTGAGCTCTCCTTAATGAGTTTTTCGTACTGGTGGTTGATAACTGCTCGATGTAACGGCGTTGAGCGCGCTCGTCCTCGATTTTTAACGCTTTGGTGAGTTAACGTGTGGCGTCTTTTAGTTTTTGCTTTGCCGATGGCGATCTGTTCGATTGCCAGTCACGTCGTAAGCGCCGCTTTTCAAGAACGAGCTGTTCAATTTGTAGATTTGTTGTCCTTTGGTTATGTATTGTTTTTGGTGTTTGAGGCGAAGCGGTGCGAGCTGCGGCGACGAAGACCGTCTCCAGAGTGTAAACAAAACTATCAATGTCAGCTACATCTACGAGACGTGGCTTAAGCTCAATGTGTGAGCTTATAAATTTTTTTGTATCTGAGCCAGTTAGTTTTATGTGAAGTTAACTTACCGGGTCGATTTATGAATTCAGGGTGTCGTTGCAGATTTATTAGGACTGGCGAGTGATCGGATGATAGATCCGAAAGGCACTCTGCACTTATCAGTCTACGCGAAATGTTTTTGGTAACTGCAAAGTCAATCAAATCGGGTAGTTTTTTGGGATCTGTCGGCCAGTATTTTGGTCTGCTAGGAGAAACGTGGTCGAGCTTGTTGTTAGCTTTTATAATTGCTCTGCTGCAGGGTACATATGAGTGCTTCGAGGTTGCTTTGTTGCTGTTCCTGTGCAGCGTTTGTGCTCGCTTGTTTTGGTTGTAAATACTTTCTGTTAGAGGCAGGAAGAGCCAGTCCAGATCTTAGGGCGCTTGCATAAGTTGCGTTATTGGTTGAGAATTCGGGGCCAAGTGAGGATCTGGCTGCAGAAGAAAAGAAGACGTCTAGGTTGTGTTTCGATGGAGTGAAGGTAATCGGTGCGTGTTGCGAGCGTTCAGTGGTAACGCGCTGATGGATACGGTTTTTAAGTTCCTTGTAGACTTGGCAGCCTCTGTAGTTGGCTGTGTGCTTGCCTTCGCAGTTGTTGCAAAATTTTTTGCTAGAGTCTTCTTTACTGGCTGGGCAACTTGCGGAGTTATGCAGTTCCCCACAGTATACGCATACCGAGCGCAGTGTACAGTAGTCTTTTATATGGCCGTACTCTTGGCAGTTCATACATTGTACTTAGCTTTCTTTTGATATAAATGTAGCGATCCATACCAGTCTGCGTAGCCGGCTTAACATTTTTGCTGTTTGATTTGCTGACGGCGCGGGAAGTAGGTATCGGTGCAGTTGTGGTTGTAGTCGCTGTTGCGGTGCCTAGAAAATGCGCAGCACTTGCAGTCGTGGCTAAGAGAGACGGGGAGCACGAAAACTTTCGGTCGCGTGCTGTGTGCAAGAATTCATTTGTCGGGTTGGGTGTTGCCGACCGCGCGCGGTCGGATTGCGTTGACTCGATAGATAGCAGGGACGGAGACGGTGAGCAAGAACGTTCTCTGACACGCGCTGTGTTAGAAAGTTCGATTTGCGGGTTTGGGGTAATTGACCGCTCGGGCTGCTCTGAAACTACAGAGAAGTACGCGTTGATCTGCCGACGCACAGTGGCGCCCGTAGAACAAATCAAGTGGCAAAAATCAAAAATTGCATGTGCCTCTAAAAAATATTGAATTAACCAACTTTATAGGAAATTTTCCCAAAATGTCAGATCTGCAATCCTTAATACAACCAGATTTTTTGTTTAGAAGATATAGTCCTGCAAAGTTGACTGATTTTTTGTGTTGCATAAAAATCGCAATTTTAATGTGATTTTGTCGGCTTTGAGATACAATAACTCAAAAACTAAGAAACGGATCATCATTACTTTTGATTCTATTAATAGATCTTTTTATTAAAAAAGAATTAAAAAAAATTGTAATGTTTGCTTTGCGGTTGGCCAGGTAAATCGATATTTACCAACTATCCATTTATTCACTATTTTTCAACTTTGATGGAAAATTAAAAAAAATTACCCTTATTTACCTCTGCCATATTTTCAAAATAATTTCTTTGATTATTCCTTTATCTAATGCAAAAAGTTTCAGCTGCCCGAATTGGCGCCTTTTTTATACCCTTAACCCATAATATGGGTAAATAAGGGTATAATTGTTTTGTGCAAAAGTATGTAACAGGCAGAAGGAAGCATCTCCGACCCCATAAAGTATATATATTCTTGATCAGCATCAACAGCCGAGTCGATATAGCCATGTCCGTCTGTCCGTCTGTATGAACACGTGGATCTCAGAGACTACAAGAGCTAGAGACTCCAGATTTTGGATATGAGTTCTCCTATACCATGAGCAGAACAAGTTTGCTTCAAATTATCGATAACTATTCTGGTTTCCGATATACACATGGAATCGATAACAAAAAATATCGAATTTGGAAAATGTAAAAATGAGGGTTGAAATAATGGGTAACGATAGAACTTTTCTGAAAATTTCGTCTAAATCGGTTAAGAAACACCGGAGATATCGAATTTAATCGATTGAAGTTAAGTCAGTATACCAAAGTCTTATATAAATATAATATATTTGCTACAACTGGGTTCAGGGTATCTTCTAGTCGGGCTCTCCCGACTAGAGCTTCTTACTTGTTTTAAATGTAAAAAAGTGAAAAATGTCTTAGGTAAAAAATGTGTTGCATGCATTTCTGAGCCATTTATGACACATCACCGTGAAAACCCATTCTTATCATTATTGTTTCGTTCCTTATTGTTAAGATGCATGATTTTTGTTTTTCATTCAGTTATGCTTGCCTGAAACCCTTTGTTAAGTTCTGGTCCCTAAACTCAGTTGCAGTTACAGGATATACAAATAAACTACCTGATACGCACCATATATAGCAATTGCCCTGGTGTACAAGTAGTAACATCCCATACAGGTAGGCACAAATCTTATTCGGACACGTGTTTAGTACCCTAATTGCACAAATTGACCTAAGCCCAAATATATAACAAATATTAGGTAAATTTTGCAGGCATGAAAGCTTACTCTTTTCTTGAACCCTTGATCCAAACGGTATCTATCAGGTAGTAGATTAGACTATATATTGAAAAAAATTCATTATCTCTGGATTAGTCTACGACTGAAAATTAGCGAGACAAGTACTACATTACTCTTCAAACATGTCATTGAACAATCAAAAATTATTTGACCTGTTTAGGAAGTCAGACACACCAACAAATTTCATGGAAGCTGCCTTCGAAGAACTTGATAGCTTATATGGCAATGTACAGAGAAGTGAAAATATAAAAAAAAACCTTGCCTTGACTTATGCCAAACAATACAGGATGCGTTTTTCAAACAAGTTGGATTTTTTTTTAATTTTCTAATTGTATATGTTGTGAATTCGTTTGTTATTATATTATGAATTCGACAAATGCACAGCTGAATACACTTTCGCAATTTGCGCCCATCGCTGCAATACTGTATGGTAGTTGCGATGGCAAAATTGTTGGAAAGTGTCATAGAGCTAAAAACATGAAAGAGTATGCATGACCAGCAATGCAAAACTTATATTTGCCTGCTTATTTTACTAGACGCTTGTTTATTTTGCTGTTCGCCTGTTCCTGCAAGTGGTCGATCAGCACCAAAAATGATATTTGACTGCCTTGCAAGTATGCTTTTTAGGTTTTCGTAGGCAAAATACAAATATGCGCCATATTTAATTGATAAAGTAGTAGAGAAAGGTCAATATGAATGCCATGGCAAATGCTACGCATACATTAAATATGCTGCACATGAACAATCACACACACACACACGCACACACACACACACATTCATAAGCAAGACCTTAAAGAAGAAAAATATCAAAAATCGCTTCGAAGCCTGAGCCCGATAAATATGAAAACAAATGCTGACGCATACCTACACATACATATATATGTGTGTAGGTATGTATGCTTAGGATCGTTCGGCTGTCCTCTCTCAACTCGCAACGCGGGCCCAGTGGCGCAAATGCCCATTACGCGATCGATTACACATCGAGCACTTTGTGGGCGGCCCGGAGAATACATCGATTACAACCTGGATTACTTTTACACAGCGATGGCCGCTTTGTGGGCGTTGTGCCCACATCCTATACCACTTGTGGTACAGGTTGTAATCAGCAGCCGAATTGTTTTCGAATGGCGCTCGGCTGCCGATTACAACTTTGATGAAATTGTAATGCAGCTTGTGGGCAGTCTGTCCACAAGCTGCATTAAATTTTCGGAAAAGTATATTGAGTTGTAATGCGCGTGTTGTACGACTCAATATACTTCAAAAAAAAAGTATATGGAGTTGTAATGCACATGTTATACCACTCAATATACTTTGTGGAAGGTTGTAATGCGCGTAATATATGCACGCAGGGCTGAAATTGTGTTGCTTAAATTAATGAACATTTAGTTTCCATTTCAAAAAACAATATTTTTAATCCATTTGATACACTTGATAATCTACTTAATATAAATTAAAATTAACAATATTTGATTTTAAATCCATTTTTTCATAATCTTAAACTAACATTATTTTTAATCAATTTCATATAAATTCATTTTGGTATCGCAATTTAAACTAATAGTATTTTTACTTCATATAAATTAAATATTTATGATACGATTTTTTTGAAATATTCATATTTTCATTATAGCTGAATCATTTTTATCATTTTCCTTATTTTTATCCTCCTGTTCTGTTGAGCAACTATTGTTATTATTGTTATTAAAATTAGTTCTAAGTTTACTGTCGTATTTTTGCGCTCATTAACATCGTCTGCCTTTATAGCATCTGAAAATTTAATCCAATTAGTAAGTATATATTGAATGTTATGAGGAACCAAATCATTTTAACTTACTGTAAAGGGCATTGTTAATGGCGAAATAATCCTTAAATGGTTGCTTGTTGTTCACTCCATCATAATTAAATTGTAAAATAATCTCATTTCCCATCACACAATCAAAATTTTTGAAAATATCGCCCCGTAAAATTCTCTTAATAGATGTAACCTGTGATGTATAGGCAAAATTTTATTATAAAATTTAATATTTAAATACATATTTTTAAAAACTTACAAATTTTGATGAGTTATTGAAGACTAAATGTTCAGTCTCCTTCAATGAATCCACCGATGTTATTGGAAAGTAATTCTCATGCTCAATGTCCTCTGCTGACAGTTTTCCCAATATCGCAAGTATTTTTGAATGATTTACTAAAATTATTTCCTGTGTTTGTTTTACGTTGTTAATTTTTTCCTCCATGCTATTTATTTTAAATTCCATTATGTTTTCAGTTGAAAAATCCGTTGCAGCTCCAGTAAATTTTTTTGTAAACATCTTTAAGCTAGTAAAAAATCATGTAGAGTGTATTATTGGTGCAAAAACTAAGTTTTCATTGTAGGGCATGCAAACATTCTTATATTTGATAAGGCTAAGGGGGACAACTTGTGAGGAGCCATATTCACGTATAGCGCCTCACAGAAGGCGGTTGTATTTATAGCCGCAGCCGGACCTGAGTTGCGGCGAATTCGCATGCTGTCTCGCTCTGACACAGGATGTCAGCGCAAAGGTACGTGTTTGGCACATGGGAGCCGCAAAACACGTACCGTAAAAGTCGTGGCAAAGTGCCGTTTGTGTGTGAGCGGTGCATCCACGAGATGTAGTGATCACCGTCACACCAACGACAGGCGTGATCAGCAACGAGGAACCGTTGTTGCTAGGCAAAATTCACTGGAACGATCACGCCACCTTTGCCCTTGGCGCGACATTGGCAGCGCTGACAGGCCCCGGTCCAGCGAGGCAGCAGAAGGGTATAAAAGGAGCCGCCTTTGACAGGGCGGCAAGTTAGTACGAAGTGAGGACAAAATTAGTACAAAGTTAGTACGGAGTACGAAGTCAGTACGAAGTGAGTGCGAAGTGAAAAGTCAGTGCGAAACATAAAGTGAACAAAGGATTCAGAGTGCAAGAAATCCAACAAGAAAGGATAATATAAAAGGATAATTAAAAGGACTCATATCGCAATAAGGACAAAGTAGATCGTGTCCTTAGCGATTAACAAACCTTTTACTAAGAAATCGATACGCGGAATTTATCAAGCCTTGTGGTGTGTTGCATTTGCAAAGCAACCTCAAGTTAAAACCAAGTATCAAGCCCTATCTACATTGGCGCGAGACGCGAGACGAGACTTGCGTTCGAATTCGATAGCGTGGACACTCGCTGCAGAATATCGCATGTCTATTTACATTGACGCGAGACTTCGGGCGTGCTTTTGTTTAAATTTGCAACCCTGTTCAATAAAACATGGCAGCCTTGTTCACCATAACATGGCAACACTTACCAAAGAAGCAAACAGAAAACACTTAATTTGTGCTATGTCTTCAATAAAAAAAATAATATTTTATTCTGCAATAGGCTTGGCCGCAAAAATAAAAAGGGATGCTATAAAAAAAAGGCAGAAAAGGAGGTGGTGGGTTAGACCCTTATACTTAGAACGTAGCAGAATTGGTTTTTTTGAAACCAGTTTTGATACGTTGAAAAAAGATGCGGATATGTTTTTTAAGGCCACAAGAATGACGGTGAACTTCTTTGATGCACTGCTGGCATTGACAAAAGAGCAGTTGGATAAATTTTCCCCAAGGAAGCCCATTGTTCCAGAATGTAGGCTTCTGTTGACATTAATGTAAGTGATATATAAAACAACAACACTTAATTGCTTCTTAAAGTTTGCATGTAAATTTTTTGAAGGTTTCTGGCCCACGGTGGTTCGCGTTACATGTATTCATTGAAATTCAAAATATCGGTTTCATCCGTTTGTGAAATTGTTAATGAAACATGTGAGGTGATATGGTCTGCTCTAAACGACACATATTTGGCAACTCCTGACTGCGAAGAATGGAAGCGAATCGATCAGCGATATGAGCATAAATGGAGAATGCCAAACTGTCTAGGAGCAATTGACGGGAAACATGTTTCAATTGTATGTCCACCTAAAGCAGGATCTCAATTTTACAACTACAAAGGCAGACACAGCATTGTACTTTTGGCTATTTGTGATGCTGATTATTGTTTTTCTATGGTGGACATAGGAGCATATGGAAGCCAAAGTGATGGCGGTATTTTTGCAGAAAGCTCCTTTGGCAAGCTCTTTAAAGAAGAAAAATTATCGATTCCAACACCAAAGCCACTACCTACTACAACAGAACCATTTCCATTCTATTTTGTTGGCGACAATGCTTTTCCATTGTCCAAAAATTTGATGCGACCATTTCCAGGTAATTGTAATCTTTAAGTTAAATCATTAATCTAGCTAATATTTAAAATATTTTATTAGTAATAATTTGGGCAATGATTTAATGATTTAACAGCCTATAAGTTTGAAAATTTTATGCAGGAGCTAAATAAGGCAGTTAAATGTCCAACAAAAATTTTGGAACAAATAAAAAATAGGTATATAATCAAAAAAAAAAAAACAAGATTGCGTAAATTATGGTTTTGTGAAGAACAAACAAGTAAGAAGGCTCTAGTCGGGAGAGCCCGACTAGAAGATACCCTGAACCCAGTTGCAATAAATAAATTAAATTTATATAAGACTTTGGTATACTGACTTAACTTCAATCGATTAAATTCGATATCTCCGGAGTTTCTTAACCGATTTGGACGAAATTTACAGAAAAGATCTATCGTTACCAGAGCTCACAAATAACAGTTGACCGTTTCTTGCAGTCACCAAAAAACTGTTTTTTGCGCACCACTTGCGCAAATAGTCAGACAAGAGCCGTTCACCAGTGTCTCTTGAACGAACGGTCTGTGCTCAACCAAAAACCAATTTCGTGTTTCCCTTTTGCTCTGCTCATTCGCTGACTGTTTTGCAACGAGCTAAGAAAATAAAAGTCTTTTGCATCTGTATGAGTGTATATGCGAATGATCAGTGTACGTGTAAATCACACTTGCTTTTGTGGATTCGGTGTGAAGACAAAAGACCGTTTACGATGAGTCTTTTGTTTTTTCGCTCTTCTGCTGACCCTCAATGAGCGAGCGTTCAGTTGGATCGCTCTCTCTTAGTTGTTGTTGAGTGAGCATAACAAGAACCACGCAACTGCCCAGTGGCGCAGAGCTGAATGAGGTCGGTCGAAATAATGCATAATTTCAAGCCGAAATGTAATGCATTACCTATGATCTTTTTTCCATCGCAACTGTAATTGCCAAAATAAAAACTACTGCTCGCACGAACGCAACGAGCTGTTGTCAATTTCGTTTTTGTACGCCCCTTCCCCTCTAACCCACAAACGATTTTCGTCTTTCGTTTTTTCATGTTTCGTTTTGTGTTTGGCCCGCGTGCGTTTCTTAGTCTATGCCTATTCCTTTTGTGTGTATAGTGCTAAAGTGTTTTAATACAAATGCATAATTACATGTGTGTGATGACTTTCGTCTTGGGTTTTTTGCATGTTTCGTTTTGTGTTTGGCCCGCGTGCGTTTCTTTGTCTATGCCTTTTCCTTTTGTGTGTATAGTGCTAAAGTATTTTAATACAAATGCATAATTGAACGCGCGGCACGCGTCATTTTTACTAATTTCTTGTATCGTGTGGACGCATTTTTCGCAGTAAGTTGAAAATACTACATACATTTATTCATTAAACTCTATAATAATTAATAATAAATAATTCAATATGCCTAAAAAAAGAGGATTTAGCAGTCGGAAATTGCGGCTACTTGTTGCAATAGAAAGAGCTGAAAATAATGTTTTAGTCGACGGAATTAGTTGTTTACATGGTTCTAATGAAAATGACAATGACGACGACCTTTTGGAAGCTGTTGACATGCCCATGCCTAAAGAAAATAGACGGCAAGGCACTAGTGAAAGTCAAAGCTCAAGCTTAGCAGACCAAATTCGGGATTGGTATATAAAGTTTAGCCCAGCTAGAAGCTGTGTTCGTGCATTATTGAAAATTTTGGTTGATTCTGGAATCGATGTTCCTGGCTCAGTAGAATGTTTAGTTAACCGTCGAGAGAAAAGTGTTTCAAGGACAGTAGCTCCGGAAAGCTATATACATCTAGGCATCCAGAACTATGTTCAAAACAACCAGCTCATTTTTGAACAATACCAAAATCTTGAAATGGATGTTGGCATTGACGGCCTGCCTCTTTTTAAAAGTTCTCGCGTTGGTCTTTGGCCAATATTAGGGCACTTCCCAAATGTTGAAGATAGTGAAGTGTTCATGATTGGAACATTTGTAGGAAAGCAAAAACCCGTTAATCCAAATGTATTTTTATATGATTTTGTGAACGAGTTGCAACGCATAGAGTTAGACGGTATAAAGGTAGGAATTACCGACGTTAAACTTAAATGCAAGTCATTTATATGTGATGCCCCCGCTAAATCTTTTATATGTGGCTTAAAAGGTCATTCATCCTTCAATGGATGTATGAAATGCACGCAGGTAGGCACTCGAATAGGACATTTTACAGCATATTCCACAAGCAGAGGCATTAAAATATCTGACAGTGACTACACGTCAAGGAAATATGCCGATCATCACCAAAACTATTTTCTTTCTAACGAAATGATTTTGGAGAAATTAGGTGTTGGTATGATTACACAGTTTCCATTAGATGCAATGCATCTAATAGACTTAGGAGTTACCAAAAAAATTTTAAAACTTATTTACAATAATTCAATTAAAGAGTGCAAATTTACCAATGAGCATAAACTTGAAATCAATAGACGCAGCCTTTGAATTGCAGCTTTTATTCCGTGTGAGTTCCACAGGAAACCCCGAAGTCTTGAAGAATTAAGCATGTGGAAAGCCACCGAATTTAGGCTATTTATTTTATGCACTTCAATAGTTCTCCTTAAAGATTTAGTTCCAGAAGATTATTATTATAATTTACTTTTGTTGCACACTGGGTATAGACTGCTCCTAACAAAATCAGATTATAATACTAATATAGATACAATCCAAAACATTTTTGAATACTTTGTGAGCACGTTTGCTCTTAAATATGGCAAGCACAATGTTTCTTTCAATGTACATAATTTATTACATATTTGTGAGTCTGTACGAGAAATGGGATATGTTCAGGACTTGACTGCATATAAATTTGAAAATTTTATGCAAAAATTAAAAAAAAAACAATTAAGTGTCCAATTAACATTCCGCAACAAATTTATAATAAATATTCATGTCAAAAAAGTAAAAGTTTCAAATGCGGTTCTTCATTTCATAGAAATAAAAAAGGGCTAATAACGAAATGGGTGTGTACAAAATTCACTCTTTCAACCATACCACCCAATAATTATTGCTGCATCCCACCTTGTAGTCCGGCCACCATAGTAAAATACGCTGAAATTGGTAATGAAAAGTTCGCTTATTGTCGACGCTTTGAGGATCCTCAGCCATTTTACAACGAGCCCATTAGCTCTAAGCAATAGGTCTGGTTCAAACAACAACAAAAATGCTAGAGGAAGAACAAGTTCCTCTTGGCACAATAAGTTATAAATACATTTGTTTGCCACACAACGAAAGTTTAGTCTTCATTCCTATTTTACACACACAGATATAAGTATTTTTATTTTGCTTCGTTTTTATTTAAGTTATGTTCAAAAAACAGTTTATGGCCAGCTCTTCAGAGTTTGAAGATGGAAATGCAAACATGGACCGCATTGCGAAGCTGGAAGAACAGTTTAATGACATGAAAGGGACTCTTTCAAGAGTGGAAAAGCGCCAAGAAGAAATATTGACAATTTTAAAAAAATTCACTAATGATGACATGCCTTCAGCTGCAAATATTTTTCCAATAACTCAAATGCAAGATTTACAAAAGGTTGATAAGCTGGTTAGCGAGAATAAAGAAAGTTATGTAAGTACCCAATGTCTTTAATGAAATAAAACTGAATGTAACGATTTTGTCTTTTATTTAAACAGGTGCGAGTTCTTCAAACAATAATAAGAGGAAATATTGGCAAAAATTTTGATTGTATAACTTTAAAAGGAATAGTTCCAAATCTTAATTTTGACGGCCTAACTGGGAAAGAGCCGTTTAAACAGTTTAAAGCCTTAAACGATGCTCTATATGGTATGTATAAATCATATTTATTTTATTTTCAATAACAACAAATTAATTATGTTAAATTTACAGATGCTATTAAAACAGAAGGATGTACATCCAAAACCTACGCAACAACAATTCGCAACTGCTTCCGTCTGCAAAAAGGTCGGCTTGCGAAACAAAAATTTGATAGCAAGCCAAAAATGCAAATAAAAATTATGAAGAAAATGAAAATTAAATGATAAAATTAAAAATTGAATAAAAAACAAGTGGAAACGTTGCAGTCGGACGCAACCGACTGCGGTATACTCGATACCAGTATTAAAACTGGTAAAAAGAGGCCTGATTGCAAAGGGGTACGGATGAGGCAGGGGTGTACGCTGCCTTAAAGATTCTCCGATGCAGATGGGGATGCCACCAGCTGTCTTCGTTTCAAATTTGGTGACTCTAGCTCAAAGTTTGTAAAATGTGGGGAAAAGGGGGCTGGGGGCGGTATGGGTGGGCGTGGCATCTAAATTTTTGATGCAGATGTATGTGGAATGTCAATTGCTATCTTCATACTAAATTTGGTGACTCTAGCTCAAAGTTTGTAAAAGTGGGGAAAGCGGGAGCTGGGGGTGGTATGGGTGGTAGTGGCGCCCAAATTTTTGATTCAGATCTTTGTGGAATGTCAATTGCTATCTTCATACCAAATTTGGTGACTCTAGCTCAAAGTTTGTAAAAGTGGGGTAAGCGGGGGCTGGGGGTGGTATGGGTGGTAGTGGCGCCCAAATTTTTGATTCAGATCTTTGTGGAATGTCAATTGCTATTTTCATACCAAATTTGGTGACTCTAGCTCAAAGTTTGTATAAGGTGGGGAAAGGAGGGCGGAATGGTTGGGCGTGGCTCCAAAACTTTGATGCAGATTGTTGGGGTCGTTGCCAGCTATCTTCATACCAAATTTGGTGGCTCTAGCTCCACAACTCTGGAAGATACACGCATTCCCGTTTTTGACGAAGCGTTGGGTCAGATGGGGGTGGCTAGGGCGGTATTGGTGGGCGTGGCATCCAATCTTTTGATGCAGTTTTTGGGGGTCATCATCACCTATCTTGGCACCAAATTTGGTGACTCTAGCTCAAAAACTGTGGAAGATATAGGCTTTTCTGATTTCAAAATGCGGCAGGGCTGGGGGCGGAATGGGTGGGCGTGGCTCCAAAACTTTGATGCAGTTTTTGGGGGTCATTCTACCAGCTCTTCCTACCAAATTTGGAGGCTCTAGCTCCACAACTCAAGAATGGAAAAAACACGCATTCCCGTTTTTGACGAAGCGTTTGGGCAGATGGGGGGGCTGGGGCGGTATTAGTGGGGCGGCATCAAACTTTTGATGCAGTTTTTGGGGGGCATCATCACCTATCTTGACACCAAATTTGGTGGCTATAGCTCAAAAACTGAGGGAGATATAGTCTTTTTATACTCGATACCGAAGGTAAAGAGTATATTGAGTTTGTGCAATGTCCGTCATGGTGTCTGTCCGTCTGTCCGTCTGTCCGTCCGTATGGTTGCAAGTTTTTCCACACCCTTCAAGCTAGAGACTTGAAACTTTCCAATTCTCTTTATCTATGGGATAGTAAATTAAAGTGTCAAGATGGGGGTTCTACGATAACTGGGGGCTGGCAAATCGATAAATTCGATAACTCAAAACCGATAAATCCACATATTTCGCACATCCTTACAGCTAGAACTACCAAATTTGGTAAGAAGATAGCTACTAGCAACCCCCAAAAAACTGCATCAAAAATTTTGCCCCCCCACCGACCCCAGCCCCCGCATTTAAAGCAAAACGCCATATCCCCCCCAATTTTTGAGCTATAACCACCAAATTTGTGCCAAATAGTAAATATAACCCCCAAAACTGCATCAATTTTGGAGCCACGCACACGCATTCCGCCCCAGCCCCCGCATTTTTAAGCCAAAAAGCCTTTATCTCCCACAGTTTTTGAGCTATAGCCACCAAATTTGGTGCCAAGATTGGCGATGATGACCCCAAAAACTGCATCAAATGTTTGGATGCCACGCCCACGATACTGCCGCCCCCATCCACCACAACGCTTCGCCAAAAACGATGCGTGTATCTTCCAGGGTTGTGGAGCTAGAGCCTCCAAATTTGGTGGGAAGATAGCTGTTAACGACCCCCAAAAAACTGCATCAAAGTTTTGGAGCCACGCCCACCCATTACGCCCCCAGCCCCCCCGCATTTTGAAATCAAAAATAGCTATATCTCCCACAGTTTTTGAGCTATAGGCACCAAATTTGGTGCCAAGATAGGTGATGATGACCCCCTAAAAATCGCACCAAAAGTTTGGATACCACGCCCACCGATACTGCCCTAGCCTCCCCCATCCACCCCAACGCTTCGTCAAAAACGGGAATGAGTGTATCTTCCAGAGTTGTGGAGCTAGAGCCACCAAATTTGGTAAGAAGATAGCTGGCAACGACCCCCAAAAATCTGCATCAAAGTTTTGGAGCCACGCCCTCCATTTCGCCCCCCTTTCCCCACTTTTTACAATTTTCGAGCTAGAGTCACCAAATTTGGTATGAAGATAGCAATTGATATTTCTCAAAGATCTGCATCAAAAATTTGGATGCCACGCCCACCCATACCACCCCCAACCCCCCTTTCCCCAGTTTTTACAAATTTCGAGCTAGAGTCACCAAATTTGGTATGAAGATAGCAATTGATATTTCTCAAAGATCTGCATCAAAAATTTGGATGCCACGCCCACCCATACCGCCCCCAACCCCCTTGTCCCAACTTTTTACAAACTTCGAGCTAGAGTCACCAAATTTGGTATGAAGATAGCAATTGACATTTCACAAAGATCTGCAACAAAAATTTTGATGCCTCAACTACCCATACTGCCCCCAGCCCCCCCCTTTCCCTACATTCTACAAACTTTGAGCTAGAGTCACCAAATTTGGAAGGAATATAGCTGGTGGCATCCCCATCTACATCGGAGAATCTTTAAGGTAGCGTACACCCCTGCCGCATCCGTACCCCTTTGCGTTCAGGCCTCTTTTTACCGGTTTTAATACTGGTATCGAGTATGCCGCAGTCGGTTGCGTCCGACTGCAACGTTTCTACTTGTTTTACTTTAAATTGCGGGGGGGCTGGCTTCGGATTGGAAGGACGTGGCTCCAAAATTTTTGATGCAGTTTTTTGGGGGTTGCTAGTAGCTATCTCCTCACCAAATTTGGTAGTTCTAACTGTAAGGATGTGCGAAATATGTGGATTTATCGGTTTTGAGTTATCGAATTTATCGATTTGCCAGCCCCCCAGTTATCGTAGAACCCCCATCTTGACACTTTAATTTACTATCCCATAGATAAAGAGAATTGGAAAGTTTCAAGTCTCTAGCTTGAAGGGTGTGGAAAAAAGTTGCGTTCATACAGACGGACAGACGGACAGACAGACAGACGGACAGACACCATGACGGACATTGCACAAACTCAATATACTCTTTACCTTCGGTATCGAGTATAAAAAATACTACATTACTAGAGCGTAAATTTAGTTTCTTTTGTAATCAATTATTTATTCAATTACATTGCAGGAAAGTAAGCCATTTTATATAGTGGGAAATTGCGTTGCAGGTATATTGTCTTGTAATGTAAACACATTACCATCCCATAAGCGATTTTTAAATTGTATGATGCGTTTTATACAGGCTGCAGAATTTCTGCATTACAATATTTTAAAAGGCTACGCTTGGGTAATGGAGACCCGAATTAAACTTTGTTATAGTCGGCGATGGGCTATCGATGGTTGTGGTTGTTGACGAGGGGTGGAGAGTCGTGCTGGCACCCGATACTCGATTGTTCGACTGCTGCACAGGTGACTGCTAGGTAGAGAGAAGAAGAGGCCGTGAGTAGGCAAAATTCTTTAGCGGCAGCGACAAGGCGCTAGCAGAAAAGTATTTAATTTAATATCTAAATAAAACAAAAAAAAGTTGACGCCAAGTGCGTAGTGAGGCGCCTACAGTATACAAGGTAGGCGATAAAAAATTGTTTATTTTAGTGACAATTTTTCTAATAGTGGTTATTTAGCAGCAGTGCGGCAACCAATACGTGCACACACACGCGCAACTTCAGCGGCCGAAGGAGGCAATCAGACCACCGGACGAGATTGGCCAACCCGTCTGGGTGGTCATCAGCTTCAATTTACATCAAAAAGCAAGTTTGTTTACTTTAAAAACCCGTAGACCTTTATATCCAGGCGCCTGCGCCCGAGCGCAATATTCAAAGTGCCGGCTGCCAGCCACACACAGCTGCGCACCAATACGCGCACACTCACTCAATAACGCAGCTGCCGCCACAGCCACAGTGTGCCGCGACGAGCGAACGACTGCGAAATAGGATTTAGTTTATTTATTCGCCTTATTTATTTATTCATTGCCCTTATTTATTCATTTATTTATCTTCGCCCTAATTATTATTTATTTTCATTATTTATTTATTCTTTCTGTGTTTTTTTGTTTATTGTTTATTTTGTTTGTCGTGTATTAGATATTTGTTTATTTTGTTTATTTATTTAATTATATTCTTTTTATTTTCTTTATTATGTTTATTTAACGTAAATTTAATTTTAAGAAAAAACATGTTAGATATAATTATATTTATAAATAAATGAATGTCTGTTTATTGTTAATGTAAAACATGTGCGAGTAGTAATTTATGTGTGGGTGGGACGATTGTGGGTTGATGTCGGGGTAAGTTGTTGTTGTTGTTGTAAAATGTTTAGGGAGTTGGCACTTAAATATGAGAAGGCCAATTCATAGGTAGGGGGGCACACATTGGGGGTAAATGTCAACACCTGTTTACCCAGTATGTCCGTAAATTGTCCGACTATGTGAAGAATATCAGCTAGTCCGTTTGTTGTTAGTTTTTCAAAAAAAATAAATTTTTGTTAACCCGGCTCACGCTGTATCGAGGACGTATCCATCCCTGAGCAACCAATTTGCTAGCTGGCTATCGATACAGTGTTGGGAAAATAAGGCCGGATCATAACAAATGGCGCCCAATGGAAAACCCAATAATAGGAAGCCAGTAAAGTCGCAGTATATGTTCAATTTATTGTTTCAGTTTACATGTTGTGTTAGTTTACTAGTTTTAACTCCTTAGCCAATAATACTAGACCACAGCGAGGTTTAATGCCTGGGCTGATGCGGAAGTAGCTGGAGAAATAGTTTTGATCAGGCCACATTCCTTAGGGCTTGAGCAATCCGAGCGTGGACCACCATGTCCTGCTGTAGCGCAGCTCAGAGATCTGGGGAGTAGTAGGTAAATGTGAATTTTTGAACATATGTAATTAATTGTTTCTTACCGTATACGTGTACATGTGTCTTGGCTTATGGTCCATGTCATGTCCTTCAGGACCGGCATAGTGTTTCCAGTCAGTCCATGTCCATACATAGCGAGTAGTTTCAACTGTGATATAGGAATAGGATAATTTTAGGATTAGGTCCAATGTATACACACACATCACTTACCGTAACCGTATCATGTTTCATGTTCGTCTCACCCCGTTTATGTATGTTGTTCGTATTTATTTAAAAGAAAAAAAAAGAAAGAGAAGTTAGGTTGAAAAAGTAAGGGAATGAGGAGAGAAACGAAATACATCGAGGAACAGAGAAAAGTTAGGCGCAGTGCAGAGTTCAATCGAAGTAGAGGGGCTGAATCAATGGCTCCCACAACTCGGTCAGCGTCACAGACCCAAGCTGGTGAGTCCAGCATAGCATCCGGCATTCCACCACAAGAGGAAATGGACATTTCAGATGCAGGAGCAGTAGGCGGTTACCCAGAGCCCAACAGCCTAGGAGCGGTGCAGAAAAGGAGTTCGTCGACGATGCCACAACAGCAGCCAGTACGACTGGACCTACACAGCGAGCTGAAAGCAGCCATCAACACGGCGCTGTCGGAGGCAAGGGCAACTCTTCAAGCGGTTATGGCCACCGGAATGGCCGAAATGCAGGCTCAGAGTAAGCGAGAAATGCTGGAGTATGTGAAGGCAATCCGGGATAGCAGCCTCTATACGCAGCTATCAGGTCTGAAGGAGGCTAACCTTACCATCGGCTTGCAAAAGTCTAAACTCTGCTTTAGATTCTTAAGGTACTTAGGGTATATCGTTGGTGATGGAGCTCTCCGAACGGATCCGAGCAAGGTTGAGGCGATTGTCCAGATTCCCGTCCCGAAAACTACGAAACAGTTGAGGCGTTTCCTGGGTACCGCAGGATGGTACCGTCGGTTTATTAGGGACTTCTCAACTCTTTCAGCACCCATGACAGATTGCTTGAAGATCGGCAAGAGGTTTGAGATGTCGGATGTTGCGGTCGAGGCGTTTCACGCTTTGAAGAAAGCGCTTACCTGTGCACCAGTGCTGGTCCATCCGGATTTTCGACGGCCGTACTTCATTCAGTGTGATGCCAGTCACCTGGGGATCGGGGCTGTGTTATTCCAGCGAGACGGCGGAGGAGCTGATCGGCCGATAGCATTCTTTTCAGCGAAACTCAGAGGAGCGCAAATCAACTACAGCGTGACAGAAAAGGAGTGTTTGGCGGCGGTGAAGGCTATAGAGCGTTTCCGACCATATGTAGAGCTGATGCCGTTCACGGTCATCACAGACCATTCGAGTCTACAATGGTTGATGTCGCTTAAGGACCAGAGCGGAAGGCTAGCGAGATGGTCACTAGCACTTCAGGCGTTTGACTTCACCATCGAACACCGAAAGGGCAAGGAAAACGTGGTGGCTGACATGCTCTCTCGACCATTCGACGTGGAGGAGCTAAACCTATTCGAGTTCGAGACGACAGCGTTCGAAAGCGAGGAGTATTTGGAGAGGTTAGCGTTGGTTCAAGCAGAGGCGGATCGGTTTCCGGACCTGATGATGGAAGACGGCTTGCTCTTCAAGAGGTCCCAGTTTGCCCGAGAGGAAAGCGAAGAGTTTCTGTGGAAGCTATGGGTGCCGGAGGCACTGACTAGCACACTGATACAGCAGGCTCACGATTGCGACAAGGGTATGCATGGAGGCATAGCCCGAACGTTGGCGAGGCTGCGACAGTTTTACTTTTGGCCCAGGATGGCAGCTCAGGTGCGGTCTTACGTGCTCGGTTGCGAAGTGTGCAAGGAGGCGAAGCACAGCACACAAGTCGGCAGGCCAAAGATGGGAAAGGAGGTAGTGACCGAGCGCCCGATGCAGAAACTCTACTTGGACTTCTTAGGGAAGTATCCACGGTCGAGACAGGGAAATGCTTACATTTTTGTGGTGCTGGACCATTTCAGTAAGTTTGTGTGGCTCAAGGCGATGCCGAAAGCAACATCTACGGCGGTCATTCGATTTTTTAGAAAGGAAGTTTATACCGTATTTGGAGTCCCTGAGATCGTGCACACCGACAACGGCAAGCAGTTCGTGTCGCAGGAGTTCGAGGTTTTGCTGGAGCATCACGGCATTAAGCATGTCCGTACCGGTAACTATGCTCCGCAATCCAACGCGTCCGAACGGGTGAATCAGTCGGTGTTGGCAGCGATCCGGACACATATCGGGACGGACCAGACGACGTGGGACGAGAAGTTGCCAGAAATCGCGATGGCGTTACGCAGTGCAGTACATTCGGTGACTGGGACATCTCCGTACTTCGCACTGTTTGGACAACACATGCTGAGTAACGGCAGCGAGTATGGACTGGCTAGGAAGCTGGGCGACATGAACGACGCTGAGATAAAGCCACTGGACAGATCGCTGAAGCAGCAAATCTACAGAGCGAAGATTCGGGAAACGGTGCACAAGGCTTATATGAATTCGGCAAGGCAGTACGACCTGAAGGCCCGAGACGTCCATTTCTCTGCGGGTCAGGAAGTATTCAAGCGGAACTTCGTGCTGAGCGACTTTGCAAAGAATCTCAACGCAAAATTCTGTCGCCGATTCACCAAGTGCCGAGTGGTCAAACCAGTGGGCCAAAGTTTGTATGAGCTGGAGACCTTGCAAGGACATCCACTCGGAGTTTTCCACGCCAAGGACATTAAGCAATGACCCCCGAGCGTCGGAACTTTGCCCAGCTAGCTCAGTCGGTAGAGCATGAGACGCTTAGTCTCAGGGCGTGGGCGATGGCCTACGTTGGGCAGCGTAGCGAACAGACGCCTCCATTTAGCACTCCAGTTCTTGGCGGACGCAAGCGAACCGGAGTGTGGTGTTATAGTCGGCGATGGGCTATCGATGGTTGTGGTTGTTGTCTCCTTGTGGAGAGTCGTGCTGGCACCCGATACTCGATTGTTCGACTGCTGCACAGGTGACTGCTAGGTAGAGAGAAGAAGAGGCCGTGAGTAGGCAAAATTCTTTAGCGGCAGCGACAAGGCGCTAGCAGAAAAGTATTTAATTTAATATCTAAATAAAACAAAAAAAAGTTGACGCCAAGTGCGTAGTGAGGCGCCTACAGTATACAAGGTAGGCGATAAAAAATTGTTTATTTTAGTGACAATTTTTCTAATAGTGGTTATTTAGCAGCAGTGCGGCAACCAATACGTGCACACACACGCGCAACTTCAGCGGCCGAAGGAGGCAATCAGACCACCGGACGAGATTGGCCAACCCGTCTGGGTGGTCATCAGCTTCAATTTACATCAAAAAGCAAGTTTGTTTACTTTAAAAACCCGTAGACCTTTATATTCAGGCGCCTGCGCCCGAGCGCAATATTCAAAGTGCCGGCTGCCAGCCACACACAGCTGCGCACCAATACGCGCACACTCACTCAATAACGCAGCTGCCGCCACAGCCACAGTGTGCCGCGACGAGCGAACGACTGCGAAATAGGATTTAGTTTATTTATTCGCCTTATTTATTTATTCATTGCCCTTATTTATTCATTTATTTATCTTCGCCCTAATTATTATTTATTTTCATTATTTATTTATTCTTTCTGTGTTTTTTTGTTTATTGTTTATTTTGTTTGTCGTGTATTAGATATTTGTTTATTTTGTTTATTTATTTAATTATATTCTTTTTATTTTCTTTATTATGTTTATTTAACGTAAATTTAATTTTAAGAAAAAACATGTTAGATATAATTATATTTATAAATAAATGAATGTCTGTTTATTGTTAATGTAAAACATGTGCGAGTAGTAATTTATGTGTGGGTGGGACGATTGTGGGTTGATGTCGGGGTAAGTTGTTGTTGTTGTTGTAAAATGTTTAGGGAGTTGGCACTTAAATATGAGAAGGCCAATTCATAGGTAGGGGGGCACACATTGGGGGTAAATGTCAACACCTGTTTACCCAGTATGTCCGTAAATTGTCCGACTATGTGAAGAATATCAGCTAGTCCGTTTGTTGTTTGTTTTTCAAAAAAAAAAAAATTTTTGTTAACCCGGCTCACGCTGCATCGAGGACGTATCCATCCCTGAGCAACCGATTTGCTAGCTGGCTATCGATACAGTGTTGGGAAAATAAGGCCGGATCATAACAACTTCGGCTCGTCATTACTTTCTGCATTACGAAATTCAATAAATTCATGCACCGTGCCTAAAAAGCGGCTATTGTGTTAAGAAAGTAATGGAGCTTGTAATCGGTTTTTGAATGCAAACAGGCGAGAAGTATTCCATTCGTAATCGAACTAATAATGAGCATTTGCACCACTGGGTGAGAACAGTTAACCGAAAACCAAAACAAAGAGAAACGAAAAGTTCTGTTCAGAGCGAGAGCACACGCGCATCGTCTTTTTCGGTTGTGTTAGAGTGCAGACCGCAAAACGAAAAACGGTTGAGAGTTATTTGCGAGCTATGATCGTTACCCATTATTTCAACCCTCATTTTTACATTTTCCAAATTCGATATTTTTTTGTTATCGATTCCATGTGTATATCGGAAACCAGAATAGTTATCGATATTTTGAAGCAAACTTGTTCTGCTCATGGTATAGGAGAACTTATATCCAAAATCTGGAGTCTCTAGCTCTTGTAGTCTCTGAGATCCACGCGTTCATACAGACGGACAGACGGACATGGCTATATCGACTCGGCTGTTGATGCTGATCAAGAATATGTATACTTTATGGGGTCGGAGATGCTTCCTTCCGCCTGTTACATACTTTTGCACAAAACCATTATACCCTTATTTACCCATTTTATGGGTTAAGGGTATAAAAATGCAAGTTATGCTACTGGATTGGTAGATCGCTGCACTGAGGATGGAAATATTATTGAAGATGCACGAGATAATATTTCCATACCTACCTTTGAAAGCGCCAAAGAGGATATATCAATTTCCTACATAAGCAACGAAGCAACAACTATCCGTGAATAATTTGAAAACTATTTCATGTCACCAGACGGCGAATTGCCATGACAGTATAAATTTATATATATTAACTAGTAAGTGGCCCGCTTACTTCGCTGCGCGGATAGTTTATATAAATTTTAGCAATAGAAGATAGATACAAAATAAATAAATTGGAAAATATTTCACAAAATATTTAAGCAAAGTATTTAATATTCTCTTTTCCACGCTACCATTGAGGTAGAGAATCGGGCGCGTCATTTTTTATTGTGGTTTCCCCAGTAGGCCTTATCCACTTATTGAATTTAATTTGCAATTATTAACAACTTTAAGAGCTTGTTGTTGTTTTTCCGTCAGGTGCTAATACAAATAAACTTTTTGGTGAACTGACTCTTGAGCAGGCTACATAAAATTGGCCATGAGAAAAACAATCGTGTCTTAAGTCTAGTCCGGCTAATTTAAGAGTTTGTCCCTGTGATTTATTAATTGTTAAGGCAAAGCAAACTTTTAAAGCAAATTGCAATCTTTTAAATTGAATTGGCAATTCAGAATCAGAAGGTATTAATGGAATTCTCGGTATAAAAACCGTTTCCCCTATACCATTGCCAGTAAAGATAATTGCTTCGACAACATTCTTATGAAGGACTTTAACTTGCAATTTTGTACCATTGCCAGTTTTGGCGGTTTCAAGTTGCGAATCAACATTACAGGTGAACCAATCTTTAAAGTTAATTTATGTTGAGGCAGGCCAGCCGGATTTAATGAATTAAGAAAATCGACGGGGTAATGAACTGCATCTTCGATTTCAGTTACAGAATCAATAGAGTTATATGTCATTTCTTCACTTTGAAATGATTTTAATAAAAACTCGTTTATTTCCAATGCATTGTCATTTCTCGCAGTCAGAATAGGAAGTTCGAGTGATTATTGAGAGATATTTGTAATATCCGGAAATATTTTTAGAGTTAGCTCTTCAATACTTTTCACAACATGACACAAAGTTGATGGTAAAGTTATTTTGCCATCATGGGTTGGAAATAATCCATTTCCTATTTGAAGAAGCATTTCTGCAAATTCACCAGCTAAGCTATCACCTTTTACTCGCACTCGCATATTCTTCGTTAATGCAATTTTCTGTATTTTGAGCCACAAAATTGAAGACTTTAAGCACGCATTTATTTCATCTGATCTTGTTCCTCTGGGGATCACTGGAAAAGTTTGTTGAGTAAGAGAAAATTTATGCCACCCATTAAGTATTCACTATCTCGAATGTCTTTCAAAGATCGATCTACAGCTTCAAAAGCACCTTTATGGCCCATAGTACACTCATCCCAAACAATAAGCTTGCAATCTTTGAGCACAGCAGCAATATTAGATTGCTTTGAAAATGGAATCTCAAGTGTAGAATGCGCTGTGCGACCACCATTAAGTAAAGTGGCTGCCGGAAGAAGCAACGGCCAATGCAATTTTTTTACTTTGCCGTACCTTTGCCAATAATAAATTTAAAAGATACGTTTTACCTGTTCCACCAGGTGCATCTAAAAAACAGATTTCTCCCTTTTCTGCTTCAACGCTATGTAGTATCTCTTCGTATACTTGTTTTGCTCAGCAGTAAGGAGTAGCTCATTATTATCAACATAATTATCGCAATTTTCATAATTTGTTTCTCTATGATATTCATTACATATTTGGAACAATTGCCTCGGATCTAATTGGTAGTGGAAGTCCATAATAAGTCAAGTTTTGACCACCAATAGACAGTACAATATCTTCAATGTAAATAAGACATTTATTTAATACATTATTCACAATACTTTCATCAATATTTCTGTATTGTGAAATATGAAAGGCTCTTAATCAGGGGTGTGCCAGAAATCTCTAGAGATTTTGGCTCGAGCAGGTTTTCAAATCTCTAAAACAAAACCGTAGGTGTGCCAGAAGTTAGGGAGATTTCAATTTTCGGTAAAATTTTTCGGAGCAAATACGTAAAACGAAAATGGCCAAAAAGAGTTGCTACCTTTGAAAAAGAAAAATTGCCTAAAATGTATTTGCTATTTTAGTCATTGTTTCCAAGGTTGGCCACAGGGCATTAGTGTTAAATTTAATAAATAGTAAAATAAAAATATGTTAGGTCTTATCTCTTGTAATTCATATATAAAATACATATTTAATATTTTGCCCGCCAAGTAACTAATGTTGCTTGACAGCCCTGCCGTGATAGCTTGCTTGAACAGCTGTTCTACGTATTTCGTGAAAATAGTCTTAGAGATTTGTTACAGATTCATTCAAAACTCAAAAAAAAATAAAATAAATGCAATGGAAAGAATTAAATGCAATTTTAATTCAACTTACATTTTGGCGGCACAATGACTTGCCATAAATTAAATTCTTCTTCTTACTGTAGACATTCACACACCTAACAAACACCGCAAAAGCTGCCACCTTATAATTTTGTTACCTAAAAGTAAGATTTTTTATGTTTATTTGCCACAAATAAGTGTCTTTTAAATTGAAATATTAATGACTCCGAATAATAGTTTTTGTTAAACGAACAAGGTGGCACCTCTCTTGTTAGGGACGGTTTTGCACGCTTACATGGAACGGCAAATAGTCTTAGAGATTTGTTAGAGATTTATTAATATCGAAAATCATGAATTAAAATATTTATAAAATTCGAATGTATATGCAATATGCAATTAAGCTTAAAATTACCTTTCGAAAAAGTAACACTTGTTATGCATTAGACATTTAATATTGCTTAAACTAACCAAATCTCTGACCAAATTTGTTGAGATTTCAAAACCATCTCGAACTCTGCTCTGGCACACCTAAAACCAGCTCGAGGTTGGTTTTAGGTTGGAATTCGGTTGGTTTTGATGGCTGGCACACCCCTGTATATATCTTCTGAGAAACTCTCTTTATAAGTATTCAAAAGTTTAAGAGCATCCGAAATTTGACAAAATACTAACATTATAAAAAGTTCCCTCAGTTTTGTAGGATTTTGACATATGACAGCTTCGGCTATAGTTGAATCCCAGTGCTTATCATCTTCTAGAAATCCTAGAGCTTTACACGCCAATTGAAATGATGCGTATGCTATACCATTAACGGTTTTTAAATTTAAAAATGAAATTGGGCCCCTTACAAAGTGTAATCAAAATCTTAAATAAAAACGTTCTGTTTTATTGGGATGAATAGTGTAAACTCTTCCCAAAGCTGAATCTCTTTTAACTTCAGGAAAATTTGGCACATCATGCCCTCGTTTTCTTCTTTGAAATTCTTTATTATTCCATGTAAAATACGATGGAACTTCACAATATAGAAGCGTTCTTGCAAACTCATCACGTGTGCATAGCTCAAAGAAGGCTAGCAAAGTGGTTTTGGGTGTAGTGTTTAATCTGTCAAGTAATTGTTGCGGATTATTGGAGTTAAAATATATCCGTTGACCATTTTCTAAATGGACAGCTAAGTGTGTAATAGCCGGAAAACGTTCATGTATGGGCGATGCCAGGATTCTCCATACCGCTTCTGAGCTACTTATATAACGGCCACTTTCGTACATATTAATTTCATTACGTTGGTCTTCAAGAGTAAATGATGCTTGATCACTGCCCTTGTTAACATATTTACAAATGTATTTAATAGACTTTACAGAACTACAATACTCAACATTTATGTGAGCTTCAAATATTCTCAATAGTATTTCGGCACAGATAATTTTATCGATTTTATCTGGTCTTATTTTATTTTCTAACCAAAGTAGAATATGTATATGTGGTAAACCCCGCTTTTGCCATTCCACAGAGTACATAAAACATTGCACGCTTCCAAACAAAGAACCTTTTGTCAATTGTGACATTAAAGCTTTAACTTTTAAATGAAAAACTCGAGCTATAATGTCGTGACGATCATGCGGTTTTTGACCCGGTAATAAAACACTTTTTATGTCATACCATTGTGGATTGCATGTGAATGTTATGAAAAGATCTGGTCGCCCATAATGGCGAACATATGTCATAGCATCTTGAGTCTTTTCATGCATATATCGTGCAGAGCTTGTAACAGAAGATGGTAAAATTACCATCTGACCAAGTTGAGCTGCGACAACATCTTGTTGGCCTATTGCATCTTGTAGATGTATATAGCTATCTGCTCTGAGTTTCGCTTGATTGTAGCGAATATAATTTAACCTTTCTGTTTCAATTTTAGCATACATATCAACCAAAAACTGACTAAAAAGGAACGACAATAAATTAAATGATTTATCTCAGATTGACGAATCATTATTTTATAGCTGTAAAAGATTAAAGCAGATATAATTTTTTTGGTTCCTCCTTTTTATACCCTTAACCCATAAAATGGGTAAATAAGGGTATAATGGTTTTGTGCAAAAGTATGTTACAGGCAGAAGGAAGCATCTCCGACCCCATAAAGTATATATATTCTTGATCAGCATCAATAGCCGAGTCGATTTAGCCATGTCCGTCTGTCCGTCTGACCGTCTGTCCGTCTGTTCGTCTGTCCGTCTGTACAAACGCGTGGATCTCAGAGACTACAAGAGCTAGAGACTTCAGATTTGGGATATAAGTTCTCCTATACTATGAGTAGAACAAGTTTGCTTCAAATTATCGATAACTATTCTGGTTTCCGATATACACATAGAATTGATAACAAAATAAATATCGAATTTGGAAAATGTAAAAATGAGGGTTGAAAGAATGAGTAACGATAGATCTTTTCTGAAAGTTTCGTCCAAATCGGTTAAGAAACACCGGAGATATCGAATTTAATCGATTGAAGTTAAGTCAGTATACCAAAGTCTTATATAAATTTAATTTTTTTTTTTTGCAACTGGGTTCAGGGTATCTTCTAGTCGGGCTCTCCCAACTAGAGCCTTCTTACTTGTTTAATAATTGATTCCATTGTGGTATGTACACTGAATAGCCATCTTCGCCATAAGGAAATAGCAAAGGGTACTGTAAGGCATCGTATGATCGATGCACCTCACTTATACGATGTAATTTATTATTATTATTAATAATATCGCACTTTTCAAATAGCTGACACACAATAACTATAGCTACTTCGCTTGATTGAGGTGCATTGTAAAGCCCTTTGTGAGCACCAGCGGGTGTTCGATCAGCATGTATAATCAATTTATGGTCTTTAGTACTTGTTGGTATTTTATTGAGAGCCATTTTTAGGTCTTTAACATAACGATTATGCTGATGAAACATACATTGAAGATCCTTTACTACGCTTAAATCAACATTTGAAATATTTTTGCAACGTAGTTGTGAAAGTTTAACTTTTCCTGCCTTGCAACAGATACCCAAAGGCTCATTTTTCCATTTTAAAGCATTACAATGTTTGCATATCAAATTCATACTACCAAGTTGAGTAATTTTATCTGACTTGTAAGCTATTTCAAAATCATAGTTTAAGCCAGACATGGCTTTAACACTCCATGCACGCAAACGCCTTTCTTGACGTGCATCAGGATTATTAGCCTGATGTCTTCTCACTGCAACTCGATGAGCTTCAGGATTATTAGCCACATCTCTTCTCGCTACAAATCTAACAACATCAGGATTATTAACACGATATTTATACTCGATACCGAAGGTAAAGAGTATATTGGTTTTGTGCAATGTCCGTCATGGTGTCTGTCCGTCTGTCCGTCCGTATGGTTGCAAGTTTTTTCCACACCCTTCAAGCTAGAGACTTGAAACTTTCCAATTCTCTTTATCTATGGGATAGTAAATTAAAGTGTCAAGATGGGGGTTCTACGATAACTGGGGGGCTGGCAAATCGATAAATTCGATAACTCAAAACCGATAAATCCACATATTTCGCACATCCTTACAGCTATAAGTACCAAATTTGGTAAGAAGATAGCTATTAGCAACCCCCAAAAAACTGCATCAAAAATTTTGGAGCCACGCCCCCCATTCCGCCCCCAGCCCCCCCGCATTTTTAAGTCAAAATAGCCGATATCTCCCACAGTTTTTGAGCTATAGCCACCAAATTTGGTGCCAAGATAGGTGATGATGACCCCCTAAAAACCGCCCCAAAAGTTTGGATGCCACGCCCACCGATACTGCCCTAGCCGCCCCCATCCACCCCAACGCTTCGTCAAAAACGGGAATGCGTGTATCTTCCAGAGTTGTGGAGCTAGAGCCTCCAAATTTGGTGGGAAGATAGCTGTTAACGACCCCCAAAAAACTGCATCAAAGTTTTGGGGCCACGCCCACCCATTACGCCCCCAGGCCCCCCGCATTTTGAAATCAGAAATGGCTATATCTCCCACAGTTTTTGAGCTATAGCCATTAAATTTGGTGCCAAGATAGGTGATGATGACCCCCTAAAAACTGCACCAAAAGTTTGGATGCCACGCCCACCAATACTGCCCTAGCCGCCCCCATCCACCCGAACGCTTCGTCAAAAACGGGAATGCGTGTATCTTCCAGAGTTGTGGAGCTAGAGCCTTCAAATTTGGTGGGAAGATAGCTGGTAACGACCCCCAAAAATCTGCATCAAAGTTTTGGAGCCACGCCCTCCAATTCGCCCCCCTTTCCCCACTTTATACAATTTTCGAGCTAGAGTCACCAAATTTGGTATGAAGATAGCAATTGACATTCCACAAAGATCTGCATCAAAAATTTGGATGCCACGCCCACCCATACCACCCCCAACCCCCCTTTCCCCAGTTTTTACAAATTTCGAGCTAGAGTCACCAAATTTGGTATGAAGATAGCAATTGATATTTCACAAAGATCTGCATAAAAAATTTGGATGCCACGCCCACCCATACCACCCCCAACCCCCCTTTCCCCTGTTTTTACAAATTTCGAGCTAGAGTCACCAAATTTGGTATGAAGATAGCAATTGATATTTCAAAAAGATCTGCATAAAAAATTTGGATGCCACGCCCACCCATACCGCCCCCAGCCCCCTTTTCCCCACTTATTACAAATTTCGAGCTAGAGTCACCAAATTTGGTATGAAGATAGCAATTGACATTTCACAAAGATCTGCAACAAAAATTTTGATGCCTCAACTACACATACTGCCCCCAGCCCTCCCCCCCTTTCCTTACATTTTACAAACTTTGAGCTAGAGTCACCAAATTTGGAAGGAATATAGCTGGTGGCATCCCCATCTGCATCGGAGAATCTTTACCCGTCCGTACCCCTTTGCAATCAGGCCTCTTTTTACCGGTTTTAACACTGGTATCGAGTATGCCGCAGTCGGTTGCGTCTTGTTCTACTTGTTTTATGATGATTCTATGCGCTTACTCCTATTGATATAACTATTTTTTTCAAATGAACGATTTTTTTTACCTTTATTTTCTGTTTTGCCGGTGAGTCGACTACGTCTTTTAACAGAATTTTTAACATTTTCAGTTATACATTCACTTGACGTATCAGAATCTTGAGCTAATACTTCCTCTAAAGGAATATAAACATCAAAATGTCCATTCATTAATGGACCGGTAAAACGCAATCTTTTAACAGGATGCATATTATTTCCGAATGCTTGTAATAAATTTCCATTTTGAAAAACTTACGTTTTGAAAATTTAAATTTACAGCATAAAATTTGATCCAAATTGGTTAAGAAACACAGGAGATATTTTATATTAAAGTTAAAGTCATGGGAGCCTCTTTCTGTCTACAGAGAAGATGAGGGCTCTCCGACCATGCCACATCGTCGCGTTCCTGCGATCGATCGGGCTGTTCGAGGAGTTGTAACTCACAAAACAGTAAGAGGGCACAATAGATCCTAGTGGTCGCAGTGCATGATACTCGTTCCAATAATAATAATAAAGTCAAGAAAAACTCACTTCTGCAAGTCATTTTAATACACGGGTTCAGGGTATCTTTTAGTCGGGATTTCTCGACTAAAACCTTCTTACTTGTTTTCAGATTCGCTCATTCTCGTGTTGTGCTGACAGTCGGCAATTCAACACCTGCATCATGAATTGAGCGCTGTTGGTCCCAAACCCAAAGAGGCAGCTTAAAACTTGAAAACGCTCACGCATCGCTCTTCATGTTCGGCGCTAGATGACAAATTATTTTTAAATCTCGCTCCGATCATGCGCCTTCGTTGATGGCTATTTCGGCTAACTCTCTCATGTATGCGCGCGCTCTGCAAGTTAGACAAAGAGCGTAGTATCGCTACCTTCTTCGCACGCACTGAATCAACACAAAACATACCTAAGAGGCTGCAGTTAAGTGAATTGCATATTGCCTTTAGCTTTAATTTAGTGTGTGTGCGGAGGAGCTAGGGTTATTAAACTTTATGATTGACATGCAAAGCGCGCACATAAAATAGAGAGTGAACGTAAATGAGCAACAACAAAGGAGCATGATCGGAGCGAGATTTCAAATTATCTGATTATCATAAGAGCAACACGCGCGCTTATGTGAACGCCCTTTGCTTATTCGAAATTGTATATCAATAATGTTAGTGTGTTACGTTTTGTCTAAGTTATATAAGCAGCAAGTAGGCGAATCCACCACCATAACATATTCTGGTGTGGGAAATTTTTCTAGACGCACCAAGTTTTGTTATGTTGTTGTTGTTTTTTTTTTAAATCAATGACACCAACAAAAAGTAGCAGTGCGGGCCCAACAACAACACTTACAACAACAACAAACGCTACTTGGGTCGTAAATCAATTGTCAAACGCACACAAATTTGAAAAAAAAAAAAAATGTGCACTGTGCGAAGTGATACATGTACATAAAATTATGAAAATTATTTTCAAGCGCATTGTTCACTTAATTGTGTATGCACTTATTCATTAAGAAGCGGAAATCCGTTTCTTTTTTGCAAGTGTACGAGCCTTTTTTTATGACTTTGCTTGTGCGACGCGAAGGCGTCACTGCGCATTTGTTTTGTTTTTGTATTCTCGCTCGCGATCAAACCCTCAGCTTGTGCGACAATCAGGCGACAGTAGTGGTATGGGTACTTGTTGTAATTGTAATTTGTTTTTCAAAATGGGTAAAAAGTGCTCCAAATCGTATGGGAGGTACTTGAAGGAGTTGTCCAAATAAAAATTCCCTTCTTAGTGCTCACCTCCTACCTGCATGGAAAATTGTGTGAAAATTTCACCCTTCTAGCTCTTTTCGTTTAGGCTGTGGCTTTTCCATTCTAGTCAGGACAAACTCTTTTATATATATAAGATATTTAAAAATTTGCTGAGATATATTGAGATATTGGTGTTGATTGCTGTATTCGATCGGTGCTCAAGTGCACGATAAAAATCTGCGCATTTTTATACTCGTTACCGAAGGTTAACAGTATATTGGTTTTGTGCGATGTCCGTCATGGTGTCAGTCCGTCTGTCCGTCCGTATGTGTGCAAGTTTTTTCCACACCCTTCAAGCTAGAGACTTGAAACTTTCCAATTCTGTTTATCTATGGGATAGTTAATTAAAGTGTCAAGACTGTTGTTCTACGATAACTGGGGGGCTGGCAAATCGATAAATTCGATAACTCAAAAATGGTAATCCACATATTTCGCACATCCTTACAGCTAGAACTACCATATTTGGTAAGAAGATAGCTACTAGCAACCCCATAAAAACTGCATTAAAATTTTGGAGCCACGCCCCCCCCCCCAGTCATCCTAACGCATTTTAAAGTCAAAAAAAGCCTATATCTCCCACAGTTTTTAGCTAGAGCCACCAAATTTGGTGCCAAGATAGGTGACGATGACTCCCCACAAACTGCATCAAAAGTGTGGATGCCTCGCCCACCAATACTGCCCAAGCCGCAACCATCCGCCCCAACGCTTCGTCAAAAACGGGAATGCGTGTATCTTCCAGAGTTGTTTAGCTAGAGCCACAAATTTTGGTAGGAAGATAGCTGGTAGCGACCCCCAAAAATCTGCATCAAAGTTTTGGAGCCACGCCCACCCATTTCGCCCCCCTTTCCCCGCCATTTACAAACTTTGAGCTAGAGTCACCAAATTTGGTATGAAGATAGCAATTGACATTCCACAAAGATCTGCATCAAAAATTTGGATGCCACACCCACCCATACCGCCCCCAGTCCCCTTTTCCCCTTTTTTTTACAAACTTTGAGCTAGAGTCACCAAATTTGGTGTGTAGATAGCAATTGACATTCCAAAAAGATCTGCATCAAATATTTGGATTCCACACCCACCCATACCGCCCCCCAGCCCACCCCTTTACCCACTTTACAAACTTTGAGCTAGAGTCACCAAATTTGGTATGAAGATAGCAATTGACATTCCACAAAGATCTGCATGAAAATTTTGGATGCCACGGCCACCCATACCGCCCCCCAGCTCCCCTTTCTCCACTTTTAAAAACTTCGAGCTAGAGTCACCAAATTTGGTATGAAGATTGCAATTGACTTTCCAATAGATCTGCTGCAAAAACTTTGATGCCACGCCCGCCCATACCGCCCCCAGCCCGCCTATCTCCACCCTCACAAGCTTCGAGCTAGAGTCACCAAATTTGTTATGAAGATAGCAATTGACATTCCACAAAAATCTGCAACAAAAATTTGGATGCCACACCCACCGAATCCGCCCCCAGCCCACCTATCCCCACCTTTTACAAATTTTTAGCTAGAGTCACCAAATTTGGAAGGAAAATAGCGGAGAATCTTTAAGGCAGCGTAAACCCCCCTTTCCCCACCTTTTACAAACTTTGAGCTAGAGTCACCAAATTTGGAAGGAATATAGCTGGTGGCATCCCCATCTGCATCGGAGAATCTTTACCCGTCCGTACCCCTTAGCAATCAGGCCTCTTTTTACAGTTTTAATACTGGTAACGAGTATACCGCAGTCGGTTGCGTCTGACTGCAACGTTTCCACTTGATTTTGCTTGCTATATTTGAAATATAACGTATTCTACGTAATATCTTAGCGGCCGTGTAAGAGACACAGCCCATAGGTCTAGCTAAGACCGGCGATGTTCTTCCATACCCTTCAAGCTAGAGACTTGAAACTTTGCAAATATCTTTTTCCATGGCGTGGACAGATATCGGGGGCTCTACGATAACTGGGGGCTGGCAAATCGATAAATTCGATAACTCAAAATCGATAAATCCACCTATTTCACATATCCTTTCAGCTAGAACAAATTAATTTAGTGAGAACATAGCTTCTAGCACCCCCAAAAAAACTGCATCAAAAATTACGGTTACGGTTACGTAAGACTGCAAAGTTTCCACTTGTTATTTTTAAGCATCATAAAATTTATTATCTTAACAACACCAATTTCTCCTTGAGTGTTTTTACTTTTTCTATCGGTTGGCGCGATTTCCACCGACAATCTCGGGTGATTTTTTCTCTGTTTAGAAAAAGAACTACGTAGTTCCATACAAAAAATTTCCTGTCAGCATCGTTTAATTTATCCTTGTCATCATTTGGCACATGTTCAAGTTCATTCAAAATTTGTCAAGAAATACCAAAACTATTGACGATTGAAATTGACTGAACAGCATATACATGCCTTATATACATACATTCGTAGAAGTAATAGCTTATAAGAGTCTTCTTACTTAATTTGACAAAAGCTTTCTATCTTGGTTAACTCATACGCCAACAATTTTTCTTTCAATGAACGGCAAAAAACTTGACGGCCATACCCCTCCCGCTCCCAAATATTTCAAAACTTCTTAATCTTTTACCATTTCAGAGATAGTGTTACCAAAAATAAACATTATATTATTTATATTATATGTATAAAAAATTCCAAAGTCGGTTGCGTCCGACTTTAAAATTTGTACTTGTTTGCTTTAAATCTATTTCTGGCTAAAATTGTTCATAAAATAAAAAGAATCGTTCAGCATTTAATAAGCTACATTTTTGATTTGAATATTTTAACATCGAGCACCGCATTGAGTCATCAAAGATTGCTTTACACGAAATAGCAGCCACTAGCTGGTCAAACTATTTTAATTTTTATAAGATTTTATCTTATTTAATTTAAGAATACTTTTGACCTTTTTTCTCCCCTTCTCCTTCCCTATTGTGTTCCTTTACTGTTCCATAGCTGAGAGGGTTTAGCCTGCCTCAGGGTGCTCGCGGCTGTCGTCGACATTATTGCGAGACTTTGTCCTCTTCGCTGATAACAATTTAAAGCGAAAGTTACCAAAGAGTTAAAACTTTTCTAGTTACTTGTAAGTTGAATAATAATGTGTAAAAGGAATCCCTTGTCCTTCGCTTTGCCCTTTCCACACTCCCACACTTTGCTGCTAAGTCATAATGCAATATCAATGCAGCGGGATATTAAAGCACATTGAAACCGCACCAAAGACATTGAAGTATATAAAAAATAATAATAATAAACAAGTGGAAACGTTGCAGTCGGACGCAACCGACTGCGGTATACTCGATACCAGTATTAAAACCGGTAAAAAAAAGAGGCCTGATTGCAAAGGGGTATGGATGCGGCTAGGGTGTACGCTGCCTTTAAGATTCTCCGATGCAGATGCGGATGCCACCAGCTGTCTTCGTTGCAAATTTGGTGACTCTAGCTCAAAAATTCTAAAATGTAGGGAAAGGGGGGCTGGGGGCGGTATGGGTGGGCGTGGCTCCAAAATTTTTATGCAGTTTTTATGGGGTTGCTAGTAGCCATCTTCTTACCAAATATGGTAGTTCTAGCTGTAAGGATGTGCGAAATATGCGGATTTATCATTTTTGAGTTCTCGAATTTATCGATTTGCCAGCCCCCCAGTTATCTTAGAACCACAGTCTTGACACTTTAATTTACTATCCCATAGATAAACAGAATTGGAAAGTTTCAAGTCTCTAGCTTGAAGGGTGTGGAAAAAAGTTGCGTTCATACAGACGGACAGACACCATGACGGACATTGCACAAACTCAATATAGTCTTTACCTTCGGTATCGAGTATAAAAATATAAATTTATTCTAATGTGTTTGACCGCACCTACACCGTATAAACTTGTAAAAAGATTTGTATGATTTCTGCACAAGATACTCTTTTGGTGGGTTATCAAATATTGAGGAATTTAAGCATGCTGTTTTCTTAAATAACCAGTTATACTAGGTGTATAAAAGCAATCAAACAAGAGACAAATTTTATTTGAAGTAAATATATTGATAAAATCAAGTGAAAACGTTGCAGGAATGCTCAACCGAATGCGAAAAAAAAAATGCTTAAATGCAAATTTCATGACTCTGCCTTAAAAGCTGTGAAAAATGTAGGCATTTCCACGGAAATGCCATCCCATCTCAATTAAAACATGTCATTTTAATAATTTTGTCTTAAAAGCTTTGGGTCCTACAAAGAATTATAATGTTCGAGCAAAGTGTAGTTTCTTAAACAATTTTCAACCCATTTGAATTGAGTTTTGTTATTTGAATTTGCTATCGGGCCCAAGGCCAGCGGAATATAAATGGCGCCAATCTGGCAACCGACAAAATTAAAACAAAAGTCCCTGTGCGTGAATGCACACCCACACGCACATCCCCACGCACAAACACTGGGCGGACATATGTATGTGAAACCTGTCTGATTTCTTGTCTCGGCGTCCCTTGAGCTTTAATCGATTTTGCAAACCGCCCAGCGGCCAGAGAATGACGCTATTGCACGTGTCCTGATTTTGTGTGCCTGTTTTTATACTCGTTACCGAAGGTCTATGTGAAATGTCAATTGCTATTTTCATACCAAATTTGGTGTCTCTAGCTCAAAGTTTGTAAAAGGTGGGGAAATGGGGGCGAAATGGGTGGGCGTGGCTCCAAAACTTTGATGCAGATTTTTAAGGGTCGTTGCCAGCTATCTTACTACCAAATTTGGTGGCCTGACCTCCACAAGTCTGGAAGATACACGCATTCCCGTTTGTTATGAAGCGTTGGAGCGGATGGGGGTGGCTAAAGCAGTATTGGTGGGCGTGGCATCCAAACTTTTGATGCAGTTTTTGGGGGTCATCATCACCAATCTTGGCACCAAATTTGGTGGCTACAGCTCAAAAACTGTGGGAGATATAGGCTTTTTTGACATTCAAATGCGGTGGGCTGGGGGCGGAATGGGAGGCGTGGCTCCAAATTTTTTGATGCAGTTTTTTGGAAGTTGCTAGTAGCTATCTTCTTACCAAATTTGGTAGTTCTAGCTCCACAACTCTGGAAGATACACGCATTCCCGTTTTTGACGAAGCGTTGGGGCGGATGGGGCGGCTAGGGCAGTATTAGTGGGCGTGGAATCCAAACTTTTGATGCAGTTTTTGGGAGTTGCTAGTAGCTATCTTCTTACCAAATTTGGTAGTTCTAGCTGTAAGGATGTGCGAAATATGTGGATTTATCGGTTTTGAGTTATCGAATTTATCGATTTGCCAGCCCCCCAAGTATCGTTGAACCCCAATCTTGACAGTTTAATTTACTATCCCATAGATAAAGAGAATTGGAAAGTTTCAAGTCTCTAGCTTGAAGGGTGTGGAAAAAACTTACACACATACGGACGGACAGACGGTCAGACGGACAGATATACCTTTACCTTTGGTAACGAGTATAAAAAGCCTACATCTCCCACAGTTTTTGAGCTATATCCATCAAATTTGTTGCCAAGATAGGTGATGATGACCCCCCAAAATCTGCATTAAAAGTTTGGATGCCACGCCCACCAATACTGCCCAAGCCGCCCCCATCCGCCCCAACGCTTCGTCAAAAACGGGAATGCGTGTATCTTCCGGTGTAGAGGAGCTAGAGCCACCAAATTTGGTAGGAAGATAGCTGGCAACGACCCCCTAAAATTAGCATCAAAGTTTTGGAGCCATGACCACCCATTCCTCCTCTTTTATCGATTTTGAGCTAGAGTCACCAATTTTGGTATGAAGGTAGCGGTTGACAGTCCACATAGATCTACAGCAAAACCCACCCATACCGCCCCCAGCCCTCCCTTTCCACACCTTTCACAATTTTTGCGCTTGAGTCACCAAACATGGAAGGGAGACAGCAATTGACATCCCACTTAGATCTGCAGCAAAAAATTTGGATGCCACGCTCACCCATACTGCCCCAGCCCTCCTTTCCTCATTTTTTTTACTAACTTTGAGCTAGAGTCACCCAATTTGGAACGAAGACAGCTGGTGGCATCCCCATCTGCATCGGAAAATCTTTTAGGCAGCGTACATCCCTGCCGCATCCGTACCTCTTTGCAATCAGGCCTGTTTTACCGGTTTTATTACTGGTATTGAGTACACAGCAGTCGGTTGCGTCCGACTGGAACGTTTCCACTTGATAATTTAAATAAAAGTGATGCCTTTCCTAGTTGTGTTCTGTGTTCTTGTCTGTGACTGTCTTATTAAATTTTCCATGCATGTGTCTCCCATGACATTTATGATTTAACATGTTAATATTTAGAGCAAATCTTGCAACGCAATAATATACGTAGGTAAAGAGCGTTTTAGTATTTCAAGCTTAAGCTTTATTTGATGCTATGCAACAAAAATACAAATTTCTTGTTTGCCTTAAGCTAAAAATAATATCAAAGGCAGCTTGGGGACTGGTGCGTATTTATTAATTGGTATTATCATAAAACTCATCTAGCTACAATGACTGCACAACCAAAGAGCAATCAGTCAACGGTTTTTAAGGCTCCCACAACAAGGGATATCGCTTGGTTGCATTTCAATTAAAATAACATTACGCAGTATGAATTCGAACAATCATCAGCTAAAAAAAATTACCAGCCATTTTGGAAGGAGGTCCTGGCTCGGTAACAATGCTTCGGTATTTATGCATATGGTAAAACACATTGCTTTCACCGTGGCTAAATAACGTTTCGTAGAAATGTCAGCGTCGGGATAAGCTGCAAACAATTTGCAATGTAAGTGGATGGCGGTAAATGAACCAAACTATATAGAAATGTGCAGGATATGTGACAAGTTGCATTTTTATGCAAACTACTATATTCAGCTCAATTATGGCGCCCACCTGTCCGGAAGGTAAGCCATCTATTACTCCTTGCCTTTCTCACTCTTTTCCTCGGAGTCTCTCTCTCTCTTATGAGATAACTAATGCAACTGCATTAGGCTTTATCAGAGCAGAGGTTGGATAGCGGCTGCTCCTGCAGTTATGCCTAATAGGTTGGCGTGGCTTTGCAAATGCATAGGCATAGCTTTACAACAATATCATATTCATACATATGCATGTGCTATGTACTAGTATATGATTATACCTATGAATTTACGCATTAGTCGCAGTCAGGCTCACAACATGCCTGTTACGCCTTTAGATTCCGCTGCATCTAGGTGAGTAGATCACCAGCCTTAGCAGACATGTAAAGTAGAACGTCTTTTGGCTAAGACTCTTTTGGACTTTCTTAGACTACTTCAAATGCGCCAAGGGCTATAGAATTACTTTCCTCAAAATATGCAATAGTTTTCTACCCTATTTTGTAAGCTCGTGTGTGTGAGGAAAACTTTTTGTGTAAATTAAATAATTCTTAACAAGTGGAAACGTTGCAGTCGGACGCAACCGACTGCGGTATACTCGTTACCAGCATTAAAACCGGTCAAAAAAATGCCTGATTGCAAAGGGGTACGCTGCCTTAAAGCTTCACCAATGCAGATGGGGCTGCCACCAGTTATCTTCCTCCCAAATTTGCTGACTCTAGCTCAAAGTTTGTAAAAGGTGGGGAAAGGGGGGCTGGGGGCAGATTGGGTGGGTGTGGCTCCAAAATTTTTGATGCAGTTTTTTGGGGGTTGCTAGTAGCTGTCTTCTCACCACATTTGGTAGTTCTAGCTGTAAGGATGTGCAAAATATGTGGATTTATCGGTTTTGAGTTATCGAATTTATCGATTTGCCATCCCCCCAGTTATCGTTGAACCCCAATCTTGACACTTTAATTTACTCTGCCATAGATTATGAGAATTGGAAAGTTTCAAGTCTCTAGCTTGAAGGGTGTGGAAAAAAGTTGCGTTCATACAGACGGACAGACACCATGACGGACATTGCACAAAGCCAATATTCTCCTTACCTTCGCTAACGAGTTAAAAAAATTATTGTTGACTATGCGCCATTTGTAAAAAAGTTCGCTTGGTGGCAAGCAAAGATTCAAACAGGTCTTTTAGACTTGAGGCTTTCGATTTGCTAAACATAACTATTTTTACGTAGATTGCTAACTGTACAAATATTTACTGGTCACATTTATTTTATCAGTAAAGCAAAGCATTTAAAAAAAATTTATATCGCTGTTGTTGTTGTTAAAGTACATCAAACATTTTTTTTTTTCTAAAATGAAGAGAATAAAATTATGTTTCAGAGAAAAAAAGTTTGGATATGTTATCTTAATAAGTATTAAATATATCGTCTGTTAAACATTGCATACGAATAAAAAAGCTTGTCGTACGAATTAATAGTGGACAGGGCTCGCTTACTAATGTTTTTTAATTTTCTTGGTAAAAAATAGTGTAATGTGTGACTGTCTTCTTATAATTCAGAGTTCACCCTTAATCTTTAACGTTAATCGTTATTCGTTTGATAGTTTTTAGCACGTGTGGTATTTCTATAAAAAGAATCAGTAAAATCGTATAATGCAGAGTAAAGGCGCGTTTACAATGTCAGCTTGAGATTGGAAAATTTTTTTTTTCTGTCTGACACACATATTTTTCACATAAGTTCATCTCATTCACTCTCAATCTGAAACCGCTTTTGCTTTTAAAAGTTGTCAATAGATGTCTTATTTTCAAAATTAGTAACATGTGCTTGAAAGCTCCAAAGTTTTTGCCTCTATTTAGCTCAATACTGAGGTAAATGATAATAGAATTCACTATTTAATATTTATTTGGTACATATGAAAGAATATACATATGTGGGAATCGATGAGAAACCAGATCCACTAGAAGTGGCCATCCCTATTAAAAGCGAGAGAGAGTTAGTCGATGTCGAGATCTCGCCTACTACGCACGCACAAACGCACTCAAAAATTAACTCAACAAAGTTAATGTACAACGTTTATAAATAAAATAGAACTATACACATAATCACTTACAGTGAATCACTAAAGTATTCGTTGCGAAGCATACGGTGCATATTCCTTCAGTTTTCAACGATTTTGCAGCTACTTTTTATTTATGTTCTATGATTTGGCATTCGTTTATTTATGTTTACGAAAGACAACGCAAAAGAAATTACTTGGAAATTCCTAACGGTTTCTGAGATAAGGGAACAAAACTAAAAAAAACGCATATTTTTATCTCACAAAAGTATTCGTTGCGACTATTGCGTCTACTGTTTATTTATTTCTTAACGCATTTACCATTATTTTTGACTTGCTTTTGCGCAGTTTTTAAGAGCAAATATGATTTTTGTTTTACTCGTTCAGTTTGACTATCATAGTTGTCGTAATTACATCAAAATGCCCAAGGGAAAGGAATTGACTCTTGCTGAGAAAAAAATAATACTGTATCTGCACAATGAGGGCCAATCAACTGAGTACATATGCAAAATGTTCGACAGAAGTCCGTCCACAATCCGTAGTTGTATACAACGTTTAAGAAATCGTGGAAGCTTGGAAAATAATAAGCGTTCTGGTCGACCAAAGTCATTGTCCGTCAGAGAAGAGAGGAAAGTTCTGCAGGAAAACAGGATAAGCCCACATCTATCGGCTCCAAAAATTAACAGCGTACTCCAGACATCTCTGAGCACAAGCGTCTGTGATGAAACTGTCCGCAGGGTGCTCCGCGCAAATAATATCCATGGTCGGGTTTCCAGAAAGAAACCGTTGATTTCAACAGTGAACGTTTTAAAGAGATTATCATTCGCTAATAGCTACAAAACGCAACCATATTCTTTCTGGGAGACTGTCATATTCAGCGACGAGAGCAAGTTCAACATTTTTGTCTCTGACGGTCAACATATGGTGTGGCGTAAGCCTGGCGAAGCGTTAAATCCTAAAAATACAACAGCAACGGTCAAGCATGGAGGAGGTTCAGTGATGGTTTGGGCATGTATGTCTGCACGTGGAGTAGGCAACTTGGTTTTTATCGATGGCATGATGAACACTAATATGTATCTGGACATATTGAAAAAAAACTTAGTCGTAAGTGACTCCAAAATGGGATTCGAGCCCAATAAATTTTTGTTTCAACAAGATAACGACCCAAAATACACTGCTTGGGTCGTTAAAATGTGGCTGCTTTATAACACAAAGCAACTAAAAACACCGCCTAAGAGTCCGGATACAAACCCCATTGAAAATCTATGGTCTCACTTGGACAGAAAAATCAGGCAGCATAATATAACTTCAAAACCAGTGTTAAAGCAGGTCTTACTGGATGAATGGGCCAAAATAGAACCCGAATATTGCCAAAAGTTGGTGGAATCGATGCCAAGGTGTTAGGAGGCAATATGTGCCAACAAGGGTCACAACACAAATTACTAAACATGTTATTTCTATTATTTAAAATAAATCTCAATAGTCGCAACGAATACTTTTGTGAGATGAAAATATGCGTTCTTTTTATACTCGATACCGAAGGTAAAGAATATATTGAGTTTGTGCAATGTCCGTCATGGTGTCTGTCCGTCTGTATGAACGCAACTTCTTTCCACACCCATCAAGCTAGACTCTTGAAACTTTCCAATTCTCTTTATCTATGGGATAGTAAATTAAAGTGTCAAGATGGGGGTTCTACGATAACTGGGGGGCTGGCAAATCGATAAATTCGATAACTCAAACCGATAAATCCACATATTTCGCACATCCTTACAGCTAGAACTACCAAACTTGGTGAGAAGATAGCTACTAGCAACCCCCAAAAAACTGAATCAAAAATTTTGGAGCCACGCCCACCCATTCCGCCCCTAGCCCCCCCGCATTTTTAAGTCAAAAAAGCCTATATCTCCCACAGTTTTTGAGCTATAGCTACCAAATTTGGTGCCAAGATAGGTGATGATGACCCCCCAAAAACTGCATCAAAAGATTGGATGCCACGCCCACCAATACCGCCCTAGCCACCCCCATGTGCCCCAACGCTTTGTCAAAAACGGGAATGCGTGTATCTTCCAGAGTAGTTGAGCTAGAGCCTCCAATTTTGGTGGGAAGATGGCTGGTAACGACCCACAAAAACCTGCATCAAAGTTTTGAAGCCAAGCCCACCCATTCCGCCCCTCTTTCCCATCCATTTACAAACTTTGAGCTAGAGTCACCAAATTTGGTATGAAGATAGCAATTGACATTCCACAAAGATCTGCATCACAAATTTTGATGCCATGCCCACCCATACCGCCCCCAGCCCCCCTTTCTCAACAAACTTACAAACTTTGAGCTAGAGTCACCAAATTTGGTATGAAGATAGCAATTGACATTCCACATAGATCTGCATCAAAAATTTGGATGCCACGCCCACCCATACCGCCCCAGCCCCCTCTTTCCCCACATTTTGCAAACTTTGAGCAAGAGTCACCAAATTGGGTATGAAGATAGCAATTGACATTCCAAAAAGATCTGCATCAAAAATTTTTATGCCACGCCCATCCATAAGGCCCCAGCCCCCCTTTCCCTACATTTTACAAACTTTGAGCTAGAGTCACCAAATTTGCGACGAAGACAGCTGGTGGCATCCCCATCTGCATCGGAGAATCTTTAAGGCAGCGTACACCCCTGCCGCATCCGTACCAGAGAACTGCAACGAGTATGATTAAGTATGAGCAAACACTCTTGCCAAAAATGCAATCAAATCAAATCAAGTCACTTGACCAAACATGTTCAATCGATTCAACGTGAACCGTCTCGTGTTAGACAATCACGACCGAGTATCGGTATGGGCTGCTTCGGTTACAATCAAACCGTGTCAGATCATTGTTGCGTGACGATTCACTGAAACGAACATAGTGTAAGCTTCGAGTAAAGGCAATTTTACTCGAGTAATGTTCGATTGATTTAAATCATGTGAGGCATACTCGAGTAAAAATGTATGATTTTGGGTATGAATCGTATGTTAGAAGGGTTTGATGTGTACACACAATGTGTTCAAGATAAAAGTGAAAAAATATATTTGAAACACATATTAGAGATAACATAACAAACTTCATTATATTTAATTATTTGAAATAAAAAATTTAAATAAATCAAAAGATACATATTTTCTTATTCAAAAATAATTTCGTATCGAATTTTATTTAACATTATTAATTATTTTAACATTATTAATTAAATTTCTCCATTATTATTTTTATAAATTTAGTTTAGAAAAATTAAGCTGTCAACAGAGCCTGGTGCAAGCCTGTTGCGCTTCTCTGTAATAATATTTCCCGCTAACGAGAATGATCTCTCAGCCGCTGCACTACTAGCTGGTATTGAATGTATTTGCATAGCAACTTCATACAAAAATGGAAACTTTGTTTTATTGCTTGTCCACCACTCAAGTAACTTAAAACTAGCAGACATCTCAACTTTTTCTGAAGCATATCTATTGACCTCTTCGCTAGGAGTTTCGATTGTTTTAATAGCCGGCTTGCCCATTAACTGTGAAAAAAAAGGCATCGCCTGAGCTGTTTGAGAGCGGAACTTCTTCAGTTTCTTCAGTTTCGGCAAAGCTATCAGTGAGGCTGTTCGAATCAAACGAAAATATGGAGGTTGATGTTGGAGTTGAGGGCGTTAATGGGACATTTTTATGTGTGTTTGACAAAATTAAGTCAACACAAAATTCTTTTAACCGATTGAGTTCAGTTTCTTGCATGCTTATAGCTGGCGGGTACAAAAAAATGCAACTTTATGCCAAATACTTAAATTAACCATCCATATATTCTCAATATTTTCCAAAATGTTTAATTTTAAGTTTGCTATCGTTGGAATGTCCTCTGGGCTTGGGCATAAATTTTGCTTAATAGTCATTATTGACGGGATAACATAGCACAACGATGGTGCTTTTGTGAACTGCAGTTTTTTAAAAACAATTTCCAGGTGCTCACAAACCTCTACTAATGATTTAACAACGGTTATGTTAACATTGAGTAGTCGTCGACTTTCGTCCTTTTGTGCCAAAATTCTATTAATATCAGCCCAGTTATCATGGAGGGACTTAAGCATCCTATAATGGGAGTTCCATCTTGTTGGGCACTGGTTTTTTAGCGACGTCGCTAAAAGGTGTTGCAGATTTGCTTTTTTAAAGTACTTTGTTATTTTTTTGCACGCTTCTGTGGTCTCTGCCAGCTCCGTGCAAACTGAAAATGATTTTTCCAGTACGTTGGACAGCAAGTGGCTACTGCAGTTTATTCTGGTATTGTTTTCCAGAGCCTTAATAATGTTTGATCCCCTATCAGTTACAAATTTAACTGGCTCTATGTTGTCCACGCCAAATTGTTGAAATACGCTTTTCAACTTTTTCATAATGTTTTGACTGGTTGTCCTTTCAAACTCCATTGACTTCATCCCAATCACAAGTCCATTAAATTTATTGTTGTCTACGTAGTGTAACGTGACGCCTAAAAAATTACGTTGCACATAATGGTCTGTCCACATGTCAATTGTGGCTGATGCTCCTCCACTGCGGACAATTTCTGTTATCTCCCCTCGCAGCTCTCTTTTTTTCTCATCTGCTGCCTTTTGCACGTTCCTCGACACTGTTGTCGGATCCGGAATGAGGTCATCCACATCTATACTCTCGCCGTACAAAGACCCGAGCTTTACAAAAAATTTTACCATTTTGATAAAGCCAGCACCTTTTAGTTAATTAATTAATAATTATTTTTAATGTAATTTAATTTAATTCAAAAACAGCACCTTTTACTGCAGAAAACGGTCGGCAATCTTCCGTCACCCAATTAGCGCAAACTTTGGTTGCCTCGATTTTGTCCTCAGCAGACACTTGTGTTAAGACAATTGTCTTATTTGCAGCCTTGCAACACTTATGCCTGTGCAAATTCGAAGTTTGTCCGTTTTTGTATTTTAAAACAGCCGAACAAGTACGACAATAAACAAAACCGGGCACAACTTCATCTATTTCATTTTTTATTTCTGCCAAAATGTTCCATAGAGAACTTCGCCCTTTGCGTTGACCACTTAATGTATATGTACCGCACTGAATTTTGTCGGTGATTGTTTTATTGTTTTGCTCCATATTAACAAGAGATTCTTTAATTTAAATTTAATTATTCTTAATGACACGCCACTTGTCAGCAAAACAATGAAAATGTGAACGGCAATGGTATGAGTAAATCAGTATTCGGGTATGATGTGCAACCCGAACACGAAGTATGATTCATTTTCGGTTATTGCTTGCGACGCGAACGTTCGTTAACAAATCATGTATGAGCTGAACGGTAATGATTAAAACTTGTTCGTCGACGCTGAGTTGAAGACGAACGGTTCGATACATGTACTTGAATCAAACTGACAGAATCAAGCAAAGTACACGTCAGTACTCGAGTATGAACAAAAATGTTTGACTCGTTGCAGTTCTCTGATCCGTACCCCTTTGCAATGAGGTCTTTTTTTACCGGTTTTAATACTGGTATCGAGTATACCGCAGTCGGTTGCGTCCGACTGCAACGTTTCCACTTGTTAGTTTTGTTCCCTTATCTCAGAAGCCGTTAGGAATTTCCAAGTACAGTACGACCTCGGTTAACGCAACCTATTAAAATTTGGCGAAAACTGAGGTGAAATTTTCCGGTGGCCACGAGCCCTTTTTTAAAATACAGATGCCTTCGCTTACCTTTAAAATTAAATAAAATCGAATAAGACTCCTTTTAAGGCAAGGATTTAATATTATTTTATTTATTTTTTGAAAAATTGAGAAATTTTTGTCTGAACTCTTTTACAATTTATGCTTTTCTGAACTGCTGTTTCGCGAAGATCTTGAAGCTTCAAAATGTCATTTATTGGAAGTTCCGTCTGTTCAGCCCATTTAATGAAAGTGTTCAAAGAGTTAATAGCAGTTTGCAGTTTAATTTTTGGTGAAGCCACAACAACATCAATGGTGATTTCGTCTGCACTTTCGATTTCATCCACTTCGCCTGCAGCTGGAATGTCATCGCTTTCATTTTCGTAAATCCAGTCAATTATTTCATTATTAGAAATTGAATTTTCGGCTGGAACTTCACGAAGATGATTGGAAACAGTGCTAATCATTGATTGTTCATGAAGTAGTTCATCTCTAATTACTTTTAACGGCAAATCATCTTCATCAGTCCATTGATCATTAGCACAAGCCAACAAATTCCAACAATTTTTTATAGCATTAGATGACACTTTACCCCATGCATTAGAAAGCAAACAAACTGCATGCCACAAGTTAAATGCTTTGATTTTGCTCTCCATATTTTGGCCTTCACTTCCGATTAAATGAGCCAAGAGACCTTTTTTATACTCGATACCGAAGGTAAAGAGTATATTGGTTTTGTGCAATGTCCGTCATGGTGTCGGTCCGTCTGTCCGTCCGTATGTGTGCAAGTTTTTTTCACACCCTTCAAGCTAGAGACTTGAAACTTTCCAATTCTCTTTTTCTATGGGAAAGTAAATTAAAGTTTCAAGATGGGGGTTCTACGATAACTGGGGGGCTGGCAAATCGATAAATTCGATAATCCAAAACCGATAAATCCACATATTTCGCACATCCTTACAGCTAGAAGTACCAAATTTGGTAAGAAAATAGCTACTAGTAACCCCCAAAAAACTGCATCAAAAATTTTGGAGCCACGCCCCCCCATTCCGCCCCCAGCCCCTCGCATTTAAAAGTCAAAAAAGACTATATCTCCCACAGTTTTTGAGCTATAGCCACCAAATTTGATGCCAAGATAGGTGATGATGACTCCCTAAAAACTGCACCAAAAGTTTGGATGCCACGCCCACCGATACTGCCCTAGCCGCCTCCATCCACCCCAACGCTTCGTCAAAAACGGGAAAGCGTGTATCTTCCAGAGTTGTGGAGCTAGAGCCTCCAAATTTGGTGGGAAGATAGCTGTTAACGACCCCCAAAAAACTGCATCAAAGTTTTGGAGCCACGCCCTCCATTTCGCCCCCCTTTCCCCACTTTTTACAATTTTCGAGCTAGAGTCACCAAATTTGGTATGAAGATAGGAATTGACATTCCACAAAGATCTGCATCACAAATTTGGATGCCACGCCCACCCATACCGCCCCCAGCCCCCTTTTCCCCCATTCCACACTTATTACATATTTCGAGCTAGAGTCACCAAATTTGGTATGAAGATAGCAATTGACATTTTGATGCCACAACTACCCATACCACCCCCAGCCCCCCCCCTTCCTTACATTTTACAAACTTTGAGCTAGAGTCAACAAATTTGGAAGGAAGACAGCTGGTGGCATCCCCATCTGCATCGGAGAATCTTTAAGGCAGCGAACACCCCTGCCGCATCCGTACCCCTTTGCAATCAGGCCTCTTTTTACCGGTTTTAATACTGGTATAGAGTATACCGCAGTCGGTTGCGTCCGACTGCAACGTTTCCACTTGTTGTAATAGAGTTTTGTTAAGTTTATAATATTTTGGTCCATTGGCTGAAGAATAGCAGTACAGTTGGGTGGAAAGCACATTATGGAGATCATTCCGTCGTCACTTCTTAAGTTTCCATCTTTCGGATGACAAGGTGCATTATCCAAAAGCAACAGCGCTTTTGTGGAAGATTTTTAGAAGAAAGGAATAATCTAACCTGAAAAAATTAATAAAATAAGGATCAAAAGTCAGTCCATATTTGATTATCTGCATTTAGTTTTTTTTTTACTTACCTCAGGAACAAACACATCTGAAACCATTCTTCAAAAAATCTTAATGTCATCCATGCATTTTTGCTTGCTTTGTACACGACCGGTAAGCTCCCATAGTTTGGGAATGCTCTGGGGTTCAATGATTTGCCGATAACGAGCGGTTTAACTTTGTGCTCACCAGAAGCATTTGTGCAAGCCAGAAATGTTATGCGCTCCTTGCTTACTTTGCGACCAGGTGCACTTGCTTCATTGGCGCTAACAAAGGTTTATTTGGCAGCACTTTATAAAATAATCCAGACTCATCAGCATTATAAATCTGATCTGCACTTAAATCGAGCTCTTTGACTTTCTCTCGAAACTCCTTTAGAAACGGCTCGACAAGGATTGGCTTATTCGACAATTTCTCACTGCAAACTTTTAGCATGCGAATGCCGTCTCGTTTTTTAAAATTAGAAAACCATCCGTTACTCGCGTGGAATTTACTGGATTTATCTTCAAGTCTGCCATGCAACTGGCGCGCCTTTGCTTTTACAATTTCTATTGATATAGGCAAATTGCGATCTCTTTGCGTCAAAAACCACGCATACAATGATTTTTCCATTTTAGCATATTCGCAAGTTCTAATTGAAACACGCTTTCCTGGCCCGGATTCCGCATTTGTAATAAACTTTTTTAGAGCAACGTCATTCCGTTTAATCCTACTTATTGTGGATTTATGGACATGATACTCCTGGCATATCGACTTAATAGAAGTTCCACTATCCAGTTTTTCTAAAATTCCACATTTTTGTGATATTGTAAGTTTATTTACATATATGTTTTGTTACTGGCATATTGAAAGCAGCAGCAGAGTGAACCAACCGATCGCAAAATAAATTCCATGAAAGTGAGTGAGCCCAGGCACCAGCCATACATACATACTTACACGCATAATGCGTGTGATTCCCCAGTTTATATTTTTTAGCAGAGACGAATGAACAAATGAACAAAAGAGAATGAAAGAAGAGTGGTAAAAACGAACTAAAACATACGATTTCCTTAGGAAGTTGCGTTAAATGAGGTAATTTTTTTTTAAAAGTTGCGTTAACAGAGTCAACAATTTTAAAAATTCGGGTGTTGCAATAATCGAGGAGTTGCGTGTTTCGAGGGTTGCGTTAACCGAGGTCGTACTGTAATTTCTTTTGCGTTGTCTTTCGTAAACATAAATAAACGAATGCCAAATCATAGAACATAAAAAAGTAGCTGCAAAATCGTTGAAAACTGAAGGAATATGCACCGTATGCTTCGCAACGAATACTTTAGTGATTCACTGTATGTATAATAATAAAATAATACTATAATATTAATTTGTTGCCTGGAAAAAGCATTTGCGGAAATCTGCGACCACAAATTTTGGGGGCTCAACCAAGATTTACATATCTCAAAAGAGATACGGAGAATGACGCGCGGAAAAAGCGAAAGAGGAGTCGCAAAGAACCGATACTTGAAGACTGGTGACTTAGCAGACGACGTTAGCGAAAGGCAAGAGCGGCGAGCTGTGGAATAAGTACGATTCGAGAAGTGCGGGACGAGAGAAGCGACAGAAAATCGTTGATTATAAGCGCCGGCGGCTAGAAGACATACCGAGAACAGAAAGAGCGTGTGCGGGAAAATTGGCAAGTACAGTTGTGTTGGTACTTGTGGTGCAATTTTGAGGCAACGCCGAGCAGAGAGCTGTCTTCAGTATAGTTGTTGGCTGCGAACTAACGAATTGTGTGTGAATGCAGAGCAGAGAGCTGAGCGGTGAGGGACTTGTGCGAAAGGAACGTCGCGGGAATCGGTATTAACAGAAACTGTTGCTGTTAACAACATAAAAATTAACGAGTAGATATCGATACTGCATAGACGAATTATATATCAAGACGGGAAACCAGAGATGGTATGTTATGTTAGTTAACATTATGCAATTTGGAAGCGAACGCGAATGGGAAACAACAATTAGCCAGTATTTTCTATCACTTACTTTGCTACTTCACTCGCTACAATCCCAGCTGGTGCGAAGTCGGCCATCATTGTTTAGCTTTTTGTTGTGACTGCAAAGTGTGCGAAGCGCAAGGCATAATTAAATGTTGCCGCACTTCGTTTTTCTTGTTGTTGTCACATAATTTGAAATCGACAATTTTTGACTTTTGCTTCAATCTGCCTGCTGCTGCTCAACAAGAAAGGGTGTTCTAGACTTTATATGAACTTTGTGCAATTGTATAGCAAAGCATGAGATACTTTAATATAATGTCTGTTTTATATGTTTATTTATATTTTGGCAATAAGTTTGGGATTGCACAACTTGTAAGACAAGTTGTATATAAATAAATTAACTAACACTTAAACACACGTATTTTGTCTATGTATACTTGAAATAAACTATTAATATATTAAAATGATATATTCAAGTTTTTATTGACAATAATTGAATATTGGGACAAGGGGTATTTTTGTTTTGTTTCAGCTCTGCTTTGCGTTCAGCGGCCTGTGCATTAGAGGAGAGGCGGCGGGCCAGCGGAAAGCAAGATCGGTAAAAATGTGTTAAGGCCCAACCAAACGATGCATTCGTGCAGGCAGAGCCGCTGCACGGAAAGTTTCAACATATGCTACGCCGTGTATCCGCCCAAACGATGCTTATGCAAGGGTTCGTTCAGTTTTATTTTTTAACGAATGCATGAGTGCCGCATGCATGGTTTCACTGAATTGAAACCATGCAGCAATGCATTGGGCATAGAGTTGTCGCAGTCTTTTTATTGTATGAAAAATATTTAAAAAAATTGTTAAATCTTCATTTTATTGTTTATAAACACATTGATATAATATACTAGTTATTTGAAACATGTGTTGTCTTTATTTTTAACATAATATTACATTATATGTTAACATTTATTTTTAAATGGAATATAAAAAGCACATGTGGCAACAATGGTTGGCAAAAAAAAAGAAGAAGAAGAGACAATGCACTTATGCAACGTATGGCTATAGACGTTGATGCATAATGCATAAGCAAGCATTTCGTTCATTTTTGCAGCGGCTCTGCATGCACGAATGCATCGTTTTGTTGGGCCTTTAGTATGTGTATGCATGTGCGTTTGTTTCATTCTTGCTAGGCCTTCCGAGTTTTCGGCAAATGCCTTGCACAATTGAACAACTGAATACACTTTCGGCATTTGTGCGCATCGCTGCATAACTGCATGGTAGTTGCGATTTCAAAATTGTTAGAAACTGTCATAGAGCTAAAAAAATGAAAGAGTATAAATGAGCAGCAATGCAAAACTGATATTTGCCTGCCTATTTTACTAGACGCTTGTTTATTTTTCTGTTCGCCTGTTCCTGCAAATTATCGGCCAGCACCAAAAATGAAATTTGACTGCCTTGGAAGTATTGTTTTTCTGGTTTTTTTTTAGGTTTTTGTAGGCAAATTACAAATATGCACCAAATTTAATCTAAATATTGACTGTTTAGCGTTTGCCGAAATTCATAATAGTAGAAAGGTCAATGAATGGTCATGGCAAATGCTACGCATACATTTAAATGTGCACATGTAGATATGCAAGGACGCACACACAATCTCACGCGAGCTATCCAAAACAAAATATCAAAAGTTATTACAAAGCCCAGGCCCACCAAAATTGCGTGGCTACGACGAGCCAGCACGTGTTGTTGTTGCGTTTTGCCTATTCTCGAAAAAATTACACGCATAGAAGAATTGACTTAGTTGCCTAGGCAACTAGCAAGCTAGCACTGCACACCAACAAGACAGCAGTGCAAAACAAAAACAAACCAAAAAACAGGGCGGCATGTGTATTGTAAACAAAGAAGCAATAGTCAAAACAAACGCAGCTGTTTGTCGTTAGGGGAAACCGACTTTTTTTCGTTCGCTTCGATCTTGCGTCCATTTCCAGGGCGCGTTAACATTAACAATTCTGTTATTCCGTCTTACTGTTAGTTGGTCAATGCGATACTGTAAAACTAAAGATTTAGCGATTGATTGTAAAAGTGTGTGTGCATTGCCAAAATAATTTATTTGCTATTTGTTACAGTTTAAAATAAGACAAAATTAATAGAGAGGAGATTTCGGCATTACTAATAGCGGAATTGCGCGCTAAATTGAGTGAACTTGGATTAGGCAGCAGTGGAAGGAAATCAGAACTGCAGAACAGATTGTTTGCTCACTATGGTATTCAAGTCGAGTCACACGGCGATTCAGATAATGACGAAAACGAAGGATCGTTTACAACAGGTGCTGATATCGTATCACAGCAAGGAGATAATGTAGCAAGTATGAATAGAGTTGTGCAGAACCAACAGCAAGGAACGTCAGGTATGAATAGATCATGGTTCACGTTGAAATACGTGGAAGGAAGCGTTTCGCAGTTTACGGGTACGAATTTGCCAGACATTAATCAGTGGATTGAGGAGCTTGAGGAATGTGCAGTAACTGTAGGTTGGAGCCAGTTACAGACTTTCATTTATACAAAATTCAAGACAGTTGCTGAGTGGAGCAGCAAAGTCGTTAATACGCAGTCAAAGAAATTTTCGTGATTGGGATTCGTTAAAAGGGGCATTGGTAAAAGAATTTGGGGTAAGGGTATCATCAGCAGAAATTCATAGATTATCGAAGCGCCAACAAAAGAAGAATAAAACATTGCTTGAATATCTGTATGCTCTGATAGAAATAGCAAGGCCTATTGACTTGGAGGATGAATGTTTGATAGACTACTTTGTAGAAGGCATTCCCGATTCGAGAATGAATAAAGGTCTACTGTGTAGGGCAAGAAACATGAGACAGTTAAAAATACCGATTGAAGTGTATAAAAAAACGCGCGGTCAGGTAAAATTGTGGAACAAGCAAAGTCAGTCGGAAAGAAATCAAAATACATCAGCAAACACAAGTCAGGGAGTAAAAAAATGCTTTAAGTGCGGGGACGAATCACATTTTCGTAGGGATTGTTCGAAAAATGATATAAAGTGCTACAAGTGTAATCAGCCAGGGCACAGAGCTGCGCAGTGTAAGGTTGAATTAAAAACAGACCAGGGAACAAATGTAGTTCAAGATAAGTCAGTAAAAAAGCCAACAAGCTTGTTTACAGCTTCGGGACTTGAGTTGAAGTCTATTGTTCATTTAGATGTTACATTTAGAGGACTTATAGATACAGGTGCTGATTTATGTTTGCTGCGTCGCGGTGTGTTCTTGAAGCTAAGGGAAGGACAGCTAGAAGGGCGTGAAAAGTGTTTGACAGGTATCGGTGAGAGTCAGACTGTAACGTTTGGAAGTTTGAGTATTTCTGTAAAAATTGATAACATTGACATGCAAGTTGAATTCCATGTAGTGGCAGACGAAGATATAGCATTCGAAGCGATCCTTGGCAGAACCATATTGGAGAAAGTCGATATGGAAGTGACCAAAGAAGGTACAGAATTGGTATGCAGACAGGAAGAAAAGGAGGAATCCAAGAATAGCTATTCAGAGTTCTTTAAAGAGTTTATCGGTTTGTGTATGGTTAGTGCTGAGCGAAATGTTAATGAAATTGCGTCCGATTTGTCTGAGTTGTCCGAAGCAAAGAAATGCAGAGCGATGAAGTTGGTCGAACTATATGTTCCGCAACGGAGTGCTAAAAGTCCGGTGGAAATGAAGATTGAGTTGACAGATGAATTACCAGTATACCAGCACCCGAGACGTTTGGCGTATACAGAACAGCAGATAGTGGATGAACAGGTTAAAGAGTGGCTAGAGGAAAAGATTATTAAGCCTAGCACGTCAGAGTATGCATCTCCTGTGGTTATTGTAGCGAAGAAAAATGGGAAGAAACGTTTGTGCTGTGACTATAGGAAACTAAATGAAAAGATAATGCGCGATAACTTTCCGATGGTACACATGGATATTGTTATTGAAAAATTGCAGGGGGCAATGATTTTCACTACGCTGGATTTGACGAATGGGTATTTCCATGTACCGGTAGAGGCACAGTCACAAAAATACACAGCGTTTTTTACACAGAAAGGACAGTTCGAGTTTTTATTTGTTCCGTTTGGCATATCGAATTCGCCAGCCGTGTTCACCAGATTTATAATGGCAACATTTTCGGGAATCGGTACAGAAGGATGATGCAGTTGTGTACATGGATGATATTATGATACCGAGTGGCAATGTTGAGGAAGGGCTAGAAAAGCTAGAAAGAGTACTTGAGGTGGCAGTAAGAAACGGGCTAAGAATTAATTGGGGCAAATGTCAACTGTTGCAAAGAAAGATAAATTTTTTGGAGTTCATCATTGAAGATGGGGAAATTACTCCCAGTGAGGAAAAGACAGAGGCGGTGTCAACTTTTCCAACACCAAGAGATAGAAAGGGTATTCAACGATTTCTCGGATTAACATCATGTTTCGGAAGATTTGTTGAGGGATTTGCGTTGATAGCCAAGCCATTGTCCGATTTGCTACGGCACGATTCGAAGTTTGAGTTTAAGGAGTTGCAACAGATAGCATTCGAGCAGTTGAAAGCAGCGTTAGTTAATAAGCCAGTGTTGAAGCTGTATAATCCGAAGCTTGCGACGGAAATACACACAGATGCATCTAAGTTTGGGTTTGGGGCGGTGATGCTACAAAAAGACTAAGAGGACGGCATGTTGCATCGGGTGATGTATATGAGTAAGAAAACAAAGCCATGCGAGGAGAATTATCACTTATACGAATTGGAAGTATTAGCAGTGGTAGGAGCTTTAGTTAAATGGAGAGTCTATGTCATGGGAGTTAAATTTAAGATCGTCACTGATTGCAATGCATTCGCCATGACGATGAAGAAGAACGAAGTGCCATTGAGAGTTTCACGATGGGCTATGTTTTTTCAACATTTTGATTTTGAGATAGAACACCGCTCAGGGACGAAAATGCGGCACGTGGACGCATTAAGTCGTTTTTTATTGTTATGTTCTCACTGAGAGCATCATGCATCGGCTGAAAGAAGCACAGATTGCTGACGAGTGGACAAAAGTAGTCCGGAGTCTGGTAAATAGTAATGGTTACGAAGATTATTATATGGCAAACCAGATATTGTTTAAAGACCCTAATCGAGATTGATTGTAGTGCCGTCTCAGATGGAATCTGAAATAATACAGATCGCTCACAAGCAGGGACATTTCTAAGCTTAAAGGAACACAGGAACTGATAGAAAAGTCATACTATATTACAAAGCTAAAGGAAAAAGTAGCTAGAGTAGTGACAAATTGTGTGGAGTGTATTTTAGTCAATACCAAAGCTGGTTGGCAGGAGGGTTACTTAACACCGATTGATAAGGGTGACAAGCCATTAGTTACATACCACATCGACCATGTTGGGCCGATGGAGATAACAAAAAAACGATATGAACATATTTTGGTTGTTGTTGACGGATTTTCAAAATATGTGTGGCTATATCCTACGCGTAGAACTGGAATCGAGGAAATTATCGGGTGTTTGGAAAAACAAGCTGTGAATTTTGGTAATACTTACAGGATTGTGTCGGATAGGGGTGCATCATTACGTCACATGTGTTTTGAGAATATTGTGAGAGGCAGAAGATACAGCATTTTCTAATAGCTACAGAAGTACCTCGTGTTAACGGACAGGTGGAGCGTATGCATAAAGTCGTAGTGCCTTTGCTGTCAAAGTTCAGCATAGAGAGTCCAGGTATATGGTACAAGCATGTCGGCAGGGTACAGCAGTTAATAAACAATATCGAGCCTAGATGTACTAAAAGGACGCCTTTTAAAATCTTGACTGGTGTCGATATGCGTTGTGTGGATGTTTCAGGTTAAAAAGAACTAGTGCAGGAATCGCTGTTGCAGGAGCTAGATGAAGAACATTCAAGAATACGTCAGGATGTAAGAGAAAATATAAAAACTCTACAGGAAGAGAATAAAAGGGTATTTGATTCCAAGCGCAAGGCCGAAAAGACTTATAAAGTCAATGATTCGGTAGCGATAAAACGTACGCATTATGGTGTAGGTCTTAAATTAAAAGGGAAATATCTTGGTCCGTATAAAGTATTAAAGATTCTGAAGCACGGCAGGTATGAGGTAGAAAAGGTGAGAAATTTTGAGGGCCCAGGTAAAACATCTACAGTGGTGGAATACATGAAGGAATTCGGGTCGAATCCAGTGTCAGGAGGGCCGAATGTGGGAATCGATGAGAAACCAAAAGGGCAAGTCATCGATAGTGCAGCTGAAAGAACCACTAGAAGTGGCCATCCCTATTAAAAGCGAGAGAGATTTAGTCGATGTCGAGATCTCGCCTACTACGCACGCACAAACGCACTCGAAAACAAGTGTAAACGTTGCAGTCGGACGCAACCGACTGCGGTATAGTCGTTACCAGTTTTAAAACCCGTAAAAACAGGTCTGATTGCAAAAGGGTACGCTGTCTTAAAGATGCTCCGATGCAGATGGGAATGCCACCAGCTATCTTCCTTCCAAATTTGGTGACTCTTGCTCAAAGTTTGAAAAAAGAGGGGGAAGAGGGGCTGGGGGTGGTGTGGGTGGGCGTGGCATCCAAGTTTTTGATGCAGAATTTTGTGGTATGTCAATTGCTATCTTCATACCAAATATAGTGACTCTAGCTCAAAGTTTTGAAAAAAGTGGGGAAAGAAGGGCTGGAGGCGGTATGGGTGGGCGTGGCATCCAAACTTTTGATGAAGTTTTCGGGGGGTCGTCATCTCCTGTCATGGCCCCAAATTCGGTGGCTTTTGCTCAAAAACTGTGGGAGATATAGGCTTTTTAGACTATAAATGCGGGGGGCTGGGGGCGGAATGGGTGGGCGTGGCCCCATAATTTTTGATGCAGTTTTTTGGGGGTTACTAGTAGCTACTTTCTTAGAAAATTTTGTAGTTCTAGCTGAAAGGATATGCGAAGTGTATGGATTTATCGGTTTTGAGCTATCGAATTTATAGATTTGCCAGCCCCCCAGTTATAGTAGATCCCCAATCTTTACATTTTATCTGTCCCGGCCATAGATTAAGATATATGGAAAGTTTCAAGTCTGTAGCGAAGAGTTTGAAAAAAGTTGCGTTCATACAGACGGACGGACAGACGGACAGACACCATGACGGACATTGCACAAACAAAATATACTCTTTACCTTCGGTAACGAGTATAAAAATGAGACGCGGTTCTTTCCTCAAAATTAATAGCAAGTTTAATGTGGTGACTTCAAGTGTTAATCGACAATTAAAAAGTAGCTTAGCCTAATACAATTACGTGAGCCACAGGCGGCCACACACAACACCAATTCGCCGTCGGCAGATTGCCGATCGGCTTGCAAATTAACATTAAGCGCGACTTCAAACTAGCAATTTAATTATATTCTGCTCCAACAGAGTTGTATAAAGTTTTTTCGAACAATTGTAAAATATGTAAACAACAATCAAATATTTTAGAAAAGATATCTACTAGCAACTCCCAATAAACTGCTTGAAAAATTATGGAGCCACGCCAACTGGTTATGATCCCCAAAGATCTGCATCCCGTTCCCCCACCTTTTACAAACTTTGAGATAAAGATAGATGATAGATAGATAGACTTGGAAGGAATATAGCAATTGACATCCCTTAAAGATTTGCAGCAAAAATATGGATGGCACGCCCACCTATACCGCCCCAGCCCCTCCTTCCCACTCTTTGTACAAACTTTGAGCTTAAGTCACCAAATTTGGGAGGAAGATAGCTGGTGGCATCTCCATCTGCATCATACAATCTTTGAGACGATGTACACCCATTCCGCATAAGTACCCATTTGCAATCAGGCCTCTTTTTACCGGTTTTAATACAGGTATCGAGTATACCGCAGTCGGCTTGTTTTTTTCTTTACATAAAGCGTGGGGGCGGTGTGGTTTTTTTTTTTCGTATATCGAGCGCCCGATGATTTTTCCATAATAATTAAAGCATTTTTCGATCATTGAAGTAAGTTCAAAAACTTAACAGAATATAAAATGCAATAAGGTGAAACTACCACAACAGCAGCAGCAGCAAGAAATACAAGAACAACAAAGAATATTACAAGAATATTACACATCTCCCGTGTGATCGGAACGACATTGGTTTTTTTTTTTTAATAAGTGCTGTAGCTGAATTTCAAACGAACCTAAAGGAACAAAACCGAATTAAAAACCTAAATGATCTACAATCAGCGAAATAGGTCGATCGTTTAATATAGAAAATATGTATTTCTATTGCACTTACTTAATATGAACGATTCTTTACAGCACCTACACAGAGAAAAACAAGTGGAAACGTTGCAGTCGGACGCAACCGACTGTGGTATACTCGATACCAGTATTAAAACCGGTAAAAAGAGGCCTCATTGCAAAGGGGTACGGATGAGGCAGGGGTGTACGCTGCCTTAAAGATTCTCCGATGCAGATGGGGATGCCACCAGCTGTCTTCGTTGCAAATTTGGTGACTCTAGCTCAAAGTTTGTAAAATGTTGCGAAAAGGGGGGGGGCTGGGGTGGTATGTGTGGGCGTGGCATCCCAATTTTTGATGCAGATCTTTGTGAAATATCAATTGCTATCTTCATACCAAATTTGGTGACTATAGCTGAAAATTTGTAAATAGTGGGGATAGAGTAGTGTTGGGTAAACACTACTCACTTTGGTGAACATGTTCACTTGCTCTTTTTTTTTTAAAGAGTCAACTCACTCACATTGCTCACTTGTTCACTTCAGTTGCTCAGTTACTCACTTGTTCACTTAAGTTACTCAGTTACTCACTTGTTCACTTAAGTTACTCAGTTACTCACTTGTTCATTTAAGTTACTCAGTTACTCACTTGTTCACTTAAGTTACTCTGCTTTAAAACGGCTGTTATTATCTTTCCTTATAAGTAATGTCAAAAGTAATGTTAATAACTAGATAATTTGTTAACAAAATATATAATTGTATTCGTTCTCAAGAAGCAATATTAAAAATAATAATAAAAACATAGTGGCGCATAGTTAATTTTGGCTATGCCAAGACTATGATACCCTTCACACAGCCAAATCAATGCTCCCCCCTCTTATGTTTCTGTGCAGTTGTTGGTAATTTTTCGCTAATATTTTTACTCTTGAGCGTCATTTACTTGTTCGTGTGCAACAACAACAATTTGACATGTAGGTACTTGAAAGTGCACGACAGAGACAACAATTGATAGTACGATATGGTAAATTTGTATGGTGGCTATGTCGTAGAATGCTCCGATCGAAATGAAATTTCATAGTGAACAAACCCGACATGACCTAAGCAATCTGTGAAAGTTTCATCAAGATCGGTTCAGCAGTTTGGCCGGAAATCGTGTTGATATGGTAAATTTATATGGTGGCTATATCGTAGAATGCTCCGATCGGGATGAAATTTCATAGTGAACAAACCCGACATGATCTAAGCAATCTGTGAAAGTTTCATCAAGATCGGTTCAGCAGTTTGGCCGGAAATCGTGTTGAAACAGACAGACGGACAGACGGACGGACGGACGGAAATCAATTCCTGAGCTCGTCCTGATCATTTTGATATATAGTTTATAGGGTCTCCGATCATTCCTTTAAGGCGTTACAGATTCATGACAAAGTCAATATACCCTGATTCACATGTGAAGGGTATAAAAATAACAAAAACAAAATAAATTTCTTCTCTTTCAAGAGTTAAAATGAAATTGCAGTCAGTCCATTGGCTTTGCAGGAAATTATGTTTCGCTAAAATATATGTATGTAAGTGTTTGGACAAGAAATAATATAAAATACTACATACCAAAATAGTTATAAATTGTTGTGCAAGAACATAAGGGCTTCAACATTTTTCGCCTTTAACAATGTGCGCCTTTTGCGAATTAATTCGCCAGCGCTTGAAAAAATCCTTTCGCAAGGCACTGATGTGGCCACTGCACAAAGCCGCTTCATCATATACTTGTGCAAAAGCGGGTATTGGCATTTTCATTGGTCCCACCACTTCAAAGGGTCCTCTTTCCTGTTGAGATACTCCTCTGACAGGTACTTGTCAACTTCACGAGTCGCAGCGGCTGTATTGTTGCTGGGCTTGCAGACTTTATTAAAGTCAACATCGAACTCCTTCCAAATGTCGTCCTCATCTGTTGTTTGTGTTGAGGAATACTGTGCCATTTCAGTCGGAGCAGTATCAGGCAACGCGTTGGCTACTCCAATAAACATTATGTTTTTTTAATGTTGGCAATCGATTTCTTCGCGGCATCTTGTGATTTAAAAACACGGCCTTTGAATCTGGGATCCAAAATGGTGCTTTCTGCAAACAAAACATTATGCTCTATGCCTTGGAATCTGGTTTCCATTACAATCAAAAGCACATTTATGACATTTGTTATTGTCTCATCGCTGGTTTGCATGCTAGCCACCTTTTTTTGCAATATTCCGACCAAAACGATAACTTTAGAAAGCGTAACGTTTTTTTCCGCCGATATTTCATTAGTCGTCTGAAAAAATGGAAGCAGCACTGGAAGCAAGTCTTCAATGACTTTCCAGTCTGCTGTTGTTAAAATTAGTTCTGGGCGTAAAATTGAAATCGCTACCATTACTGCCTCTTTTAAGACAAAGAGCCGTTGAAACATTTTGTAAGTGGAATTCTAGCGTGTTGCCACATCCTGCACAAGTTTCAAATTGGGCAATTCCAACTGGACTTGAACATCCTTTAATTTTTTTAAACCCGATGTGCTTCGATTAAAGTAGTCAACTATTGCCTTGGCTTTGGCTCGAATTCCGTCAATTTTACAAATCGCCTTTTGCACGATGATATTTAATGTGTGTGCAAAGCATGGTATATGGCCACCCTCCCAGCTTTATCGCACCAACAATGTTGTGAGCATTATCCGATGCTACCGCCGACACTTTGTTTTCAATCTTCCATTCATTGACTATTTTTTTTCAGAAATCGCATTGATTTTTTGAAGTGTGCGCATCTGCATACATTTCACATGCTATCATATAGCTCAACGAAGTGTACCGTTACGGCTAGGTCCAGCCGTATGTGGTAAGGCACACAGCAGTTGCCCCAAATACTTCTTCCTTTATTCTGCTCACCTGTTCTGCGCGTAGATTTGGGAGAAGAACGTTTGTTACGGTTTTACGTGCTGGAAGCTTATAGCCTGGGCAATGAGAGACGTCCTCTATAAGTTTTTTAAATTCTGGCTCTTCGACCGACCTCAGTGCGTGGTGTCCCTTGGCAATCCATTTGACCAATTGCCGATCTACCTGTTGGCCGACACAGGCTTATACACAAACGTTGTTATCATTGGCTGTGTGCCAACAACAGCAACATCCTCTTGACTTTGTCGCACAACGGGCTCCAATGCTGATGGGTGTTTGCTGCGAAGGTGTCGCGACAAGTTACTCTGCGACTTTGTGCTTAAAACACCATTGCAGTACTTGCATTTCGCTTGCGCGTTGCCCAAATCGGAGAAATGTATCCAAATTTCGCTGTGTTTGCGTATCAAACACATTTTTAATTATGAATTATGAATATAATTATTTTATTTTAAACGATTCGTGTTGGCGCGAGCACAAAATCAACGGAAGTGAACCAAAACATTCAAATGAACGGTAAGCAAAAGAACCTCTGTGAACATACGAACTGATATGGAGGAAGAACCGTTGAGCAAAAAGAACAACTGAGCTGCAGGGAGCTAAAGAGCAAGAGCAAGAGCAAGCGAACAAGTGAGTAAGTGAGCAAAAGTGAGCAATGAGTACAGAACATTACTCACTTGTTCAGTTGGGTGAACAGCTCAGTTTTGCTCACTCACTCATGAGCAACCCAACACTAGGATAGAGGGGCTGGGGGCGGTATGGGTGGGCGTGGCATCCCAATTTTTGATGCAGATCTTTGTGAAATGTCAATTGCTATCTTCATACCAAATTTGGTAACTCTAGCTCGAAGTTTGTAAAATGTGGGGAGAGGGGGGCTGGGGGCGGTATGGGTGGGCGTGGCATCCCAATTTTTGATGCAGATCTTTGTGAAATGTAAATTGCTATCTTCATACCAAATTTGGTGACTATAGCTCAAAGTTTGTAAATGGTGGGGAAAGGGGGGCGGAATGGGTGGGCATGGCTCGTTAACAGCTATCTTCCCACCAAATTTGGTGGCTCTAGCTCCACAACTCTGGAAGATACACGCATTCCCGTTTTTGGCGAAGCGTTGGGGTGGATGGGGGCGGCTAGGGCAGTATCAGTGGGCGTGGCATCCAAACTTTTGATGCAGTTTTTAGGGTGTTATCATCACCTATCTTGGCACCAAATTTGGTGGCTATAGCTCAAAAACTGAGGGAGATATAGGCTTTTTCGACTTTAAAATGCGGAGGGCTGGGGGCGGAATGGGGGGGGGGGTGGCTCCAAAATTTTTGATGCAGTTTTTTGGGGGTTGCTAGTAGCTATCTTCTTACCAAATTTGGTAGTTCTAGCTGTAAGGATGTGCGAAATATGTGGATTTATCGGTTTTGAGTTATCGAATTTATCGATTTGCCAGCCCCCCAGTTATCGTAGAGCCCCCATCTTGACACTTTAATTTACTATCCCATAGATAAAGAGAACTGGAATGTTTCAAGTCTCTAGCTTGAAGGGTGTGGAAAAAACTTGCATACATACGGACGGACAGACGGACAGACGGACAGACACCATGACGGACATTGCACAAAACCAATATACTCTTTACCTTCGGTATCGAGTATAAAAATCCGTTCTCGCTAGTGCAAAGTCAAGAACATCCGTTGACAATAACTGCCTAAGCACGGATTTTCTTGATATGAGAACGGTTTTCTTAAATTAAGAACGGAATTTTTAAGACCAAAAATCTTACTTTAAGAACGTGTTCTTGAAACTGAATTTTGACTAGCATTGGTTGTGCTTTTTAAAAAAATTTTAATTTTTATAACACCTTGAAATCAGTATCATAACACTAATTGGTGGGTAATTCGAGTACAGTTTAGGCTACTATAATATTGTTATTAAACTTATTGCTGCTGTGGAGAGACATTTGAAGTATTTCGCAATGTAGCTGTTTTTTGTTAATAGTTAGTTAATAACTTTACCAAATACCTTTTAATATGCTAGAGAAATATTTTATATATTTATTAAATTCATTTGTTTATTCTTACCGCTAACGAAACTTCAATGCCTTCGACGGGATTCGAACCTGTAACCTCGCGATTACCACGCGGAAGCCTTAGCTATTGCGCTGTTGCCGAACTTATATCGTTCGCAGTTAAGTTTAATGTTAAACAATCAAACTTCGGCTCAGTTTCGGGCGGTAAATGCGTTCTTATTTTATGAACAGTGTTCTTAATTTGGTACAATTAGAATGAAATTGGTTCCATTTGTACCAAATTAATAACCAATGTTCTTATAATGGACCAATATCAACACACGGTTTTTAAATTAAGAACATGTTTTAAGAACGCCGTTCGTATTTTAACACAATAAAAATTATGAACGAAAAGTCTGAAAAGTTAAAAACATTTGTTCTTTTTCTTTTTTCTCAGTGTATATGTACATGTGTACACATATTACAAATGGTTTCCATGTTTAAGCTTAGTATGCAGGAACTAGAAATATTTCTAGATGTGTCAAACTCCATATAAAAAAAACGCTAGAAATAATTTCTGGACATAATTTCTAGAGACATTTCTAATGAGTGTATGCATTGAAGTGGATCGTGTGGATTGCATTGCACAGCTTAATTTCTGCTAGAAAATATGAGCAGCACATTATTTCTAGGCGTCAGTTGTGAAATGGAGGGAATTTTGAGTGGCAAAAAAAATTAAAGTCGTGTTAAAAAATTTTTACATGACAACAAGATCAAATTAATCAACGCAGTGAGGGAAAATAATTGCATTTGGGACCTTACACACGCAAAGCATATGGATGCAAATTTTATAAGAGCTGCTTGGGAATCAATTGGCGTGCAGTTCGAGAAAAGCGGTGAGTACTAATCTGGTTGTTATTTACATAAATAATACAAATACCTTATTTGCTAAGTAGCGGAGGAATGCAAGAAAGCATGGGTTTCTTTGAAAGAAAGCCTAAAATACCAACGTGCCAAGGCCAAGAAAAGTGGCAGTGCTGGAGGCGTTGTGCTGGACGCAGAAAAAATTAAAGAATCAATTAATTGGCAGTACGCTGATTTAATGGCGTTCGTTCCAAATATGTCTACGGCAAGGCGGTACGTTGCGTTTAATTAACTTTAACTCTTGTTCTAAGTTTTGCACGTTTACAGCACGTATAACATGGGCATTTTTGAAGGCCCTTCCTGCAGCTCCAGTAGTATTTCAACTGGACCCCCTACACCAAATTTAGATGACATTTTAGGGGAGGAGCCGCCGTCAGCAAGTTCGACATTTAATTTTGAGTCTCCCGTTGACGAGAGCTTAGATTTAAAAATAATTTCGCCCACCACACCTACATATGATTTTGTAAGTATTAAACGTACTTATTTATAGATTAAATTTACCTTAACTTTTTTTTCATAGCAGCCGCGCCAGGCCAAAAAACGTAGGGTCGAGAAAGTGATCAGCCCCGAGGAGCAGATAGTGGACATACTGCGAAGCCACTTGGAGGATAGTCAGAAGGAAAAAGAAGAGAAGAAGAGGGAGGAGGAAAGGAAGAAGGAGAAGGAAAGGGAGGAAACTCGTCCCATTTTTAGTTACTGGGCCACTTTATTTGCTCATTTGTCACCACAACAATCAATTGAGGCGGAAAGGGAGATGAGCGACATACTATATAAAAAAATTAATGAAAGCAACAGCAAAAGCGGCAAATAAAGTTATTATAATTATTTATTATTATTGTTTAAATTATGCAACTCCAGCAAGCTCATCCTGAAAATCCAAGGAACCTTCCTCCACTGCCGTTAATAACATCTCATCAGTCATTTTTATGTTTAAAACAAGTGGAAACGTTGCAGTCGGACGCAACCGACTGCGGTATACTCGATACCAGTATTAAAACCGGTAAAAAGAGGCCTGATTGCAAAGGGGTACGGATGAGGCAGGGGTGTACGCTGCCTTAAAGATTCTCCGATGCAGATGGGGATGCCACCAGCTGTCTTCGTTTCAAATTTGGTGACTCTAGCTCAAAGTTTGTAAAATGTGGGGAAAAGGGGGCTGGGGGCGGTATGGGTGGGCGTGGCATCTAAATTTTTGATGCAGATGTATGTGGAATGTCAATTGCTATCTTCATACTAAATTTGGTGACTCTAGCTCAAAGTTTGTAAAAGTGGGGAAAGCGGGAGCTGGGGGTGGTATGGGTGGTAGTGGCGCCCAAATTTTTGATTCAGATCTTTGTGGAATGTCAATTGCTATCTTCATACCAAATTTGGTGACTCTAGCTCAAATTTTGTAAAAGTGGGGTAAGCAGAGGCTGGGAGTGGTATGGGTGGTAGTGGCGCCCAAATTTTTGATTCAGATCTTTGTGGAATGTCAATTGCTATTTTCATACCAAATTTGGTGACTCTAGCTCAAAGTTTGTATAAGGTGAGGAAAGGAGGGCGGAATGGTTGGGCGTGGCTCCAAAACTTTGATGCAGATTGTTGGGGTCGTTGCCAGCTATCTTCCTACCAAATTTGGTGGCTCTAGCTCCACTACTCCGGAAGATACACGCATTCCCGTTTTTGACGAAGCGTTGGGTCAGATGGGGGTGGCTAGGGCGGTATTGGTGGGCGTGGCATCCAATCTTTTGATGCAGTTTTTTGGGGGTCATCATCACTTATCTTGCACCAAATTTGGTGACTCTCGCTCAAAAACTGTGGAAGATATAGGCTTTTCTGATTTCAAAATGCGGCGGGGCTGGGGGCGGAATGGGTGGGCGTGGCTCCAAAACTTTGATGTAGTTTTTCGGGGGTCTTTACCAGCTAGCTTCCTACCAAATTTGGAGGCTCTAGCTCCACAACTCTGGAAGATACACGCATTCCCGTTTTTGACGAGGCGTTGGGGCAGATGGGGGTGGCTAGGGCGGTATTGGTGGGCGCGGCATCCAATCTTTTGATGCAGTTTTTGGGGGGTTCTCATCACCTATCTTGGCACCAAATTTGGTGACTCTAGCTCAAAAACTGTGGAAGATATGGGCTTTTCTGATTTCAAAATGCGGCGGGGCTGGGGCGGAATGGGTAGGCGTGGCTCTAAAACTTTGATGCAGATTTTTGGGGGTCGTTGCCAGCTATCTTCCTACCAAATTCGGAGGCTCTAGCTCCACAACTCTGGAAGATACACGCATTCCCGTTTTTGACGAAGCGTTGGGGCGGATGGGGGTGGCTAGGGCATTATTAGTGGGCGTGGCATCCAAACTTTTGATGCAGTTTTTGGGGGGTATCATCACCTATCTTGACACCAAATTTGGTGGCTATAGCTCAAAAACTGTTGGAGATATAGTCTTTTTTTACTTTAAATTGCGGGGGAGCTGGCTTCGGATTGGAAGGACGTGGCTCCAAAATTTTTGATGCAGTTTTTTGGGGGTTGCTAGTAGCTATCTTCTCACCAAATTTGGTAGTTCTAACTGTAAGGATGTGCGAAATATGTGGATTTATCGGTTTTGAGTTATCGAATTTATCGATTTGCCAGCCCCCCAGTTATCGTAGAACCCCCATCTTGACACTTTAATTTACTATCCCATAGATAAAGAGAATTGGAAAGTTTCAAGTCTCTAGCTTGAAGGGTGTGGAAAAAAGTTGCGTTCATACAGACGGACAGACGGACAGACACCATGACGGACATTGCACAAACTCAATATACTCTTTACCTTCGGTATCGAGTATAAAAAATGCAGTTAAAAACCAGGCAATTAAATGTAAACACAAGTGTGCCCGTATTACTCTTTTGCCTTATCGTTTGCCAATTTTTTGCGTTTTTGGGATTTTTCCGGTATTTTTAAGGGGCACACATGGTCTTAGGATACACATTAGAAATAATGTGTAATTTTCTATCAGAAATAATTCTAGTTCCTGCATACTAAGCTTAAACAAATAAAATATGTTGTGTTATGTGAAAAATTTTAGCAAACAAAAAAAAAAACAAAAGGAAACGTTGCAGTCGGACGCAACCGACTGCGGTATACTCGATACCAGTATTAAAACCGGTAAAAAGAGGCCTGACTGCAAAGGGGTACAGATGCGGCAGGGGTGTACGTGGCCTTAAAGATTATCCGATGCAGATGGGGATGCCACCAGCTTTCTTCATATTAAATTTGGTGACTCTAGCTCAAAGTTTGTAAAATGTGGGGAAAGGGGGAACTGGGGCGGTATGGGTGGGCGTGGCATCCAAATTTTTGATGCAGATCTTTGTGGAATGTCAATTACTATCTTCATACCAAATTTGGTGACTCTAGCTCAAAGTTTGTAAATGGTTGTGAAAGGGGGTAGAAGGGGTGGGCGTGACTCCAAAACTTTGATGCAGATTTTTGGGGTTCGTTACCAGCTATCTTCCTACCAAATTTGGTGGCTCTAGCTCCACAACTCTGGAAGATACACGCATTCCCGTTTTTGACGAAGCGTTGGGGCAGCTGGGGGCGGCTAGGGTGGTATGGGTGGGCGTGGCATCCAAACATTTGATGCAGTTTTTGGGGAGTCATCATCACCTATCTTTGCACCAAATTTGGTGGCTCTAGCTCAAAAACTGTGGGAGATATAGGCTTTTCTGATTTCAAAATAAGGGGGGGCTTGGGGCGGAATTGGTGGGCGTGGCTCCAAAACTTTGATGCAGATTTTTGGGGGTTACTAGTAGCTATCTTCTTACCAAATTTGGTAGTTCTAGCTGTAAGGATGTGCGAAATATGTGGATTTATCGGTTTTGAGTTATCGAATTTATCAATTTGCCAGCCCCCCAGTTATCGTACAACCCCCATCTTGACACTTTAATTTACTATCCCATAGATAAAAAGAATTGGAAAGTTTCAAGGCTCTAGCTTGAAGGGTGTGGAAAAAAGTTGCGAACATACAGACGGACAGACGGACGGACGGACGGACACCATGACGGACATTGCACAAACCCAATATACTCCTTACCTACGGTATCGAGTATAAAAATCAAAACATCTTCGCCAAGACACGCACCAGATAATTTGGGCATTCACCAATGACCTGACGTTAGCCTAAAGTCTCTAAGATATGAGCTCAATGTCATTTGTTCTGAACTGGAAGACTTTGTTTGGCCTAGAAGTAAGCAGCACATAAAATTAAATCACACATAAATGACAGGAGCTGGTGTTTGTTTTTGTGGGAAATGCCTACATAATATGCATAAATATTCGACCCAAAATAAAGAATATATGTGCCCTAAGTTGAGTTCCAAATACTCAAATCACGTTGGCATTTACTTAGCAGTTGCTTATGATGTGAGACAGTCTGCCAAATTAAAAACGCTGTAAACAATGTCAAAAAAACAGTTTAACCTACATTGTGTGTGCCTCCTTATAGCTACGCACAGATAGAATGACAGACAAATAGATAAAAAGAAAGACCTGAGTGGACGGTCAAGACATTTAGATAATAATTGCCACAAGAATAGACATTAAGAAAAGGGCCAGGAGAGACACATATGGATATTTGGAATGCACCAGATTTAATTACGGGAAAGATGGACGGATTGACATAAGCTGCAAGAATAAGTGCCAGCTGTTTCGCCTGCTGGCATTTTATTGTTGTTTATTTGTTTTCATTTACTCGGTTCGGTGGCTCACAGAAAAAATAATTATATTGTTTGGTTACATGCGAGCTAATGGAATTCCTGGCCGACTGCCAGTCTCAAGTTCTCCTGCACTTCAAAGCTCATCTACCTGAGTAGTAGGGAACTGACGGTTCTACGCCAGGAAATAGCTGTCACTTTAATTGACCCCCCCCCACCACAATCATAATTTATGACACCATTAAATTTTATGATCTTTTTTTTTTACACTTTTTTTATGATCCTTTTTTTTTGACACTTTTATTACCCCCCAATACTATAATTTCTACCCCTTTTTTTCCATGATCGTGCCCACTTTAATTAGACTAGGTATTAAGGACAAAGGCATGACATTCCTAGGCCGCATTGTTATGGTTGCGAGAATTAGTGATCATAGAATCTGGTGTCAAGTGTACATCTGTTTGCACGTGCGTTGCCTTTGACCCCCTGCAAGCAAGCCACGACATGCATTGTTATTGTCAAGAGCAACATCAACAACAGCATCCTTGAGAATCAGTGATCATAGGATCGGGTGTCAAGTGTGCTCCTGTTTTAAGTGCGTTGTCTTGAACACGTACAACCAAGCCACAAGGGATCTGGTGTCAAGTTGTGAAAATCAGTGTTCACACTATTAGTTTTGGCTATGTAACCAATTTGTATTAGAGTCAAGTGTGCTCCTGTTTGACAAGCAAGCCATAAACATTGATCTTTATGGTTGTGATAATGACAGGATCAGTTTTAGCTATTTAACCATTTAGTGCTAGAGTCAAGTGTGCTTCAGTTTAAAATACGTTGCTCTGCACACGTACATTGTAATTGTCAACAACAACAACAACTACAACCTTCGTGGGGGCTTATGTGTGCAAGGATGGGAATTTTCTGTCGCAGCAGCAGCAGCAGGATCAACACATTGTTTTTAAACAAGAGTATTGATTCTTGTAGATTAAGATTATAAAGAGTTAGAGGGAGAAAGTGATAGAGGGAGAAGGTGTGAGAGGGGGAAAGGATATAGGGAGAAAGTGTTGGAGAGAGAAGGTGTTAGAGGGAGAAAGTGTTAGAGGGGAAAGTGATCCTTCTTGTACTTTTTTAATAAGCCACGCCCCTTATACTATTTTATACATGAGCGTCTATGAAACGCAGATGGGAATGTTAATTGTTATGTCCCCTTCATGCTCAAGATGAATGTTTATCACCATCATTTTTCTAACCTTTGTTATACTCGATACCGAAGGTAAAGAGTATATTGAGTTTGTGCAATGTCCGTCATGGTGTCCGTCCGTCTGTCCGTCTGTCCGTCTGACCGTCTGTCCGTCTGTCCGTCTGTATGTTCGCAACTTTTTTCCACACCCTTCAAGCTAGAGACTTGAAACTTTCCAATTCTCTTTATCTATGGGATAGTAAATTAAAGTGTCAAGATGGGGGTTCTACGATAACTGGGGGCTGGCAAATCGATAAATTCGATAACTCAAAACCGATAAATCCACATATTTCGCACATCCTTACAGCTAGAACTACCGAATTTGGTAAGAAGATAGCTACTAGCAACCCCAAAAAACTGCATCAAAAATTTTGGAGCCACGCCCCCATTCCGCCCCCAGCCTCCCCCCCCTCCCCCGAATTTTGAAATCAGAAAAGCCTATATCTCCCACAGTTTTTGAGCTATAGCCACCAAATTTGGTGCCAAGATAGGTGATGATAACCCCCCAAAAACTGCATCAAAAGATTGGATACCACGCCCACCAATACTGCCCTAGCCGCCCCCATCCACCCCAACGCTTCGTCAAAACGGGAATGCGTGTATCTTCTAGAGTTGTGATGCTAGAGTCACCAAATTTCGAAGGAAGATAACTGGCAACGACCCCCAAAAATCTGCATCAAAGTTTTGGAGCCACGCCCACCCATTACGCCCCCAGCCCCCCGTATTTTGAAATCAGAAATGGCTATATCTCCCACAGTTTTTAAGCTATAGCCACCAAATTTGGTGCCAAGATAGGTGATGATGACCCTACAAAAACTGCATCAAAAGTTTGGATGCCACGCCCACCGATACTGCCCTAGCCGCCCCCATCCACCCCAACGCTTCGTCAAAAACGGAATGCGTGTATCTTCGAGAGTATTGGAGCTAGAACCACCAAATTTGGTAGGAAGATAGCTGGCAACGTCCCCCAAAAATCGGCATCAAAGTTTTGGAGCCACGCCCTCCATTTCGCCCCCCTTTCCCCACCTTTTACAAACTTTGAGCTAGAGTCACCAAATTTGGTATGAAGATAGCAATTGTCATACCACAAAGATCTGCATCAAAAATTTGGATGCCACTACCACCCATACCGCCCCCAGCCCCCCTTTCCCCACTTTTACAAACTTTGAGCTAGAGTCACCAAATTTGGTATGAAAATAGCAATTGACATTCCACAAAGATCTGCATCAAAAATTTGGATGCCATGCCCACCCATACCACCCCAGCTCCCCTTCCCCACTTTTTACAAACTTTGAGCTAGGGTCACCAAATTTGGTATGAAGATAGCAATTGACATTCCACAAACATCTGCATCAAAAATTTGGATGCCACGTCCACCCATACCACCCCCAGCCCCCTTTCCCCACTTTTTACAAACTTTGAGCTAGAGTCAACAAATTTGGTATGAAGATAGCAATTGACATTTCACAAAGATCTGCATCAAAAATGTTGATGGCACAACTACCCATACTGCCCCCAGCCCCCCTTTCCCCACCTTTTACAAACTTTGAGCTAGTCACCAAATTTGCAACGAAGATAGCTTGTGGCATCCCCATCTGCATAGAAAAATCTTTAAGGCAGCGTACCCCCTCAGCCGCACCCCCTCTGCAATCAGGCCTCTTTTTACCGGTTTAATACTGGTATCGAGTATGCCGCAGTCGGTTGCGTCCGACTGCAACGTTTCCACTTGTTTTTTATATATCTGTTTTGATTATTAGTCAAGTGCTAGGAAAATCTTATATCCTGCGTTGACTTCAAAACGAATAAAAGAGGTAGTTTTGGTTTAAGTTCTAGAGTTTATTTATTATTATTTTCAATGTAATTCATAAGTTCATTTACATATATAAGATATTACATTTATTTTTTAAATATAGTATTCAAACATTTGATTCCTTATTGGCCTAAACGTTTTTTGTTCATTTGTTTAAATTTCTATATTTTGCCATTAGGCGTTCTAGTCTTGTCAGACGCATGCTATAGTAAAAGCATCCACATGTATCAACTCCCTGTGTAGCTATATCGGATGACCAGTTACACGCTGAAAGATGTTCGCCAAATTTTGATGTAACTAGATGACAGTTTTCGTACGCCAAGAAAAATTCTCGGTAATCTTCAAGCAATTCATGATGTTCGGGAAAAATCATTTCTTCAAACTCATTTAAAAAATCATCGATTTTCTTAACAATTGTTTTAAATCCAAAGTTAGAAGTCAGCTTCATTTTGTAGTATACTCGGCAAACGTTTATTTAAGACTGACTTAAATGATTGTTTTCTCTTTCCTTGAAGCATTTCATTTTTTATTTAGTTTCACATTCTGATGAAATTGTGTCCTAAAAGTATTGACATCTCTTTTTATTTCTTTACCCATCTTTTTTGATATTTCAAACAGTAATCGAGTGAGATCAATTTCTGACTCATAATCATAAGTTGTTTCTAAATCTGAAAGTTGTATACTATATTTACGCATCGCTGAACACTTTGGAATAACGTAAATATAATATATATTCTTTATTTGATTTTTTAATAATGTGTTCCAACACAAAAATGTTGTTAGAAAAATTCCTAATCTTATAAGCGTTCTCCATGAGTCGCTATCAAATTCAACTCTATTACCATACTGATTAAGAATTAATATTCGTTGCTTATCCGATTTTCGAACTTTAAAATGACACTTAACAGTCTCAAGCATTGGATGTTCAATTATTGTATCTGGCATTAAGAAGTCAAAGTGTTCCAGTTTCATTTGGATGTACTCCTTAAACGTTAATAATTGAATCCATTCCTCTTTTCCCAAGCCAATAAAATTACGTTTATGTTGTTGCAGCCAAACCATAGGTGTGAAATCTCTACTCGTAGAAAACCCACACTTTAGTTTAAGCTCTAGACTAACAAAATACTCAAATCCAAAAATTATTTCATGATCTTGAATTTTCCTTGAATTTTTCGTTATTTTTAAGTGAAGCGTATCCATCCTGTCTTAAGTGCTTTTTCAAACTAAACATAAAATTAGATAAGCCATGGTATTTAAGGAATTGATTTCCGCCTAGTTTATCAGTACATCATTAACATTAGAGACAAAATGGTTATTCTAGATAGAAATTCATGTATTCTAGTTGACTTTCAATATGTATTTGGAAACGAAAGGCAGATGTTTGTCAAAGAATTGGCATTTATGCAAGCTGGGTCCGTCACACCCAATTTTTTTCACTTTAAGCCGCCATATCACATAAAGGAGCTGAATGAAGTGACTAGAAAAACCTTAAAGATTACCAAACAGTATGTTGACGGCTTGGATTGGTCTGAAGGTGACATCTCTTATCTAAGTCTTGATGACATACTAAAACCATTGAATAGTTACGCAACGGTAATAGTAAGAGGAAGAATTAAAAAAGAGTTCTTAAGTAAATTTTTACATACAAAAATAATAGATTTAAATCTTGAACAGAGTTTAGCGCAGTATCCAAACTTCTTTATCTGAAAATGAAAATTTTTATACTCTACTTGAATACAATAAAAATTATTTTCATATAAATTTCATCATGTTTTTATTTATTAATTAAGAGGGGGTACATAAAATTATAAATTTGAATGAATATCAACTACAAATTGATTCTCCATTAAATTTGTTTTAAACGATGCGTTGAACTATTCCAGTCAAAGGCGAATACTCTGCTAATCGATCATGCATAAGCAGGCAATATACCTTAGTATTTTTTACACTAACAGTTTCTAGATCGAACGAAACTCTTACATCGATTGGTCCCGTTCTGACTGTTTCATTCTGATGTGACAAGTCTACAACAACCATTGGTGCTTTCTCTTTAAACTCTATAGGTGTTAGTAATGGCTCAGATTCCTTCATATAGTAGCTTGATTGAAATCCTGTATACATATCATACAAACTTGCATATCGTTCATGCTTAAAATTTATATTCATGTCATCGTACGGAAAGTTCTCTGAGTTGGGGTACACTTTTAAATTTCTCAAATGATTATGTGTTAGTTTATCATCCACTACAAAAGCTATTATCGCAAATCGAGGGCGTTCTCTATTAGCTGCCAGCTTAACATTCCAAACATGTTGTGTGCCTTCGAGTAATGTTGGATTCAGATAACAATCCCAACTGCGGAATGCAAGTGGAAGTGAGCCTCCACTCTTAGTCAGACTAAACATTTGTAACTTCTTTTCATCACTCAGAGTTACATGTGGTATTTTCCATACAATGTTAGAAAAATTTAGCTTATACTCCTTAGTTCCAATTTTAGTATAATATACATCTTCCATATTTTTTGTCATGAGTAATATCAATTCATGTTTACAATTTAGTAAGAACTTGTTAAAATCTTCAGCAAATCCAAGTAAGTATTTAAGAGGTATAGAAAAATTAAAGTATCCGTTCGCCAACTGGCTATCATTTCCATTGAACCAGCCAGAATTCTCTAACATGCAGCTCACCATCTTGTTTAAGGAAGCGTAGTTTTTTAAAGTAGTTGAAATACCAACAAATCGAGTACGATCAAATTCAATTCCATTTAATTCATATCGAACCTCGTCAAAGAGATAACTCATACAATTGTTTTTAAGTTTTCCATCTACGGCAAGCGAGTTATCCGCCAAACAAATTGTGCCCTCAACATTAATAAAACTCTCACAAGGCAATACATATAAGTCCTGATTCTGAATAGTAATCCTAACTTCATCATTGCTTTTAAATGCTTGTAGATAGGGAGAGTAACTATGATATTCTTTCTTGATTATACTCTCATCCGAATAGGCTTTCTCTCGAACATTCAATACACTACTCATTATTTTTTTATTTTTAGACCCAGAGATTTTAAAAATAATTTGTTCTCAGGTGTTAGTACTTTTTTCGTCGACCTGTATCCTTCTGTAGTAGAACTCAAAGTGCTCGCTGGGGGTGGATAGCACACGTTTTTATTATTATAAATAATCATTATCGTCGCCTCAAGTGTAAGCGAAGTGTCACAACCTCTTTTCTTAAATTAACCAAGTTTCCGTTCTGATCAACGATCCGTATTATCAATGACTGTATCTCGCTCGTATTAACTGGCAAATAAATAAGATTATTTGTGTCTCACTCAATTTATAGCCTGGTGGAACGGTGAGTGCAAACTCATGCAGAGCATGACTTGATACCTCATTTACATATGAACCGCTAACAATGTTACATTCCAGACGAATCGTATTTACTTTTAAAATGTCAACAGGTTGATCTGATATATGCGTTGCATTTGGCTTTAGTTCTCTTTTATAAAATCCAAATAATTGGCCAATAGAACGCTCTTTGTTAAAATATATTGAATCTTTTTTAGATGAAATCACTACTTGAATGGTATTATTATTGCTCTCGATTAGCGGGTGCTTTAATTCATTGGGCTCTATTTTCTTCATTTTCTCTTTAATAAATTCACTTATATCACTAAGCTCATATGATCCCACAGGTATCTCGAAAATATGCTCCCCAATATGGAATAAATTATTATCGTAGTCCACATTTGGAACCGAGTTGTACATATGGAAATCAATTAGTGCACATTCATAGCTCCCACATAACTCTATGGGAGGTTGATAATTAGCTACTACAATCGAGTCGTTGCCCGTCAACGTTAGTGTTGTTGCCATTCCGAAAGATTATTGATAAGTGAATGAATAATGCTAGTTTATTTTATTTTAAATTTGAATAAAATCAGCGAACCCCCTTCTATAACGTCCATTTTCCAGTGGATCATCTTTACTTATTAATAAAAATCCATATTGTTCTCTCCAACAAAATTGACAAATATTCTTAAATGCATCAAACGACAAGTCTACACCCACATGGTCCTGATACACATGTTTCATATTTACTTCATCCTGTCTAAACATAATAATTAGGTTTGCATTGTCACGCACAAGATGCTTTGGGATGCGTGTATACGTTTGACACAAATAGAACGCATCTATACTCTTATGTCTGCCCATGCAGAAGTATGCTCGAATATTATCCTGTTTTTCACATGCTACGTCATCAAAAATCATAATAGAGTTCTTTTTGGCATCGCTGGGTGCAACAACATTTTCACTCTCAGAAAATGTAAAAAAACCCATTCCTTTTATTGGTTTTATAAGTGTTTTTAAGTATTCATATTTAGGCTGATATAATGACTTTGAATATAAGTAAATATTCTCAAACTTTAATCTGTTAGGTCTCTCAATCAAACTAATCATAACATTGGTTTTCCCACAATTTGAAGGTCCGACAATTAGAGCTCTTATTGAATTAGGTAGCAAGCTACTATGTCTAAGTTGTTTGATATCACCATTTTTACAATCGATATTTTTTTACTTTTATGTCATTTTTTTGTTTAATTAAACGCACATTAATGTAACTCTTTTGGGTAGATCGTTACTTGCTAAAATCTCATTGAAGAATAAACAACAAATAAAATGGTGCTGCGCTTTTATAAAACTACTAGTAACAAACCACCACTCTACCTAGGAAGAGGTATTGTTAATAAAATAATAAACTCCCTACCAGTTGAGCTGCACACACCGGGATATCAGTTTTGTGGTCCAGGTACAAAGCTTAAAGCACGTTTAGCACGTGGGGACAAAGGAATAAATCCCTTGGATGCCGCTTGTAGAGAGCACGATATAGCCTATTCTAAACATAAAGATCTGGATAATCGTCATATAGCAGACTCAATACTAGCTGAAAGAGTGTGGGAGCGTGTGAAAGCCTCTGATAGTATTCTCGGAGAAAAATCCTCTGCATATTTCGTTACAAACGCAATGAAAGCAAAGAAAAAATTTGGTATGGGACTCTCACAAAAACAAAAGAAACAAGCGTCATGCAAAACCAAGAAAAATTTTCTGAAAATCGTTCGAGACGCAACCCCAGTGTTAAAGAAAGAAAAACCACTTGACATTCAAGCCGCGATTAAAGTAGCACGAAAAGCTATGTCTAAGACCATTAGAAATAAGAAAAATACAGTTGTTATTCCTAGAGTAATCAACGTTCCTAAAATTGGAGGTTTTTTACCACTTGTGCCAATCTTGACAGCGCTCAGTGCATTAGGAGGAATGGCATCTGGTGGAGCAGCTATTGCTAAAAGCATTAATAGTGCTAAGAATGCAAAAAAAGAGTTAGAAGAGAATAAACGTCATAATAGAAAAATGGAGGCCATTGCTTTAGGTAGTGGACTCTATTTAAAACCGTATCAAAAAGGTTTTGGTATAACCACAAATAAAACAAGTGGAAACGTTGCAGTCGGACGCAACCGACTGCGGCATACTCGATACCAGAATTAAAACCGGTAAAAAGAGGCCTGAATGCAAAGGGGTACGGATGCGGCAGGGGTTTAAGCTGCCTTAAAGATTCTCCGATGCAGATGGGGATGCCACCGGCTATCTTCATACCAAATTTGGTGACTCTAGCTAAAAATTTGTAAAAGGTGGGGAAAGGGGGGGGCTGGGGGCGGTTTGGGTGGGCGTGTCATCCAAATTTTTGATGCATATCTTTGTAAAATGTCAATTGCTATCTTCATACCAAATTTGGTGACTCTAGCTCGAAATTTGTAATAAGTGGGGAAAAGGGGGGCTGGGGGCGGTATGGGTGGGCGTGGAATCCAAATTTTTGATGCAGATCTTTCTGAAATGTCAAATGCTATCTTCATACCAAATTTGGTGACTCTAGCTCAAAGTTTGTAAAATGTGGGGAAAGGGGGGCTGGGGGCAGTATGGGTGGGCGTGGCATCCAAATTTTTGATGCATATCTTTGTGGAATGTCAATTGTTATATCCATACCAAATTTGGTGACTCTAGCTCAAAGTTTGTAAAATGTGGGGAAAGGGGGGCTGGGGGCGGTATGGGTGGGCGTGGCATCCAAACTTTTGATGCAGATCTTTGTGGAATGTCAATTGCTATCTTCATACCAAATTTGGTGACTCTAGCTCAAAGTTTGTAAAAAGTGGGGAAAGGGGGCTGGGGGCAGTATGGGTGGGCGTGGCATCCAAATTTTTGATGCAGATCTTTGTGGAATGTCAATTGTTATATCCATACCAAATTTGGTGACTCTAGCTCAAAGTTTGTAAAATGTGGGGAAAGGGGGGCTGGGGTGGTATGGGTGGGCGTGGCATCTCAATTTGTGATGCAGATCTTTGTGGAATGTCAGTTGCTATATTCATACCAAATTTGGTGACTCTAGCTCGAAAATTGTAAAAAGTGGGGAAAGGGGGGCGAAATGGAGGGCGTGGCTCCAAAACTTTGATGCAGATTTTTGGGGGTCGTTGCCAGCTATCTTCCTACCAAATTTGGTGGCTCTAGCTCCACAACTCTGGAAGATACACGCATTCCCGTTTTTGACGAAGCGTTGGGGTGGATGGGGGCGGCTAGGGCAGTATTGGTGGGCGTGGCATCCAAACTTTTGATGCAGTTTTTGGGGGTCATCATCACCTATCTTGGCACCAAATTTGGTGGCTCTAGCTCAAAAACTGTGGGAGATATAGCCATTTCTGATTTCAAAATGCGGTGGGGCTGGGGGCGGAATGGGTGGGCGTGGCTCCAAAACTTTGATGCAGATTTTTGGGGGTCGTTACCAACTATCTTCCCACCAAATTTGGAGGCTCTAGCTCTACAACTCTGGAAGATACACGCATTCCCGTTTTTGACGAAGCGTTGGGGCACATGGGGGTGGCTGGGGCGGTATTGGTGGGCGTGGAATCCAATCTTTTGATGCAGTTTTTGAGGGGTCATCATCACCTATCTTGGCACCAAATTTGGTGACTATAGCTCAAAAACTGTGGGAGATATAGGCTTTTTTAACTTTAAAATTCGGGGGGCTGGGGGCGGAATGGGGGGCGTGGCTCCAAAATTTTTGATGCAGTTTTTTGGGGGTTGCTAGTGGCTATCTTCTTACCAAATTTGGTAGTTCTAGCTGTAAGGATGTGCGAAATATGTGGATTTATCGGTTTTGAGTTATCGAATTTATCGATTTGCCAGCCCCCCAGTTATCGTAGAACCCCCATCTTGACACTTTAATTTACTATCCCATAGATAAAGAGAATTGGAAAGTTTCAAGTCTCTAGCTTGAAGGGTGTGGAAAAAAGTTGCGAACATACGGACGGACAGACGGACAGACGGACAGACGGACGGACACCATGACGGACATTGCACAAAGTCAATATACTCTTTACCTTCGGTATCGAGTATAAAAATTAATTTTTATGAATGAGCTGCCCAATAAACCGCTTTCGAACATTGGTATTATAAACTTCGCACGCAAACATATCCCACATTTTAGAGGGGTTTATATGAGAAACTCCTTACCAAAAAATTTAAGAAAAAGAGAATGCGGCATCGTTAACTTGGACTCGTCAACCGGAGCTGGAACTCATTGGGTAGCTTACTATAAGGCGGATGAGGAATGCAGATATTTTGATAGTTTTGGAAATTTACCACCCCCTATAGAACTTATAAGATATTTGGGAGAGAACATTCAATACAATTATAATCAAGTACAACGATTTGGTACTTTTAACTGCGGTCACTTATGTCTTAAGTTTTTAATGCTCACCGCAAAATCTTTTTTAAAATTATTTGTAAGTCAATCAAAATAAATACTTTACAAATTTTATTATTTTTGAGTATATATATATAAATATTGTCTGTAAACTATCTCAGTTTGTTTGGAGTATCTGATTAGTTCACATATAGCAGGCCCCCTGTTTCTTGAAAACCAAAAACATCAAACAACACCTTGTTTCTGAAAAAAATCAAAAATAACAGCAAAACAACAACTTGTTTCTGAAAAAAAATCAAAAATAACAGCAAAACAACACCTTGTTTCTGAAAAACATTAAAAATAACAACAAAACAACACCTTGTTTCTGAAAAACACAAAAAATAACAATAAAACAACAAGCTGTTATTAAAACCACCCTCTTTTGCTCTGGCTGATCAAGTTTATTGGTTTACTATCATAAATATATTAAAATAATGAGCTAACAAAAACAAGAAACGCGTTGAAAAGAAAATTTCGAAGTATTTAATTAGGTAAAGCCGCAAATGAATACCAGTTGGAGGAAACATTTAAGCCGATAACAGAACCACTCAAAAAGATTATTAAAGGAAATAAAGAAATTAAGCCATATCCCCGAGGTGGTAGAGAATGAAAATAATACTAGCGAATTTTATGACGCAATAGATGGGGAAATTGATGAAAAACAGTCATTGCATGATTCGCTGATATCGAGTGAACAAAGCTATATTAACTTCCCTACAGTAGGCAATAAAGATTATAATCAATCAATGTAGTAAGTGATGATAGTTTTAATCTAAGTCTAAATGAGTTAGAGCGAGAGGGACAGTTAGATAAAGCATTTGGACTAACTAAAAATAAAGGAGAAACTAAATTAGGCAGCTCTAAAATAAACGTTAACAACAAAAGGCTAGAACTGGAAACGGGTGAAAAGTGGAATCTTACTCCTGGATTGTATTCTTTAGTCTTTTTAAAAAATCCACATGCTTATAACCAATTGGATCTGGATACATATAAGGAAATTTTGTCAAAAACAAATGCTCATAGAAGAAATCATCAGCCTAATGAAGCACTAAAGGGTAATCGCTCCAAAAAGTATACTGATATAATAAAAAAAACTTTTCCCGAAAGTTGTTGAACCAAGTGCAGTGTCTACACCTTTGAATAATAAAAAATCTACACATAAAGGCGGAACTCTTATGATGCTCAACAAGCATAAACCAAATTATGTATACTGGGATAATCCTAACGAAATTGTAAATAGACTTAAGCTTTTGATCGCTTCACAGGCAGCTGGTAACAGCAGTCATAATAATGAAATTGTATCGATAATTGAAGAGTTGCGAGAGGGCAAACATAATTTTTTAATAAATATGATATACACTCATGTAATATTCTTATTATTAATATGTCTCTTGACAAGTTTGATCATTTCTCGAACGATAAAGAACGCTCGGAGAAGTTGAAAAGGGGGATTGAAGCTGTGAGTGGGATTCATATTGATGAGGATGGTAACCTAAATGCCCAAAACAAACGCATAAAAAATTCAATCAGCCCCATAAATAACGATGATTTGGTAATCAAAGAATACGTTGATGTTGAAGTATTTGAATTAAAACAAAGTCAAACGGCTTATATTACTCAGTTAGTAGAACAAAGAAATAATAAGTTAAAGGATATGGAAAGCAAAATGAATGAAATATCTAACGAAGTAACTAAGTTATTAGATGATGTTAACAAAGTTAGCAATGAAATCATTTCAAGAATAAACAGTAATAATGAGTTTGTAAGCAAGCAGTTACATCAAGAAAAAAACCAATTGTGAAATCAGATCGATGTTAAGTCAATATGACTCTAGATAAGTTTGGACACTACTCAAGCGATAGGAAGCATTTTGAGTATTTGCACAGAAATGGAAAAGATTGGTGGATTTTATCGTTGATGAGGATGGAAATTTAAATATACAGAAAAAACGAATCAGATGTTGTATACAACCGCAGGAGGCGAATGACTTGGTTATAAAAATACGTTGATCGAGTATTAGTTCTAGTGAAAAATGATATAAGTCACACCATCTCATTCTTATTAATAAGACAGAGAAACCAAAAAATTGATTTATTTCAAGAGAATTTAAACAATATTATAAAGAGTATCGAAAATTTAAAAGAAATACTTGATAAATATTTTACATTTGTAATTGGCTGTTTTGAGAATCCTACCATTTTAAAAATAAATAATAACAGCGGATGAGGTGCCTGTACCCCTTCAACACAAAAATGACAGAAAAATAATGATAAATAAAAATGATATAAAAGTAAATGCAAATTATTCAAATCTTTTAAATGCTGATTGAGCCCCACCACGGTTGGTTATATCTCATTTGATTATTACTATATCAAGAAACATGAGTTTTAAATCGTGGAAGTGTATATGGGTAGTATGGATAACGATACTGATGGAGAAGGCACCTATGATGAAAAAGATGTGGTTCTCAAAAATTTTCTCTCGAGACAATAAAAAAAGACGTCGTCAACAACAACCTTGTACTACGTTGTAAGGGATATAAATAAAATAAAAAATATATAAAAATAAATAAAACTAACAAGACGTGCTACATTCCAATATGAGCAAACGGGAATTAGTGAAAGAATTACATGCTCCTGCACGTAAAAAGCTTAAGCGAAGAAGAGTTGTAATGAAGGGAATCGATGATCATTGGCAAGCAGACTTAGTAGAAATGGGAAAGTACTCCTCATCAAATAAGGGATATCGATTTCTATTGACAATCGTTGATACGTTTTCCAAATATGAGTGGGGAGTAGCATTGAAGTCAAAATCTGGAAAAGAAGTTACACAAGCGTTCTCGAATATTTTTAAAGGGAAGAGAACTCCTAAGAATTTACACACGGATGATGGGAAAGAATTTTTTAATACTGATTTTAAAAACTTGTGTAAAAAACATAACATTATTCATTACTCAAGCTTTAGTGTTCTTAAAGCATCAATTGTTGAGCGTTTTAATAGAACTTTAAAGGAAATGATGTGGAGAGAGTTTAGCTTCAATGGAACATATAATTGGATCGAAATGTATAAGCGGCTGATGGAAGAGTACAATAATCAATATCATAGAACAATTAAAATGCCACCTATAAAAGTGAATTCCTCAAATGAAGAGATGTTATTGAATACTGTTTACAGTCACTTAAAAATATTTGGTGGTAGCAAACTCAAAGTAATTGACTATGTGCGTATAAGCAAACATAAACATTTATTTGAGAAAGGGTATACCCCAAACTGGACAAGTGAAATGTTCCAAATTAAAAAAATACAAAATACATACCCTACTACATACATATTGCAAGACTATCAGGGTACCGAAGTAAAAGGTGGATTTTACAAAGAGGAACTACAAAAAACAAAGTTTCCACACACTTATCTCGTCGAAAATATAATAGAACGACGAAACAGTCGAGTGCTAGTTAAATGGTTAGGGTTCTCGCATGAGCACAACTCTTGGATAGATAAAAATGATGTCCAATAAATAGCAACAGATGGTTGCAGCTGGTATTGGTGACACTTGTCCTTTTTTGTGATTGTTTTAAGGATGAGCAAGATAATTCGTTGCGTGTGGTGTGTTCTGGTGGATATATAAAGCAGTGCAGAGCAGAGCTCATTCATTCAAAAAATTATCCTTGAGCTGTGAACTTTAAAATTCAAAACAAAACAAGTGGATACATTGCAGTCGGACGCAACCGACTGCGGCATACTCGATACCAGTATTCAAACCGGTAAAAAGAGGCCTGATTGCAGAGGGGTACGGATGCGGCAGGGGTGTACTCTGCCTTAAAGATTTTCCGATGCAGATGGGGATGCCACAAGCTATCTTCCTTACAAATTTGGTGACTTTAGCTCAAAGTTTTCAAAATTTGGGGTAAGGGGGGGCTAGGGGTGGTATGGGTGGGTGTGGCATCCAAATTTTTGATGCAGATCCATGTGGGATGTCAATTACTATCTTCATACCAAATTTGGTGAATCTAGCTCGAAGTTTGTAAATAGTGGGGATAAGGGGGGCTGGGGTGGTATGGGTGGGCGTGGCATCAAAATGTTTGATGCAGATCTTTGTGGAATGTCAATTGCTATCTTCATACCAAATTTGATGACTCTAGCTCAAAGTTTGTAAAAGGTGTGGAAAGGGTGGCTGGGGGCGGTATGGGTGGGCGTGGCATCCAAATTTGTGATGCAGATCTTTGTGGAATGTCAATTGCTATTTTCATACCAAATTTGGTGACTCTAGCTCGCAATCTGTAAAAAGTAGTGAAAGGGGGGCTGGGAGCGGAATGGGTGGGCGTGGCATCCAAATTTTTGATGCAGATCTTTGTGGAATGTCGGTTGCTATATTCATACCAAGTTTGGTGCCTCTAGCTAAAAGTTTGTAAAAGGTTGGGAAAAGGGGGGCGTAATGGGTGGGCGTGGCTCCAAAACTTTGATGCCGTTTTTTGGGGGTCGTTACCAGCTAGCTTCCTACCAAATTTGGAGGCTCTAGCTCCACAACTCTGGAAGATACACGCATTCCCGTTGCAGTTTTTTGGGGGTTGCTAGTAGCTATCTTCATACCAAATTTGGTCGTTCTAGCTGAAAGGATGTGCGAAATATGTGGACTTATCGGTTTTGAGTTATCGAACTTATCGATTTGCCAGCCCCCCAGTTATCGTAGAACCCCCATCTTGACACTTTAATTTACTATCCCATAGATAAAGAGAATTGGAAAGTTTCAAGTCTCTAGCTTGAAGGGTGTGGAAAAAAGTTGCGAAAATACAGACGGACAGACGGACGGACGGACAGACGGACGGACACCATGACGGACATTGCACAAACTCAATATACTCTTTACCTTCGGTATCGAGTATAAAAAAAACAAAAATGCCCAAGGTAAAGAAGACACAAAAGCAGCAGCAGAAAAACACCCTTCTCCACTGGTTGAAGCCGGCAGTGGAGTGTTTGGGAGGCGAGGATATAAAGATGCCTCTCCCAATAATAAACGAGGACGATATTAAAACAGTGATTTTTCAATTGAGACGGCGCACAGTGGGGCCTTTGCTCATTTAGCTTATCAAAAATCATATCTTCTAAAATAATGAAGCAATTTCAAAAATTTAAAAAGCAATTAATAGATGACTTTTCAAGCTTTAAAATGAATGTTTACCAAGAGTGCTAGGTATCCGTGGTGCTTAAATATTCAAGGTCAAAGTCAAGAAATATTTCCTGTTATTATTGTATTAGGTGGCACTGCTTCCTTTTTGGCAAATACAATTTTTTTATATCCGGGAAGAACTTTGACGTTATGTTTTTTTAAGGAGCTGCGTAAAATATCATACTTCTCCTTAGTCAGTCCCAAGTCCATAAATAGGGAAAACGCTTCTTCATCAGTGTACTTAATGGCGACTGAGTTTGGTGGCGTTGGAATACTTTCTTTAATCCTATTCAGCCGTAAAGGACTGGCGACCTGCACAGCTTCCGTAATTGTCGCTCTTGTCCTCTCTTGTTCCTTCATATACTTGGATGAAAGTGCTTCCGACCGATGTTCAGCTGTTAAGCTATCTGTAGCATCCTCAAGCTAACGTTTCCTTGTAACACATGAACACTCCTCCATACTTTTTTGCGGCCTTCCTCTTCCTCGGCTAGTCGATGGGTAAACTTCTTCCTGTTCTGAATATCCGAATGTTGTAAATTCCTCCAACCAATTTTCATGCTTTTTTATGAAAGCCGACATGGTTCTATGGACCAAGTTCCATTTTCCCTTCAAGTTAGCGTGAATGAATTTAATTTGTGTCTGAAGCGCACAACTAGCGTTTTCGAGTACGCCAATCTCTTTAAGCAATGCCACTTGAAAATCGTTAATATTTTCAGAAGCACGAAAAAGTTCAAAAATCTTTGAATTTGTTAAATCCATTATTGCGCTTATTTATCAAAATTTCGTGAATTATATTGAAAAATACTATTCAATCTGAAAATTTCTTATTGTTCGCAGCAATAAACAACAAGTGTTTCCTCTTATGAAGTTATGAAATAACTGTTGCCATCAAGTGACATATTTTGCACTTTATACCATATTTTTGCTAGGTAAGCAAGCAAAATTGATATAACCCTTTTCCAATTAGCTAGGTAAAAAACAATATATACCTAAGGTATTGATTTACATTAAAAATAGGTAAACGTGGAAATACAGAAATTAAAAAAAACAAGTGGAAACGTTGCAGTCGGACGCAACCGACTGCGGCATACTCGATACCAGAATTAAAACCGGTAAAAAGAGGCCTGAATGCAAAGGGGTACGGATGCGGCAGGGGTTTAAGCTGCCTTAAAGATTCTCCGATGCAGATGGGGATGCCACCGGCTATCTTCATACCAAATTTGGTGACTCTAGCTAAAAATTTGTAAAAGGTGGGGAAAGGGGGGGCTGGGGGCGGTTTGGGTGGGCGTGTCATCCAAATTGGGTGGATGGGGGCGGCTAGGGCAGTATTGGTGGGCGTGGCATCCAAACTTTTGATGCAGTTTTTGGGGGGTCATCATCACCTATCTTGGCACCAAATTTGGTGGCTCTAGCTCAAAAACTGTGGGAGATATAGCCATTTCTGATTTCAAAATGCGGTGGGGCTGGGGGCGGAATGGGTGGGCGTGGCTCCAAAACTTTGATGCAGATTTTTGGGGGTCGTTACCAACTATCTTCCCACCAAATTTGGAGGCTCTAGCTCTACAACTCTGGAAGATACACGCATTCCCGTTTTTGACGAAGCGTTGGGGCACATGGGGGTGGCTGGGGCGGTATTGGTGGGCGTGGAATCCAATCTTTTGATGCAGTTTTTGAGGGGTCATCATCACCTATCTTGGCACCAAATTTGGTGACTATAGCTCAAAAACTGTGGGAGATATAGGCTTTTTTAACTTTAAAATTCGGGGGGCTGGGGGGCGGAATGGGGGCGTGGCTCCAAAATTTTTGATGCAGTTTTTTGGGGGTTGCTAGTGGCTATCTTCTTACCAAATTTGGTAGTTCTAGCTGTAAGGATGTGCGAAATATGTGGATTTATCGGTTTTGAGTTATCGAATTTATCGATTTGCCAGCCCCCCAGTTATCGTAGAACCCCCATCTTGACACTTTAATTTACTATCCCATAGATAAAGAGAATTGGAAAGTTTCAAGTCTCTAGCTTGAAGGGTGTGGAAAAAAGTTGCGAACATACGGACGGACAGACGGACAGACGGACAGACGGACGGACACCATGACGGACATTGCACAAAGTCAATATACTCTTTACCTTCGGTATCGAGTATAAAAATTAATTTTTTATGAATGAGCTGCCCAATAAACCGCTTTCGAACATTGGTATTATAAACTTCGCACGCAAACATATCCCACATTTTAGAGGGGTTTATATGAGAAACTCCTTACCAAAAAATTTAAGAAAAAGAGAATGCGGCATCGTTAACTTGGACTCGTCAACCGGAGCTGGAACTCATTGGGTAGCTTACTATAAGGCGGATGAGGAATGCAGATATTTTGATAGTTTTGGAAATTTACCACCCCCTATAGAACTTATAAGATATTTGGGAGAGAACATTCAATACAATTATAATCAAGTACAACGATTTGGTACTTTTAACTGCGGTCACTTATGTCTTAAGTTTTTAATGCTCACCGCAAAATCTTTTTAAAATTATTTGTAAGTCAATCAAAATAAATACTTTACAAATTTTATTATTTTTGAGTATATATATATAAATATTGTCTGTAAACTATCTCAGTTTGTTTGGAGTATCTGATTAGTTCACATATAGCAGGCCCCCTGTTTCTTGAAAACCAAAAACATCAAACAACACCTTGTTTCTGAAAAAAAATCAAAAATAACAGCAAAACAACAACTTGTTTCTGAAAAAAAATCAAAAATAACAGCAAAACAACACCTTGTTTCTGAAAAACATTAAAAATAACAACAAAACAACACCTTGTTTCTGAAAAACACAAAAAATAACAATAAAACAACAAGCTGTTATTAAAACCACCCTCTTTTGCTCTGGCTGATCAAGTTTATTGGTTTACTATCATAAATATATTAAAATAATGAGCTAACAAAAACAAGAAACGCGTTGAAAAGAAAATTTCGAAGTATTTAATTAGGTAAAGCCGCAAATGAATACCAGTTGGAGGAAACATTTAAGCCGATAACAGAACCACTCAAAAAGATTATTAAAGGAAATAAAGAAATTAAGCCATATCCCCGAGGTGGTAGAGAATGAAAATAATACTAGCGAATTTTATGACGCAATAGATGGGGAAATTGATGAAAAACAGTCATTGCATGATTCGCTGATATCGAGTGAACAAAGCTATATTAACTTCCCTACAGTAGGCAATAAAGATTATAATCAATCAATGTAGTAAGTGATGATAGTTTTAATCTAAGTCTAAATGAGTTAGAGCGAGAGGGACAGTTAGATAAAGCATTTGGACTAACTAAAAATAAAGGAGAAACTAAATTAGGCAGCTCTAAAATAAACGTTAACAACAAAAGGCTAGAACTGGAAACGGGTGAAAAGTGGAATCTTACTCCTGGATTGTATTCTTTAGTCTTTTTAAAAAATCCACATGCTTATAACCAATTGGATCTGGATACATATAAGGAAATTTTGTCAAAAACAAATGCTCATAGAAGAAATCATCAGCCTAATGAAGCACTAAAGGGTAATCGCTCCAAAAAGTATACTGATATAATAAAAAAAACTTTTCCCGAAAGTTGTTGAACCAAGTGCAGTGTCTACACCTTTGAATAATAAAAAATCTACACATAAAGGCGGAACTCTTATGATGCTCAACAAGCATAAACCAAATTATGTATACTGGGATAATCCTAACGAAATTGTAAATAGACTTAAGCTTTTGATCGCTTCACAGGCAGCTGGTAACAGCAGTCATAATAATGAAATTGTATCGATAATTGAAGAGTTGCGAGAGGCAAACATAATTTTTTAATAAATATGATATACACTCATGTAATATTCTTATTATTAATATGTCTCTTGACAAGTTTGATCATTTCTCGAACGATAAAGAACGCTCGGAGAAGTTGAAAAGGGGGATTGAAGCTGTGAGTGGGATTCATATTGATGAGGATGGTAACCTAAATGCCCAAAACAAACGCATAAAAATTCAATCAGCCCCATAAATAACGATGATTTGGTAATCAAAGAATACGTTGATGTTGAAGTATTTGAATTAAAACAAAGTCAAACGGCTTATATTACTCAGTTAGTAGAACAAAGAAATAATAAGTTAAAGGATATGGAAAGCAAAATGAATGAAATATCTAACGAAGTAACTAAGTTATTAGATGATGTTAACAAAGTTAGCAATGAAATCATTTCAAGAATAAACAGTAATAATGAGTTTGTAAGCAAGCAGTTACATCAAGAAAAAAACCAATTGTGAAATCAGATCGATGTTAAGTCAATATGACTCTAGATAAGTTTGGACACTACTCAAGCGATAGGAAGCATTTTGAGTATTTGCACAGAAATGGAAAAGATTGGTGGATTTTATCGTTGATGAGGATGGAAATTTAAATATACAGAAAAAACGAATCAGATGTTGTATACAACCGCAGGAGGCGAATGACTTGGTTATAAAAATACGTTGATCGAGTATTAGTTCTAGTGAAAAATGATATAAGTCACACCATCTCATTCTTATTAATAAGACAGAGAAACCAAAAAATTGATTTATTTCAAGAGAATTTAAACAATATTATAAAGAGTATCGAAAATTTAAAAGAAATACTTGATAAATATTTTACATTTGTAATTGGCTGTTTTGAGAATCCTACCATTTTAAAAATAAATAATAACAGCGGATGAGGTGCCTGTACCCCTTCAACACAAAAATGACAGAAAAATAATGATAAATAAAAATGATATAAAAGTAAATGCAAATTATTCAAATCTTTTAAATGCTGATTGAGCCCCACCACGGTTGGTTATATCTCATTTGATTATTACTATATCAAGAAACATGAGTTTTAAATCGTGGAAGTGTATATGGGTAGTATGGATAACGATACTGATGGAGAAGGCACCTATGATGAAAAAGATGTGGTTCTCAAAAATTTTTCTCTCGAGACAATAAAAAAAAGACGTCGTCAACAACAACCTTGTACTACGTTGTAAGGGATATAAATAAAATAAAAAATATATAAAAATAAATAAAACTAACAAGACGTGCTACATTCCAATATGAGCAAACGGGAATTAGTGAAAGAATTACATGCTCCTGCACGTAAAAAGCTTAAGCGAAGAAGAGTTGTAATGAAGGGAATCGATGATCATTGGCAAGCAGACTTAGTAGAAATGGGAAAGTACTCCTCATCAAATAAGGGATATCGATTTCTATTGACAATCGTTGATACGTTTTCCAAATATGAGTGGGGAGTAGCATTGAAGTCAAAATCTGGAAAAGAAGTTACACAAGCGTTCTCGAATATTTTTAAAGGGAAGAGAACTCCTAAGAATTTACACACGGATGATGGGAAAGAATTTTTTAATACTGATTTTAAAAACTTGTGTAAAAAACATAACATTATTCATTACTCAAGCTTTAGTGTTCTTAAAGCATCAATTGTTGAGCGTTTTAATAGAACTTTAAAGGAAATGATGTGGAGAGAGTTTAGCTTCAATGGAACATATAATTGGATCGAAATGTATAAGCGGCTGATGGAAGAGTACAATAATCAATATCATAGAACAATTAAAATGCCACCTATAAAAGTGAATTCCTCAAATGAAGAGATGTTATTGAATACTGTTTACAGTCACTTAAAAATATTTGGTGGTAGCAAACTCAAAGTAATTGACTATGTGCGTATAAGCAAACATAAACATTTATTTGAGAAAGGGTATACCCCAAACTGGACAAGTGAAATGTTCCAAATTAAAAAATACAAAATACATACCCTACTACATACATATTGCAAGACTATCAGGGTACCGAAGTAAAAGGTGGATTTTACAAAGAGGAACTACAAAAAACAAAGTTTCCACACACTTATCTCGTCGAAAATATAATAGAACGACGAAACAGTCGAGTGCTAGTTAAATGGTTAGGGTTCTCGCATGAGCACAACTCTTGGATAGATAAAAATGATGTCCAATAAATAGCAACAGATGGTTGCAGCTGGTATTGGTGACACTTGTCCTTTTTTGTGATTGTTTTAAGGATGAGCAAGATAATTCGTTGCGTGTGGTGTGTTCTGGTGGATATATAAAGCAGTGCAGAGCAGAGCTCATTCATTCAAAAAATTATCCTTGAGCTGTGAACTTTAAAATTCAAAACAAAACAAGTGGATACATTGCAGTCGGACGCAACCGACTGCGGCATACTCGATACCAGTATTCAAACCGGTAAAAAGAGGCCTGATTGCAGAGGGGTACGGATGCGGCAGGGGTGTACTCTGCCTTAAAGATTTTCCGATGCAGATGGGGATGCCACAAGCTATCTTCCTTACAAATTTGGTGACTTTAGCTCAAAGTTTTCAAAATTTGGGGTAAGGGGGGGCTAGGGGTGGTATGGGTGGGTGTGGCATCCAAATTTTTGATGCAGATCCATGTGGGATGTCAATTACTATCTTCATACCAAATTTGGTGAATCTAGCTCGAAGTTTGTAAATAGTGGGGATAAGGGGGGCTGGGGGTGGTATGGGTGGGCGTGGCATCAAAATGTTTGATGCAGATCTTTGTGGAATGTCAATTGCTATCTTCATACCAAATTTGATGACTCTAGCTCAAAGTTTGTAAAAGGTGTGGAAAGGGTGGCTGGGGGCGGTATGGGTGGGCGTGGCATCCAAATTTGTGATGCAGATCTTTGTGGAATGTCAATTGCTATTTTCATACCAAATTTGGTGACTCTAGCTCGCAATCTGTAAAAAAGTAGTGAAAGGGGGCTGGGAGCGGAATGGGTGGGCGTGGCATCCAAATTTTTGATGCAGATCTTTGTGGAATGTCGGTTGCTATATTCATACCAAGTTTGGTGCCTCTAGCTAAAAGTTTGTAAAAGGTTGGGAAAAGGGGGGCGTAATGGGTGGGCGTGGCTCCAAAACTTTGATGCCGTTTTTTGGGGGTCGTTACCAGCTAGCTTCCTACCAAATTTGGAGGCTCTAGCTCCACAACTCTGGAAGATACACGCATTCCCGTTGCAGTTTTTTGGGGGTTGCTAGTAGCTATCTTCATACCAAATTTGGTCGTTCTAGCTGAAAGGATGTGCGAAATATGTGGACTTATCGGTTTTGAGTTATCGAACTTATCGATTTGCCAGCCCCCAGTTATCGTAGAACCCCCATCTTGACACTTTAATTTACTATCCCATAGATAAAGAGAATTGGAAAGTTTCAAGTCTCTAGCTTGAAGGGTGTGGAAAAAGTTGCGAAAATACAGACGGACAGACGGACGGACGGACAGACGGACGGACACCATGACGGACATTGCACAAACTCAATATACTCTTTACCTTCGGTATCGAGTATAAAAAAAACAAAAATGCCCAAGGTAAAGAAGACACAAAAGCAGCAGCAGAAAAACACCCTTCTCCACTGGTTGAAGCCGGCAGTGGAGTGTTTGGGAGGCGAGGATATAAAGATGCCTCTCCCAATAATAAACGAGGACGATATTAAAACAGTGATTTTTCAATTGAGACGGCGCACAGTGGGGCCTTTGCTCATTTAGCTTATCAAAAATCATATCTTCTAAAATAATGAAGCAATTTCAAAAATTTAAAAAGCAATTAATAGATGACTTTTCAAGCTTTAAAATGAATGTTTACCAAGAGTGCTAGGTATCCGTGGTGCTTAAATATTCAAGGTCAAAGTCAAGAAATATTTCCTGTTATTATTGTATTAGGTGGCACTGCTTCCTTTTTGGCAAATACAATTTTTTTATATCCGGGAAGAACTTTGACGTTATGTTTTTTTAAGGAGCTGCGTAAAATATCATACTTCTCCTTAGTCAGTCCCAAGTCCATAAATAGGGAAAACGCTTCTTCATCAGTGTACTTAATGGCGACTGAGTTTGGTGGCGTTGGAATACTTTCTTTAATCCTATTCAGCCGTAAAGGACTGGCGACCTGCACAGCTTCCGTAATTGTCGCTCTTGTCCTCTCTTGTTCCTTCATATACTTGGATGAAAGTGCTTCCGACCGATGTTCAGCTGTTAAGCTATCTGTAGCATCCTCAAGCTAACGTTTCCTTGTAACACATGAACACTCCTCCATACTTTTTTGCGGCCTTCCTCTTCCTCGGCTAGTCGATGGGTAAACTTCTTCCTGTTCTGAATATCCGAATGTTGTAAATTCCTCCAACCAATTTTCATGCTTTTTTATGAAAGCCGACATGGTTCTATGGACCAAGTTCCATTTTCCCTTCAAGTTAGCGTGAATGAATTTAATTTGTGTCTGAAGCGCACAACTAGCGTTTTCGAGTACGCCAATCTCTTTAAGCAATGCCACTTGAAAATCGTTAATATTTTCAGAAGCACGAAAAAGTTCAAAAATCTTTGAATTTGTTAAATCCATTATTGCGCTTATTTATCAAAATTTCGTGAATTATATTGAAAAATACTATTCAATCTGAAAATTTCTTATTGTTCGCAGCAATAAACAACAAGTGTTTCCTCTTATGAAGTTATGAAATAACTGTTGCCATCAAGTGACATATTTTGCACTTTATACCATATTTTTTGCTAGGTAAGCAAGCAAAATTGATATAACCCTTTTCCAATTAGCTAGGTAAAAAACAATATATACCTAAGGTATTGATTTACATTAAAAATAGGTAAACGTGGAAATACAGAAATTAAAAAAAACAAGTGGAAACGTTGCAGTCGGACGCAACCGACTGCGGCATACTCGATACCAGAATTAAAACCGGTAAAAAGAGGCCTGAATGCAAAGGGGTACGGATGCGGCAGGGGTTTAAGCTGCCTTAAAGATTCTCCGATGCAGATGGGGATGCCACCGGCTATCTTCATACCAAATTTGGTGACTCTAGCTAAAAATTTGTAAAAGGTGGGGAAAGGGGGGCTGGGGGCGGTTTGGGTGGGCGTGTCATCCAAATTTTTGATGCATATCTTTGTAAAATGTCAATTGCTATCTTCATACCAAATTTGGTGACTCTAGCTCGAAATTTGTAATAAGTGGGGAAAAGGGGGGCTGGGGGCGGTATGGGTGGGCGTGGAATCCAAATTTTTGATGCAGATCTTTCTGAAATGTCAAATGCTATCTTCATACCAAATTTGGTGACTCTAGCTCAAAGTTTGTAAAATGTGGGGAAAGGGGGGCTGGGGGCAGTATGGGTGGGCGTGGCATCCAAATTTTTGATGCATATCTTTGTGGAATGTCAATTGTTATATCCATACCAAATTTGGTGACTCTAGCTCAAAGTTTGTAAAATGTGGGGAAAGGGGGGCTGGGGGCGGTATGGGTGGGCGTGGCATCCAAACTTTTGATGCAGATCTTTGTGGAATGTCAATTGCTATCTTCATACCAAATTTGGTGACTCTAGCTCAAAGTTTGTAAAAAGTGGGGAAAGGGGGGCTGGGGGCAGTATGGGTGGGCGTGGCATCCAAATTTTTGATGCAGATCTTTGTGGAATGTCAATTGTTATATCCATACCAAATTTGGTGACTCTAGCTCAAAGTTTGTAAAATGTGGGGAAAGGGGGGCTGGGGTGGTATGGGTGGGCGTGGCATCTCAATTTGTGATGCAGATCTTTGTGGAATGTCAGTTGCTATATTCATACCAAATTTGGTGACTCTAGCTCGAAAATTGTAAAAAGTGGGGAAAGGGGGGCGAAATGGAGGGCGTGGCTCCAAAACTTTGATGCAGATTTTTGGGGGTCGTTGCCAGCTATCTTCCTACCAAATTTGGTGGCTCTAGCTCCACAACTCTGGAAGATACACGCATTCCCGAAGCGTTGGGGTGGATGGGGGCGGCTAGGGCAGTATTGGTGGGCGTGGCATCCAAACTTTTGATGCAGTTTTTGGGGGGTCATCATCACCTATCTTGGCACCAAATTTGGTGGCTCTAGCTCAAAAACTGTGGGAGATATAGCCATTTCTGATTTCAAAATGCGGTGGGGCTGGGGGCGGAATGGGTGGGCGTGGCTCCAAAACTTTGATGCAGTTTTTTGGGGGTCGTTACCAACTATCTTCCCACCAAATTTGGAGGCTCTAGCTCTACAACTCTGGAAGATACACGCATTCCCGTTTTTGACGAAGCGTTGGGGCACATGGGGGTGGCTGGGGCGGTATTGGTGGGCGTGGAATCCAATCTTTTGATGCAGTTTTTGAGGGGTCATCATCACCTATCTTGGCACCAAATTTGGTGACTATAGCTCAAAAACTGTGGGAGATATAGGCTTTTTTAACTTTAAAATTCGGGGGGGCTGGGGGCGGAATGGGGGGCGTGGCTCCAAAATTTTTGATGCAGTTTTTTGGGGGTTGCTAGTGGCTATCTTCTTACCAAATTTGGTAGTTCTAGCTGTAAGGATGTGCGAAATATGTGGATTTATCGGTTTTGAGTTATCGAATTTATCGATTTGCCAGCCCCCCAGTTATCGTAGAACCCCATCTTGACACTTTAATTTACTATCCCATAGATAAAGAGAATTGGAAAGTTTCAAGTCTCTAGCTTGAAGGGTGTGGAAAAAAGTTGCGAACATACGGACGGACAGACGGACAGACGGACAGACGGACGGACACCATGACGGACATTGCACAAAGTCAATATACTCTTTACCTTCGGTATCGAGTATCAAAATAACCTGTAGTACCGCAACTTTCCATCAACTACAATTATATTTACCTGCTTCCTCAGACCTTTTCCATTCAGGTAATTAGAAAGGATAGGAAGGAAAAAAGTATTAGAAGGGATATATATAGACAGGTAGTACTTATAATACAACATTTAGAAATGTTGTCAATAAACAGCACACACGCTACAGCCAAATTTGTATGCGCTCTTCTTCTTCCTTATACCTGCCGCGTGTTTTTAACTCGAGGTATCCCTAGTTTTTTGGCTCGCGTTTCCAAAATGCAGATTTTCGCAGATTGTGACTATATACATATGAAAGGTATATATAATAGCTTTCAAATGCATGTCCCACCGTGACTCTGAGAGATACTTTTTTGTTATAGTCCACGAAAATTCAAAAAATGCCAAAATTTAGTGTATTTTTTAAACGATTCTAATTTAATAAGTATTTCAGCTATATTTAAACTGTATACAGAAAAACACTGAGATTGAACATACTTTTCAGATAAAGAAAAAAGATCGAAGATCGGTTGTGTACGTCGCCCAATATTCAGTTCGAAAGTGGTAAATTTCTGTAAAAATTGTCATATTTTCGTACTCACGTAAAATTACTCAACTTTGAGGAGCTCTACCACCCATAATTATTAACCGATTTAAAAAATCATTTGGATCCATAATCTTTGAAGTATTCTCTATCGATTACATATTTCACTTTTGCCAAACGCGTTCATGAAAAAAATGATTTTTGATAAGCTATCCGAGAAAAGGCCCCACTGTGCGGCGCTACAGCCAAATTTGTATGCGCTCTTCTTCTTCCTTATACCTGCCGCGTGTTTTTAACTCGAGGTATCCCTAGTTTTTTGGCTCGCGTTTCTAAAATGCAGATTTTCGCAGATTGTGACTATATACATATGAAAGGTATATATTATAGCTTTCAAATGCATGTGGTCCCACCGTGACTCTGAGAGATACTTTTTTGTTATAGTCCACGAAAGTTCAAAAAATGCCAAAATTTAGTGTATTTTTTAAACGATTCTAATTAAATAAGTATTTCAGCTATATTTAAACTGTATACAGAAAAACACTGAGATTGAACATACTTTTCAGATAAAGAAAAAAGATCGAAGATCGGTTGTGTACGTCGCCCAATATTCAGTTCGAAAGTGGTAAATTTCTGTAAAAATTGTCATTTTTTCGTACTTACGTAAAATTACTCAACTTTGAGGAGCTCTACCACCCATAATTATTAAGCGATTTAAAAAATCTTTTGGATCCATAATCTTTGAAGTATTCTCTATCGATTACATATTTCACTTTTGCCAAACGCGTTCATGAAAAAAATGATTTTTGATAAGCTATCCGAGAAAAGGCCCCACTGTGCGGCGGTTCACGAGGATGGACGATTGGGTGCAAAGGAGTGATTCTCCTGCCCCAATTGAGCAGAGGAACCGGGAACGGAAACCATCATATTTGACGGAATTGAATCTAGACGATTCAATATGGAATGCTTCCACAGTGGAAGCCGCCTACGAAGAACTGATGTCCAAATCTGAGGACTCACTACACAATATGCTGGATGACTTGGTCGCATCGCTATAATAAAATTCAATTTGAAGACATTTAATATTAATTCATTGCAATAAAAGAACAATTTTTTTAACATTAATATCATTTATGTGTTTTTATTTTTGATTCAATACATTATTTTTTACAGGTTTTTTATTTTACAGGTTTTTTGTTATGGTACAGGTTTTTTATTTTTGTACTGGTTTTTATTTACAGGTTTTTTATTTTACAGGTTTTTTATTTTTGTACTTGATATTGTTGATTAAATAAAGAACAATTTTTCATCTTTAATATCATTTTTGTGTTTTTATTTTTGATTCAATAAATGATTATTATTTACAGGTTTGTTTTTTATTTTACAGGTTTTATAAATATGTCTTAGTATATTAATACTATAACATGATCCTAAAAAATAAAGAAAGTTTTTAAACTAAAATAACAAATATTATCTATCAATAAAAATATCAATATGTGTGGGAATCAATTTTATAATGACCCCAGGCATATGTATTTATACCGTCAGACCTTATTTTTCTTTTATCGTCATTAGAGCTTAAAGTAGTATTTTTTATCTTATGTGCATACAAGTTGTGGATCTTAGATCTAAACAACATCATTTCATCATTAAAAATCTAATTATCAAATAGGCATTCTTAATAAATATTTATAGTAAGCTTATCTAATGCAGACTTCTTTACACCCTTTGATTTTTTAACACAGCCACCCCCCTCAAGAGACAATGAATACATTTTCGCTCTGAGACCAACAAACTCCAGCATTCGTTTGCCACAGTTCTCATCCTTCATCATACCCAAGACTTTTTTATTGCCCCTCTTAATCCCATATAACTTTGCCAACTCTTCAGGGTATTCGGACGTATCAAACTTCATTTCTACATCTTCTGCAATATCTGCATAAAAATCTCTAGTCTGTATCGAATATATAAACGAGTCTGTATCCATATAATTCAATGTAACTTTTTCTTGAAATTTTGGTTTAATATAATCGTAATGGAAATCAAACATCTGCCATTTGGACAGTTCTAAAACTGTAAACCCTAAGTACATTGGCTTGTCATAAACATTATGGAGCCGCTTCATTTGAATAGCATACATGTCTTCAGCAAACTGCGCGGAGCTGTGAAAACTAGCCTTTGCAATAAGCGAACGTGCACCTAAACGATTGCATGGTGTGGTTTCCCAAGTAACAATTTTAACATCTATACGTTTTTCAACGTTCTCCATTGTCTTCCCATAGACTGCGTTATTTAACAGTTTAAAAAAGTCTTTGTAAAGGAGTAATTTAGCCAGGGTATAAACTAAGTCCGGCCAGATCCACCACACAAGAATATTTGTATATTTCGGTGGGACTATAACGCGCGCGGCTTACAAGTTGGAAGGGGGAACGCCGGCGTCGGCACCAACGCGTCGACCGGCACACTAAGCAGCCAGGGTATACAAACGACTCAGCTTAACTCGCGTGCGCGCGTGTACAAAAGCAAAGAAAAGGAGAGAAAACACAGCTACTCAATTTTACTGGGTCACGGACTTGCCGGTGACCAATTTATTCCACTTCTCTCAAAGATCGTATATACAAGACAAATCTAAACCTAGCTATAAATATGTATATGAACTGCGATGAACTATCCCCTCTTACCTTATCTCTATAAAAATCCTATGCCTTTGCTTCCTCTCTTCTCCGTTCTTGTACTTTGCTAATCTTATTCTTCTATCTCTATCGCGTACGCGTCTGCTCACTATCGGAGGTAAATCGCAACTACTGCCCACGCTTCGGCTTCGGCCCAAGTTGCAGTTTTTGCCACTCCCCACACTTGCTCATGACCGTGGTGGATTTGATGATCACAGCTGGTGCGCTGCCTCTTGCGACCCTGCGTTTTGGGGCGGTTACATTTATATTCTAACACAATATTTCGAACGTTGGGCGTTTATTAAATAGAACTACTGCGCGCTCCTTGCGTCTAACAAAACTTATAACTATAGCTTAACCAACCGATGCGCTTCTTGCGACTTAAAACTTATAAATATAATGCAGGTAACTTAACCACCCGATGCGCTTCTTGCGGTTTATAAATATAATACAAAAATTTAAATTAAATCATCAAACTATGAAAAATAAGGAATATAAATTAAATCAACAATGCGCTCCTCTGCGACTTTCAAACTATAAATATAATAAACACAACTCTTTGTGAAGGGGGCCGATGCAGCCTACTTCACACCCCCCCCTTTCTTGGGTAGCGTGACAGTCACGTGTTCGTAAGCGTTCCTCGACACGCCGTGTATCTCCCCGTCCACCTCCACCTTGAACCTGGACCGGCGGGCTCTCGACGTACAGTTTTCCAACGCCTCTGATATGGGCGCGACTGCGGCGTCGGTCAGCTCGTCCTGGAAGTCCGGGAAGACTGCCCAATTGGCGGGGCGTATCGCCCACTTTTTCGGCGGTAACACCTGCCCCTGGGTTGGCGGCTCTGTCATCCTCGCCGACTCTAACTCGGCCACTACAGATTCCAGGCCCTCCTCCCACAAATCTATGACATCCTTGGGCGGACCGACTGCGTCCTCCACTCTTCGCCCCTCCTCGCTCGTTCCTGCCATGTCTTCTACGCCCCTATCAGCTGCGGGTGTTCCTTCAACGGGTATGCGGCCACGCTAAGCTCCAACGGTGGGTGTCCGGTCGGTTGTCGGGCGTCTGTGATGTGAAGCGGGCTCTTCGGCATCCGACCGCGGTGCTCGGAAGCTTGGTATTTTTGCGAATACCGTGGAAGTCTCCTTCGTCATTAAAATGATCCACGACGCAGGCGGTTTCTTTCCGGTGGTGGTGCAGCGTGTGCCTGTACGTCGAAGGCGCTGGGTTTCGCTGCTCCTGTTCGGGACCCTCGGTGGTGCCCTCGCTGTCCTCCTGGTCACCGCTGCTGATCACATAAGGGAATTGGTCGCTCATCTTGGGTATTCTGTGGGATTTATAAGCACAATCGGTTAGTCTTAATTGATAAACGGGCCTTCTGAATTCAAATTTGGTTAGTGTTAATAAAAAAAAAAGAATAAAGAGATTAATTAAAACTGTGACAAGTCTGCTCTTTGTCAGGCGCTCGGTCGGATTGGTCATCTTCTCCGTGCTCCTCTCCCTCGTGATAGAATGGCTTCAGTTGCGCAATGCTGGCGAGTTTGCTCTTTCTTTGTCCTTCCTTGACCAATCGCACGATATTCGGTGATACGAACTTTTTCACGAGGAAACCATCGAACTTGGGAGCGAGTTTACCGCGAACCCTTCACTGGCTTTAGAGAGTTGGTGTGCTCTTAGTAACACCAACGTATTGAGTCCTGGTCGCCATTCTCTTCTCCTGAGGTTAAAGTTCCTCTCTTGGTCCTTCGACGCTCGCTGTTAATTTTCCGAACGATACTGAAAACTTCCTTTAATCTTCTTGCCCGGTCTTCTGGCGCTTGCGGCATGTTTCCGGATCCGGGTGTCTTCTCGTCGTACAAGGAAGCTGGTTAGCGGGGTTCTCTCCCCTGCATCAGAAAAGCCGGTGAAAATCCTGTAGAATCCGCCACACTGGAGTTAACCGCCAACGAAATTTCCGGTAACAATTCGTCCCACGAACTTTGGTGTCCCACTATAAACTGCGCGATCATCGTCTTTACTGTACGGTTGGTTCTTTCTGTCGGGTTTTCTTGTGGACAATATGGGGCAGTGTGCTGTAATTCTACGCCCAACGAGTTCAAAAATGACTTAAAATTCCGGCTCGTAAACTGTACACCGTTGTCGCATACAAACTTCCTGGGTATGCCAAATCGACATAACACACGCTCACGGAACGCCTTCTGCAGTTGGGCCGCTGTCGCTCGCTTCAAGAGGACCAGCTCCACCCATTTTGAAAACGCGTCGTGGAATACCAGGAGCATCGTGTTCCCGTGTTTCGAGCGCGGTAAGGGCCCTACAAAGTCGGCGCATAGTACAGCCATGGTAGCCCATGGCGCGTCAACATCTGTCCAGCCGGCTTTACCTGTTCCGTCTTAAACCTCTGGCACGATTCGCAGTACTTAACGTACTTCGCCGCGTCTCGGAACATTCCAGGCCAGTAGTAGCGTTGTGCAAGATGCATTATCGTCTTCCGTACTCCTTGGTGCCCGGCCGTCGGTGCGTCGTGGCACTCTAACAACACTCGTTCCCTCTGATCCTCATCGATGCACAGCTTCCAGGGTATGTAGTCGTCGTCATCTGCACGGTGTCCGAGGTGCCTATAAAGTTGACCGTTCTCTTCCATAAAATCGACGTATTTCACTGGGTCTTTAGCAATCTTTTCCTTCATCCTTTCGATCCACTTTCCTTTCGATTTTTCCTGTACCGCTTGTTGAAAAACCTCCACGGGTTGCCGGGATAAGGTGTCCGCTACTGCGTTGAGTTTCCCTCGTCTATACCGTACGTCGAATTGATACTGCTGCAGATCTAGTGCCCAGCGCGCTATCCTCCCCGACGAGCTCTCGATCGAATTCAACCATTTCAAAGCCATATGGTCGGTTACTACCTCGAACCGATATCCTTCCAGGTAGCATCTCATCTTCCGGATTGACCATACGATAGCCAGACACTCCTTTTCGGTCGCTGAATAATTTTTTTCAGCCTTATTCAGCTGTAAAGAAGTGATCTAAGGCTGGGGTAGAAACTCAGTCCAGTCCAGAGTCATTTTACAATAAATTTATAAAATACCGAGACTCAGAGAATATTTTGGCAACTCCCACTAAAATAGGCACACGCACATCGATAAAACTCTCGAGATGTGCAAAAAGGGATTCGGTAGGACACCCACAAGACCCTCCAATAACGCGCAGAGAAACCCCTCGTAACGCGTTATGCTGACTCTTGTGGTGCCCGAGCAATGCCGGATAACTACAGAACGTGCAGAGAGCGCTCTGCAGTCGCACAGAGAAACCCTCGGAATGCGCTTTGCCAATTCTTGCAGTGCCCGCGCGATGCCGGATAACCACAAAAACGTGCAGAGAACGCTCGGAACACGCTTCTATGGCCGTACGGCACGCCTTTGACCACTCTGGGGGGAAATACTAACACTCAAAGAAAATAATGCAAAAACACATGCAAGATTTAACAAAACGCACAGAGAAACCCTCGGAATGCGCGTTGTTAATCCTTGCAGTGCCCGAGCAATGCCGGACAGCCCCCAAACATGTGCAGAGAACGCTCGGAACACGTGTTTGTCTGCTGAACGACACGCCGCGACTAAAGAGAGGGGGTAGGGGAGCACATGAAACGCACTTAAATGAAAATCATTTGGGTTTTCTTCACTTTTGTACTTTTAATATTTTTTTCACTATATTAATTATAATATCCACACCGCCACAATTAAACTTGAATCCCGCCCATTTAGTACCCGCAGACTTAAGGCCAGCTTACCCCGATTCCATGTTCTTGCTGTTGCTGTACGTCGTTTGCTCCTGTTGCTGTGTGCCGGTGTATTCTCGTCGCGTGTTTTTACTACGTTGATTTTTTCCGCACTTATAACCCGGCCATGCGTAGTTGTTCGCACCACGATTTCAACTAATTGTCGCGCCGCTTTCGATCTTTGCGGTCGCGACCTCTGCCCTTAAGCCTGGGCTGAGGCGCGTGCCAGCCTCGGCTGCAGCGACCATCTGCCTTTGCTTAGCGCGTGCCGTCCTCGGCTGCAGAGACCTCTGCCTTGGCTTCGGCCGTAGCCGCTCTCGCTAGGGTGTATATTCCTCTCGCTCTGGTGCTTTGCGCCGTTGTCTGTTACCATGCGTGGTCCCTTTCTGTTGGTGCGCTCTTGAGTACGAGAGCGCGCACGATCCCGTTAGAATCCAATGCTACGCCCTGTTGTCAGTGATGCCCAATGCCATCAGTGATGCCCGCTGCTGTGAGTGATGCGCGTTACTGGCTTATAACTATATACCTATTTTAGGGCCCAATTTTCCCTTCCTTAAATGTAAATGCGCTTTAGTTATACTAAATTATAACTATATACCTATTTTAGGGCCCAATTTTCCCTTCCTTAAATGTAAATGCGCTTTTGTTATACTAAATTAATTATAATTAATAAAACCTTCGTGGCTACAATTTGTAATAATATAAGAATCTGTTGTGGGGGAGCTAAATTTGCTCCTTCACAAAGCTTCCGACTCATGTAAGCTATCACGCGTTCCTGTTGATCAATCGTCTGTGTGAGTACCTCTCCGAGACCAAAATCGCTGGCGTCCGTCTGCAGAACAAATTTTTCCGCAAAATCCGGACAGGCCAGGACCGGTGCGGTTGTCAAGCTATGTTTGAGGGTCTCTAGCGCTGCCTGTTGTTCCTCTCCCCATGACCATTTCCTAGATTTTTTTTTAAGCAAAGCGGTGATCGGTTGCACTACTGTAGCGAAATTCGGCACGAATCGTCGATACCAGGAGGCCATGCCCAGGCAACGTCGCAACTCCTTACAATTGGTTGGGGCCTTCAAGTTCCGGATCGCTTCTACTTTGGCGGGGTCGTTTTTGATCCCGTCGCCGCTCACTAGGTGTCCCAGGTATATCAGCTCCTTCTGGAAAAACAAACACTTCTTACGATTCAGCTTCAAGTTGGCCGCTCTTAAACGCCTGAAGACTTCCTTCAAATTTGTCACGTGCTGCTCCTTTGTCGCTCCGATCACTATTATATCGTCCAGATAGGCAAATGCATGCGGCTCCATATCTGGTCCGATAACTGTATCCAACGCTCGTTGAAATGTCGCACACGCCGAGTGCAAGCCGAAAGGCATTACGCGCCACTGGAATAAACCTCTACCGGGTACCGTAAACGCTGTACACTCCCGACTATCCGCAGCCATGGGAATTTACCAGTAACCGTGCTTAAGGACGAGCGTGGAGATGTACCGCGCGTGTCTTAATAGCTCCGAAATGTGATTAATCCTGGGTACGGGGTATGCATCTGGCAAGTAATGTGCATTGAGTTGCCTATAGTCGATGCACATCCGTCACTCGCCTGTTCTCTTTTTAACTAGCACGATCGGGGCGCTGTGTGGGCTGCGGGAGGGCTCTATCGAACCGGCTCGCAGCAGCTCGTCTACCTGCTCGTTTATCACCTGTTGCATCGCAGGGTTTTTAGGGTAGTACCTCTGCTTAATCGGCTTGTCGTCCTTCATGATGATCCGGTGCTCAGCTACGTGGGACACCCCTTGCAGCTCGTCAAAGAGAGCCAATTCCGCTTTCAATATATCCTTTATCTTTGGTTCCAAATCGTCTGGCCACTCGTTTTCCTTGGTTTCGAAGTTTTCCACCGGTGTTATTGCGGGGCCGGGTATGACGCACCCTCCTACCTCGCCGAACCGTTGTACTCCATCCGCCGTTGTCGCGTCCACGCTGTCTCCTCGAACCGTTCCCACGACGATACTGGGCTGAGGTGCCCCCGGGGCATCCTCCTCTTGCCATGATCCGCCGTCCCCCTCCGGTTTACCCACAGCTGGCTCACGTTCCATTAGGACCTGCTCCTTCTCTATATCTGGTACTTCTACAGCTTCCAAAATTAAACTAGCCTTGCCACACTCGATGGTCGTCCCCACCCGGCACAAAAAGTCTATCCCTAGTATAATGTTGTCTAGCATCGAGGGCATCACGAGCATACTCACCGTGACTTCTGTCCCCGCTAAACCAACCTTTACCCTCAATAGCTTTTTTACCTCTAAGGTGGACCCATCGGCTAGGCGAATTTTCGCGTAGGCGGCCAGCATCTCGCCACCGCTGGTCACCTTACGGGAAAATTCATCACTAATAAAACTCCTAGTCACCCCTGTATCTACTGTCGCACCCGTCCTCCACTCTTAAAGGGTATTCTAGGTTCGGGACTGGTTCACGTCAGCCCCCATCGGATCCCATCCCAGATTGTGCCACATATCGTTTCCCGCCCTTGACTGCTGACAACACTGGCTGGTATTGACCCCCTTGGTCCCGCACTGCCGACAAAACTGTACCCGTGGATTGGGGCACTCCTTGGCAAAGTGACCCTCTTGCGAACAGTTGTAGCATGGCCTCTTCCCGTCTAGAGCCTTCGACCGCTCTTGGTTGATCATCCCGTTTGAAATTACTCCCGTATGCCCGAGCGGCGGCGTACTCCCCACGTTATCGCTTGACCCTGGCTGTGGTTGCGTCCGGAAAGGGTTAAAATGTTTAGCGGGGGCTACCTCGCCGGCTAATCCGTCCGAATACCTACTAGTCCCGGTCCTAACACGTATCGCACACTCGCGACTTTGTTGTCTCACATTCTCGTACTCGGCGGCCATCTGAGTTAGCTGCGCCAGAGAGGAGAAGTCCCTTCTACGAATGTACAAACGGTACTCTGACGCCAAATTCTCGTATACTCTATGCAATTCTTGCTCTACCCTGTACCCCGCGTGGTACATCATACCCCGCAGCTTGAGCAAGTAGTCCTTGAACGGCTCGTTATCATGTTGCCGTCGTGCCCGGATACCGTCTTCTAACCTGTCGAGATACTGGGGCGGTAGAAAGAAATCCAAGAACTCGGCTTTAAACGCCGCCCAAGTCACGTCCCTTAGACTACTTATAGTTAGCCACCGCGCTGCCTTACCCGTTAGAGCCTCGCTCATTGCCCTCGGCAACCGGTCTAAGCCTATGTCGTATGACAACGCCCTGTCCTCAATTGTCTCCAGGAAAACTAGTGGATTGGTGCACCCATCGAACCGGATACCCCACTTCCGGACTAGTTCGGGGACGACCATCCCGTTCCTATGGGTACTATAGCTATCGCTGGATTTAAGATGGGGGTTCGCCTGTCTCACCGGGGTATCTTCCCCGGATGCTAGAGGCGACCCTACTCGTATATCGGGGATACATGCTGTATTTTGTGGGGAAAACTCATTATAAATCGTACTGTTGGAGGGCGGAAGCAAGTGTTCCGTGACACCGGTCCGTATTGACGGGATTGCCGCATCTGATTCAGATTTCTGTCTGGGTCGTATTCCTCCAGCAGAAGCGACAGTCCGGGTAGGCGACACCGGGATCTTTGTTAACCGCAACTCCCATTCCGCTTACCGGGCCCATATATCTCAGGTATGACCACCTTGTCTTATGACAGTACATACCAGCTTCCGGTAGTCAGTTACCGTGGCACACTTTTCCAATCCAAACTCCCGGACGTTGTCCTCCAGATCCTCCTTATGGCAGAGGTAGACCCATTGCACACCCACGCCAGGTTTGCGGCTTTCTACGACCTCCACTCGGGCGGGTTCGATAGTCTTGGGTTCCTCCATCAAATCAAAAAAAAAACGAACGCAAAAACAAAAATTCCGTCTCGAGCCGTATATGTTCCGCTTCGCAAAAGAACCAAAATTTTCCTGGTAACTTAATACAGTTTATCGCGATAAAAAAAAATTTTCCCTCTTGTCCCGCCGTCGCACGAATTGTTCCACTTTGGAAAAATTTTCACTATTAATCTGGCGCTGTTTATCGCGGTTACTATTTTATTACTAAATTAAACAAAAAAATTTTTTTTTTTTTATCACGACTCTTTTTTTTTGGTGTCAAAAAATAATATTCTTTTCAACTTGTCACTGTTTATCGCGGCTGTTCCTTTTATTACGATATTAAAAAACAATATAACACAAAAATAATTTTTTTCCCCGGTATAACGAATTTTTTTTTCAGTGTAATAATATAAATCTTCTCTTAATTTTTTTGTTTTGATCCGCGGTATCACAATTTTTTTCCACTTTTTTTTGCACTGTGTAAAACAAAAAATTCCCTGTTTACTGGCTACTGTTTATCAGGGTTGTTCTATTTTTTTCACGAATTAAAAAAAAAAATTTGTAAATATTTTTTTTTTTTTTGTTTCCCTTGTACGCTTTTAAGGTTGAGGCCCACTGTGCGGGGACTTCACGTTAGTTCGATACTCGACCAGAACCAATGGGACAACTCCGCACTCAAAACAATAGTCAATTTTAATTTGCGACGCGACCACGACTTTTGCAGCGGCCTGTACCAGCTACTGTCACGCCGTTAGTTGACCGCTCGTACACTTTGCCGACACTTTCGTTGCGCCGCAGGTGTTCACTTATACACAGTCTCGAACGCGAACCGCTAGTTTGATCGGTGTTTCTTCTTCCACCGTCAACTTCGTTGCGCCGCAAATGTTTCTTAGGCACAACTCGAACGCGAACAGTTATTCTTATCGGCACGTGCCTTGCGCCGTCACTTTCGTTGTGATGCGACGATTGCACAAAACCACGCTCGAAAACCGTTCTCGCTGGCCACTTGTAAAGCAGGGTATCGCCGGGTATACCCGCACTTCACTTGTATGCACTTTTCCTTCCACACTTGTTGGTGATATTTCTGGGGCTTTAATACCAGATTATACCACACCTTTGCACTTTAGAGTCCCTGCTCGGGCGCCACTTGTAAAGGAGTAATTTAGCCAGGGTATAAACTCAGTCCGGCCAGATCCACCACACAAGAATATTTGTATATTTTGGTGGGACTATAACGCGCGCGGCTTACAAGTTGGAAGGGGGAACGCCGGCGTCGGACCAACGCGACGACCGGCACACTAAGCAGCCAGGGTATACAAACGACTCAGCTTAACTCGCGTGCGCGCGTGTACAAAAGCAAAGAAAAGGAGAGAAAACACAGCTACTCAATTTTACTGGGTCACGGACTTGCCGGTGACCAATTTATTCCACTTCTCTTAAAGATCGTATATACAAGACAAATCTAAACCTAGCTATAAATATGTATATGAACTGCGATGAACTATCCCCTCTTACCTTATCTCTATAAAAATCCTATGCCTTTGCTTCCTCTCTTCTCCGTTCTTGTACTTTGCTAATCTTACTCTTCTATCTCTATCGCGTACGCGTCTGCTCACTATCGGAGGTAAATCGCAACTACTGCCCACGCTTCGGCTTCGGCCCAAGTTGCAGTTTTTGCCACTCCCCACACTTGCTCATGACCGTGGTGGATTTGATGATCACAGCTGGTGCGCTGCCTCTTGCGACCCTGCGTTTTGGGGCGGTTACATTTATATTCTAACACAATATTTCGAACGTTGGGCGTTTATTAAATAGAACTACTGCGCGCTCCTTGCGTCTAACAAAACTTATAACTATAGCTTAACCAACCGATGCGCTTCTTGCGACTTAAGACTTATAAATATAATGCAGGTAACTTAACCTACCAATGCGCTTCTTGCGGTTTATAAATATAATACAAAAATGTAAATTAAATCATCAAACTATGAAAAATAAGGAATATAAATTAAATCAACAATGCGCTCCTCTGCGACTTTCAAACTATAAATATAATAAACACAACTCTTTGTGAAAGGGGCCGATGCAGCCTACTTCACACCCCCCCCTTTCTTGGGTAGCGTGACAGTCACGTGTTCGTAAGCGTTCCTCGACACGCCGTGTATCTCCCCGTCCACCTCCACCTTGAACCTGGACCGGCGGGCTCTCGACGTACAGTTTTCCAACGCCTCTGATATGGGCGCGACTGCGGCGTCGGTCAGCTCGTCCTGGAAGTCCGGGAAGACTGCCCAATTGGCGGGGCGTATCGCCCACTTTTTCGGCGGTAACACCTGCCCCTGGGTTGGCGGCTCTGTCATCCTCGCCGACTCTAACTCGGCCACTACAGATTCCAGGCCCTCCTCCCACAAATCTATGACATCCTTGGGCGGACCGACTGCGTCCTCCACTCTTCGCCCCTCCTCGCTCGTTCCTGCCATGTCTTCTACGCCCCTATCAGCTGCGGGTGTTCCTTCAACGGGTATGCGGCCACGCTAAGCTCCAACGGTGGGTGTCCGGTCGGTTGTCGGGCGTCTGCGATGTGAAGCGGGCTCTTCGGCATCCGACCGCGGTGCTCGGAAGCTTGGTATTTTTGCGAATACCGTGGAAGTCTCCTTCGTCATTAAAATGATCCACGACGCAGGCGGTTTCTTTCCGGTGGTGGTGCAGCGTGTGCCTGTACGTCGAAGGCGCTGGGTTTCGCTGCTCCTGTTCGGGACCCTCGGTGGTGCCCTCGCTGTCCTCCTGGTCACCGCTGCTGATCACATAAGGGAATTGGTCGCTCATCTTGGGTATTCTGTGGGATTTATAAGCACAATCGGTTAGTCTTAATTGATAAACGGGCCTTCTGAATTCAAATTTGGTTAGTGTTAATAAAAAAAAAAGAATAAAGAGATTAATTAAAACTGTGACAAGACTGCTCTTTGTCAGGCGCTCGTTCGGATTGGTCATCTTCTCCGTGCTCCTCTCCCTCGTGATAGAATGGCTTCAGTTGCGCAATGCTGGCGAGTTTGCTCTTTCTTTGTCCTTCCTTGACCAATCGCACGATATTCGGTGATACGAACTTTTTCACGAGGAAACCATCGAACTTGGGAGCGAGTTTACCGCGAACCCTTCACTGGCTTTAGAGAGTTGGTGTGCTCTTAGTAACACCAACGTATTGAGTCCTGGTCGCCATTCTCTTCTCCTGAGGTTAAAGTTCCTCTCTTGGTCCTTCGACGCTCGCTGTTAATTTTCCGAACGATACTGAAAACTTCCTTTAATCTTCTTGCCCGGTCTTCTGGCGCTTGCGGCATGTTTCCGGATCCGGGTGTCTTCTCGTCGTACAAGGAAGCTGGTTAGCGGGGTTCTCTCCCCTGCATCAGAAAAGCCGGTGAAAATCCTGTAGAATCCGCCACACTGGAGTTAACCGCCAACGAAATTTCCGGTAACAATTCGTCCCACGAACTTTGGTGTCCCACTATAAACTGCGCGATCATCGTCTTTACTGTACGGTTGGTTCTTTCTGTCGGGTTTAATTCTACGCCCAACGAGTTCAAAAATGACTTAAAATTCCGGCTCGTAAACTGTACACCGTTGTCGCATACAAACTTCCTGGGTATGCCAAATCGACATAACACACGCTCACGGAACGCCTTCTGCAGTTGGGCCGCTGTCGCTCGCTTCAAGAGGACCAGCTCCACCCATTTTGAAAACGCGTCGTGGAATACCAGGAGCATCGTGTTCCCGTGTTTCGAGCGCGGTAAGGGCCCTACAAAGTCGGCGCATAGTACAGCCATGGTAGCCCATGGCGCGTCAACATCTGTCCAGCCGGCTTTACCTGTTCCGTCTTAAACCTCTGGCACGATTCGCAGTACTTAACGTACTTCGCCGCGTCTCGGAACATTCCAGGCCAGTAGTAGCGTTGTGCAAGATGCATTATCGTCTTCCGTACTCCTTGGTGCCCGGCCGTCGGTGCGTCGTGGCACTCTAACAACACTCGTTCCCTCTGATCCTCATCGATGCACAGCTTCCAGGGTATGTAGTCGTCGTCATCTGCACGGTGTCCGAGGTGCCTATAAAGTTGACCGTTCTCTTCCATAAAATCGACGTATTTCACTGGGTCTTTAGCAATCTTTTCCTTCATCCTTTCGATCCACTTTCCTTTCGATTTTTCCTGTGCCGCTTGTTGAAAAACCTCCACGGGTTGCCGGGATAAGGTGTCCGCTACTGCGTTGAGTTTCCCTCGTCTATACCGTACGTCGAATTGATACTGCTGCAGATCTAGTGCCCAGCGCGCTATCCTCCCCGACGGGCTCTCGATCGAATTCAACCATTTCAAAGCCATATGGTCGGTTACTACCTCGAACCGATATCCTTCCAGGTAGCATCTCATCTTCCGGATTGACCATACGATAGCCAGACACTCCTTTTCGGTCGCTGAATAATTTTTTTCAGCCTTATTCAGCTGTAAAGAAGTGATCTAAGGCTGGGGTAGAAACTCAGTCCAGTCCAGAGTCATTTTACAATAAATTTATAAAATACCGAGACTCAGAGAATATTTTGGCAAATCCCACTAAAATAGGCGCACGCACATCGATAAAACTCTCGAGATGTGCAAAAAGGGATTCGGTAGGACACCCACAAGACCCTCCAATAACGCGCAGAGAAACACCTCGTAACGCGTTATGCTGACTCTTGTGGTGCCCGAGCAATGCCGGATAACTACAGAACGTGCAGAGAGCGCTCGGAACGTTCTGCAGTCGTACGGCACGCCTTCACCCGCCCTAGAAAATAATACCATTAAAAGAAGTTGCAAGGCAAGATTTACCAAAACGCATAGAGAAACCTTCGGAATGCGCTTTGCCAATTCTTGCAGTGCCCGCGCGATGCCGGATAACCACAAAAACGTGCAGAGAACGCTCGGAACACGCTTCTATGGCCGTACGGCACGCCTTTGACCACTCTGGGGGGAAATACTAACACTCAAAGAAAATAATGCAAAAACACATGCCAGATTTAACAAAACGCACAGAGAAACCCTAGGAATGCGCGTTGTTAATCTTTGCAGTGCCCGAGCAATGCCGGACAGCCCCCAAACATGTGCAGAGAACGCTCGGAACACGTGTTTGTCTGCTGAACGACACGCCGCGACTAAAGAGAGGGGGGAGGGGAGCACATGAAACGCACTTAAATGAAAATCATTTGGGTTTTCTTCACTTTTGTACTTTTAATATTTTTTCACTATATTAATTATAATATCCACACCGCCACAATTAAACTTGAATCCCGCCCATTTAGTACCCGCAGACTTAAGGCCAGCTTACCCCGATTCCATGTTCTTGCGGTTGCTGTACGTCGTTTGCTCCTGTTGCTGTGTGCCGGTGTAATCTCGTCGCGTGTTTTTACTACGTTGATTTTTTCCGCACTTATAACCCGGCCATGCGTAGTTGTTCGCACCACGATTTCAACTAATTGTCGCGCCGCTTTCGATCTTTGCGGTCGCGACCTCTGCCCTTAAGCCTGGGCTGAGGCGCGTGCCAGCCTCGGCTGCAGCGACCATCTGCCTTTGCTTAGCGCGTGCCGTCCTCGGCTGCAGAGACCTCTGCCTTGGCTTCGGCCGTAGCCGCTCTCGCTAGGGTGTATATTCCTCTCGCTCTGGTGCTTTGCTTCGTTGTCTGTTGCCATGCGTGGTCTCTTTCTGTTGGTGCGCTCTTGAGTACGAGAGCGCGCACGATCCCGTTAGAATCCAATGCTACGCCCTGTTGTCAGTGATGCCCAATGCCATCAGTGATGCCCGCTGCTGTGAGTGATGCGCGTTACTGGCTTATAACTATATACCTATTTTAGGGCCCAATTTTCCCTTCCTTAAATGTAAATGCGCTTTAGTTATACTAAATTATAACTATATACCTATTTTAGGGCCCAATTTTCCCTTCCTTAAATGTAAATGCGCTTTTGTTATACTAAATTAATTATAATTAATAAAACCTTCGTGGCTACAATTTGTAATAATATAAGAATCTGTTGTGGGGGAGCTAAATTTGCTCCTTCACAAAGCTTCCGACTCGTGTAAGCTATCACGCGTTCCTGTTGATCAATCTTCTGTGTGAGCACCGCTCCGAGACCAAAATCGCTGGCGTCCGTCTGCAGAACAAATTTTTCCGCAAAATCCGGACAGGCCAGGACCGGTGCGGTTGTCAAGCTATGTTTGAGGGTCTCTAGCGCTGCCTGTTGTTCCTCTCCCCATGACCATTTCCTAGATTTTTTTTAGCAAAGCGGTGATCGGTTGCACTACTGTAGCGAAATTCGGCACGAATCGTCGATACCAGGAGGCCATGCCCAGGCAACGTCGCAACTCCTTACAATTGGTTGGGGCCTTCAAGTTCCGGATCGCTTCTACTTTGGCGGGGTCGTTTTTGATCCCGTCGCCGCTCACTAGGTGTCCCAGGTATATCAGCTCCTTCTGGAAAAACAAACACTTCTTACGATTCAGCTTCAAGTTGGCCGCTCTTAAACGCCTGAAGACTTCCTTCAAATTTGTCACGTGCTGCTCCTTTGTCGCTCCGATCACTATTATATCGTCCAGATAGGCAAATGCATGCGGCTCCATATCTGGTCCGATAACTGTATCCAACGCTCGTTGAAATGTCGCACACGCCGAGTGCAAGCCGAAAGGCATTACGCGCCACTGGAATAAACCTCTACCGGGTACCGTAAACGCTGTACACTCCCGACTATCCGCAGCCATGGGAATTTGCCAGTAACCGTGCTTAAGGACGAGCGTGGAGATGTACCGCGCGTGTCTTAATAGCTCCGAAATGTGATTAATCCTGGGTACGGGGTATGCATCTGGCAAGTAATGTGCATTGAGTTGCCTATAGTCGATGCACATCCGTCACTCGCCTGTTCTCTTTTTAACTAGCACGATCGGGGCGCTGTGTGGGCTGCGGGAGGGCTCTATCGAACCGGCTCGCAGCAGCTCGTCTACCTGCTCGTTTATCACCTGTTGCATCGCAGGGTTTTTAGGGTAGTACCTCTGCTTAATCGGCTTGTCGTCCTTCATGATGATCCGGTGCTCAGCTACGTGGGACACCCCTTGCAGCTCGTCAAAGAGAGCCAATTCCGCTTTCAATATATCCTTTATCTTTGGTTCCAAATCGTCTGGCCACTCGTTTTCCTTGGTTTCGAAGTTTTCCACCGGTGTTATTGCGGGGCCGGGTATGACGCACCCTCCTACCTCGCCGAACCGTTGTACTCCATCCGCCGTTGTCGCGTCCACGCTGTCTCCTCGAACCGTTCCCACGACGATACTGGGCTGAGGTGCCCCCGGGGCATCCTCCTCTTGCCATGATCCGCCGTCCCCCTCCGGTTTACCCACAGCTGGCTCACGTTCCATTAGGACCTGCTCCTCCTCTATATCTGGTACTTCTACAGCTTCCAAAATTAAACTAGCCTTGCCACACTCGATGGTCGTCCCCACCCGGCACAAAAAGTCTATCCCTAGTATAATGTTGTCTAGCATCGAGGACGTCACGAGCATACTCACCGTGACTTCTGTCCCCGCTAAACCAACCTTTACCCTCAATAGCTTTTTTACCTCTAAGGTGGACCCATCGGCTAGGCGAATTTTCGCGTAGGCGGCCAGCATCTCACCACCGCTGGTCACCTTACGGGAAAATTCCTCACTAATAAAACTCCTAGTCACCCCTTTATCTACTGTCGCAGTCGCCACTTGGTCCCCGACTCTTACAGTAGCGACTATCCACCCGTCCTCCACTCTTAAAGGGTATTCTAGGTTCAGGGCTGGTTCACGTCGGCCCCCATCGGATACCATCCCAGATTGTGCCGCATACCGTTTCCCGCCCTTGACTGCTGACAACACTGGCTGGTATTGACCCCCTTGGTCCCGCACTGCCGACAAAACTGTACCCGTGGATTGGGGCACTCCTTGGCAAAGTGACCCTCTTGCGAACAGTTGTAGCATGGCCTCTTCCCGTCTAGAGCCTTCGACCGCTCTTGGTTGATCATCCCGTTTGAAATTACTCCCGTATGCCCGAGCGGCGGCGTACTCCCCACGTTATCGCTTGACCCTGGCTGTGGTTGCGTCCGGAAAGGGTTAAAATGTTTAGCGGGGGCTACCTCGCCGGCTAATCCGTCCGAATACCTACTAGTCCCGGTCCTAACACGTATCGCACACTCGCGACTTTGTTGTCTCACATTCTCGTACTCGGCGGCCATCTGAGTTAGCTGCGCCAGAGAGGAGAAGTCCCTTCTACGAATGTACAAACGGTACTCTGGCGCCAAATTCTCGTATACTCTATGCAATTCTTGCTCTACCCTGTACCCCGCGTGGTACATCATACCCCGCAGCTTGAGCAAGTAGTCCTTGAACGGCTCGTTATCATGTTGCCGTCGTGCCCGGATACCGTCTTCTAACCTGTCGAGATACTGGGGCGGTAGAAAGAAATCCAAGAACTCGGCTTTAAACGCCGCCCAAGTCACGTCCCTTAGACTACTTATAGTTAGCCACCGCGCTGCCTTACCCGTTAGAGCCTCGCTCATTGCCCTCGGCAACCGGTCTAAGCCTATGTCGTATGACAACGCCCTGTCCTCAATTGTCTCCAGGAAAACTAGTGGATCGGTGCACCCATCGAACCGGATACCCCACTTCCGGACTAGTTCGGGGACGACCATCCCGTTCCTATGGGTACTATAGCTATCGCTGGATTTAAGATGGGGGTTCGCCTGTCTCACCGGGGTATCTTCCCCGGATGCTAGAGGTGACCCTACTCGTATATCGGGGATACATGCTGTATTTTGTGGGGAAAAATCATTATAAATCGTACTGTTGGAGGGCGGAAGCAAGTGTTCCGTGACACCGGTCCGTATTGACGGGATTGCCGCATCTGATTCAGATTTCTGTCTGGGTCGTATTCCTCCAGCAGAAGCGACAGTCCGGGTAGGCGACACCGGGATCTTTGTTAACCGCAACTCCCATTCCGCTTACCGGGCCCATATATCTAAGGTATGACCACCTTGTCTTATGACAGTACATACCAGCTTCCGGTAGTCAGTTACCGTGGCACACTTTTCCAATCCAAACTCCCGGACGTTGTCCTTCAGATCCTCCTTATGGCAGTGGTAGACCCATTGCACACCCACGCCAGGGTTGCGGCTTTCTACGACCTCCACTCGGGCGGGTTCGATAGTCTTGGGTTCCTCCATCTAATCAAAAAAAAACGAACGCAAAAGAAAAAAATTCCGTCTCGAGCCGTATATGTTCCGCTTCGCAAAAGAACCAAAATTTTCCTGGTAACTTAATACAGTTTATCGCGATAAAAAAAAATTTTCCCTCTTGTCCCGCCGTCGCACGAATTGTTCCACTTTGGAAAAATTTTCACTATTAATCTGGCGCTGTTTATCGCGGTTACTATTTTATTACTAAATTAAACAAAAAAATTTTTTTTTTTTTATCACGACTCTTTTTTTTGGTGTCAAAAAATAATATTCTTTTCAACTTGTCACTGTTTATCGCGGCTGTTCCTTTTATTACGATATTAAAAAACAATATAACACAAAAATAATTTTTTTCCCCGGTATAACGAATTTTTTTTCCAGTAAAATAATATAAATCTTCTCTTAATTTTTTTGTTTTGATCCGCGGTATCACAATTTTTTTTCCCCTTTTTTTTGCACTGTGTAAAACAAAAAATTCCCTGTTTACTGGCTACTGTTTATCAGGCTTGTTCTATTTTTTTCACGAATTAAAAAAAAAAATTTGTAAATATTTTTTTTTTTTTTTTCCCTTGTACGCTTTTAAGGTTGAGGCCCACTGTGCGGGGACTTCACGTTAGTTCGATACTCGACCAGAACCAATGGGACAACTCCGCACTCAAAACAATAGTCAATTTTAATTTGCGACGCGACCACGACTTTTGCAGCGGCCTGTACCAGCTACTGTCACGCCGTTAGTTGACCGCTCGTACACTTTGCCGACACTTTCGTTGCGCCGCAGGTGTTCACTTATACACAGTCTCGAACGCGAACCGCTAGTTTGATCGGTGTGTCTTCTTCCACCGTCAATTTCGTTGCGCCGCAAATGTTTCTTAGGCACAACTCGAACGCGAACAGTTATTCTTATCGGCACGTGCCTTGCGCCGTCACTTTCGTTGTGATGCGACGATTGCACAAAACCACGCTCGAAAACCGTTCTCGCTGGCCACTTGTAAAGCAGGGTATCGCCGGGTATACCCGCACTTCACTTGTATGCACTTTTCCTTCCACACTTGTTGGTGATATTTCTGGGGCTTTAATACCAGATTATACCACACCTTTGCACTTTAGAGTCCCTGCTCGGGCGCCACTTGTAAAGGAGTAATTTAGCCAGGGTATAAACTCAGTCCGGCCAGATCCACCACACAAGAATATTTGTATATTTTGGTGGGACTATAACGCGCGCGGCTTACAAGTTGGAAGGGGGAACGCCGGCGTCGGACCAACGCGACGACCGGCACACTAAGCAGCCAGGGTATACAAACGACTCAGCTTAACTCGCGTGCGCGCGTGTACAAAAGCAAAGAAAAGGAGAGAAAACACAGCTACTCAATTTTACTGGGTCACGGACTTGCCGGTGAACAATTTATTCCACTTCTCTCAAAGATCGTATATACAAGACAAATCTAAACCTAGCTATAAATATGTATATGAATTGCGATGAACTATCCCCTCTTACCTTATCTCTATAAAAATCCTATGCCTTTGCTTCCTCTCTTCTCCGTTCTTGTACTTTGCTAATCTTATTCTTCTATCTCTATCGCGTACGCGTCAGCTCACTATCGGAGGTAAATCGCAACTACTGCCCACGCTTCGGCTTCGGCCCAAGTTGCAGTTTTTTCCACTCCCCACACTTGCTCATGACCGTGGTGGATTTGATGATCACAGCTGGTGCGCTACCTCTTGCGACCCTGCGTTTTGGGGCGGTTACATTTATATTCTAACACAATATTTCGAACGTTGGGCGTTTATTAAATAGAACTACTGCGCGCTCTTTGCGTCTAACAAAACTTATAACTATAGCTTAACCAACCGATGCACTTCTTGCGACTTAAAACTTATAAATATAATGCAGGTAACTTAACCACCCGATGCGCATCTTGCGGTTTATAAATATAATACAAAAATGTAAATTAAATCATCAAACTATGAAAAATAAGGAATATAAATTAAATCAACAATGCGCTCCTCTGCGACTTTCAAACTATAAATATAATAAACACAACTCTTTGTGAAGGGGGCCGATGCAGCCTACTTCACATCTTTTTCAAAGTTGTTGTGTTCTTTGGGAAGTGTTTAAATCAATATAATTTTTAAGCCAAGGTGCCTGTTTAAATTTTAAAACTCTATGTACTTTCGACAATATCAAACCATTACGTAAACATTGCTGAAGGTTTTTGTAATGAATCGGGTATTTAGTTTTTGATAAGGTCAGCAACAAGTTTACACACCTTTGCTTCTGGTGTGGGTTTTTGGTTGAGCGGACAAAAAGGTAGATCATTATGATAATCATGTAAGAATTCAGGATATATAAGGTCTACTTCTAAAATGTAGCCATACTCAGAATTTGCGGTTATTTGAGCAACATCTAGTGACGCAATCTCATCATCATTCATCCACTGAAAACCGGTGTAAGGCAGACTTTGAGACATTGCCCAACCATATAAATTATTTGCATCCAAATACATCAAATATTCAGATGGTTTGCTTGCGTCATACGCATCCATATACATATGATTGGCTTTAGAGTACCGTTTGCAGCACTGAACCAAGCCACCCCTAATTCCACTTTGAATAAACCTATACATGTCAATATCAGTAAGCAGATCTAACTCGATTTCAGTTGTTTTGAGCATAGCATCCCATAACAGACCGGGTGTGGTGTTATAATGTGCAGGATCTAGAGAATAAATTTTCTTGCATATTGCTCGAAAATTTTGAAAAACGTCTGTCAATAAAAGAACATCTGTTTTTAGGTAAAGCTCCATATATTCTTTTATTGATTGGCAGTTGAAAACTTTCCATACATGTTGTGCATGTAAATAGTCCCAGTCGGCTTTCTGAGTCCAAAAACTCGTATGGAAAAACTCCCTTTCTACGCAATAAATTAAACTCCTCCTCACAGGGATAAAAACGCTTAACGCTGTCAAAAAACTCAGTACTCAGATTACTACTTAAAGCATCTAAGCTGGTTGCCATAAAGCGAAACGTGTCCAAAAATCTAATTTCTAAATTTTTGTCATGGGATGCTATGTATGTAAATTTGGAGAGTGATATATACAGCTCCTTATTTAGTGGGAGTACTTTAATATCACCCACCACTTTGTTTAGTTCCCTAACAAAGAGATGGGAGTCATACCGCGAAAAATTGTGAAGGAATACGGGGACAAAAGGTGCAATTTGAAATTTAATGTTACAAAAATTATGGGCTGGACCCCTATACTGGCCCGTTAAATGGCAATGATCACGTACTCGGTTGATCCCCAGAATTTTCTTGCAGATATGGCAATTAACTGCATCTTGAAAACTGGTTTCCTCCTCTGTACTCATTGTCATTGGTTTAATATTAGAGAGTGTAAACTTCAGTTACTTCTCTGATGAGAGATGTGACAAATTTGACACCTGCATCTTTACCAGTCTCTAAAACAATTTTATCTAAGGATGGGTCAAAGGAGCACTTAATATAATATGAGAATGCTATAGGCACATGCAATGATGTAGCTGTAACATTCTCACTCACTTTTGAATTGAGGGGGGTTAGTATGCACTCGAAGTCTGCATACACTACAAACGGAACATCTAAACTACGATTAAAATTCTTAAACTTAAGACTTGCTTTTTCAATTGTTGGAAGCGTAGAAACCATCTTTCCGCAATTCATCCGATGTTCCATCGATAACTTCTCACTGTGGGAGAAGTTGAGGCAGGTGTTGAAAAAGAAAAGGTTATGATCGTGTCCGGTTACCTGTGAGCGAACTAGCCTGAAAGATTAAACATAAAAGAAAATTTATTAGTACTGTAAATTAATAAAAATTATTTTAAATTATGAATCTTACCTTGATAAATTCTTAATCCATACAAAATGAGCCCGTCCATCGCTCTCCAAAAGCAACAAACTTAAATGCCGTTCCCTTTCGACCTCCGTTAAATACAGCGGGCCCACCACTTTTCCCTTTTCCTCGTCGAACCCAAAAACGTTGATACTGATAGTGGAGTTCCGCCTTTCGAACACTTTAATTTGTGAAAGTGGAAGCGGAAACTCCAACTCCTCAAAATCTAATGTAAGTGTATCACTTACATAAATTCTTGAGCTATTAATATTGATATCGTAGTTCGAACATCTATCAGGATGGGTGGTGTTGAGTGGGGGTTTAAGGGCTGATATTAAAGCCCATTTAAAACAATATCCATCTGTGTTTTTCACATTCACAATCGCCTTTATCGCCCTCAACACTTTTCGAGTTTCAATGTAACTTGAAAATTTTAAAGGAGTGTATTTATTAACATTACACTCCAATCTTATAATCTGGGACATTGTCCATCCCCTGTCCCTTTCCTGGAACTCATCCATTTTTTGACGGATGAGCTCAGCATGCTGATAATAGACTTCTTCTATATTTCTTCCAGCAGTTAGAACGCACATAGGCGTTTGATGCGACTTGACTTGCATCACCATCTCGTCTTGCTGGAATTTAATATATTCCGCAAATAGCTCAAAGTTTATTTTACACGATGTGTGTCAAGATAAAACATTGGCTATAACTGGAATAAGTTCCGATGAGGCGTCAGTGAGGAATTCTTGAGGATCGAGAAATTCCTCACACCTATTTTCAAATGCTAGAGTAATAATGCGGTTCTTAAATCCCCCTGAAATCTGCTTAACAGCACTATTTAGGGGTATGAAAACACGCATTTTATGTGTACTGGACCTTAAATGTCCATTCCACTTTGAAAAAAGTACATTAACCTTACATGTGTTGCACCAGTGAGTGTTCAAATAGGGGGTAGCGAAGTGTGTGTTGGTGGAGGTGGTGGCGATGGGTGTGTTGGTGTAGGTGGCGTTGCTGGGCGTGTTGATGAAGGTGGTGGCGATAGGTGTGTTGGTGTAGGTGGCGTTGCTGGTCGTGTTTATGGATGTGGCGTTGAAGGGTGTGTTGGGGAAGGTGGCGTTAAACATCTTCATGAGGGTGATGGCTTTGTTAGTGATGATGGAGGTGGCGGTAGTGGTTTGCGATCCTGGAGTGTGGGGTCTCGTTTCGGTGCCGAAAATCTCGGCGGTGGTGTAGATAACGTTGTTGTTTGCGTGTGAAGACATTTTTTTTTTTTTTTCAAAAATTTAAAAACACAAATGTTTTAAAACATGGTAGAAAAATTTTAAAAGTTAGACTTGTAAATTTCGAGAGCTACTGATGGTTTACTTAACCAAAACTACATCTTTTATTCGTTTTAAAGTCAACGCAGAATATAAGATTTTCCTTGCACTTGACTAATAATCAAAACAGATATATAGAAAAACAGAGGTTAAAAAAGGATGGCGCTAAACATTCATCTTAAGGATGGAGGGGCAAAACAATTAACATTCCCATCTGCGTTTCATAGACACTTTCTCCCTCTAACACCTTCTCTCTCCAACACTTTCTCCCTATATCCTTTCCCCCTCTCACACCTTCTCCCTCTATCACTTTCTCCCTCTAACTCTTTATAATCTTAATCTACAAGAATCAATACTCTTGTTTAAAAACAATGTGTTGATCCTGCTGCTGCTGCTGCGACAGAAAATTCCCATCCTTGCACACATAAGCCCCCACGAAGGTTGTAGTTGTTGTTGTTGTTGACAATTACAATGTACGTGTGCAGAGCAACGTATTTTAAACTGAAGCACACTTGACTCTAGCACTAAATGGTTAAATAGCTAAAACTGATCCTGTCATTATCACAACCATAAAGATCAATGTTTATGGCTTGCTTGTCAAACAGGAGCACACTTGACTCTAATACAAATTGGTTACATAGCCAAAACTAATAGTGTGAACACTGATTTTCACAACTTGACACCAGATCCCTTGTGGCTTAGTTGTACGTGTTCAAGACAACGCACTTAAAACAGGAGCACACTTGACACCCGATCCTATGATCACTGATTCTCAAGGATGCTGTTGTTGATGTTGCTTTTGACAATAACAATGCATGTCGTGGCTTGCTTGCAGGGGGTCAAAGGCAACGCACGTGCAAACAGATGTACACTTGACACCAGATTCTATGATCACTGATTCTCGCAACCATAACAATGCGGCCTAGGAATGTCATGCCTTTGTCCTTAATACCTAGTCTAATTAAAGCGGGCACGATCATGGAAAAAAAGGTATATAAATTATAGTATTGGGGGGTAATAAAAGTGACAAAAAAAAAGGATCATAAATAAAGTGTAAAAAAAAAGGATCATAAACTGACTGGCAGTCGGCCAGGAATTCCATTAGCTCGCATGTAACCAAACAATATAATTATTTTTTCTGTGAGCCACCGAACCGAGTAAATGAAAACAAATAAACAACAATAAAATGCCAGCAGGCGAAACAGCTGGCACTTATTCTTGCAGCTTATGTCAATCCGTCCATCTTTCCCGTAATTAAATCTGGTGCATTCCAAATATCCATATGTGTCTCTCCTGGCCCTTTTCTTAATGTCTATTCTTGTGGCAATTAATATCTAAATGTCTTGACCGTCCACTCAGGTCTTTCTTTTTATCTATTTGTCTGTCATTCTATCTGTGCGTAGCTATAAGGAGGCACACACAATGTAGGTTAAACTGTTTTTTTGACATTGTTTACAGCGTTTTTAATTTGGCAGACTGTCTCACATCATAAGCAACTGCTAAGTAAATGCCAACGTGATTTGAGTATTTGGAACTCAACTTAGGGCACATATATTCTTTATTTTGGGTCGAATATTTATGCATATTATGTAGGCATTTCCCACAAAAACAAACACCAGCTCCTGTCATTTATGTGTGATTTAATTTTATGTGCTGCTTACTTCTAGGCCAAACAAAGTCTTCCAGTTCAGAACAAATGACATTGAGCTCATATCTTAGAGACTTTAGGCTAACGTCAGATCATTGGTGAATGCCCAAATTATCTGGTGCGTGTCTTGGCGAAGATGTTTTGATTTTTTTTTTTTTTGTTTGCTAAAATTTTTCACATAACACAACATATTTTATTTGTTTAACATGGAAACCATTTGTAATATGTGTACACATGTACATATACACTGAGAAAAAAGAAAAAGAACAAATGTTTTTAACTTTTCAGACTTTTCGTTCATAATTTTTATTGTGTTAAAATACGAACGGCGTTCTTAAAACATGTTCTTAATTTAATAACCGTGTGTTGATATTGGTCCATTATAAGAACATTGGTTATTAATTTGGTACAAATGGAACCAATTTCATTCTATTTGTACCAAATTAAGAACACTGTTCATAAAATAAGAACGCATTTACCGCCCGAAACTGAGCCGAAGTTTGATTGTTTAACATTAAACTTACCTGCGAACGATATAAGTTCGGCAACAGCGCAATAGCTAAGGCTTCCGCGTGGTAATCGCGAGGTTACAGGTTCGAATCCCGTCGAAGGCATTGAAGTTTCGTTAGCGGTAAGAATAAACAAATGAATTTAATATATATTTAAAATATTCCTCTAGCATATTAAAAGGTATTTGGTAAATCTATTAACTAACTATTAACAAAAAACAGCTACATTGCGAAATACTTCAAATGTCTCTCCACAGCAGCAATAAGTTTAATAACAATATTAAAGAAGCCTAAACTGTACTTGAATTACCCACCAATTAGTGTTATGATACTGATTTCAAGGTGTTATAAAAATTAAAATTTTTTTTAAAAACCACAACCAATGCTAGTCAAAATTCAGTTTCAAGAACATGTTCTTAAAGTAAGATTTTTGGTCTTACAAATTCCGCTCTTAATTTAAGAAAACCGTTCTCGTATCAAGAAAATCCGTGCTTAGGCAGTTATTGTCAACGGATGTTCTTGACTTTGCACTAGCGAGAACGGATTTTTATACCCTTAACCCATAAAATGGGTAAATAAGGGTATAATGGTTTTGTGCAAAAGTATGTAACAGGCAGAAGGAAGCATCTCCGACCCTATAAAGTATATATATTCTTGATCAGCATCAATAGCCGAGTCGATTTAGCCATGTCCGTCTGTCCGTCTGTCTGTCCGTCTGTCCGTCTGTATGAACGCGTGGATCTCAGAGACTACAAGAGCTAGAGACTTCAGATTTGGGATATAAGTTCTCCTATTCCATGAGCAGAACAAGTTTGCTTCAAATTATCGATAACTGTTCTGGTTGCCGATATACACATGGAATCGATAACAAAAAAATATCGAATTTGGAAAATGTAAAAATGAGGGTTGAAAGAATGAGTAACGATTGATCTTTTCTGAAAATTTCGTCCAAATCGGTTAAGAAACACCGGAGATATCGAGCTTAATCGATTGAAGTTAAGTCAGTATACCAAAGTCTTATATAAATTTAATTTATTTTTTGCAACTGGGTTCAGGGTATCTTCTAGTCGGGCTGTCCCGACTAGAGCCTTCTTACTTGTTTTTCTCTGTGTAGGTGCTGTAAAGTATTGTTCATATTAAGTGCAATAGAAATACATATTTTCTATATTAAACGATCGACCTATTTCGCTGATTGTAGATCATTTAGGTTTTTAATTCGTTTTTTGTTCCTTTAGGTTCGTTTGAAATTCAGCTACAGCACTACAAAAAAAAAAACCAATGTGATTTCGATCACACGGGAGATGTGTAATATTCTTGTAATATTCTTTGTTGTTCTTGTATTTCTTGCTGCTGCTGCTGTTGTGGTAGTTTCACCTTATTGCATTTTATATTCTGTTAAGTTTTTGAACTTATTTCAATGATCGAAAAATGCTTTAATTATTATGGAAAAATCATCGGGCGCTCGATATACGAAAAAAAAACCTCACCGCCCCCACGCTTTATGTAAAGAAAATAACTAGCCGACTGCGGTATACTCGATACCTGTATTAAAACCGGTAAAAAGAGGCCTGATTGCAAATGGGTACGGATGCGGAATGGGTGTACATCGTCTCAAAGATTGTATGATGCAGATGGAGATGCCACCAGCTATCTTCCTCCCAAATTTGGTGACTTAAGCTCAAAGTTTGTACAAAGAGTGGGAAGGGGGGCTGGGGCGGTATAGGTGGGCGTGCTATCCATATTTTTGCTGCAAATATATAAGAGATGTCAATTGCTATATTCCTTCCAAGTCTATCTATCTATCATCTATCTTTATCTCAAAGTTTGTAAAAGGTGGGGGAACGGGATGCAGATCTTTGGGGATCATAACCAGTTGGCGTGGCTCCATAATTTTTCAAGCAGTTTATTGGGAGTTGCTAGTAGCTATCTTTTCTAAAATATTTGATTGTTGTTTACATATTTTACAATTGTTCGAAAAAACTTTATACAACTCTGTTGGAGCAGAATATAATTAAATTGCTAGTTTGAAGTCGCGCTTAATGTTAATTTGCAAGCCGATCGGCAATCTGCCGACGGCGAATTGGTGTTGTGTGTGGCCGCCTGTGGCTCACGTAATTGTATTAGGCTAAGCTACTTTTTAATTGTCGATTTACACTTGAAGTCGCCACATTAAACTTGCTATTAATTTTGAGGAAAGAACCGCGTCTCATTTTTATACTCGTTACCGAAGGTAAAGAGTTTATTTTGTTTGTGCAATGCCCGTCATGGTATCTGTCCGTCCGTCTGTATGAACGCAACTTTTTTCAAACTCTTCAAGCTACAGACTTGAAACTTTCCAAATATCTTAATCTATGGCCGGGATAGATAAAATGTAAAGATTGGGGTTCTACGATAACTGGGGGGCTGGCAAATCGATAAATTCGATAGCTCAAAACCGTTAAATCCATACACTTCGCATATCCTTTCAGCTAGAACTACAAAATTTTCTAAGAAAGTATCTACTAGTAACCCCCAAAAAGCTGCATCAAAAATTAAATTAAAAAGTTTGGATGCCACGCCCACCAATACTGCCCTAGCCGCCCCCATCCGCCCAAACGCTTCGTCAAAAACGGGAATGCGTGTATCTTCCACCAAGTATGGTAGGAAGATAACTGGAAGCGACCCCCAAGGAACTGCACTACGCCTACCCATTCCGCCCCAAGCCCCCCGCATTTTAAAGTCTAAAAAGCCTATATCTCCCACAGTTTTTGAGCAAAAGTCACCGAATTTGGGGCCATGACAGGTGATGACGACCCCCCGAAAACTTCATCAAAAGTTAGAATGCCACGCCCACCAATACCGCCCTAGCTGCCCCCAGCCGCCCCAACGCTACGTCAAAATCGGGAATGCGTGTATCTTCCAGAGTTGTGGAGCTAGAGTCACCAAATTTGGTAGGAAGATAGCTGGTAACGACCCCCAAAGAACTGCATCAAAGTTTTGGAGCTATGTCCACCCATTCCGCCCCCCTTTCCCCACTTTTTGCAAACACTGAGCTAGAGTCACCAAATTTGGTAGGAAGATAGCAATTGACATTCCACAAAGATCAGCATCAACAATTTGGATGCCACGCCCACCCATACCACCCCCAGTCCCCTATCCACCAGCTTCTACAAACTTTGAGCTAGAGTCACCCAATTTGGTATTAAGATAACAATTGACATTCCACAAAGATCTGCAGCAAAAATTTGGATGCCACGCCCGCCTACACCTCCCCCAGCCCCTTCCCCAACCTTTGACAAACTTTGAGCAAGAGTCACCAAAATTGGAAGGAAGTTTGCTGGTGGCATCCCCATCTGCATCGGAGAATCTTTAAGGCAGCGTACACCCCTGCCGCATCCGTACCCCTTTGCAATCAGGCCTCTTTTTACCGGTTTTAAAACTGGTAACGATTATACCGTAGTCGGTTGTGTCCGACTGCAACGTTTCCACTGGTTTAATTTAATTACGTTTCAATCGCTGGCATGCTCATTTTTTGATTGCTCCAAATTTTGGTCGATTCATCACATTTAAGGCATACATGCGAGTCGTTTTCGAATCAAAATGACTCGAATTGGACTCGTAATGAGGTTTCTGATCAAAACAAATTTTCCATTGCTTGCAGGATGTTAATGTATGCCTTAACGGGACTTGCACTAAGATCATGAACGTGTATGTTATATTATTGTTAATGTTATAGTTACGCTATGTATGCATCGGTCCGACTACATATGATACAAGCACAAAGGCACTAACGCATCAATTAAGAGAAAAAAAAATATTTCGATACTTTGCAATTGTGTAGGAAAGAGGTTTTCAGCATGTTAAAAAGGGAAAGGGAGCATATTTGTAACCGTGTAAGACCGAGTTCGTGCTGAAAGAGCCCGTGTTAAGCGAGGGCCAAGTGTATTTCTAAAATTACTCATTTTGAAGATGTGTGTTTTATTAATTATCCTTAACCGCTTCGAATAACACGCCCAACACAAATAGGCGAAAATTTGCACTGGTAAGCTGACGTGAACAACAAAGCAAATCAAAGGCTGTAACGGTACTATGCGGTGCTATTTTGAGTCCCTTTTCACTCCTAGTTCCTTTGAGTTGATCTTTTGGGAGTCCCTTTTTACTCCTACTTCGGAGCGCTCCTAAAAAGCTCCTTTGAGGTGATCTTTTGGGAGTCCCTTTTCAATCCTACTTCGGAGCTCTCCGCATATGGCTGGCTGGGTGGTTGCCGCTGGCCTGCCGATTGTCGTACACTTGACGGGCCGCTGAGTGCAAGGCAACTGAAACAAAAACGGCTGCACATGATATCCGCTATCGCGCTCCCTCACACTCATTGCAAGTTTATTTCTGAGAGCGGATTCCTGAGACAAAATAACTGTAAGGGCTTTTCTTAACAATTGCAATATCTTGTTATTTAAGGGCGTTTGCTTTGACCAACAAAAATATACTTATAAGTATATACTTGTTGGTGTGCATATGGGCATTTCCAGAAAAATGTCCACCGCGACGAAAAAATTAAAAGTTGATAAACAAATGTTTTCTTCTTTTATATTGTTAAATAAATAGGTGAATTGAGAAAATATAATCAGTTTACAGCTTATTTATGTTTTTGTTGTGAAATATTTGCTCAGAAAGTCACATACAAATACACGTTTTTTTAATTTTTGGCTACTTTTAGTTGCTCAAACAGCATATTAAAACAAGTAAGAAGGCTCTAGTCGGGACAGCCCGACTAGAAGATACCCTGAACCCAGTTGCAAAAAATATATTAAATTTATATAAGACTTTGGTATACTGACTTAGCTTCAATCGATTAAATTCGATATCTCCGGTGTTTCTTAACCGATTTGGACGAAATTTTCAGAAAAGATCTATCGTTACTCATTCTTTCAACCCTCATTTTTACATTTTCCAAATTCGATATTTTTTGTTATCGATATTATGTGTATATCGGAAACCAGAACAGTTATCGATAATTTGAAGCAAACTTGTTCTGCTCATGGTATAGGAGAACTTATATCCCAAATCTGAAGTCTCTAGCTCTTGTAGTCTCTGAGATCCACGCGTTCATACAGACGGACAGACGAACAGACAGACAGACGGACAGACGGACAGACAGACGGACAGACGGACATGGCTAAATCGACTCGGCTATTGATGCTGATCAAGAATATATATACTTTATAGGGTCGGAGATGCTTCCTTCTGCCTGTTACATACTTTTGCACAAAACCATTATACCCTTATTTACCCATTTTATGGGTTAAGGGTATAAAAATATAGTATTTCCAAATATCTTATCGCTAATTAAACATGCATTCCTCATTATTATTATCTTTATCATATTTCTAAGTTGTGAAGTTATATTTTTTGTTTTCCTAAATAAAATTTGATGAAAAGATGCAGTCACAAACTAAGTGGCAATTCTGTCACGTTCGCGATGTCACGTTACAAATTACTAATCAAACATGTAAACTACATAAAATGATAGTAACATACCAAAGTGATTTCAAAAATGGAAAACTACATTAATTTGTTAGGGTATAAAAGTATTTTCTTCCAAATTACTCGCCACATTTCGCAAACTTTTGCATTTGACAAGATGACTCAAACATGACTTCCATTTTTTGTCACGTTCGCGATGCACTGTTTTCTATAAATAACTCGAAAACGGCAAGTCTTCAAATCTTGTCTTTCACCATTAACATAGTCATGATGAAACGCATTAAACACGTGAGAAAATATTTTTGAATATGTCAACTATAGCCATTTTTTTTTTTTCCATTTAAAGTCGTACAAATGTCACGTTCGCGATCCTGGAAATGCCCATATACTAGTCTTCTTCTGATTTCTTTTCCTTTTCCCTAATATGCACAAAGAACAACTAATATTTTTTTGGCGCGCCGTTTTCTATATGGCACTCGAAAACATGCCGATCTTTAAATGTCCTAATACACATTTCATGCATAAGTATATTGAAATATACAAGTATTATTTAAAAAAATATTCTCATAACTAATTCAAACAAATAAATAAATTATATATTTCAGCTTAAATTGTATTAATCTATTTTTATGTACAAGAAAAAAGCTTTAGAAAAGGCCCAAAGTAATTTTCGACAATCATACCGACCTTAATCACATCTGATCATAATATTTTCCACCATGCATAGTTTGACCAATTTAGACCAATTTATAAACTCGTTACCGAAGGTAAAGAGTATATTGGCTTTGTGCAATGTCCGTCATGGTGTCCGTCCGTCTGTCCGTCTGTATTTTCGCAACTTTTTTCCACACGCTTCAAGCTAGAGACTTGAAACTTTCCAATTCTCTTTATCTATGGGATAGTAAATTAAAATGTGTCAAGATGGGAGTTCTACGATTACTGGGAGGCTGGCAAATTGATAAATTCGATAACTCAAAACCGATAAATCCACATATTTCGCACATCCTTACTGCTGGAACTACAAAACTTGGTGATAAGATAGCTACTAGAAACCCAAAAAAAAAAATGCATCAAAATTATTGGAGACACGTCCTCCCATTCCACCCCCAGCTCCCCCGCATTTTAAAGTCAAAAAAGCCTATATCTCCCACAGTTTTTGAGCTAGAGCCACCAAATTGGGAGCCAAGATAGGTGATGATGACCCCCCAAAACTGCATTAAGACGCCACGCCCACCAATATTAACCTCGTGTATCTTCCAGAGTTGTGAAGCTTGAGCCACCAAATTTGGTAGGAAACAAGTAAGAAGGCTCTAGTCGAGAGAGCCCGACTAGAAGATACCCTGAATCCAGTTGCAAAAAATAAATTAAATTTATATAAGACTTTGGTATACTGACTTAACTTCAATCGATTAAATTCGATATCTCCGGTGTTTCTTAACCGATTTGGACGAAATTTTCAGAAAAGATCTATTGTTACCCATTCTTTCAACCCTCATTTTTACATTTTCCAAATTCGATATTTTTTTGTTATCGAATCCATGTGTATATCGGAAAACAGAATAGTTTTCGATAATTTGAAGCAAACTTGTTCTGCTCATGGTATAGGAGAACTTATATCCCATGTAGTGTATTCATATATGTTATTTCAAATATATATAAAACGTAACTTGTAACTCTTTGTTGCAAGTATAAATTAACCTAAACACGCTCAGCATAAATATATATATGTATGCGCATACCAAAGCACATACATACATATGGTCTGCGCGTGTAAGTAATATGAAGCCTCTTTAGAAGGCCACGCAAGCGTGAGACCGTTGCCCTACGGGAAACGCCGCGCTTGCACTTTAGCCAAACGTATGAGTACAATCGCTCTCCCTCTCTTTGTAGCTGTTAACTGATAACAGCATAAGTTTATTAATGTTAGGCATAAGCCAAGAATATATTTTGATTTCAATAAAGACATGGAATAAGCGAACCTCAAAGTAACAAGATGTTACTTATTACATGGCGACCGTGACATGTGACTTCGAACGGCGAAGTATAAAATAAAAATGTAATAATAAATAATACAGTGCTTGTTATGTACGAAAATAAAACGATAACGATGTGAGATCAAAAAGGTCTTGTAAATTAAATAATTAACTTTTACAAACAAACAAACAAAATATAAAACATTTTGGTTATACATTCATGTTCATGTTCATGTTCAACAACTTAAAAGTGCAATACATAATATTATGAACTATAATGGATAATGGCAAACAAAATTTAACAAATTATTACTCAATAATAAATAATTAAACGAAAATCAAAAAAAAATAAATAAATAAAAACGAATGAGGAGATGCCTGTGTAGCCAGCACCAGCCACTTAAATTTAATGCGGAGGACAGCGGTCTGCTAGTCCTCTACATCCACGAGGGATAAAAAAAAAAAAAAAAAAGTCCACTACAACAACGAGGGACACTAACATCTACAGCCACGAGGGATAAAAGATAAACCTTTGAGCCGACGAAAACAGCATCAGCAGCAACAGCAACAATGAATAACGGCAACAGGAACAGCACGTTAGTCACTGCCAATACTAACAACAGCTTGTGCGAAGACCAGCACCGGCATCACCCAGCGCATCAAGCTGGGCCACGGACACCGAAAAGGAAAAAACAGAAACATCAATAGCCTGTGCGAGGACCAGCACCGGCGCCCCATCAGATCCTGGCAAGAAGACCCCAAGCGGCGAATCAGCAAGCTGACTATAAAAATAATACCTGAAATTCAACTAGATGCACCACAAGTGCTGGTTGTAAAAAAAAAAAAAATATATATATAAATATATTAATACACACATACGTAAATATAAGAAAATTGTAATACTGAGCGACATCTTAGTTGCCCGGTAGTAGCGTATGGCCCGTAAAGCCATACAACACATAGACAGGCGATCAATATGACATACAATAGGGATGTAAACATATAATAAACGAGAAAAAAAAATTACCAAAAGTAACCATCTTGCGCATTACGCTAGTTACGCGAAATATAAATAAATAAAAAAAAAACAAATTTTATTATGAAGCAAACAGATTTTTATGAATAAGAAAGAACAAAAAGAAAAAACATATAAGTATAAATTCCCTGACCGTTTTCGAATCGAAAAAAAAAATGACCACTAAGTGCCGTAAGAAGCGTATGCGAATCTTGAGACGTAAGCGCAAAAAGATGCGTGCAAGGTCAAAGTAATCGCATCGCCCTCTGGCCATTCTTGTGAAACATAACTGACGTACAAACATTTGATACTGACTATACCACTTGAAACTTAAAGTAAATTTACATAATAGTTTTTGAAATCAGAAAAGATTATGCATTAGTTAAAACTGACAATAATTTTAGACTCTCACAAACACCTTCCGTGTTCACTTTACATAATTAAATTTCTAATTGAAAAATATTTTTTTTTAAATAACTCAACATTATTATCCCAAATAAGGCCCTTCCAGGCACATAAAATAGAAAAGACAATTTTGATACAGATGCCCGTTCTAGGATAACAATATTCAAATTACAAAAAATAGACTAACGAAATAAAGTCCTGAGAGTCACTACCAGGCAATACAGTAGACAAAATTATCCTGCGCAGGAATATAACAAGAATCTTTGCTTAGGCAAAATCTTGAAAAGCTTCTAAGCCCAACGTCATCACAAATGACGGAATAAGAAAAGTAGTGACCTTGTGTATAACAAAATCCAAATTGTTTATTAAAACAAGGAAATAAAGTTATCGGAAGAATTGAAGTTAGCGATTTGTATACTAATGGAGTTATCGACTTAGGTCAATTTTTCCAAAGGCTCGAAAAGGGGGCCGGTATACTTACAATCAGCAAACTCAAGTGGCACCGAGCAGAAATATCATTGAATCAATTTCAATAGATAATTTCAAATATATGGGCAATAATGTATAAAAGAGTAGCTACTCAAGCCGGTGACCCAAATAAATAAAAGTACAAGAAGCAATAATGTCTACAATTAATAAGTAATATTCCAACTTAAGGAATTCTTTATATTCTAGTTTAGTCCAATGAAGACGTTCATCACGGACATAGAAACTGAAAATACAAATTCTACACTGACTTACTCGTGCAAAGATTGACAGTAAAACGTCTTCTACACAACACCACCAGACAGAAAAACAAAATAAAAAAGTAAAGGAGTAAAAAATTAGAAAAAACTCTAAAAAAAAAAAAAAAACGGGAAAAAACAAAGGGGTGGATGCGGCAGGGGTTTAAGCCCTTAAAGATTCTGATGCAGATGGGGATGCACGCTATCTCAACCAAATTGGTGACTCTACTAAAAATTTTAAAAGGGAAAGGGCGGGGCGTTGGGTGGGTGCATAAATTTTGAATCTTGGAATGTAATGTATCCAACCAAATTGTACACAAATATAGAAGGGGGCTGGGGCCGGTAAGGGTGGGCGTGACTTCCAAATTTGTGATGCAGATCTTTGTGGAATGTCAATTGCTATCTTCATACCAAATTTGGTGACTCTAGCTCGAAGTTTAAAAAGATGGGAAAGGGGGCTGAGGGCGGTAGGGTTGGCGTGGCATCAAATTTTTATGCATATCTTTGTAAAATGTCAATTGCTATCTTCATACCAAATTTGGTGACTCTAGCTCGAAATTTGTAATAAGTGGGGAAAAGGGGGCTGGGGGCGGTATGGGTGGGCGTGGAATCCAAATTTTTATGCAGATCTTTGTGGAATGTCAATTGCTATCTATATACCAAATTTGGTGACTCAGCTCGAAGTTTAAAAATGGGAAAGGGGGCAGCGAGTGGCATCAAATTTTGATGCATGTTTTGAAATGTCAATTGCTATCTTCATACCAAATTTGGTGACTCTAGCTCGAAATTTGTAATAAGGGAAAGGGGTGGGGGCGGTATGGGTGGGCGTGACATCAAATTTTTATGCAGATTTGGGAATGTAATTGCTATCTATATACAAATTTGGTGACTCTAGCTCGAAGTTTAAAAGATGGGAAAGGGAGGCGAGGGGAGGTGGGCGTGGCATAAATTTTGATGCATATCTTGTAAAATGTCAATTGCTATCTTCATACCAAATTTGGTGACTCTAGCTCGAAATTTGTAATAAGTGGGGAAAGGGGGCGAAATGGAGGCTGGCTAAACTTTGATGCAGATTTTGGGGGTCGTTGCCAGCATCTTCTACCAAATTTGGTGGCTCAGCTCCACAACTGGAAGATCACGCATTCCGTTTTGACGAAGCGTTGGGGTGGATGGGGGTAGGGAGTTGGTGGGCGTGGCATCAAACTTTGATGCAGTTTTGGGGGTCATATACCATCATGGCACCAAATTGGTGGCTAGCTCAAAAACTGTGGAGATATAGCCATTCTGATTTCAAAATGCGGTGGGGCGGGGGGAATGGGTGGGCGTGGCTAAAACTTTGATGCAGTTTTGGGGTCGTTACCACTATCTTCCCACCAAATTGGAGGCTCAGCTCCACAACTGGAGTACACGCATTCCCGTTTGACGAAGCGGGGCAGTATTGGGCTGGCATCCAATCTTTGATGCAGTTTTTGAGGGTCATCATCACCTATTTGGCACCAAATTTGGTGGCTATAGCTCAAAACTGTGGGAGATATAGCTATTTCTGATTTCAAAATGCGGTGGGGCTGGGGGCGGAATGGGGGCGTGGCTCCAAAATTTTTGATCAGTTTTTGGGGGTTGCTAGTAGCTATCTTCTTACCAAATTGGTACTTCAGCTGTAAGGATGTGCAAATATGTGGATTTATCGGTTTGAGTTATCGAATTTATCGATTGCCAGCCCCCCAGTTATCGTAGAACCCCCATCTTGACACTTTAATTTACTATCCCATAGATAAAGAGAATTGGAAAGTCAAGTCTATTAAAAAAAACTAACAGACGGACAGACGGACAGACGGACAGACGGACAACGGACAGACGACGACACATCCAAAAATTTCCCCTTTCCCTCCCTTTTCCAAAAAACAAAAAAAAAAAAAAAAAAACATAGGAGAAAGAGATAACATCATAATCTCAAAATAAAAATAAAATAATAATAAAAAATAAAATGATAATATAAAAAAAAAAAAAAATGGAAATATATCTCAAAAAACAAAACGAAAATAATATAAAATAATAACCATCTGAAATACTTTTACCATCCTTTAAATTAATAATCAAAAATATGTAGAGCAAAACGTACTACACAACAATAAGTAAAATAAATAAAATAAATAAGAAAAAAATAAAATAAATAAAAAAAAAAAAAAAAAAAAATAAATAAATATATATATTTTTATAAAAAATTAGGATAATATATATGTGTAATATAAAATTAATACATACGAAAAAAAAAAAAAATAATTTAAGAAAAAAATTATTTTAAAACGGTCTGATCAGCCGTATACATATAAAACTTATTTAAGAAAAAAAAATAAAAAAATAAATAAATCATTTAACAAAAAACCAGCTAATTATAACACTAAATTTTTACACTTTTATAGTTTTATATTATTCAATTTTTATATTTCTAATAATTACAATCATGTATACTATAAATAACTACATATTCATAATATTACGTTATTTTTTTAAAAAGGGAGGTGTAGTGTATTCATATATGTTATTTCAAATATATATAAAACGTAACTTGTAACACTTTGTTGCAAGTATAAATTAACCTAAACACGCTCAGCATAAATATATATATGTATGCGCATACCAAAGCACATACATACATATGGTCTGCGCGTGTAAGTAATATGAAGCCTCTTTAGAAGGCCACGCAAGCGTGAGACCCTTGCCCTACGGGAAACGCCGTGCTTGCACTTTAGCCAAACGTATGAGTACAATCGCTCTCCCTCTCTTTGTAGCTGTTAACTGATAACAGCATAAGTTTATTAATGTTAGGCATAAGCCAAGAATATATTTTGATTTCAATAAAGACATGGAATAAGCAAACCTCAAAGTAACAAGATGTTACTTATTACACCCAAATCTGAAGACTCTAGCTCTTGTAGTCTCTGAGATCCACGCGTTCATACAGACAGACAGACAGACAGATGGACAGACAGACGGACAGACGGACATGGCTATATCGACTCGGCTATTGATGCTGATCAATAATATATATACTTTATAGGGTCGGAGATGCTTCCTTCTGCCTGTTACATACTTTTGCACAAAACCATTATACCCTTATTTACCCATTTTATGGGTTAAGGGTATAAAAAGCGGGCAACAACCCCCAAAAATCTGCATCAAAGTGTTGGAGCCACGCCCACCCATACCACCTCCAGCCCCCCTTTCCCCACCTTTCACAAACTTTGAGCTAAAGTCACCAAATTTGGAAGGAAAATAGCTGGTGGCATCCCCATCTGCATCGGATAATCTTTAAGGCAGCGTACACCCCTGCCGCATCCGTACCCCTTTGCAATCAGGCCTGTTTTTACGGGTTTTATTACTGGTAACGAGAATATCGCAGTCGGTTGCTTCCGACTGCAACGTTATTTGATGCAGTTTTTTGGAGGTTGCTAGTAGCTATCTTCTTACCAAATTTGATAGTTCTAGCTGTAAGAATGTGCGAAATAGGTGAAGTAATCGATTCGCCAGCCCCCCAGTTATCGTAGAACTTTAATTTACTATGCCATTGATGCCGAATTGCAGAGGGGTACGGATGCGGGAGGGAATACGCTGACTCAAAGTATGTCTGATGCAGATGGGTATGCCACCAGCTTTCTTCCTGCAAATTTGGGGACTCTAGCTCAAAATTTGTAAAAAGTTGGGTAAAAGGAAGCTGGGGGCGGAATGGGTAGGCGTGGCTTTAAACCTTTGATGCAGTTCTTTAAGGGGGACTAGTAGCTATCTTCTTACCAAATTTAGTAGTTATAGCTGAAAGGATGTGCGAAATAGGTGGATGTATCGGTATTGAGTTATCGAATTTATCAATTTGTCAGCTCCCCAGTTATCTTAAAACCCCAATATTGCCTCTCTAATTTACTATGCCATAGATAAAGATAATTGGAAAGTTTCAAGTCATTAGCTTGAAGGATGTGGAAAAATGTTGCGTTTATACAGACGGACAGGCACCATGACGGACATTGCACAAACCCAATTAGTATGAAAAATAGTTATTTTAAATGTTTATTTTTGACTTTGCATGTATAGTTTAATTAAGTATTCTTCAACGTTTAATTGAACATGGAATATCATTTTAAAATGCACGCATGTTGTTTTAAAGTGTTTGCACTTTGATTACACTATGTTTAATGTTCGTTTCGCTGTTTAACTATGTTTTTAGTTTAGTTAATTTGACTACGTTTCATAGTTAAAACCCATATAGTAGAATTAACTATTTTCATAGTTGATTTTCTGGAGTTTTTTTTTTTTTTTGAATGTACACAGAAAAAACAAGTAAGAAGGCTCTAGTCGGGAGAGCCCGACTAGTAGATTCCCTTAACCCAGTTGCAAAAAATAAATTAAATTTATATAAGACTTTGGTATACTGACTTAACTTTAATCGATTAAGCTCGATATCTCCCATAAAATGGGTAAATAAGGGTATAATGGTTTTGTGCAAAAGTATGTAACAGGCAGAAGGAAGCATCTCCGACCCTATAAAGTATATATATTCTTGATCAGCATCAATAGCCGAGTCGATTTAGCCATGTCCGTCTGTCCGTCTGTCTGTCCGTCTGTCCGTCTGTATGAACGCGTGGATCTCAGAGATTACAAGAGCTAGTGATTTCAGATTTGGGATATAAGTTCTCCTATACCATGAGCAGAACAAGTTTGCTTCAAATTATCGATAACTCTTCTGGTTTCCGATATACACATAATATCGATAACAAAAAAATATCGAATTTGGAAAATCTAAAAATGAGGGTTGAAAGAATGGGTAACGATAGATCTTTTCTGAAAATTTCGTCCAAATCGGTTAAGAAACACCGGAGATATCGAATTTAATCGATTGAAGTTAAGTCAGTATACCAAAGTCTTATATAAATTTAATTTATTTATTGCAACTGGGTTCAGGGTATCTTCTAGTCGGGCTGTCCCGACTAGAGCCTTCTTACTTGTTTTAAACCAAATTTTGTCGGAAGCAGGCTTCAATTAAGTATTTTAAGTCCAAAATACTTAAGACCGGCAATCTAAGTTCGAAATACTTACATCAAGTACTGAGTGAACTTTTATCAAGTTGATCCTCAGAACGACTGGAATCAAGTACGAAAATTCTTGAATTAAGTACGAGTCGCGTGTTCAAATCTCAGCGGCATTTTACGATTTTTTTTTTTTTCTCTTAAAAATAATATGAAAATAGTTTATTTTTGTTCTTAGTTTTTTTAAAGTCGTTAATTAGTATAAAAATGCAGAATAAACTGATCTAAATCAAGTTCACTTATTATAAACATTAACTGCATTCAAAATGTTATAGGAAGTGGCTCAACAGCTAAAGCACTCGACGCAGTTGACAACAGATCTAAGGTTCAAATCTCCGTCACGGTAAGCACAAACAGATGAATTTGTAATGGTTGTTTCTAATTTCATACATTTCTAGCATAAGCATGAGAATGATTGGCAGCTGTATAAATGCTATTCTGCTCTATATATCTAAATCTTAGAATTTCAGGAAATTAAATCAAGTATTGTCATACTTGGATCAAGAATCACGAAGTCAGAATTACTGTTTAAAAAATAACAACCTTACGCAACTTACACACGGCTAACTGCGTTAAAGTACGGATACTTGCCGTTTTTTATTTTTTTTAAATGTGAATTTGTCAGTTCTTAAATCAAGAATTAATAAACTTAAAATTCAAGATCTAACATCTTGATTTTAATTTCACTTCAATCGTATTTACAGTTTGTCAGATCTCAAATTCTAAGAATTTTGCTTCTTAATTCAAGAATTAACAATCTCGAAATAAGTACTTTTCATTCTCAAAACGCTCTAAATTTAAGAATGCGCGATCTTAACAGTTAAGAACGTTTCATACTTGATTTAAGATTTTTCGGTCTTACACGAGAAATAAGACCGAAAAGTGTTGATTCAAGGTGGAAAATCTTGATTAATTTTTTCAGTGTAGGAGCTGAGGGCAAATAGCAAGTCAACTGCTCGTACTAGGTAAATTAAAAAACTTTTGCTGTGTATTTTATTGAAATTTGCAAGTCTTGAACAATTTATGGCAAACAGTTTGTATGTACATGTGTAAAGTGACTTCAACTTAAACTTATTGAACACGAAAACTGTGCACTAAGAAGCCTTTGTTGGGGGATTCATCCAAGCGGGTGTCGCTTGCTGTGATCTTTGATTAGGAGGTGAGCTGTTGTCTTCAGTCTCCGTCTGTTTTGCATGCCACTCATCTGATTGGTAGAACTTAAATCCACGCTTGGCTGCCATTTCGTAAGCGGCCAAGGGTCCTCTGGAGCCAAAGCTATAGTGAAGGGGCTTTGGCCGCTCCACATCGATATAGGCCAGCACTGGAGAGAAAATGCGCCATATTTCACATTGTTCATCGGAGCGCATAAAGAGCATTTGATTACCAGAAAAGACGTCCAGCAATAAACTTTCGAAGTTGTCAGGTGCACTTCTGTCCTGTACCATTAGATTTAGTTCCGTTTCTCGCAAACAAAAATCTCGTCCCGGCTGCTTGAGCATCATCCTCATTAACAGTTGCTCCCGTGGCGACAGCCGCAACAAGAGCTCATTTGGAATGCGGTTTTTGTTCTCTCTTCGATCACAATCCACGGATTTGTACTGCACTCGCACCTCTGCTTTGGTCTCGTTAAGAGCCTTGCCAACGCGAAGAATAAATGGAACACCTGTCCAGCGTTTGCTATTGATGTTCAAAACGACCATTGCAAAGGTGGGCGTTAGCGACTCTTTGGGTATGTAGGAGTGTTGAGTGTAGCCCACCTTTGTTGGATCAGTTTCAACACCATTGTTGCAATACTGGCCTAATATCACATCGCTGATATCTAGTGTGAGTGTCTGTTTCAGCACTTTAAGTTTCTCGTCTCGCAAATCCTCCACAGAGCTGCTGTACGGCTGCTCTAAGGTCAGCATAGCAAGCAGCTGCATCATGTCATTGGTCATGCAATCCCTTATGATGCCAAACTGATTGAAGTAATCGGCTCGGGCTTGCACGGGTTTTTCACTCTTCACGCTAATCATAATTGCCGTAATGTGTTCGTTGCTCCATGTCTCTGACCAAATGTGGTTCGTGAAGCGTACCACGAATAGATTTTGAATCACCTGCCGGCTTAAATAATGGTCTATCAAATAGATCTGCGACTCCTTGAACGTCTGGCAAAGATGCGTCTGGTAGGGTTTATAGGTGAGCTCATTTCTCGCAAAGGGTTTTTCAATGATCACCCGATTCCAGCCCGAAATCGTTAGGCACTTACGACTAATATTCAGGGTAACGTGATCTAATATGACCGGTGGAATTGCCAAATAGAATATACGATTTGAAAAACTGATGTTGTGTTTCGTCTCTTGTCGCACTATTGATGCTGTAAGTTCCTCGTAATCCAGCGGATTGTCGTACATGCCGCGGGAACAATGCACATTGCACCAAAAGCTGTTGTATTTTAATTGGTCACGCTCCTTACTAAGACCCATGTAGGGCACACATTTAATGCGGTATGTGCCAAGGTCCAAAGAGGTTCGACAAAAAGTGAAAATTTGAGTGCCCTGCGGCAGACGATTATCGCGATAAAGATGCCAGAGTGCCGGAAAGATTTTGCTGAGTGCCAAGCGACCTGAAGCACCAAAAACCACAAACGAATAGGCAGTTTCGTTGCTCGGATCAATAGGAAGCATTTTTTTACTTTTTAAATTTTTTTTTACTATGAAATTTTAAACAAAGTGTCGATTGTTGTATATACCAACATTATAACTTGTGAGCTCAGCTATAATTTAATTAAATTATATAGATTCATTCAACAAAAGTATCATTTATTTCTGTCCCGTAAGCCGTTTACGCATTTTGTTTTTCAAAAATCAAATGAAAACGTTGCAGATGAGCGAACCCGAGTATGAAAAACTCTGATATAAATACATGTTTTAAGCAGTTTGTTTGCAAAAGGCTGTAGGTATGGGCGTGACCTCAAAGCTATATTTCCACCAAAATTCGCGGGTCTGGCTTGAAAGCTGTGGAAGTTATAGGCATTACCGTTTCTAAAGACATTTTACAAAATCTGTTAACTTAAGCTCAAAATCTATAAAAGAAATAGACATTCTCTGTTTTGAAAGCAGGTGGATTGTGGCGGTGGAGCTGGGCGTGGCATCAAAATCAATGCAGATCTTAAGAAATTGTCCCAGCTATTCTGCCACCAAATTTGGTCACTCTTACTTAAAAACTATGTCGGATAAATGCATTCCCGTTTGGTGAGCTGGGGGTAACATGTCAGGGCTTGGTACACAAACTTTTGATGCAGATATTTGGGGGAAGCCACCAGATATCTTCCTTCCATATTTGGCTAAAATGTGGATCATATGAGTGTCATATCAATTTGCACCCCCATATTTATTTTTCCCAAACAAGCCCTCTTTTATATCATCTGTCAAAAATATACGCCTCATCGGTTTACCAGTTTAGGTTTTACATTGCAAGCCTCATGAATTTGTTACTTTTTATTTGTTATGTCTTGATATTAAAATGGGTTTTGTCATGAGGCTTACAGCTTTAAAGTTTTGTTCTCTGAGACAATAGCGAACATTTTTCACAATCTTAGTTTTAGCTTTGTTGCAGTCGAATAAGGACTAATCGTGCTTTCACATATCAAAATTTTATATCAAAGTAGGTCAAAACTTATTAATGTTCACGTGTTATTATTTGTCATATTTGTATTGTTTTTTTAGTCGTTTCGTATTGAAAGTGAAAACTCAACAAACCGACCAACATATCCAAATAAATTTAAAAATAATTTGTAATAAATAATGATTTCTGTTGATTTTGTAATTTTTTTAATATATGCAGTTCACATATTACGATCCTTTTTATACCCTTAACCCATAAAATGGGTAAATAAGGGTATAATGGTTTATATAGCCGATCGATTTAGCCATGTCCGTCTGTCCGTCTGTCTGTCCGTCTGTCCGTCTGTATGAACGCGTGGATCTCAGAGACTACAAGAGCTAGAGACTTCAGATTTGGGATATAAGTTCTCCTATACCATGAGCAGAACAAGTTTGCTTCAAATTATCGATAACTCTTCTGTTTTCCGATATACACATGGAATCGATAACAAAAAAATATCGAATTTGGAAAATGTAAAAATGAGGGTTGAAAGAATGGGTAACGATAGATCTTTTCTGAAAATTTCGTCCAAATCGGTTAAGAAACACCGGAGATATCGAATTTAATCGATTGAAGTAAAGTCAGTATACCAAAGTCTTATATAAATTTAATTTATTTATTGCAACTGGGTTCAGGGTATCTTCTAGTCGGGCTGTCCCGACTAGAGCCTTCTTACTTGTTAATAATTATTTTGGGCAAATTTACTTTTTTTGAGTTATTTAAATAATAGCTCAGTGAAATCTCTTTCACAAATACTTTTTGTATAAACTTATGGTGGTTTTCAAAACTAGATGTTGGTTTTTGAGTCTATTTTAGTTTTTTAAGCTGTATGTACATCGGTTAATGTTTGACAAAACTAAAATTGGACCTTTGTGCTAACAACTTGTATTTGCAACTCTTGCGCCGCATTGACAGTTGCAGCATTTAAGACGCATCAATTCTTAATTTCTTAATTCAGTAAATATTTTGCCATTTGCCCATTTGGAAACAAAACAAGCAGAGAGCTATCAAGCAAAAGCGAAAACCTGAGAAAAGGAGGGAGATGCGTGGATAAAGAGAGGGAGGGCAAAAGACATGGCCATTGCCTGCAGTCAGCTATCAAAGAATATAATGCTGCAGGCGGTGACAAACTAAGGAGACAAACGGTTGAAAGCAGTGCCAGGGCAAAGAATTCCGCACAGTTGCAGTATAATAACACAAATGGGGCAAACAGGAAGCGAGACGTGCAAGCAAAAGCAAACATGTCAGTTAAACATAAACACATGGGAGATTTTCCTGCTGCTGTTTTTATACTCGTGACCAAAAATAAAGAGTATTTGGTTTGTGCAATGTCCGTCATGGTGTCTGTCCGTCTGTTCCTCTGTCCATCCGTCTGGATGAACGCAAAAAAACTGCATCAAAAATTTTTGAGCTACGCCCACCCAATCCACCCCAGTCACCCGCATTTTAAAATAAAAAAAAACCTGTATCTCCCACATTTTATGAGCTAGAGTCACCAAATTTGGTGCCAAGATAGGTAATGATGACCCGCCAATAACTGGATGCCACGCCCACCAATACTGCCCTAGCCGCTTCGTCCTCAGCGACACATCAACGCTACGTAAAAAACGGGAATGCGTGTATCTTCCAGTGTTGTGGAGCTAGAGTCACCAAATTTGGTAGGAAGATAGCTGGTAACAACCCCCAAAGCACTGCATCAAAGTTTTGGAGCTATGCCCACCCATTCCGCCCCCCTTTCCCACCATTTACAAACTTTGAGCTAAAGTCACAAAATTTGGTATGAAGATAGCAATTGACATTCCACATAGATCTGCAGCAAAAATTTGGATGCCACGCCCACCCATACCGTCCCCAGCCCCCCTTCCGCACTTTTTACAAACTTTGAGCTAGAGTCACCAAATTTGGTATGAAGATGGACATTGACATTCCTCAAAGATCAGCATCAAAAATTTGGATGCCGCGCCCACCCACACCGCCCTCAGCCAACCTTCCCCAATCTTTTGCAAAATTTTAACAAGAGTCACCAAATTTGGTATGAAGATGGCAATTTACATACCACAAAGATCTGCAACGAAAATTTGATTGCCACGCTCACCCAAACCGCCCCCTTCCCCCACATTTTACAAACTTTGTGCAACAGTCACCAAATTTGGTTGGAAGATAGCGGGTGGCAGCCCCATCTGCTTTGGTGAATCTTTGAGGCAGCGTACACCCCTGAATGAAACATAAAATTTTTAATTTTTTCGGTCCATGTATGCGTCAGACGAAAAGTCAAGTGCTACGACCATGGGGGGCTGAGAGATCAATGAAATGGATATTTTTATATCGATATAACCATTTATTTTCCACACCCTCATAGCTAGAAAATTATTAATGCCGCGCTTACCCCTTATGTGCTAAGATACCATGCATTTCCAAATCAGAAACGGCTACATCTTCCACAGCTTTTGAGCTAGAGCCAACAAATTGGGTGCCAAACTGTATATATTGTAAAGAAGGACGCACCCATGATACAATTAATTAGGTAGAGTCATCCGAGAGAGCAGGTACCTACTGATTTGAACATGTGAGTGCGAGGGAGAGCGCCACGTTGCTCTCTTTATTTTACTCTCTTGACTTTGTTAAGGGGTTGTTTTGTTAGTGCGACAGAGCTAGGTATATAAAATGTTTTGGTTGTGTGCAGCCTATGCAATTTTGTAGTTTCGTAAAAATAAACTAAATAAAATTTTGAGTGAAACGCATTCGGTTATATTAATTAAATAGTTTTTAATAACAAAAATGAAAAGTTATATTAACATTTAATTATATTAAAGCAATATTAAACTAAAATGTACATTAAACTTAAAAATATAAAAAACATATCTTATTTATAGCAAAATTTTTAATAATTTGCAATGCCCCATAAGATTTTGTTTTTGTTTTTGCAATTTGAGTTTACAATTTAGATTTTTATACGAAAATTTATTCGTATTTTAAAAAAAAATTTCTTTAAATGCATTGGCAAGTCAACATTTTGTGCTGTAAAATCTAACCTAAAAAACACACATGAACAAAAATAACAAACAGAACGAAATTCGTCCGCACGGACGTCTTACCACAATGACAAGCACTTTGCGACTGACGCTTGGTACCGAAAAAAAGAGAGCGCTCTCTCCCATGACTCTACCTAATTGAGTATGCCTTGGACGCACCCAACTCCGTTATACTCAAAAACGTTTTTAAAACGGCTAAAAAAGGGTGTACGCTACTTTCAAATGTTTGCTTCAGATCTTTGTGTTACGTCAACAGCTTTTTTCCAACCAAGTGTTGTGACCCTATCCCCAAAATTTTATATAAGCATTCTAGTTTTTAGGTGTGGCATTCAAAAATTTGATGCCGAACTTTTGGGGTCGTTACCAGCTATCTTCCTAACGAATTTGGTGCTTCTAGCCTAAAACTGAGAAAGATACAGGTATTCCCTTTGTTAACGTGGTGGTGGCGCGGCTAGGTGCAGCTAGGGTGGTATGGGTGGTCATGGCATTTAAAGTTTTGATGCTTTTGTTTGGGGGCCGTCATCACCTACCTTGGCACTGAATATGTCGGCGTTAGCTCAAAAACAGTGGAAGATATACGCATACAATTCTTTTTTTGGGAAATCTTTGGGGAATAATTATTTGCGCTCTTGCTTTGCATCGCAACGGACGTGTTTTTTTTATGCGCTTCGCTTTTTTTACTATTGTGCGTTTTATTTCTGTTATTAATTTCGCGTCTTTGTGCAAACTAATAGTTTTGTGACTTTGTGTTTTGTCGGTTTGCCTAAACCCAAAGTGGACAGTAAATTAAAAAATTAATTTGCATTTGTTTTAAAGAGTTTCCAAGCACAACAACAAACTGCAGTCCAGCATACTGAAAAATTTGCTCAGCTTGCTGCCGCCTGCTTTTGTTTTGTTTTTGTGTTTTTACGCTCACTCTCTCTCTCTCCTTTTTTTTTAAAGTGCTTCGCTCCCAGTGCATTAAACCGTTTCTTGGTCGTTTTACTCTAACGCGCATTTTTGTGTTGGTGTTGGTCGCGGTCAAACTTTTCTCCGTTGCTTGTTGCTTTCCGTGGTCGCGCTCGCGCCGTTTTTGTTTGAGAAGCTGTGAAGTAAGTTTTGTTTGTAGCTTTACTATTTGCACATTAGGGTGGACCTGTATTTTAATAATAACAATTTTCTGCAGCGATATTTTTTTATTTTTTATTTGTATTTTTCTTTTCTTTTAATAAACTAAATAAAAATGTCTGTCTGCTGCTATGCAAATTGTCAAGTCCGTGCAAACTCTAAAATGGGTTTTGTCTGCTGCTGGATGTGCACAAATGTTGCTCATGAGCAATGTGCTGGCATTTATGGCCGTATCTCAGACCTCTTGACGGTTACTAATTTAGAGTGGCCGTGTTGGTCATGTTTGGAGAAAAAAATAGACATTGCAAGCTTTATAGAAACTCAACTTGGCTTAAAGGGCGTTTTCTGCCAGTTGAATAAACTGTGTGAAAAATTCTCATCGGTTCAGAGAAACCTTAACGAGAAAAATCTCGTAATGGATTCTCCAAAGCGTAAAAAGGCCAACGTTGGGCAGTTATCGGGCTCTGTGATGTCGGAAAATACTCCGATACCACAGTGTAAAGTAAATAAAGTAAATAAAAATCTTCATGTCCCTCCTACTAAAATTATCGAGAACTTAGATGATATACCAATAACTCCCATGGATATTGTGTTATCTGATACCGGTCCTTCGGTTCCTTTGGTAGTTAGCAGTGTTGATGTTAATCAACAAAAAAACTATCAAATCCAAAGAGCCAAATATTCAATTATCCGAGACTGAATCTTCCAAACCAGCCTCAGTGGAGGATATAATTAAAAAATTAGTTGCTGTTCCACCTAAAAAACAAATATTTTTTTCAAGGCTTCCCCCTGATTTAACATTAGATGATGTCAAGGTCTATATCAAGGCCAAATCGAATGCCAATTTCACGGTGGAGAAATTTAAATTTGCTTATGATCGGAACATTTCGTCTTTTAAAATCAGTGTTTCGAATCAAGATTTTTGCACTATATGCTGCAAAGAATTTTGGCCAGAACACATAATTGTGAAAGAGTATACTGCACGAAAAAAAATCGGCCCCCGATTGTATCTACCCTTCCGGTGGTTGGTTATAAAGTAACTCTCCCAATTTCTGATAGTTCAAAAAACTAACATCGGTTTTTGTAGTAAACTCACTAGTTTATACCTTAATAGTCTTTCGTTCCCTTTCCATGTCATTGCCTTTACTGAAACGTGGTTAAGGCAAGACATTCTCAATTCCTAAATTCTATGTAGTACATACTCTATTTATAGAAAGGACCGTACTCTTCGGCGTGGTGGTGGAGTGCTTATTTATGTGAATGTAGACTTTCCTTCTGAAACAGTTGTATTACATAGTTCGTTTGATATAGAGTTTATTGCTGTAAAGCTAAATATTTACGATATTAACGATTTTATTACTGGTTCGTATATACCTCCATCCTCTGATCGCTCTATCTATGAGACACATCTATCTGCTATTCATTCTGTCTCTGCCTTGCTTTCTGATCGCGATTTTCTTGTAGTTCTTGGTGATTTCAACATTGCTGAAGCTACTTGGATTTCTTGTCCTGACTCTGGTGCCCTGACTCCCACGGCCCCGAATGAATTTCTAATCGACTTACTTGGGATGTCATTGAGTCAAATTAATGCTATCCCAAATTCTCTTAATAAATGCTTGATCTGATTTTTGTTTTGGATTCATCATCTTCATCCGTTTCCCGTTCCCAGCCTATATCTTATCCCGAAGACTTATACCATCCTACGTTGGAGCTGTTGATTAATTTACCTTCCCGGACGCGTTGCAATATCAAGATGCCTTTGAGTCGAGTTCGTCAATTTCGGAAAACTGATTTTGAGGGACTCGCTCTGCTTTTATCCCAAACTGACTGGTCTCCCCTCTACGAGTCTGACGACTTGGACGTGGCAATCAGTATTTTTTATAATACCTTACATTCTTTATTTGATTTATGTGTCCCGGTTGGTAAGCTAAACAGGTCTAACAAACCTGTGTGGTTTACCCGAGAGTTGACAATTCTCAAAAATCGAAAATCTAAACTCTACAAGAGATTTAGAAAAAACGGCTCATCGGTAGCCTATTCTGCATACTTGATTGCTCGTGCCAGTTTTGATATCTTAAATAACCAATGTTATAAGAATTACCTGACTCGGTGTAGATTACAGTTTCAGCAGGATCCAAAGTGGTTTTTTGATATTGTTAATGCGAAGCTTAGGTCATCGACACTCCCAACAGAAGTATTCTTTGAGGAAACGAAGGCCAAATCTGATCAGGACATTGCAAATATATTTGCCCAATTTTTTCAAACGACTTATAGTTCATTTCAACCTCAAGTCGGTTTGCTTTACTCTTATCAGGTTAATGGCTCGAATCGCATCTTTGGACTGAAAATCACTGAAAACTCACTTTTAAATAATCTACATGTTTTGAAACCTATTTTTCCCCAGTACCTGACGGAGTGCCAAGCTGCGTGCTTTGACACTGCGCTCATGGTCTTTTAAAGCCGTTACTCAAACTGTTTAACTTGTCCCTGGAGTTAGGCTCCTTTCCAAAAATTTGGAAAGAGTCATTTATTATTCCTCTCCATAAAAAAGGAAACAAATCTAATGTTCAAAATTATAGGGGTATCTCCAAGTTGTCCGCTATTCCAAACATTTTGAAAAATTAATAACCTCCCATCTTCAACTCCTTTGCAAATCTATTATTTCACAAACAAAGATCTACTACCACTAACTTGTTAGAGCTTACTTCATTTGTTATCAAGAATTTTCCGGACAATTGCAATTGTTATTTTTACTGATTTTGTAAGGCTTTCGACTCTGTAGATGATCACCTCCTAATACATAAACTAGAACTTTTGGGCTTTTCAAATATTCTAGTTCTTTGGATTAAAGACTTCCTAACTTTTAGAACTCAGAGGGTTTTATTTAAAGGGTCCGTTTCCAAGATAGTTCAGGTCACTTCAGGCGTTCCACAGGGTAGTCATCTTGGTCCTTTATTATTTATTTTGTTTATAACTGATACGAAATTCATCAGAATAAAATATAATCGGTACAAAAACAATTTCTGCTCTTCGCACTAACACCCCTTTTACACGACGAAGTTTTTTCATGAAGTTTCTTTTCATTCTGTTTCAAAACTTCTTCGCAAATCTGGTCGCATTTACACAATGAAGTTATTTCATGCATTATTTTCTTTGTAAATGCAACTCTGATTTAAATGTATGGTATATAAACATACGTGATTGCCATCGATTGTATTATTTGTTAACATATAATTTTTCCTGGTCTATAGAACTTTTGGGATAGTTCAGAGGGGGCTTAGCTGAGGCCTGCAGGCGGGTCACGGGTTGCGGATAGCGAACGGCCTCATTATGAGGTTAGCTGCGAATAAGCGAGAATCCTTGCAAATAAGCAGTCCCGGACAAACAGCGGGTACGGTACCGTTCTTCGTACCGACAAGACGCTTGTGTCGCCGTCTTCAAAGCATAGCCTCACACACTCCCAACTCCCTCACTCGTACCCATCTTCATCCCTTCTAAAATATTTCACTCCGGGCTGGACTAAGGTGTCATTCGAACCGTGCCGAAAGTCAACCTGCCCGGGGGCCCAGAGTAAAACCTAGCCCAGTCGCTAACGGTGAACTCAGGCAGATGGCGACCGCCTGTTCTAATTAGCCTTACTCGGGTACTGCGGATCTCTGCCCGGGTGGACCTTATATTTCTCTGAACTCGTAGGAACGTGGCAGGAATTAAAAAAAATAAAAAGAATTTAGGAGTGCAGCAGGATACCCCAGCTGCCAGTGTCACGAGACACTTTGAGGACCGACTCCTTGACGGGGAGCGGCCCTCCAATGTGGGATCACCCCCATGGCGCCCTAACCAGGCGCAGCCAACCAGAAGGCCGCAGGCAGCAATAGGTACAACGCGCGCACAACAGACGACGAGGGAAGCCCCACGTCACCGTGTCGCCCCAGCTGCAGGAGGAGGAAGCAAGGCTGGACCGTCCCAGTCGATGCGACCGAAACTTAGCGCAGTTAGGCGACATGGCGTGCAGCACCAGCAGCCAAAAGTGCAGTTGCCAAAACTGGGAGAGCCGGGCGGTTTGGATGACCCAAACCGAAAAACGCTGAACGGCTCGAAAACCAAATGGTACCTGAGGTACCTTGAGCAGGGATTACCCCCTGCTGAGGCACTGCGCATGGCAACGGCTGGAAGGGACTCGGCGAGCCAGGTACGGGGACCAGCCCCCAAATGCCTGAGCAGTACTCTGACGCACCCACTGCCACCCCCAAGAGGGCGTGCCCAGAGGAGCGTCCCAGCACATCGGCAACCGCCGTAGCAACAGCAGTGAGGTCTTCCTCTCCATTGTACACCGAGGCTCGCATATCGTACGCAGCGATTGCAAAAAAAGTCAAGGTGGCCGTGTTACCTGTGGAGTACCCGCAGGTATTGCTCAGCCATGGAGACTTGTCCGCATTGGAGGAGGCCATTTTGGACGAGGTTATCCTCACAGGATGGGACACCGTGGACGCGTTCGCAGGCATTCATTTCCGGGTTGGCTACCTGGTCATTGAATGTTCCGACGATCACTCAGCGGAGTGGCTGAGGACCGTGGCGTCAAGGCTGCAGTCGTGGAAAGGGGCTCAACTGCACTGCAAGGTGGGTGATGATATCCCATCACCCCACAATGTCACCATCCTCTGCCCAAGAAGCGCGGATTGGTCAACCGAATCCTTGTTGGTTCTGCTGAGGAACCAGAACAAGATCGAGACCGACTCGTGGAAAGTGTTATCGAGGAGGACGGAAGGCGGAGGTGCGCTATTGGTGATAGGCATCGATGAGGCATCCAAGGACGCGATAGTGGCGAGAGGCCACCAAGTTTCGTTCCGCTACGGGACCATCCCCGTTAGCGGTCTGAAGAATAAAAGTGTTGGCGCGAGGACTGCCCCCGCCAAACGACAGCCCCGGAAGCTGCAGGCTCGGCCCCCACACCTCCCACCGCCACTGTTCCGAGTGCTCATCTGGCAGGTGTCTCTGATTTATCAGAGGATCTGGCCGAGGATGGGGACCTGGCGGAAATGACGCTCGGTCCAGCAGAGCTGGAAGGGATGGATGATGAGGTGCAGATGTCCTCGCAAGAGCTTTCTGAAGGGCTTCAAACGACAGAAGCTGACGTCACCATGACGGGCAGCGGTGATGTGGGTAGCTCCCAACCTTCATCATTAGGAGCTGGAGCGGCGGAAGAATGATGGTGACGTCAAATGTCACCATCACTTGGCTAGCCCAGATAAACCTCCATCGGGCTAAGGCACCCTCTGCTGTCTTGGCCAAGATGTTTATCACCCACCATCTTGGGCTAGCCCTGGTACAGGAGCCATGGGTAAACAATGGCATAAAAGGCCTGTTCACCGCTAACTCGAAGGTAATCTGGGATCAAAGAGATCCTTGGAAAGAGATCTTAGGAAGATCAGGGAACCTGCATGCAGTACCCGCCCAACAGCTGTCTGACCGGAGTGATATGCATAGAGGTGATCTGATGTCCGGCGTGCGACCCATCGCTCACCTATCTGCAACACATACCCTTGCAAATCCACTTCAGACCTCAGTCCAGGAGATCAACAGTGACGCCAATCGTAGCCCAGCGACCCTTCTCTACTCAGGTGCTACGAGTGCGTCGCCACAACACGAGAGCCCTAGAGTGCTACCTGTGGTTAGCCGATCACAGCATGGTCATATAGACCCCCCTGGAAATAGCCTGGTGGCTGGCATTTTGGCGATCATCAATCCACCTGCCATTAATACAGAGAATTCGGGACCATAACCTACGTCTTCAGCTGTTTTTCACGGGGTTGAACTCTTCAAACGCGAGCGAACGCTCTCCCAGCATTTGCGCTTATTTATGTGGCGCCCTCTAGCCATCTGGACCGGCAACTTGCATAATCCAGGAAACCAAGTAGCCATAATAATTATTTTAATCTTCCCACTCGGAGCCAAAAGCATTAATGTTTAATGCGGAGCTACTAAATTCAAGAAAAATGTTTTCTTAATAATTGTAAATTGAATAAAACTTTTTATCCAGCCTTCCACAGTCGCAGTAGGCCGAGTACTCGGTTCGATGCTGGGTGTTGGGACGAAGCAATCTCAGTAGGCCGGATTTATAATTCGGCTCTGGGATTGTTTTTGTCTCGATCCCAGTAGGCTGAACTGATATTGGGTCCTGGGGCTGTGGGAAAAAACTGTTTGAAATCATTATTCGTTTCGGTACTGAAGCGACAACATCAAAGTAATCCGGGATCAAAGAGATCCTACACCTAGAGCATGCATTATGGTAAGGAAATGTATTAATTTTACTATTCTTTCAGAATTCCTCACTAGGGACTGCGTACCTATTGCCGTAAGGGCAATTGGAAACGGCCCCCCCTATTGTGGTGGCATCTGCCTATTTTGCTGATGATGTGAACTGCCCGCCACCGGAAGTAGAAAAGCTGCTGGAGCACTGCAGGAGAGAGAAGCTGCCGGTTATAATCGGCTGCGATGCCAATGCGCACCACTCCATATGGGGTAGCACGGACATCAACAAAAAAGGTGAGTGTCTTACCAACTTTATATTCAAGTTGTAACGACGTAAATCTGGGGCTGGGGTCGGCGTCTCAGTCGCGCCAGGGTCGCTTACAGAAGATTTATAAGTTGCTGGGACACTGGAGGAGCTGTACCGGGGCATACCTAGGGGTCGGGTCAATAGAGGAGGGCGTAGGTGAAGAGAGAAGGGAGTCGTGAGCATGCCTTACGCGCTGGCGGCGATTTGGGAGTCACTCGAAGGAGTAGGTTGGTTAGCCCAGAGTATTACTCGGAGAACTAACCAACCGTTCCCCGAATGGCTCTTCGTCGCCGACCAGGGGGTCGAGTGTGGTTCTGTGGGCACGGGGGGTGAGAGTTAAACAGCTAGCTGGTCAGGCTGAGGGTAAGACCCGGAAGCCTGTGCACCAACTGCCTAATCCCATCCACCCGCGCCTGTCAACGGCCGCGTCCTTGAGAATCTCTCGGACGCGTATGAGAGATGCGAGTGAGAGGATTCGTCGCGCACAGAGTAAGACTCGGAATGCGTACTCGTCCCCCCCCCCACTCGATCTCCCACAACGGCAACGCCTGGGTATTACCCACTTGTCGCTACACGTGGAACATACTCAAGAGGCAGGCGTCGCAGAATCTAGAGTAAGACTCGGAGGATTCGCTTGCGTACTCCTCAGGTCTGACCCACGGGAGCCACAGGATGAGGCGCTCACTAGCTGAAAAGGGGTAGAGGGGAATAAATAGAATACACAAACACTTCTACGTTTAAATATTTATTTATTTTTATTTAACAATTATCACTAAACATGGCCCTAGACCAGCGACCGGCAAAGTTAGCAATTCCTATAGCTGGCTATAGGGCAGCAATTTTTTCGTTTTACACTGTACGCTATAAAAAAACTAATACAAGCGCACGCTGTTCGGCTTTCGGCAGTTGTGTTGCTCCCACTTCGGCAAAGCAAATCAAGTCTGTAATAATTATGTTTAATTATTAATTTCTTTATTAATTTGCTTCATGCGTATGTTCTTCATTACATTCATTTTTACAAGTCAGCTAGCGATCATAACTAGATCCTCGATATTATAACATATATCGTAAGTATCGATACATAACCAGGGGTGGTCTTTTAGTCATTACAAGATAACATTATACTATTATTACATGATTTCTATTTTTTATTTTTTTATTTTTCTATTTTTTTTTTTTTTTTTCATTTACATAATTAATAAATTTAACAAATTAGTCCCATCCATATCTTTGTGGTGGATTTACAATTCTTCCACTTCGAGTTTTTTTTATGTTTGGATGAGATATGTTTTCATTAGTATCAATATCAGAATCACCACTAGTGGCTGTTTCATAAATTTCTATTGATGAGCTATCAGGTGTACTATCTATATCTGATAAGTTTTCTTCCGCATCATCATGATTTGTTTCCTTCAACTGATTATTCGCTGGCACAATTTCTATTTCTTTCATATTTTCTATATTTATGTTATTATGGTTACTTTTAATATTTTCTTCAAACATCAGGTCACTTGCATTAAAATCTACATTTTTTGTTTTTGCAATGAATCTACGGTTACGTCTATAGAAATTATTAAAGCTGTCCTTTACTATATAAGACCTATTGTTAACAATTCCAACAACAGTTCCATAATGCCATTCCTTGCCATTTTTCTTAAATATAATGAGATCACCAATTCCAAGTGTGGACAGTGACTTAGCATTTCTATCAAAATAATATTTTTGCTTATTTTTCTTGTTTTCTAATTTTAGCTGTATATCAGATTCTTTAATGTTGCTTCGACACAACGATTGACCCATAACTGGTAATTTGGTTTTAACCTGACGACCAAAAAATAGATCTGCTGGTGTAAGTTTCATGCTTGCTACAGTAGTTGTATTGTATTCTAACAATCGGTATTGAAATAAGTCTACCTCTTGTGCTGCATAACATCTTTTAAGTATGTTTTTTGTAATTGCTACACCCTTTTCAGCTAAACCATTACTTTGTGGATATCTCGGACTTGAAAACTTAATTTTTACGTTGGCATCCTCTGCAAACTTTTTGAATTCAAATGAAGAAAACGGATTATTATCACTCTTAATCATGGTTGGGTAGCCTACGCGGTTAAAAACACTTCGCAACTTGGAGATGATGTGACTTGATAATTTATTATTAAGTCTCTCACACATGACAAATCCAGAGTACGCATCAATTAATGAAATATAACAAATTCCAGCATATTCAAATATGTCCATAGCAACTATCTCAAATGGGTAATCTGGTATTTTCTCTTGTACTAATGGTTCTTTAACATTATTTCGTGTGAATGTTTCACAGATTGAACAGTTTGAGACCATTTCCTTTACTTGTTTACTCATCTCAGGCCAAAAATAATTCATTCGAGCTCTTGAAAGAGTTTTCTCAATCCCCAGGTGGGGTGCATGCAGCATCTTGCAAATTCTATTTCTTAACTCTTGTGGAATTATCAGCCGATGGTCACGGAATAGTAGCCCTCTTTCACAATGAAGTTCATGTTTGTAATTATAGAATATTCGACTCACACTATCAAGTTGATGATAACTTGGCCATTTTTTTTCTTCAACAAATTTAACTATCTTCATAAGACTTTCATCCCTTTTTAACAACGTGTGATAGTATTGAAAATTATCCTCTGATATACATACAGATTCCACTACATTATGTATTACCATTGTCAACTCCTCACTTTCACAAACGTCTGTCACCTGTGCACGGGACAGGCAATCTGCTACTAGCATTTGCTTTCCAGGGACGTACTTAATTTCCAATTTAGGATACTTTAACAAGAATAAAAACATTCGTTGCAGCCTTGCAGAAACATCATCTATATCTTTCAATATAAGTGTTTCAAGAGGTTTGTGATCACTCTGCACAGTAAACTCCCGTCCATAAAGGTAATAGTGAAAACGTTCACATGCAAATACAATTGCCAACAGTTCCTTTTCAATTTGAGCCCATTTCTGCTCATTTTTTCCAAGTGTACGTGAGGCGTACGCTATTGGTTGATCTTTTTGCATTAGAACGCATCCCAGACCATCTTTAGATGCGTCTGTTTGAACAATGACTGGGAGTTTAGGGTCATAAATTGCAAGAACTGGTTCACAATTTATAACTTTTAGAATTGCTTCCAATTCTTTTGCATGGTTTTCTGTCCAATTAAATTCAACATCAATACGTGTTAAATTTCGTAACTGGGCAGTTTGCTTTGACAGATTTTGAATATATCTACCTAGGTATTTTAATAAACCCAAAAGTCGCAATACATCATGTTTGTTTTTAGGTGTTTTGAGATTTACTATTGCATCACGATATTTGCACTCTGGTTTAATCTTTCCTTCTGAGATGACGTTCCCCATAAACACTACATTTGATTGCCTGTACTGAATTTTTTTCGGATTAAATCTGACATTATTATTACTGGCACGCTCGAGAACAGTCATTAATATTTTATCATGCTCTTCATAGCTTTCTGCTGCGATTCCAATATCATCGAAATAAACCATAACTCCTGGTATATCTCCAAATATTTTAACCATTTTTTGTTGAAAAATTTCTGGGGCACTATTAATACCGAATGGTACCCGGTTAAACTTAAATCTACCAAAAGGGGTCATAAATGTGGTGAAATCAGAGCTATTACTATCTAGTTCAAGTTGCCAGAAACCACTTTTAAGATCAAGTATTGTAAATACCTTTTTATTTGCTAATTTTGACGTAAAGTCCTCAATTGTAGGAATTAAGAAATGCTCCCTTCTAATGCATTTGTTAAGGGGCTTTGGATCCAAACACAACCGTATAGATCCATCTGGCTTATCAGCAATTTGTAAGTTATTTACCCAATCTGTTGGGTAACTTACAGGCGAAATGATTTCTTCCTTGACCATTTTTTCTAATTCTAATTTAAGTTTTTCCATTAACGATATTGGAATTCTTTTACGATAATGCAATTTTGGAACAGAGTTTTTTTTTAATACAATTTTAACGGTTCCTGGAATTTTACCTACCCCAGTAAACAGGTCCAAATGCTTTTCTAAAAAATTTTCCTTCTCACTAGGTAGCAATCTTACAGAGTTGATGTCAGCACGTTTAACCAAACCAAATTGAATAGAGGTTTCCAATCCCAATAATGGCTCACATTTGTTGTCGACAACCAGAAATTCAGCTTCATTTTTACTTTTCTGTGTTTTATCTAAGCATTTTAAAATTACTTTTCCGAAAACCTTAATTTTGTTGCTGCTATAGTCAAGTATTGAAAAATTTGTGTCTTCATTATCTATCTTAACTTTTAACTTTCTTATTAAAGACAAAGGAACGCAATTCACATCAGCTCCCGTATCAATTTTAAAACTTATTTTTTGATTTCCAATACTATATTCTTTGTTCCAGCGAGGCTTTTCTATCCAATTTATTCTAGACGAAAACACAGTTTGATTGTAATTTCTGTTTTTGTTCACATTAACTACTTTACCATTTTCTTTCCAGTTGATTGACTGACACTTGCCTTCCTTATTGTTGCTGTCATTCTTGTTGTCGCTTTTTCCAATTTTTCGTTGCCCATCATTTTCGTTTTGCTTTCCTTGTTTGCACCATTTACTAAAATGTCCCAGTCGACCACAGGATCTGCAAGTGACACCAATTGCCTTGCAGTTACGAAGGTGTGCTGATGTAAATGGGGCCCCACAGTTGTAGCATAAGCGTTCCTTTGCAGCCACCTTAAATCTCCCTTGCGATATTTGATCAACGGCATGCGATATTTGATCAATAGCATGCACTGCTGTTGCTGACACATTCATATCCAAATATTGTTTGTTGATGCTTGCCGCTTCAAATGTTTTGCACTTTTCGATGACAGTTGCGAGTGACTCATTATGTGCATCCAAAAGTTTAAGCTGTAGTTTTTTGTCATGTACTCCTATTATAATGCGATCACGCAGCAAGCGATTTTCATACAATTTGCCACAGCTACATTTGAACTCACAAAATTGCATTTGTTTCCGCAATTCAGTTTCAAATTCAGCAAATTGTTGTTTTTCCTTTTGCATTAATGTGTTGAATTTAAACGATTCCATTGTAATATTACGCCGAGGTAGGCAATATTCATCGAAAGATTTTAAAATCCCATTTAACGTACGTTGTTGGCGATTATTTTCTGATGCTGCTTGCTGTTGTTGTTGTCCCTCTACTGGCGCTACTTGCTGTTGTTCTTCTCCCCTTACTGGAGCTGCTTCCTGTTGTTGTTCTCCCTCTACTGAAGCTGCTTCCTGTTGTATTTTTAAACCCAAAAGTCCCTCTGATGTGCCATCATTTGGATACAAAGTGTTGTAAATTTCCAGAGCCTGCTGTCCACTTAACCAAAGAAATGTTGCTATTTTCTTTGATTCCGGTTGGTCATTTATCCCGTTTGCCATTAAATACATGAGAAATTGTCGCTTCCATGCTGGCCATTTATTTGGCAAGTCAGCACAATCAAGCGGTTCAGGTAAGCGGTCTATTATCGACATGTTTTTAAATTATGCGTAATTTCAAGAAATATTTATAGATATGCCTTCCTTCAGCTCTGATGTTCTTTTCTTGATCTCGTTTAGATCATAAGAATCACTGATGGCTCTGATTTTCTCAGATTACTGTTCTTAGATGCGTGCATACACAAATGTTTTTTATCACGTGCGAATGTTTTAATTTGCACCACTGCAAAGAATGCAGTGTCCGTTCACTTTAATTTTTTTTTTCTTCCACTTCTGACACCATGTAATAATTATGTTTAATTATTAATTTCTTTATTAATTTGCTTCATGCGTATGTTCTTCATTACATTCATTTTTACAAGTCAGCTAGCGATCATAACTAGATCCTCGATATTATAACACATATCGTAAGTATCGATACATAACCAGGGGTGGTCTTTTAGTCATTACAAGATAACATTATACTATTATTACAAAGTCAGTTGCTGTTCAGCATTCACTAAGGCAAGACCTCGCTGCGCAATTTTTCTGAATGCCAAATATTAAAAACTGCAAAAAAACTAAAAAATTAATGAATTTTTTTGCAATGAAAATATGGATGGTGAGTCCCAATGTTTAATTTGCCACCAAATTTTAGATTGTAGCAATATATATTTTTTAAAAAGGCATTTTCAAAACAAGCACAGCAATTATGAATTGCTTGAAAAAAATGATTTGATTTGCCAACATATTCATTTTTCTCAGTGCACTGTTTTCTTCGTGCGCGAACACAGTTTTCAATACAAGCAAAGAGCAATAAAAGTATAGATGTGTGAGTTTGCCGGTCGCTGCCCTAGACCGCACCAAATCTACATGTGGTTGCCTGAGCAACCGTTTAGGCCCATCGCAGATGGCTGACACTTACCCCCAATCTGTGTGTAAATGTACGAACGGTGTGTGTGCTTGGGTGTGTACTTGTGGGTGTGTCTGTGTGTGTGGGTATATGCCTGGGTGTGTGTGTGTGTGTGGATGATCGTGTGCCGTGTGTAGATCTGGGTGTGCGAACGTATGTGCCGGGCGTGTGTGTGTGTGTGGATGATCGTGTGCCGTGTGTAGATATGGGTGTGTGAACGTATGTGCCGGGCGTGTGTGTTTTTTTTTTTTTAATTCATTTATTAGATACAACTAGGAAATAGAACTAGGCTTAAGGCTATGACTAATATGTAACTTAGCTAATCTAGTAAACCTAGGATTATGTTTTCACTGCTCGGGTGGGACTACCGTGAGGCATTGCTTCGCCCGAGCTGGAAGTTTCATCATCCTTCGTTCCTATCTCTCTCTATCCGCCTGAGCTCGCACATAACGACCGCTGCAAAGTTGCTGGTGGCCTCCCACCGCTGTATATTACCAACCATGAGATTGATAATATTTTCCACCGCGATGCACTGTCCCATGACCCTATTTAGTCGGGATCTTTCCTCGTTAAAGCGAGGGCACTCGAAAAAGACGTGCTCGGCATTCTCCTCTGAGCTACCCCCACACCATGTGCACATTGGGCTAGGCTCATGCGCAAGCCTGTAGAGGTAGCTCCTGAAGCATCCATGGCCACTAAGCAGCTGCGTAAGGTAAAAATTTACCTCTCCGTGTTTGCGCCCCAGCCATACTGTTAGCTCAGGTATGAGCCGGAACGTCCATCTACCTTTTGCCGAATTGCGCCATCGGTCTTGCCATCGCTCAATACTCCTTTCCCTGGCTTCCCTCCTGGATTGTGATCGCCTGGGCCTTGTCTCATCGTCATTGCCGTTGAGTGCATTGTGAAGCTCCAATGCCTCACGTGCCATTTCATCGATAGGAATCGCTCCGGAGATGACTAATGCTGCGTCGTCTGAGACCGTTCTGAATGCGCTGCAGGCGCGGATCGCACTAAGACGGTATGTGGACTCGATGCTCCGTCTGTAGCTTCGGATCTTCATTGCACCGGCCCAAATCGGGGCTGCGTACAGTATTGTGGACCTTAAGACACTGTTCAAAAGCAATCGGTGCTTGTGCTTTGGGCCTCTCGTGTTCAGCATCATTCGTGCGAGAGCTCTTCCTGTCGTGGCTGCCTTTCTGGATATCTCCTCCAGGTGTTCACGGAAGCAAAGCCTCGTATCGAGCATATTACCAAGGTAGCGTATGGCACGTTTCGATCGTATAGTGGTCTCCCCCACTTTAATGCTGGCCGTCTCGACAACTTTCCGACTACTGATCAGCAGAGCCTCGGTTTTGCTCGGGGCGAGCTGTAGGTTTGCTGCGCTAAGCCACGCCGCAACACGCTGTATTGCAGAGTTGCATGCTGCTTCCACCTCGCCGAGTTCCTTGGCCACTGCGACGAGTGCAACGTCGTCTGCGAAGCCAATGGCTCTGACGTCGCCATCAAAACTGAGCCTGAGGATCCCGTCATACATCACATTCCATAGGAGTGGACCCATGACAGAGCCCTGGGGGACTCCTGCCGTTGTGAGATGCAGCCGGACGCCTTCGTCTGTGCTATACTCGAGCACCCTATTGCGGAAATAGCTCTCTACCATCGCTAAGAGGTAGCGAGGCGCTCCAAAGCCGGCAATTGCACTCATAATGCAGCTCCAGTCCGCTGAGTTGAAGGCATTCTTGATGTCAAGGGTGACGACAAGGCAGTATTTCTTGTTTCCTCCTTTCCATCGCTTGCCCTCAATAGCGTCAGAGGCGATGCTAACCACATCCTTGATGGCATCCACAGTAGATTTCGCCTTCCGGAAACCGTATTGTCGGGGTGAAAGTCCTCCGGAGATGTTTATTTGCTCCTCCAGCCTTGAGCAAATGAGCTTTTCGAAGGCCTTGCCTATCGTGTTCAGCAGACAGATTGGTCTGTAGGACGATGGCTCTTCCAACGGCTTTCCTGGTTTGGGAATGAGCACCAGCCTTTGGGTCTTCCACTGGTCTGGAAACCAACCTGCCGTTAGGCACTGGTTGAACAGCGCTGCAAATTGCTCGGGATGCAGGTTCATAGCCAGTCGTAGCGCTCTGTTAGGGACCGCATCCGGGCCGGGCGCCTTGCCGAGTTTAAGGCTCCTCGAGATATGCAGCACCTCCGTCCCTGTTACCAGCTTAACTGCGTCTGTTGGAATGCTGTCAGGGGGGCCAAGAGTGACACTTCTTACAGGGAACAGGGTTTCCACGATACGCTTTAGCGATGAGGCGTCTGTTGGCGCGTCAGACCTATCCGCTGCAAGCCGTTTGACCGTGAGCTTGTAGGCTTTGCCCCAAGGATCGTGTTCCGCCGAGTCTATTAACTGGAGAAAGTAGTCTCTCTTGCTGTTCTTTATTTGTCGTTTCAGTGCTCTCCTCGCTCCTCTGTATCGCCTTTGGAGATCCGCAAACTGCTCTGTTCCGCGTGACCGGAAATATTGGCGCCTAGCTTGTATGCATGTCCTCCTCAGTTCAGCAATACGATCGTTCCACCAGGGCACGGGTTCATGGTGGCGTCTATATGATTTCCGGATTCTCATGCTTGCCTTACACGCTTCCGTCAATCGTGAGTCCATGCTCTTCGCCATCTCCTCTGCAGTGCCTGACATTTGCAGCCCTTCCAGCGATGCCGAGAACGACTGTGTATTCAGCGTCTCGGCGCGGAACATGACCCGATCAGGCGTGTTCCGGCGATATTCACTGTTGCGTTGTTTTATATCGCAGTATATTGCCATGTGGTCACTCGCTGTGTACTCCTCGCTAATTTGCCATCTGCAAAGCGACACAAGCGAGCTCGACACGAAAGTTAAGTCGATCACTGATCCCACGCCTGCCCTGCTGAAGGTGTTCTGGCTACCGGTGTTGAGTAGCTCCATGTCTAGGGTGGCAAATGCTTCAAGAAGCAATCTGCCCCGTGTGTTGGTCACTTGGCTGCCCCATTCCAGGGCCCACGCGTTGAAGTCGCCAGCAATGATGACATTGCTCCGGGATCTGGCATCGCTCACAAGAAAGTCCAGTGTCGTAATATACTCGCTAACTGGCAAGCTCGGTGGCAGATAACAGCTGTATATCCAGATACCTTGTATGTGCGCTCGCACAAAACCATTTCCAGCACGTATGTCCCGTAGTGATTGGTTTCCAACGCCGCACACCCACAGGGATGCCTTCCCGCTCATGTCCGAAGCCCATTTGCTACCTCTCTCTACTCGATAGGGCTCGGATAGCACTGCGACATCTATCTCGTTTTCTCCGACGGACTGGGCCAGCAAGTCTTGGGCAGTCGCGCAGTGATTTAAGTTCAGCTGGACAAGTTTCATTGCGAGGACTTATGACTACCTCCGGCGCACCTCCTACTACCAGCCAGGTGGTTCCATTCTTTAAGCCCTTTGCTTTTGCAGATAAAGCAAATGGCACTCTTCAGGCACTGAGCGACTTTATGCCCTGTTTCACCGCATTTAATACAGCAGTTGCTCCTGTCTACTGCGCTGGCGTATCTGCTGGCGATGTGGCCGACTTCCAAACACCTATAGCATCTGGGCTGGCTATTTTTCTCCATGACTCGGCAGCGGGTCCATCCGACTTTCACTTTCCCAAGACTTAGGATTTTTTCCGAGAGGTTCGCTGGTACGCTTATAACGGCCGTTTGGGTACCCGCGTAGGCTTTGCGTAGCTTCCTCATTTTGCACAGGCTTACATTTATGTCTGCCTGGGCCGCAACTGCCGATAGAACGTCCTGTTCGCTGGTAAGCTCATCCAGATCTCTTATTTCCAGGTGACTCTCTTGAGATACCACCCGTATCGCCGCTGACTCACCAAGCACTTGCCCAATGCTTTTGGTAAGCTGCGGTGGCACGCTGCTATTGCAGACTATGGTTGTTGTTGCGGTGGCTGCTGTGGTTGCTACTGCTGTTGTTGTTGTTGTTGTTGCTGTGGCTGCGGTGGCACGCTGCTATTGCAGGCTATGGTTGTTGTTGCGGTGGCTGCTGTGGTTGCTACTGCTGTTGTTGTTGTTGTCGCTTTCACTACCGTCGCGGGAACTTGAGACTGTCACGTTTCGCATAAAAACTCAGACTCGCCATCGCCAATATGCAAATCATTTTCTCCCCGTCTTCTTCTTCTCTTTTCTGGGTCCCCACACGTCGTTTCGCTGCTGGTTCCGATAGTGAACCAGCGCTCACTTTCGCGTCGCGCTTGCGCAAATGTGCGCGGAACATGCATGGTACGCACAACACAAGGTAACATATATGACGTCACGGACGGAAGACATAAATGTGCGGTAGTTTTCTGCTACCTCACACTCTCTCCTTACTTCGGGTGGCGATGACGGACAGTAACTTTCCCGGCTTTGGTCACTTTGACCTGGAAAGCATGGCCTTCCACCTCCATCAGGTACTTGGTCCCGTGAATGGTGTTGCGCCGCACCGCCACCTCGACGCTGTCCAGGACGTCTTGGGGTAGCAATCCCCCCGTTCCCTCTACCCGCCAGCTCTCCGGGGCCATCACCCAGTCTATGGTGAAAAGCGGCAGGTCGTTGAGCCCAGCGTCTTCGAGGGTGAGTGTGTTCAGCACCTCCTCAACGGCATCGTCTGACAGCCATCCCGGATCCATACTTAGGTCTCTCCAGGGGTCCATGGCGGGTAGGGGTACGCTTCCACTAGAGTCGGGGGTGTCCTCAGGTGGTTCGTAGATGTCGGTGCTCCTGCTATCATCGGAGTGGTATCCGTCAGGATACAGGTATTGACGGCTGTGCCCCTCCGGATCGAACAGGATGCGGCCCTCTGCTTCGGACATCTTCTCGCTATAATAAGATGGAGGCGTTAGTATTATTTGCATCGCCCTACCTACAGTGCGGCTTATGGGGGGGTCTGAAGGACTTGACACAGTGATGGGGGAAAGTGGACTTGGTTCTAGGGCAAGAGTGGTGTCTGGGTGGTCCTCGTCGGGGTCGGTGACGAACGGCTTCAGATCTGCTAGGCTAGCCATCCGACGCCGATTTGTCTCCATATGTTGGAGGCGTACCACATTCGGGGAGACGAATTTCTTCACGACGTAGGGTCCGTCGAACTTTGGCGCCAACTTTGCTGCAAATCCCTCGGCGGCGTTAGACAAGACGTGATGTTTGGCCCATACCTGAGTGCCCACCGTTGTTCGCCAGTCTCGATGGCGTAGGTTGTATTGTCTTGCCTGGTCTTGGGTCGCCCTTTGTACATTCTGTTGCACTGCCTTGAAAACCTTTCGTAGCTCGGTGGCGCGTGTCTCGGGAGTTGTCTCTATTCTTCCACTTCCCGGGGTAACCTGGTCGTATAGCGCGTTCGGCAGACGGGGCTCGCGTCCTTGGACTAGGAACGCTGGGCTGAATCCGGTCGTGTCCGAAGCGCTGGTATTTATGGCCAACATTATCTCCGGGTGCAATTCATCCCACGAGCTCTGGTGTCCTTCGATGTACTGGGCCAGCATGGTCTTTATCGTCCGATTTGCTCTCACCGTCGGGTTCTGTTGGGGGCTATAGGGGGCGGTGTGTTGTAGCTCCATCCCGAGTTTCTCGCAGAATCGATGAAAAGATCTGCTCGTAAACTGGGTCCCGTTGTCACAAACGAAACACCGCGGTGTCCCGAAGCGACAAAGGATCCGTTCTCGGAAGGCTCGTTCCAAGTGGGCAGTCGTAGCTTTGCGCAGCGGGACTAACTCCACCCATTTAGAGAATAAGTCGAAGAACACCAGGAGCATGGTGTTTCCGTGTTTCGAGCGTGGCAGGGGACCAATGAAATCCGCGCAGACAGTCCCGAAGGTTTCCGCTACTTGTCTGGTCAACATCTTCCCCGCAGGCTTCATCTGGCTCACCTTGTACGCCTGGCATTTGGTACATCGTCGTACGTATCGGGTTACGTCTCGAAACAAGCCGGGCCAGTAATACCGTTGCATTACTCGACTCGCTGTCTTCCGTATTCCCAGGTGACCAGCGGTGGGGTTGTCGTGACACTCCTTCAGGACGCGGGAGCGCTGGTCCGATGCTACGCATAGCTTCCAGGGGACGTAGTCCTCTTCCGTGGGGCGATGACCTAGGTGTCGGTACACGTGACCGTTATCCAGCGTATAGTCCGGGTGATTCTTGGGGTACTCCTCGATGCGCTTTGTCAATTTGAGGAGCCATGGGCACGTGATGGTTTCGGTTAGTACCGTCTGTAGTACTTCTTCCAGGGGTTGCCTCGACAGCGCATCAGCCACGACATTTAACTTCCCCCGACGGTAGTGGATGTCGAATTGGTATTGCTGCAATTCCAGGGCCCACCTTGCAATTCGGCCAGTCGGGTTGTCAATGCTATTAAGCCACTTAAGGGCTAAGTGGTCTGTGATCACATCGAAACGGTAGCCCTCGAGGAAACATTTCAGCTTGCGGATGGCCCAAACAATCGCTAAACATTCCTTCTCCGTCGCTGAGTAGTTTTCTTCGGGCTTCGACAACCGTCGGCTGACGTACGCTATCACGCGCTCTGCCCCGTCTATTTCTTGTGTCAACACTGCTCCCAACCCAAAGTCACTGGCGTCCGTTTGTAGCACAAACTTGGCCGAGAAATCTGGGCAAGCAAGGACCGGAGCTTTGGTAAGGCGCAGTTTCAGCTCGTCGAACGCGGCCTGTTGTGGTTCACCCCACTCCCATCGTTTGCTCTTCCGGAGCAGTATCGACATCGAATGCACTACCTCCGCGAAGTTTGACACGAACCTCCGGTACCACGATGCTATCCCCAGGCAGCGGCGCAATTCCCGGACGTTGGTTGGGGGAGTTAGTTTTCGGACGGCTGCGATCTTCTCGGGGTCGGTGTGTATCCCTTGTTCGCTGACGACGTGGCCTAGATAAGCAATGCTTTTGCGGAAGATGTTGCACTTGGCTTTGTTCAGGCGCAGATTTGCTTCGCGTAGACGGCGAAGAACATCCTGAAGGTTCCGGAGGTGGTCGTCTAAATCCGAGCCCGTGATGATGATGTCGTCGAGATACGCGAAGGCATGTGGTTCCATGTCGGGGCCTATGACTCCATCGAGTGCTCTTTGGAACGTGGCTTGTGCGGAGTGTAAGCCAAAAGGCATGACCTTCCAGTGGAAAAGGCCTCGTCCCGGCACCGTGAACGCCGTGTATTGACGGCTGTTGCGTGCCATGGGGATCTGCCAGTACCCACTCTTCAGATCCAATGTGGTAATGTATTTCGCGTCTCTCCAAGATGTGATGAATCCTCGGCAGCGGGTGCGCATCCGGAACAGAGCGTGCATTTAGCTGCCGGTAGTCAATGCACATCTGGATGTCTCCCGTCTTCTTACCTACCAACACAATAGGCGCACTGTGGGGACTCTTCGAAGGCTCGATGCAGTCGTTTTTCAGAAGTTCATCTACCTGGTCGTAGATGAACTTCTGCATCGCCGGGTTCTTCGGATAATATCTCTGTTTGATTGGTCTCTCATCGCGCATGGTGATCACGTGCTCCGCGACGTGTGACACGCCCTTCAAACCATCAAACAACGCTAGCTCGCGTTCCAGGAACTCCCGTACCCGAGGGTCTGTTTCCGCTTCACGGTCGTCTTCCATCTTGCCTGGGTCTGGTAAATCTTGGGCGACTGCGAAATGTTCGCTTCTTTTCCCCGAAGGGGCACGAGGACGTTGGGGTGGTACGCCACCCTCAAGTGGCCCTCGTGAAATACCGCCTTCCTGTCGTACAATCCTTTGCTGCTCTTCCTCGTCGACCGGTCTCATCTCGTTATCCTGAGGCAGCTCCGTTGACGCCCTAAAGGTCACCTCAGGACTGCAGACAGCTGGTGGCTTACGGGTGCTCGGGTCTTCCTTTAATTGGTCGGATCTCGGGGTTGGTGTGGGTGGTTCCTGGTGGTGTTTTGCTATTTGCGCTCTCGGGGCTGGTGTGGGTGGCTCCGGGTGGTGGTCGGTTGTTCGTACCCTCCGTCGGCCAGTCGGGCTCTGAAGCATCCCGGGCGTCAACTGCAGTTCCATGGCTCCGAAAGACAGGGTGGCTTCCACCGCGCACAGGAAGTCGATCCCCAGGATGAGCTCATCAATGATCGTAGGTAGCACCAGCAGCGGCAGGTGGACATGCTGCTCTCCGAACTGTACAGTCGTCGTACAGGCCTTAGTGACGGTGGTACGAGATCCGTCTGCTAGGCTTACTCCCACTTGAATGCCCTGTTGTCCCGTTGCTGTCAGCTGTCGTGCGACTGCCTCACTGATGAAACTTCGCGTCGCTCCGGTGTCGATAGTAGCCAGAAAGGGTTTCCCTTCCATTCTCACTCTGGCTACTATCCGCGCGTTCTCTAGTCGTATGGCTCCGTTTATTTCCGTGGCTGGCTGTTCATCGCTCCCCCCTGGTCCGGATTCGAGGAGGGAGGCATTCCGTTTCCCGACGGCTGGGTGCAACACTCAATCGTCCTCACGCCTCGTCGTCCACACTGCCAGCAGTGGAGCACTTGTGGGTTTCTGCAATCCCGGTTGAGATGTCCTGGTTGCCCACAGCGTCGACATGCGGTCTGGACGTCTATCAGTGTGTCCGGTCGGGGTCCGTTGCTGGCTCCGGGGGCACTGTCGCGAAACGGGTTGCGATGTCGAGGTGTCGGGGTGGGAACTTCTGGATTTGCTGTGGCTGGCTTATGCACCGAGTGGGGTCTCGTAGGTGCCTTCATCTGCCCTTCTCTCTCACGGACCATCTCATAATGTGTGGCCAACTGGGTAAGTTGGCTCAGGCAACTTACCTCATGACGTCGGATGTACAGCTGGTATTCCGGTAATAAATTCTCGTAGATCCGGTCAAGCTCCCTGTCGTCCGTATACCCGGCACGCTGCATCATAAGCCGCAGCTGTACCATACAGCGCTTGAATGTTTCTCCGTTTCGCTGCAGGTGGGTGCGGATCTGATCTTCCAGCCTCTCGAAGTACCGTGGTGGCAGGTAGAAATCCAAGAACTCCCTTTTGAACCTGGTCCAGGTTTCCCCATACATATGACTGACCCTGAACCAACTCTCGGCTTCCCCAGTCAAGAGCTCCGAAATGGCCAGAGGTAAGCGATTCAGCTCGATTTGATGTGCTGCCGCCCTTTCCTCTACACGCTCAATGAAGCTAAGTGGGTCCGTGGTCCCGTCGAAAGTTATGCCTCAGCGGTGAACCTTCTCCGCCAGCATTCCATATGGGGCTTCTGGTCTGGTGCCTGTGGTGACTTGCGGCGAGCTGTGCCGGAGTCGCGGAGGTGATCGTCCTGCTAATCGTGTCGGGTCGGGTCTGGGGACAGCTCCAACGGTATTAGTCACCACTATCTGGGGTTGGGCTGGGGCTACCGGGTTGGTATCGGAAAGTGAAGGACTCCTTGAGCGTGGTTTCCTTTCCGGATCGGCTGGTGAGCTGTCTCGGTATTTCGCCTTTAGCTCTGAGAAGCGTGCTAGCAAGGTGTCTGAGTATTCGCTCAGAGATACGAAGCCCGCTACGCGAATGTGTAGCTCAGTCACCGTGCCCTCGGCGTCGAGCCCGAACTCGCTGGCCATGGACATGAGTTCGTCCTTCCTGCGGTAGTAAATCCAGCTGACGTTCACCATGATGTTGTATTGTCGGAGAAGTCTGTAGAATTTTTATAATGATTTATTAATATCCTTTGATAGGATCTGTAAAATTTTTTATATTATTATCCTGCTGGAGGATCTGTAGGTTTATAATTCATATCCTGCTAGAGGATCTGTAGATTTAAATTTTATTATCCTGCTGGAGGATCTGTAGGTTTTAATTATTATTATCCTGCTTGAGGAATTTTTGTGTCGCACGAGATGTGTTCATTTTGATGACCGGGTCTTGACTACCTACTCTGGGCTCGCGGTCCGCCTTATATAGCGGCTCAGCTCTGTTGGTTGTCGGCAGCGCAGTCCTTATCAAGCTTGGCAGCGCTGCCCTTAGTAGGCGTCAGCAGCGCTATGCTTATTGGGCGTCAGCATCCTCCGTCGCCCACGGCTGCGGAGGCAACAAAACGTAGACTGCTGTGGCAAAGGGGGGGTCGGGCGCTGAGGGGTTTTCAAGGGACTTGCAAGGGGGTGAAGAGACTATATATATATACATTTTGAGGGTTTTGACAACAAAAGGACAGAAAACAAGGACACAAATATCACAGAAATACACAAGGAGGGCGACCCAGGACTCCCTAGGTACTATGCGGTGGTGGGTCTTTAAGCCACAATGATGTTGTGCTCACAAAAGTGTTTCCAGGGTCCCTGCTCGGGCGCCATCTGTAACGACGTAAATCTGGGGCTGGGGTCGGCGTCTCAGTCGCGCCAGGGTCGCTTACAGAAGATTTATAAGTTGCTGGGACACTGGAGGAGCTGTACCGGGGCATACCTAGGGGTCGGGTCAATAGAGGAGGGCGTAGGTGAAGAGAGAAGGGAGTCGTGAGCATGCCTTACGCGCTGGCGGCGATTTGGGAGTCACTCGAAGGAGTAGGTTGGTTAGCCCAGAGTATTACTCGGAGAACTAACCAACCGTTCCCCGAATGGCTCTTCGTCGCCGACCAGGGGGTCGAGTGTGGTTCTGTGGGCACGGGGGGGTGAGAGTTAAACAGCTAGCTGGTCAGGCTGAGGGTAAGACCCGGAAGCCTGTGCACCAACTGCCTAATCCCATCCACCCGCGCCTGTCAACGGCCGCGTCCTTGAGAATCTCTCGGACGCGTATGAGAGATGCGAGTGAGAGGATTCGTCGCGCACAGAGTAAGACTCGGAATGCGTACTCGTCCCCCCCCCCACTCGATCTCCCACAACGGCAACGCCTGGGTATTACCCACTTGTCGCTACACGTGGAACATACTCAAGAGGCAGGCGTCGCAGAATCTAGAGTAAGACTCGGAAGATTCGTTAACATACCCCTCAAGTCTGCCCCATATGGGCCATTTGGTGAGGCGCACCTAACCACCATTTCTCCACCCGTCGCTACCCATGGGACCCACCCAGAATCTAGAGTAAAACTCGGAGGATTCGCTTGCGTACTCCTCAGGTCTGCCCCACGGGAGCCACAGGATGAGGCGCTCACTAGCTGAAAAGGGGTAGAGGGGAATAAATAGAATACACAAACACTTCTACGTTTAAATATTTATTTATTTTTATTTAACAATTATCACTAAACATGGCCCTAGACCGCACCAAATCTACATGTGGTTGCCTGAGCAACCGTTTAGGCCCATCGCAGATGGCTGACACTTACCCCCAATCTGTGTGTAAATGTACGAACGGTGTGTGTGCTTGGGTGTGTACTTGTGGGTGTGTCTGTGTGTGTGGGTGTATGCCTGGGTGTTTGTGTGTGTGTGGATGATCGTGTGCCGTGTGTAGATCTGGGTGTGCGAACGTATGTGCCGGGCGTGTGTGTGTGTGTGGATGATCGTGTGCCGTGTGTAGATATGGGTTTTTTTTTTTTTAATTCATTTATTAACTCTAAATAAATAACTATTCTATGTACTATCCTATATAATACAATAAGGCGGTTAGAGGTTTCGAGAAGAAGTGACATTTGCGGAACGGCCGTTAGGTATTGCGTCGCAAACGCCTTTGCTCCTCCTACTCCCGGTGCCCGTTACGCCGCGCTCGGCCTTCCGCAGTTCCGTCATGACGGCAACCGCAAAGCCGCTAAATGCTTCCCAATTTCCGCTACTTGCTAGTATGAGCCGTACGAGGTTCTCTACCTCGATGGCACAACCAAAAATCCTTTCCAATTCTAAGCGAAACCCTGCGAATCGAGCGCAGTGGAACAGCACATGCTCCGCATCCTCGATGAAGGTACTCCCGCAGTAGGTGCAGAAGGGAGCATCCTCGTGACCGAAGCGGTATAGATACCCGCGGAAGCAGCCATGTCCGCTGAGGAGCTGGGTGATGTGGAAATTCACCTGTCCATGTCTTCTGTCCAGCCACTCAGATAGACTTGGGATTAGGCGGTGTGTCCATCGCCCTTTAGAGGATGAATCCCATCGCCGCTGACAGTTGGCCAAAGTGCGCGATTTGGCCGAGGTGCGCGCTGCCTTCTTATAGGCCACTGGATGGTCCCTGCCATGAGTCTCCTCATAGACCTCCGTAACTTCTCTGGCTATCTCGGCTATGGGGGCAACTCCAGCTAGCACCAGACACGCTTCGTCCGAAATAGTTCGGAAGCCGCTACACACCCTGATCGCCCCTAGTCGGTGAGTAGCCGTTAGTCCACGGGAGTAGCTGTCGTAGCGGAGGCCAGGGTGCCAAATAGGTGCCGCGTACAACATCACCGCCCTAGTCACGCTGGAAATTAAAGCTCTCCTAAACTGCTTCGGGCCTCTCGTATTTGGCATAATACGCGATAGAGCACGGTTTGTTACAGCAGCTTTCGAACTGGCGTACGCCAAATGCTCCTTAAAGGAAAGCCTTGTGTCCAGCATCACTCCCAGGTACTTGATTGCTCTCTTTGACGTGATGGGCGTATTTCCCACTATAATGGTTGCTGATTCCACTACTTTTCTACTGCTTATGAGTACAGCCTCAGTCTTGTGGGGGGCAATCTGGAGGCCAACCGAGGAGAGCCACTGGATGACCATTTCGATCGAAAGGTTGCATCTGGCCTCGGCAGCCTTGAGCTCCTTAGCCACCACCACCAACGCCACGTCGTCCGCAAAACCGACTATACGGACCTCTTCAGGTAGAGTGAGCCGAAAAACGCCGTCGTACATGGCGTTCCAAAGGAGAGGGGCAAGAACTGACCCTTGCGGCACGCCTCCAGATACGTGGTACTCCTCGGTCGCCTCACTGGTATTATACTGCAGTATTCTGTCCTGAAAATAGCTCCTTACCAGTCTTAGTAGATAACTCGGCACTCCAAACGCTACCAGGGCCTCCAAGATGCAGCTCCATTTTGCCGTGTTGAACGCGTTTTTTACATCTAGCGTTGCGATCAGACAGTACTTTTTGGCACCTCCTTGCCACCTAGTGCCGGCTATAGCTTCTGCGGCTATCTCCACCACCTTGCCGATTGCGTCGATCGTTGACCTCGATTTACGGAAGCCGAACTGCTGATCCGAAAGCCCTCCTGCTGCGGATATGGCGCGCTCGAGACGTGAGCAGATAATATGCTCCAATATCTTTCCAACCGTATCGATGAGGCAAATGGGCCTGTAGGCAGCTGGGTCCTCAAGCGGCTTCCCAGGCTTTGGAAGCAGTACCAGTCGCTGCAATTTCCATCTATTAGGAAAGACTCCGCTGCGTAGGCAGTTGTTAAACATCTCGGCAAAGATATCGGGGCGGATCGCAAGTGCTAGCTTGAGAGCTCTGTTAGGAATCCCATCGGGCCCTGGCGCCTTGCTAGGCTTCGTCCTCGTTGCTGCTTGGCGGATCTCTTCCAAGGTGACCTCCTCGATGGCGGCAGGCATGCTAGACTCTGGCGCGGGATTAAGCTCGTCAGCCATTCTGGGAAAGAGGTGCGTCACAATCTCTCTGAGCGCCCCCGAGTCGGTAGGCTGGCAGCGGGAAAAGGCGTTAAAGCGTTTGACAACGATTTTGTAGGCGTCGCCCCAAGGATCGTTCTCAGCTGTGTCGCAGAGCTCAAGAAAGCATTTGCGCTTGCTAGCCTTAATAAGCTTCTGCAGCTGCCTCCTGCAAGTGAGAAAATCTGCTTGTCGGGCTTGGTACATCTGGGAACCGCGTGAGCGCTGGTAGCGGCGTCTAGCGTGGTTGCAGACGTTTCGAGCTTCAGCTATCTCCTCATTCCACCAGTATACTTGCACATGGTGCCTCTGGTACCTCTTGCTCCTCGCCATGCTAGCATCGCAGGCTCGGCTTATCAGCATCATGGTTTTTTCCACCACAGCCTCGGTACTGTCTGCACTATCCGGGATCCCTGCTGATGCAAGCTGTGTACCAAAGATTCGCGTGTCGAGCGTCTCAGCACGGTATTTCTGCCTAGGTTGGGCTGGAGCATGCTGGAGATTATGACGTGCTCCGACGGTGAACCATATGGCAGCATGGTCGCTCTCATTGTAGGAGTCGTCGATGCTCCAGGTGGATGAAGTGGACAGCGAACTACTGGCGAACGTGATGTCGACGACGGATCCCAGCCCTGCTCTGCTGAAAGTGTGTTGGGTCCCCTGGTTCAGTATGGCAACGTCCAGAAGCGTGAAGGCCTCAAGTAAGGCTCGGCCCCTAGCGTTCGTGGACGAGCTACCCCACTCCTCTGCCCATGCGTTGAAGTCACCAGCGATGATGACTGGGTGCCGGCCTCTAGCATCTGCCACCAGAGAGTCCAGGGCGGTGCAAAACTCGGAGAGCTGCCGGCTGGGGGCCAGATAGACGGAGTAGATCCACATGCCGCCCGCCATCGCACGTACGAAGCTATCAGCCCGGTAAACTCTGGTCAGTGGTGGCGCGGCGCTCCCACAAGACCAAATTGCCGCTCTTCCTGATGTGTCTAGTGCGCAGTTTGGTCCCTCCTGCATCCGGTATGGCTCACTCAGCACCGCAAGATCCGCAAAGCGTTCACGCACTGTTTGCGACAACAAGTCCTGAGCCGCCGCACAATGGTTGAGGTTCAGCTGGATGCACTTCATTTTGGACGATTACTTACACCTCCGCTGAGTGGACATCTGCTACTGCCCGCCTGGTGGCTGATTGAGGCACTGCCCTTAGCGGTGCAGATGAAGCACCTCGCCTCGCTCTTACAGCTCACTGCCTTGTGACCCGATTCTCCGCACCTGATGCAGCACTGGGACCTATCCACTGGGTTACGGCAGCTGCTAGCGGTGTGTCCCATTTCCAGACATCGGTAGCACCTCGTGCGTACTTCCTGCGGGCGGATGGCACAGCTGGTCCAGCCAACTCGAACCGTGCGCAGGGCAGTAATGCTGCTCGCCAGATTCGCTGGTACTGAGAAGTTGGCCACCTGGGTGTTGCCATATCCAGGTCGAATGCTTTTAAAATTACATGCATCGATGGGTATATTGGCCTGTGTCGACAGCGCGGCTACAATCTCCTCCTCAGTTGCCAACTCATCCAGATCCCGAATCGCAAAGTGTGATTGCTCTGTAAACGAGCGAACCTCAGCTCTCTTGCCCAGCACAAGCTCCACCTCGTCCTTGAGCTGCTTGGTGCACTCCAGGCCTACTCCATTCAGCTCCAGTAGCAGGTCGCCTTTTGCTGTGCGACGAGCTTTAGAGACCTTGTCGCGGACTCCGTTGAGTTTTCCGTCGCTTCTGCGCGTAACAAGCGACAGAACTTCGCTATAGGAGAGCTCGCTGGTACTTATTACCAGCGCATCCGATCTGCTCTTCGTAGGCGGCTGGCCAGATGCCTTACCGGCTGGCTTGCTAGCCTTCCTTCGCTGGGCCGTTTGCCACTTGTTCTGTGTAACTGACTCCGAAGCCTCTGGATTTACATTGCCAGTTTTATTCCTCTTTGAGGGCGTCGCTCGCTGTCCTGGCTCGTGCTCACGCCGTCTCTTGGGCGTCACTGTAGTCCTCGCAGCGCCGCTACCCTGCTGTTGGACTTTGTCAGCTACTCTTTTATGCAGCTTTGCAACCGGCGACGTCTGTGTGGCTATGTCCGCGCTAACCCTGCAAGCTGACTTGCTTCTGCCAGAGAAGGCTTTGTACAGTTTGAGTGCCTTCGCTGCCTGGTCTCTCATAAGCTGGTTGACGTGTCGCTGCCCGAACAAAAGGGCATTAAGGCCGTTCAGAATGGCACCCAGCTGCTGAAAAACATCTTCCTCTTCGGGCTCCTTCCCCTGGGGTGGAGCGGCCACCGCGGCCGGCATGTCACCTGGAGGTACCAGACTTCGCACCGGGGGTAGTGCACTCCCCTGGGGGGGGAGATCTCGGCAGAGCCGAGTGGCGCACAATACCTTCCACTGTACCTACTTGTCTCCACTCACCCGTAGAACTTCAAGCAGTCCCGCGTTGACCAAAGGTTTCCCTAAGGTTTTTAACCGGTGGAGATTATACCGCCCCTACTCGGTCACCAGGGCCCCGCTGAGCACCGCCGCGGCGGAGGGGGTTGGTAGTAGCCGGTACCGTGGCCTTCTGCTTAGTCTGCTTGGAGTTTCCTACTGGAGATATCGCCAAGTGGTGCGCCTGTTGGCTATGCAGCGCTTTTGCAAAAACCCTCGCGCGTATGCAACAAAATAGTTAAGTTTGCTCTTCCACCCTGTCCACGAACCACTCGCAGCTGAGACACCGATATTCGTATTGGCGCCACCTGTGATAAGCAAACTAGGGTACTTTAGCGCTTTTCGCTCAGCTGGCACTGCCAAACTCAGCCCTGGCAATCGCGATCAGCTGACACTGTGGTATTCCTAAAACACTTGTAAACAGCACACCACGAGATTAGAGTGTGCAATGTGTGTAATACTTGCGTGTAAAATTTCCACTCACACCAATTAGAGTGCCCTAAATTGCGCGAGGCTTAAGGGAGACTCCACAACAACCCGGCGACTGAAAAGAAAAGGAACGCGATTGGCAAAGGTGATCAGGACAACTGGTAAGCTGCCCAGCCTATTGACGCGCTTATTAATTGGGAAAATTGGTTTTTTACTTTAGGTTTAGCACTGCGAAATCACTACAAGAACGGAGCGACAGAGAAAACTCGACCGTACTTGTAGATATGGGTGTGTGAACGTATGTGCCGGGCGTGTGTGTGTTCCTGGGTGTGTGCGTGTGTGTCAGCGTGTATTTTCCTGGGTGTGTGTGTCTGTGCGTGTGCCTGTGTGTGCCTGGGTCGATCCGTGGGTGTGTGTGTGTGTAGGTGTGCGTGTGCCGTGTGTGGATATGGGTGTGTGAGCGTATGTGCCAGGCGTGTGTGTCCTCCTGGGTGTGTGTGTAGATGTGCGTATGCCGGGTGTAAATATGGGGCTGCTGGGTGTCGTTCCTGGGTGTGTGTGTATTTGAGTGTGCCTGGTCTAAAGGTGTCGCTGTTGGGTGTCGTTCCTGGGTGTGTGTGTATTTGAGTGTTCCTGGTGTAAATGTGTCGCTGCTGAGTGTCGTTCCTGGGTGTGGGTGTACTTGAGTGTGCCTGGGGTAAATGTGTCGCTGCTGAGTGTCGTTCATGTGTGTATATTCCTGAGTGTGCGTCGACTTGGCGCTGCCACTGTCACTGGTCAACTCCTACTGGCCGTTGTTGTTGTTGTTGTTGTCCGGGCTGCTGTGGCGCGCTGCTGTTGCCGGCTGTGGTTGTTGTTGTTGCAGTGGCTGCTGTGGTGCACTGCTGTTGCAGGCTGCGGTGGCACTCTGCTATTGCAGACTATGGTTGTTGTTGCGGTGGCTGCTGTGGTTGCTACTGCTGTTGTTGTTGCTGTGGCTGCGGTAGCACGCTGCTATTGCAGGCTATGGTTGTTGTTGCGGTGGCTGCTGTGGTTGCTACTGCTGTTGTTGTTGTTGTCGCTTTCACTACCGTCGCGGGAACTTGAGACTGTCACGTTTCGCATAAAAACTCAGACTCGCCATCGCCAATATGCAAATCATTTGCTCTTCTTCTTCTCTTTTCTGGGTCCCCACACGTCGTTTCGCTGCTGGTTCCGATAGTGAACCAGCGCTCACTTTCGCGTCGCGCTTGCGCAAATGTGCGCGGAACATGCATGGTACGCACAACACAAGGTAACATATATGACGTCACGGACGGAAGACATAAATGTGCGGTAGTTTTCTGCTACCTCACAAAGTATAACTTAGAAATTGGTAATGTCGGATCAACACCGACATTTGTAACTAGGGTTAGAGAAGAGGTATTAGACATTACTCTGATTAGTCGGTCTCTTAGGCCACATTTCAGAGATTGGCATGTCTCTTCAGAAGAATCCATGTCCGATCACAGGATTTTCCTACTCAAACTTAAGGTCAATACGGATAGTAGTATACCAACTCGTAACCCCAAGAAAACGAACTGGGAAAAATTTAGGTCTTCCCTAGAACTTAACCTAGCCACTGAAAACTCTGGAATACCCAGATGCACGGGTGAGCTAGAAAGAGTTGTTAGAAATCTAAATAGAAGCATTAAAAATACATATGAAGAAAGCTGCCCACTAGGGAAAACGCGTAAAGAAAAAGATGCCCCATGGTGGAATGACGGTCTTGAGAGACTGCGGATCACCACCCGTCACCTCTTCAATAAGGCTAAGGGGGATGGGTCATGGGATACATACCGCGAAAGCCTCACCTCCTACAGCAAGTAGATTAGGAAGGCTAAGCGTAGGAACTATAGGGACTTCTGCGAAAGCATAACAAGGACGAGTGAAGGTGCCCGGCTCCATAGAGCATTATCAAAGCGGGCGCCGAAGGCTAATTTAGCCTTGAAGCTTAAAGATAATACTTATACGAGCACCAATATGCAAAGGTTAGAGCTTTTGTTTGAGACACACTTCCCAGGAAGTATCCCCTGGCAACAGTGTGAATCGCTTGAAAAAGAGGGTCAACACAGACCGACGGCCACTGACTGGGCATGTGCCAAGTCGGTGGTCACAGTGGAGAAAATAAAATGGGCAATTGGAACCTTCCAGCCTTACAAATCTCCTGGTCTGGATTGCATATCACCGGTATTCCTTCAGCAGGGACAGGGAATACTCCTACCCATTCTAAGGAAAATCCTGGTCAGTAGCCTAGCACTTGGTCATATACCAAGCACTTGGAGTAGAGCTAGGGTGGTCTTCATCCCCAAAGTAGGGAAGACAGATACCACCAACCCAAAGTCCTTCAGACCCATCAGCTTAACATCGTTTTTGTTGAAAACGTTGGAAAAGCTGGTAGATTATAACATTAGGAGTACTCTGCTTACACAGAGTCCACTGCAGGCAACGCAGCATGCATACAGAACAGGCAGGTCTACGGACACTGCCTTGTATGAGCTGCACCGTACTCTGCGGGCGGCAGTAGTAAACAAAGAAGTAGCAGTTTGTGCATTTTTAGACATTGAAGATGCTTTTGACAACTTATCACATGATGCTGTCAAAGCTACCTTGAATAGAAGAGGGCTGGACAGTACAACTAGTAGATGGATTTCATCCTTACTAAGGTCCAGACAGGCTACGGCATCAATACAAGATAGTACCGTAACAGTAACAACCACAAAGGGCTGTCCTCAAGGGGGGGTTTTATCACCCCTCTTATGGAGTATACTAGTATGGAGTAGACGAACTATTAAGTAGACTTGCGAACAGGGGTAATCAATGTCAAGGCTATGCAGACGACATTGTGATAATAGCGCGGGGCAATTATGAAGAAACTCTTTGGTATAATGTTCAACTGGGACTTAGGATTACGCATGATTGGTGTAGGGAGGTTGGTCTCAACTTAAACCCCACTAAAACAATCATCATAAAAGATGCAAGCTACAAAGGATGAGGGAGATTAGGCTCGCAGGGAGTCCAATAGAAACAAGCAAGGAAGTTAAGTACCTTGGGGTCAAATTCGACAGTAAGTTAAACTTTGGCACCCATGTTCAGAATACGATCGCAAAGTGCTGCAGAGCGCTGTATACGTGTCGTAGCATAGTCGGGAAGTCATGGGGAACATCACCAAAAATAATAAGATGGCTATACCTTATGGTAGTAAGGCCCATGCTCACGTAAGGCGTGATTGCATGGGAGGATAAGGCACAGCAAATCACTGTGCAGAAGCAGCTTCAAAAGCTACAAAGAATGGCATGTGTAGGAATCACGGGAGCGATGAGGACCTGTCCCACATCAGCGCTTGAGGTTCTATTGGAGATAACGCCACTCCATCACACAATTAGGCTGCAACAGAAGGCAACCCTCTTAAGAATGTCTGTTGATGGAGTTGGGAAAGGACACATTCTTAGTCGAGTAGAGGCAGATATGCTATCGGGTGAACTTCCCCTACTGGCACAGCCAAGGGACGAAATGAAAGCCGAACACATGTTCGGTCAAAAGTTTCAAATTCACCTCTGTAACAAAAAGGAGTGGACATCTCTGGAAGAGGTCCACAACATGAAGCCACACACCATAAAATGGTACACCGATGGATCCCTAACGCAACAAGGCTCCGGTCTTGGTGTGGTAGGCCCTCGGCTAATGTACCACGAGCCCCTAGGTATGCACACCAGCATATTCCAAGCTGAGGTATGTGCAATCGGGAGGTGTGTGGTCTTTAATCTTAAGCGTAACTATCGGAATAGAGATATAGCCATCTTATCCGATAGCCAAGATGCAATAATGGCACTTAGTAAGACCGAAATCAGGTCAAAGGTTTTTCGTGAGGTACGAACCAAGCTAGACACTCTGGGTTCACAAAATAGGCTTGCCCTAAGATGTGTCCTGGGACATGTCGTTATAGCGGGGAACGAAGAGGCAGATAAGCAAGCAAGACTGGGGGCAGCGACACCCCTAATAGGACCCGAGCCGTACTGTGGTATAGGAAGAAGCACAATACGGCAAGAGCTTAGGAATGAAGAGAGACTTCTGCGAAGGACGAGCTGGGCAAGGACAGCAGGACTCAGACAAGCAAAGCTTCTCTTGGGTAGCTATAACTCAAACGGTTTAAGCAAGTAATTTCAATGGGTAAAAATAGACTCAGAATACTCACCGGTCTCTTGACAGGACATTGTAGACTACGGGGTCACCTGGCAAAGCTAGGTATAGTCAGCAGCGAGAATTGCAGATTCTGCAGATGGAAGGAGAAACTTCCTTGCACATTATAGCAGAATGCGTAGCCTTAGTAAGGAAAAGAAGTAGTTTTCTAGGAAAACATATTGTGCAACTTAGCGATTTAGAAACCATCGACCCAACAAAGGTACTTGCTTTTATGCAACACCTGGGCCTGATGGAAGAGCTATAGGCCAAGAAGGGGGCACAATAGATCTATTTGGTCGCAGTGTATTTACCCCAAATATAATAATAATAATAATAACATATAATTGGTTTAAGAAGTAACAAGTAAATAAAATGGATACAGTGAATTACTATTAATAATTTCTTAAAAAAAACAATGTATTTACTATTGGCGCTAATATTTGCTTGTGCGATATTTCAAATCGATAACTTTATTATTCATGCAATCGGAACAAGGCAAAGCTAAATGAGAAAAATAAATCATTGCTACAAAAGTCATGAAGCATTGCTTGCAGCTGTTACCCCTCTACTCCCTTTGCTTACAAACGAATGCTTCAGAAGCAAAAACTTCATCGTGTAATAGGGGTCTAAGAGGTCTTAACTGGGACACTAACAATAATTTGCCGTCTTATCGTAGTAGACTTTTGCTTATAGATCTTCCCTCTCTGAATGATCGTAGAATAATGCTATCATTTTCCTTTTTTCACAAATTAATTAATGGTGAAATTGATTCTTCTGAATTAATTAACCAAATTAACTTTGCTGTTCCTATTAGAAATACTAGAAATTTTGTACCTATATTTCTTCATAACCCTTTTCGTATTCTGTATTCTATTTATAACGATCTTTCCCACTTAATACACAGTGCCACTCCTACTTGCTCTATTAAAAAGTTAGTTTTGTGTCATTTGTCTACATGTTCGCGATCATCGTAACCGCACGATAAGCGGAGCGCCCCTCGGTCGGATGGGCGGGAGGTGGGTCGCTTTGTGCGTGGGTCCGCGCGTTAACAAGCCGGTGCTTGGTATCGTTGGGCCACTTGACTGTACTGTTCGTTAGTACATCTAAGTCGAATATAATATATCAACAGCTGTCTTCCCACTAGAAATTCCTATGTAACTAGGCAGTTTTGACTGGCTGGTGGCGGAAGGAGTGGGCCACCTACAAGTTTTTGATGCAGTTTCTTTAAGGACATCACCTTTCTTGGCACCAAATTTTGTGCCTCTAGCTATAAAATTGTGAAAGATGTTAGCGCTTCCGATTTGGAAATGCGAGGGCTCGGGACGGAATGCGTGGGCGCAGCCCCAAAGTTTTGATGCAGTTCTTTGGGTGACACTGGCCCGGCCAGTGCACTCTACTTTCGGTATCGAGTATAAATGCTCAGACCACGACTATCCTATCCGCCTCCAGACACCCCCGCCATTTTAAATCGGAATCAAATATATCTTCAACTGCTTTACAAATGGGGTCTTCAAATTTGGTGCCAAGCTAGTAGGAAAAGCCTCCCGAAGCCGCGCGCATATGTCTCTTTGCAAGCAGACTCTTTAACACATGTTTTAACACTGGAATTAGGATACAACGCAGTCGTTTGCGTCCGACACTAACGTTTTCCCTCGATTTTCTGCTGCTGCTGAATGCAATTAAAATTCAATTATTACAAATACCCTAAGCTCTTATTCAAGTGCATTGTTTGCTGCTGCGTTGGCATTCTCTTTGTGCAAATGTTGCTGTGAGGACAGTCCAGTCACGCCTTGCTCACAATCAATTTTGTGATATTTTTCGTTCTCGTTCTTGCCATCAAATGCAGTTCACATTGTTATGGGTAGATGATAGCACACGTTCATGTTCATAGCAATTGTAGGTTGAAATCGTAACACCTAACTGCATCCACACTTTGCGCCATTGTCCCGGCACCCTTCCTTCCCTGTTGGGTTGCCTGTGATAATTAAACTTCCTTTGAGCCTACGGCTGTCTAGAGAATACAATGTGCTTAAAAAAAAACCGTTTTACCTCACACTTCTCTGCAACGAATAGTATATTGTTATGAGCCCACAGAAGAAATGCTGTTTTTTTTAAAACTCTGATACCTGAGGTCATGGGCGTAGCCAGGTAGGGGCAGGGGGGGCGCTTGCCCCCCCCTTAATTTCTCTTTAAGTTTTTTTAAATCGTATTTTATGTAAATTTAGTAAAAGGCCATTTTGGTAGTCTTTAAACGATAGCTGATTATATTATGTTTTTTCGATCATTTTTTTTTTTCGATAAAGCTAAAGTCGCAATACAGCTGATTCCATTGTGAATAGTGTTGTTCACTTGGCTTTTTTTTTTTTAATGAGTCAAATCGCTCACATTGCTCACTTGTTCACGCAAGTTGCTCACTTTCTCAGTCAAGTTACTCAGAACAGCTGTTGTTCTTTTGCTTTAAAACGGCCATTGTTCTCATCTATTTTAGGTCATGTCAAAATCAATGTTAATAGCTAGATAAAATGTTAACAAAATACATATATATTTTTATTCTTTCACACAGGTTCCAGCTTTTAGCACATAACATAAGAAAACCAAATTAAATAAAAATTAAAAACAAATAAAAAAATTTTCTTTTTCAAGAGTTAAAATATAACAGCAAACATTTCAATAAACGTTTTGCAGGCAAGTCTGTTGCGCTAAAAACATATATTGCTATTTATTTTGAACGTTTCGTATTGGCGCGAGCACAAAAATCAAGAAAAAGAACCATAACATTCAACTCTTTTTTGTTCACTCACTCATGAACAACCCAACACTAATTGTGAATGAGTTGGCGCCAAATTATGCAAATTTTCTACATTGCGGATAAGTACCACCCAAAGTGCATTTAAAAGAAAAAATGGGCAAAAGAAATGCGTTGGTCCGACTAAGACGCAGCTCGCTACCGAAGGTAAAGAGTATATTGGTTTTGTGCAATGTCCGTCCGTCCGTCCTTCCGTCTGTATGTTCGCAACTTTTTTCCACACCCTTCAAGCTAGAGACTTGAAACTTTCCAATTCTCTTTATCTATGGGAGGGTTAATTAAAGTGTCAAGATGGGGGTTCTACGATAACTGGGGGGCTGGCAAATCGATAAATTCGATAACTCAAAACCGATAAGTCCACATATTTCGCACATCCTTACAGCTAGAACTACCAAATTGGGTAAGAAGATAGCTACAAGCTACCCCCAAAAAACTGTATCAAAAATTTTGGAGCCACGCCCACCCATTCCGCCCACAGCCCCCCCGCATTTTGAAATCAGAAAAGCCTATATCTACCACAGTTTTTGAGCTATAGCCACCAAATAGGGTGCCAAGACAGGTGACGATGATCCCCCAAAAATTGCGTCAAAAGTTTGGATGCCACGCCCACCAATACTGCCCTAGCCGCCCCCATCCGCCCCAACGCTTCGTCAAAAACGGTAATGCGTGTATCTTCCAGAGTTGTGGAGCTAAAACCCCCAAAAATCTGCATCAAAGTTTTGGAGCCACGCCCACCCATTCTGCCCTCCTTTCCCCACCATTTACAATCTTCGAGCTAGAGTCACCAAATTTGGTATGAAGATAGCAATTGACATTCCACAAAGATCTGCAACAGAAATTTGGATTTCACACCCACCCATAACGCCCTCAGCCCTCCACTCCACACCTTTTTTGATCTAGAGTCACCAATTTTGGAAGGATGACAGCTGTTGGCATCATCTGCATCGGAGAATCTTTAAGGGAGCGTACACCCCTGCCGCATCCGTACCCCTTTGCAATCAGGCCTCTTTTTACCGGTTTTAATACTGGTAACGAGTATACCGCAGTCGGTTGCGTCCGACTCCAACGTTTCCACATGTTAAAACTTATTTTAAGGAAATTATCGAATCAATGGAAAAGCTATCAGTAGAAGGAAACTCGAAAACAAGGCCAATGGCTTTCCAACTCTTCTCGGCCGTTTTAAACCCGACATTTATCATGGCTGTGTTTTTGATTGCCAAGTACTCTGCATTTTAAGAGCCCGTCGTCAATGCCTTACAGGCTTCGAGCCTAATCATTTTACAATGTGCTAAGCATGTACAAATCATAATTGATGTTGTGGAAGAACAACGAAAAGACATTGATATTTGGATTGGAGAACTATTTGGTGAAGCAGTTATATTAGCTGAATATTTCGATGTCGAAATGAAGATCCCGATTATTTGTCAACGACAAACTTTGCACTCAAATCCTATTGCAGACACTGACAATGATTATTTAACAAAATCTCTCGTAATTCCATACCCGGACTCATTCATACGTTCTCTAAATAATCGATTCTCTACAACCAATACGCCTGTCTATAACATAACATTTTTGCATCCAGTAAACATGCTATCTCTGTTAGTTACCGATTTTAGGCTCAAAATTAAGAATGTTGCGAAGTTTTATGAAATTGAAGGGCTGGAAGCAGAAAATTAGATTTGGTACTCTATTTGGATAAAAAAGAACAAATCACAGGAAGATTTGAAAAAAGTAGATATTAAAGAACTCATTGAAGAAGCCGGTGCTTTATTGCCGGCTACAAAGATTGCCCTAGAAATCATGCTTTCCCTGCCATGCACAACATGTTCAATCGAGTGTTCGTTTAGCACTTTGAGAAGAGTGAAAACATTATCAACAATTAAAATCAGTTTTCATAGCATTGTGTATGCTAAGTGTTCACCGCAAATTCGTAGGCGAAAATCAACCGAAAATTATCGCAGAAGTTTTAAATCGGTTCGCGGAAAACCCACGCCGATTAATCTCGAAATTATTATTTACATTAATCTATATATATAAAAGAGTTTGTCCAGACTAGAATGGAAGAGCCACAGCCTAAACGAAAAGAGCTAGAAGGCTGAAATTTTCACACAATTTTCCATGCAGGTAGGAGGTGAGCACTAAGAAGGGAATTTTTGTTTGGACAACTCCTTCAAGTACCTCCCATACGATTTGGAGCACTTTTTACCCATTTTAAAAAACAAATTACAATTACAACAAGTACCCATTCCACTACTGTCGCCTGATTGTCGCACAAGCTGAGAGTTTGATCGCGAGCGAGAATACAAAAACAAAACAAATGCGCAGTGACGCCTTCGCGTCGCACAAGCAAATTCATCAAAAAAAGGTTCTTACACTTGCAAAAAAGAAACGGATTTCCGCTTCTTAATGAATAAGTGCATACACAATTAAGTGAACAATGCGCTTGAAAATAATTTTCATAATTTTATGTACATGTATCACTTCGCACAGTGCACATTTTTTTTTTTCAAATTTGTGTGCCTTTGACAATTGATTTACGACCCAAGTTGCGTTTGTTGTTGTTGTAAGTGTTGTTGTTGGGCCCGCACTGCTACTTTTTGTTGGTGTCATTGATTTAAAAAAAAAACAACAACATAACAAAACTTGGTGCGTCTAGAAAAATTTCCCACACCAGAATATGTTATGGGGGTGGATTCGCCTACTTGCTGCTTATATAACTTAGACAAAACGTAACACACTAACATTATTGATATATTATTGATATACAATTTTGAATAAGCAAAGGGCGTTCACATAAGCGCGCGAGTTGCTCTTATGATAATCAGATAATTTGAAATCTCGCTCCGATTTTACGTTCATTTACGTTCACTCTCTATTTTATGTGCGCACTTTGCATGCCAATCGTAAGGTTTAATAACCCTACCTCCTCCGCACACACACTAAATAAAAGCTAAAGGCAATACATATACAATTCACTTAACTGCAGCCTCTTAGATATGTTTTGCGTTGATTCAGTGCGTGCTCTTTGTTTGACTTGCAGAGCGCGCGCATACATAAGAGAGTTAGCCGAAATAGCCAACAACGAAGGCGCATGATCGGAGCGAGATTTAAAAATAATTTGTCATCTAGCGCCGAACATGAAGAGCGATGCGCGAGCGTGTTCAAGTTTTAAGCTGCCTCTTTGGGTTTTGGACCAACAGCGCTCAATTCTTGATGCAGGTGTTGAATTGCCGACTGTCAGCACAACACGAGAATGAGCGAATCTGAAAACAAGTAAGAAGGCTTTAGTCGAGAAATCCCGACTAAAAGATACCCTGAACCCGTGTATTAAAATGACTTGCAGAAGTGAGTTTTTCTTGACTTCATTTTAATATAAAATATCTCCTGTGTTTCTTAACCGATTTGGATTATTAATTTCACAGAAGTTATAAAGCTCTCCATAGTTTTAACTCCTATTTTTATTATTATTATTTGGCGTCTACAACCCTATCGGGTCACTGCCTGACGCACAAGGCTCCTCAACGCGCTCCTGCTTTGGGCGCGTCTTCTCCAGTTTACAATCCCAAGTTTCGACAGGCATTCAGTCACTTGGTCATGCCAACGTATCCGCGGTCGTCCTCTCCTTCGCTGTCCGCCTACCACCGCATCAAACACCTTCCGAGCCGGAGATTCTTCCTCCATACGAGCGACGTGACCCAGCCAGCGAAGTCGCTGAGTATTCACACGACTGACTACGTCGACATCGTTGTATAGCTCATACAGCTCATCGTTCCACCTGATGCGGTAGATACCGCTAACGCAGACAGGACCATAGATTTTGCGAAGAATTTTCCTCTCAAAAACCCCAAGAGCAGCTACATCTGATTGTGATACTGTCCAGGCTTCCGCACCATAAAGAAGAACTGGAAGGATGAGCGTCTTGTAGAGTGTCTGTCGAGAGAGGGCTCTACTGAGCCCAAAGTAGCACCTGTTGGCAAGTGTTATTCTTGGCATAATCTCCAGACTGACATTATTACTATTGGTGACCACAGATCCAAGGTAAACAAATTCCTTGACGGACTCAAAGCTATGGTTTCCAGCGGTAAGCTGTGAATCTAGACGCCGTGATTCTCTGCTAGAGCATACCATAAACTTCGTTTTCCCTGCATTTACAGTCAAACCAACTTTAGCCGATTCTCTTTCAATAGATCCGAACGCCGCCGTTACATCACGCTTAGTGCGGCCAATGATGTCAATATCATCAGCATATCCAAGGAGTTGGGAACATCTGTTTGTTAGTATTGTCCCCGTCCGATGCACAGCAGCCTTTCTTATAATACTCTCCATCAAAAGATTAAAAAGCATACAAGAAAGCGAATCAACCTGTCTGAGACCACGCTTGGTGATAAAGGTTTCGGATTGGTCATTTCCTACCATGACAGAGCTGCTAGTATTGCTCAATGTCATCTTGCAAAGTCGCGTTAGCTTTGCAGGGATACCAAGCTCAGACATAGCAGTGTATAAGCAATCCCGCCTTGGGCTATCGAAAACTGCCTTGTAGTCGACAAAGAGGTGGTACGTGTCGATTTGGTTTTCATGTGTCTTCTCCAGGATTTGGCGCAGTGTGAAGATTTGGTCAATCGTGGACTTACCAGGGCGGAAGCCGCACTGATAAGGTCCAATAATTGCCTCGGCATGGGGTTTTAGCCTTTCACATAATACGCTTGTAAAGACCTTATATGCGACAGGAAGTAGACTGATGCCATGATAGTTGGTGCGCAATGTGGCATCACCCTTCTTTAAGATGGGACAGATCAGGCTGAGGTTCCAATCGCCGGGCATGCACTCCGTGAGCCATATCTTGCAGATAAGGTGATGTATGCTCCCAATCAACTCATTGCCACCAGTCTTAAACAATTAGGCTGCCAGGCCATCTGCACCTGGTGCCTTATGGTTTTTAAGCCGCTGAATAGCGGTTGCAACCTCGATATAGCTGGGGCTTGATATATCAATTCCGTCGTCGTGGATTGGCATTTGCACGTCATCTTCCCCAATATCGTTTACAGGATTGTCTGCCAACATATTCGAGAAGTGACTCTTCCATAACTTCAGCACGACCCCTGCGTCTGTCACTAGGTTTCCGTCATCATCTCTGCATGAAACTCCTCCACTCTTGAAGCCTTGGGTCAGACGCTTAACCCTTTGGTAGAAGTTTCGTGCTTCATTTCTGCATCTGCTGTTCTCCATTTTCTCGCATTCTTGCCTTTCTAGTTCTTGTTTTTTGCGTCTGAAAAGGCGTTTCTCCTCTCTTCTCCTTGTCCTGTACGCCTCTACCACAGCTCGGGTGGCTCCAGACTGCAGTGTTCTTCTAAAGGCGGCGTCTTTTGCAGCTGTTGCTTCACGACACTCCTGGTCATACCATGGATTCCCTATGAGAGGGCGCCGGAATCCAAGCACCTCTTCCGCTGAGGTTCGTAAGGAGCGAGATATGCGCGTCCACATATCGCTGATGTTTTTTCGCATTTGGAGCTGGTTGGCTTAGTAGGCCAGAGAGCCGAGAGGTGAATGCGTCATTACTCTGTTGTGAGTGCAGCTTTCTGATGTCCAGCTTTCCACGAAAAAACGTTTTCGACACACATAGCCGTGTGCGAACCCTGGCTGCGACAAGGTAGTGGTCAGAGTCGATGTTAGGACCCCGACAAGATCGTATGTCGAGTATGCTAGATGCATGCCTTGCATCAATCACAACATGATCGATCTGATTCCGCGTCAGTCGATCAGGAGACAGCCAAGATGCTTTGTGGATATCCCGATGACGAAATCCAGTACTACGTACTACCATATTGTGCGCCACAGCAAAGCCAATTAATCTGAGACCATTGCTCGAGGTGGACTCATGTAGGCTAAATCGCCCGACGGTTGCACCAAAGACCCCTTCACGACCTACCTTGGCATTAAAATCTCCGAGAAGAATTTTAATGTCATGGGATGGGCAACGGCCGTATGCTCGGTCGATATCCGCATAGAAGGCATCCTTCGTGGCATCGTCTTTTTCTTCAGTAGGGGCGTGCGCGCAAATTAGGCTGATGTTAAAGAATTTAGCATTTATGCGTTTTGTTGCAAGTCTCTCACTTATTGGCAGGAAGTGGGAGACTCGTTGCCGTAACCTAGCACCAACAACAAAGCCAACGCCAAATTCATACCTTTGCGAATGGCAGCTGTAATATATGTCACAGTCTTTCTTCTTGATGCAACCCTGTCCTCTCCATCGCATCTCCTGGATAGCAGTAATGTCTGCCTTACATTTGTTGAGTATATCTGCTAGTCGTTGATTAGCACCCGGTCTCAAATCATAGTACTTTTTTAGTTTGCCATAGTCGTCAACGTTAGTTCGAATCCGCTCCGAGGCTCCTCTAGCATCTTTCATTGAAGATTTGTTTTCTGTGGGTGGATTTCAAGTCCTACGCCATAACCTAATTTGAAGGATTAGGAATCCCGCCGCGCGCTTTAGTTTGCCCCTAAACGGGTGTTTATTGACAATCCAGGAAGAACCACGTGGAGGTAGCGCGTCGACTTGAAGGAAGTAGGGACAAGGATCGTGCTGGCATCCACCAAGTTGAATGCAATCAGGCACTTTGCCTTGTATACTATCTCCCATCTCCCCACTCCTATTTTTACATTTTCTAAATAACAGAAATGGCTATGTGGACTCGGCTGTTGAAGCTGATTTATGTGGTCGGAGATGCTTCTTTCTGCCTGTTACATAATTTTGCACAAATCAATTATATCTTTTTTACCCATTTTATGGGTTCAGGGTATAAAAATAATGTAATATTTTAGGCATGCTTTCAAAACAAAGTTTTCTTACATTTTGTAGCCACAGATAACAGAGAGAAGAACAAAGAAGAAGAAATATAACTGTAAATGGTACTCACTGCAAGCAGCATGCACAGCTGAGCGAATATATGCTGCAACACAAAGAGCGGCTTAAAGCTTGATCAGCGCGCGTCTCTCTTATGACTGCCGCTAGATATAACATAATTTGAAAGCAATCATGCATCTTTGTTGTTGCCCATTTACGCTCACTCTTTTGTTTATGCGCGCTTTGCATGTCAAACATAAATCTTAATCTCCCTATCTCCTCCGCACTCACTAAGCTAAGCTAACCATAACTAAGAGGCTGCAGTTAAGGGAATTGCATTGCCTAATTTACACCACCCATACATAGCTCTTAAGTGCAAGCGTTGTATGTATGAGCTCGGGATCTGCTGCTTAGAGGAATAACATTAAAATACGTATGTATATACGTTCATTTAAAATTCGTATTTAATGATAAGTTATAAAAAATATTTAATTGCTATTATTTAAATATTTAAATAACGATCAACGTATTTTAATTTCTTTTGTTGTTTTTTAAAACCAAGAAAATTTAGTAGATTTTCGACTTAATAATTGAAGCAACATTATTTATAGTTGTCTTCTATTTTGCATATTTTATAATACTTATATAGACTCTGCTTAAGTGCATTTAAAAATCAAATAAATATAGTTTGAAAAACTAAAAAACACGCTTTTAGAGCATATCAAACTAAAAAGTTAAAAATAATTTTTCAAATAAGTTTAAAACAATAATATATGATAAATACTAGAATTATTGTAAAAAAAGCGTTGGGCTCTCGATGTACGAGAAATATGGACAAAGCGCCCCACGCTTTTTTTAAATAATTCTAGTATTTATCATTTATTATTGTTTTAAACTTATTTGAAAAATTATTTTTAACTTTTAGTTTGATATGCTCTAAAAGCGTGTTTTTTAGTTTTTTTAAACTATATTTATTTTTCACTTTTTAGTTCGATGTATTATAAAAGCGTGTTTTTTAGTTTTTATACTCGATACCGAAAGTAAAGAGTATATTGGTTTTGTGCAATGTCCGTCATGGTGTCTGTCCGTCTGTCTGTCTGTCCGTCTGTCCGTCTGTCCGTCCGTATGTATGCAAGTTTTTTCCACACCCTTCAAGCTAGAGACTTCAAACTTTCCAATTCTCTTTATCTATGGGATAGTAAATTAAAGTGTCAAGATGGGGGCTCTACGATAACTGGGGGGCTGGCAAATCGATAAATTCGATAACTCAAAACCGATAAATCCACATATTTCGCACATCCTTACAGCTAGAACTACCAAATTTGGTAAGAAGATAGCTACTAGCAACCCCCAAAAAACTGCATCAAAAATTTTGGAGCCACACCCACCCATTACGCCCCCAGCCCCCCCCTCGCATTTAGAAATCAGAAGTGGCTATATCTCCCACAGCTTTTGAGCTATAGCCACCAAATTTGGTGCCAATATAGGTGATGATGACCACCCAAAAACTGCATCAAAAGATTGGATGCCACGCCCACCGATACTGCCCTAGCTGCCCCCAGCCGCCCCAACGCTTCGTCAAAAACGGCAATGCGTGTATCTTCCAGAGTTGTGGAGCTAGAGCCTCCAAATTTGGTGGGAAGATAGCTGGCAACGACCCCAAAAATCTTCATCAAAGTTTTGGAGCCAAGCCCACCCATTCCGCCCCCCTTTCCCCACCATTTACAAACTTTGAGCTAGAGTCACCAAATTTGGTATGAAGATAGCAATTGACATTTCACAAAGATCTGCATCAAAAATTGGGATGCCACGCCCACGCATACCGCCCCCAGCCCCCCCTTTCCCCACTTATTACAAACTTCGAGCTAGAGTTACCAAATTTGGTATGAAGATAGCAATTGACATTTCACAAAGATCTGCATCAAAAATTGGGATGCCACGCCCACCCATACCGCCCCAGCCCCCCCCCCCCCTTTTCCCCACATTTTACAAGCTTTGAGCTAGAGTCACCAAATTTGCAGCGAAGACAGCTGGTGGCATCCCCATCTGCATCGGAGAATCTTTAAGGCAGCGTACACCCCTGCCTCATCCGTACCCCTTTGCAATGAGTCCTCTTTTTACCGGTTTTAATACTGGTATCGAGTATACCGCAGTCGGTTGCGTCCGACTGCAACGTTCCCACTTGTTTTAAACTATATTTATTTCAACAGTTGCTCTGTCATCCTTTTTCCATGATTGCTATCATTACTTATTTGTGTATTTCAATCGCGCGCTCCCGCTGCCTTACCGACTTTGTAATAGTAGTAATTATAGTGATCAGTGTTGTGGCGGGTAACGTGGAATCAGGGTTCGATTCCGGAGAGGGAGCCTGAGAAACGGTAACCACGTCGAAGGAAGGCAGCAGGCGCGCAAATTACCCACTCTCGTCACGGGAGGATAGTGACGATACGGTTGACATTTGAAGCCCCGTTTTCAAATTGACTGCATTTTCAATCCTTTTATGAGGATCCATTGGGGGGCAAGTCTGGTGCCAGCAGCCGCGGTGGTTCCAGCTCCGATAGCGTACATTAAAGTTATTGCGGTTCTTATTTACGGCACCAAATCCGAAAATTACTGAAAAAAAATTTTTATTTTTTCGGCCGTGGACGGGATTAGAACCCACGACCGGTGAGTCCGGGAGCGAAGACCCGCGCCTTAGACCGCTCGGGCAACGAACGAACTTGAGGTAGAGGGATATACTGACAGTAATAAGCCTCTTGCTTTTAGTCCAAAGGAGAGTTACATACATACAAACATACAAACATACAAGTGAAGCTAATATAAGCGTGTTAATAAAACTAAGCAGTCTGAATATTCTATTACAATAACATAAGTTGGTATATTCAATTTTATTGAATTTTATTCTTATGATTAGACGCTGTATCGTTGTAACAATCGTTTTACAGTGAAGTCAATTGACTCACAGCCAAATTAAAATATGTCTGTTGAAACTTTAGATATTAGTGGTGTTTTGGTGCCGCATTCAGTTGTTGCTATAATTGGTGATGGAGCCTGCCTTTTTAGATCTATTTCCTACCTTTTATTTGGTAGGCAAGGCTTCCATGGCACCATACGCCAAAATATTGTTGAACATGTTGTAACCAACTGGCAAATTTTTGATTGCTTCAGCATAAACTAAAATGGAGAGTGTTATAGCTCTTCTGAACAATATGAGTGCGACATGTCAAATTCAAATACTTATGGTACTGCATGTGAGCTTCGAGCAGCAGCAGAAATTTATGCTGTAAATTTTCAAGTTTTTCAAAATGGAAATTTATTACAAGCATTCGGAAATAATATGCATCCTGTAAAAAGATTGCATTTTACCGGTCCATTAATGAATGGACATTTTGCTGTTTATATTTCTTTAGAGGAAGTATTAACTCAAGAATCTGATACGTCAAGTGAATGTATAACTGAAAATGTTAAAAATCCTGTTAAAAGACGTAGTCGATTCACCGGCAAAACAGAAAAAAGGTTAAAAAAAACGTACATTTGAAAAAATTAGTGATATCAATAGGGGTAAGCGCATAGAAGCATCATAAAAATATCGTGTGGTTATAATCCTGATGTTATTAGAGTTGTAGTGAGAAGAGATCAGACTAATAATCCTGAAGCTCATCGAGTTGCAGTGAGAAGACATCAGGCTAATAATCCTGATGCACGTCAAGAAAGGCGTTTGCGTGCATGGAGTGTTAAAGCCATGTCTGGCTTAAACTATGATTTTGAAATAGCTTACAAGTCAGATAAAATTACTCAACTTGGTAGTATGAATTTGATATGCAAACAATGTAATGCTTTAAAATGGAAAAATTAGCCTTTTGGTATCTGTTGCAAGGTAGGAAAAGTTAAACTTTCACAAAATGAAAGTTTGCCTGATCCACTTAAAAGCATAATAATTGGTGGACATCCCAAGCATGATCATTTCATTGATCGTATCAGAAAGTATAATAGCTGCTTTTAAATGACTTCTTTTGGAAGTACAAAAACTATAAATGAAAGTTGGTCAACCTTTAAAGTCCAAGGACAAGTGTATCACTTAATTGGTAGTGTCCGACCTTTGCCAAATGAAGAAATGCAGTTTCTTCAAATTTATTTTGTTGGTAATGATGAAAAGGAAGCTCAACTACGTTGCAAAAATATTTCAAATGTTGATTGTAGCGTAGTAAAGGATCTTCAATGTATGTTTCATCAGCATAATCGTTATGTTAAAGATCTAAAAATGGCTCTCAATAAAATACCAATAAGTACGACTATAAATTGATTATACATGCTGATCGAACACCCGCTGGTGCTCACAAAGGGCTTTACAATGCACCTCAATCAAGCGAAGTAGCTAAAGTTATTGTTGGTCAGCAATTTGAAAAGCGCGATATTATTATTGAAAGCCATAATAATAAATTACATCGTATAAGTGAGGTGCATCGATCATACGATGCCTAACAGTACCCTTTGCTATTTGCTTCTATCTCGGGACAGCCCGACTAGAAGATACCCTGAACCCAGTTGCAAAAAAATAAATTAAATTTATATAAGACTTTGGTATACTGACTTAACTTCAATCGATTAAATTCGATATCTCCGGTGTTTCTTAACCGATTTGGACGAAAATTTCAGAAACGATCTATCGTTACCCATTTTTTCAACCCTCATTTTTACATTTTCCAAATTCGATATTTTTTGTTAACGATTCCATATGTATATCGGAAACCAGAATAGTTATCGATAATTTGAAGCAAACTTGTTCTGATCATGGTATAGGAGAACTTATATCCCAAATCTGAAATCTCTAGCTTTTGTAGTCTCTGAGATCCACGCGTTCATACAGACGGACAGACGGACAGACAGACGGACAGACGGACAGACAGACGGACAAACGGACAGACGGACATGGCTAAATCGACTCGTCTATTGATGCTGATCAAGAGTATATATACTTTATAGAGTCGGAGATGCTTCCTTCTGCCTGTTACATACTTTTGCACAAAACCATTATACCCTTATTTACCCATTTTATGGGTTAAGGGTATAAAAAGGAGGAACCAAAAAAAATTATATCTGCGTTAAGCTTTTACAGCTATAAAAAAATGATTCGTCAATCTGAGATAAATCATTTAATTTATTGTCGTTCCTTTTTTAGTCAGTTTTTGGTTGATATGTATGCTAAAATTGAAACAGAAAGGTTAAATTATATTCGCTACAATCAAGCGAAACTCATAGCAGATAGCTATATACATCTACAAGATGCAATAGGCCAACAAGATGTTGTCGCAGCTCAACTTAGTCAGATGGTAATTTTACCATCTTCTTTACAAGCTCTGCACGATATATGCATGAAAAGACTCAAGATGCTATGACATACGTTCGCCATTATGGGCGACCAGATCTTTTCATAACATTCACATGCAATCCACAATGGTATGACATAAAAAGTGTTTTATTACCGGGTCAAAAAACCGCATGATCGTCACGATATTATAGCTCGAGTTTTTCATTTAAAAGTTAAAGCTTTAATGTCACTATTGACAAAAGGTTCTTTGTTTGGAAGCGTTCAATGTTTCATGTACTCTGTGGAATGGCAAAAGCGGGGCTTACCACATATACATATTCTACTTTGGCTACAAAATAAAATAAGACCTGATAAAATCGATAAGATTATTTGTGCCGAAATACCAAACGCAGATGAGGATCCATTGTTATTTAACATTGTTAAATCAAATATGATTCAAGGTCCTTGCGGTGCATTTAACAATAAGTCGACATGCATGAGAGATGAAAAATGTACCAAAAGGTTTCCTCGACAATTTCTTAAAGAAACTGTGACTGGAAAAGATAGTTACCCTCTATATCGTAGAAGAGCGATAGAAGATGGTGGTAATGCAATTAATATAAATGGTAATTGCATAGATAATCGTTGGGTTGTGCCTTACAATTGTGTACTATTGAGAACATTTGAAGCTCACATAAATGTTGAGTATTGTAGTTCTGTAAAGTCTATTAAATACATTTGTAAATATGATAACAAGGGCAGTGATCAAGCATCATTTACTCTGAAAGACCAACGTAATGAAATTAATATGTACGAAAGTGGCCGTTATATAAGTAGATCAGAAGCGGTATGGAGAATCCTTGCATTTCCCATAGATGAACGTTTTCCAGCTATTACACACTTAGCTGTTCATTTAGAAAATGGTCAACGGATATATTTTAACCCCAATAATCCGCAACAATTACTTTACAGATTAAGCACTACACCCAAAACCACTTTGCTAGCCTTCTTTGAGCTATGCACACGTGATGAGTTTGCAAGAACGCTTCTATATTGTGAAGTTCCATCGTATTTTACATGGAACAATAAAGATTTCAAAGAAGAAAACGAGGGCATGATGTGCCAAATTTTCCTGGAGTTAAAAGAGATTCAGCTTTGGGAAGAGTTTACACTATTCATCCCAATAATACAGAATGTTTTGATTTAAGACTCTTAGTACATTTTGTAAGGGGGCCTAACTTCATTTTTAAATTTAAAAACCGTTGGCGTGTAAGGCTCAAGGATTATTAGAAGATGATAAGCACTGGGATTCAACTATAGCCGAAGCTGTCATATGTCAAAATCCTACAAAACTGAGAGAACTTTTTGAAATAATGTTAGTATCCCAGCGGCGAACACCATATTCGATACGTCTACTAGATGCATTTCGAAAAGACTCCACGTAATGTGTTACGAGTTGCCTTTTTGTAATCAAGGCTGTAATGGGAAGTTTTGTACAGAATTGTTGTTGTTTCGCTCGTTTCCTACTTCGGATACAGAGTTCATTCTATTGCTCGTGAATAATCTTTGATTTTCTATGACGTTCACGCATACAAGTGTAAAAATGAATGTATGCATGTTAGCATGACGTGGCTTTTCTATTTGTCCCTTTTAATTGTATGACGTGGCTTTTCTATTTTGCCCTTAGAATTGATAGATTTTGCTTTTGGCAAGTGTCGACACTTTCAATTTTCTGCCGAGCTGTGCGCATCACAATATCAATTACAGTGGATGCCGGTTATAACGATGCCGGCTATAACGATATTCCGCTTATAACGATACACACAAGAAGGTTTGGTTGGTTTTCATACAAACTTGTATGGAAGCACAATCGGCTATAACGATATCGCTTTTAACGATATGCCGCTTATAGCGAAGGAATTTTGAAAACATAAACCGCTTATAACGATCACAAGTAAGAACAAAAACAAAAGAATGAGTAAATTACAGCAGCGGTCGGCACAAAGAGAGCCAAAAAAAATTATCAATGCTTTTGTGCAAGAGTAATTTCGTTTCGACACTCTTAAATACACTTCGTGCCAACTTCGGCCTATCTGTGTGAATTACCGTTATGTTTGCTTATGTGTGGAAAATCAAAAATAAAGCATTGGGTGCGTTCAGGGGAACTCAGCGCTTAGTTAGCAGCTTCATAACCGTTTACTTCCCTGATGACGTCAACTGTTAAGCAAAAACAAGAAGTAAAAAAATAATTAAGAGGAAAAATAGTTTTTTTCTTTAATACCGGCTATAACGAATATCGGTTATAACGATGCTATATTGCCGGTCCCTTGAGTATCGTTATAACCGGCATCTACTGTATTTCAATTTTTTTAAGTAAATAAAACAAGTTTTGTGCTAAAAATCAAAATATCTGGTAAGTGTTTTCAAATAGTAATTTTATAGTTTTTATTAGCAAATATAATATAATAAAGTATTATCCAAACCAGCAACACAATAAAATAAGTGGATACTTCGATTTAGTTTTCATCAACCGCACGCACTCGTTGTCAAGAGAGAAGTGAAGCTCGTGTTCGCAAGAACAAGCCAAAACCAACGAGTAGACGAAGAAGCGCAAGCGAAGAAGCGTTACCTTTTTGCGATCTCCTCATCCACTTCATCAAAATATCTGGTAAGTGTTTTCAAATTTTAATTTATATAACATTGTGTAAGAAAGTTAAAATTACTTTATTAGCAGGCATAAGTACCAGCATACGTACTTTTGTGTTGTGGTTTTGGACCCAATTTTTGTATATACATACGTACAAGCAAACATAAAAAATACACAGTACAAAGACTCACACACTTAAACAAAAAAACAAAATGCGTAGTAAGAAGGGGTTCAGTAAAAGAAATTTGCGGCGGCTGGCTTCTGCAGAATGTAGAAAGTTTGGTAGTAACGAGAATGGAGGGCCACGTACTACATACAAAAGTTCCTCGAAAGAAAATATTTTCAATGAATTTAGAACTTAGAGCGGTTAGTCTTGCAGATAGATTAAAAGACTGGTATTTGCAACACAGGCCATCAAGAACTTGCGTACGAGCACTTTTAAAAATTTTGAAAGATTCTGGAATAGATGTGCCTGGCTCAATAGAATCAATTGTTGATTTCCATGCCAACACAATTACCAGAACCGTTGCACCAGGCACTTATCTGCATTTAGGAATCCAGAAATATCTTCAGCAAAATGCAGATATATTTGAAAATTGTTCTGAGCTGCATATGGATGTTGGTATAGACGGCCTTCCACTTTTCAAGAGTTCTTCCACAAGTTTGTGGCCAATATTAGGACACTTTAGAAATATAGAGAATAGTGAAGTTTTTCTTATTGGAACGTTTTTGGGTAAAAAAAACCGCTCAATTCAAACATCTTTTTGAATGATTTTGTGCAAGAAATGCTGCGTATAAAAATGGATGGACTGCAGATTGGTTCAAAAAATATTCATCTTACTTGCAAAGCTTTTATTTGTGATGCCCCCGCTAAAGCTTTAATTTGCGTTTTAAAGGGCCATTCATCATATCATGGCTGCATGAAATGCACTCAAGTTGGCACTCGTATTGGTAATCAAGTAGCATTCTCGCCAACCTGTGGCGAAAAAATTTCCGACGAAGACTATTCGTCGAGAAAATATGTGGAGCATTTCCAAAATTATTTCATCAATAATAAAATGTCTTTAGAAACTATTGAGATTGGAATGATAACCCAATTTCCGTTAGATCCGATGCATCTGCTTGACTTAGGGCTTTCTAAAAAAATTATCAAGATGATAATAAACAATGATGGCACCCGCTTCAAATTTACAGCAAACAACAAGCAGGAACTTAATCAACGCAGTTTGCACATCTCATCTTTTATACCTTGTGAGTTCAATAGAAAACCGAGAAGTTTAGAAGACATAAGTAGGTGGAAAGCCACTGAGTTTAGACTCTTTATTTTATATACAGGTATAGTTCTTTTTAAAAATTTAATTCCTGATGATTATTACTACAATTTTCTTTTGCTCCATGCAGGATACAGACTTTTACTTTCAAAATCCAAATATTCTGAAAACTTGGATGTAATAAATAGCATATTTCAATATTTTGTTAGTTCCTTTGCTGATATTTATGGTAAACAAAATTTATCTTATAATGTCCACAACGTATTGCATATGTGCGACTCTGTAGAAGAAATGGGGTATATAAACGACTTGACAGCTTATAAATTTGAAAATTTTTACACAAGAATTAAAAAAATCGATAAAAAGTCCAACCAAAATATTGCAACAAATAAATAATATATATGGACAAAAAAAAATATGTGTCAACAGTAAAAAAAAAAGGTTTTATTAAAAATAAAAAGGGGACAATAATGAAATTCATTTCTGATAGTTACACAACCACTACAGACACACCAAATAATTATTGTTGCATGACCCCTTGCATTCCAATAGTTGTCGAAAAATTCATAGAAACAGATGAAAATAAGTTCGTGCAGTGTAGAAGGTTTTAAATGTTAGGCCTTTTTACATGGAGCCAGTAAATTCACAGACACTAGGAATAGTAAGTTCTAGCAAAGAAATGACAGCAGAAGAAGTAGTCCCACTTGACACTATACTGTACAAATATGTTTGCTTGCCGTGTGGCGAAAATTTAATCTTCATCCCAATTCTACACACAATGTGAATTTATAGGCCTGGACGCTCAGCTGCTGTAAATTAACTTTAGAATTCAAGTTTATTTTAAATACTAATACAAATATTTTTCAGAAATGTTCCCAAAAAGTTTTGACGTGGCCAGCGAGTTTATGGATAGCACGCAGGGTGGAAATGATGATATAATAAAAAGGCTGGAAAAGTTGGAAGAGGGGCAAAAATTTTAAAAAACCAGCAAAAAATTTTGGCTGTTGTCAACCGTCTGACATATGAGGACGTTAATCAAGACACTGTATTCCCAATTATTTCCGAAGACGATTTGCAAGCGGCAGAAGAAAAAATTAAGAATGATTCGTCAATTTACGTAAGTATAAATTAACATATAAACATGTTCTTATATGCCTTATATGTAGTATATTAACACAAAAACTTTTGTTTTACAATTCTATTGCAGGTGAACATGATAAAAAAAACTTATTATGGAAAATCTATTCGGAAATTTCGATTCAATTATTGGAAAAGAACTAATTATAGATTATAATTATGACGGCATTCAGCAAAAAAAGCATTTAAGAATTTTACAGCGCTTAACTATGCTTTATTTTGTAAGCAGAATTTTAAATTTATTTTTATAAAGTATTTCTATTTATTTTTTTAAGGTGCTGCTAAAAACCACATCTCCAGCGAAAAGACTATATTAAAAGCATAAGGCATGCCTTTAAAATACAAAAGGGGCGCCTATCAAAAAGAAAATATGATGCCAAAATTAAAGGATCAAAAAATGTACAAATTTTAGATAAGGAGAATAATAATAAAAACACACACACACACACAACAACTTTAATGTAATGAAATTACACATTTTATTTAAATATTAATTAAATACTGTTATTTATGCATAAACATATCTATATTTTGTGTTCTTTTTTAAACTAAATATTTTTTTCAACCCAAATAGCATTACAGCCTAATATACATTTGATGCCATTGTATACTGCTCAGTGCAGCAATCACATTACAGCCTAATATACATTTGATGCCATTGTATACTGCTCAGTGCACCAATCACATTACAGCGTAATATACATTTCATCCAAGGGTATACTGCTTAGTGCAGCATTACAACCTAATATACCTTCTACCATTTTGTATACTGCTCAGTGCAGCATTAGCATTACAAGTACGCACACATTTTTCAAATTGTGTATCGTTCAGTGGTCGGTATGCCCACAACCAGCATTACAATTTAGATATCGTAAAGCTGGGTGTAATGGAAGCCCAAAATGAACTCGGCTTTTGTTGCCCACTTTAACATTCTCGAAGGTAGTGGGCCCAAAAAAGCGGCAAACAAAATTAAAATTTATGGGAATTGTTCTAAATTTTTGGAGGGTAGTTAGAACAAACCCAAGGAGGGGATTCTCCTCTGTGGGGGGTTTTTTCCGCCGGGGGTATTTAATTTTTTTTCAAACAATCAAGATGAAAGATTTAAGAACACTAATAATATATTTTAAAATAAGTTCTGTTAGGCCTTAAAAACTTAATCAGCTGCATTTTTGGGCAGGAAACTGTAATGTGTAATACGAAATGGATTCAACTTATGAAGGATTTGTAAGAGTGGTGATTTTGGCCGGGGTATGAACTCAGTCCGGCCAAGATTCAACGTTACAAGAAATATTTAAATTTGCTGAAACGTATTCGCGAGTTGGAGGCAAGCTGGTCCGCCCCTATACCGGGGTCATGATTCCCGGAAGCTAAACAATCAGGGAGGGTTTACCGTAAAAACCCCAAAACAAATACCCCCGTTTGTTACAGGCTTATGTTCAGGTCGGAATAAAGACACACGGTTTTTAAGGTTATGCTGCTTTTTTATTTCTCAAAGATTCACTTGAACTTTCCATCCTGTCTTATATCTACATACAATTGTTCCCCGGTTTCCAGTGGGAATTCGTCCACACAGGTTCACTCTTCCAAATGACTTATGCTAACCTTGCCGGCCATTTGCCGCGTTTCACTACTTTCTACGTTTTCTCGATTCCCTTCCGTGGGACATCACCGCGCCTTTATAATCCCGGCTACCGACCTCCTCTTGTGGGACACAACCGCACGCTTTTGATTCCCACCACGGACTAATTCGCCAGTCTCGCGCTCGGTCTGAGCGCGCTATTCTCTTCTCGTGGATCACGACACCTTGATCGTGGGTCGCGAACGCGCCTCGACCTTCGCTGTAGGGATGTGCTATCGCTATCGATAATATCGGAATATCGATTTTTTAAAAATAGTAGTCTGAAAAATCAGGCGATATTTTGGTTTCGATAATATCGATGTATCAATATTTTTTGCATATATCGGTGGTTGTAAATACATAACAGAAGCAGGCTTACTGGAGAGCACAATAAAGAGCGCGTTTTTTTACTAACAATCAGCAATCATTCTTGGTTTGAATGACTTTGCTTGTTTGTGTGACTTAGTTGAATTTTTATACTCGATACCGAAGGTAAAGAGTATATTGACTTTGTGCAATGTCCGTCATGGTGTCCGTCCGTCTGTCCGTCTGTCCGTCTGTCCGTCTGTCCGTCCGTATGTTCGCAACTTTTTTCCACACCCTTCAAGCTAGAGACTTGAAACTTTCCAATTCTCTTTATCTATGGGATAGTAAATTAAAGTGTCAAGGTGGGTGTTCTACGATAACTGGGGGGCTGGCAAATCGATAAATTCGATAACTCAAAAACGATAAATCCACATATTTCGCACATCCTTACAGCTAGAAGTACCAAATTTGGTAAGAAGATAGCTACTAGCAACCCCAAAAAAACTGCATCAAAAATTTTGGAGCCGCCCCCATTCCGCCCCCAGCCCCCCGAATTTTAAAGTTAAAAAAAGCCTATATCTCCCACAGTTTTTGAGCTATAGCCACCAAATTTGGTGCCAAGATAGGTGATGACCCCTCAAAAACTGCATAAAAAGATTGGATGCCACGCCCACCAATACTGCCCCAGCCACCCCCATGTGCCCCAACGCTTCGTCAAAAACGGGAATGCGTGTATCTTCCAGAGTTGTGGAGCTAGAGCCTCCAAATTTGGTGGGAAGATAGTTGGTAACGACCCCAAAAAACTGCATCAAAGTTTTGGAGCCACGCCCACCCATTCCGCCCCCAGCCCCACCGCATTTTGAAATCAGAAATGGCTATATCTCCCACAGTTTTTGAGCTAGAGCCACCAAATTTGGTGCCAAGATAGGTGTTGATGACCCCCAAAACTGCATCAAAAGTTTGGATGCCACGCCCACCAATACTGCCCTAGCCGCCCCCATCCACCCCAACGCTTCGTCAAAAACGGGAATGCGTGTATCTTCCAGAGTTGTGGAGCTAGAGCCACCAAATTTGATAGGAAGATAGCTGGCAACGACCCCCAAAAATCTGCATCAAATTTTTGGAGCCACGCCCTCCATTTCGCCCCCCTTTCCCCACTTTTTACAATTTTCGAGCTAGAGTCACCAAATTTGGTATGAAGATAGCATTTGACATTTCAGAAAGATCTGCATCAAAAATTTGGATGCCACGCCCACCCTTACCGCCCTCAGCCCCCCTGTCCCCATCTGTTTTAAACTTCGAGCTAGAGTCACCAAATTTGGTTTATAGATAGCAATTGACATTCCACAAAGATCTGCATAAAAAATTTGGATGTCACGCCCACCCATACCACCCCCAGCCCCCCTTTCCCCACTTATTACAAATTTCGAGCTAGAGTCACCAAATTTGGTATGAATATAGCAATTGACTTTCCACAAAGATCTGCATCACAAGTTTGGAAGTCACGCCCACCCTTAAAGGCCCCAGCCCCCCTTTCCCCACCTTTTACAAACTTCGAGCTAGAGTCACTAAATTCGGTATGAAGATAACAATTGACATTCCACAAAGATCTGCATCAAAAATTTGGATGCCACGCCCACCCAAACCGGCCCCAAGCTCCCCCTTTCCCCACCTTTTACAAATTTTGAGCTAGAGTCACCAAATTTGGTATGAAGATAGCCGGTGGCATCCCCATCTGCATCGGAGAATCTTTAAGGCAGTTTAAACCCCTGCCGGATCCGTAACCCTTTGCATTCAGGCCTCTTTTTACCGGTTTTAATTCTGGTATCGAGTATGCCGCAGTCGGTTGCGTCCGACTGCAACGTTTCCACTTGTTTCTTATGTTTATGATAACGGGGGATTTTAAACAATTTGAATTAAAAAAAAAAGAATTTCGGTGAGAATGTTTTGGAAAAACTTGTAAAAGTGGTAAAAGGCCCTCCTAAACTCTTTTTCGCAAATTTCAAATTGTTGAAAATCACCTTTTTGATTCCTTCCTTTGCTTTAAACTGAAAAAAATTTGAAATAAAAAATGATTTTTTTATAAGGGGAAAGGGATTTTCCCCTAATGTTAAGTTTGTTTTTATATTTTTAAGTTTGCCGTTTTAGTTTTTATATTTTTTAAACTGACATTATAATAAAAATAATGAAAAAAAAAAAATACAAAATATGCATTGCATCTTGTTTAATTTGCGCCAAAAAATAAACTAAAAATAATTTTTCGATACATCGCAACATCGATATTTCCCAGACGATAATATTGTTCGATATTTGATATTTTTTTCGGATATCGATTTTATCGATAGCGATCTTTATTAAGGTTTTGGACATCCCTACTTCGCTGTTCTTACGCTGGTCTCGCCGCTCTTATACTTAGCTTACTCTTTACCTTTGCCCTTTACCATGTTATATCTATGTTCTATGTTAATGTTAAGTTCTAATACAATCAGAGACTATTAATGTAACAAGACAGGTCTTAAGAGCTGGAATGTTATGTTAATTAACAGAGTCGCAACCACGAAGCGGACAACTGAAACAGCAAAAAGCCACTATTTCTTATCATTTGTTTACCTACTACACTCGCTACAATGTCAGCTGGTGCGAAGTCGGCCATCATTGTTTAGCTTTTTTTGTTATCAAAGTGTGCGAAGCGCAAGGCATAATTAATTGTTGCCGCTTTTCAGTTCTCTTGTTGTTGTCACAAAATTTTAAATCGACAATTTTGACTTTGCTTTTTCGGCTTGCTGATGCTCAACAAGAAAGGGTGGTATAGACTTTATATGAACTTCGTGCAATTGAATAAAAACGTTAGATACTTTAATATATTGTCTG